>JALPQD010000129.1:1150000-3550000 GCA_023101885.1 Typhlomys cinereus | reverse complement strand
ATATAATTCTATGATTTAAAAGGTATTACTTAGGTTCTCTCTGTCCATCTAAATCCATCACTGTCTAAGCTTAAATTTCAGCCTTTCTGGCCTTCTTTCTATTCCTCTAACATGCCACACTTATTCATAATTTTGGATGTTTTGTCTTTCATTATTGATTTTTCAGAATCTCTCTTGTATTACAATTACAGTTAACCATCTCTTTCCTGCATTTCTTACTCAGCTAAAGTATTCTCCACTCAAAAATGAATTTTTGACCACTTTTAAGAAGGTACATCACCCTCTTCCCCATTAAGGTACATAACTCTATATTTATGATATAGAATTATATCCAGGTGAATAAAAGTATGTGTTCAGTTCTGGGTAATTTTGCAACCTTTTCTTGAATACTTGATATATGAGCAACAAAACTTACTGAATCACTGAAAGTATATTATCATTGCCTTCATAATATGTATCCTTTTAGTTTAGCATATTCAGCAACACAAAATTAGATTCATGGAAAAAACTAGATTAACTTCCACTCTGTGCCTTTAATTACACATCAAGTGTATATATGGGTTTTACAAAAACTGAATCAATTGAAAGATTATTAATTATTCATGTGTAATGTTTGGAAATATAAAAATCTTAAGAAATAACTATTTTTCTCAGACTACAATGATCATCATATAAATGGTGTTTAATGTTTTATGATGTGGGTTTTGAGTTATGATATATAAATGAATTCTTTTTTATTATTATTATTATTTATTCAATTGTGCATGTGTGAGTATGTATGTGTGTGCATGTGTGTGTGTGTGTGTGTGTGTGTGTGTAGAACCACGGACAAATTCGGGAACCACCATGGACCGCCTCCACCTCCTCCTTGTTTACTCTGCCCCGGGATTCACAGGCTCTGCCCTACCAGGACCACCCGGGCTTCTGCCCGGCATCTATTCGTAGGATCTGGAATTCGAACTAAGGACCCTCCGCCTGCAAGGCAGAGGCTTAACCCCTGAGCCACCTCTCCAGCCCATAAATGAATTCTTAAAGCTTTGCTTTGATTTTTAGCTTGGGCACCTAACAATGTACCACAGGATGCAAAACTTACTCAAATAACTATCACAAGGATTTATTCAGTCATGGATTCTAATTGGTGAAAAGCTTACAGTATGGTGACAAATTCTATCATCTAATCAGCATTTTTCTGAGAACCGAAAAATGATGCAAATTGAAGGTTATGTTTCTTATAAAAGCATGCTATAAAATATTACAAAAGATTAAATGAATTAAGAAATGAGAGGAACTGATAGGACTGGTTTCCTTTTCTTACAGAATCTTTACTCTTTAAAGTATTCTCAAGTATTTAAGCAGATTAATAGCCATAATTTAGGAAACCTGGTACTTGACTAACACTAATATTGCTTTTAGTGATTACATTTAATATTTAAATGATTACATTTAGTATATAAGCTAAAATATGACCAGTGTTATTTATGTACACTGATGTCCAGTTAATTGGTCCCACAACTGTGTGAGATAGGCTGGAAGGCTATCTAATTAATTAGAATCTATCACATCTAATTGCAAGGTATCATTTTATACCTTTCATAACAAACTACACTATGGTAAATAACATAGTCTTGTAGTTGTCTTACCTATGGAAATTAGTCATTTAATAAATTAAAAATACTTAGACTAATAATGACATGGTTTTTAGCTTCATGAACTATTTGTGGTCCTGGTATTTCATGGAAGAGCCAATAATTTCTTTATGTGCACATATGCTTTTAGAGCTGTATTTTTCCCACAATGTTGCACATTACATTCTTGTTTCCTCTGAAGCTTGTAAACTTGTAAATCTAAACAGTATATCAATCTAAAATGATGAAGCACAAAGTGAAGATGTTGATATCAGAAAGAGACCATTATTGGTCACAGCAGTAGTGCTCCTTCTCATTTCATGACTCTTTCTGGAAAGCAGATTACTTTTTGGATAATGCTGTACAGGGATAATTTATCACATTTTCCCAGGCATTTCCATTTTTCATTATATATTGACTTTTTCTATTGATATGCTTTCTTCCTGTATTCTTCTGCCAAGAAAAAAAAAGGAGTCAGAGGCAAAGAGAATGAGACTCAGAAGTGAACAAATGAACTGTTCTGTTCACTTCTCTATTAATATCATGACTTCAACATTTGGATGCCAGTGACACATAACTAAAGATTAAGTTTTGCAAAATATGAAATGGAATGGGAAGTTTAGCTTTATAGTAGTTATAAATATATATATATATTTATACAAATATATAATATATTAAAACATGTAATTTTGCATAGAAATTTCAGAAACCAAATGTATGAGCTTAGTGATGATTATTTCTAAACTGCTAGAAATATCACAAAATATTCAAAATATTTTGTTTTATAAAAATATATTTCTCAAACAAAAGGAAAAGAAAATGATTATTTTAAATTAAAAAAACTGTAGCTTTTCAGAATATTACTGAGAAGGTGCCTAATGAATTTTGTAACAAGTATCATTTAAATTTTATTTACAGAAAACAAAATGAAAATAAAACAAATAATACCAGCATGCCAAAGTACCACTTTGATAGGTGGAGAGATGACTGAGGGATTAAGATTCTGTCTTGCAAGCAGAAAGTCCTGAATTCTGATCCCCAGTCTCATGTAAGACTGCCACGTGGAAACCTTGCTGGCTTGCACTTCTGGCCCTGGTGGGAGGAACTCTGGGAAATCCCAGAGCAAAGCAAGAAGGAGGTAAAAGTAATCCAGAATGATTCCCCAAGTAACTCTTGGTCCTCCACAGGGACACAGTCCCCTCTGATAAATGTGTATGCATGCGTGCGCACACACACACACACACACACATACAATAAATAATAATAAAATATTTTTAAAGTACCACTTTGAGCTTTTTAGTATTTTAAATTTGCAAAATATTTGATGCTTTCAATGGCTAAAACTTGAGTTAACTAAAAGAAATGAAAACAGGCTAACAATTGATAAATTGAAAATAAAATTTTTAAAGCGTATCTAACCAAAGGTAGCACTTCCTGCCCATGTGCAGGACCTGAGTTTGGATGACTGAGCACCTGCAAACTCAGACATCAGAAGTAAAGAAGAGATCCTTGATTCTCACTGTACATCAAGTTCAATCAAAATGTCAAGCTCCAGGTTCAGTGAAAGACCCTTGTCTAAAAATAAAGTGGAGCTTCAGAAGGTTGTTCCGCAGGCAAAGAGACTTTTTCCCAAGCTTGAAGACCCAAGTTTGTCCCTCTTCATAGGAAAGGAAGAAAACTGACTCAAAAAATTTGTTTTGAACTTTCATATGTGCACTCTGACATATACACACTCACCCACATGCACACATACATGACCAATCTCTACCACATTCTCTCTTATCTCCACATACAGGCAAATGAATTAAATTTACAAAAAATAAGGCAGAAAAGCAATTTAAAGAACACCTTGTCTTTACATATGCCCACACATGCCAATAAAGCCCACAAACACTAGCACAGAAAAATGCATCTGCCCAAACGAGGATATGAAAGCTTGTAGTAGCTGCTACATGTAAGGCTGAGGTAGGAGGACCACCTGCACCTGGAAAGCTCAAGGATAGCCAGAGCTAACAAGGATAGCCTAGTAAAGTGGTATGTAATAAACATAAACAGAAGTTTTTAGTTGTTATTATTTGCTTAACTCTGACAGTTATTTGCCTACCAATTAACTGACATAGGTTTTAATGGTAATCTAGAGATTATTATAAGAGAGAATAAGTCTAGATTATATGCAGATCATTTGCCATTTCACAGGAGAGACCTGAACATCTGTAGCTTTTGGTATCCATATTCTTCAAAACCGGATAGTGTTTTACATTTTGAATAAATTTAATTGAGAAATATGAGTCAAGTCTTCATACATACTGAAATTAAATCTTTAGCACAACCTATAACACCATTTTCTTTAAGCAAACTTGCAAATTAAAATGATAGTCCTAAATGAGCTAGAATTATAAGCTCATATTCCACAAATATGTTATGGAGAAAACTCTTATCTTTACCCTTGAAAATTCATCCAACTGTCTCTCCTCACACTAAAAACCATCCATATATAAACCAAATTAATCAACTTAATCAAATTGAAGAGACAAATTTACAAACTGTCCTTAGAATCATTGATATAATTTGAGCACTTATTAAAATTCCTGACAGCTCTAATTACATCTAATACAAATACTTGTAGGAGAAACAATCTGATTATGCAAATGCTAAAATGGTAAATCCAGCTTTTTGGAGAAATACTCAAAATTATTAAACAATAAATTTGGCATGGCAACAAGGTAACTCCTGTAATGTTCTCTAGGTAACACAGTAATAGAAAATAATCTTTTTTTAAAACAAAGTTGTTAAGCAAAATACACCGACTTTCCATTTCTTTACATTAAGTGCAGCTAAGCTCTTCCTATTTTTTGTGGTGAATTTAAAAAGTGATTCAATGAGAAACGTTTAACTCAATTAAATCACATGGAAGTAGATAAATGAACATTTTATGTTAAGAACACTAAAAAAAATGTAAAAACTGTCAAATGAAAATACATGATAATACCATATATACTGCCTAAATACTTTCTTATTGCACAATAAAACCTATACTACCTATATTTAAATAGAACTGTGACAGAGACACTTTGTCAGAGTGAACAAAATACTACTACCAGTCTAAATAGGAAACAAATAAATATGAAGTCACTGGTTATTCATCCTTTATAGATATCCATGTGCATTATTCTTAATGATTCAAAGACCTATCATTTGACAAATTCAGTTTATCATTTTGCTTACGCATTTTCTTGTATACTCTTGGAGAACACATCAAATTTAGCTCTACTGCATTAGAGACAACATGGTTTTGTGGAAGATCTACTAGAAAGATAAAGGGCCAGATATCTGCAAATTGGCTAAGAAGATGCAACCTCATTCCAAATCTGTCATGCAGTAGCATGTGTTTAACTTTGCTTTTTAATAGTCTTCTTTAAAAGGTTGATTTGAATGTTCTATGCAGAGGGTAAGGTTTTGAAGTATGAAGGAAACTGCACCTAAATGCCATTCTACTATTTAGCATTGGTGAATTGTATTGCTATCTGTCAGTCTCAGGTGTCTCATCTGGGCAATGGAAGTGGCAATATATGATAAAGGTATCTTGTGGTTGTGAAACTTAAGTGAGTGTGTAAACTGTTTAATATATTTCTAGTACACAATGACTACTCAACTGTCACTGAAAATGGCATTTGTCAAATAATTTTATACCTTTAACCTTGCTTTTACATAGAAATTTTCTTTCATTTAGGGTGAAGAAAAGTTCTTGCCTGTGTGCACACCTTCTGTGATAGATGCCTGCTTCCTGGCCATATATCAAGTTTACAAGTTGCAACTATGTTTCAGCAGATACTTCTCAATAATTGCCACCAACAACACAGACATACTTATGCCTGCTGTATCTGCTCTCTTTCTTTCTTAAAATTGTGATATCATAGAAGAGATGACCCTTCCATCAACTTTTCCATCAAGAAGAGTCTGTTGTTGATTGCTGACCAAAAAGGTGATTGTTCTTTCCATAAAAGAATTAAAACTTTCCAATGAAAAACGAGCTAGAAATTCAACCAATAACATTTGTCAGAGGGCAGTGCAGTTTTATCATCATGAAATGCAGTTCACAAAAAGAAGAGAATCAAGAGAAAAAAATGATGAATGGCCTTAGGAATAGTCATGGTTGATAACAAAGATTTTATTTTATAAGTGTTAAAATAAATAAATACACACTCCAGAACATCATTGTCCTGGGAAATTACTTCCCTTTAAATTATGAGTTCTAAATGGCAAATCTAGTTACAGCTTGCACCTCAGCTTTAAGTCAGCTGATTTATAATCCTGTACTTCTAAAAGTCTGTGGCCTGCAGTTTTTTTTTGCCATACTTCTCTAGACTGGCTAGGTGGTGGAATGCAGACTCCTCCACTATGTGTGTTTTGTAACCTGGTTGCTAATAAAATAGACCTGCTTAGAAACCCCAGAGGAATATTCTTGAGGCCAGAATTACATTAGTCTGTAAAATTCAAGTAGCTCAATGTTTTCCCTTGCTAATTACTGGGCCATAACCAGAAATTGGGATGATAGGAGAGAAACGCTTTTTTAGGATAATGATTGATTTCCATAAAGCTGAGTACTTCAACAAATTTCAGTGTGTAGTTGCTGGGGCGGGTAGGGTGGGTGGGCACTAATTAGTTTTACCGTTTCAGCAGATGTTGAAATCAAAATGCCAGCAGTATCTCAAATGCCAGTCATTAGGGGTGTCTTTCATGGAGGAGTGCTGACCAATGAAATCTCCACTCTGTGTAATGAGATCTAGGCAGAGTCAATTAAATCAAATCTCTCCTAACATCCCTAATATATCTGCAGTGTGGGCAGCACCAACAAAACCAGGGGTGAGGGATTTCCAGTATTAATAAAGGGATTCACTGCAGCATTAGGAGAGGGAACAGAAGGGGGGAAAGACCTGAGTGAAGACCTTAGTTTATGGATAGGAGAAAGCCAACAAAAAGCAGGGTGGGCTGTGGAGACAGCAGCTAGCACAGGGTAAAAGGTTGTGGCAATTACAGAGTCTCAATGTAGCCCCAGGAGGGTCCCACCCCAACCATTCTCCTCCCCCATCCCTTCCACCGCAAGACCAAATAGGCAGCTGGAAAAATGTAAGGAACCAGATTTGAAAACATTTTCACTTTAATACTGAAAAAATATGCCATTATAAAATCCTCGAATAGAATTAGTAAGTTCCACGTGCTTCCTCAGTTCTTTGTCCCTACTTTATAAGTAAGATTTATACCAGCACACAATTGCTACCATAGGATCGCAGCCTAAGCACTAGAGTGACATTAATTGGTCATGCTTAACTGCCTCAAAGTCTTTTTTTTAAATAATTACACTGATACTATAATAGAAATCATGGGTACTTATTTTACATTCAGATGGAAGGCATTATTGGATATGTATAGAAAAATATTCCCCCTCAAAAACAAAATAAAATCAAACATCACCATGGAAATAAAAGAACAGAAAATAACCCTTAAAACTTTGCTCAAAAAAAAAAAAAAAGAAATACATTGTTAACTCATAAAATGGACTGATGACTAGCCATGCAGGTGTCTTAAATAAACCCTTTACATTGTTTGCACAGTAAACATACGCTCTGAACTGCCTACCAATCACAAGTAATGGCGAAATGGCACTTTCTGATTATACTGTATTGTGTTTATAGAAAGTTTGATATGATGGGACTTATCAGGTACAGGACGGGTGCTGTGACGCTGTCTCCAGTCGAGGAGGTGGAGGGGGGAGGGGCAGAGTCCCTGGAGCTCGTGGATTCCATGCGAGTCATGCAGCACTTTTTTTTTTTTTAAGTTTTCGTTTGTTTGTTGTTCGTTTGTTTGTTTTCGTTGGGAGTCCAAGTTCTTTATTTACAATACATTCATGCCTCCGTGCAACTGCCCCTCCCTGCAAGCCAGCAGGGAGCCACCGTCGGGCTATCCACAGGGGAAAAATAGATATCTATCTCTCTATATAGATGTGGATATATGTATATATGTATAGGATCGCGGCCACTGGCCGCGCGAGGCCTGGAGGCTGGAGCGCCAGCGCACTGCATGCTTCTGGCAGGCTCCATGCTGGGCTTGCAGTCAAAAGCAGCTCCGAGCACCGGCGAGCTAGTTGGCCTCGCACAGGCGGCTCTTTGTTTTCAGAAGCGAGCTGAAGGACCAGAGCCTCTTCGTGAAGCGAGTCTGTAGTTATTTCCTTACTTATGTCCATCGGGGCCGGGGGACGCTTTAGATTTGGGTCAAGGCTGCTCTCCTAGCAGCTGGGATGCTGACGGCCAGGGAAGGATGTATCGCCTTGTTTGCTCCCCGCCCCTCTCTCTCGGACTCAGGGGCTTTAGTCTGAGAGCGAGTGCGAACCACAGTCGTACACTCTGTGGGCTCCGTCCGCATTGTAAGGCCCATTGTGCCAATAGGAAGAGTCACAGACTGTCTGTAGGGAATTGATTTCGGACGCTGAGGAGTTGGCATCCCTTCTCTTGGACCGCTTTCGGTTCCTCAGGATAAACACGAGCATGCCCACCACGGTGAAGGCGGAGGTGACGAACACCAGGAGCAGTCCCGGGACCAACACGGAGATGGACACCCTGCTGGTGTCTAGGTAGGAGTTGGAGTGCGTCCCGGTCTCCGCCAACCCGGTGCTGTTTTTACTGTGCGAAGTTAACGTGGGCGAGATCCTCGCGTACAGCTGGGGGCAGATCTCGTCGTTGGAGAGGAGCATGAAATCCTTCCTGAAGAAGTTCACCGGCGTCTCGCACTTGAGGTCGCTCATCAGCACCTCGGAACCCAGGCGTTCCGCCCATTGCTTGAAAGGCACAATGGTGCAGGAGCACTCCCAGGGATTGCCGTGCAGGTCTATCTGGATGATGGACGTTAATTGGTCCAGCACTCCTGCCACCGGGAGGTACATGAAGTAATTGTTGTGCAGGCTCAGCTTAGAAAGCGACACCCCAGCGAAAACGTCCACGGGGAGGGACCTCAGCAAGTTGTTGTTGAGGATGAGGATCCTCAGTTTGGGCATGGCGTGAAACGTGCCTGGGAGAATGAGCTGGATCGCGTTGTACTCCACGTTCAGATACTCTAGGTTCTGCAGCCCGGCGAATTTCTCCCGGGTGAGCGTGTCCAGGTAGTTACTATCCATGTACAGCCACCTGAGGTCCAAAAGGTTCTTGAAAGTGTTGTTCTCCACGGTGGCGATGTTGTTGTTGCCCAGATCCAACAGTATGAGGCTCTTGTAATCCACAAAGTGCGATCTGCGGATGCTGTGGATCTTGTTGTCTCGCAGGAAAAGCTCTTGCACGTTGAGCAACTTGGGCTTCAGATCCGCCACGCTGCTCACGTTCCGGTTGTTGCAGTTCATCTTTAAACCCGAGCCTGGGATGTGGTCACAGCTGCAGCCCCTGGGGCAGGGCAAGCCCGGAGCTGGGGGCCTGTTTCCGGCGCTCCCGGTGGCTATCGGAGGCGTGGGTTTGATTTTCAGCTGCCAGTTGCCTGGGATCTTTGTACCTCCGCTCGGAGCAGACCCCGGGGTGGCATTCTCCTCCGGCCGGTTTGTCTTGAAAGGAGTTGGCAGCGGGCCAGGAGCGAAGGTCTCTTCTTGAGCCGGGGGCGCCGGGAGACTGGAATCCACTCTGTTTTTCAAAGGACACAAGTCCTGTTCAGTGGTCTCATTGAGGTCTTTCCCCTGCAGTCTGGTGGGGGCTTCGCAGACAACTCGGCCGATCAGGGCATTTTTGGGAATGTTTTCCAACCATTCTTTCAGGGAGAGGAGATCACAGGTGCAGTCCCAAGGGTTATCTTCCAACAGGATCTCGGCAATGCCAGGGATCTGCTCCAAAACCTCCTCATAGGGCAACGTTTTCAGCCTGTTTCCCCGGAGGTCGAGGTGGGTGATGGGCACATACTGGAACACATTGGCAGGTAGGGTGCTGATCAGATTGTCGTTCAAAATGAGGACTTCCAGCTTGTTCAAGTCCTGGAAGGCCCCGGGGTCTATATCCCGTAATAAATTAAAATCAGCCTGGAGGTATTCCAGGTCGTCCAGCCCCAAAAAAGTCTGCTTTCGAAAAGACTTGATCTTGTTGTTGTTGATATGCAGCCTTTTCACTAGCTGCAGCCCTAGAAAAGCCCCCGGGACGATTTCATGCAAGCCATTGTTCTCCATATGCAAACTAACCGCATTATAAAAGTTAGCGAACTCATTAGGGAACAGTCGAGTGAGCGAATTGCCATGCAGAAATAAATGGTAAAACTGGGAAGTCGGGGCGGTGAAGCGCTGCAGACTTGTGAAACCTTTTTTTTCACAGTCTACGTGGAGGTCCCCTTCTATCTCATTGCAAGAACAGATCTTCTCTTTACAAACGTCCCCTGTAACGTTTCCAGCGGCAAAACAAAGAGACGTCTCCAGCAACAGAATCCAAAGCAGCATTTTTAAAGCGAGCAATTCATCCCCGATCTCATCACAAAGTAACAGCAACCATCCTGCTCGCCACAGACACAATTCAAGTTCATTTAGTGCTCCAATGTCCGATCCCAGGGAAGGAAAAGAAAAGGGTTTGGGGGGGTGGGGGTGGATTCCTTCCTCCCTAACCCCCCCGTACTGCAATAGCCCAGAAGCCAGTCAATAATTATATCCACAAACTATCCAGGCACGTAGTGCAAGGCAAGCAAGAAAAAAAAAAAAAAGTAAAGGGGGGGGAACAGAAGGAAAGAAAACTACTCCTCCACAACCCTTAAAAATAACCAAAATAAGTTAAAGCTACGACTATAAAATAAGAAGAAAATAGACCCTTACAGAATCGTGGCTACTGGTCCTCGCTACCCAGCATGGGAACAATGCTAGTAATTAGAAGCAAGTGCATGTTAGAAACAAGCAGGTTTGCAGCGTAGTACAGACGCACTGCCCGTGATGGCTGTGCGTTGGACTGACCTTGCCTCTCTGATACAAAGCAGGGCTTGCGTCTGCTGGAGGACTTCCTGCCGTGGTCGCGGGTTCCCCAGAAGTCCCCCCGAGGTGCTGTCCAGTGCCCCCGGTGCTGAAATCACGCCCGACCGAAGGACTCACGCTGCCCAGCCAATGGCGCTGGGAAATTTCCGCAATCGCTGCGTTTTGTGGCTGTCCATCGTTTTCTTATTTGTCCCTTTGGTCTTCTTCAGTCTCTCTTTCTCTCTTTTCCTTCTATGTTCCGGCGCTTACTAGCTCTTCTTTTCTTGTTCTCCTTCTCTTTCTTCTGCTCTTTCGGAATTACGTGGAGGGGGGAAGGGAGGAGAGAGGGCGAGCGAGTTGTCTGAGGGAGGAAGAGAGCGCGAGAATGGGGAGGAGGGGGGAGTTGCTAAGAAGCTCTGCTCGTTCCAGCCTGGTGCACTCTGAAAGATCTGACACCCTCTGCTGATCTGCAGTAGCAAAAATCCATCTGGTGAGGGAATGCTGGAGGAGAAAAAAATATATATCCACGTACAGGGCAAGCATTGAAAAACGTGGGCATTAAAGGCAGCCGATCTCCATAGACGCTTATTTTAAATGGAATAGTTAATTCTTTTGCGTGCTGGAAACTTTACCCTTTCCTTTCCTTAAAGACCTCACAGCCAGCCCCCGCGAGCGCTAGCGTTCCGAAAGCAGGGCTTTTAAAACATTTATTTCCCAGTGGCTTGAATAAAATTAGTGTCAGGGTGTCAAGCGAGCAGCAATTTGAGGTAATTATATTGCACGCCATTTTCATAGGTGCTTTAAATGCGTTGCTGCCTTCTCTGCAGTACAGCGTTTCATGCCGATGGATGTCTTCGAACCCTTTATTTTATTTCACTTTTGTGTGAATGTAGAAAGTGGCTCTCTGGAACATATGTATTACATAATATCATAATTGGGCATAGAATATTTCCAACCCGGCATATACTTTAGGCATATGCTTTTCCATTATAACTTGTTACAAAATTTTAGTCAATTCGGTCACAGCGAGTTGGGTGCCCTGGTGGCATTTCTTGCGTGTTATTTCAGTCTGCATGATGAAGACAAAATGCATGCTTATGTCTTCCATTCCAGGCCCAAAGGCTTTTTGGTGACATCCGGAAAAAAAGGGAGGTGGATAGGGAAAAATTCCCAGTTCGTGAGTGCTCTTGAAAATCCACCGGTAGGCAGCTGCTCATACACCACACTCACAAACACATGGGCAGGTCTCTCTCTCTCTCTCTCTCTCTCTATCTCTCTCTCTCTCTCTCTCTCTCTCTCTTTCTCTACACACACACACACACACACACACACACACACACACACACACACCACCGTAAAGTTTTCCAAACCAATCAGAGAGTTCAGAGGGAGTTAAAACATGTACAAGTAACTAACCAGTTGCATTCAAAGAAGAGAGGAGAGAAAGAAAATCCCAGATCGCTAAGACTCATTAACTGCTGCATCTCTTCCTCCCTCCCCACACTACCAGACTCTGCAGGGTCACCAATGCCCCAAAGAAGATGCTCAGGGTTTCTCTAGGGGAGAAGATCACCAAGTTCTTCAGACTAGGTGAAGCTGTATGGACTTCTATAAGGGGTAAAATTTGAGAGAGTGCTTTTTTCATAGAAGGTTGTAGCTGAAGTATCACTTTTTCCCTAAATATTTTGAAAAAATATATGCAACATTTTGGGGTTTCGAATTTTTCATTGGAGAAAAGATAAAGTATTTCCTGTGGTGAGAGCAGATATTTATACCACTTTCTTTTTCAGTTATGTCTTAGGCAAGGTGGACAACTGTACAGGCCTGGTAACAATTTAAATAACATCAAATGTTGAAGAATGCATTTCTTGAAAAGGCCAAGAAAGGAAATCTTTGCAGAAAGAGAGAGAGAGAGAGAGAGAGAGAGAGAGAGAGAGAGAGAGAGAGAGAAATTTCCAAAGTTAGGAAAGGTACAGAAGTTTTTAAAAGTTTCCTTTTTTTTCCTGAATCTGGAAAAAAAAAATCTTACATAAGTTGGAAGAATTTTGCATATCATTTTAATGTAAAACCAAGTAGAGCTAAATCTCCCACCTCTGTCTCCCCCTTTTTTCCCCTGAATAAACTAGTCACACTAAGAAATTAATTTGTAATCAGAATTTCTGTTTCTGATTCTATCCTCTTCAAGTAGATTATTATGCCTTATGCATATGACGATTGAAGTGTGGTGATCAACTGATTAAACCTAGAGAAAGAATATGAAGGCTTTAAATCTATTCATAGATAAGTATTTGGAATCTGTAAAGAACAGAAAAACACATGTGTATAGCTCTATTGAAATTGTTCCTTCTGTAAATGTTGCCTGAATTTTTATTTTCATAATAAATGTATTTTACAGAAACAAGATCATCCAGAAAAGCACTCATGCATAATTCCAAAGGTAAATTATTCAAGAGTAAAAGTAAATTCTTCCTTTGTTTTTCATGGAGTTGTGTTGAAACAGGGATTGTGTGTGTGTGCATGTGTGTGTGTGCACGCACACGTGCATGTATGTGGACAAGATGCCACTTTAGTGTGTAAAACTGTGGAGGTCTGAGGTTACTTTTTGGAATCACCATGGATTGCTTTACCTCTGTATTTCTTTGCTTTGGGGTTTCCAATGCTCTTCCTTCCAGGGCCAGAATTTCAGGCCTCCACCATATCTGCCAGGCATTTTGACATGGGATCTGGGGATCTGAACTCATGTCTTTTGCTTTTGAGGCAATATACTTAATCCTGAGTCACCTACTCAGCCCAAGACAGGGTCTTTCTATGTCACCAAAGCTAAAGTAGATTGCATATATGTCACTTTCTATCTCAACCACACAAATACTGGAATTAATGTACCACCATGCTCATCTAAGTAAATTTCTTATTGGGCATTAACACCATATATATGAATTTTTTTATGTGACCTAAACATTTCTAACACTTTTGGTGGCCATTCTTTCTGTCTCTATTTTTTATTTCTTTCTTCTATTAAACTGATTCCTTCCTTTTACTAATTTTTTTGTTTTGTTTTTTGTTTTTGAGACAGGGTAGCACATTGTAGTACTGACTGTCCTACAGTTCAACGTGAGGACCTTGTTGTCCTCAAACTTCAGACAATCCACTTGTTTCTACCTCCCAACTGCTATGGGATTACAGTTGTACATCACCACACTGCTATTAGTGAGCATTTTTTAAGTTTCAGTTTCTCTCAGAATGGCTCTACTATATATAGTGCAGCACTGGACTTCTTCAGAATCTTTACTTCTCAAGGCAAATGATCTCAGGACCCATAACCATCAAGTGCCTTTGGAGCAGTGACTGGAAAGCTTAATATTCACTCAGGCCTTCAGTCTTATTTATAAACTCCAACCAGAAAGATCTGTATTTCACCTTAAATATTCAAATATTTTGGGCTGGGTGAAGAAGCCTCAGTGGATAAAATGCTTGTACAAAGCAGGAGAAGCCAATTTCAGTAACTAACCTCTGCAATCCCACTGCTCCTATGGAGAAAAGGAACAGCAATCCCTAGCAGCTCAGGGGCTGGGGAGTTTGGCTATACAAAACAAGAAGGAACAGCAAAGAATCCTAGATCAAATAAAAGTGAAAACTGGGAGCCAACCAATAACACTGTTCTTTGATCTCCATGCACACACATATAAAATGATATACTTGTGCCCACACATACATACTTTGCACACCATACACACACACACACACACACACACACAAGTTCTCATAAAATGTCCTGCCTCAAAAAGCAAAAATTTGCTTTTTCATTAAATCATTGAGATTAAGAAAAAAGTTATATTTTATTATTGATTTTCCTAAATCAGAATTCTGTTTCCATGTGTGCACTACATCATTAGAATGAAATTGTCAGATATATAGCAAACATGAGTCTAATTCCCATTCTGAAAATCATTTAGTCCTCACCACATTTTAAAGATAGTGCATGAGTACTAAATTTACAAAGCCAAAACATATCATTTAAGGGACAAAATTGTATATGGAATGCATATATCTTTATTTTCCCTCTAACTGAATGTTTGACAGATTTATACATGAATATAATGAATAGAGTTCCTATCTCATAAGGTGGAAGAAAGACAAAAGTACATGGTAAAAACCATCTCCTGAAACTTATCCTTGGATCCCCACTCAAGTGCATTTGCATAAGACAATCCACCTCATATACATCACACACATGTACAATAATAAGAGTAATAATAATAATAATAGTAAGAAGAAGAAAACAATGGATTGATGAACAGTGAATTTAATATGGTTGATCTATTTTAGGGATATGGAAAATGAACTTAAGAAATATTGATTTCTCAATATTAAATAGTATCTGTCGACTTTGCTTAAGGTAGCAAAGATGTGGTCCTTAACCTTTAATTGCCATTCTCATTCCTAATTTTGTGTGTGTTTTTATAATTACCTAAATTAAGTTCTCTAAGGATTATTTTTCTCTTGAAATTAAGACATTGTTATTTGTGATTGCTTTACTCCCTGAAGCCTTTTCCATGTGTAGTGGAGTACAATTGTATTCTCAACACTCAGAAGGTTTATGCAGTAACATCGCAAGATGAAAACCAGCTTGGGTCATATGTAAGCCCTTGTCATATTAAAAACAAGCAAACAAAAAAGAATAAATGCATCCTGCTTTATTATTTTTATTGCTTACTTTTGTTGGTGGTCCACTTGCAAAAACCCTGTATATAGACAGTCAGAAGTTAATTCCCTGCAATTAACTCTTTGTCTCTTCCTTTGTTCCTTTTTTTGGTTCCTGGGGTCACTGGGCATCACAGCATCTTTACCAGCTGTGCCACCTTGTGGGCTCTTTTTAAAAATAATCTCCTAAATGTCTCCTGCCTCCTCTGAACTTTTTATATTTAGTTACACAGTCTTATCTACTATGTTATACTATTTTCTGTTTGTGCACTACATCCAGCATTGGGAGTGAACAATGACTATAGTAAGAGCAGCAGAAATCAATTTACCTGAAATTAATCTTCTATCTCTCAGATGTTTCGCAAGATAAAAAATAAGTCATTTTAACTTTTTGATAAAATAGTAAACCAAAAGACAAACAAATCAAATGTACCTGCAAACTAACATACTTAGAATATGAATTCTTTCTACTGTTTCACATATTTGTTTTGTATAATATTAATAGTATTCTAGAAAAGCATTCTAATAAAACGATATTACATGATTACAAAAGGCAAAAGCTTTAAACAATTTTGAAATAGGTATTTATCAGCAAAGAAATAGTAATCTTAGAACATATTTTGTGACTTGCAGCATAATTGCCTTATATTTACATCACTTCAAATATATGACTTTGGGTTTGGGTTGCTTGGAGTGAAATTTAATCTTTTCCATAATATTATTTATCTAATCAAATGAATGTGAGTTATTTTAGATACTGAAAATAACATTGTTTCACATATGAGTTTGTATACTTGGACATTTCTATTCATTCCCTTTACTTAATTAATATAATAGACAATCAATGATTGGCAAAGGTGCTAGTCTTAGGTATATGTTCATGCACATTGGGCATAGAGAAAAGATATGAACCTATAAAATTGTTAATTGTGTTCATTGATGTGTACTTATTATTTCCTTCTATTTCTCTTTCTCTGTGTATGTGTGGTTTTTCCCTGTGGATTGAAACAAATATCATATACATGTTGAACAATAATGCTACCAATGAGCTACATGCCACCATATCATCTAATCTAATACCTCTAAAAGATGTTGCAGATTCCTACATACCTCAAAAATAGTTGGTCTAATGATATAGCTTAGTAGGTAAAGTAAGCAGCCTGGATGTAGATGTGGAGATCTGTGTTTGTTTAGAGATCCCAAGGCTGAAGGAGAAGGAGGGAATCAACTTTTGAACAATGTCTTCTGATCTAAATAAGTGCTCTGATATGTGTGCACCTCTATTCTCTCCATCTCTCTGTATCCACAAATTAATAAAACATTTTGAAAGATGAAATAAAGTTATGATTTTATTAAATACAAGGAATATATTTTATATTTTAATTAGAGAATGTATATTACTTGAAAAGTGTTACAAAGCACTGCAAGTAAAAGAGAAACATGAAGTATCTGAGATTAAGGTGTTGAAAATACACCTGTGGGATCAGAAAAGGCAGCACACCAGATAAGGGGCCTGTTCACAAATCTGGTGACCTGAGTTCAGTCTCTGGAACAGAACATGGTGGTAAGGGGGAATTGACTTCCAAAATCCACATGTTCATTGCAACACCCATTGTGTACTTATTTCAGAAAAATATCAGTATTAATACTAATTCTCTCCATTATATCAAATCTAATGATGAAATACTTTGCATGACATCAAAATATTAGTGAAGCAGTTTCATATTGCTAAGTATCTAGCTCATTGCACATAAATAATTATGAACATCATTATTCATTATCTCATTATAGATTCTTAGAAATAAAATTACTATATAACAAGACACATTAATTTTTTGAAAACTTGATAAATTTATTTTCTTCATTTTTAAATTTAAACTTAAACAATGTAGTTGACATTTTTGTCACTTAATTACAGCTCAGTGAACAATGTCTGTTAAAGTATTTTCAATTAATTCAAAATGTTTATTATGAAAAAAACAGAAGTTTCAGTTGCACAAACAGCTGAAGTTGTAATTTTCATATTGTTTGTTTCCTTCATATTTTTTCAGCTTTTGCAGCCTATTTTGGTTTTGAAAAAATTACACTATTCTCTGACAAACTACTTTTCAATGGCATTCCATTTAATATAGAATAGAGTTGTACAATCGAATACTAGTTTATTTTCTTTTTAATTTATCTGATTGAAAGATTGACTTTTCCACAGAATACTACAGGCTTGAAGACAGAGATGGCATCTTGTATCTTGTAATGCTTCCACATTGGCAGAGCACAGAACCTGTCGTCTTCACTCTGCAGTGAAAAAGGCATCATGGAGTCAGCAGTGAGTTGCGTAGCACAAAGCGCTATGTTGGAAAGCTCAGAGCAGAAAGAAATCACCAGATTTAGGAAAATAACATGTATATGAATAATTTATGTAGACTTTATGCTTCATTAATACAGCACTTGCTGTATTTTCTCTTGGATTATCATGCATATATTTTTAATTTTTATCTTGAAAATAGATACTTTAATGTGCATTTTTATATCCCGAATAGTTGGTACAGTACCTGATCAAAATCCAATCACATCTGATGTTACCAACCACAGGGATGTACTGCTGAGTGTGTGGCAGATTAATTCCACTGAACAAAAAGGAATAAAAATTAAAAAAAAAACAGTGGGAGACTAAAGATCTCTTAAATTTACCTGTAGATCATTGCAAAAAATAAATCAATCAAAGGATAGAAAGTTGAAGGTAGAAAAAAAAACATTTTGTTTATCATTATAGAATAGAACCACACAAAGAGTTAATGTGCATTTATTTCAAAGCAGTGAGAAGGAAGAATTTTGGATGTTTTCACCACTGAGAAATGATAAATGAGGAAATATTTACACTTATGCTAACTGGAATACTATTCAACACATGTGAGATTAAAGCTTCATTTACTATTTCCAAAGTACAGACATATTTTATTGATTAAAAATAATTAACAATGCTGTCATTGTTTGAAATGTGTCACCCATGGTCTCACATGTTTAAGAAGGTCATGGCAACTATGAGAGGTGGAACCTTGCAGGAGGAAAGCAGTCACAGAGAGTAGGCCTAGAGTTGGATTAGACCCACTCTACCTCCTGGAGAAGTTTATTTTGGCAGCAGGAGTCTTGCATTGCAGCTCTCAAGCTCCAAGATGTTTGCAGTGACAACTCCAAGTTCGGCCACCCAGCCATGCTGCTTCCATATGAAAGACTGTATCTCCCCTCTGGAATAAATTCCCCTTTCTCCCTAAGTTGATTGACAGGGTATCTCAGAGCAACAGAGAAGAATAACCAGTACAAATGCATAATTTCAAAAATATTAAGCCATTATGATGCCAGTCTTATCAGAGTTGGTGATAAATTAAATCTTCCATCTTTTGCTTTCAAAAATGCCTATCTTCTTCATTATTTCATTAGTAACGACACTGTGTTTGCCACTGCTACTTCAATACTGTATTGCTTTGAGATGTAATTAAAAGTAGGTTTTGACTTATTCACTTTGTTACTCATGTGATGCTGAAAAGCATAGTTCTCTTTCATGTTGTAGCTCTCTTTTATTCTCTCCCAGGAAAGATATTAAAACATATTAAAACATCTGCTTATTATTTATTTCCATATGCTTTCACCCATGTGCATACAATAGGCACTCATACTCAGGAAGTCTCTTATTATTCCATAAAACTTCCTATGTTCAAGACACAGAATGCAAAACCATGAGAGAGTGCCACCATTTGTGCTGTTACTCTGTCTCATTGAATATGTGTTTTATTCCAGAAGACTATCTCTCAAAATATAAAATCGCTTGTATTGCTTAGCCCAGTCAGAATAATACATTTTCCAGAGTTGCTTTTTTTTTAATGTCATTATTTAAGCCGTTAAACCAGGTTATGCATGTGGTCAATGGTTCATTTGCTTTTGAAACTGGCAAGCATCTTGTTCTAACTCCTTACTCAAACATGTACTATTCCAAATAACTTTAGATATTGGTGGCACAGGAAAATGAGAACATGTACATACTTTGAATGTACATGGAAAAGAGAATCAACATAATTTGTTAAGGGTGAAAAGTTCTTTTCATTAAGTTTAGATTGTTGGTTTTTATATTATTGGAATTGTTGAACGAAGAAGATACTTGATTACACTGTTTCCTGGAGCACTGAAAAATAACACAGATTTTGATGCCACACTAAGGAAATGAATCTTGGATGTACATTTTTCTTACGCGTGAATCTTACTCTGATTACAGTACTGGTTAATTTCTTACCTTATACTTTTTATATGGAATCAATTGTATTGGTAACAAAAGCTAAAGAGCTAAAATATACCTTTCCCAGAACTCAAAATAGCTAGGGCAGATCATATAACTTAGTCCAGACAATTGGGTTCACATGTTAGGAATTAGAATTAAAATACGCAAGGGAGAACAGGTTTACCTGGTTATGAGTTGCAGGGACTTAGTATTCACAAACTCATGAAACATACTTTGTCACTCACTAGATTGTCAGTTAACACCCCTTCTATAGTCTCAGTCTGAAGTGATTTCACGCTGTAAAACTGTTCTTTCTGACACACCCAATTCTAGTTCTTTAAAAGTCCAAGACTTCTGTTAGCTCTCTAGTCTTCGTCATTTCTGGTGTTTAAATAAATCTTGAAAACTAGTCAAAATAACATGTAAGTTGAGTGATTGCATCTTCTTTCCTTTTTGAGAAATTCCTGCTTCAGGTTGGTTTGCTAGTCATAAATGTTAATAGTGCACAAAAATCACATTAAAAACTATTTTAAGTTTACACACCATAGTAATTATATTACCAGTTTAAAAATTTGCTCTGAATCTTGGAAATGAAATGACTTGAATAGTATTTTAATCACAATAGGATGAAAGATTGAACTTCAAATTCCTAACTTCTGCAGAATTCATACTATATTTTGATCTGATTTTATTATCTTCGTATCTGTACAATTAATGAACTTCTTGAGTTTAAGCAGGTTTAATTTAAGTAAGATTTGATAAAAATAGCTTTTGTTTATTATTTTTTGAAATAAGTCTATATAATATTCAACAGGTAGAATATTAGAAACTTTCAACCTGACAGTGGACTTTGAATAGGGAAAAGGACATCTTAAGAAAGAAAGATTGTAGAGGGGACTATAAAAGAAGGGTGTAAGAAACAACTGTATTGTAAAGGAGAAGGGTGTAGGCAAAGGGAGGAAGATTATGAGGGAGCGATCAGTGTGGAAGGGAAAGAGAATGGGGGGATGGACATGTTTAAGAGCACTGTGTTTGATAGCATCACAAGAAATCTATAGCTTTGTCTTATCTGCTAATTTGAACTTGAGAGAAAGAGAAGAAAGAGTTGAGAGAAAGAGTGGGGGAGGATTAAAATGTCAAGAGATGTAAGCATTATACTCAATCACTAGTTAGTTTGAAAGATGTAAAATGTTTAAGAGTCTGTGAAGATGAGAAAGTGCAAAGATCACAATATTTGATGATGTTTTCTTAAATGAGGTGCACCTCATACTCTTGAACTAGAATCTTAGAATTAATTTTCCAGCTTCTCTTTTAAAATGCTAAATGACCTAAATAACTTTTATTCTGAAAGCTTCTTTAAATAAGCTTTATTTAAGATGGAATTTTAGACTTGGGAATTCTCAGAACAATTAGTAGTTCAATGTCTTTCCTCTCCAAATGTCTATCCTGGAAACTGACCTCACAATGGTACCTCTCAGAAGGCAATTCAGCATAGTATATATACTCTGAAGGCAAACACAACAAGAAGTGCTTCTCAAATGGACAACACACCCCTCAATTCTACCAATTCTTTTTTCTAATGTTATTTTACCAAAGACATTTATACAAAAAAAAAAAAAAAAAAACAATTGGGCAACTTCTAAAACAATTATGGTTCAGGTTTTTCAGAATATTATTTTTAATGAAAAATAAGAAAATGTCACATTATATTCATTTGGGGGAATTCATTGTTTCTTTGAGGACAGAAGGCAGCATACATGCATTACATAGTTAGGAGTTACACTGCAGAGTTGGGAGTTCATGCCATCTTTCTCTTGAACCCTTTTCAGTTTCATATTCCACCATGGGTGTTTCAGGATCTTCTCTGAGGTCTAGTGATGCTGACACCTGAGCTTACTTGACTTGACACCTTTCTTTAGGAAGTTTTACCATTATCGCTCATATCCTTTGTGTCCCTGGATCCAGGCATTGTAATATAATTTCTATTAATTTTGGAGCAATCAACAGATGAATCATTTCTTTCTGTGAAAGTACATAATGATATGTTGGTATAGATTAAAATGCAGTATTGATATCAGTTCCCACATTTTTCAAGATGAACTTACCATTTTCCAAGACCATGTTGGTTGACTAAAATCTTCCATCAAACAGGTACAGAACAATACGTATACATAAATATCTGGGTGCATTTATATCTACATTTCCTGAAATATTTTCTTATTCTTCATTTTTGAAAGTGACTTAATCTTTACTTGCCTCATTTGATTTTAGGAAAATTGGAATAACTGGATTTTGAGAAGACATTCTATATACATGATAACAACATTTGGAATTCTTATCTACAAAAATTCATTTATTGGTTCAGAAAATATATCAATATCAAATATATAAAAACATTCAGATGCATTTTATTAAAAAATCACTACATAACTATATTAAAACAATAATGTAGAATTATGAAGAGTTCATTGTAAGCTTGTGGTAACATTTAGATATAACAGGGTTTGACTAAACATTTCAAATTTAGCCAAATGTTATTTTGCATCCAATTACAGAAATGTCCCTGAATTTTTTATACATACATTAGCATTTTTGTTCTTTTTGTAAATTTTAATTCCTTTTAATACAAGAGGATTTTTACCATGTTCATTGCCCTTTCTCTCCCTGTGAGGCCTCTTGCCAACAAGCCTCCATCCTACCCTAGGGTCCCTTCTTGTGTATCTTGTGAATCCAAAGAACATGTCTGTTCTTGCATGTACCTGGAGATCCACTGCAGCATGGACAATTTTCAGAGGGGCAATACAGCTTGGGAGACCACTTCCTTTGACCAACTTTGTCCATCTGTGTTCACTCTGTGAGTGGTAGGGCCACTTGAGTTCCTCTGTCTTGAATCATGTCATGTTGCTAAGCTTTATCTTGCCTTGGTCATCTGTAGGAGGATTTGGTTGTGGTGTATTTACAGTCAGACATTACTTTGATGTATCATTACAGTTGAGTTCATATTACCTGACTCATCATGAAGTTCATTTACTAGAATATTTACAGAGTTTATGGTTTCAAATGCTAGAGAGATACAGCCCCCTTTTCTAGCAGAAAGACCCAAGTTTGGATCCTGGATCCCAAGTAAAACTTCCAGATAAAAATGGTGAAAGCTTGCACCCCTGACTCTGGAAGACAGAGCCTGGGAAATTCCAATGCAAACCAAGAAGGAAGTTGAAAACAATACAGGATGATTCCTAAAGCCACCCTTGGGCCTCCACTGGTACACACAATACCCTCTAATACACCCATGCACAAAAACACACACACTCACACATGCACAAAGTAGATAATTAAGTAAATTTTATGATTTCCGCTGTTTAGAATTTTACTACTTTTAATTATTTGTTGACATATACTTGTATAAAAGTGATTGCTATAAATGACTGGATACCACAGACTATAAAGAGAATAATTTCTTGACATTTTGATTATCACATTGAACTAGAAAAATGCATTACTTAAATACTATTTTACATATGGGAATTTAGTTGTCTTCTGTTAATTATTAAATTTTCCATATTCATTCTAAAATTACAAATAAGTACATTAATATAAATGTATAAGTATGGGGAGATGGTCCATTGGGTAACTTTTGTTCAGCAAGCTTGAGGATCTGAGTGTGAATTCCTGTCAGATACATAAAAAGTCAGGCATGGTTATGCATGCTTATAATTCCAGTATTAGAGCCAGACACTGGAACATCCTCAGAACTTATTGGCTACCTAGATTAACTAAAATTATTAACTTCCAGTTAAATGATGGTCAAATGGCAAGTTTCTGGCTTATAGAGACATTATTTCAAAGCTACAATGTGATAGAGGATGACATGTGGCATTCTTCTCTGGCATCTGTATATGTACTGAGTATACTCACATGCATACATCAAACATATAGAAGGCAAGCACAAACACCCACTTACACACACACACACACCAAACAACATATAATTTTTGTGCAAGTTTACTCATATTTGTACTTTGTTTGCATCCTTAAAATACTGATATATTTGACATCTTCAAAGTTAACGGTTTTTATTTCTATAGTACTATATACATTTCCAAATTTACTGTCAGACAAGTTTGACTGACAGTGTCAAACTGATTAACTTAGTGTTAATCAGTTATTTCAAAGTACTTCAAGTGTATGCCTTTAAATTCTAAGTTTTTGAGTTTGATATTATTTCATATTAACTTATTTTACCTCAGTTATCATTCCTGACCTCAGAAGTCTATTTAGACATTTTCCTTGCATTTGTGAAATTAAACTTTCTTATAATAAATATATTCTATACCTGTTTGTATTCTCTGACATGTTAGAGAGAGAAAAATACTGTCATGTCTAAAATTCTACACTAAACCCACTTTGCATTCTGTGGGTGATAATACTCTATTCAAGAATATGCTTTGATCATACAGTATCAACCTGGATTAGTCACATATATTTAATTCAAGCTATTGCTTATGACATTTGATGACAGTCAGAACTGTCAGGTACAGTACGTCAATGGCATTAGCAGACAGTTCATGACATTTAGTCTCAGAGGTGGTCTTGATCAACCAAAATCAAGCATCAAATTCCAATGTGATGTCTTAGGGGAAATCAACCAAATGAAACATCTTACTTCTATAAATTATAGTTAAACTTACAGAACTTAAGATTTGCAGGTCTGCCAATCAAAGTCTTTGAATTTGCTGTCCCAATCTATGTTGATAGAGACATCCTTTAAAACATATCCTTTCTGGCTTATTCAAAGTACCATTAGCTCAAATGTCAAAGGTCTCCCAGACTCCACTCCTTACTATTCTACCTGATTCACTTCTTTTCAAAAAAAAAAAAATAAACAGCAGGAGAAGACGATAAATGAGTTGGACCTCTGAGACCAGAAGATCTTGGTCCATAAAGGCTTTCATATGATGACTTCTTTTCCTTCTCCCTCTCCTCCTTTTTCTCCTTCTCCTTCTTCTCCTCCTCCTCCTATTTCTTCTTTCTCCTGCTGCCACTTGTTCTGTTTTTTTCTTCTCTTCATTCTCTTTCTGCATCTTCCTCAATTTTCTTCATCTCTGTAGTAGTTAATTTTCGCTGTTGCTGGGAGACAACACCCAAAGTCAAGCAAAATATGGGAGAAAGGAATATTTGTTCAGCTTAAAGTTGCAGAGAGGTAATATGATCCTTTATGGCAGAAAAAGCATGTCTGGCTGGCAGTTATATCACTCTTGGAAACTGAGAGCTGCAAAACTGCCAACTTCATGAACAGATTTCTCCCAGAAGTAAGGTTGGGCTAATCAACCACAAGGCACACCCTTCCTCCATCAAGGCTCCTCCTCCTAAAGGTGACATGACCTTCCCAAATAAAGATACAAATGTATGAGTCTCTACGGGAAAAAATTTCAATCCATGACACTCTATCCCTGGCTCCCACAGGCTCATTGTCATCTCATTATGCAAACCATATTCAGTCCATTGAAAAGTCCTCGTAGACTATATCGACTATATCAATATTCCCAACATAGTCTAAAAATTAAAAGAACAAAACTTTCTGTAAAATTAAAAGATAAGTTACATACTTCTAATATACAATGGCACAGCATAAACATTAATTTTCCAAAAGGGAGGAATGGGGGTATATACAAGGAAGAGCGTTATATAAAAAGACCAAAATCCAGCAGGAAAAACTCCAAATCCTGCAGGTCCGAGTCCAACATATGAACATCCTGCTGAAGTTATCTCAATTCCAAAAGGCTTTGGTTCCATCCCTACAATGAATTTTCTATAGAACACATTATTGTCTTAGATTGACTCTTCCCAGAGTACACAGCTTTCCTTGGTAGATGTCCTAAGTTGGTTTTAGCATCTCTATCATCTTAATTTGTCAATGCAAAAGGCATTAACTCCACAGCACAAAATGTCCTTTTTGGGCTTCTTGGCATACTTCCCAATCCTGTCACACATTGCCTGACTTCTGCTATTCTTTGAAATCTTGGAGGAGGGATTCATGTCCCCCTCCCACTTAAATCTTTGATGATTCTAAAACCAGGACCTTGTGGACTTTGTTGCCAAGTTCTGTTATAACATCCAGGTAGAGACTGGCCCCTTGAAATCACAGCTTGTTCAGCTTCTCTCTGTTTATGCTGGAAAGAATATCTATTTCTTTTGAACAGATGCTTGAGAGGATGAACAGACCTTTCCTATAGAATTATGCACTTTAGCTCTTTGCTTTCAAGAGGATTTGCAACTTTATGGGTGGAAGTCTTCTCAGAGGATCTATCTCTCAGCATAGGGCTTCTTCCATTATCCAAACAGAAAGCAGGCTTTGATTTACTTATGGAGCTAAGCTCTTATACATTAGCCACAATTTTGCTATTTACACTCTGTAAACTTGTCCTCACATTTTTCCTCCAAATTTCACAATTTTTACTTATTTTTTTGCCTGATTTCCTGCTCTTTTTTTAATCATAACTCTGAATAAGAGTGTTAAAAAGTAGACATCTCATAGTAGACTACATTGCCTTGCAACCTCTGCCAAACACTGGAATTTAACTTTAGGCAAACTTATAAGACGAAGGCAAAACTTGATCAAACTCTTTGCCACCACATTGCTCCACTTGCCTCTCGTGATGTTCCCAACACAGTTTCTTCTCTCCTCTGTGTGTTCACAAGCTAAGCTCCCATTGCCTTTGTTTCTCATAGCATTGTTCTCTTCCAAGTTCTCACTAGACTGGCCCCTTTGTCTCCAAGAAGCAATGGTTTTCCCAGTACAAAGTTCCAAAATTCTCCATATTTCTCCCAATTAACAGTTCCAAAGGCACAATAGTCACACCAACTTCTTTTTTATCAGAGAGAGCATACAGTGTTTGTTTTTCTGCATCTGATACATTTCAGTTTTCTAATTTCCTCCAACTCCATCCATTTGCTAGTAAACTTCATTAACTCATTTTTCCTGACAGCTGAACAGTATTCTATTGTATATTGTATATATGTGCCACGTTTTATTATTCATTCATCAACTGTTGGACATCTAAATTCATTCTTTTGCTTTGCTATTGAGGAAAGAGTTGCTATATAAATGGTTGTACACATGACTCTGCTGCTGGGTGGGGTGTTCTTTGGGAATGTTCCCAGGAGTAGAAAATTTGGGGTTTATGGTATTTTAATTTTATTTTTGGAAGCTCCAAATTTATCTGCAAAGGGATTATATAGGTTAACTTTCCATCCAGCAATGTATGAGGGTTTCCTACTCACCACATTCATACCAGCATTTGATATTGTGTTATGGATCTTATACTGACTGGAGTGAGATGATTTCTGTATCTCAAAGTGAATTTAATTTCTATTTGCCTAGTGGCTAAAGAGGTAGAACACTTTTTAAGATATTTGATAAACATTTGAATTTTTCCATGTGAGAAATTTCTTTTCAGTTCTTTAGCCTAGCTTTTAATGTGTTTGTTTACTTCCTTGGTATGTAATTTTTTGAGTTCTTTGTGTGCTCTGGATAATGTCCTTTATGGAATTTATGTTTAGTGAAGATACACTCTCATTCTGTGGGTTGCCTTTTTTGCTCAATTAAAAGTTTCTTCTGCTGAGCAAAAGCTATTTAATTTCATTTAGTCTTACTTTTTTAGTGTTGGTTTCACTTCCTGTGCTTTTGAAGACTTATTAAAAAAATGCTGGTCAAGGCCATCTAGTTGGAGGATTTTTCCTTAAATTTTCTTCTAGAACTTTTATAGTTTCTGCTCTAATATTGAGGTCCTTGAACTATTTGCAGTTCATTTCTGTGCAAGGTGACAAATAGTAGTCCATTTTCATTCTTCTGAATGTAGATCTCCAACTTTGTCAACACCATCTGTTGAAAATGTTGTCCTTTTTTCAGTGAACATTTTTCAGCATCTATGTTAAAAAATAAGTTGGTCGTATATGTATGTGCTTATATTTGGGTCTTCAATTCTAACCCATTGGTCAATATCTTTTTTTGGAACCAGAACCATGCTGTTTTTCTTCCTATGCATTTGTAATATAGTTTAAAGCCTGGTTTTTATTAATTGGAAATTCTGTTTTTGCTGTTTACATCCTTTTATGGTTCCATATGAATTTTGAAATTGTTGAAGAATTGGATTGGAATTTTGATTGGTATTGCATTGATTTTGTATATTACTTTTGAAAGAATGATCATTTTAGTAATGTTAATTCTGCTGATCCAGGAACATGGGAAGTCTTCTCTAATCTCTGTTTTTAGGAATTTAAAATTTTCATTGTTTAGATCTTTTACAACCTTGGATAATTTTATTTCCAGGTATACTATTTTTTTAGGAACTATGGTAAGTTTCTCTCAGATCTTTCTTGTTTTTGTTCATCCTTGTTATACAGGAAAACCACTGATTTTTGAACATTAACTTTGTATTCTACCACTCTATTGAATTTATTTATTAGTTCCAGATTTTTTTTTCCTGGCAGAATCTTCAGGTCTTTCAGGTACAGAATTACATCATCTGCAAATAGGTGTAACTTGACTTTTGCTTTTCCAAGTTACACTCCTTTTATCTCTCTCTCTCTCTCTTATCTCAAGGCTATAATTAAGCCTTAAAGTACAATGTTAAATAGAAGTGGTGAAAGTGGGCAGCCTTGTCTAGTTCCCAATTTGAATGAAAATGCTTCAAATTTTTTACCATTCTGGATTTTTGATGTAGGCTTATTGTATATGAACTTAAGGCCTATTTTCTTTAGCATAAAGTGGAGTTGAATTTACATGACAACTTCTTAATGACAATCTTTTCAAGTAACAGATTAATATTGCAATTTTAGGATAAAATATTAAAGTGATTCTAGATAACTTTCATGTAAATTCTATTATGCTTATAGATCATACTCATATGATATATAAACTCCAACTTATATGTTGCTTTTATTGTAACAAATATTCCATTTAAATGCAAATCTGCTAAACTGTGCAAAGGTATGTTATGTTGACTTATAACATTTTAATATCTAGTTTATCTGAAATTTAAAAATCATAGGTTACTTGATATATTAATTCCCTAAAGATTTGTATGATATTTACCATGTTATCTTTCCATAAGGTAATTTATTTTCAGGGTTTGATTTTATTCTAAATTCAAATCAACACTAGGAAGTTTAAGGAATGCTATGATTTTTGCTAATATTGCCTATTTTTGATGGAAATTATTATCAGGAGCTCGTAATGAGCAGCCAGAAATCCTTATAGTGAGTATCAGGAGTAACGTGTTGGCCTGCATTTAAACTCACTCTCACTAAGTCAATTCTCACTCTCAGGTATCAATTTCTGGTTTCTGTGCAAAGTGGAGCCTCTCCTTTCAGAAGGGGCTTTAACTATTTAAAGTGATTCATTATATTCTTAATAACATGGAGCAATTTCAAAAGCACATCTGAGGTTACGGAAAGAAATCAATCCTTCATATTAATAGTGAGCCTTTTAAAGTCCCAAATATTTACCTGTAAGTTCTCTGGCTATCACTGGATATGCCCTTCTTACAAGTAGAAATGTCCACCACCCAGATGAATCCCTTTTAACCAAACCAGCCACACTCCATTTAATCCTCAAAATACATTGCTTTGCTTTCATGGCTTCCCATGGAATTATTCTGAACCTGAGGTAAGAACTAGGGACTGCAATATTTCTTACCACTCTAACTGATGTTAATTCTCCTCGTCCCTCATTATCACTATGCTCCTGAGTGCAGCCTTAGGGTGTCTCTGTAGAGTGAATATTGTCTTCATCTCCCTCAGTTTGAGCTATGTGATGAGAAAATTATCTCAGGTTTGAACTGTCTGTTTTGGATTTCTATGCTTTACCTTCTCCTGAAGACCAGCAGCAGATACACGTCTCCTTCATTGGTTGGGCAGAAAGAATGCAAGAAAATGGAAGAGAAAATAGCCTTGTATCAAACTAGACTTTTAACATGCACATGGTTAAGTGACAAACACCAGTATAAGTAGGATATGCAAATATTACTAACATTTTGCAGTATAACACAATAGAGAAGGAGTAATTGCATTACTTCATGCACATGTACTCATTATTGAATAAACAGCCATAAGTAGGTTTGTGCTACATATGCATAATATTTAAATATTTTCAAAATCAACATTATATGCATATATGAAGATTTTTCAAATGTGGTATCATGCTTCCCTCTACTACATGGTTCCAGCTACATGTCACTATTCTTACTTGAGTTCCATCCTATTTAGGTCTTCACAAATGCCATTATAAAAACAAGACTGCGCATTTTGATCATGACAGAAACATTTCATTTCATTAAAAAAATTCAAATCCAGTATAGAATTAGAGACGATTTCTCTAAAATTGAACCTGCTCTCTCAGGAAACACATCTCTTTCTGTTTTGAGTGTTCATACATTAGCTAGGTCTTCCCAGTGGATTCATTATTAAAAAAAAAAAGAGAAGAATTGCAGCAGTTCAGTGCCCAGAAAGAGTAAACATACTTCTAATGCACTTTTTAAATTTCCCATGTGTGCCTAGCAAATATGATAATGTGGAAGAGATGTGGTATTCAAAAGCGCTACTAAAATGGGAGCTGAATTGCCTGAAAAGTCAACCCTTTGCAAAACGGATGATGCTGTGTTTATCTCTGTATGCCCCATATCTGGCAGAGGGCCTGGCACATTGCAGCTGCATAGAATTATGTGATTAATTAATAATATGTTTGGTTCCAAAAAGGTAATTTATAGGAAATACATACAATAAAATAACAAAATATCAGTAAAGTCCAAACACATTTTTTAAAAAGAATACAAATGTCAGCTGGAATGAACTGGTAAGCCATAAGGTCCTCAAATCTATTTTATTTTGGTTACAGTATTGCCCTTGAGCACTGTGTGTCTGAAACCAAGCAGTCATAGCATTTTGATGTTTTGTAGAGTGTGCTTATGTGCTGACTGCATCACACATCTGCAAAACTATGCACTGAAAGTCAAGCTCCAACAATTTCTCTTATATTTCCTGTTCCAAACTCTGACAGTAGCAAAATTAAGAAAGGGTCCATATATTACTGATCTTAACAACTCATATTCTGTCCTTTTTATTAAATACATCTTCCTTTTAAAATAGTGTGTCCTCTTTGATAAACCAGTACAGTAGATGCAGAACATTACTTTTTATGCCTTCTAGTAAGTGGCCAAGTTTTTAGTGAAAGTTGTATATAATCATACTCTAATATGGAATTGAACTCAAAACTATTATTTCTTTAGAAAATCTCAACATTTTCAAAGGCAATATTTGCAAATATATCTATATCTCCATATTTAATAAATATTATTATACAGATGACAAATATATTAATATTGTGGATGACATACTCTTTAGGGAAAATAAGAAAAAAAATTAGTGTTTTTAACTTTATTTAGTGTGTGTGTGTGTGTGTATGTGTGTGTGTATCAGAGGGCACTCTGTGTCCCTGTGGAGAATAAAAGGTGACTTTGGGAATCATCCTGGATTACTTCTACCTCCTTTTTGCTTTGCTCTGGGATTTCCCAGGATCCGCTCACAAGGATTGGAAGTGCAGGCTGTTGTTGCCCTCGCATTTTTTTTACATGGGAATCCAAACTCAAGACCTTCTGTTTGCAAGGCAGAGTCTTAACTCCTGAGCCATCTCTGCAGCCCATAATTTGGTTTTTAATGTTGATTTGATAGCATCTGTCGGGGAGATATCACAACTATGAACCAATAATTTTTAGAATGTCAAGATCAAATTAGCTATATAGAACACTTGAGTTGTCTATCGTATACATTGTAGACATTTTTGAGTGTCTACAAGGTAAAATCTTCTCTTTACGGGCTCCTTCTATAAGCGCTCAATACATTTTTATAGTTTAATAGGAAGTTGGTAAGAATTAATATCTATGCAATGACTAATGGTAAAATTGAATACGTACCACGTAAATCTGAATCAAATCCATATGTCAACATCTTCAGCAACAGCTTTTAAGGGCTGACAATTTTCTCTTTCATAAAACAATGTTTTAATATAGAATAGCTTTTCTTTTGAAAATATACTTCCACATTTAATTATTTGTTTTATTGTGTGGAAAGGCTGATATTTTTCAAGACAGGCAATATGATTTTGTATATCAAAGAATATATGATTTCAATAGGAAGGAGGAATAATTTCAACTGCTCTATTCACAGCAAGCTTTTTACAGTTAAGAAGAATTCATTTTTATTAAGAATTTTTCTTTTACTCAAACATAATGAGTGGTTCTCTCTGTATCCCCTTCCCTCCTTATTCCCCAGCCCTCTTCTCTCTTTACCACTCCATCTCTCTCCCTCCACCCTTGTGCCAGTTTGTTTATGTGGATCCCAAGGTTCTCTTCAAGTTGTCTGATCTAGCAGGGGTTCATGTCTCTGTGGTCCTTCCTTGGTTAGACCCACAGATGGAAATGTTCCCCTTCACATGTCTAAACCCTAAGGTTTCCACTCAGTGTAATTGTTTCTTCTGAATTCCGAGCCAGTCCATGGGATAATGTTGATATGTCAGCCATTGTGCAAGTCTATTGAGAGTAATTTTCATTGTAGTGACCTGGCTTGTTGTAGACATGCAGGCTTTGACAATTTTACTGCCCCCAAGAAGATTTTTAAAAACCCACTAAGTAGATTTTGTGCTATCTGTACCATAAAAAATGAAGAATGTGAAATAATGCATGTTAATTACAGAAAGTTTTCATTGCATGATACACATATTTAAACTCAAAATATAACACACGATATACATAAACTGCATGAAAATAAAAAAAAACTAAGAAAATATCTGTTTGCATGTGTGTGGCCGCATTTGTCCCTTTACTGCATAAGCAGTAAGTGTGTGTAACCTTGAGGGAAATTTCAGGAATTAGCCTTAATCCCACTTTCAATTTACTGTTTTGAGGCTGGTTCTCTGAATTCAGAGGTCAAGAATAGGACTCTTGTAGCTGTTTGATTTGCTGTGAAAATTCCCAGGCTCCACCTTGTGGGATCTGAAATAGGTTGTCTGTTGACAACCTATTGGAGAATCAGAACTCCAGTCCTTTTGCTCAGAGGGCAAGCACATTAATTGCTTAGTCATACTCTCAACTGCTTGCTTTTCCTTTACTATTCAACACATTGATCCTCGATTTCATTGTTCAAACTATATGAATTTTGAAATTATTATGTTCTATACTCTCTGTTTAAGTTTTATTGCAAAAGAGCACAAAAACAAAAAAAAGCAAAAAGTAAAACCAACTGAGTTTAACAATTGAGGGGAGAGATGATGCACTTGATTTACAGGCTAGATGGTTTACAGGTTTGGGCTTCAGTCAATTGTGGCATCTCACTACACCTATTGCAAACATTCAGAAAATGGAATAATGTGTATACGCTTGCTTGTACTCAGTTCTCATTCTTATACAGTTTTGGAATGCTTGCATAGGTATTGGTCTTGCATATAATGAACTGTATTCTAGATGGATACAGATATCAACTTGACAATTGAGTGCTGAATCACTGGTAACATCTGTGAGGAACCGGTAATTAAGGCAAATCCTCATCGAGTCTGTGAGAAATTGTCTATGTGGTGTGGGAAGGACCATCCTGTGAGCAACTGGATAAGATAGTGAGAACTTGTTCAGTATTTTGATATACTCAGCATATTTTGGCATACAAGCATCTGGCAAGAGAGAAAGTATTTCCCTCTCTCTGAAATTCTTGTGGATATGGTACAACCAACCAATTTCCTTGGCTCCTAATGTTCTTATGAACTCTTGTATCATGCTAATGCTATATATAAACAAGAATCATAAGCTGAAATAAATCATTTGTTCCCCTAAGTTGAAACAACATGAGGAGAAACTGTGAAAATTGTCTTTGATTTACCCATAGTATGTTTACAGTGAAGAATTATTTATTACATCAGTAATAATAATATAATAAAAGTAATATTTCACTTTGTAATCTTATGTAAAAACACTGAGATAAAGTTGTTAGTTTATTTTTCCTTTAGTAGCTGAGTATAGAATTAAAATGTAATTCTTGAACTTCAACATCCAAATACACATATTTATTTCCTTAAGATGTTAAATGTCACTGTGCGTTTGTGTGCATGTGTGTGTGTGTATATGCAGACACATGTGGTAGTCAAAGACAAGTTTGAAACTCAGCTCTCACCTTACATCTTGGGGTCCAGTTTATTAATATTTGTAAGGAACACTTTACCTGCTCCTGGAAATAGTAAAAGTTGTCAAATTCAAAATCATTGTGTCATATACACACATAAATATAGGTTGAGTGTGTCTTTATCTAATCTAATGAGTATGTGGGATAGTTCAAGTTGGGGGAAGTTGTTTGTCACAAGAAGATGATTTCACCATTTGAAGCCAAAACATCTCACTGATAATTCAGAAAGATATTTACATTTCATTTTCACTTCTCTAGATCCATGTTATGTTCATAGTAGGAATTTTTATTCTTCCCATATTCCACTCTTTGCCTGTTTTTTTTCTTCTCTGAAAAGCAACCCATTTTTATATATAGTGCATTCCTAAACACTCAACTTGTCAATAAAATAATGTGTGTCCAAGCTTTCTGAGCAATGTTTAGGTAGTGTTTTCTAACACAGTGTATGAGACAGAATTAAGTAAATATTTGTTTAACCAATTCAGCATCTGCTCAATAACTGCTATTGATTTAGTGCTCACATGTTGATAGTATATTCACAGTCTAACAAACATTTCTTTTTACTTTTAGTTAATAAATAAATAAAAATTTTAAAATCATATTACATACTCTTTTCTTCACATTTTTTATCAGCATATGCTGCTGCAGTGGTCAATTGAATGAGTGGGCACATTTTTGGGTACCTGGTACTCAAACAAACTGTTGAGATAGAAATGGATAACAATGTATCCCTGGATATAGTGTGAGGTATTTTCATATCTCTACAGCATACAGTATATGGTGTTTTTATTTCTATTGAACTTATTCTTTATATTAAGACCTCATTGGCAGACACATCTTTATATTTTGAGATTATGTTAGGTGCCCTGAAGTTGCTCGAACTGTACAAATGATACACACATGTTGGTGAAGAATGAACACTAGAGTTCTAGAATAGACCTCTTGATTTTTAGAAAATGATGATATAGTAATTATGCTGATGAAATAGCTGTTTTGTTTGGAAATACTGTCTTTGGGACTAACGTATAACACTCTGGATTTTATGCTAGTTTAAAGTTAGCATGGAAGTGCATCTGTATTTTAAAAATCATACCACGAGGAGTTTCCTCAAGAAATTAAAAATAGAAGATGCCATATGATCCAGCAATTTCGGGTTATGCATCGAGAAAATTTAAACAGGGTGTTGAAGAGACATCTGCATCCTGTTACTCACTGGCAGCACTACTTACAACTGCTAAGGTATGGAACACACTCGGTATCAGAGAACACCACTAAAAATGTTATAGATAGAACATAATGTACTACCACAATATAGTGGAATACCATTCTGTCTTTACAAAGAAAGGCAGTCTGTAAGTTGTAGGATCATAAACTTAGGTGAAATTATTTTAGGTGAAGCAGTAACAGAAAGACCAAAATGCAAATTTTTCATGCACATTATATTGAAAAATTGTACCTTGTTCGAGGAAAGAGGTGAGTAGAGATAATTTTAGGTTGAGCAGGAATGGGGTGGATAAGGAATGAAAAAGATCTTAGCTTGTTAAACAGAAGGAATGTATATAGAAACAAGTCTTTTGTGTGTGATGTGATGTGTGTGTGTGTATGTGTGATGTGCATATGTTTGTGTCCAGATGAGCAGAGACCAAAGAATGACATTTGATACCCTACCAAGTCAACCTCAGCCTTATTCCTATAATACAGTGTCCCTCCCTGAATCAGGAGCTCAGTTAGTGTTACTCCCAGTAACCCTGCTATCTCTCTGGAGAGCAGTACCACGGTTATAATCATAGACACAGCCACTATTTCAATTATTTCAGACATTTCTATTATTGCTAAGGATTGAACCTCCTTTCCTCATGTCTTCACAGCAAGCACTCTTTTCTACTGAGGTATGTCCACAGCATGGTAGAACAGTGTTGAGTTCTGTTGTTGGGTATGGCAACTAGAGTTACAAGCAATACATCATGCATTTCAAAACTGCTAAGAAAGTAGTTTCAAATATTCTCAGCACATTCAGAGTATGAGGTGACAGATATATTTAATTTAACTCCATCATTCTGTGACAAATATGTCCAAATAACACACTGTACCCATAAATATATGTACAATTATTATTTGTTAGTTAAAAACAATTTTAAAAACAATCAAAAGCAACAGATCAGTTCAAGATGAGTCATCTGCTGCCCTCACCAGGACATTAAAACAGATGCAACTAAAATTCACCGAGAAGAATTGTGACTATTTACTTAGACATTTTTCAATGATTTTTATCCATGAGAATATGTCTCCTAGAGGTTTGAATATATATTTTGTATCCATGCATTTATTCAAACATTAGCTCACTCATTCACACAATTATATTTAAAAACAAGGCATGGTAAATGAAAGCCAAAACAACCTGAAAGCAAGCAAAATTCACTGAAAATGAAGGAAGCAAAAAGAAATATTTTATATCATTTAAAATATTATGGATTAAAAGTATACATACTTGTTTTGCACAGTCTAATACCATAATACTCACTATTAAATTATAAAATAACAGAGCACATACATTTATTTTAGCTGCAAAGTGATGATAAATGAATGTGTAGTTTCCACAAAATAGCCTTCATTTAAATACAAGAATAAAGCATCCCCTCATTAGCTGGGAAATACACATTTAGCTGCAGACACATTTCTTTAATCAAGGCTATGGATTGAGATTGACACAACTTCAGAAATCTACAAGGCTTTCCTTTCCCCTGTCATCTTTCAAAATACTGTGGGAAATACATCATTACCTACATTCTTCCTAAAAGACTCTTTTTTGTCTCATTTTATTTGACTCTTTTTGACTTTCAAGATAATGACTGCTGATATTTACATATTTTAATGTCCTTCTTTTTCTGTGAAAATACTGCTGCTAGATGAGCCACTTGATGTTTTACAAGCCAGTCTTATTAATAGAAAAATGATCTGTAGTTTGAGTTGCCATTAGATGTGCAAGGAAAAAGAATAATCCTAGATATTTTCAGTAATAAATAAAAGGCAACAGCTAACATCCCATATCCTAAAGCCGTGTCTTTGATAAGTACAGATCAGCAAATCCACAATTGTATGTTCTTTGATTTTACATTCACATCCACAGGGAGCATGGATCCCATGGATACTCAAATAATAAGACAAATAATAAAGTCATTTGAACTTTACCTAAGATACATACACATACACACACACACACACACGTGCACACACACAATATTGCTACAGACACTGACCACACTGGTATATATCATATGAATTACATGACATTATGAGTATATAAAATTAGCTCTGTCCGTAGGCAACTGAGAACACAATTACATTTGCAATTTCATTAGCAATTTATTTTTAAAGTTAATAGTACCTATTTTCATTGCTTGTATTTATTATTTGATTGAGCAGTACACTGTCAGATATTAGAAATTCAAGATCAAATGTGAAACATATTATGAACCACTTTAAGCAAGAAACTTAAAAAGCTTTGGATTCTGAAACATTCATTAAAATACAAAGTTTATTTGAACCACGTGATTTCTGACATATGTCTATATTGTGTAATGATTAAATCATTTAAAGATTTAACCCCACAAAATACTATGGTTTCTTCTTTGTTAAATAGTCACAGTATTTTCTTCTAGTTTGTTGAAATATGCATTATTTTTTATCAGCAGCGCCACTGGACACCACAGTAACTGGTTCCCATCTCAAAGTAATCTAGGAAAACTTGACTAACTTTTCCCTTTCCCTAGCTCCACCCCATGTCCCCAGGCTGTGGTAACATCGATGAAATCCACCATTTTACATGCATATGAGGTACTGTCCATGATATTTTATATTCACAGCATCAAAGAAGTGTGATTTTTCTGCACATTGGCTTGCTCCCATAGAACGCATATCCCATGATAATATGATTGGATCCTATAGTTCTTCTGTTGGTATTTTTGAGGCATTTCCTTAATGTTTTCCATGACACTTATACCACATTATTTTCCTATCAGCTTTTAAGTCTTCCCTTTTCACTATATCATTGCTAAAAATTACCTATTTATTTTTCTTTTTGATTATATTGATTCTAAATTGGGTTAGTTGATATCTCATTGCCCATTTTATTACAAAATCCTTGATGGTTTTAGATGGTTTTGGACACTTTGTTCTCATATTCTAGCTGACTATCTGTATGTATCTTGAACTTGTAAGTGCAGAAAAACACTTTCATTCATCAAAAAGTATCAAAACAGTTTCTCTCATCATGCAAAGTTATATACCAAATGGCAGCAGACATTTTTTCTATTTTTAAAAGTTATAATCATATTAATGAGAATTTCATAGGATTCCTGTAAGTTCAATGTCACACCAACTCACTGGAAGAATTACAGGAAGAATTGTTTTTTGTGGGGTTTTCATTTTGGAAATGCCATGTTTTTTTATAGAAAAAGTTTGATTTCATAGAGGCTGTTGCAGTTTCCCTGCATGGTTGCTGATAAATGACCATAAAATGGCTTAAGGAAATAAGGGATTTATTTCCTTATGACAGTCCAAGTTACAGTTCTCAGTTAGGCTGAATGGGAGAGCATACACCAACACCAGAGATGAAGGAACTGGCCACACCATCTCTACGTAATGGCTGAGAGAGGGATGATCTTCACTTGCCAGACCAGCATGTCTGGCCAAGTTTACAAAAGGACACCAACTTTCCCAACCAGCTCTCTGTATTTTATTCACCTGTTCAGGGCTTAGTCCCACCCACCATGGGCTGGGTCTGCCCCATCAACTAGACAATCACTTTCAGGTTCACTCTGGGCTTAACTCAACCACTATAAATGTGCCCAGAGCTCAAACTCTCAACTGCAAAGTTGACACCTATGTCTAACTATGATAGAGACATAACCCAGTTTCCTTGTACATGGTGTCGGAAACAAACTCTCCCACTGAACTACACTACAGTTCATATTGTCTACATATAAAAGGCCATGTCCAATGATGAATTCAGCCTCAGAATAGGTCTATTGTGATAAAATGAGTCATTATTACCTTCATTTTTTAAATTTTTCAATATTCATTTCAAATGTTTCAAATATTTATTTCAAATTTCAAATTATGAAATGAAAACTATCCTCAAAAGTAGGTAACATATAAATGATGTTATATATAATAACAGAATTCACTTTTACCATTCAGATATGATTAAGTATAAATTTTTTAATAGTGGTATCTATGCCCTATTACTTAGCCTTGTATTACAAATTGTATCTTGGTCTCAATATCCAATATGATACAATATTTGGTTCCCCTAAGTAGCTGTTACCTGGGCTTTCCTATTATGAAACATTCTAAGTGAGTTGCAGCAAATGAGACTAATTAAATCAACCACTCATGCAAACAACACACAAGTATTGTCAAACTGTTCACATGTCCTTAATTCCATAGCTAATGAAGGAATTTACAGATACATATATCATGTTTAAAGATTTTCTTCCTGAACACTGGAACTATATAAATATAATAATTTGATATTGTTATGTAATTTAAGCAGTAATAAAATGCTACTCACACTAAACCATGAAACGAATTATCATGGTACTCTTGGCAGTGTTAACAGTTCATTAGAGTTCCAATGAAGAGAATATAGTTAATTTAATTTCAGTATTTAATACTGTAACTTGGGAATAAGGTAAAAGTTCTCATTATATAAAGAATTAAATTTCATAATTCATACATAGGTCTACATGCCACAAAATTCAAAGTACGTCTGTCTAAATAATCAGTTTGATAATTTAGGTAAAAGGTAAAATTTGCTACAGTATTTCCCTTGTAACTTTAATCATTTATCAATTTCATTTTCTTTTAATCATTGGGGAATGCATGAAATATTTTCCTTTGCATTTCTAGCCTAGTCTTCAGGGATTCAACATATTAATTTATCTTAACACAAACATGTAAACAAGGCAATTAGAACATTACTTCACAAGCAGACAGTTCTCAACAATGGAAAAAGTATTCTGTAGTAAATGTACTCTAGTTATGTTGCCATGACTCCTCCAGTGATGCCAAATATTTAAGAACCTTAAATCTATGAAAGAATAAATTGTAAGCCATTAGCTCATCTAAATAACATCTAAATAAATTCTTTTGGACTGTCATCTTAGCAACAAGCTTGATTGAATTATTTTAATTGTTAGCAGGGTTTGTAGCACATTCAAAGTCACCAACTTAAAGCCTATGCATGTGTATGATAATATATGTATGAATGTCTGAACAGATAGATGTATTGTTTTATATCATTGTTGAGGATAAAAATGGAGTAGGCGGTATACCACATGCTTATTTTCAGAGCATGATACAGAATGAGATGAGAGTGGAAACAGGGATTCAAGTTAAGCAGGCTTTGTAGAATGATGTAAGAATTAATAGAACACTATCGGGATGTTCTGAGTTGAAGAGTGACATGATGTGAATGAAAATTACACGGAGCATTTCTGTTCCTCAGAAAGAACACTGCAGGTACATGACAAGTTGAGAGACAAGTTTGTAGCATTAGGTAAAGTCAGATAACAAAAGATGTTTTCATAGATCACAGTGATCATCTTAGAGGCAATGAAAAGATCTGGATACTAACAACAATGAATATAGAGCCAACTGTTATGCATAATAAAGATCATCCTCAAGTTAAAGTCAAATGGTATTAGGCATTGTGGGAGTGCCCGGGGATTGCAGCTCCATCCTGCAGGCCCGTCCGTATGGCGGGTCCTCCACAAGGGGGATCCGGGTAAAGGTGAGTGCACTGTCCTCCTGCTCCCAGCCCTCCTTCCCGAGGACAATAATACACGACAGGGAGTCTAGTCAAGCAGGAACTCATTTATTTCATAGCCTTCTTATAAAGGTAGAAACAGTAAGGGAATTCCAGGGTGGGGAACCGGGCAACCAATCATCTTAAAGGTAAAGCCAGCACGCAGGCTGTATGTAGCCAAATGTCTCCAAAACAACTTGAGCTACGCACTCCTGACTTCCTCCATCTTGAGCTGTTCAACACATGCTGACCCGCCCCCTCCTGACTTCCCCTGAGCTGGTCAAAACATCCTGAGCTGCCCTCCAGACTTCCTCCATCAAATCATCTTTGGCTAAGCTTCCCAGATTATTGAGGTCACCTAGATTTAGGCACCAACAAGGCATGGATTATTTAGTAAAGGAAAACATATTTTATTCAATTAAAAATTTATTCTAATGTCAAAAATTCACATTAATTTGTAAATTTTGCATAAATGTACATTTGTGGTTGTTTGCACAGGTGTGTGTGAATGTAGAGAATGTGCAAGTATGTGCACGTATGTCCAGAGAACAAAGTGTGACAATCATCTGTGTACTCATTCAATCTCCATATTGTTTTCTCTAGTGAGACAGGGTCTCTCAGTAGAAAAAGAACTCTTTTATTCCACTAGAGTTTTCAGGTTAGTAAGTCTCAAGGATCCTATTTTCTGGCCTTACCAGAACTGGGATTACAAATATATGATACTAAAGCCAGACATTTACATGTTTCTACCTGACATAACACCTCATACCTTAATTGCCAAATTTTAAAGGGTGAATTTCTTGCAACAGACGTCCTCTATATAAATGACTAAATAATCAGAAAAATAGGAAGTGCATTTCCAAAAACAAATCAAAGCAATATAACAATGAACTCTTAAAACACTACACATTCCTTGTATTAAAAAGGAAATTTTGTTGTACCTATTCCAATTAATGCTGATAATCCCTAAATATAGGATTTCACAAGACTTTACTGATGTAAAATAAACACAAAATGAATGCCTGAAAAAAACTCATAAAAAATTGGCCCTAAGCAGGTGTATAAATGATAGAACAAAGAGAGCTGTAGGATAAAGAAAGAAATTTAGAATCAAACTATGGGAAGAAAGAACTCTCAAGAAGTTGATAACAAAAAAACCCACATTGATAACGATGTGTACAGGTTACTCTTCTCTGTTGCTGTGAGACAGTGCTGAGATTCAACAAACTTAAGAGAAGAAAAGAATATTTATGCAGCTGATTGTTTCAAATGGGAAATATTCACTAACTCAAGTAGGGTGGGGCTAACAAACCTCAAAACCCAACCCCTGTGACTGCCTTCCTCCAACAAGCCTCCACCACTTAAAGTTGCTATGGCTTTTCCAAATAACTAAAGAGTCAAATACGTGAGCCTATGGGGGATAACTCACATTTCAAATCATGAAGGCATGCATGTTCAAAGTATTCCTAGACTTAGTCATAACCAAACATTATTTGAGTATAAAACTGATTTTTTGGTGGGCTCTAAGGTTGAAGCACGTATGTTATGATCAAAATAAAATATATTTAGTGAATCATTTTATTATTCAAAGATATTAAATTCTTAATATCCAAAGTTATTGAAATTTACAATGGAGAAGGTCTTATTTTGAACACTTAAAAGGTCAAATCACCAAAAAGTCATTAATAAATAATTACTTCATTCCAAACATCATTGGAGGTCCTTTGGGATATTATACAAATAGTTGTAAAATTCTATTTTAACATAGATAACTAAAAATTGTATGCATAATGTGAACTAAAATAAAAATCACATCAGAGCGATGATAATGATAGATTATGATATGTAATAATAATTTTGAATTAGATAATTCTGAATCTGATTCAGATGATTTCATCCTCTGATTTTTAAGAAAAAACTGTGGATGAAGCATTAGATTGTACAGCATCACCTAATATGTATTCTAACCCTGATCATCAGCTCACATGAGCTAATACCTTCGGTGTATTATCAATCTATTGAAAAATACTCCAATATTACAACATGGGTCCTTCATTTTTCCAAAAGTGTTCCTTGTGAATTTTTTGTTGTTATTAGTGGAACTTTTTTGAGCATATTACCAGCTGGAATATTATAATTAATTAAATATACCAGTTGATTATAGTGACATGCCCATATCTCAGGATGCACCATTCAGCTATTTCTTCTGAAACTGCTTGACATCATGCTGATCACCTATCTTTTTTCCTAAAGTTTATACATGTGATGTCTTGACAGAAATTTTTGCCACCAGCTTTACCTGTTATGACATCCATCTTAATAGTCTACGAGTTTTTTGATTCTCATGTCCTCTTCTGTTCTTCACACTGAGCTGATTTCATTAAAGCAGGTAAAATCCGTCATTTTCCTTTGTGGAGGCTTCTGATACAAATCATTATCTCTTGTACTCATGTTTTTACTGTATTCTTACAACTACTGAAATCTAAATTAGGCTTTCATTTCCATTCCTTCAGTCCTAACAATTTTCCATTTCACCACTGTATCACTGCTTTCTGGCATTCATAAGCTATTTGCCTTACTGACTATAAATACACTAAATTTTGTACCTTTTGACCTGTATTTCATATATGCTGTTTTTTTAAAGATTGTATTTATTCATGTGTGTGTGTGTGTGTGTGTGTGTGTGTGTGTATGTGTATCAGAGGGCAAATATGTGTTCCTGTGGAGGACCAAGGGTAACTTGGGGAATTATCCTGGATTGCTTCTACCTCCTTTTTGCTTTGTTTTGGGGTTTCCCTGGCTTCACCCATCAAGGTTGGAAGTGCAGGCCAAAGCCATTTCTTCGGGGAATTGGGATCCAAATTAAGGACTTTCTGTTTGCAATACAGTCTTAACCCCTGAGCCATCTCTCCATCCCTTTTTTTCTTTTTTTTTATTACTATGAGACAGTACTTAAGCAACTTGGGTAAGACAGGGATATTTATTTGATTTAGGATTACAAAAGGGAAAATAATTCACTATTTTCATATAATATATATAATACATAATGATTCATGTATCAGGAATTGGATAACAAAAAGCATGATCTGAATAGCATCTTGCCTCTTCAGGTCACCCGGAAGAGTTAGGAGCATACTGAAAAAAAAAGTAGTTACAGGCTATCAAACCACAAGTCTCTATGACATGCCTTCCTTCAGTAAAACATCAGCTTTCAAAGATGCCACAACATTACTGAACATTAACACCATCAAAGGATAAAAACACATAAGCCTGTGTGTGCAACTGCCATTAACAAAATGATTATGGGCTCAGGGTTTAAAATCCTGCCTTGCAAGTAGAAGGTCCTGAGTTCCAATCCCAGTTCCCACATAAAAAAACACCAGGCAGAAGTGGTGGCAGTCTCTGGCTTTGGTGGACAGAGCCTGAGAAATCCTAGAGCAAAGCAAAAAGGATGATTCCCAAAGTCAACCTTGGTCCTTCACAGGAACACACAATACCCTCTGATACACATATACATACAAGTACACACATACACAAACACACAAAATGAATAAAGTTTAAGAAGATAAATAAAAATGATTGTAGGATTATGATGTATACACCTGTTTCAACCTCTTTTTTAAACTAAGTTGGGCAGTGAACTTTGTGTTTATTTGACTCAACCTTTAAAACCCAAAATTATGAGTTTCATACTTGGCAATTGAACTAATGTCCTTTGTATGTTAGGAGAGCATTCTCAACTAAGCTGCTTCCCCAAAGAATTTAGAAAGTGTCCAGTAAGACTTAATACTAGGGAACGTATTGATTTGTATCTGTGGCACTGCCCACTAAGTCTTTAATTATAAAGTTTAATTCAATTAAAATGTACATAAGGAAGAATGCAGGAAACAACCAAAAAATTACTATGAATTTTTGAGTCTATCAACATAACAAGGCACAGATAAAGAAACAACCTGCCAACAGGCTAAAGTTCATGCAGCCATTCCACCAAAACCATGCACTATTTACTTTGTTCCAACATACATTTTTATGTTTCCTTTTTACTTGTAAAATGAGGTTATGCACAAATGCTCTTTTGTGATTGCAGTGCTTTGCATGCTTTCTTCCCTGATTGCAACATGTCCATTCCCAATGTGTGGTTACTTATTCACCCTTTGAATGGATTGCTATACCATAATTATTTCTTCTGTAACTGAGGAGTATGTGTGTTGATCAAAATAACTAGTCTTGGTCATGCTTTCTAGTTTTGTCAAAAACTTTTAGCAGTATCCCGTGTCCTAAGGATGCATTTACATAGATAATATTAAGGAATGGAATTGTAGGGTCAAGGATGGGGGACCTTAAGCATGACTTGATTTTGTCAAACAGATTGTCCCAGTGCGTACATCAATTTATTTTCCATGTCAAGAGGCATACAATACTTCGGGATACTCCATATATACACCAAGACTCTACACTGTTAGTTTTTTTTTTTTTTAAACTCATTTGAGTTTTCAGTGGTGCTGAGGTTTTAGGTTATCATTTACATCCCTTGAGGACCATCCACCTTTTCAATGGTCTCTCCGCTTTTATTAAACTTTTAAGGGATCTTTTTGGCATCTATACTATGTTTATGTATTTTAAAGACTTTTTTGTTTAAAAATATATTTTAAAATCTTTGTCAGTTTTATGTCCTCAAATGTACTCTCCCACAAGATCGATTGCCTTTGCAGCTTCTCAATATTAACTTTTGATGAAAAGATTCTTTTTTTCTAACAGCACTGCAATAAAATGTATCATTTTGTCATATAAGTCTGATTTTTGGTTAAGTATAAAATATATCTACCTTGCTTGCAATTGTCACATTATAAAAACTCTATTTTCACTTCTCATATGTAAATCTGATATCCATCTAAGTTTCTTTTAATCAATATAGTGAGATTAGCATTAATAATTTCAAAACACCCCTAGAAAATTGACAGAGCCTTATTGATTGAAAATACAGTTCTTCCCAGAGGCATTGAATTATTGATGCTTCCTAAATGAATTTGTGACAATTTGATAATGGTTCTGAATTATACACTTTGTGACAGTGATCTTAATGCAAGAAAATGTTCAAATTTGAAATATGTATCCTCAGTTACAGAGCAAAGAGCTAGAATTAAATTAAAAGACTTCGGGGTTAACCAACTAAGGGTACTGTAACTTTCAAAAACAGTCAGTAGTTCTATTTTGTTTTGTTTTAGGAGAAAAGTTCTGAAGAAAGGCAGGACTCATTTGCTGAGAAGTCAAAGATAAAAGTTCATTTTCAAAGGCTTCTTGTCTGAAGCTTTCCTACAAAAGAAAAAGAAAGCTTCAGATCTTATTTTCAAGGAATCATAATATGTTAATTACAGTCATTAAGGATAAGAAAACTGAGAATTTCACACCTTGTCAAAACTGAAAGCTAGTGAATCAAAGGTCTATCATTTGCTGATTTGATTTTAAAACATGTTACACTCTAAATTTAAAAATAATAACATGCTATAGATGGTTGTGGAAACATCTTCAATGACAGCCAAAAAAAAAAAAAATAAACCCAAACTTGTTTTTAAGGAAAAGTAAATGAAATTATCATCAACATATAATGCATAACTCTCTTGAACTTTTCCAGTTGGTATAAATTATGTCAAATTGGCTAAGATTTTTCACTTTAGCAAATGACAGTTACCTCCCCATCACCTAATCAGAATATGAATCTGTATTCTCCTTCTAATATTACTTCTTCAGTACACTGATGAATTCTCCAGAGAATCTTAGAGAATGGCAGAGGTGAAAGAGAAAGGTCCTGAAAGACCAGAGTCATTGCTGAGTGGAGAACTACGAAAAATATCACAAGACTGACCCTGACAGATTTATTATTAAAAGAATATATGATGCCACTGAGAAATAGTGTTTGTATCATCAGCTAACATTAATTAAACCATTCAAATTATTGCAACGTGTTTTATATCTGTAGGCTGATATCCTAAGGTGTGAACAAGTCATTAAATGAAAGTGTTAAGTGTTTCCTTAAAGCTTCAACTTCAGTGTATTTTTGAGGACTACAATGTCCTTAGTCAGGATGAAGGTAGGTAAAAATTGGTGTGGAAATACCATAAGAACTATAATTTCCAGGGTGGGTGAAGACAGAAATGTACAAAAGTGAGGCAAGTAAGCTTGCCGGTTCACATGTCACAAATTCTTTTTGTTCTTTTCTGTGTTCTTTTCTTTTCTTTTGACTTAGGTCTTTGGAGATTTTTATTCTCCTATAATTTTTTGCTTGTGTACATGTGAATGCATATACATGTGTAGATACATGTGGGTATAAAAGAGGCACAATGTGTGCCCATGGAGGCCCATGGGTGACTTCAGGAATCATTGTGGATTGCTCCTCTCCTCATTGCTTTGCTCTAAGGTTGCCCAGACTCTGTCTTCCATAGGTGGAAGTACAAGTAGCTCTCATTACCAACCTGGTGTTTTCACTTGGGACTTAATATCCAAACTCAGGTCCACTAGCTTGTAAGGCATAGTCTTAAGTCCTGAGCCATCTCTCCTGGCCACAGTATTTTAAATCTTGTGGTTTGTAGGTCAGGTTGGGTACCCAAACTATATTTTAAGTTTTATTATTTATTATTTATTCAATTGTGCGTGTATGCGTGTGTGCATATGTGCATGTGTGTGTGTGTGTGTGTAGAACCACGGACGAATTCGGGAACCACCGTAGACCGCTTCTACCTCCTCCTTGTTTACTCTTTTATTATTATTTATTCAAGTTTTATTATTTATTATTTATTCAATCGTGCATGTATGCGTGTGTGCACATGTGTGTATGTATATATGTATGTGTGTGTGCATAGAACCACGGATGAATTTGGGAACCACCAATGGCCGCCTCTACCTCCTCCTTGTTTACTCTGCCCCGGGATTCACAGGCTCCGCCCTACCTGGACCAGAAACGTAGGCCGCCCACTCTTCCACCCGGTGTTTATACGTGGGGTCTAGGATCCGAACTCAGGACCTTCTGCCTGCAAGGCAGAGGCTTAACCCCTGAACCACCTCTCCAGCCCCTATTTTAAGTTTTAAATGATGATATTCTGAATTCATCCTCTCGTTGTTTTGTATGGCCTATAAAACAAAGATTGAATTTTGTATTTCAAATGATGAAAAAAGAACAACAAAAAGAGTGAAGAGGAAAATAAAAATAATTCATGACACTTGAAACTCATTTGAAAAGTATACTTTAGTGGCTGAATGAACTTTTATTGGGAACAGCCATATTTATTTGTTTGTACATTTTTTGGCTTCTTTCAGGCTATTGAAGTGTTGAGAAGTTGTTATGGAGACCATGAAGTCCACAAATCCAAAAATATTTGCTTTCTGGATTTTTTGCAGAAAAATTTGTCATTGCTTTTTTTATCTTCACATACTATTCCTTGTGTTTTCCAATTGCTTGTGTTTGTAATAGATGGGGTACAGTATGAACATTTATCTGCTGTGAATCAGGGCTACAGAAATCAGTATCTTTGAGACAGTCATTGCTCTTCACTTTTTGTGTACATTGTTGAAATCACTCACTTCACTTTGAATTTGAAATCTGTAATTCCTATCTCTTTGATATTTAAATGGTTAGCTTACATGATTCCTAATAAACACGAAGCAATTCTTTATATAGGGACTAAAATAATATTTTCTATGATTGGAGATATAGTTCTGCATCTGTTACATATAACCACTTATGAACATATTTTCATGTTAATTGATTTTATTTTTGTGATCTCAAAAATTAGATTTGCATTTTAATTTGACAAGTTTATTTGTGATCTTGTACAGTTCATAGTTCTCATTCAAATTTGTCATATATTTTCCTTACTAAGGATTAAATTCACCATATTTTATATTGTTTTCATTTGAAATATGGATCTTTAACACACATCCACCAGTAGTACTTAGTAGTAATATTGTATTCTTCCTTTATTTCAGGGGCACGCCAAGATTTCACTGATTTTGAATTTGGTTTTGACTTTGGAAAATAAAACCAAAGATCTATTATTTCATTCTTTACCCTTTGGCATAGTAGTGCAATTAGAAATTTACACTGACCATGCTTTTTGTATTAATGCAAGTTGTATACTTTCAGTGATAACTCATGCTGCAATTTAAAAAAAAAACATAAATTATCGAAACCAATGATACCACAAGTTTGTCTTTCTACCTAATACTTGATGAACAAGGAAAACATTTCTGAATACATACTGATTCAGAAGTACTTACTAAATTTATACCTAAATCCTTTTGATATGGTGAGAAATTTTCACATGACCTGACATGACTGAGGCCATCATGGAGAACAGACTGCTAAGGTGTCCGATAGAATGCATAGGACCCATAGGGCAATGAATTATTTAAAATAGTGAAGGGTATCATGAGAATCTATTGCAGTGGTGATATGGTTGTTAAATGCTACTATGTAGAAAAGAGAGAAACCAGACCCATGGTTAGGGCTACAGCCATTAATCCCATCTATTCCTCAGTTTTAGCATGTGTAAGTAATTGAAGGTGAAAGATCACACCCATCTTGAGTGAGCTTCTGAGTCGCCTAGGCACATAGATACTGAATCACCTAGGCAAATAAACACAATGGTTTGCCAAACTAGACTTGGGGGACTCTTCTTAGTATTGTCATAAATACCCTATCTTTGGTAAAAAAGAAATCATATTACTATCTTGTAGTACCTTTCCTTATTGTTTGCCTTACTAGAATTACTGAAGACAGTAATATGCTATTCACAGCAATTGAAAATAAATCAAATATATGTTGGCTAAAAATATAAAATAAAAAACCTCTGGTGTTAGGATTTAGAATACAAAGGAATCAGTGTAGTTATTAGAAGCTGCAATGGTTATATTTAATAAAGGATAAAATACAGGTGGTTTCTTGAAGAGCTATGTATGCTCTCAAAGGATGTAGAACATGTGATTACTTTGTAATCAATGCAAACAGATGAAGTAGGAGGAAAAAAACCCTTGTAACTCTTACAAAGAGACATAGAGAGATGACATTGTCCTGAAGGTGGTGGGATAAATAAGCTTACATTCAGGAAACACCTTAGGATTAGAATTTTAGGGTTCATTCATTAGACTACGGAAAAGTTTCAAAAGATGCTAATGTTTAAATGATACTAAACTAAGATAGAAAGGTCTTAAGAAAACAAGTTAGAAGTTGGATTTTCAGATCTTCAAATATGTAGTAGAATGTAAATATGAATCACATTCTACTCAAAATTATTTTATGGATTCAAACTATCTTTGTATAAAACTGAGGAGGTTCCTACTTTTGCTACTAGCACATTTAGATTGATCCCAATCAGAACCTTTGTATTGAAAAGTCTAGGAATATGAAATATGATTCTGCGATTAGGCCTGACACTCTCACAAAGCTGTGATTGTAACTCCTACTTCTGTGTGTAGAGTCCACTCTATCTAATGGTGTGTCTGGCAATCACACAACATAGGCCTCTTCTTTGTATAATGATGTGCTTGAAAATATATCAAAGTGACATAGAGATTTACTCTTTAAGATGAAGGAAATGTATACACGGGGTTGGTTAGCAACTAAGAAGGCTGAAGTTTATTCATCCTCTGAATAATCAGTTCAGTTACAGAAGATGTCTTAAGAAAGGCTTTGAGGAGGATTATCAAGACCTTTAGATACAAAACTCTAAGGCTATGCTACCATATCATTTACCCTTGTGGCTATTTAAATTAGCCACAATATTAAAAGATAGAGTGAACATAGAGCTAAAATCTTGTTGCAGAATTGATCTATTCCCATTGTTGAGGGGTTCTTGTGTTTGGAGTGGAAAACTGAAACCAGAACACTGACAGAGGATTAAGGTAGAGTTTATTAGAGAAGAGAAAGGATGGAACTCACGGATGCCAGACCTGAGTGCCAGTTTCTTGATGGGTTTAGCTTGTTTGATATGGAGAGCTCATCTCCATATCCTTTCTCCATATTATCTCTGTGGAAGACTGGAGTCAGTTCCTCAGCAGGGGGTGTTCCTTCATCTTTGTAGTGGGGGATGACCTTCAGGAATTTCAAAGACTTTCAAAGACCAAAATTGCAGTGGAAAGATAGAAAAGGACTGTAATGAAAGTGAGACACGATGTCCTCTGTTCATGTTATTGTCCCCAAATACTGCCCTTCGGTTCTTGAGCATCTGCTCATAGAAACACTGCCACTGAGTCAGACATTGCTATTCAAAACTGAAGCTTGAGCTAAGAAACAATTTTTGCATCAATGAAGAAAGGTAATAATTTTACCAAGGCATCTGGGGCTATCATCCTAATTAAACCAATCAGGTAACGTTTCAGTTTTAAAAACTAATCGACCTCTTATCACCTAAGGGTAAAAGCCCACAGTAGAGCATATCACAGGCTAAGTCTATTTCTGTATCAGTCTTCATTTCATGGGTTCACCTCCTCAACTCAGCATAAAACATATTTTCCTTAATAAAAGCACTCATTGTATCTTACCCTTTTTTCATATTTTCTGTGTTGTCTATACCATTTTCATTCACTACAAATTGCCCTCTTCCCTGACCCATGTGTTAAACTCCTACACACATTCAACATTCAGCACAGATGCTTCCTCTCATAGTCTTTCTGTGAATATCTTTTTTATGTTTTCATAATAACTTGGTGTATACCTCTGCTCACCATATTTTATTTACAATAATTTGTTCACACCTGCCTCTCATTTTATTGTGGGCTGTCTGGGAGAGGGTGTCATATTCCATTCAGCTGTTTTCTCTTCACCATCAAGCATAAAACCTGGTCCATGCTTTAGATCAATAAATACTGGTAGTTATCAAGTATAAATCCATGTTTTCCTTCACTAATGAAACTTAAGAAATCTTAACCAAGGATATATTTCTAACAACAGAGCTGCTTTGCTTAAGAATCTTTTCATACACTGATTTTCATGTGGTCTTAGCAGAACTTTTGTTTCTTGCTATATATTTTCTTCCTTTATTATTGTTAAGATTTTTATCATATGTTTGCAGTCTATGAGGTAGGAATGTGCTGGAGAGATGCACAAGCATAACACATATACTTGATGTCATTTTTTTTAATACTTCACTCTATGGACACTTTAGAATTTTTTTCTAACATTAGTCTGAAAATATTACATCCTCTAAGAAGTTGATAGAATGACAGGACAGAGAGAATCCCCCTATTCTGAGCCTTATAAAGAAATATTAGTCATTTACAAATAGCCAGCATGGCTTGATCGGAGTCATTTTGGTATGAATGTGTTATCATGGCAGTTTTGTTATTTTACATTACCTTCCTTTTAATGTAAACATCTGCTCAGATTGTTGTGGGTGCAATTATTAACATTCATTGCACTCTCAAAGAAATTATTGCATATCAAAAGGGAATGCTGAATAAGGAAATCTAAATTTAAATTGCTTTCATTTAGTTTATCTTGCAGCACAAAAAACATACTTTCATACATATTCTGAAGAAGTAGAATTGTGTGAGAATATACTTGCTTACTTCATTTTCATTCAAAAAAGTTTCTCATACTTTAGATGGAAACCATGATCTCCACTCAGGAAAAGAAATATTTTAAAATTTCCTAATATTATACAAATAGTTATCTTAAATTTTACTATTAAACATATGAGAGTAAAGAAAAATATTGCTTGAATAATTAGAAATAGGCTTTCTATTTTCAATAGTTAAATCATCTGTTATAGAAGTTTGATCTCTAACAATGTTCCTTATATTTGAAACATTCTATTTTCATTTTTAAAATGTATATATGTATCTTACCTTCATTACAAAATTGTAAGGCTATGTTTGACAACACAGGCTAATACATTTAAAACATAAGTAAATGGACAAAAGACAGATGTGAGAATTCTTGTCAGTCTGATATAAGGTGCTCAAAATAAAGCTTTCTTTTCATGTTTACAAACTATTATTATTAAAGATACCACTATTTTAACATTAGATTTGCAACAGACAGTACTATATAGAAATATATTTTTGTACATATTCTGGCAATATAATGTGTTTTGGCTTGTTCTGATTACTAGTTATTAAGGTAAAAATTGAGAATATTGAATTAATATTTTTTTGCATGTGTGTATGTGTGTGTATATGTATCAGAGGGCACTGTGGGTCTCTGTAGAAGACCAAGGATGACTTTGTGAATCATCCTGGGTTGCTTCTACCTCCTTCTTGCTTTGCTCTGAGATTTTTTAAGCTCTGTCCACTAGAACCTGAAGCTCAGGCCACCTCAGGGTTTTTCTGGTGTTTTTACGTGGGACTTGGGATCCAAACTCTGTTCCTTCTGCTTGATAGGCAGAGTCTTCACCCCTGAGTCATCTCTCCAGCCCTGAGATAATTTTTTTAAGTAAATGTTGTCTAATAATTCACAAGTAAAATTACTTCAATGGCATTTTTAAAATTAATTAATTAAGTTGTGTGTGTGTGTGTGTGTGTGTGTGTATGTGTGTGTGTGTGTGTGTGTGTGTGTGTGTGTGTGTGTATCTTAGGGCACTGTGTGTCCTTGTGAACTACCAAGGGTCACTTGGGAAAGCATCCTGGATTGCTTCTACCTCCCTCTTGCTTTATTCTGGGTTTTCCCAGGCTCTACCCACCAGGACTAAAAGTGTGGTCCTTGTGAGACCTGGGATCCGAACTTAAAAACTTCTGCTTGCAAGACAGAGTCTCAACCCCTAAGCCATCTCTCCAGGCCTTTCGATTGAATTTTTTTATTTCCACTCATACAAACATAACAGGTACAGTGGTCCCCCTCTCCCTTCAACCCCCTATCCCCTTGTGCCCCTCCCCTCCCCCTTTGCTCCCCATCCCCCAGTGCCTCCCCCTCCCATCCCCGAAGCATCCTTAAATGTGCATGCCAGACTCTCCTCTGGGTCCTCCTCTCCGATGAGGTGCAAGGACCCAGTGGCATTTCCCAGAACCCTTTCCTGTGTTCCTGTTAAGGAACACTACTGTGGCTGTCAATTCCTTGCCTCACAGGATCCTAGTGTCTTTAGCAAATGCTAGACTTTGTGAGGTCAATAGTGTGTTGGACATTGCCCAGGGCATGTAAAGTCCAAACATGATTGCTTCAGCCCTAACTTGTGTGAAGTATCTTGCATATCATTGCTCCTCCCATCATTGTGCTCTTTACAATCTTACTGCCCCCTCTTCTGCAAATTTCCCTGAGCTTGAGGATGGGGAGAAATTAGGATGGCCTAGTTGCAGGTGATTGATATAGAGTCTCTGATGTTCTGGATTATGGTTTGTTGATTTTGTTTTTCAGTTTTGCTGCTCCCACAATGCCCTTGGTTCCATCCTGATGGGTATTGGATGTCACTCCCTGGCCAGAGATAAAAGCCTGTTAAATTAGTCTTGTTATAAGAGTATATTCAAAGGTAGATGTAACAAAAGTAGGAAACCGTGGTGAGGGAGGGGTCAATCACCCATCTGCGAAATGGTTACTTTCTATATGCAACACTATACGCCCCCCCCTTCTGGTAAGATCATACCCCATGAATTGTAAATGATCAGGATGGAAAGTCTGTGAACTTAACCAGATGTCTCATTACTTGCAGTCCTTAATGGTGGCCTATTTTCTCTGCTGTAACATGGTCCCCTCTCTCATTACTGGTGTGGCCCTCCTTCCCCATTCCTCCTGTTCATAATAGCAATTACTGTACGTATTACAGAGATTTATCTTTGAGTGTCTCTAAGTGGGTTTCATACTAGGAGCCACCTATTAGGGAGTATATACAGCGCTTAATTTTCTGTGTCTGGGATACTTCACTCAATATAATTGTTTCTAATCCTATCCATTTCCTTGCAAATTCCATTAATTCAACATTTTTGATGGCTGAGTAGTACTCCATTATATAGATGTACCAAAGTTTCCTTATCCACTCGTCCACTGTTGGACATTTGGGTTGATTCCATGACTTTGCTATTGTAAACAGTGTTGTTATGAACATGGTCATGCTTGTGCTATCGAGGTGAATTTTTGCTGTATGGGGGGTTATTCCTAAAAGTGGAATAGCAGAGTCATATGGCATTTCAATCTTTAATTTCTTTAAGAATCTCCAGAGTGTTGTATGAGCCTGCATTCCCCCCAGTAATGTAGGAGATTTCCCCTCTCTCCACATCCTCTCCAGTATTTGGTGTTGTTTGTATTGTGGATTTTTGCCATTCAGACCGTGGTGAGATGATATCTCAGGGAAGTTTTGATTTGCATTTCCCTGATAGCTAAAGGATGTGGAGCATTTTTTAAGGTATTTGTTAGACATTTTAATTTCATACCTGGTAAAGTTTCTTTTAAGTTCCAGGGCCCATTTTTTTACTTGGGCCATTTGTTTCCTTACTGTTTATTTTTCTAAGTTCTTTGTGCATTCTGGATAATAGAGCTCTATCAGATATGTGATTAGTGAAGATTTTCTCCCATTCTGTGGGTTGCCTTTGAGCTCGTGTTACAATCTCTTTATCTGAACAGAAGCTCTTTAATTTCACAAGATCCCAACTGTTGAGAGTTGGTAGCAGTGACTGGGCTATTAGATATCTGTTTGGGAACTGTTGGCCTAGCCCAATCAGCTCGAGGGAGTTCCCTACTTTTTCACCTATGGTTTTTTATAGTCTCTGGCCTTAGATCAAGGTCCTTGATCCATTTGGAATTAAGTCTTGTACATGGTGACAAGTAGGGGTCCAGTTTTAATCTTCTGCATGTGGACATCCAGTTTTGCTAGCACCATTTGTTGAAGATACTCTTCTTTTTCCATTGGATTTTTTTGGGCCCCTTTGTCAAATATCAAATGGCTGTAATTTTGTGGGCTTATATCTGGGTCTTCAACCCTTATCCATTGATTTGTGTGTCTATTTTGGAGCCAGTACCAGGCTCTTTTTATAACTATGGATTTGTAATATAAACTAAGGTTTGGTATGGTGATACCTCCAGCCGTGTTTTTCTTACTCAGGATTGTCTTTGCTATCCTGGGTCTTTTGTGCCTCCATATGAATTTTGAGATTGTTTGGTCAACTTCTTTAAAGAATTGCTTTAGGATTTTAATTGGTATAGCATTGAATTTGTATATTGCCTTTGGTAGGATGGTCATTTTTATGATGTTGATTCTGCCAATCCAAGAACATGGGAGGTCTTTCCACCTTCTGGTGTCTTCTGCAACTAATTAATTAATTTGTGTGTTTGTGTGTGTGTGTGTGTGTGTGTGTGTGTGTGTGTGTGTGTGTGTGTGTGTGTTTTAGGGCACTGTGTGTCCCTGTGAACTGCCAAGGGTTACTTGGGAAAGCATCCTGGATTGCTTTTACCTCCCTCTTGCTTTATTCTGGGTTTTCCCAGGCTCTACTCACTAGGACTAAAAGTGTGGTCCATGTGGGACCTGGGATCTGAACTTAGAAACTTCTGCTTGCAAGACAGATTCTCAACCCCTAAGCCATCTCTCCAGACCCTTCAATGGAATTTTAAAAAATATTTCATCTTTGTTAACTAATTGCTTGAGATGTGACTATAAAGTGGCACAGTTTAAAAGTGTAAAAATTCAGGTTTTTCAAATTAGCATAAGAAAGGACTGTTTTTATTTACTGACAAAACAAAATATGACTATTGCAAAAAATCTTTTACCTATTCAAAATGAACAATACTTAAATGGCTGGCAATAGGCATTTGAGAATAGGAAAGCATGAGTCAATGCTGGAGGTCTTTAGGTAAGCATCTATACTACCGTTTCAGTAGCATCCAGAACCATCTTCCTGCAGAACAGGCAACTCACTTTCAGCCAGAGGGAATGAGAGACTGTGAAGGAAGTTTAAGAGGCAGCTGAGAGCAGCCTCAGGTTTATGTTGATAGTATATATTTCTACGACACTAAAAGAGGCATTCCCCTTCAAAAACATTGTCAGGGGCTCATAAACACAGACATTCCTGAGGGAGCCATCAACACCTTAAAAGACTGTTGAGCCGGAAGAAAACATCCAGGGTTTCAGAGCTCAAATTTATAATCCTGTCATTTTGTTCATGAGAGAGATTTTTTTTCTCCTGCTTTCATGCGGAAATGGCCTTTGATATAAACTATGAAACTAATGGAACTGGATAGAAGATGTTGTTCTCAATTTATAACCAAAGACATGCTCAAATCTTAAGGAATTATGTAGAAGCATATTCTTTGAACAAGAATGGAAGAGATAAAAGTTGTAGAGTTCTTGGAGTGAATGAACTCAAGATTTAGCAGACAAAAGTAAGAGAGCTGTGCCGGCAGCATTTAGTGAGATAGTACTCAAGAAAATATTATCAGTCAGAGAAACCCATTTCTAGATTTATTTTAATCTTTTCATTTACAATGCATAGTTTTAACCAATATAATTACATTGTCTTATATCTGTATTGCTTGTTGCTTTGGTTCAGGATGGATTCCTTCTTCATGGCCTTCAGACCATAAAAGAGAATGAAATCATCTTATCTCAGATGAATTTATTATGTACCTGCTGAAGAAAAATGCCTGTCAGTATCTGTATATACAGATGACCTTTCACATCTCAACATAAAGTATTTCACATTGTCAAATATAGACAACAATTCACCACATTTAAGTTTTTCAAAGATATGTAATATGTTTTTAAAGAACAAGAATGATATAAAATTATGTACATATCCCTCCATAGTTCATATATTTTATGATACTATTGCATATTCATAAATAATTGGAGTCAAATGATAAATTTCTATTTATTCAAAGTGTTTCTTTTTCTTATGATATATATGAATGAAAAAGATTTAGTTTGTCACATATACAGTGTAATATAAACATATGGCAGATATGATGATAAGCCATTAATTAAATGACTGATAACAAAACAAGTATGTGTTGAACTCAGAGCATCCCATAATAGAAGCACATGTGATCCTGCTATAGGCAAAGCAGAAGGCATGGTTTGTTATTATGAAAGGATAACAAAATGTTTGGAAATAAAAGAGACACATAGGCATCTGGGTGATGACAACTTGTTTGCAACTATGTGAGAAGAAGTTATCTCCACCAAAGCAACAAGCAATACAAATATAGGACAATGGGAAAGAACATTTGATAAGGGAAGAAAGATTTTAAGAATTTTTTCTTATTTACCTTTCCTGTTAAGTTGTGATTGAGTAGTAAAAAGAATAAATGTAACACAGTGATTACAGATCATGGATGATCATGCAGTATTCTTGCGTCACCAAATCAATTTAGTAGCACATATGAGCTGTAATTTTTGTTTAAATAAAACATTTTCACTTTGATGGAGTAGTAACACGATGCACAATAACCACATTATGGCACATGCAGAGCATTGATGATCAGGGTTAGACCACAAAATCAGATGGAGAGAATTATATCTCTTCTGTAGTTGATGAGTTTTAACTTGAAGCATCATTCAAATGAATGGGACCTTGGTTGTATCCTTTGGAATATTCAGGGTTTATGAGGAAAAGTGAGATCAGTCCGTATTCATTACTATTTTAGAATGCATAGAATTTTGTTTCTAAATTTTGCCACTTAAAATCCACAAATCATTAATTCTTATAATTCTTTTTGCTTTGCATATTATCTATTGAAATCACTAACTCAGTAGCATTTAGAAACTTCTCACATGCCTGAATTTTGCTGGTGACTACAGCCTGAAACTTCATGTGTTCTCTGAGTTTGATAATGACTTCTTTTCCAAGGATTACCCATGTGCCTTTCTCCAGATGAGCAAGATGAGTATTTGTACAATTTCAGGATAGTTATATGGTAAATAATTACATTATTCTAAATAAGTAAGGGCTCAGAAATACTTCAGATGTATATTACTTACCTATTATGTCTGAGACCTTGGCTTCAATCCTCAGCACAATGAAATTATTTTATTTGTTAAAACAAAGCTCAAGACAAAGCTAGAAGCAGACAGTGAAAATATCCCTATATTTTATCTGATGGGATTGCTCAAACTTATTGACCATTCTCTCTCTCTCTCTCTCTCTCTCTCTCTCTCTCTCTCTCTGTCTCTCTCTCTCTCTCTGAGTGTGTTCACATGTGGTTGCAGCCATTCCGTGTACTTATAGAGGTAGAGGAAAACCTCAGGTGTCAATCTTTCCCTCTCCAACTTGCTTGCCATTGTTTTCACCTCTGTATAAATCACAGTAGCTAACCCGGGAGCTGCTGCTGAATTTCATGGTCTTTACTTTCAGTTTTCCGTAGTGATGTAGATGATAGCAGATACTTGTGCTACCATGTCTCAATTTTATCTCCATTCTGGGTGTCAGAAATCAGATTGTCAGGCTCGCACAGCAAGTGCTTTATCATGGAAGCATGTTCTCAACACCATTATATTCATCTTTAATCCACACAGGGTACCACAGAACACAGTTGCATGTGCGCGTGCGTGCATACACACACATTTATATACACATAATGTGTATGTATATGTGCACATATATATATATATATATACACATAAATGTGTGTGTATATGTGCACACATTCAAGCCAAGATCCCTTGCATTTTCATGAGATAACATTAAGACTTCTAAAACGTATATTGACTTGAAATTTAGAGCAGAAAGGAAAATGTATGTATGCCTCCACCTGATAGATCTCTGTGATTCTGCATTGGTTAGATGCAGTCACTGAATGCTATGGCAGCACTAAAGCTGGCCAAGTACCTGCTAGAAGGATCCTAGCAACTAAGTGATTACTTGAATCACAATCGCATAAGTGGAAAACCAGTTGATTTATAAAGATAGTACCTGGGACTAGGGTGATAGCACAACTGTTAAAATGCTTGCTAGAAAAGCAATGAGTACCAGAGTTCAAATCCCCAGACCTCATGTAAAAATGACAAGTGTGTGTGGTGTGTTTGTGTGTGTGTGTGTGTGTGTGTGTGTGTGTGTGTGTGTGCGCACGCACACGCATGCGTGTGTGGCACCCCACTTGTAATTCCTTCTCTAGAAGGTAGGTTCTGACAATTCCCAGAGAAAGTTGGCTTGCCAGATGTTATAGTAAGGTACAAGTTTAAGATCTGGGAATGTCTGTAGAGAATTAGTTGAGTTAAGCCTCAAGTAAGCCTGCCAAAGATTATCTAATTGAAAGGGAAGGCCTGCCACATGGTGGGGGGGGGGGTAAGACTATTCCCTGGGCAGGTGAATAAAATGAAGTGAACTGCTTGTGAAAGTTAGCATCCTTCTATGTACCTGACAAGACATGCTGATCTGGCAAATGGGGGTGTCCCTCTTTCAGCAGTCCAGTGGATTTACTGCACCCAGTTCTCTTGGCCCTTGATGTTAGGGTGTGCTCTTCTACCAAGCTGACAAAGAACTGTCACAGGACTATCAAAAGAGAAAATGCATCCTCTTGTTCATTTAAGACATTTGATCGTGGATTTATCAACAACCATGGAGAGTAACTGCAACATCAGACTAGCCTGTTTAAAGAGCAGTTTCAAAAGAACGATCAAGAGCCATGGAGTATGATTAATATCAACCTTGGCCCTCTGCAAACACATGCTGCCACAGACATTCAAATATGTATACCAATGCATACACCCCCAATCCCATATTCCTGAAAATATAAAAAGAAAAAAATGTAATTGGTGTCTTAGCCTCAAATTCCCATTATTGTAATGAACATATGACCCAAATGATTTAGGGGAATAATGGGGATTTTATTCCAATTTTATTTATTTCTGACCTTATCCACCTGTTGGGGGAATAGTCTCACATACTTTGGACTAAGGACTTTTCATATGAGTTATATAATTTTCTAAAGACTTGGACAAAAGCTTTCCTTAACTAAGCAATTCTTTTTAGATATGCCTAAAGGCTCAGATTTTAAGTGCAAAGTTGACAAGTACAATTAGGAATCACAAATGGTGTTACAATGTCCAATATTTTTATATAAGAACAGATATTCCTTTATGAAACTTTTGATATATATATATATACATATATATACATATATATATATATGTAAGCAGACTTTCAACATAAAGGCATTTATTTTATCTGCAACAGACAGAACAGTACCTGCTTCCTAAGATTGTTGTGAGAACAAATTAATGCATGTGAATCAGTTAAAGCACTAGAAAGAAAATCAAACAACTCAAAAAACAACAGTGGAATTACAGATAGGTCTCTGATTGCAGAGGGATTGTAATTACTAAAAGAACAATAATAAAGTAAAATATTTAGTGAAGGACTCTCTTGAATTGTTACCTCCCAAGGAGTTTCAAATGACAGAATTCAGTATGTGGTCACGGAACTCAAAGTAATAGAAAGTATAGATTTCTTTAGTTCTTTGTAAAGAATTTTGTGTTAGTTCTTTTTTTAATATGAGAGTTTTCTCTTAGAAAATATTTTGAGAAGATTAAGAATTACTACTTTAAATAAAAGGCAGGTGGAACATGATGGTAAATATCTGGTTAGTGCTATTATGCTCTTAAATCACGTATGCTGCGTTGGCTATTTTGTTTGTTCCATAATTGCTCCCTGGCCTTTGTCACTCTGTTCTACATCATTATAAGAGGTTATTAAAGTTTCATATCTCAGTTTGCAGTGCCAGCTTGCCTTTATGTAGGTTCAAACACAGAGGTTCTACAAGGAGATGGAAAGGCAAATTCGGAGCAACTGTAGGATCTTTCTTTCCACCAATCTCTGAAATAGAAGCAACAGAATATGAATTCCAAGTTCCTGCTTGGAAACTCTCTTTGTATGTTTTCACTTCCATCTCCAAAGAGAATATACCCACCTTTTTCTCAGAAGCCTCAAGGAAGATTACCACTGTTGATCTATTCTCTATAAAGTTCTGACTCTGATTGTATACACTCAGGCAATTAATAGCAATATTTGCATCAACTAATTGGTCTTTCTCCATTCATTTGGGTTTAGGTATTGTACCACTGGTGCTGTATTTGAAAGAAAATATCGAAATATGCCAAACTCAACACCGGCTGTAGGGTTGTAAGGGAATAATTTCCTTAGAGCATGCTCACTGATATATCTGCCTTGCTCTAGAGAAGTATAGGTTACTGCATAAATCATCTGTAGGTTACTGTAAGTAGCTCAGGTGAAACTCACAATGTACATGGAGGGGAAAGGGATGGGTATGAGACAGACAGATTGGGAGAAGATTTGCAGTGGGAATGAGAGGGTTATGGGATTGTGTGTTGGGGTGAAGGTGACATAGATTCATTGTATTCATGTATAACATCACGAAACAATGAAACATATTTAAAAAAGAAACATGACAAGCAATTTAGGTACCTTGTCTTTACTCAGTGGGAATTCCGCGCTTTCCATTATCTTCTAATTCACTAACTTCATATTTATCTTATTTAAGTATGCTTAGTCTCACTAAGGACCGAGGAGCTGACTCAGTGGTTAAACTCTTTTGCTTCCAAGCAGAAGGAGATTAGTTCAAATCCCCACATCCTATGTAAAAATGTGCCAGGCAGATATGGGTCTATAATTCTGGCCCTGGAAAGCAAGGCCTGGAAAATGCCAGAGCAAAACATTGTGGTGAAAGAATAATTCAGGATGATTCCCAATGTCACCCTTGGGCCTCCACAGGCAACATACTCAAGTACCCCCTTACACACACACACACACACACACACACACACACACACACACACACTCATATACACTAGAAATACACTCAAACAAACATGCTTTCTAATGGACATATTATTTTCTCTTATAACTTCTGAGAATTGTTCAACATGCTAAGTCTTTGAAAATAGCCCTCATTTAGAAATCACTTCAACTTCTTTGTTCAAATTCTTTGCAGTTTTCTGACTAAAACATTGAAGTTATTCTTTCGAAAATACAATAGATGTCACATTAATTTTCCTCTTTTTTTAGATGTCCATGCATGTTAAAATTATATGGATTTCATTCTCGTGTGTGTGATTTTTTTGTGCAAACACTCATGTATGTGTGCATATACAAGAAAATGTGATTGAAAAAAAATTTAAAAAAAGAAGGGGCTGGAGAGGTGGCTCAGGGGTTTAGCCTTTCCCTTGCAGGTGGAAGGTCCTGAGTTCGGATCCTAGACCCCGTGTATAGACCCCGGGCAGAAGCAAAGGCAGCCTGTGTTTCCGGCCCTGGTAGGGCAGATCTTGTGAATCCCCGGGCAGAGTAAACAGGAGGAAGTGGAGGTGGCCCAAGGTGGTTCCTGAATTCGTCCGTGGTTCTCCACACACATACATACACACGTACACACACGTACATACACATGCGCACACACGCACAATTGAAAAAAAAATTAAAAAAAAAGAAAATCTTCATATAACATGTTGCTACTCTTAACTATTGCTGTGAGAGAGCACCCAAAGTCAAGCAACCTAAAGGAGAAAGGGAGATTTATTCGGCTTGAGGTTTCAGAGGGGAGATACAATCTCTCAAAGCAGAGGTGGCATGACTGGCCGGCCAGAGCTGGAGGAGGCTAAGTCACTGCAGACTGCTTGCTGCAAAGGCAGACTCCTCCTGGAGGTAGGGTGACACTAAGCTACCTCAAGGCTTACCCCTTGTGACTGCCTTCCTCCAGCAAGGCTCCACTCTCAAGGTTCCATGACCTTGCCAAACACATGAGACTGTGGAGGACACATTTCAACCTAGTGCATATGGTATCCAGCAATCTATGTGTGATACCTTCCTGAGTTGATCTTTTCCTTACATTTTGAGATAGAGTGTCTCAGTAAACCTAAAGGTGACTCGGTTTACTCAACTGGCTGATTAATGCTGTTTCTTTCTACTCTTTACAAATCCTTATGTACAGCTATCACATGAGTATTAGGGACTCAACTTCAGGATTATGCTTGAGTATCAAACACTTTATTACCGAGATAGTTTATTATCTCTGTACAAATCAAAGATATTGATCAATAATTAGCATTAAGAAATAGAAAGTACCAGGCCAACATAGAATTGAATGCTGATTTTCCAGATATTTAAAAAATTTATATTAATTCTATAAGAGCAACAGGAATATTTTTAACTCACTAGTCGAAGCCACAATCAAGCACTTTAATGCCAGCACAAAGAAAAGATATTACAAGAAATTAAAGACCAGTAACATCCATGAATATTAATGGAAATACTCAAAGGAATCAAAGGAAACCAAATCTAGCAATATAAAAAATGAGTGATATCAGCTTCAAATGAAATTTCAGATCAATATATCTCCAGCCCTAAAGTTTAGTTTTACAGTCATAACACTGAGAAAAGGACCATGAAATTGAAAAAAAATAAATCTGAGGTCCTGATGCAAAGCAAAAGCCACAAGATTCACGACAGTGAGGCCCCAATAGGCTCATGTGTTTGATCTTAGCTTTTTAAAATGTTTTGAAAGATTGTGGCGCTTAGAAGAACACCATTGCTGGAATACCTCAGCTGTATCTCATAAGACAATCCAATAAATTTCCTTTTTACATATTCATTCTGTTGGTTCTGTGGCGCTAGAGAACCATGACTAATACACTCTGCCTCCCTTAAGTTGCATATCATCATTGTCTCACAAGAGCAGAAAGGTAACGACAACAGTTTGCAAGTAATATCTATGTCAGTTTAGGTCACTCTATGAGACAGTGAATTCTAACTACAGTTGACCAATTCAACACACATTATCAGCATCAAGTTCAATCCATTAAAATGAAGAGAAAACAGCAACCACTTAAGCAACATTTTCTATATGAATTATAAAATGAGTACATCTTCTCAAGTATTGAATTCATGCCCTATTTTTAGAATTAGTTTTTTAATTTTCAAAAGATTTTATATTTATTTTTATCAATATTAAAATACAGACTGATAGATGGATAGATGGGTCATATTCTTGCCTAACATTCAGTTAGAATGACTTAAATTATTATCAGAATCCCTGTGAATCCTTGCAACAAGCTAAAAACCTGTTTGTTATTTGGTATTTTTCTATATATGACTGTAGACACAAGATAACAATTATTTGACCTTCAGGAAAAGTAAAGGCAACACAGATGTGTGTTTGTGTGTGGGGTATTTTTAGAATTATTAAAGAAGAGTGCATGCTAACATCATTAACTTGAATAAACTATTTTCAGTTCTCCCATAGAGGAAGATAAATGCAGATATATTAAAAATAATAATCAAGCAGTCTGGCTACCAACTGATTACGTTCACTGATTAAGATCAGAAAAATCTTCAGTCATCCTGTTAGTGATATAAATCTGGATGAGCTGCTACATTTTATTACAATCTGTGAATATATTTATTCAAATGATTTATAAACAGCTTGATACCCATATTTCACTGGGTTTATATGTTCTTTTATAATATGCTCATAGACATTGACTTTGCTTTAATTTTCACAATCCGACTATAAAAGTTCCCTTCTTTTGTCCAGAGCCTGCCTCAGACATTCTTTCTGAGTTTAGTTGTTTCTTCATGAGATCTTTTATGATCTGTGGGGGAATGTTGATATGTCAACGATAATGTAGATCTGTTGGTAGTTGATCTTATTTCAGTGTGTTTCTGGATACAGTAGCCCTATCATGACCAAATTGTCCTAGTTGGCAGTATGCCTCTCCCGTTTAGGCTGTTACAATCTTACTAGATCTTCTTTCCAAAATTTCCCTGGATCTTAGAATGGGAATAGACTTTGACAAGTCATCAAGTTTTCATCATCTTATCACTCTTTTCAACTGATTTCTTAGGAAATACCTAAATTGCCCCATATTATTTATTTTGCTGTAGCTATTTTGCTGAAACAAATGTTACTATATATGATTTAAGTTTCATATAGCTAATTCAAGCACTTCCTTGGTTTCCAGAAACTGCTTTGTTTAGCTTTTTTGCCATGAAATTTACTATAAGAGATATTAGTGATATTGTCCTTCCTGGGTGTCAGGTAGACAAGAGAATGTCTGATTATCCTCTCATATGCCTTCTATGGCTGGTGATGTTTTAATGGGCAGATCATCATCTTCTTCATTTATAAAAAAAAAGAGCTCAGAATGTTCTTTTATACATTGAAATACATTGAAGCTGCTTTAATTCTCAGAGTCTTTAGAAATAAGTCCACAGTACACAAAAATCTGCTGCCTCATGAAATCATATTTTATATCAAGATAACTTTTTCTATATCTAAAAGATTTCAGAAAAAAACTATCCTTTAGCATGTCCTTCTTAAAACCTGACATAATTAACCAATTATTCCCAATTGCTGGCATTGCCTAGTTAATATTTATCAAACTTGGGACAAGTTCTCTGTAACAATTTGCCTGATTCTATGCTAGTTTTACTTCCCAGAAGCACATTTATGAGTTTCGTATTTTTCAGTAGTAGACAGAAAAGTTACAGTATATATCAATCAAACATGGTATGAAAAGAAATTTGTGTTTGTGTGTTTTAATGCTGAGTAACTCACAATTTTTAGATATGTGTGAATATACATATATGAAAATGTACAACCACATATATTTTCATTGGATAGTAACAATTGGCAAATATTCATATTTCAAATATAAGTAAGATTTTAGTAGTTGGTATGACATAAAAGTAACTCATGGTAGACTTAACACACTTGGAACAAGATTTTTAAATATCATTGTTCTTTTATTCTATGTTTTAAGCAGTTAATCCAATATACATTACATTCATACAGGTACTCAGAATCTCTAAAGGTAATCAGAATTTTTAAAATTATTACCCATGTTAATATTTCTGATATTTCCAAATTCTTCCAGTTAGCACTAAGATTTTCATACAAATTTCTGTATTCATAAGTTCATGCCCAGTTCTATGGATATCAATGTATTCTGCCAAAATAGGGTATTTCCACTGTCCCTATCTTTTAATTATATATTTTTTTCTTTTTTCTCCCAAAATGGATGTCCTGATCCAATGGCCAGAGAAACTTTAGACATCACAATTCAAAAGGAATAGCAAAAATGAATGCTGTGTCTCTGTATAATGGAAAATACAACAATATCAGGAGATTCATAATATCCAGGAATGAAAGTATAAACATAGATTTAAATATGAATAGTTTTGTTATAAGTTGCTTTCTATTGCTGGTTATATAACCTTTGTATTTATTTTGAGAAAACTGAATTTATATGCCACAATCTTGTGAAAAATTGCAATCTCACTGAAAAAGCTCTTTCAATGTATTAAAATAATTTTGTTTTGTATTTATTTTAATGCTTTATTTCAGACATCAGTATTAAGTATCCCTTATATTTTAAAACATAAGTATTCTACTTTCTTAAGTGAAGTATATTGATAGACATATGACCATTTATTTTTAAAGGTAACTTTCCTAAATCTAATGTATTTTGGCATAAAGTATCAAAACTAGAAATAGCACACATAAATGCCAAAAATCATCCTGAGAATCCATCAGTAGGATAGTTTGTGTCAATATGCCCTGAAGAACCAAGCCCAGGTTGGGGGATGCCTAGACCAGGAATCACAAGCATCAAGATAGAATCACAAAAAAGGTGGCACAGCTTCCTGAAATTTCTTTTATGTTGGGAAAGCTGCAGTTAATATTTTACCTTCAGTAAATTCAATGTTCATAAGTTGTTTTTTCTTAGAAAATAAACAAAATTATACAAAATGGAAAATATTATTTATCCTTACATGTAATATATTTCAAAATGTGAATTGTGCTTTGCAGATTAAACAAAACATTGTATATGGCCTTTTCTTTACCTGTACCAAATGTTTCTCAAGTGTTTATGCTTTTGTTCAAAGAACCATAGAAACTGGCTTTATTTTATTTGGTAAAAGGTGACTATAGCTCTATCTCCAAAATATTTGATTGGTTTTTCCTTAAAATAATTTTCAGTTCAAGCAGGCATTCCTCTGGTAGATGGCTTTAGCTGTAAACTTGACATGTGATACTGACCTTTGGGCACACCTAATGAGGAATAATTTAGTTAAAGTAGACCTCTGAACTAGCCTTTGAAGATTGGCTTAACTGCATAATTGATATGGGAAGATCCAACCCTTAGTGGGTGTGTCTATTCTCTGAAGAAGTAGAGAAGATGAAAAGAGAGCTGCTCTGCACTTTTGGAATAGCTGGCAAGCAGAACTGGTCCTCTCCTCCACCTGCTTCAGCTATTCACTATGGATATAGTGCCATCAATTCTCTTATTGTCTGATCTTGGTGTTACTCTATCATCAGATCAAGAGCAACCTGACATAGAAATGAGACAAATTCCTTATTCCTCTAAATTTTGCTGGTCTCATATTTATTATAGCAAAGGAATATGAAATTGAGATATCTGTGAACATAATGAATGTTAGCATACATTTGTAAACATTAAAGGAAGTTGTATGAACATCATATATAATCCTGATAATTATTGGCAAGAATGACTGATACTGGTAAGTTAAATCATAGTTTTTAAGGCTTTATGGAAGAGCAGTGGGCGTACATGTTTTAAGTATAAAAAGTTGGAAAATGTAATATCAATTTGAAATTGAATCATATTTCCATGAATTGAAAAATTATTATTGAAATAAATAAAGCATTTCCTTTAACGAAGGGTTTTTCTACTTGTGCTGCTTTTCAACAAAATGGAAGTACAAGTTATTTCAAATCTAAAAGGTATTACATAAAATTTTTCTGTTAACTTTTCCTTGTTCAGACTTTTCGCTGTGTTATGCATTAGGCATATGCTAAAATTAGAGTGAAAGTCAACAGAGTGAAATATGTGGATTTACTTTGAGTCTAAGACAATTTCTGTGGTAGCTGCAAAAGGTGGTATCAGGACAAGATTGTGGGAACGCCTAACCCTATTTGTTAAGGTTAACAATGTTTGGGAGACTTCAGGAACTCTGTTTTTGGAGTGTATACTGTTATTTATATTGTTTTACCTATCCAGAAATGAATTTTATGGAGGTGAGAAATCTCTAAATAAGCATTTGTCAAGCATGTATAGTGAGATAGGGAGAACTAACTTTCTTTTATGTAAGCAACTGTGTAACTTTGCATTAGAGGTGTATAAATTGATTTCTGACAACATAATTAACTTGTTCATTCTCTTGAAATAAATTTAATTATCTGCCAGGATATTTATGCAGCTTTCCTTCCCTTCCTTCCTTCCTTCCTTCCTTCCTTCCTTCCTTCCTTCCTTCCTTCCTTCCTTCCTTTCTTCCTTCCTTCCTTCCTTTTTATTTCCTTTCTCTGTCTCTCTCCCCCAGCTTTGTTTCATTCTCTTTTTAAAATAATTTTTATTAATATTTAGTCTTCCTAATTGCAAACATACTGGGATGCTATTCCTGACCACATCCTCCCTCCCCCTCAACATTTTTTTGTTTTTTTAAATTAACTTTGTTTTATATTTATGCTTTTCCATCTCATATATGTAGATAATGCATTTTGATCATAAGTACCCCTATCTCCCTCCTCCTTCCCCTGACATTTCCATAGCATGTCAACCACCTTCCTTTACGTCCTAATTTTTTAAATGGACAGTATAAGTTAATATGTAAGCAATAAAAGTACATTAAGGATGTAGATAGCTATGACTGAGCTCCCAGTTCCACATGGTTAAGAATACATGATAAAGCTGAACAATAGCAGTTTGTCCATCTTCCATAAGACTAAGTTCATGATGTGAGCACATTGGCGACCAGGCCCACAGGAGGCTGTACTCATTGTGGGCACAAGAAAACCCAGCTGATGGGAAGCTGTTCACAATGTGAGCACATGGAGCCTACTGCATGAGAGGCTTCATGTTATGAGTTCACAGATATGGAATTCAGGGTTTTGGCCATCTTTTAACCATTCTGCTGCCCACAGGTCAGAACACTGAATGCAGAAATAGTCTCATCTCCTCTCTCCCGCCTTCTGACACCCGTGGGACCCAGCAGCCACATGGGCAGTGCCTCCAGGCAGTGCTTTCATTCTTTTTTATTGCCACGTGTAGGTGTGTGGTGTGATTGTGAGTACTCATTCAGGTATATTCAGGTATGTATTGTTTACACATTGGTGTGCTAGGCTGACTAAGGTTGATGTTGTTAATCTTTCTTGATTCATATTCTTTGAGGCAGAAGACCCCAGTCCCACCCAGAGAGCACTGATAGAGCTAGTGTCATTAGCCTGCTTGCTCTGTCGAAACTCTCCATCTTAAGAGTTGGAAATACCAAAGAGAATTGCACTCCTACTTGGTATCTGTGTGAGTTCTGGAATCCAAGCTCTGTCTTGTTACTTGCATGGTGATTGCATTGCTATCAATCTCCCTCCAGTTGTTCGAGAAATGATTTTGGTATGTAGTTCCATCTGGATTCACACTGCTAATCCGCTGACTTCATTTCCTACACGAAGGAATTATAAGCCCACCTGATCTGGCTGTAGAACCAGATTCTAGATCCATAATGTCTACATCAGCTGCAGCCCTGAAAAGGTCACCACACATGATCAGTATTCCCTCAGGTCCAATGCAATCACATTGTATTTAATGATTTTAATTCTGCCTTGTTATTGAATAAAGTTTCTGTTTCCCACAAAGGTAGTGATTTAAATAATGAACACAGGTTAGATTATAAACAATTGTCCTTTGTAATTCACAGACGTCAATAATAGCATTTTCGCTCCTGTGTTTATAACTATTGACTAATACTGCTTTTATCTCTGTGTCATTAGTGTCGATGTAGCTGTTGGTCTGGAGAAATGGCTCAAGGATTAAGCCTCTAACTCCTGAGCAGAAGGACCTTATTAAGAATCCAGATTCCATGTAAAAACATAGAACAAAACACCTGCTGGCACTGAAATGCAGAGCCTGAGAAATCCCAGAGCAAAGAAATAAAGGAGAGCAAAGGATGATTTTCAAAGTCACCACTGGAATCCACAAACACGTCTTGTCCTCTGATGCATACACACACACACACACACACACACACACACACACACACACACTCACACACACACACCCTAGATAGATGTAGGTGCCAACTTGACTATTAAAGATTTGATCTCTGGGTACATTTCTAAAGAATTAGTATTGACTGAAGCCTGAACAAGCCTACAATAGAATGTCTAATTGGTGTGGAAGGTGGAAGCCCCAACCCATGGTGAGTAGGACTAGTCCCTTGGCAGTTGAATAAAATGGAGGGAGCTGGATAAGGAATCTGGCATTCTTTTGTATACTTGATCAAACATGCTGGTCTAGCAAGTGAGGATTGTCCTTCCTCTCTCAGTGATCCATTGGATATGGTGTGGCCAGTTCCTTTGCCTCCCGGTGTTGGTATGAGCTCTCTTTCCAAGCTGAACAAGAACTCTAACAGGAATCATAAGCCAAAAACTCCTTTTGTTCCCTTAAGCTGATCGATTATGAAAATTTCAGCAACTAGGCAAAGTTACTACAACATTCTGTAAAAATTACCTTATTGAATAATTCTTGGAAAAATATCTAAATACTGCATTGAACCATTTTCTTCTAGAATCTGATAGCACTGACTTACTTAGTACTCTTCTACATCCAAGCTTTAATGCTGTGTGATCCCACTTGGCTGGTTATCTGCTTTGGCCCGAGGGCCTTGTCAAGAAGCTGCAGTGCTTGCATGTTTTCCAAGAGGAGAGAAAGCAAACTATGACAGTAATTTCTGTAATCTCATTGCAAATTACGCCACTCTGTTCAGTGTCCTGTGGCTGTAGAATCATCTGCTTCCATTTATTTTACATAATGTGGCTAGTTCTACTTTACATGTTTTGAAATAACTACAAAATTTACAGTTAAAGGGAATTGACTTTTAAGAGGCAAGTAAATATTTTGTATGTAATAGGAAAATAATAACTATTTCCTCAAACTGATTTTATAGAATGCCTCCCTCCTCACTTTTTGCTTTTTTTCTAGATGATTTTATGGTTTGAAGTATGCTGAGATAACTTTATCATTTTATTACATTGCATGTTTCAATATTTAAGGCTTTGGCTTCAGGGTACTTTTGTTTCTTAATGATAAATGATAATGTTTTCCTACTGCATGCTGGTCATCAGTACATTTTTTCTATAAGATTTTATGATCAGTTTTAATTATTTGATGAATTAACAAACATTTTCTCTGTGTATAAAATAAAGCATTATCCATTAGCTTACTTGAATTGCAACTATTATCCACCCATGTTTTCTAACAGATGTGTGTTTCTGAGATGCTCTAGTCCATGAAACAATGAACCTAAATACCTGATGACCAAATATGAAAGTAACTCCAGTGCAAAAGAATCAGGAAAATATATTACTTATTTTGATCAAAGATATATTTATACAAAAAGCAAGTCATGACAAAGACCCCTTTCCTAGTATGTTCAGTATTTCAATCTACTGCCAGGCTCTGTGAAATTCATCAAATAGCCTTACATTGTTTAAAGTGAAGAATTCAGTCCTGACAGGAAACACTGAGCCTCATTTTGACATCTCTTCCACCTCATTGCCCTCTGCTATTGCAGTCATTCACAGAGCCCCGTCATAAAGCCTTGTCAGTATTCTCTTTGTGCTACAAAGAATTGCATCTCCTCATAAGAAAAGAATTGTTATACTTCTGACCTATTTATGACCAGATTTCTGACTCCACTTCCTTAATATTTCCTCCATTTTGTTGATTTTTCATTCTCTTCTCTCTTTTAAAATTATTTAGTTATCACATGTGTGTGTATGTGTGTGTGTGTGTGTGTGTGTGTGTGTGTGTGTGTGGTCATGCATATGTTAAGATATATGTGTGGAGAGAGAACAATTTAAGGGTTCTTTCCTCCTGTCATGTATGTTCTGTGAATCCAACTTCATTTCTTTGGTTAGCAAGTGTCATCTTGCCAACCCACTTTATATTCTTCTTATGCACATTACTTTTATAGCTTATTATTTAGCAAGTACACTAGAATATAAGTGGCATATGCATCATTTAAAATTGCCAAAATATAGAATTGAGCCAGATGTGCCAATGTGCTGCAGTAGGTGAATAATCATGCAAATTGAATACATGCACACAATGGAATATAATTCATGCAATAAAAATGTGTCCTTTCATCTGTAGCAGTACAGATGGAAGTAGGATTAATGATTGTTAACAAAGCAAACCAGACGCAAGAAGTCAAATAGTATGATTCTGTCTTATTTGTGGGAACAATTGACCAGCATTTTAGAAAAATGAGATGCAGCAATGACCACGGAGTCTGGGAAAGGTGAGAAGGGAACAAGTTTAGAGACCCTGGAACAATTACAGCAGAAGAATCACTTTGAGTTCTTCTTTAACACAGTAAGGAAACTACTAATCATAGGGATCCATGACTAAAGTATCTCAAAATAGATGGAACTCCTCCTGGACACTTCAGAGTAATAATGCTTGAAGGGGTTAAGATGATTGCTAGCCTAATTTAATATACATTATATACAATGTAACCCAAAAAATTGACATACTTAAAAATAAGTAGGTGAAAGGAAAAGTATTCATGAGTTATAACAGCAATATATGCACTTATATCCAGTGATTATATTTAATATAAATTAACTGATTAATTCTTTTCATTAGAAAAATATCTATCATTTTCAGAGGTATTAAGAATTTGCTAAAGAAGTAAATATGTGTTTAATACCTCAGGTATTGTTACTTCAATGACAGCCATTACTGAGGCAAAAACAATGAATTAGTTCAGAATTTTTTAATGAAAATATTGTAAGCATGAATTATAATCACACAATTTTAAAAAGCTGGAAATTAACATTGGAAAGATGATACCAGGAATTTCTCTCTCTCTCTCTCTCTCTCTCTCTCTCTCTCTCTCTCTCATCTATCTCTGTCTCTCCTGTCTCTATCCCTATAACATTTTTGCTTGTTGTCTATAATTGATTCAGCTGGGCTGTCTGGTCACAAATTCTTGTGTGTTCCATGGATTTGAAGTATGTCGATAGAGTCTTATTCCCTATGTCAATAAAGGTTTGAAGGAAGGCTTATTATGACTGGTTCATTTATCTATTATAACCATAAATCAATGATACACATGGGATAGAATTCTGATGCTATTCATTCTTAAATGAACACCAGCAAAGAGTGGGTCTTTAGAACACAAAAGATCTTCCTAATTTCTCAAGGTGTAAAAGAAGTGTCTCTATCTATAACCAAGTCCGTATACAAGTATTACTTTATTTTTATTGAGTTGCACCATATAAATTTCATTCAGCACACTCTCTTCACATAAATATAAGGCTGATGTGTAGAAGGCTGAGTCCTCACCTGGTCATATCTTTGTAAGAGTAGGTAGCAGCAGTGGGAAGTGAGACTTGATTGGATCAAGCAGATCATGGTCTGAACATCTCTGAAGGGTTTCCTATTTGGAGTCCCTCCTCTCTTTCTCTATTTTCTGGCCAGCCACTTTTCGCTTTTTTTTTTCCATATGTTCTTGCCCCAAATAGAGAGTCTCATAATGTAAAGAAAGAATCATTGTCTAGTATGATGAGAAAAATGTAGAATAGGTATATGCAAAGTACACACAAGCTTAAAAAGAAAAAAAGTATAACCACATTTCCAACCATTAACATTTCAAATTTGACTTCATAATTGGCACTTACAAACTGTTGCTCAATATCATTCTTTGGAGACTTAACTATATTCAAATTCTAAACTTTCCATTAAAACCTTTCATGGCAGTGTGAGAAATGCTTCCTTTTTATACTTATTTCCAGTCTTCTCATCTTTTAATGTCTAAAGTGACAAGATGAACTAATATGCCAAGTCTGATTCCACATTTGCAGGAAAATAGTTCAAAATATGGGGAAATTAACTACGGAACTGATGAAAGAGAAAGAGAAACAGAGACACACACAGACATACAGAGATAACTTTATAACAAAGAGAGAGCTCAGTAAGTATGCAACACACAACTGAAGTAATAAAATCAGTATAATTGTCTAGACTTATAGTTATGCCATAAAAGGCAGTGCAATAGAATTGCAATGTGGTGTGTGTGTGTGTGTGTGTGTGTGTGTGTGTGTGTGTGTGTGAATGCTCATTTTAAGGGCATGAAACAGGATTTACATTGTAAGCATTGTACTTAAGTCTGATCTAAAAGCATTAGAGGGGCTGGAGAAGTGGCTCAGGGGTTAAGCCACTGCCTTGCAGGCAGAAGGTCCTGAGTTTGGATCCTAGACCCCACGTATAGATGCTGGGCGGAAGCGGGGGCGGCCTGTATTTCTGGTCCTGGTAGGGCGGAGCCTGTGAATCCCGGGGCAGAGTAAACAAGGAGGAGGTGGAGGCGTCCATGGTGGTTCCCAAATTCGTCCGTGGTTCTATACACACACACACACACACGCGCGCGCGCACACACATGTACACACGCACAATTGAATAAATAAAAAAAATGTGTTTAAAAGCATTAGAGAGCTCATATATGAATTGTAAACTCTCAGCCGCAGTATTTGTAGCAATCATCCTAGGATATGTAATCTCAATCTTTTTGATCATTCCCCTGAACCATGTTTTTCCAGAAGCTCCCTTGAGAGTCAACCAGAGAAATTTAAGTATATTCTTTCAAATCCATGATACTGGATGACTCACACCATGCCGGTGTCTAGCTTTCCCAAGAAAAATAAAAAATCCAATGGGAGTTTATTGGTGACTTTCATTTGTTCTTCACATAATGATTTTTTTCTATTCCACTGTATATCTTAGTTTTCCTACCAATAGCAATGATGGTGACTAACTTCCTCCCACAGCACACACTGATAGGTACACTTGTCCCATTTACAATGGGGTCTTTGTTTACTGTTGCATCACACTTTTCCTTGGAAGATGACTATTTGTTCACCCCAGATAAGAATTTTATAACAGACCAACATAATTATTATACTGAGCTCAAACTTGAGGAACCAATGAGTTTGTAGGGGTTACTTAAAGGAGTAGAGATGATTTAAACACATGTATATTAATTATCACTCCACCACCCACTCCAGATTGAGTGAGACTCAGAAGTCGCAACTCCAATGCTTTCTGTTGCATGAATTACTCCTAAGAGAGACTCTTTCAGAACTCTGAACTGAACTCCTTCATATTGTTGGATTGCCCCATGTCTCTTTCTGACTGCTTAGTTTGCAGTAAAATTTCCTCCCCAGGCACTTCAACAGCTGTTTATTGTTATTTCTCACCTTTGGAAAAGGCTTCTCTGAATTTTGTGAGTTTCAGGAAATTCCTGGGCATAAAGAGATGTTTTCATTGAGCTTTCTTCAGCATGGGATGTTTAAAATTGTATAAAACATCCTCCTCAAGTTAAACAAGGAGCAAAATGAAGATGGCATCGAGCTCTACCAGGAGGAAAAGTAGTGTACAATGTACATGTCCACTTGAAAGCTGGCACGAATTCAACCTAGAGGAACACAAATCCCAAACTACCAGAGCTATGCAGGTTGTCTTAAAAACCACAGAGGATGAAATGGTGGGATCACACGACAATTAGTGTCACTTAGTTCCTGAAACTATACACAGTTTCTCAGAGCCAGCAAAGAAAAGGAGGAGCTAATCATGGAAACATAGATAAAAGATCCTCTCACTCCATGTTCTGTCATTCGTCTGACATCTTGCTTAGAAGCTTCTTTTGAGCTCACAAGATAGCTAAAAGCAATGTAGAAACCCTTCCTTTTACAAGTTCTCCTCACTTTGAATCACCTGCTTACCTCAGCATGGATAATCACCTAGAAAAAAGTGTTACCCAATCCATTTAATTTTCCTGCAAGACCAAAGGCACACATACAGGTGTCAACCATAAGGCGTCTTAGCATTAATCTTTTATATAGACATTTTCCAGGCTCCCTAAGACGCCTAAAGTGCTCCAGTTATTTTCCTAAATCTAGTTCACCTTGGGCTCCAAAGAAAACACAGCCTTGAAGGACAAATCAAAAGATGAGGACATCACCATGATGACAAGGCTGTCCCCTGGAGCACGAGAACCCATCTGTTAAGAATTGGTTTGCCCTTAGTCTATACTAGAAATCCATAGTTATAAAAACAGCCTGGTACTGGCTCCAAAATAGACACACAGATCAATGGATAAGATTTGAAGACCCAGATGCAAACCCACACAATTACACCCATTTGATCTTTGACAAAGGGGCCCATAAAATCCAATGGAAAAAGAATAGCATCTTCAACAAATGGTACTGGCAAAATTGGATGTCCACATGCAGAAGATTAAAACTGGACCCATACTTGTCACCATGTACAAGACTTAATTCCAAATGGATCAAGAATCTCAATATAAGGGCAGAGACTATAAAAACTTTAGTTGAAAGGGTCAGGAACTCCCTTGAGCTGATTGGACTAGGCCAACAGTTCCTAGTTGGAAATCCAATTGCACAGTCAATACAACCAACACTCAACAGATGGGATCTTATGGAATTAAAGAGCTTCTGTTCAGATAAAGAGATTGTAACTCAAGCACAAAGGCAACCCACAGAATGGGAGAAAATCTTCACTAACCACACATCTGATAGAGCTCTATTATCCAGAGTGCACAAAGAACTTAGAAAACTAAACACCAAGAAAACAAATGGGCCAATTAAAAAATGGGCCATGGAACTTAAAACAAACTTTATCAGGGAAGAAATTGAAATGTCTAACAAATATCTTAAAAAATGCCTCCACATCCTTAGCCATCAGGGAAATGCAAATCAAAACCTCCCTGAGATATCATCTCACCCTGGTCAGGATGGCAAAAATCCACAATACAAACAACACCAAAGGGTGGAGGGGATATAGAGAGAAGGGAAGTCTCCTACATTGCTGGTGAGAATGCAGGCTTATACAAACACTCTGGTGAGCCCTCAGGCGATTCTTAAAAAAGTTAAAGATTGAAATGCCATATGACCCTGCTATTCTACTTTTGCGAATAATCCTCCATGCAGCAAAAATTCACCTTGATAACACAAGTATGACCATGCTCATAGCAGCAAGGTTTACAATAGCAAAGTCTTGGAATCAACCCAAATGCCCAACAGTTGACGAGTGGTCAAATATGGTACATTTATACCATGGAATACTACTCAGCCATCAAAAATGATGAATTAATGCAATTTGCTGGGAAATGGATGGAATTAGAAATAATTATATTGAGTGAAGTATCCCAGACACAGAAAATTAAGTTACTCTCTAATATGTGGATCCTAGTATCAAACCCACTTAGTGACACACTCAAAGATATATCTCTATAATACCCACAGTGATTACAAAGATTATAAGCAGGGAGGGAAGGGGAAGAAGGGCCTCACCAGAAACAAGGAGAGATGGGATCATGCTACAGCAGAGAAAATAGGCCACCATCATGGACTGTAACTAAGTAATGAGACATCTGGTTGGGGCTAACAGACTTTCCTTACTGGTCACTTGCATCTGATGGGGTATGATATCACCAGAAATGGAGGGAATAGGGTCTAGCAGATAGAAGGTAACCATCTTGCAAATGGTCTCCTACTCTTATTCTATCTACCTTTGAATCTACTCATTTTTTAATAAGACTCTATTTTAACAGCCTTTTATCTCTGGCCAGGGGGTAATATACAATACCCATCAGGATGGAGCCAAGAGCAGTGCAGGAGCAGCAAAACCAGAAAAAAAAATCAACAAACCATAATTCAGAAAATCAGAGACTCTACATCAACCACCTGGAACCAGGCCAGCCTAATCTCTCCCCATCCTAAAGCTCAGGGAAATTTGCAGAAGAGGGGGCAGTAAGATTGTAAGAGCCTAAAGATGGGGAGGAGCATTGATATGCAAGATACTCCATACAAGTTAGGACCAAATGAATAATAATAAGACTTTGCATAACCTGCACAATGACCAACATATCATTGAACCCCCAAAGTCTAGCATGGATCACAGGCACTAGTATCCTTAGAGGCAAGGGATTAACAGCCACAATAGTGTACCTATACTAAAGGGGAACACACATACACACACAAAAAGAGCTCTAGGCAATGCAACTGAGTCCTTACACCTCATCAGAGAGGAGGACCCAGAGGGAAGTTTGACATGCACACTAAAGAATGCTCAAGGAATGGGGGGGAGGGGGCACTGAGAGAAAGGGAGGGAGGGGAAAAGGAAAGAAAAAGGATGGGGAGGGAGCAAGGAGATCCAGGGAGGGGTAGAGAGAGGGAGGGGAATGGGGTACTTATCAACTTTGTGTGAGTGGAAGAAATAAAAAAAAGAATTGGTTTGTCCCCTAAAATCAGAGACTTTTCTGATCACCCTGAAGATTCAAGGCTCATATGGTAAACTAGACCCAGTCTTGACCAGAGCTATTTAATTATGACCATCTTTTGACATCTATCCTATCAACTCTCCCTCAACTTAAATCTAAAATCCATATCCATATACTGAAGACCTCTTTGTTCCCATTTATGTTGTACAGAGTGACTCAATCTCCTTTCTGTGCTTTTAATCAGTATTGGGTACTTTAATTGTTTTATTAATATAGGTGGCTGAGCCTAACCTGTTAATGGAGCTGGAGGACTAAGTCTTCAGTTACTCACACACCAGGAGTTTGTGTAAACTGTTTCAAATGATAACAATAGAATGTTTGTTATGCTAATTCTTTTTTATAGTTCATTTATTCCATGAGGGTTTTTATACATGATCACCATGAATTTATGTCATTTTCGTCCCTTGATACCTGATCCCATTCCTTTTCCTTTTCCTAAACTGGCTTCTCAACCAATCACCTTCCTACTTTCCTGTTTGTTGTCAACTGGGATTATGTGTTGTATCTGGGTTACTTGTACTGGCAAGTTCCTAAGCACTTGCTAGAGCATAGATGAGGTCAGTTGGTATACTGTTGAATAACTCCCTTCCCCCATCCAGCATTAACCCTTAGTAGTTTGTTCCTTAGGCAGTTTTTTCTCCCATGATGCCTCAGTCATACTTATTTAGACATTCATATCCAAAAGAGCAGAACAATAAAACATCATTCCCTTTGCTATCATCTGGAAAGAACATCTGTCTATATGCTTGTACTAGGAAGCTATCCAGACATTGCTGATCATTGAGATTCACCTGCCCCTCATAATTAGCTTTACAGTATATAACCATTTACATTTGCCTCAGAAAAATGAAAACATTAAGAAAAGATCCAGCAAGGAATTGACAGCCATAGTAGTGTTCCTATGCTTAAGGGGGACACAAGAAAGGGTTCAGGGAAAAGCCACTGGGTCCTTGTATGTCATCAGAGAGGAGGGCCCAGAGGAAAGTCTGGCATGCACATTAAAGAATTCTCCAGGGATTGAGGGGGGAGGCACTGGGGGATGGGGAGGGAGGGGTGAGGGGAGGAGGAGCAGGAGAATAGGGGAGAGGAAGAGGGAGGGAGGGAACCTATTAAGTTTGTATGAGTGGAAATAATAATAAAAAATGTTATAAAATAAAAGAAAAGATCCAGTATACAATTGCTCATCTTAGAACTGAAGAAATGATGTGAAAGGAGGATTGGATCATCACAATGGTCCCCCCTTAAGATATAAGATATATATAGGTACATATATGTATATACTGTCTGGATTTAAAAATATCTTATGAAAAGGAGAATAGATGTAGCATAAGTTTTTGGAGGCTATTAAACCTTGGTTATTTCCTTATAAATCATATCAAAATTCTTTTGCTTTTCTTTAATTATTTTTGAAGTACTGTTGTGCCGGCTAGTTTTAGCTGTCAAGTTGTTACTTGGAATGGGGGATTCAGCACAAAACTATGAAGATTTATTTAAGGCAAGTTTCTGAATAAGCAGGTATGAAGTAGTCTTATGACATGTTCAATGTGGAAAGACCTAGACCATAGTGGAATAGTCATTAATTGGGAAAGTGGATATAGAGAGAAATGTAGCAGATATTTGGAAAGCTGAAAAGGCTGGGAACAAACTGATTTATATTGACTCTTTCCTTCTGCTCTTGCTTTGAATGTGGTGTTGCCAGTTCTCTGGGCTCTTGCTAGTAACTCTCATGCCATGATAAGCTGCAACTTGGAATTATGATAATGAATAAAAATCCCTTGTTTCTCTAATTGTTTAGGCTAAGTATTTATTAAAGCAGCAGAGTTATGAAATTAAGTTATCTCTGTTATATCATTTAAAGTCAAAGAATGATTTCTGAGTTCTTCCTTTGGCCCTGGATAGAAACTTGAAATTCTGAACTGCCCTAAAGTTTGTAAGACTAAAAATGTGTTCTTGCCTCTTCCCTTAAATCAATCCAAATAGGCTGATAATCTAGACAGAATAATGTTACTCAACAAGCTGGAACATCAAGACACTTGCTGTACTTGAAGATTTATTGAAAGGATGTGAGGAACAACTATTACTTTAATTAAAACAAGTACCTGGATCCTCCTGGAGCTTCGTCCTTCATCAGTTGTTTTACAGACCCTCACTACTGTGAACTGGAGTTCTGTGAAGCAAGATTGAAAGGTAGGATTCCATTCAGAGATGTGAAACTTCAGAATCCATGGAAGCAATGACTAACATTTATACCATTGCATGGAAATATTTTTCTTTCATGACCTGGGTATTTGTTGCAGTTCACCTATGTGGATGCTGATAAAATCTTGATAAAACTGCTTAAGGGACCAAATATTTTATTTTCTTGCAATTTCTGGTTACAGTTGTTTGTCCATCTTATCAGAAGAGCTCACACCAACACCAGGGCCAAGAGAACTGGCCACATAATACTCACATAAAGGCTGACAGAAGGGAGATGCTTACTTGCCAGACCAGCATGTCTGGCCATACTTAAACAAAGATGCCCACTTCCTCAACAAGTTTTCTGTACTTTATTGACCTTTCCAGGGACTAGTCTCAGCCACCATGGATTGAGCCTTCTCCATCAACTACTCAATCTCCTTCCCTGCAGGCTCACTCTGGGTTTAATTCATTGAGAAAAAATTTTTGCAGATTTACCAAGTTTTTACATATAGGGTTTTTATTTGTTGTTTGTATGTTTGCTCTTCTTATCATGGGGAAAGAATGCCAGAATAAACTTGGTGCCAGCATTTACATCTTTTCAAGGGTTTTTACTGGGCAGCTTTGTTATTAGGACAAACGGCATAATTGTAGACTGAAGGTGGTAGTTGCTACTTGGAAGTGGGGCTGGGAATGAGAAGTCATCAGAGAAATTTTTTTCCAAATGATGGCTTCCTTCTTTTGCTTTGTTATGCAGTGGACCAGAACAGTGAAAATTGTTACCTTTTCTTTCTCTTTCTCATCCTTTATCTGATCTTTTAACATGATTTCAAAATGGTGTTCTAAATTATAAAGCAAGGCATGTATTATTCATACCTTCCCCCAAGGCTTACATGAATTGGCTTGACAGGAAATTAATGAATATGTCTGAAAAGAAATTGCAGGTTCTGGCATCAAGTCCTGGATCTAGAAGAAAAAGAAAACTCTAGAAAGAAGGACCCTCTGGAGCACAGGGGTTTTCCACTCAATTGTCTCAATATAGCCTTTAGGTTCCCATGTAAGCACTGAACCCATCCATGCAAGATCTTGGTTTAGAGTTCAAGGGGGAAGCTGGGGTGGAATTTTTTTTTTTTTGACAAGAGACTTACTAGAAGAGAAGTTAATATCACCACGGGAAGACATCTGTCAGGGACTCTGGGGCAATTTCAGGCCCATAGGAAGAGTGGGGTCCCTTTTTGAAGATTTTAGTGGAAGGGGACAGTTACGTGTTGTTTGGTTGGTGTCATGGCTTGAATGTGAGTTGCCTATCTCAGAATCAGCATTTGAATCCTGCTTAGCTATTGTTGATGTTTGGAGAAGTAGTGCCACCTTTAGGAGGGGAAACCTTAAACTAAAGGAAGATGAGTCACAGGTGACGGACCTTAAGTTAGCCCTGCTTCCTCAATCTATTCTTGCTTGCCCTGTCTCCATGATGATTGCATGACCTGAACCAGCCTCCTGCTTCTGCTTCAAAGTCACACTTTGTACTATGAGAGTCCTAAGAGACTAGGCTATATGCTCTCAGAAACTGTAAGCCAAATAAATCTTCCTTTCTCCCTGAAGTTGAGTATGAGTATTGTGTCATTGTTTCATAGCATGTATATACACAGACACACAGAGACACACACAGACACACACACACACACACACGCACACACACAGAGATTTGCCATGGTTGCTGAGCAATTCACATAGTGCAAGCTGTTATTCAGGCCGTCTCTGATTCCTGACTACTAGTCAGGGCTGGGAAGTACTGGGATAGGGTAGAAAGGGGAATGTTTATTTCCAAGAAAGGAATGTGTGACCTTGAGAATATGGAGAAAGCCTTGATGTAGGGTTCAGTTACTGAGTGTTTATCCATCCTCTTGGCTGTGTCTGGTATGGCTGAGAGACTCAAGGCACAATAAGCTATGAGGGTTTAGAGAGATCCTTCCATGTATGCTGTGACCTGAGCAGCTACTGGTCTGGGTTCTAAGAGAATTCAAGGTAAAGGTGTTAGGGGATTTCTGTCCATGTTCTTGCCTCACAAAGTGGAAAACTGAAGCCAGGATGCCATTGAATGTTTTAGGTAAAATTTATTGAAAAGCTGGAGGAGAACAAGAGGAAATCTCTGACTGGGTCAGAGGGGAGGCAAGACTGCTACAAGTCTTGCTCTGAATCTCTGAACTCTGGGTCCCCCTTTTCTGAACTTTAAGGGGATCAGAAAAATGGAAACAGTTCCATTCATTTTCTCTCTGACCTTTGATTAGGGGTTCCTGAAGGGACCAGATTTGAAAGTGCCCCTGGCAGGCTTTGTGGGGAGCCACTGAATCAGTGCCTATGTGTGGAATGCCTAGTGCAGTGTACATTTTAGGTCAGTTCTCTCAGTGTATGTACTATCTTTCACATAGTCTTGGGATCTTGCTTAATTTCCTCTCTGTTCCTATTGTCTATGGGACTCTGTCCAGTCAGAGGGTTCCTTTCTCCTTGCATCTTCCCTAAGTTTCTGTCCTGTCCAATAATGATAGCACCTCTGGTCTGTTTTTTCATTAGTGTCCCTAGAGGAGATCACTAACAGTGTTCCCTGCACTGAGTACTTTGATTTTTCCATTAATCTGGACATGTTCAGTGTGTTTTCTGGGAATGTCTGTCTCTGGTACGCAGTTTTAGAACAGAACCATGCTGGGAAGGTCTTTGAAGATCATCCCTTTGCTGGGATTAACCTGAACGAACATGGTAATCTGGAGGACCTGGTTCTAATCCCCCACAAGAATAAGATGAGCTTTTCATTACAGATCAATTCAGTTCCTCAAAAAAAAACAGCTGAACAGTGATGCGACCACAAAGTTGAGTAGACTGGACCCCAATATGAACAGACCAATGAGATATAGGGGACCAAATCCCTTGTTAGGCTTGCAGACACTGGAGCTAAATAGCAACGAAAAGTCAGTTTTCTTGGGCTTCCCTAGTCCTGCAAATACCCCTGGGCCTACCAGCCATCTTTGGCTCCATTACCCCTCATGATTTCCTTTTGACTCCCGAACCTCTCACAGACTTCATGTCTATAAATTCTGCCCTTTCTCTCCTTTAATAAACTCTGCCTAAGTCATGTATGCACGTTTTGGTCTCAATTTTTGACTCCAGAAAATAAGAAACCTGGACATAAAACCTGCAACTTTGGTATATCCATTCTTCAGCACATGTGATAAAATCTGTGATCAATGACTGGCCATCTTTTTTGCCCCAGACCCGAACCAGGGAGGACTCCCTGCTCCTCAGGCAGAGTCTTAACCCCTGAGCCATCTCTACAGTCCCTGTTGAGTCATTATGATGAAGTCCCACAGATGGTATAGTTGAACCAACCAAACAGAAACTCTGAAGGCTATAGGCCCAAGACCAAGATGTTGGAAGTATTGGTTTCTCCTGAAATCTCCCTCTTAGGCTTGTTATAGTAGCATGTTTTCTTCTGCATTCTCATGTGGTCAGTGTGTGTCCACGCCATAATCTCTTTATTAAAAAAAATTTAATTAGCATCAAAAAGTAATGGGTTTCATTAACACATTGTTTTACAGGAAAAAAAAAAAACTGTCCATATTTTAGTCTTTTTTTTTAGTCTTACCTTCTGAAATTCAGATATTTCCTATTGATTTCCAATTTCATTTTAGTGCAATAGTGAATATAAAAGAAGAAAAATTCCAAATTTAAAATGCTTATAATCGTCACTAAAATGCTTTATTATACCTAATTCAAATGGTGTACACTACGATTGAACTGAATTTTTTTTCCTTTATTTATGGAGTCATGAGTAATTTTATGACTTAGAAGGCATCACAAGAAAATATGCACTGAACAAAATAAATCAGGAAAATAGGCATAGGGGGAGGAGGCCTAAACTGACTTTGAACTCAAAATTGATTAAAACAAAAAGGAGAAGGAATTCAAAGAACTGGGTGGATTAGATAACAAGCTTTACTCAAAAGAGCCTCTATCTCTTGCTTTGGAGACAGAAGCAGAGGTAGTTTTGCAATGGATAGTCAAGAGAACTTGAATTTTTTTTTGCCAAAAAACACAAATGGAAAGAGTGTGAAACATTACCAGTGCAGCTTAAAATTTCAAAGAGATGGCTCCAGGTCAAAGATTAATATAGACTTGGACAGTAAAACTGGCAAGGGCTTTTGTAAAAAAGCATATTTACACCTCAAAGGGACAAGGAAAGACCAATAACGATAAGATTTCTACAGCCAATGTTCCAGGGAAAAAGTAGGTAGGAGATCAGAATCAGAGGGAAGACAGTGTAAAATTTAGCTAAACCAAGGGAGAAGATTAAGGTTGTATTGGTCAAGTTCTATAGATTTCCAGCTAGTTTTCATTAACTTCCCTTCTAGAGTCAGTCATTATGTAATGATTAAGGAAACCATTTGGTAGAAAATGCTAAAGACGAAGGCACTGTTCCTAATTCATTGTATTTGTTACACCCTAGACAGTCATTTTGCTTGCACTATTCAATGAATAAAGTTCAGAGAACTAAATAGAGTTTCCTTTAAAATGTGACTTATCTTCGATGATTTTCATTATTTTTTTCTGTGTTAGACAAATATACTTAAAATAAAGTAGGCTAAGTACTTTTTGTTCAGACAGCCAAGATTTTTGATTAAGAACGACTCAGTGAATTATAATATGCATGTTCAATATCAGTCAAAAGATCAAAGGTTGCAGATTCCTAAACAAATGAATCTTTAGAGGCAATGATCATATTAAATTTGAAATTGTTGATGTTTGAAATAATTCTCTCCTCAAAGGGAATAATGAAAGTTTATACTTCAGATGAATGAGCATGAATTTAAATTCAGAATATGAATTCAGGGTATATGAATTTCATCTTCCAATATAGAAGAAGAGGTTATATCAACTTGTTATAGTCACATAATGAAAGGAAATCTCAAATTGAGGCCTTTACCCAATAATAATGATGGCAACAGGTAAGAAGGCTGTAGCAAATCTGGGAGATCTCTGTGGTAGATTTTGCATGCTTTCTAATGGCACGTAGAGTTTTGGGGTTGGTGGAATCTAGTATTTTTTTATGAATAAAAGAAGTTTTAACTGATGTCAAAATATGTTAGTGCAGACATGAAAATAAATATCTCTTAAGGGAGTCAATGATATCCTAGAATAATTCTGGTTTTGAGGCAGTGTTTCTTTAAGGATCTGCAACATTCTAACACCTTACAGTCTAAAAGTTTTAGTCAGGTAGAGCTTTTCAGAATCTTTAATGTAGGGATAGATTTTTTTATTCTGAGAAAATAATTTCTTAAAACCAAGAAAAGTCACTATAACTCTCCTTGTACAATAGAAATTAAGCAAAGATTAAAATTGGTATGGGAAATTAACATTTATAAGATAGATTATGCAGTCTAAACATAGATTTGAAATCAACTCTTTTTTTTCCTACATGATCCATTTCTGTGTTAGAGAAGTGGGTTAAGTTCTTTACATTTTAATTTTTCTATGCTATCTGATTGTGTGTATAATGTTTAGTTTGGTCATTAATCAACATAATTAGAAGTTTTGAATTTAACTCACTTTCATTTGCAGTGATTCTATTTTAGATGGTTACTCATAAACAAGAAGCAATTCATGTATAAGGGTATGATATCTAGTAAAAGACCTGTGAGTATATTATTGACTTTAACTCTTTTAAGTGGCTTTGTGTTGGGCCTTGTCGAGACCATGGACAAGGCCTGTTGGAACCTCCTGAGCCTGGCTAGAGTTTCATGACTGTTTAAGCTGCCTCAGGAGCACAATTCAGCACAGTCTTGTGGCTGATGCAATACAGCCTTAGGTTGCAACAGCAACTGGCTCATAGTAACACCCCCACTAGCCCATAATAAATCTCGCAAGACTATAAATCTCACAAGACCACACCTTCTACAGTTGGTGCCATTAAGCCGCCTAGCTGAGAGGGCCAATCAGCAAAGACTCACAGTAGGACTTACAGGATGTCAGGTGGGGTATATAAGGGCCTGACTGTTGCAGTAAAGTTGGTTCCTGCTTTGACAGAGCTCCGGGCCTGGTGTGTCTTTCCCCGGTGGTGAAGGGGATCCGGGTGGGCGACCCTCATCATACCGCTTAGCCCCAGGTTGTGCCGAGCTGGACCAGCACTCCCTTCCGCACTAGCTGCCGAGACTGGGCAGCTTTGTGGTGAATTTATATATATGTAAGTATCAAGAAAATTCGAATTATCTCAGCAGGAAACAAGTAGAATTAACTCTCATGAATAATGTTAGAATGTTGTGATACTTGAATTAACTAATAGTTTATCTCAGTCATACTTACTAGCATCCTCATTCACTCTGATAACAAGTTACCAGAGATCTGAAAAAAAAGAGATGAAATGTATTGAATCAACTGAATTTAAAGGAGAAAATTATGAAATTATACCTCATGTTTAAACTTTTCCATAATGCATGCATGTATTCCATTGGTTAACTTCCTTACACAAACAAACAAAACACGAAAGATTTTGGCAAGATTTCTAGGTGGCTGAAGGTACTTGCTGATGGGTATGATATCTCGATTGAGTCTTTGGGACCCATATGCTAGAAAGAGAGAATGACTTCCACAGATTTTCTTTGATTCTCATCTCCAAACACATATTTGGACATGTGACAACACATCCCACACCTTCACACATAAACTCCTCCTCACACATGTAAATAAAAAGAAAAAGAGAAAGAAGGAAAGATCAGGTACATTATTACAATCCTACAAAATGTATTGGTGAATAGATATCACATACAGATTTTGAAGCATTGCTTTTAAGAGGTTGTAATAATTATATGTATTAATAATATGGTAATGTTTTCTGAAATACAAAACTTTATGATTACAAGGCCTGATTATAGTTTAATTAACTAAATATAATTCCAGAAACAAGCCTCATGCTCATATGTTTACAAATGCTATGCCTGTCAAATTTAATATATGCAGAAAAAAAATCACAAACTGTAACAATGGCTAACCTTCTCCCAAGTGATCATATAAAATGTTGTTAGCTACTTACCAGTCAATTAGCTGTTGATTGAAACCTGAGTTTCATACAGGGTTTGAAATCTGAGCTTTCCATGGAGTTTTATGACTTGATTTTTTCATCACAAAATCTTTGTGAAGCATGTTTAGGCCTCTCTCTCTCTCTTTCTCTCTCTCTCTCTCTCTCTCTCTCTCTCTCTCTCTCTCTCTCTCCTGGAGCTGAGGATTTTACAATTGGAATCTAGCAAGTTCTGGTTGTCTTCCTGTCTGTGGTCACTGCAGTGCTCACTGGGGGCAGCATGGGAATGCATCCCGCTGTATGAGAAGGCATCCCTTTGTTTACCTATGTCAGAAATTTGTGTTCAGCATGAGCAGGTAAATGATGAACCTTTTCTCTATAGACCTGGTGGTTGACATTCCTATAAATTCAGACCTTTGTAATGAAATTGAAAGCAAAAATGTTATTTGAAAGACTGCATTCATGTGGCTTTAAGATGTGTCTGGGAATTGCTTGTTTCCAAGCTGGGTAAAAACTTAGTAATATTTCTTAGAAATAAAATGTTGAGGGCTGGAGAGGTGGCTCAGGGTTAAGCCTCTGCCTTGCAGGCAGAAGGTCCTGAGTTCGGATCCCAGATCCCACGTATAGACGCCAGGCGGAAGCGGGGGCGGCCTGCGCTTCTGGTCCTGGTAGGGGGGAGCCTGTGAATCCCGGGGCAGAAGGAGGTGGAGGCGTCCATGCTGGTTCCCGATTCGTCCGTGGTTCTACACGCACACAGACACACATGCGCGCACACATACATACACACACGCACGCGCACATACATACACACACGCACAATTGAATAAAAATAATAAAAAAATTAAAAATAAATAAATAAAATGTTGATATAAGGAAATATGTTCTAAATTACCATAGACCCCTTTTTAATTTCAAATACTTCATTCTATTTTTACCACTGTTTGATAAATCTTGCTATTTGCACATGTATATAACATATTTTGAGAATTTTCTCCTCAACCTTTCTTTCTCTTCCTTCCCTCACATTGTCTTTACCCTTCCCTTAAAGTCTCTATCACATACTGGGGTCCTTGCATTACAAATATTTTAAAACACTTTAAAATAAAGCTTTCTTTTAAAACAAAGAACTCTTATTACTTTTGTATTGACATAAGCATTTTAAAAGACTAATAAGTAGAAAAGAAAACACACATATTGTGTTTGTAGTATTACTTCCAAAATGCAGCTAAATTTTGCAGGGAAATAAATTACAGAGGAGAAAATTAGCGAAAAGAATAGACAACAAAAGATTAGAAAAGTGAAAGAAATATTTTCTCTGTATTTAAGAAGCATTAATTTCTCTGTGTGACACCTGGGCAGATTAATTTTTTCTTTTGTTTAATTCAAATAAATGTTTAATTGAAGAAGGAGATGTTAGTAAGAAAGAATCCATGTGTGCACGACTTTTATGGGGTCTTTTGATTTTCTTTTAAAAATTTATTATTCATTGTGAAGCATGTAAACTTTCTCCAAAAGGTAGGCATTTCAGTTTACTATGAAAAAAATATATTTATGGACATTTTAGTATCTTTATAAAATTAGGACAAATAAATAATTGCATGATGTATTTGTATACATGATCATCTTTCTGTTAATCCAAACTGCAATGGGTTGATGAAATTTAGTGTAACATATCGGCTTGGCTCTTAATTTAGCAAAAATTTTGCCTTTGTCATCATTTTTCTTCTTGCTTTGTCTTCATGTGCTTTCTCCTGTTCCTAGGTACCTTTCTCAGTGGCTTCCCTTTGGTAGTAATTGGGCAATTTTTTTTTCCTGTATTATTATTCACTAGTAAATATTATAGACATTAAGGCACTAAAGAGATGGCTCAGGGGTTAAGACTGCCTCGCAAGCAGGTGGCTGCCAAGTCCCATGTAAAAACGCCAGGCAGAAAAGGCAGCTGCCCGCAGTTCCTGCACTGGTGGGCGGAGCCTGGGAAATCCCAGAGCAAAACAAGAAAGAGGTAGAAGCAATCCAGGAGGACTCCCAAAGTCACTCTTGCTCCTCCACAGGACACGCAATGCGCTCTGACACACACACACACACAAACATGTACACACAAAATAAATGAATAAAATATTAAAAAAGACATTAAAAATTATAGACATTAAACATATTTTCACTTTAACAATTGCATCAAAATATGAAGAACTGTGTTTAAATGTCAGTGGCTACCCACTGTTTATTACTTTTTCTATAATGATATTTTCCTTCGATTCTGTGTATGACTATTTGTTCCTGAGAATGTGATGTACAGGATTGGAGAGATGGCTCAGGGTTTAAGGCCCTGCCTGAAAAGCAGAAAGTCCTCATTGCTAATCCCGGGTTTCACATTAAAAACACCAGACAGAAACCACAGCTGCCTGCACTTCAGGCCCTAGTGAGCCGAGTATGTAAAATCCCAAAGCTAAGCAAAAAGGAGGTAAGAAGCAATCCAAGATGACTCCTAAAGTCACCCTTGCTCCACCACAGGGACAGGGACACAAAGTGCTCTCTCACTCTCTCTCTCTGTCTCACTCTCTCTTTGTCTCTCTCTCTCACACACAGTTAAATAAGTAGTTAAAAAGGACATGGCACATAAAGTCATCATATACACTTATCATACTCTCTCTAAAATACAATTCCCCAACATCCCCATCTACAGTACTCAAATTTATTCTTGACATAAACTAATAGAAAATAAAGATAATTGAATTCTAAATATAAGTAGTTAGTTGTCTGTAAATAATATTTTTCAAACCTGGAACATATATTTGATCTTTTTCAGAAAACGTATAATTTTGTTTATGACATGTAAATTCTAAACATTATTGCTAACTTTCCACTGAATTTTGTTGAGGAGGCAGTCCAGGTGAAACTCATGAGCAGAGAATTATAATGTTTCTCATTTTCCAGAAGCCTGTTTTCTTTCTTCTCAGCTCTGCTCACTATTGTTGATTCTTCAAGGTCCTCAGACATTCTTCCCTTCCTGTCATCTGCTTAACTTACTAGTATTGATCAGGAACGGTGAAATGACAGTTGTTCTGGATAAACAAATATTTTAATTTGATTCTGAATCCTTAATCATATATGTACTTATGAATGACTGAATATGATGATCTACTGAAAACTTATAGTAAATTTTTTTCTTCTCATTTGTCTGTACCTAACGGAAGCACACCTATTTTAACTATTGCCTCAAGATCTTTAAATGTAAACTGAACAAAAGTTTGTATTTATTTGGCATGACATACAATCAATAATATGGCCCTTTGAGTAAAATGAAAACTTACTACATTGAAATAAAAAATAAATAACCAAGAGACAGCAGAATGCTTTAGAACATGATTCCAATAACATTTATTGAAAATCTACTTAACACATTAAGTACTGAACTAAAGATGATCTTTCAAATGGTTTGTAATTTATTGGGAAATGAAGTCATCTTAACAAACAATTGAAGATTCTTTTATGGAAGAGATTCTTAAAGCTTTGGCAGCACAAAGAAATATGAGTGCTTGCAAATGACCTAGGGGATAACATTCTTTCTTGCAGCAGATCTACAGACCAATAGACAGGGCATGGGAGGAAATAAATAACATTGTGCAAGACTAAGTGTGATCTAAGAGACAAGAAATGTCATTTCAAAACATTAAAATATTATATAACATAAATGAGAAAATAACTTATTCTATATTTGATATCATGCAATTATGTTAAAATAGTGGTCATTTTGAAGCGGTACATTTGTGATGTACTATTAAAATAGAGCTCTCCTACAGTTCCTTTAAATATTGTTCCTTTAAAAAGTTATTGAAGTTTGAATTGGTTCATGTCATGCAGCATCTACTCATACATTCTTCTAATATGCCTTGTAGTACGCCATAAGTCATAATGCAGGAAATAACAACTTAATTCAGGCTTTGTAGGCAGAAATGAGATGGAGGCAATCATTTTATTATGTTACCAATGTTCTCCTGGAATTCAAAGATATAGGTATGTTTTCATCACCTAAATCAGTTTTCCAATGCATTGAGATTCAGTTGAAAGAGATTTCAAGAGATCACATCAGTCAGTGGATCAGATTCCATGTGTAGTATTTTTTACTAACATGCATAATATACACTAGAGACTGGATATGAGATGGGGAACCCAAGTTGCCAAATAAAATACAGAGGTTAAGCTTTAGAATGCAACAAACCTGGCTTTGACTTACTTCCAGCCCAATTTCTTCCAAGTTGTTAGACAGTGATGTATGTATCGAGTACTTTTCTGTCCAGAAGCCTTATAACTGCACGTTCCTCGGGTTTTCATATAGTTTTTTTTAAATATTAAAACCTTTTGGTAAAAAAGAGCATCAAAGAATAGTTTTTATTTCCTTCATTGATCACAAGGCTTTGCTTATATGCCAAGGTTAGGAAAGAATTCCTTGACTAAATTATGAATCCACATTGGTTGAAGTGAAGATAAAAAAGACAAAGTGCATTTAAAATGATTCCACCCATAGATAAAATGTGACTAATGTACTATTCACGGTTCTGTAGAAGAACAGAACTGATAGAATGAATATACATATGGAATATATTGAATTTTCTTATGAGTTACAATGCGTCTAGTCCAACAATGGCTGCTTGTAGCTATTCAGTTCAAGAACCAGTTCCTTTATCTGGTCTGCCACTGGAAGGTGCCACATGTATTTGGGATTGGTCACTGTATTTCAAATACCTTAATACAAATCATCTTCCCAGTTGGTCCATTGGTAACTGAGATTAACTCTTAAAATGAAGTCACAAATTTGAGAATTTTTCTTTTTCAGTGAATCATTTTAATTTATACTTACCTATTACAAGTCACTTATACTAGGCTTGGCAGGTTTCACCAAACAGAGGTTGCTTCTTAGTACATTAGTATAATAAGTACATATATTATCTCTAAATGTTTATATCTACAGAAAATAATGTTATAAAACAATCGACATTGGGCTGGAGAGGTGGCTCAGGGGTTAAGCCTCCGCCTTGCAGGCGGAAGGTCCTGAGTTCGGATCCCAGATCCCACGTATAGACGCCAGGCGGAAGCGGGGCAGCCTGCGCTTCTGGTCCTCGTAGGGCGGAGCCTGTGAATCCCGGGGCAGAAGGAGATGGAGGAGTCCATGGTGGTTCGCGAATTCGTCCGTGGTTCTACACATACACAGACACACGCACACACAGACACGCGCGCACGCGCACATACACACACACACATGCACACAGTTGAATAAATAATAAAAAAAGTCTTTAAAAAATATATATAAAAAATCGACATTAATTTATCTTCATCTGATTCAGTGTAGTGTAGTCAATAGTGTCTTGATATTACATAAAGAAAGAGAGTGTAGCCTTAAACCAACAAAGAGCTGTCAACATATTAACAATAATAGCTGAACTATACCTGCATTGGTATTGTGGATGCATGTAATTGCATCATTGTATTTTTCAGGCATCTTTCAATATAGATACACAGAGAATTTAAATATAATATATAAGTATGAGGAAGTGTGTTCATTAATTCACCAAAGGAATACCCAGTTGAGTAGGATAATGTTGACAAGTTATGCAGATCTGTGAAATTAACCTGCACCACGAAGCATGTAGCATTTCTAATAAGGTAGAAAGTAGTCTGATCAAAATGAATAATGTCAGAAGCCCTGCAGGCATCAAAGTATAAGCAAATTATTTCCTGTGGCAGAGCTTCTCTCTGCTAGCTACAAATACATAGAGATTTTGGCTTTGGCATAGGAACAAAGTCCTAAGAAAGAAAAAAAAAAAAAAAAACAGTTACAGCTTTCAAGCAGGAAGGAGAGCATAATAGCAAGATGTAATTGTGTTCAATGAGAGAAAAGAATAACCAAAGCATACTTTTTAAAAAGATGGCAATGTGACAAAGAAAATAAATCATTGACCTGTTCTCTATGCTTTTATCCACATAGGTACAGATGTCATCATAATAAAGACACAAGGAGTGCCATTTACTCATTCACTGAACAAACAAATACATTTATTGCATGTGATGCTCTGTGAAATGCAAAGGCAGTAGAGACAAAATGACCAGAACATATAAAAAGATGAGAATCTGCTAAAGGGAAATGCATCTTGTATTTGTTCATCATTTAAGGGGCCAGACATTGAACAGATTAAAAAATTGCAAAGGGATATTCTAAAAAAAAAAAAAAAAAAACCACTAGATAGCAGTGTAGTAGAGAACCCTAAGAAATTTCTACATATTCATGTGTGTTAAGAGGGGGAAAAAACTCAGAAGAAAACAAGTAGAATCTCAGTACAGAAATTTAGAGAGAAGAAATCATTTAAAAAATGAGCAGTCAAGAGTACAGTTATTGGATATCCACATGCAGAAGATTAAAACTGGACCTGTACATGTCAACATGTACAAAAATTAATTCCAAATGGATGAAACACCTTAATATTAGGCCAGAGACTATGAAAACCCTAGCTTAGAAGGAAAGGAACTCCCTCGAGCTCTTTGGACTAGGTCAACAGTTTGTAAACAGAAATCTAATAGCACAGTCAACAGAACCAACACTCAACAAATGGGATCTTATGAAATTAAAGAGCTTTTGTTCAGATAAAGAGATTGCAAACCTAGCTAGAAGGCAACCCAAAGAATGGGAGAAAATCTTCACTAATTGCATATCTGATAGAGCTATATTATCCAGCGTGCACAAAGAACTTAAATAGCTAAACATTAAGGAGATAAATGGCACAATTAAAAAATGGGCCTCAGAACGCAAACTTTTCCAGGGTTGAAATTGAAATGTCTGACAAATATCTTAAAAAATGCTCCACATTCCTAGCCATCAAAAAAATGCAAATCAAAACTATGCTAAGATATCCACACAGGTCAGGAAAATCCACAATACAAGCACCAAATGCTGGAGAGGATGTGGAGAGAAGGGAACGCTCATACATTGCTGGTGGGAATGCAGGCTTATACAACCACTCTGGTGATCAGTATAGTGATTTCTAAAAAAGTTAACAATTGAAATGCCATGTGACCCCGCTATTCCACTGGGAATAATCCCCATAATAACAGCAATTCACTACAGTGATACAAGCAGAATTATGTTCCTTGCAGCGCTAATTCCAAATGGATGAAACACCTTAATATTAGGTCAGAGACTATGAAAACCCTAGTTGAAAGGGTAAGGAACTTCCTCAAGGTGGTTGGGCTATTTACAATAGCAAAGTCATGGAATCAACCCAAATGACCAATAGTTGATGAATGGATAATGAAAATGTGATACATTTATACAATAGAATAGTACTCAGCCATCAGAAAATATGAATTAATGAAATTTGCCAGGAAGTGGATGGAATTAGAAAAAAATTATATTAAGTGAAATATCCCAGACACAGAAAGTTAGACACCATATGTGCTCCCTAATAAATGGATCTTAGTTGCAAACCCACTTAATGACATATTCAAAGGTAAATCTCTGTAATGCCCACTGTAATTGCAAAAGATTGTAAACAGGAGGAAAGGAGAAGTAGGACATCAAAAGAAGGGCAATAGGGGAACACGCTTCAGTAGAGAAAATAAGCCATGGTCATGTATTGCATGTAAAATTGAGACATCTAGTGCAGCTCACTCTCACTTCCCTTTCTGGTCATTTGGGACTGAAGAGGTTTGATCCCACCAATCGGGAAGGGTATAGGGACTGGCAGATAGATGGTCACCATCCCAAAAATGGGACACTGACTTCCCTCACCGCTGTGTACTCCTATTCTTCCATCTATCATTGAGTCTTCTCAGTGTTAAGATTTTCATTTAAACAGTCATTTATCTTTGGTTAGGAGATGACCTTTGATACCAATCAGGATAGAGCCAAGGGCTGTGCAGGAAAAGCAAAACGGAAAGCAACACAAACCATAATTCAGAATACCAAAAACCCTGTATTATTCTCCTGGAATCCGAGCAGCCCAATCTCTCTCCATCCTAAAACTTAGGAAAACTTGCAGAAGTGGGGGGGGGGCAGTAAGATTGTGAGAACCTAAAAATGGGGAAGACCAACAATATGCAAGATATTCCACACAAGTTAGGGCTGCAGCAGCCAGAACTGGACTTTGTCTGATCTGCACAATGGCTGACATGTCAACAACTCCCCAAAGTCTAGCATGGGTCAGAAGGGAGAAGGCTCCAGGCAGTAGGATCCTTAGAGGCAAAGGATTAAACAGTCATAATAGAGTTCCCATACTAACTGGGAGCCCAAAAGTGGTTTCCGGCTGTGCCACTGAGTCTCAAACTTTCACTAGGGTGGAGAATTCAGAGGGAGGTTTGGCATTCACACAAAAGAATGCTCCAGGAATGGGAGGGAGGAAGGGAAAAGCACCTGGAGAAGGAGAGGGAAGGGGTTAAAGGAAGTGGGAAAGTGAGGAGAGTGCAATGGGAGTTGGTGGGAGGGGAGGGAAGAAGAAAGAGAGTTTGATGATTAGGAAAAGAATAAAATGGAGAAGAAAAGAGTACAGTTATTGTATCAGAACAATGTGTAATATGTGAAAAAATCCTGAACTTGGCAACATTGATGTCATTTGTGACCTTTTCCTATTTGGTTTTGATAGGAGAGCAAGGAAAGATTTCCCATGAAGTAGGATTTTTGTTCCTTTGTTTTCATTTGTATGTGAGGCAGATCTTTCTAGCTGGACATAAAATTGAAGCTATAAATTACAGATGCTAAGAGAGAGAAGATACGATTTGTTCTAAGGAATAAGTAATTGATTGAACTTAACACTGGAATAGTAACACAATCAGACAGTGCCTTAGCCTGGTTGAAACCCGAGATACTAAAAGTTAATTAAGACTGATATGTCTGCTTGTATGAATAAATCAGCAGCTTGATCGAAGGCTCAGATGAGTCATATTTTTAGTTCATTCAGAGTTAGATTTCAAAAGAAGACAAATATTACAGAAGGGAAGTTATAAAAGGGACTGGGTCATAGGTTCAAGCATGCTTACAGAAGAGTGATTACATTGATTCTTAAGGACCATAAAATTGCTCCAAAAAATAAATTAGAGGAAGGAGGAATGGATAAAATGAATGAACCATGACAAAATGAAATAGAATTAATATATGCATGAATATAACACAGTAGAAACAGTAGCAGAATTGTAACAGAAAAAGTAAATAGAAACATTTGGTTGAACATTTGCTTAGTATGTATCTCAATATTTGAGGTGAGGAATCATTGCATCATTATAATTGCTGCATGCTCAACCTTTAATGGCATTTCTGTATGAAGTCCCTTCTAGTCCCATCCAAATCATGAAACATTGTGGCAAAGAGTATTGAAAGGAGGTAAGAGTTGTGAAACTGTCTTTTAGACATGACATAGCTGCTGCACTCATGGACCCATTACAGCCATAGGTTACCTGTACCAAACCAACTTAAGAGCAAGATAGCCAACAATTCAACGTGCATGAAGGCTTCAGACCAGACCATGGAAGTTGATTATTTCCATAGAGGGAGAATAATATTCTTTTGTGGGGGACGTGTGACCTCTGGCAGTTTGCTCATGTTCATATGGATCCCTTTCCCCACAAGTTCACATGGATTCCAAGAACTATTGGGAAAAAAAAAGAAGGAAAAAGAAGACATGAACGTGAGAAAAGAGATGTTCAGGGCATCCTTCAGGGAGCAGGAGGATAAGGTGAGGATGGATTTGATGATCACACACACACACACATACACACACACATGCATGCAAGTGTATGCACACACACATACATATACACATTCATAAACACACTTACATATCCTCATATATGTATATGTATGTATCTTCATCAAATCCAGAACATGGTATGCCACAGATAAGGGATGAGAAAAAGTTTATCCATGGTAACATGGGCAAATTCTCAGAGTGAGAAAAATCAATGCCTGAAGGTGAAGTGGAGTTTTGTTTTTTTAATAGTCCCTGGGCTTGTAGTTAGAGTGAAGAACAGAGTGATGTGAATTATCAGCTCCTGTCCAAGCCCTTGTCTCCATGAGGTATGTGACTACGGATCATGTAAGCATGAACTTTGCCAGCACTGACTGGTCATAGGCGAAAGGGGGCAGTGACCATTGAGCTTCTGCTCTGAATATCGTTGTTGGAGGAAAGGGAATCTATCATATCTCTCTCTCTCCGTCTCTCTCTCTCTCCCTCTCTATCTCTCTCCCTCTCTCTCTTTCTCTCACTCTCTCTCTCTCTATCTATCTATTATGGCTAAGGAATAAATAACTAAGTAAGTAGATAGACAACAGCTGAAAACAGATATTAAAAATGAAGATAGGTGACAAATATTTGGGTTAAATTTATATTAGGAAAGAATATAGAAATTAAAACTTATCTGAAGCAAATATCTACATGTACTTAACCACAATTTAACAGTAACTATGGTGAAGAAATACTTTGAGTTTAATCTCTGTCTTCATGAGATGAATGCTTGTTAAGAAGAGATTGGTTTATAATGGGAAAATAGTATACATCATTCATTTGATTAATAAGTACCTCTAAGAAATTGATAAATTTTGATCATTGGAAGATGGAAGTTTGACTCTCTGAAGATTATAATACGTTTTTTTAAAAAGTTAAATAGCAGATTCGTGTTTCCTGTGACATTATGGTATGCCAGAAAATGTAACAAGTACTGTCAAAAGTTGTGGATCCAAAGAAATAGAGACACTGTGTTTATTCAAGTTTCTTGAGAGGAAAATGGTAGCATATGTATTCTGTGGATAGGTTCATAATTTTAGCAAGGTTACTTGTCATTGGCAAATTGTTCCAGTGGAACAATAGGAGTCATTTTACAAAGTGGGGATGATGCATCAACTCAGGTTAGCAGAGACATAATATTTGATAAATGAGAGTTCAGATTATAAGAGTATGTCTAGAGATATGGAAAAAAGTGGCACACGAAACATGAGGAGAACTGTCTCAATTAACACTAAAAACTGAAAACTAGTGACCAGCTCTGGTCCCGTGGATACTATTCATTTCATGCATGTGATTTGAATGTCAAGAGGGTCATGTACTCTGACTTACTCGACTCTTGATTTCCCTGCAGGTGTGTGTGTGTGTGTGGTAGTAGGGGAGACATGCTTTTACCAATATGGAGTTCTGTGAATGAAGGGCGATTTTTGTTCCCCTGACACTTATATCACTTTTCTCTCTCATGTTACTAACCTTATATACATCATCCCATTTTCTCCAAAGGGTTCCTAAATTTTCTAAAACAGTAATCAGATATAATTATCATTGTGATTCGCATTTGATCTGCCCTTCAAGAAGGATGCAAAATATATTTTTGGACTGATTTAAGTAAGGGACAGAAAGATTACAAGAGACACACAGTATGCATTAAGCTTTCTTTTATTTATGAAAGATTTTAATTGTATCATCAAAATGCGCACCTTAGAAACCAAATGTATCCATAAACCCATAAACTCTAATGAGAAAGTGAACTGTGGGTTACCTCTCATTTGCTACCCCATACTTCATCTAGATAACCTTTTATAAACTTACCTTCATATCTCAAGTTATTTAGTGACATTTTGATATTTTTCTCTTTATACATTATCATTAAAGACTTAGAAATTCCATGAAACTTTGTCACAAACTTAGAAATAATAAAAGTTCACATTTCATAGGTAAAATATTTTTGCCATTTTATTTAAATTTAAAAGCACTCGCACACACACACACACACGCACACACACACACACACACACACACTTGCGTTTCAGGAAAACATTAATCTGAGAATGCTGTATGCTGACATTTGGATTTAAAAAAGAAGAAGCTTTACAATAGTCTTGATCTCAGATGCATGGAAGTGAGATAATAGTTTGAAACCACATGTCCATTTCAAAACTGAATTTTCACTAAATGTCATGTTGTTGCTCTCTATTTTCTGAATAGATTACATTGCTTCCCAGAAGAGAAATATATTTATGCAACATCATACCCTGTAACTCAAGAGCACTATTCAAGAGCACTATTGTCCACTGGCCTTGAACCTGAATGATCTTTATTCTGCAGCCCATAATCACCCACAGACTAGCAAGGATTTCAGGAGCAATAATTGCATACAATGGAACCTCAGGGGCTAGAGCTAGATAGATGAAGGAGAGTGCCCCTATCAGTGAGTCTCCTCAAGGTAAGGCCACTTGGTCTGCTACGGTGGCATGAACCCTCACCAGAGCAGACTGTTCAAAAGGAACCCTGAGGTCCACAGAAGCAGATAGATAAGGGGAGTGGGATGGGTTCATGTAGAGAGGAAAGGTTGGAAGAGAAAGGGAGGAAAGAGAGGAGAGTGAAGGGGGAGGCAAGAGCAACTACTTATTAGACTTGTAAAACCAGAAAAAAAATGAGATAGTATTTAGCTGTTCTAAGTAGTCAGATTTCCTGTGAGAAAATGTAAGTTTATGGTCACAAATAAAGGTTGTGTGTATGTGTATTCACTATTTAGCAATTCTGGGTAATGATACTATAGGTAGTCAGTGCTTTGCATTTTATTCTATTGATATTATATTTTTGTATTTTATGATAAATCAAACTATTAATTTTTTTTATTTTCTTTAACTTAGAGAATTAGTCTACGGAATGTTGTCTACTAAAGTTTTAATATTTTGATGTGAATCTAAGAGATATGATCTGAAAAGCTTTTTAAAGACGGGCTTGTAACCATCAGTGCACACCTTAGAAATGATTCATGTTGACAAAAGGTTCCCCCTTTCTCATTGTATATGTGTGAAATTCTGAGACATAGTCAAAAGTTTTTCCTATGGTCTGCCTGATTAGGGATATATCTGGTTCCTTTTTGGGCACATAGCTTGATCCTGGTCAGAAGGCTGCGACTGACATTGTCAATATTAACTTGATGCCCCTGGTTGTTGTGACCAACTATAGGATTTACAAGTGCCATTGGTAGCTTCACTGCAAAAGAAGCAGATAATGATAAAAAGATTATCTACGGAATGTCATCACTTCACATGTAGAGAAAGAAAGAAGCCATCCAAGATGTTTAGATAATCGGAGGCATAAGAGGAAGTCAAGGAAAAGTCCTCCTTTCAAAAATCTAGCAAATAAATCAAATGTGATGTAGAAACTAATTACACAGGAATAATAAAACACTGATTATCATTCTGCCGAGGGACTGAAAAGCATAAATATGATATGCAATGGTAAGGCTGAGGGTTTCAGTGTAGTGGGAGAATTGAAAGCAAATCACAAAGACACTAATAGATATTACTGTTGATCAAGAATCTTCAGTATAAAGGATAGAGATGGATTACTTGACATAACTGGATTCTATGCCAGGGAGCATGCAAGCAATTGAAAGACTTCATCCGTGGAAAGAGAGATTAGTCACCTGGCATTTTCTCCCAAATTAGTTAAACACAGGCTATTTGAAGAAGGTTAATTAAAGCAGCTAAGGGATAGTCACATGATTGAAATGTCAAAGTATGAATGCTAAAAGTTAACTTTCATACCTTGACAAAACACAGGCATATGAAAAGGATTGGAGGAGACTCTAAAGTAGCAAGTTGGAAATTCTCTGGAATAATGTAGCTTTAAGTGTTTTTGTGACGTTGTGGTTGGATAAAAATTGTTGACCATAGGAATCATCTAGAAAGCTTGCTAAATACATCTAACCCAAAGGCTTCTCTCTTACTGGAATGAAGAATGAAGACATAATGAAAATTTTTATTTTAAACATACTTCAGGATGATCCTCTTGGTCTGCAGAAAAGTATATTCCTAAACCATGTAGTCATTAAACCATCAAATCATCAAGAATTTAAGTGCCTCAGCTTAGGACAAGTAAGGAGAGGCAAAGAATGACAACTAGAATAACGAGAAGAACAGTAAGAATGTCCACAATGTTACCATGCAAATTTACTTTTATTTTTTCTATAATCTATATGAATGTCCTCAAAACCATCTCTCCTATAATAGAATATGAATTAAATTCTGATCTTTTATAATGTAATAATTCTATTTCTAGAGTTTAACTCTCAGTTTCCTCAGATAAAATAAACTAGATTACTTAAATCTAATGTTTCTTTTGTCATTTCTAAATTCTTCCTCCCTCTCTCCAAAGGGGAAAAAATGTATATATTTAAATGATTCATGTTGACAAAAGATTCCCCCTTTCTCATTGTATATATGTGAAATTCTGAGACATAGTCAAAAGTTTTTCCTATGGTCTGCTTGATTAGGGATATATCTGGTTCTTTTTTGGGCACATAGCTTGATCCTGGTTAGAAGGCTGTGACTGACATTGTCAATATTAACTTGATGCCCATAGTTGTCCAGTTTTATTGAACTCCTTTAAGTCTTGCAAACTTGTTTTGTTTGGCATTGTCTTTTTTAACCAAAGCTTTAGGTCCTCCAATGTCATCTTATTTCCTGCAACATGCATGCAAACCATATGTCATTCTCAATTCACTTCCATCACCAAAGAAGGAAACGAGTTAAACGCAATTGTGAATTAATTTGGATTTAGGTAAGCAATTGAAGCCAATATCACAGAGACTGGGACCATTTACCACACTACTGAAACAAATTCCTTAGCACAACTCTGTGGGTCAGAGGTCTGGTATTTCATCTCTTTCTATCTCTTCTCCTGGTAAGTGTTCCTTCATGGTGATATTTTTCAATGTGCTGAAAATTAGAAAGTTTTATGTCAAACATCCTCTTTTAGTTACTGCAGCATAATTCAGATGTCCTTTATGAATGTCAGGAATTAGAGCTCTCTTTGCAAGAATGCTAGCTTATCTTCAAACTTTTCAATAGATTTCTTCCACTCAAGGCAGAAGAGTATCCTGAGTTGACCAGAAAAAAATGATTATTTATAATTCGAAAGAAAAAAATCCTTGATTAACTCGAACTTCAATCATGGAGGCCAAATATGGAACAATGAGTGAAAGGTATGCTCATGCCAGCATTCTGCCACTGTACACGTACATTGAAATGTGTTGTCTTCAGGGAAATCATGTAGAAATGAGTCTGTAATATAGATCAGTCAGAAAAATGCTTGCCATATGATCATGAGGATTTGAGTTCAGTCCCTGGGATCCACAAAAAAGAGCTGGTAGCGGTGACATGCTCTTGTAATCCCAGTGTTGAAGAGGTAGACAGAGACAAGTGAATTACTTAGCCTTGCTCACTGACCCACCTTGCCTAATTAGGAAACCCCAAGTCATTGAAACACCTTGTCTCAAAAATAAGGTGGCCACTTTGTGGTATAGTGGATAAAGTACTTCAAGTGTAAGGACCAAAGTTCAGTTCCTGAGAGCATACATACAAGCCAGGCAGGTTGGTTGACACTTGTAATCCTATTGTGCAGTAGTCTAAGTCAGAGAATTACTTAGGACAAGCCATCTAGTTAGCTCTGCATTCAACTGACAGATCCTTCTTAGTAAAAGTAGAGATTCACTGAAGAAGGCACCCAACTGTCAACTGTGGACTACCACATCTACATGCACACACACAGATGTGCCTACACACATGAAAATATGCACACAAGCTTGTGCTAACCACCCATGTACTCATGACAAAGCCAGCAACCAACAAACAACAGAGTTGTCAACACAGTGAGAGTTGTTTGGAGGGGCAGGAGGAAAAGTACATGTTTTATGCTCCAATCACTCTTCTCTTACGATAATAAAATACTCTGACCCAAGCAACTTAAGAACACCAGAGTTTATTATTTTGGCTAGAATTCTAGCGGATATAGACTCCACTAATGTAAGGAAAGCAGGTAGGAATGCAGAAGGAGGCCAGCTATTACACTGCAGCAACACTCAGGAAGCACACATGGGAGTGGTGAAGAAACAGGGCTGGATTATCAAACTCTGGGCCTTTCCATGGTTACATACTTCATCCAGCAAGCTCACGTTTCTAAACTTTCTATAATCTTCCAAAAGAGCTCCATAAGCTTGGAACCAAGTATTCAAATATCTGATCTGTGAAGAGCCTTCAATTTCAAACCATGGCATTGTACGAGCATGAGAACTTGAATGTGAACCCTAACTCCCCAAGTAAAAACTTGTTGAGACTGCATAAATCCTGGTGCTGGAGAGGCGGAGACAGGTGCACATGGTGGTTGGTTCATCGGCCAGACAGTGTAGCGAAAATGGTGAGCTCCAGGTTCTGTGAGAAACTCTGTCTTCCAATATGCAGAGCAATGACAGGAGGTAATTCAATGTCGGCTTCTGGACACATCAAATGTACACAGGACAAACATATTTACAAACACACATATGCTACACACACACATGCACACACATACAGACATCATGTAAACACACACAAACACCATCTAAACAAAAATAACCAAAATCGAACTCTGAACTCCACATGTATTGTATGCATATGTGCATCCACATCTGAATATGCATGCACACAGTTGTGGACACACCAAAGACTAGAATTATTTTTTCATATCTAGTGAGATACCTAATGAGAGAACAGTCAAATAAGGTGTATGAGATCATTTAATGTACACTTCATTCCAAATAATTACTTAAAATATTGAGCTTGAGTTCATGTGGTTGTCCTATGCATAATACACTTGGTTTGTTCAGCTTCCAGCATAACAACACTATTATTAAGGCATGAGGTTTAATTCAGGTCACCCGATTATGCAAGGTCTTAGGGATGTATATCATGATGTTTTCATATGTTAATATAAAATTTGCAATTTCAAAAAGGTTTGCATTATTTTCTTTAAATGGGAATGGCATATTAATAGTAACTTTGGTTTCTTCATTAATCCTCTCATGAAGAGACTGAGTTTCATTTCCCTTTCCTTAAACTTTGAATGGTTTTCTAAGTTGATTAATGCAAAGTGGCAGGATTTTTTGCATTCTGAGACTTCAAGAGCTAGCTGATAATACATTTTGCAGAATTTTGTTGAGCCTTTTGAATCTCAACTTTGTAGAAAGCCAGTCATTGTGGAGTGTACCCAGACATTTGAGGCAATCAAGCTGTGCAACAAATCAGTATAGTTATTTGGAGAGGTGACAGAAAGATAAATTTCGGTTACTAATTATCTATTCCAGACATACTAACACTGCAACACATATATGAGTGAAGAAGCCATATTTAACATTCTAGCCCTAGTTTACATGAGGGGAAGAAGTGATAAGATTTCTGATAGAAGTCCAACTACCACAGATGGATCTGACATGGATCATTCTCTTTAGGCACTATTTAAATTTATTATCCAAAATGAAAATAGATATTAATAAAGTAGTTAGTGTTTCATGCCACAGAATTTTAGAATGTCATACAGCAACATATATCTTCAAATGGCAATTTAGAATCCACAAGCAAATGTTATTTTATGTATGATTTTTACATCTCCCACATTAACTTGTGAGAAAAGGGCACAACTTGGACAGGATGGCAATTCTATCACCTTCTCATTGAGAATCCTAATTTCACATGATTCACTGGCATATTCACATTTAAAATGGCATTTTCTAGGACATCACGGTGTTCAGCCTGGCATGGAGAAGCATAGAAGTTGTCATTCCATCCCTACCACGAGTAAAAACTTGAACCAGTTGAAAAGCCAGCAACTCCTCTAAGATCCCTGAGAGAAGGAAAAGATCAAATCTATCTCCAACACCGAAAGCAAGCAAGCGCCCTTGAAGCACAGTGTACAGGGTCTGACATGCCACAGAAGCCAGTACTGAGGTTAAAGAATTTAACTACAGAGTCTGTGGAACAGAAAGTTCAGTGGGCTAGTCATTGTGACTGTGTGTGTGTGTGTTCATGGGCACATACTTACACGCTAGGAGATGTTGTAGACAGAACATTGGTCACAGTGAATGTTAGAGGGCCCCCCTCTTTCCTTGTTTTTTTTTTTCAGTAACAATGAAGAAATAAACATTTTGAAATGCACTATAGCACTCTGGCTTTGTATAAAAGATCTGCATTCATGTGAGGCCCTTTAACAATCCTCAAACTTGCTAGACTATTATTGAATGAGATATGAAATGCTACTGCAATATCAGCTAGCAGACATGGGAAAGGGGTATCTCTTCCTTGACCCCTCCTCTCTGGCTACCTTCTCCCGCCAGGATTGGTAGGAAACTGAGAAACCTTTGTGAATCTCAGACCCTGGAAGCACTAGCTGTTTCTCATTTTCCTATATGTTGCCACCACGAGGGCTAATGCCTGGGTAGACCTTTTCCTTTTATCTCATACTTGTCTGCTTGTGATGAAAAGATTATAAGCATATGGATGGCAGAATAACGTTTGGAGAGAGAGAAGAAACACCAGAGTCAGATTCACATGTGCTGAGGACCAACTAGAATTTCAGCAAACATGTTGAAAGGTTCCAATGCATAAAATGTTGAAGGTTCCAATGCATATGTTGAAGGTTCCAATGCATAAAATAAGCCATGTGCCAAAACAGATGGGGGACAAGTAGAGAAATGGAAATTACAAAAAGAAAAAGACAAAGCCCACCACACACACAAGAGCACCAGAGCAGAAGTTAATAATCATAGGCCTTTGATGGTCCTAGTAAGTAGACTGTCTCAGTAGATTATTACCGAAAATTCCTTGAGATTGAATTGTAAATAGAAATTTCTAGAACTGCAAAGTGAGCTGGGAAAAAGCGCATAATAAAGCAAGGAAACAAACACAGAAAAACCAGAACTAACTAGCCAGTTACCATTATTACAAATGCTAGTTGTGTGTGCATTTCTTCACGTTTATGAGGATGTATCCCTTGCTCTATATATCCAGTTGATATTAACAAATTGGGTTAATTATCCAACTTCCACTTGTCAATGTCTGTCAAGAATATTTTGCTTCATTACATTTTTTTCATAATTCTGATTAGTTTACCATTTTGTTTTTCTGAGATAAATGTGAGTAATTTTGTGAGGTAATCCCCTCACTTGTCTTCTTTTTGTTTTAATTGCACTTCAATTGAATTTTTAGATTAAAACAATTTTGTGCTTTAAGAATTTAATTTTCTCTTCCAGAAGTACAGCATACTTTATCCATTTACTTAAGCTTTTCCTATTTCCTTCCAGTCATCTCTGTTACCGAATTCTTTTTAAATATGAGCATATATATATAAATATAAATAATATACATTTATATATTTTCTATCCCAATAATTTTTTACTTCTATACACAAATTTATATTATTTCATGTATTTTATATGAGTTTATTTACAAACATAACAGATTTTTATGTATTTAATAATATTCTGAAATACTGACCTTTCTTTTATGTGATATTTAGATACAATTTTTAATTATTTATTATTTATTTAATTGTGCATATATGCGTGTGTGTGCATGTGTGTATGTGTGTGTGTGTGTAGAACCACCGATGAATTCCGGAACCACCATGTACGGCCTCCACTTTCTCCTTGTTTACTTTGCCCCGGATTCACAGACTCCGCCCTACTAGGGCCCGAAACGCAAGCCACCCCTGCTTCCGCCCGGCGTCTATATGTGGGGATCTAGGATCCGAACTCAGGACCTTCTGCCTGCAAGGCAGAGGCTTAACCCCTGAGCCACCTCTCCAGCCTCTAGATACAATTTTTCTAATATGTGCTCAAACATTTTTTATTTTTTTCTTTCTGGTCTATATTGAAATTACTATTTTAAACATATTAGGTGGGCTTGTACAAAATGACTAAGATCAGTGGTTAATATTGTTCATGATGACAAAAATTACTAGCATGTCAAATTCTTGTCTTGAATATTGTCTCCTCATGTTTACTTCAGGTGTCGAGAGTGTCCTAGTTTCAATGTGTGTTTTTCCCCATAGACTTGTGTTTGAACACTTGAGTGTTCAAAGTTATTTTGGGAAGGCCCTTTAGGAGATTTTGGGCTGTAGTAGGAGTCAAGTCGCTGGGGAGTAGATCCTTAGGCTTTATAGTCCAGTCTCTCTATCTCTCTGTCACTCTGTCTCTCTCTTCTCTTTCTCTCTCTCTGTCTCAACTCTATGTCTCAGCTGCTATGACATAAACTCTATTGGCTTTTATGCCTTGTACTGTACATTCTCAGCCACAATGGACCTTAAAAACTTTAAGTCAATGTATAAACATTTTCTGGATTAGTCTTTTCTTACAGCAACAGAATTGTAACTTCAGCTACATACATGGACTATGAAGGATTTGCTTCCTTATGTTCTCTGATCCATTGCCATTAGTTAATATGAATAGTGGAATAGTCAATTATTCTTTTATTTCTTACCAATCTGATCTCATATTATCTTTGATAATAATTTATGTTTCAGAAAAAAAGTTTAACTCTTAAACTTTATTGTTTGCATTCAGAGAATAAATCCTGTCATATCTACATATTATCCATTTACTGTTCTTTTAAGTTCTGTATTTTTTACTCTTGTGTATGTATGTATAAGTGTGGTATACATAAGTGGGGAATGCACATGAGATTGTGTGGGTGTGCATGCCCATGAATATGTGGAGGCCAGGGAAGAACAGCTCCAGTAAACTCTGCCTTAAACCTTGTGCCAAGTTCTTTCAACCTAGTGTTAGGACTAGAGCCAGCAAATCCTGGCTACCCTGTCTGTCCTATCCCAAGGCAATGGGATTACATTTGCACATGAATGGCCGGACTAGATTTTAATGGTTCTGTTAGAGATTTTAACTGAAGTCTTTATTCATGTGAATCAAAAGCTCTTCATTTATTGAGATATCTCCACAACCTAATGTACATATTGCATATGCATATGCAATACCAGCTAGTAAAATGATTTTCTTTTGATCTATTCTGTTTTCTTTCACCTTTGTTGAGTCTGGAGAGATGAATCAAGGGTGAAGAATCAGATACATAAGCCTAAAGACCTGCATTCAGATATTGGATTCCAAGTAAAACTGCCAAGTAGAAATGGCTGTGAGAGACAGGGCCTGGTTATCAGAGCAAAGCAAAAAGCCATAATGATTCCTGAAGCTACTCAGGAGCCTACACAGGCACACAGATTATCCTCTGAAACATACACACACACACACACACACACACACACACACACACACAAATGGAAAAAATATCAAATTTTTTCAAGAATAATTTTATAAGTAATGGATGAGTTGCATAGTGATTGATATTGCTAGATATTTTAATATTTTTCAACTTAACAATGTAAAGTTACATCTCAAAGTTTATTAATTTTTATTTGTGTGATTTGCTATGTATAAGAGTAGAAATATTTTGAAATTCAAATTAAATCTGTTTTCTACCCAGAATTGTATAATGTGTTTATTTGTATATCTATTTTAGAATGAATTAGTTCTTCATAACTTAATTTTGTCTTTAGTAACTATCTTAATGGCAGGCTGACTTGGAATATAAGGTATAGTTATATAATTTAATCACATCATTCAAATCACCTATCCCAATAAGAATCCCCCTGAATTTTTTTGACTGATCCATTAGTTTCTTCAATAACACAAACATTTTCTGAATAGCCTTGTTTGTAAAAAAAATTATAGGTCATAGAACAGAACATTCTCTTTTTTTCTGTTTAAGTTCAGTCAAATACAATGAATATACTGCAGATCTTAGCATTGATGAAGTTATTAATTCTGGAAAAGAAATACTTTCTAAAGTAAAAGAAAAACTACTATGGTATAGCTCTTACATGAATTTTTATTCAGACTTCCATAGCAGTAAACATCAACTCATTCTGCAGGCACTGGATGATGGATGTGTTTCCATTTCAGATATGTCAGAAGTCAAGGTAATGTTTTATTTCACATTTATATCCAAGATGTCATTTCTACAAATCTTAAACATCATGTTGGAAGTTCCAAACCAGTTTTGTACAAGCATTTAATGAACCATGAACAAATCCTTTCAGTAAATTGTTTTTATATACAGTTTTGTTGATGTGCATATGAACCTTGAAGCTCAGTTATAAGGCATTACTATTACATTAATGAAACTTGAATTATGCAGACCTTTAACATGTTTTCCTCATTGAAAGTGCTCAGTGAAGTTTATTTTTCTATTCTATGACATGACAGATTCTGATGTGGCTTAGAAAAATTAACATCATACATACAGAACCAGAATCTTCCTGATAAGCTCACAAAATTTGAGAAGTCTTCATCCTGCTCATTGAAGACCTACTTGTCCATGCAACTTGTGTACTGTTATGTATGATTATGCATGTTGTTCTACTCTACTTGAAATAGGAATTTGCATTTGACTTCCTTTTTCCCATTAAATATGGGTGCAACTAATTTGTTCCAATGAGGAAATCAGTGCATTTTTCGTTCTTCTGGATCATGTAGCAGTTTTGATGATAGATACTCCTGGAAGGTACAGACTAGAATTCAACTAGACCTTAATTTGTTTTTGCATAAGTGGGCTGTTCCTTACACTTGTGTTACAAGTGCTACTATAGGATTGTTAAAATATGTAGTAGATATCAATACTAACCTTGAAGTTGCAATTTGGTTTCAGAATTTTTTTTATTGATTTTAAGTTCTTTAAACTCCTGGTGTTGCTTAGTCATCAAATGTAACATGCCAATGTATTTTGAAACAAAATTTTATTAATTTATTCATTCACTGATAAACATTAATTTACTGAGGTCTCATTATTTCCCTGACAGTGTGTAAGAACACACTATATATTGGTGCAAGTAGGAAACATTTCCATTCTTTAAAGTTGCATTATACAGTTCTTTACTTATACTATAACTTAAAATTTATCACAAATATTACCATAAATTGATTTTGTTTACAGTTATGATATATTATCAATTTTTTCAAAAGGGAAACTGGCCAGTGGGAGGATAAGTGAGGTGGGTCAAGGAGTAGGTAAAGGATGACAAAATATATAAATTCATTGTTAATATAATTTAAAATTAAAATTACTTTCAAAGATATAATATAGATATTATTCTGACAAGTGGGCCTTGAGTCCGATGAGAAAGCTATTGGTTGTGTTGTTAGTACTCATCCCACTATTACCCATCTCTATTATTGTAAACTAGATCAAAAACCTAAAAAAAAGAGAAGGAATAGATCAGTAGGGAAGACAGCCTTTAAACCTGTAGGTAGGAAGACAGTACTTCAAACTTCTCTGTAGGCAGTTGTATACCCATAGACTGTGAATTCACAGTGGAAACCTTTGGGTCTAAAACTGGATGAGTAAAGGTAAATGTGTATATTAGTAGGATGGCCTGAAGAGAGGTAACTTGTTATACTATGGAGGTCTGAGCCCCCACAGGAGAGGACAAGCCAGAGTGAACCCTGAGTCCATAGAAGCGTACAGAAGGAATGGTGTGATGGAACAGATGGTAAAGGTAAAGGGAAGGGATGAAATGGGAGGGAAGGGAGAGAGAGGAAAGCTGTGATGATTACACAATATGCTTGTAAAAGCAGAAAAAATTAAAAAATGGAAAAATATCTAATATAGGCTTAAAGATGTGGGAGAGTTTATTAAATAAAAGATGTTAATATCCTTAATTTTTTGCTGAAAGCAAAAGACAGAATGGGAATTTTGAAAACACTAGAAAGCCCTTCACCCACCCCGCTCCGCAGGCGGGGACGCGCGCGCCCGCGGGCCAGCCGGGCCTCATCCGCGACCTAGGTAAGCTCGGTCCCTGCCCACCCCCAGATCCCCAGGCCAAATAATTCAGTGTAGTGAAATTGAAAGATCTTATGAGTTAAAACGACAATGCCAAAGTCAAAGTGCAAATCCATGAGAAGCAACACTCAAGTGAACAAATTTCCCACTGAAGGAATTAATCCCATATTGTTAGACTGCAACCAGAGCAAACCCACGGACAATGGCCAAGAAAGCCTGACCCAGGATAATGACTTTCAAAATATGATCATTACCATGTTCAATACTATGAAAGAGGAAATCCGGGAGGAATTACATAATCGAATCAATCGCTTTGAAGAGGAACACAACAGACACTTGGAGGAGTTGAGAAAAACAGTGCAAGAAACAAAAACTGGCATAGAGCAGTTAAAGCAGACTCAAGCAGAGTTTAAAACTGAGCTACAAGACAAGTTATCTTCAGCCCAGAACTCCACAGAGAGTCGTATCAGCAGAACTAACAAAGCAGAAAACAGAATTTCAGACCTTGAAGATAAAGTGGGAGTACTAACCAGCTCAATGGAAGAGGTTGTTAAAGCCAAAAAGATACTTGAAATATCCAAGAGATATGGGACACCCTGAAGAAGCCTAACATGAGTATTCATAGAATACCCGAGCAAGAATCTCAAAATACCACCCCTGAGGAAATTTTTCAAACGATCATCAAGGAAAACTTTCCTCATCTAAAAAAAGAGAGGCCCATCCATATACAAGAGGCATTCCGCACCCCAAATAGATACAACCAAAACAGAAGCACGCCACGGCAAAAAATAGTTAAAACACTCCATATTCAAGATAAAGAACTGGTGCTGAGAGATTCAAGGGAGAAGAAACAAGTCACTTTTAAAGGTAAACCTATTAAAATAACAAATGACTTCTCAGTCGAAACAGTAAAAGCAAGAAGAGCTTGGAGAGACATACTTCAAGTATTGAATGAGCAAAAATGTCAACCCAGGCTGATTTACCCTGCAAAACTATCAGTCATGATCGAGGGAGAAAGAAAAATCTTCCAAAAAAAAAGACAATTTGAAGGGATACATGTCCACCAAACCAGGCCTTCAAAAAATGCTAGAAATGATACTCAAGCGTGAAGAAAAAAACAGGCATATCCAGGAGAACAGAAGGCAAGTATAACACCATTAAAAGCGAAGCAATATACTTATAAAAACTACTAAACATAATAAATGTCTGGAATTAAAAATAGTTTCACCATTATAACACTAAATGTTAATGGAATTAATTCACTGATCAAGAGACACAGATTACAAACTTGGATTAAAAATCACAATCCATCAATCTGCTGCCTGCAGGAAACCCATCTCACCACAAAAGATAGGCACGCTCTAAAAATAAAAGGCTGGTCAACAATTTTACAAACAAATGGAAGCAGAAAACAGGCAGGGGTAGCCATTATGCTATCAGACAAAGTGGACTTCAAACCAAAGAAAATTATAAGAGACACGGATGGATACTACATTTTAGTCACAGGTACAATTCACCAGGAAGACTTCACAATACTGAACATATATGCACCCAATACGGGCCCCTCCACATTCATTAAGAAAACCCTACAGCGTCTAAAGCAAGAAATCAACCCCCAAATGATAATTCTTGGGGACTTCAACACCACCCTCTCAACATGGGATAGATCAACAGGTCAAAAGCTTAACAGAGACACTTTGGAACTTTATCAAACCCTGAAAAAAATGGACCTTACAGATCTCTATCGAAATTTTCACCCACGCACCAAAGAATACACATTTTTCTCAGCAGCACATGGAACTTTCTCCAAAATAGATCACATATTGGGCCACAAAATGAATCTACACTTATAAAAAAAAGTTGAAATTCTAACCTATGCCCTATCAGACCACCACGGCCTAAAGCTGGACATCCACAACACATCAAACAAGAGAAAATACACTGTCTCCTGGAAACTTAACAATATGATGCTGAATGAGAACTGGATTCAGAAAGAAATTAAAAAGGAAATTCAAGATTTCCTGAAAGTGAATGATAATGAAAATACAACTTACCAAAATCTTTGGGACACAATGAAAGCTGTTCTAAGAGGTAAGTTCATAGCTCTTAATGCCTACATCAAAAAAATGGAAACATCAGAAATAAACAATTTAACAATGCAGCTTAAAGCTTTAGAGAAACTAGAGCAATCTGATCCCAAAAGTAGTAGAAGAGAGATTAGCAAAATAAGGGGAGAAATATCTGAAATCGAGATTAAAATAACGATAGAAAAAATCAACCAGTCAAAAAGCTGGTTCTTTGAAAAAATCAATAAGATTGATACACCCCAGCTAAATTAACCAAAATCAGGAGAGAGAAAACCCAAATTAACAAAATTAGAAATGAACATGGAGTTATCACTACTGATACCCAAGAAATCCAGAGAATTATAACATCATATTTCAAAGATTTATACTCTGTGAAATTTGACAAAACAAAAGAGATGGATGAATTTCTAAGTAAACACAACTTACATAAATTGAATCAGGAAGTTGTGAATTATTTAAATAGTCCTATAACATATAAGGAAATTGAAGAAGTAATCTCGAATCTTCCCACCAAAAAATGTCCTGGACCAGATGGATTCAGCACAGAATTCTACCAGACATTTAAGGAGTTAATAACACCAATACTCCTTAAACTGTTCCATCAAATAGCAAAGAAAGGAACACTACCAAATTCCTTCTACAAAGCTAATATCGTCTTAATCCCAAAAACTAATAAAGATTCACTTAAAAAAGAAAACTATGGGCCAATCTCTCTGAAGAACACAAATGCAAAGATTCTCAACAAAGTTTTAGCAAATCGGATTCAAAAACACATTAAAAAGATCATTCACGGGAACCAAGTAGGCGTCATCCCCGGCACACAAGGTTGGTTCAAAATACGCAAATCAATAAATGTAATTCATCATGTAAACCAGTCCAAAGTCCAAGACCACATGATACTCTCGATAGATGCAGAAAAAGGTTTTGACAAGATCCTACAGCCTTTTATGATCAAAACGCTAAAGACAGTAGGAATGGAAGGAACCGTTATCAATATAATACAAGCTGTATACAACAAGCCCACAGCAAGGATTATGCTCAATGGGGAACAATTGGGAGCATTCTCACTTCGATCAGGAACTAGACAAGGCTGTCCATTCTCACCACTTCTATTCAATATGGTGCTTGAAGTCTTAGCTGAAGCCATAAGACAAGAAAGGGACATGAGGGATTCAAATCAGCAAGGAAGAAGTCAAGCTATCCCTATTTGCAGATGACATGATCTTATACTTGAGGGATCCCAAAAACTCCACCAGGAAGCTCCTGGAACTAATTGAGAAGTTCATCAGGGTGGCAGGATACAAAATAAATGTCAAAAAATCAGAGGCCTTCCTATATGCCCAGAATGAAAGAAGTGAAAAAGCCTTGAGAGGAACAATCCCATTTACTATAGCCCCTAAAAAAATGAAATACCTTGGTATAAACCTAACCAGGGAGGTAAAAGACCTTTACAATGAAAACTTTAAAACCCTAAAGAAAGAAATTACAGAAGACACCAGAAAGTGAAAAGACCTCCCATGTTCCTGGATTGGCAGAATCAACATCGTAAAAATGACCATCCTACCAAAGGCAATATACAAATTCAATGCTATACCAAATAAAATCCCAAAGCAGTTCTTTAAAGAAGTGGACCAAACAATCTCAAAATTCATATGGAGGCACAAAAGACCCAGGATATCAAAGACAACCCTTAGTAACAAAAACACTGCTGGAGGTATTACCATACCGAACCTTAGTCTATACCACAAATCCATAGTTATAAAAACAGCCTGGTACTGGCTCCAAAATAGACACACAGATCAATGGATAAGGATTGAAGACCCAGATATAAGCCCACAAAATTACAGCCATTTGGTCTTTGACAAAGGGGCCCAAAGAATCCAATGGAAAAAGAACAGCATCTTCAACAAATGGTGCTGGCAAAACTGGATCTCCACATGCAGAAGATTAAAGCTGGACCCGTACTTGTCACCATGTACAAGACTTAATTCCAAATGGATCAAGGACCTTGATATCAGGCCAGAGACTATAAAAACCATAGTTGAAAGGATAGGGAACAGCAGTGTTTTTGTTACTCAGGATTGTCTTTGCTATCCTGGGTCTTTTGTGCCTCCATATGAATTTTGAGATTGTTTGTTCAATTTCTTCAAAGAATTGCTTTGGGATTTTAATCGATTGGGCTAGGCCAACATTTCCTAAACAGACATCCAATGGCACAGTCACTGCTACCAACTCTCAACAGTTGGGATCTTGTGAAATTAAAGAGCTTCTGTTCAGATAAAGAGATTGTAACACGAGCTCAAAGGCAACCCACAGAATGGGAGAAAATCTTCACTAACCACATATCTGATAGAGCTGTACTGTCCAGAGTGCACAAAGAACTTAGAAAACTAAACACCAAGGAAACCAATGGCCCAATTAAAAAATGGGCCCTGGAACTTAACAGAAATTTTACCAGGGATGAAATTAAAATGTCTAACAAATATCTTAAAAAATGTTCCACTTCCTTAGCCATCAGGGAAATGCAAATCAAAACTTCCCTGAGATATCATCTCAGCCTGGTCAGGATGGCAAAAATCCACAATACAAACAACACCAACTGCTGGAGAGGATGTGGAGAGAGGGGAACTCTCCTACATTGCTGGTGGGAGTGCAGGCTCATACAGCCATTCTGGCGAGCCATCTGGAGATTCTTAAAAAAAATTAAAGATTGAAATGCCATATGATCCTGCGATTCCACTTTTGGGTATAACCTCCCATACAGCAGAGGTTCACCTCGATAGCACAAGTACGACCATGTTCATAGCAGCACTGTTTACAATAGCACAGACATGGAATCAACCCAAATGTCCAACAGTTGATAAGTGGATAAGGAAATAGTGGTACATCTATACAATGGAGTACTACTCAGCCATCAAAAATGATGAATTACTGGAATTTTCCGGGAAATGGATGTCATTAGGAACAATTATATTAAGTGAAGTATTCCAGACCCAGAAAATTATGTACACCCTAATAGGTGGCTCCTAATACCAAACCCACCCAGCCCATCTTGAGACACTCATAGGTAAATCTATGTATTACCTACAGTAATTGCAAGGATTATGAACAGGAGGGATGGGGTTGGAGGGCCACACCAGAAACAAGGAGAGAGTGACCATGTTACAGTAGAGAAAATAGGACTCCATCAAGGACTGCAAGAAGGTAATGTGACACCTAGTTAAGTTCACAGACATTCGTTCCTGATCATTTACAACTAAGAGGGTATGAACTCACCAGAAGGGGAGGGCATATAGACCGGCAGATTAAAAAGTAACCATTTTGCAAATGGGTGATTGACACCTCCCATTGCCAAATGCCATATGACCCTGCAATTCCACTTTTGGGTATAAGTGTTACATCTACCCTTGAATGTGCTCTTATAATAAGACTCCAGTTTAACAGCTTTCTGTCTCTGGCCAGGGGGTGACATACAGTGCCCATCACGATGGAGTGAAGGGCATTACAGGAGCAACAAAACTACAAAAGAAAATCAACAAACCACTATCCAGAACTTCAGAGACTGTATATCAACCACCTAGAACTAGGCCAGACAAATCTCTCGCCATCCTGAAGCTCAGGGACATTTGCGGAAGAGGAGGCAGTAAGAGTGTAAGAGCAAAAGGATGTGAGGAGCAATGATTTGCAAGATACTCCACACAAGTTAGGGCCAAAGCAATCATAATTGGACATTGCATGCCCGGCGCAATGTCCAACACACTATTGACCTCACAAAGTCTAGCATCTGCTAAAGGCACCAAGATCCTTGGAGGCAAGGGATTGACAGCCATAATAGTGTTCCTATGCTTAAGGGGAACATGGAAAAGGGTTCAGGGAAATGCCAATGGGTCCTTGTACGTCATCGGAGAGGAGGGCCCAGAGGAGAGTCAGGCATGCACAAGAAAGGACTCTGGGAATTGGGGAGGGAGGCACTGGGGGATGGGGAGGGAGGGATGAGGGGAGGTTGAGCAGGGGGTTCAGGGGAAGGAGGAGGGAGGTAGGGTACTGGTGTACCTATTAAGTTTCTATGAGCTGAAATAATAATAAAAATGTATTATAAATAAAAAAACCTGATGTGTTGTATGTCAAGTTGACAAGAGATGAAATGTCATAATTAGATGCAGGTATCAACTTGATGGCTGAGGGTTCAAGTTCTGGGCACATTTGTAGAGAATTAGTAGTTGAGTTAATCCCAGAGTGAACCTGCAGATTATCTACTTGATGGGGAAGGTCTAATTCAAGGTGAATGGGAATAGGCCATGGGTGGTGAATAAAATACTATTATTAGAACTTTATCAGAAAGAATAAATAGTAGACAATAATAGTGATAAACATGTGTTTTATGGATTAATTACTTTTTTCTACTTGAAAAGTTTAATTTATCTGAGTTCGTTTAAACTGCTTTTGAGCAGCTGTCAGAGAGTAGAAAATACTCAGGATTTAAATCACAAAAAATACATGCTTTGTTTGAAATCCAACGACAGGACAAAACTTGACTGCTTCATACTGTTAGACACCTAATTATTGAGACTCAGACTCACCCAGTCAGATGGATGGCACAGTCAGTAACAGCCAAGAGCTGGAAATTTTATTGGAAAAAATTGGCCAAGCTCCAGAACAAAGGCAGACTGTGATCTGATGAATTGTTTCAAGGAAACCATGTCCTCAAACTCTTGCTTCCCTCACGAAGTAAAGTTTGGAGCTGAGATGACACACTTTGCAAGACTAATAAAGCAGAGACAACGTCTATCTACTCTACTTCAGTAAAATGCATAGAACTCCAACCAAATTAAAATACACAGCTATGACCTGCCTCTAGTAAACTCCAGAATGAGCCTTCTGCTAATAAGGCTTCTAGGTCAAAAGGCTAAAAGAGAGTTCGTTAGACTAAAGGCTGATGATACTACTTGTCTCTAAGGAATAAAGTTCAGGTGGTCCTGCCAGAATTATGACTACAAATTGCTTTAAAAAAAATCTCAATTAAGGGATAAGATGGCTCCATATATAAAGAATGAGGACTTGAGTTCAGATTCCTAGAGTCCATATAAAATCTGGACACAATAACATGCATGTGGAATCTAAAAGTTAGAGAGCTAGATAAAGAAATTGCTAGCTAGCCAGTCTAGGCAAAACAGCAAGCTTCAAGTTCAATGAAAAACCCTCTTGCAAGGATTATGAACAGGAGGGATGGGGTAGGAGGGCCACACCAGAAACAAGGAGAGAGGGGACCATGTTACAGCAGAGAAAATAGGCCTCCATCAAGGACTGCAAGTAAGTAATGAGATATCTGGTTAAGTTCACAGACTTTCCTTCCTGATCATTTACAACTGAGGGGGTATGATCTCACCAGAAGGGGAGGGCATGTAGTCTGGCAGATAAAAAATAACCATTTTGCAAATGGGTGATTGACCCCTCCCTCACTGTGGTTTCCTACTTTTATTACATCTACCTTTGAATATAATCTTATAACAAGACTCTGGTTTAACAGCTTTTTATCTCTGGCCAGGGGGTAAAATACAATACCCATCAGGATGGAGTGAAGGGCATTACAGGAGCAGCAAAATTGCAAAAGAAAATCAATGAACCATAATCCAGAACTTCAGAGACTCTATATCAACCACCTATATCAACCAGCCTAATCTCTCCCCATCCTGAAGCTCAGGGAAATTTGCGGAAGAGGGGGCAGTAAGATTGTAAGAGCCCAAGGATTGGAGGAGCAATGATACTACACACAAGTTAGGGCCGAAGCAATCATAATTGGACATTGCATGCCCGGTGCAATGTACAACACATTATTGACCTCACAAAGTCTAGCATTTGCTTTATAAAGGCACCAAGATCCTTGGAGGTAAGGAATTGACAGCCACAGTAGTGTTCCTATGCTTAAGGGGAACACAGCAAAGGGTTCAGGGAAAAGCCACTGGGTCCTTGTAGGTCATCAGAGAGGAGGGCCCAGAGGAGAGTCTGGCATGCACATTAAAGGAATCTCCGGGGATTGGGGGGGAGGCACTGGGGGATGAGGAGGGAGGAGTGAGGGGAGGGGGAGCAGGGAGTAGGGGGGAGGAAGAGGGAGGGAACCGGTGTAAATATTAAGTATGTATGAACGGAAATAATAATAAAAATTTAAAAAAACCCTCTTGCAAAACACACACACACACACACAAAAAGAAAACACTAGAAATAAGACATACATTACATTGGAAGAGATTGACTAGCTGATATATGAACACATGATTTGTTTTCTAAGCAAAGTAGAGAATGGCATAATAATTACGGTAAAAATAAAAATAGTCAACTAAGCACTCTATATACAGTAAAATACCATACAATAAATGAAGAAATTCAAGCATACCTTTTACAAAAAATAGGTAAAATTATCTACTACTTATTGTTGCTTAAAACCAATTCAACAGGAAATCTTAGCTGAAAGGATAGTTTCATGAAAGCAACTTGAAGCAACTCACTTAGATGAAAATAGCAGCACAAATGAACAGACTAACTGGAACTTGCCAAGCGTTCAAAGGCCTCTGAATTTTATCCCCAGTACTGGAAAAATAATCTCATTATTGATTACATTAAATCACCAATTATTAAATGTGGCACTCCCAGTTCAGGGATGCCCTAGTCCAGGTCCCGAAGTCAGGACCAGCCTGGACGTACAGACATTTCCCTGAGGGTCCCAATACATCACCTGCAGGCGGAGGGTGAACAACCAATGGGAAGGGGCCGTCTAACCTGCCCCTGCAATGGACTCCTTGTAAACAATTAAACGACTGGTGGCTGTCTGTACTGCCCCCCCCACCATCCGAGGAGGGATGGCAACACCTAATTGGACCGTGACCCTATATAAGCCTAAACTCCCTTAATGACTCTGAATCTTCGGCATCTTGGGGGATACGCAACAATTAAAGGAATGAATACTAAAAAGGTAATGTTGAAATAATGTATCTTTATTGTGTGGAGATTCAGACTATACATATAAAGACTGCAAATTCTAGATAATCTGGAATGCTTATATGATACAAAAATGCAAATCTGTTTCTGATTTATTTTCCTTAACATTGTAATACCTAAAATGTCATTATTTTTTTCTTTATGGCTGAATAAAACTCTGCTATGCAGTTCAAAGAGTTGTTTAAAATGTAAAGTTAGTATATGAAGAAAGGCAGCAGTCAAACTCTACTTGAGTAGCTGTATTATGAAGGAAAATAAACTTTGGTATGTAAATTGTTGCTGAAACAAAAAATGCACTACTTTATAGTGACCACAATGTTAATCACAAAACCTACCAAATATATAAGCATATGTTCCTAAAGCATAGTACCAGAATATATGAAGAAAATGTTGAAAAACATATAAAGGCAGAGATAAATTTAGCAATGAGTTGAGCATAGTAGTATACTGAATTCAAACAGATGTAAAAATCTTGTCACTTGCACAATTCCAAACACAGTTCCTGTTCATCTCTGGACTATCATAAGCTACTTTCTATTTTTTACCTCTCTAACATGATTGCTGTCTTCCATGCTTTTACTAGAATGTTCTATTAGACCCCCTTCTCCAAGACCCAAAGACAAAGTACCCAAATTCTCTTAATTTCTTCCAATAGTTTCAAAAACACACTAGTCATCATAGGAATTACTCTACTTCTCTACTTGATACCAGCTTCTCTCAATTTCACAAACACTTCACTTTCTGGTACTGAATCATTTCCGTTTCATAAAATGAAATCCCCACTTTTATGGTATCAATTTATTTCAACTTCAAAACACTCCACATTGTGGTATACCAAATGCTTTTAATCTCACAGCAATACCCCACTATTTGGTACTCATTTCTGTAAAAGTTACTCTTCTCTGTTGCTATGAAGCACTGGTCTAAGTCAAATAACTTAAGGGAAAAAGGAAGATTTATTCAGATTACAGTTTCAGGAGGGAATACAGTCCATTATGACAGAAAAGGTATGATTGACTGGCTAAACTGGGCTTAGATCACTGCAAACATAGAGGTTCCGAGCTGCTACTAACTTAAGAGCAGTCTAACAAACTGAAACAGTTCTGGGCTAATCAGCCTCAAGGCTTCTCCCCCGCATGGTGTACCCTCCTTCAGCAAGGCTCCATCTCCTAAAGTTGCCACATCCTATCCAAACAACTAAGCATTCAAACGTATGAGACTGTGGGGGACAACTCACATTCCAAACTATGTCAATCACACACAGAAATTCACAAATAGGCAAAAAATCAATACACATTTATGAATAATGTAAAGGTTGAGTATTAAGGAAAAAAATGTGCTCTGAAGTAAATAAGACAACAAGATATTGATGTATTTGTACAGACTACAAATGCACAGAATTGTAAAATGTGGGTCATAGGATTCAGAGAAAGCAGGCTATAACAGATCTGGAAGCCTCCTCCTTGCTGACCAGGTTTCACTGTACCAGAAGGTATCATGCAGGCTGTCAGGAGAGAGAAGCAATTGATAATCCTACTCTCAGATGTGACTGTTGCAAGATACAATGACAACCACTCTGGCAAGTGATGACTATTGCCACAACAGTGGCATGAATGGTAAAGGGGTAGCCATTTGCTTTATAATTAGATTTAAAGCCTGATTTTTGGCAGGGAATTCATGATTGTCATAGTAAACCAAGCCAAGACATCATGGAAGTCGAGACCACAGGCTTTAGATGTGGATAAACTACTAAAATGTAACTATAATTACTTGATAACAAACTGTCACCTAGTGCAGCCACTGATTAGAGAAATGCTCAGCACTAGACCAAGAAGCACTCTTTTAACAAGGCAAAGTGTTTAATGTGTAGAACCAGAACTGGTCAAAGATCAGAGCATGAACTGTGAACTGTTCAATTCTAAACAGAGCTTCTGAATTACTCCAGATAGTGAGTCTCTTGAAACTTTGAGGAAGATATGGTCAGAACATAAGAGCTTGAATATGAGGAAGAGTGCTATCATACATTATGAGTTGGTCCATACAGAGGGGTTATACCCAAAAACTAACTGCAGTGATCTTAGCGATGAGGTTGAGACAGTCATTGTTTGTATTTGTGTTCTCACTGGGGAGCCCCTGAGGCTCAAAGAGGTAGACCAAATCCCTGTCTATACAGATGACCCTGATTAAACTCAGAAGGTCATAGAGCACAAGAGAAAGTCTTGAATGTGGGAGATGTAAAGAAAAGGGTGGATTAGCAAAGAAGCAAGTGAACAAGTGGGTGATGGATGAGAGTAATCAGAATGCATGGCTTGTCTTCATGTTGCTGATAAATACACAGCCAAACCACCTAAGAGAACAAGGGATTTTATTCTTGCTTTTGATTCTCAGTTACAATTAAAAGTCCGGCTTGGCAAGAGAGTTCATAACAACATCAGAAAATGAGTGAATTGACCACACAATATCCACAGGAATTGCTGAGAAAGGAGCAATCTTCTTCACTTACCAGATTGCAAATCTGTAAAATCATGTCATATAATGCCACCTGCCCAGGTAATGATCCCACCGACCATGGCTGGACCTTCACTCATCATTTGGATAATTTCCCAAAGACTTTCTGAAGGCTTGCTTTAACTACCAACATTACATAGAAGTTTGCAGAGCTCAAACTTCATGTCAGTTTGACACCTCTATCTAACTAACACACCATATGAATTATGACAGACACTGAAATATAATAAACTGGAGAAGGAAAAGTTAATATACAACATACAGTACAGTATCAGTCATAATAATAAACCCTAGAATTCAATGATGGTAATAATAAAACTAAAAAAAACTTTACTTGAGACAATGTATTTTTAATCTTTTATATTTTCTTCAGAAAGTATAATTTTAATAAAGAAATTCATGAAAATATAAACTGTAAATCGCTTATAATATCATAAAAATACTGAGTTTTTAAAAATACTTTTAAAAAGTAGTTGTTCGTATTTAAAATTTCAACAATTTTTAAAAAAAATTTATATAATTCCAACAATATTCCTACTGATTGCAAATTCAGAAATATAGACGTGTGTTAAAATTTATTTCAGACAAGTATAACCTGTTAATAAAAAATATACATTGTACTATCCTCCATAAGTAAAATAATAGCAATAAGCCACCCAGAAACCAAGTTTATATGTAAGTTCACATAGATGAGACATGTTTTCCATCAAATCATATCTTGGGCCATCCCATCAAGCATCCCAATATTCCAATGCTATCATAAAAGATTAGAATAAAAATATATGTGTAGATTCTATTATGAATATTGATAACTATACATTGTTTTTAACTTATCTGTCTGGATATGTATGCATGCATATTTACTATCACAATAAGATCTTTGACATTTTCAATAAATGTGAAAGAATGTCCTCGTCATATACCTACACAGAGTTTTGAAGTCAGTGGAGGTATCATTTCCCTGTTCCAAGGGCAATGGTAGTGTCCTGTCATCTGTGTGGATTGTTATATGTCAGGGCAAAGTTTGCAGACATATTTCAAGTGATGGAGAATTTTATAATCTTGGACATGGTGTTTTTTAGATATTTGTAGTGAACATAATATTTTCTAGTTCTCCAAAGGAATATACTGTTTGTTCCATAATGGGTCTACTATTCAGGACCCATATGTTTTCATTACAAAAAAAAGAAAAGAAGTACAGTGTTTCAGTTACTCTTCACTGTTGCTGAAAAAATCATGACAAAACAACTGAAAGGAACATGGGAATTTTATTTTCTCTTAGGATGGTCAGGTTACAATTCTTAGTCAAGCTTTGCAGAAGAGCCTATGTTAATAGCAAGGGCTGAGGAAACTGGCCACATGATATGAACAAAACAGCTGAGAGAGGGGCATTTCTTACATGCTACCAACATGTCTGACCAATATATAGGAAAATACTAACTCTGTCAACTAGCTTCCTCCATCATATTCACTTGCCCAGTGACAAGTCATGTTCACCAGGCTGGGCCTTCACCACCAATTAGACAAATTCCTACTGTGGAGTTTTCCACTCACAATGCGGCGTCTCTCCACTCACACATTCATTCACACAATTACACAGCTCTAGGCTGTGATGATGAAGAGAGGTAAGCCCGGCTGCTTGCACCTCTGCCTCAACTCTCCAGAGACTCAGCCACAGACGGGGAGTTTGTCAGAGCAAAATCTTGATTTATTGGGGGGTAGCAAAACAGCTTATATAGACAAAGGACCACAGGGTGCAAAACGGGCAGCCAATTGTGTCAAAAGTCAACACAATCTCTAGGCCCTACAGATCAGGCCCTTGAACATAAGTCAATAAGGAAGGTAGGTCAATACCTGAAAGCCAATTAGGGCCCTCTGTAATGTGATCAGGGTTATGCCTAGGACACTAGCTCTCAGTGCCATCTTTAGTCCCATGTGCTTAGCCATGCCCTGGGATAAATCCTGGGTGGGCCCAACACTTACAGGTTCATTCTGGGTTTACCTCAACTACCAATTCTCTGCAAATGGCCCAGAGCTCAAACCCTCAACCATCAACTTGACATTTGTATCTAACTATGACATATACCATATTGACAATATAGTTTTGGGATTAGAATTATGTGGCCTAATTCCAAATCTATACTGCAATATTACAAATCTATTATACACTTACTGTTTTCACATACAAATACACACACAAACAAATGTACACATCACATACTTTTGGAGGAATAAATACAGGAAATGGTTGTTTGTGTATTCACGAATATCCATTGATACCTAAAAACTTTCATTATATTAAACTTTATCCCAGGAGTTTGAGTTACTAAGCAGATCTCTGTGGTCACCTTTAGTATTTTTGACTAATCTTATTTATCTTATTTAAAGATACTTTATGTATGTTTTATCCAGGTGTTATAAATTGGTATTCTGTGAATTCAGCTGGAAGCAAAAGAAGTGAGACAAATGGAGGAATGAAGAAAGGGAGAGGGGAATGGATACTGAAGTGGGTAAAGGGTGTGTAATGTTAAGCAATCTATGCAAGTTAAGTTAGGGTGATAAGACAGGACATAGTCATGGAATTCAAAGCAGACACCCATTGGGCAACATGAATAAAAATTTGATATTCTGTAAAATATTTTGAATGAACCCATATATCCTGCCTTTTCTTCAGATTTTTTTCCCTGAACTGGGAGTAACCTTGATTCTCAGGTGAATCTGGAACTCAACACATAGTTCATGCTTGTCTCAGATGAGCCTGTCTCATCTTCTTGCTTACTAAATTAATATTACAGGTGTGGACATCATTCCAGACTTTGTCTTTATAGTGAACAAATTGGAAAGTTTGTAAAGGGTATAGGAATTCCAAACTTCCTGTTATGGATACTGCCAGTGGATACACTGTCACTTAATTTATAGATACCATCCTAGATTCAAGTAAGTCAAGAAAGTAACTTATTATTCAATATAGTTTGATGCCTGAGTCATTTAGATCAACTCTTTTGTGTAGTTGATATAGTCCTCCTTTTCAAAAGTAAATTAGCTTCATGGTTTCAAGAAATAATGATGAAGTATAAAAAAATAGTCAGCCCAGGGAAGTTCAACCTTTATCAATAGCTTCCCTCATGTTTTTATGCTAACTGCATATTATTTTGTCATTTTCATACTTAAAATGAATTCACTTAACAAATATCTAGTATTTGATACCTTCAAGGTACAGTGTTTAATTATGTGGGGAATATAAAATTTGTGCTAAGTGATGCCTTCTCTGAAGAAATTTTCAGGTTAGTTTGAGAGCGAAAGAAAGGATTCAAATAAATCTCACTTAAAACAATATAGCACTGTAACATAAATAGCACATAGGCACCTATCCAGACTTTCAAAGAAAGTAGAAAAGATCTTTAAAAGAAGTGATTTAGATTGGATCCTGATTGATAGACAGGACCTTGAGACAACATTAATAGATTTATTAAGGCAAATGTTAAGATTCTTTTTTCATTTTTCTCCTTTTCATTTTTTGAAGCAATGAAAATGTGAATTATGAATGTACCAAGAATACTTTGTCAGGCATGTGGAGGATGAAATGGAGGTCTAAGATTGTGAAAATGATTGTTCAGTTGTTTCAACAGTTATTTGTGTTATCCATTATGACATGCTGCTAATAAATTTGTAATGTTTTTCAAAGAAAAAAGGATGGTCATAATGATATTCATAATTAAGGTCATGCAAGTTATCCCCATACGAACTAAAGCAATTTTATTGTGTCCTGAGATTTAGGTAAATTTTTCTGTTGAACACATGAGATGGACCTGAAGAGGATTCAATATGAAATAAAGAGCTCTTATTGAATTAAATTTACAAAATAACAATAATTCCTATGTCTAGTTAAAAGTCTCTTATGTAATACACACAACAAAAAAGATAATTTCTTTCCTCATAGCTGTGGGCAATAATGCGATCACTAAAGTATCTAGGAAATTTGTCAAAACTGCACTGGAATGTATTCATTAAAACTTACTGCCATTAAACCAAATGTGCAGGCATCTTGCTGGCTAAAACAACATGTGGCAATAGCTGTTTGCTTATTCATCCAGTCCACAGTGCATAGCATTCTAATGTCAACCAAAAATGTCATGGAAGAAGGCTTTATGGTCAACAGTGAACTGCATTTATACTCAAAGAAAAATAATAGGTTATGGAATTGTGATTTATCCAGATGAGATTGATATAAATTAGAATGAAGTTATGTAAATTGAGAACCATTCATAAATGTAAGCTACTTTTAATATCTAGTCATGAATTATAAATGTAGACATAAAGTAATGAATACATTTCAAAATTGATAAAATATTTTATTCGATTTTGTAGCAGAGATGAGAGTTGAGTGAAATTTTTTCTGGAAAGACATGGTTTCATTTGATCTTTCCAATTCTTATTTTTTAATTGCATTCAGTATGTGTAAGCATGGACTTCATAAAGATACTACCACCTTTCCATTCCCCTTTCTTCCCATTCCATGATTTCCATTCATTCCTGGAATGTTGGACAGCATTGTTTCTGTTTCATTCTATCTCCATTTTCCATATGTGAGATTATATATAGATAGACTTATGTATCATGTGCATGATTTTATGTGTATGTATAATATCAAATATATATTGCTTTCTTTATCTGTATAATGTGTATAATTTACAAGTGAGAGAAAACCTGTGATATGGTCTTTTTGAAACTGACATTTTTGCTTATACTCTGATATGCAATTTCCTACAAATTATAATAGTTCATCATTCTTTATGTCTCAATAAATGTGTATTGTGAACTTGTACTTTTATGTGATTTTTTTAATTTTTAAAATTTTTCTAAAAATAATGAGTGGTTATTGATGTTTTCCCTCTTTCTTTCTACAATCTCACCTTTCCTCTCCGGGCTTCCGTTCCTTCACCAATCTTTCCCTCTCCCTCCCACCCTCCTGCATGTTTGCTTTTGTAGGCTCCAGGGTTCCCTTCTTGTGTCTGCTTTAATAGGGGTTCAGGCCTTAGGTAGGCTCACTGATAGGGGCACTCCCATTCATTTGTCTAGCCCTAATCCCTAAAATTCCCCCTGCACGTAATTATTTATCCTGAGTTCATCTCTTGTCTATGGGGGAATGTTGATATGTCAGCCATTGTGTAGGTCTGGTGAGGATAAGCCTCTTTGCAGTGAGTTCCTTTATGCAATATGTACCTTGAGTGGATGTCTTGGCTTCACCTTCAAGCTCTTATAATCTTACTGAGCCCTTTTCTGCAGGATTCCCTAAGCCTTAGAATGGGGAGAAATTTGGTTGACCTGATTCCAGCTGACCCTTTTAGGGTCACTGATATTACTATGCATTCTGATTGGTTATTGTTTATTTCACTGCTCTTGTATTGTACTAACCTGCATATTGTTTGGGTGTTGAGATCTTTTCTTGTCTAAAGATATAATGAAAGGTGTCTAGAAGGAGGTTTACTCTCAGGTGTTTATGGTTAGTATTGGGCATCTTATCCTGTCTACTATCAGATTTTCTCTCTTTCTACTGTTGTTTATACTGGTTTACATTGCTGGGCATGTATTTCTTGTCATGGGATGGGGAAGGAGTGAATTAGGGTCTAGTAAGCAGGTGGTTGTCTACTTGGAGGATAGACAATAGACTGATTCCATGTCTTGATTATAGTGAACAGTATGACAACAAACACAGATGTCAAGAATGTGAAATGTTGATCTTTTGTATTTATTCCAAAGACTAGTATACTTGAGCTGCCAATGAGATTGCATGAATTTAAAGATTCTACACAGCTAACAAAAATAAATGAGAGAAGGGACAGTCTTCAAATAGGAGAAAATATTTATTTCTTTATTGACAGAGGAATCAAGTCTAGAACATACAAAAAACTTAAAAACAAACAGAAGACAAATAATCTAACTAATAACTAATGAACTGAACAGGTACTTCTCAAATAATGCAATATAACTGACAATAATCACAATAAAATGTGTGTCTGATTTTTTAAAAGATTAAGATATTAAAAAGAAATTTTTATTTCATGTTCAGGATGCATATTTGTCCACTCTCTTGAAACCACTGCTGTTACTGAATTATTTAAACTCATAAGAATAAAATCAGAAACATGTGATGTCTCTAAATATATATACACACACACACACACACACAGATACGTATGTATAGAGAGACTTATATCTCTGTATACAATATATGCATGTGCATATACCCTATCATGGTAATACAGTCATACATTCCAGTATTTCACTTTCCATAAGTTTGGAAAAAATTAGCCTTTTCATGACCATATTGTTGTTGTTAGCATATATTATATATGCATTCTGTATATCTTATAATTTTAATGTCCCCCTATATAGACTCAAGAGAGTAGTACTTCCTGCAAGAGGTCACCCACATTCTTATGAATGAAGCAGATTCATGAATACTTAGGACTAGGTTTCACACGTGGTACCAGCATCTAGGGGATTTGTCTTCAGTCATTAAACTAAGAATTTAGAACTTTTAAGATCTCCTGATAGAGTGTGTGACAGGAAAGAAATACTTCTGAAGAACAGGAAAACAAAGTTCTGAACCAATCATCATAGGAAACATCATGGGGAGAAAGGAAGGATTTTCCAGAGCAAGTTCAATAGTTACTTTTAACTGTTGCTGTGAGAGAGCACTCAAAGTTAAGCAACTTAAGGGTGAAAGAGAGATTTATTCAGCTTATAGTTCCAGAGGGGAGAAAAAGTCTTTCATGGTGGAGGCGACACGGCTGGTGGCTGAAGCTGGAGGCAGGCTAAGTCACTGCAAACTTCTGGAGGTTCAGAGCTGCTTAGTCCAGTAGGCCAGTGGGTGACAGCTGAAGGCAGGAGGATTCTTGGAGAGTTGAAGAAGTGAAGAAGCTGGGTGGCAAGCAGTAAGAGAGTTCCTAGCACAGCTTCGGAGAGTCTGTCTTCAAAGTCATCTGTTTTATGTTTCCTTTTGTCTGGTATGCTATGGGGAGGTTTCAATCAGATCTAGGGCTGGTCTCCGTATGTAAATGTATTGATATGGTTAATCTCTTCTGGAACTCTGACAGCCGATCTTCGTTAATGCCAGGTGTGGTTCAGTTAACACTCAAGGATAATTGTCATAGCGAGAGTCAGATAATTAATTAAAGCTTTCTCCTGTGAGCCACGGCTGTTAGTCCCTGACCCTCTAGCTCTAATTTCATTTCTATTGATGTATGTTAGACTTTCTCACTTTTCTTTAACAATATCTGCTCACAAATTGAAGTGGATGTTTGTCTGTCTTAGTAATTGCAATAAGGTTCATTAATGTCAGTGTTAACCATTCAGTAATGTCAGAACAGTAATGTCTGTTCACCTTTCAGTAACTTTATTTAAGTCTTTTCTCATGAGTATTGCAGTTAATTTTTCTTCAAAGAACCTGTTAAACCAGTGTTGTTTTGAAATGTGTGCAATCTGTGTCTTTATTCAAAATGGTTTATATATCCATTACTGAAATTTCAAGTATAGCTTTACACACACACACACACACACACACACACACACACACACAGAGTTTTATTATTATTACAAAGGATGCTAATTTTAAAACTGTGATGAGCCTCTTTAAGTAAGAAAACAAAGTGTAATTTCTATTGATTACTGCTAAGTATCCCACAGTGTTGAATCTTAATAAACCAAGCTATTTGCATGAATAAGCATTGCATGTTATTTAAACTAATAGATTATCCACAGCCTACCTGAGAAATGATTCCTAACTATATTTCAAATATGTCAGCCTTCTTTACAAATTATGAAGAATTCTAGTTTGAAAATTGTCCTCCTGTTCAATTATCAAGGACTAGATTAGATTTAACTTTAATTTTTAAAAACAATGTTACCCTATGTTCACATTCCCTTGCAGGCTATCTCTAGAAAATAGACTCAAAGAGTTGGGATTTTTTTAAAAGAGTCACTTTTATGTTTCAATATTCTCTAATAACATCATTTATGTTAAAATAATCAAGGTAAGAATTTTTACTGTCAACTTTTTGGTAAGAGGTTATTAATTTGACGAAGATATTAAAATAAATGCAAAGGAAGAAAACAGAGAAATAACATAAACAATCAATTAACAATATATCAGTTTAAAATATTCATATTATTTGAAAATAGCATTTAGGACAGACTCTGCTTGATTAGGTCAAAATGTTGTTATTATGCCTGTGTGAAAAAAATACTGACATTTATGAGATGTGAAGATATGTCTCCATTTAAACTTTAGCTCAGCATGGCGGAAAATGTTGTCTATTGCTACAAACAGAACTGGCCACAGGCAAACCACTCCTAATATTTGTGAATGCATGAATATCACTAATTGTCAAAAAAGGAAAAATTGTCTTTATTCACAACCATCATTCATTTTTTGTGATACTGATGCGTGCGCGAGCACACACACACACACACACACACACACACACACACACACAAACTTACTCTTTAAAAAGAACTATCTTTTCATGCCTGCCTTACATTGTTCACATTGAGATTTTTCAGTTATACATATTTTACTCTTTACAGACATGTGATTGCTTTCATTACTAAAAACATTCTACTTCATATAATATGTCACTTTTTTCTGTATTTAAACCAATGGACATAGACTACTTTTCAATAAAACTTGCAACAACTGAACCATATTACTGGTCCTAAATTCCATTTTAATTCTTAACTCTGGGTCTGAGGGCTGTGAAATTCTACACTCCACATCCTCATACAGAAATCAATGTTTATCACAATAAAGATTCATGAATCTTAATAATCTTAAAATATAAATTAAAGACAGAATGAAACATGTTGAAAGGGTTGTAATTTTCCTGAAAAGAAAATGAAGCAACAAACAGATTCGTGCGATGCTGGTCCTCTGGTGTGAATCTGAAAGCAAATCAGAAATAGCAGTTTTGGTCATGTAGAAAACTGGATACAGAATCCTTGCGACTGAAACATGACTCATTGCACGGAAAGACTGTACAAAGGGAGTACTTAGAAACTGGAACATGAATTGCAACTTAGTATTTATGTTTTTAGTTGAAGACATAATATAAATGTATTGAGGAAGACCAAGGATAGCTGAGATGTTCTGTTATGTAAGACTTAAGGAGGTCTTTCCTTATTTGAAAAATGATATTGCTTTTGCAGTGTTTGTTTACCATTGAGTCATCTCCAGCCCAAAGTGGTATATATTATTTTAGACAATTTATTTTCTTATATACATTGAATCACAAAAGTTAAATTTGCATCAAGAACATGTCATAAAAACAGTTGTGATGAAAGCATCATTTGTTTTGATACTGTATATATCATGGTGTTATCTCATCTTTAACTACTTTAAAATTCTTTCACTAATTTGAAGACTTAGTTGTGCCAGATATTGAATAAATACATCAGAGATAAAACTAAACAGTATGTGTGGAATAAATATAAAAGTGCATCATATGGTATCTAAAGTCAGAGTAACCAATTTCATAGCTGTAATAATTATCAAGTATTATTAACTATTAAAATATAACCTCATTGTTAGCTATTAAAGTTAAACCTTACAGTGGCAAAAAATTTTTGAAAAAGAACAAAAATAGAAGATGAGAGACTGAAGAGTCTGATTGATGTCTGTCACCACTGCAGGGAAAACAAGTCTGGAACTGCATGTGTAGGAACTCAGGGAATGACCCGTGAAAACACAAAGATGCTGAACAGTTTGGGACACTGCCAACAATCTCTGAGTGATAAATAACAGGGGCCTTGAAGCACTCCATCCTAGCATAAAGAAGACTTAGGAAAATAGCATATTCATTCTTAAAAAAAGAAAACACATTGATTATTTGGCTTTAATATCCTCATTCACAAAGGCAAAAGGAAATTATCTGAAACAGAGTGGCTGCAAACATTCCAGTTTTCTCAGTTTTGATTGAAATGATGGAGCTGAGCATCAGTCTGGAACATGGAACCCTTCACAACATGGTGATAATGTGTTATCCAGTGTCACCCGAGAAAGTGCAGAAAGCCACAAAACACAGACCCATGTCAGATTAGGATGACTAACAAGAATTCTTCTGAAGAAACCCACGACCGATTGAGACAGAAAGGATATAGAAATTGGACAGATTTTGAAAGCTAGAAAGAAGAGGGGTGTGGATAAGCCTGGTTTTCCACTTAAAATAATTGCATTTTCCCCCTTAGCCTCTGTTCAAATTATTGAATAATAATCATCTTACCTCAATGTGAAACAGAATTTTCTCAAGGGAAAGAAAAGTATACCTCATATCTTTAACTACTTAATTGGAATCTACGTGTTTCTACAAGCAGCTTTGGGTCTATCCAGACAATGTTATCTCATCTCTAAATGAAGAATATGATGGAACTCCTAAGAGTTAAGTCAATTATGTATTTTCTAGATTTTAAGATGCTTCAGTTTTAGATTCTAGTATTCAAAAAAAGAAATATATTTAATGAGCTTGTTCAAATGTGAGGGAGGAACCTGAGATGTCAAGGCCTTAATGTTTATTTTCTTAGTATGTCTGATTCACAAGGTCAAATTCCTGCCAAGTACAGAATTGTTTAAAGGATCATGATGTTTTACCCATCTTTATTTTAAAAACGGACAAAATTTGATTCCAACACATAAATGGTTAAAACGAATGGACTTCGATAATTCATCAAAGAAGGAAAGAAATCTGAAAGTCACTTTGTTATTCTCTCCCCCCCCTCAATCTTTATTCAAAGTCTTCATCTAGGGAAAAATGGCTCACATCACACCTGTGGCTGCCTCAGATTCCAGGACTGAGTTTACATCAAAGAACTTGAAGCACAGAGGGAATCTCAGGCAAACAGTTTTGCACATATTGTTTTTTTCCATTTTAAGTGCTGCATCAAATACCTAATGCACTTTAATTTTGCTTTTTAAAAGTTACATTGAGGTGCCTTTATTTTCCTACTAGAATAGTATGTTCATCTTTATTTTTAAAGTTCATTAACTTATGCCTGTCCTCTATAAACTGCATTATATCTGATTGATTAGATATGCAAAGACTAAGTCCTATGAGACACTGGCAAGGAAACCATGCTGCAAAATAAGTAATTCCAGTAGCAACAGCATACCGTACATCTTGAAAGCACCCTTCTGCCACACACTGTTTGTGAAAACTGGAAATATTGAACATTTGCTGAAGCAGGACCATCAAAGAGCAAATAGTAGAGAATCACTTAGGCTCAGAAACAAATTATTTCCACTGAAAACTGCTCAAGTCCAAACTTTGATTAAACATTTCTTCATGAACAATAATTGCAAAAATATGTTTCAAAGAACATTACTTGAAGTGTTTTAAACTTGAAATAAGTTGCTAAGGAGAACTTCCCTATCTGTAGGTTTGTCACTGAAGCACCAAGTGTACTGTGTCAGAGGTTGGGTCTGTTACTAATGCAGGCACACACAAGAGAGCCCCGTGATTCACACGTGCAGAGGGAGGGTCAGGAGAGTCAGAGCAACATCTCTGGATTGGTGAAAAGACCAAAGGGAGGGAAAGGAGGGATTTTGAGGAGATTGGAGGTGAAGGAAGCCAACCACATAAACTCACTTTGTTCATGAAAAGTTTTTTAATAAAAAAACCTTTTTTTTAATTATTTAATTTCAAGTGGTTTAAACTTGAAATAAATTGCTAGGTTGAAAAGTCTAAATCATCAAAAAGCAATAAAGCAAGAAGGCAGAAAATTAAGTAAAGTAAAACTCTAGAGCAATTGCTGTCAATGGTGAGTACTGAGAATACTAGCACAAAGAAAATTTTAGTTTCTAGTCCAAGAAGAGACTCAGCGTTAGTGGATTGGAGCAGGAATATTAGTGCTATTGGTAAAATGCAGATGCCTCCATCAATGTGTTGTCTTTTAAGCAGTTAGAGCTAGTAGGCTGATTGGTTTTGAGAGGATTATGAATCATGTACAGGCTTTTAGAGGAATGGAAGTGTCAAGTCATAATTATTGCCAAGGGGGAATAAGGGAAAAACCACATCAAAACGTGTATGATTTTGAAAAAATAAAAGTAGGAAATTTGTCAAATTTTTTTGTCAGATATAAGTCAGACTTCTATAAACATTTGTGTATAGGCGTTGCTTTTAACTCATTTGGGGAAGTTTCTGAGATGCAAAATTGTTAACTTACAGTGTATTACTTTTAAGAAATGTCCACTGGTTCACCAAAGTGGCTGTGCCATTTTGAATTCTCGTCAGCAATTATTAAGAATTTTTATGAGCCCCATTCATATAAGCATTTGAAGTTCTCATATTCTGAACATAGTTGTTCTGAAAGGCATACTGTGATTTTTCAATTAGTTTGCATATGATGCAAAATATATCTCTTATGGTTCTTTATCTGTTAGATAAGCTATTTCACTTACAATTTAGTATGGAAGCTTATTTTCTTATTGTTGGGTCTTCCGCGTCTTATGTACCTCATATATTCCCACTAAGATTACTTTACAACATATGTATGTTCAATTATTTCTCACAGTGTGTGATTTGAATCTTTATTTTCTTGACTCTGTCTTTTGAACTACAAATTTTTTGATTATAATAAAGACTATTTATCAAACACTTCATTAATTGATCATGTCTTTGAATTTTTATTCACCAGTCCTCTGGTTATTTCAATTTTTTCCTATACTGTCTTCAAGACATTTTATAGTTTTTCTTTCAGGTTTTCTTTGCAGATTTAGAATTTTTGTAGTTTTTTTCAGTTTCATATATTATACAAATTTGTGATTGAGTTTGAATTATTTTTTGTAAGTTATAGAATCTGTGCCTAAAATCAGTTTTTAATTATATGGTCTAACTTATATGTGATATAACATGTGTGTGTGTGTGTGTGTGTGTGTGTGTGTGTGTGTGTGTGTGTGTATAGGAAAGCTGTCTGAGCCCATGAACCAGAGGGAGCCTAGGATGTCCATCATCCAAGCGGACTTTATTGTAACATACCCAGTTTATAATCAAGGAGCAGGGTCAAATTCTTTACAGGATTATGTAAAGTGCTTATATTTTGGTTACATCCACTTGTTGTGGGACCAGACATGTCCCATGGTGCCTTGCTGCTAGAAGAGAAAGGAATGTATGCCTCAAAACAGAGTTACTTGGTCCCTGCATAAGCATATCTCAGATAAGCAGGAAAGAACTGTTGCGTGAAACAGCCAGTTTCTAAGAGAAACAAAAGGGATCCAAAGGACCTGGAAGTTCTCTACTCCCAAAGGGGGGAGTTAAACCTGCCATTGTCTTGCAGACAAGAGGCAACCTCAACCTCCCAGGGGAGGAGTCACTCAACAGTCCATTCAGTTGCTAATATATCATACAGAGAGCAGACCTTGGGCCTAACAACCCCCACAAAAAGCAATGAAGATAGTAAAAATGACCAATTGCTGACAACCCTTAAAGAAAGAGAGGAATGAGGAGATACAATACGGAAGATTCTTAAGACATTACCAAAACTATTCTGAAGAAACTACAATTGCAGTTACATATTATTACACATTTGACAGTTACATATTATTACACATTTGACCAAACTCTGTGAACCTTACTATGAACTAAGTTCTTCAACTCATCATGATTTGACATTAATGGTCACCACTTATCATAAACATATTACATGACTCTATATGATTTATAATGAAAAAAAATTATGCACATGGACCCAGGAAACTAGGAACATTTCTATACCATTCTTGCAATTTTCTATTACTGTAAAATCTATTGTGTTTTGTTTTATGAAGGAATTCTTTGGAAAAAGTAAAGGAATGAGGAGAAATGGAAGATGGGCTTAAGGTTGTATCCAGAAGTTGATCTTTAAGTTACCTGTGATAATATATGTACATAATCCCAACATTTGGTAGGTAGAAGCAGGAAGATCATTAATTTTAGGCCAACCTGGGCTATACTGAGATACTGCCTCAAATAAAGCAAAACAGAAGCATAAAATATTCCAAATATAGCTAATAAACTCTTTTAGGTATAAACAAATGAGCAAACATGCAAAAGATAAATTAACTTTGTTAAATATGTAAAGGAACATTGAAGTCTAAAGGTAAAGGTCCCTTACTTCCAGCATTACAGTGTCAAGTCAAGTCATTTCTAGGCTTATAGCTCAGAGATACTTATTTTCTGAGATTTTTATAGCCCAGTTTCAACAAAATGTGTCACAGGAAACCTCCCTGGAAATGCCCCAATGGGAGACATTTTAGGTGCAGATTCATAAATGTATGCTTCTTGCTCTTTCTGTTTTTAAACTTTAGTTTATAATGTGAAATATCCATGCAAAACAGTTCTTTTAAAAAAACTATAAGAAAAAGATATTTTTGATATTTATGGAGAAGTCACTTCTGCATATATATTTAGTCATTTTCTCACTTTTCAAGCACACTAAGAAAATGACTGTTAGACAAATAATCCAGTTTTATGAATTCCTGGAAAATATTCTTTTTAATTAAGTATAACCAAAATAAACTGACTGCTGAAAATTGTTAACTACCACTATTAATGCTGTGAACTCAGATATTATTGTCTTTACCAATATTACCAATACGTAAAGTATTTAGAAAATTTATCTTGGCTTTGGGACAGAGAAAACATTTTTACACAGCTGCAAGACACATCATGTTCAGAAAATTCAAGTGAAAATTGGGTTAGATTAAACACCAAAAGACAGTTCAGGTTTTTCAAATCTGCATGGTAATGGAAACAGTCCCAAGATATCAGGCACTAGTGGGTGGAACTCTTCTGTTGCTGAAAAAAACAATGGTGAACCCTTGAGAGAATATTACAACACAAACCAAACCTCAAACATGAAAATAGCATGAGCCAAAGTTAAATACTTTGGAAAGCTTACTCTTTGATATTTAAATGGCGAGTAGTATAAAATTTGTTATAATTTTTATTACATATTTATTATTAAAATATGTTATAGTCACTTTTAAAACACACCTTTTAAAAAGAGAAATAATATTTCAAATTTCAATATACACTTATTTTATTTTGCTCCTGGAAGACTTTCAATCTTTTTTTTTAATTTTTTTTTATTTATTCAATTGTGAGTGTGTGTGTATGTGCGTCTATATATGTGTGTAGAACAACGGGCGAATTCAGGAACAACAATGGATCCTCCCCACTCTTTCTTGTTTATTCTGCCGGGGATTCACAGGCTCCACCCTACCAGGGCCAGAAATGCAGGATACCCCTGGTTCCACCAGGTGTCTATACGTGGGATCTAGGATTCAAACTCAGGACCTTCTACCTACAAGGCAGTGGCTTAACCTCTGAGACACGTCTCCAGCCCCAGACTTTCCATCTTTGAAGTAAATCTACCTAGATTTCCGTGCTGCTTAAGGCTAAATGGAGCCCTGGTTGCTTCATTTATAACAACAGAGTTATGCCTAATCCTTCTTCACTTTTATATTTAGTACATGTGGTTTAATCTACATATTACACTCCTGGTTTTGCACAATGTGTGAAAATAAAATTTAATTTGGACTACTGGATTCCAATTCTTTCTGCAGGTCTTCACAGTGAAGTTAATGATTTTTAATTAATTTAACTTTTCATTAATGTTGACTGATGTCACTCAAAATCATCTGTACTAAACATACTTTTATTTACTTGCACTCTTTCACTTACTTGATACTAAGGATTATATCTATGCCCTCATATATGCAGTATCATATGCCTGTACTCAGCTATGTCAGGTTGACAGGGTATCTGTCATTGTTTTTGAATAGAAGAATATATATTATTTCTTTAATCCAAATTCATGCTGATCAAAACCATATGATGTTTGTTGTTCTTACATTTTCATTTGATATAATAGAATGTCTCATACAAGGGCCTTCAGCAAGCAACCTTTATTGAATATTATCAGAGAGAACTATAGGGTTGTTATATTCCTTCACAAGTTCACTTATTAATTTTATGTCACATGACAGGTACTAAGCAAAATCATGACAAAATAAACAGAAACATATTAGACTTGTGGGTCCATAATGCTATGTTTTTAATAATTTGAAGTAAGTATGGTAAAGATGATTGAAAGGCTGAAAGTCCTTAATGTTGACTCCTGACTACTTACAGTATACAGGAGGACCTTTTGAGAGCCCACATTTTTATTCTCATTGGAAATCTGAACCAAACACTCTGAATGGAAGGAAGTCAGTATTTTATTTTTAATGTTTTGATTATTTACTAATTTCATACATGAATACAATGAATTTATTTGTTTTAATCACTTACTGCCCATCTACCTTTCACACTCCCAGCTATATTACCTCCTAATTTTACATCTTTTTCATGTATGAATCTCTGACTTTTATTTGTGATATCTACATGGTTGACCAATCTTTGAGCAAAGAAATTCCCATCTCCTCCTGTCTGCTATTTACTTTCAGTAGTCTCTCATGGAGGTGGAGGTGTATTTCCTGAGATCTTTCCTGATCCATGGGAAAGGGTTGATAGGTCAACAGTTCTGTAGATATTGAGGAGGTGGATATCTCTACAGTAAGTTCTGGGGTGTGGCATCTCTGTCATTACCACAAAATATTGTATGGCAGTACCATTCTCCACCTACTGGATCCTAAAGAATAGGAGGCAAAGAAACCCTAGGGGAAAGAAGGAAAAATTTAAAGTAAATGGAAATATGGGAATGGGATATAAGATGAGGTGCGGAGTAAAAATTAACTTTTGATTTTTAAGACATGTTGGGAATTCTGATGCTAAATTTGATGACATCGGCTAGATTGGGAAATAAGTAAATGATTATTTAGTTTCATTGTGTTAATTAACAGGAACAACTTTAATTCACTGTTGCTGGGCAAGAAAGGACATTAAAACATATGACACGGACTCTGATACAAGCTGGATATTTTAGTTTTCCAATAATGTCAAATTCTATTCTTACATTTTTTTCTTTAAACTTAGACTTGCAGATATTTGAACAAAAATAAATGTTAATGGAACAGTATTTTCATCTCTAGATTTGCTGCTTCCTTGCTTCATTAATCATATAATATAATGGTAAAGTTTGCTGTATTCATTGGTTCTTGTATAGTGACTCATGCAGTGCAGCAAAGAGTGTACCATAATTTTGATTTTGATTATGATATTATAAGGAACAGGCTGAATACTAATATGACACCTTGATATTTAAAGAAAGCAGGGACAGGAAAGTCTTTCTAATTTTCTCTGAAGCTTTTTGGAAATTCTCAGGGTAAGTCACTGCAATTGGAAAGAGTCTGTAGGGAAGATTCTAAGCAAGGAAAAGGGAGCTTCCCCACTTATGAGTTTGCCCACTGAACAGCCCCATATATTATCAGAGAGTCCTGGTTTCTGAGTGATATAGGCAACCCCAAAGAGAGCCCTATAATCCACAAGCACAGAGGAAAAGGAGGGCGGGTGGGGCATGACTGAATTGGTGAAGGGAGATGAAGGTAGAAGAGGCAGGGATAGGACGGAAAGGAGTCAAAGCAAGGATATGCACTAATATTGTTTGTATAAGAAAAATTCCCAATAAAAAGAAATTCTCCATGCTCATGTGAATATGTGTGTGTATACTAAATATGGCTTTTGTGAGTATGAATGGCAGGTCACTTTTTCAGGGAGGAGCAACTTATCAGTGACTACATTACTAGAAATATGAATAAGGATATAGTACATTTTTTCTAGTTTTCCATTCACAATATCTATAGTTGTTTACTATTTTATAGTTACTGTTTTAGACTCATGAAAATCTAGGTTTTATTTTAAACTGTAATGATAAATGAAGCTAACTATTCATCAAGATAAATAATTAGTGCTTTAACTGATATAAAGATCCCTAGGGAAAAGTGGTGTTTAAGATATCCTAACAAAGAGATTTCTTCTTTGAAGATTTTCATGCAACAGTTGAGGAGAATAAATTATGAATTTTCCAAGAATGCTAAACTACAAAACTTTGGTCTAGTTCACTGATGTTTTTGGAGTCTCTTCTGATCGAGGCAAAAGTTGTTTTTTTTTTTTTTTTTTTTTTTTTTGCTGATATGAAAAATTCATACAACTCTGTCTCTCATGCCAGAAATTCATGTCTCAAAAATGCTGGTTTCTTCTCAAGTCACAGAAGGGTTGTTTGAGCACGCACTGGAAGCTAAAAGGACTCTCATTTCCTTTTTTTCTCTTACTACAAATCAGACGTTCTACTCTAAAGCAGCTTACAACCTGATTCCCAGGTCCTGTTTTACAACCTCGTATAAATAAGATTTCAGGAAGTGGACAGGGGATGACTTCACTGTTCTCAGCACCAGAGACCATTCTTTCCCTGGTTCCACACGCCAACACCTTGCCCCCTGCCCCACCTTCCTATTTATCTTGTCTCTTGTATGATTTGTTCTTTCTGTGTTGCCAACATTTCTCTCAGCCTGGAAGTCAGATTTTTGTGAGTATATCATGCTAGATCGATTTTATTTGATACCAAGTAAGAAAGAAAAGTTTTTAAAGTTCAAGTAACCTCACAAGCATTTTCAGGGATGACTTAATCAATGACTCTGAAATTATGCACATGTTCAAGCATACTGGCAATATGTAATTCACCTGTAGTCACATGGTAGAAAGGCTGAGTTATGTCAGATGATTTTAAATTACTACCTAGAAGCCACATTCCAAAATTTCTACTTTTAACCTTTGCATATATTTTGGAGAATATATTCAAGTATAACTTGAAATATATTTGGGGATTTTTCTAACTTAATGTTTAGCAAAACCACTCATCGAGTTCTCAAATATGTACAGTTTGATATCTGAAGAAACGGATGCTTCTAACCCTTCTGTAATCACCTTTCCACTAACATTTTGATTCCATTGAGAAGGTCTTCTACTTTCATAAATTATTTCATAATCAACATTCCTTTTGTGGGTTAAATCTCTCTTATCTAGCATATTCTCTTGCTTTAATTAAAGTCTTAAGTTAACAAGTAGAATAGGTCACTGTAATAAGGGCTGTGTGTTATGATTCCTGGGAAGGAAAGTGATAGCTGTGAGACAAGAGACTGGGCTGTATAATAAAGGCATATATAATTTTCGAAGAAAAAATTTAAGACAAAGCTTGATAACAGGTAAGGTAATGTCCCAATGTCAAGTGGAATTCTGGCGTCTATAAAGGCTGTGGAAATTTTAGCATGAAAAAATTTTAGGCCCTATGGGTAATAGTGTCAAATACTCTTGGAATATGTTCTAGGTTCAGGAGAGATTTATTTCACAATATTTATTTGCCTCCAGACTTTGCTGTGTCTGTCTTCCTTTCTTTTTTTTTCATCCTTTCATTTTCTTTTTCTTTCAGTTCTCTTTTTATTTTCTTTTAGTTCTCTTCTAGGTAAGAAACATTCTCTCTAAGGTGTAGTTCAAGAAAGTAGAACAAAAAGGTTTAGGAGGATTAAAGAAAATTGATAGACTGCTGTTTAATTTGTACTTCAGTAACTGAGAGCCAGTATGGCTTTATGTAACTCTCTCCTTTGCTTCACAGGAAATTAAAATCATTTATATTAGAGGAGAACAGTGTTTCAACTACAAAGACTGAACCAGATCAACAACTTTTCAAAGGAAGACATATACAGAAGACTGGCCAAGAATGGCTAATTATTCTGAGTATTGCATTTCTATCTTTTAATACCACTTACTATTGCTTTTAAACCTGTTCCTTATAAAAGTGTTTATTTAAGAAATAATAGCAGAAATCTAATAAATTCTAAGTACATTCAGACTATACAATAAATAACAAGACCATTTACATTTCTTAGTTGGGTTTTGATTTTTTCTGTTTTCTGCATTCATTTTCCACTGATTTCCATAATGGGTCACATTTCAGTCTTTAGCACAACTTACTGAGATGCTAAGTGGCAACAGACAACACCATCCTTAGACATTACTGTCCCAAAGAACATATTTAATATGTGTAAGTTTTCTTGCTTTGAAAGAAAAATGTTATTAGCCAATGCATCAGAAAAGGCTGTAAAAATAGAACAGAATTTGGTCAAAGCTGAAATACTTAAAAAATGGAAGACTGATTGAGATGACATCCCATCAGCTTGGAATTACCATGCCTACTTCAGCTAATTACAAGAACAAATAACACTTCATTCATACTTATTTTTTTATTCTTTGCCTCCGTCAAATGTGAAATTTAATTATCTATTCTTCGGTAGGTGAATTCTCCTTGAAAGTCTGATGTTGCATATTCCCTTTTCCATTTACCTATCCTATATTTTATTAATCAAAGAAATAATTAGTTTAGAAGATAGTAGTACTTTCTAACAATTGCAATGTTTGTCGATCCACTTACTCATATCATGTAAATATCTTTTTTATATATTTTTTATTATTTATTTAATTGTGTGTGTGTATGTATGTATGTGTGTGTGTGTGTGTGTGTGTGTGTGTGTAGAACCACGGGTGAATTTGGGAACAACCATGGACCACCTCAACCACCTCCTTGTTTACTCTGTCCAGGGATTCACAGGCTCACCCCTACCAGGGCCAGAAACGCAGGCCGCCCCCCACCTTCTTCTGCCGGATGTCTATATGTGAGGGTCTAGGATCCAAACTCAGGAACTTCCACCTGCAAGGCAGAAGCTTAACCCCTGAGCCACCTCTCCAGCCCTTATCATGTAAATATCTTTCTGGTGACATAAATGTGGTCTATGAGATTGCGTAGTTGAATACAATTTTTACAAATTAAAGAATAGAACAAAGATCAGTTGAGTTCTCAGTACTTACATATGGTGATTTGAATTAAGGAAACGGACATGAAAACAATTATAGTTTTCCTATTAAAGGAGTTGGTTACTGGGATATGTAACCAAGAAAATACATCATAGTAGCTCCAGAAGAATTAAAGAAGCTCAGGAGTTATAAAATCAGTTGGAATTTAGTATTTCTGATTCTTAAGATGTGGTTAAAATGCTGGACTCCATAAATCCCTTTTCCTTCCTGCTGAAGCTGCTTTGTTGTCAATGATTCTGAAGTTGAGTTATGAAAAAACTACTTCTTCTCACTTTCCCATCCATTATCACATCAGAATAGGGCAAAGCTGACATAGTAGGAGTGACTATCCATCTGAAGAGTTTGCCCCAGCTGGGCTACCTTCAAATTCATGGAAAGGTAGGGAAGCAATTAGAAAACAGTTGCTCTTAAGACTATCTTAAGATATATCTTGGAGACAGCTGTGCTGTCAAAAGCACTTCTTCAGCATGGTAATTAAAAAGTGATTGGGAGCCTATTTCCAGTAAGTCATGAAGGGACACTTTATAGAAGGTGGGCAGAATATGACTTAACTTTGTCACAGGGAATCCATAGATGCAAGAAGTGGAAACAGGGGACAAAAGTCAGAATTGATATGAAACTCAGTGTCAGGAAGTTTAACTAAATTAAAAAAACCTGTTGATCTGCATTGCTAGAAGAAAAAGCACAGCTACATTACTTCTAAGGAATAATACCCATAATTTTTCTGAATTTCATATATGTGTACTCTGAAATATATTTTAGTGTTATTTCTTATTCAGAAATGCCTTGTTTTGTTGAATTTTATTCATTAACATCATCAATTCAGGGAGCTTGGATTTTATTACAAAATTAGCAAATCTCTTTTCCTATGCCATTTAGGCTACATATATGAATGGTACTAATGATACTAAATTGCACAGTTATGAACAGGACTGCATTAGGAGAAAGAGTATACCATAAGAGATCTTTTAAAATACATTATTTCATTAATTATTTTGTTAAGCCCTTTATAGATAAAGAGATAGTCTCTTATTAATTTATGTATGTTACAGAAACAATGAAATTCAAAATTTATATGAAATAAGATAATGTGGCAGTTAGTTATAGATGTCATCTGGAATTGGGAACTGAATCTTCAGGTACCTCATGAAGAATTTCTTAGTTAAGGAAAGCCATATGGAACATATCTATTGACATGGAAATAGCAAGCCCATGGTGGGTATAACCTTTCTTTGGGCAGGATAATAAGATGGAAAGGGAACTGTCTAACTTTAAAAAATTGACAAGACAGAAGTTGAAATTTCTCTTAGCTCTTCCTGGGATTATGGTGTGGCCAGTTCTCTCAGCTCCCGTTTTTAAAATGAACTTTCATTTCATTGACCTAAAGGAAAATGAAATAGAACTGTGAACAAAAATAAGCCAACTTGTTTCTGTAAATTTTTTGACTCGTGTATTCATTTCAGTAATAGAATGATGAACATAAAAGATCATACTTTTTTTAATGCACATATCAGCATTGCTGTTTTCCAAACATGGTATTTCTTCCATAGAATTGTTCATGGTTACAGATTCTAGCATACTGGATTGTAGACAATATAGGTTCTGCAGTTATCAGTAATAGATGGTAGAATATTTTTGGAAATTTACATGAGAAAGTAAAAAAATTGATAGCCTTTTAAACAGTCTAATGTGCATATGTGTGCCAAAAATAAATTAAATCTGCAAGAAAAATTCAGCTAGATATAATTGATAACATTCATTCAATGTCAAATTTCGAAGTCTGTGATTGGGTATACTCCTGTATGTTTCTTAAATTCCAGTCAAGAGAGTTAAAATGGTTCACATTAAAATCTCTATATACTTTTGCATTTTGAGAATTTCTATTTTTAGCACTTAGTAAAATTATTTTGTTGAAAGTAAATATTAATTTCCACAGTCACTCGGATCTTCACTCCAAAGTATGCTTTGCAATTCATATACTATAAAGTTAAGATTTATCATCTGATTATCTAGTAGTTTTTGCATCAAGTGATTTATGCATGTTTATTTCTCACTAGATCCATGACATATGAATTATATCTACACACATAGTTATTTTTCATTTGAGTAACATAGTACTCATATGTATCAGAATAGTAATATGCCTAATCTAAAATGTCATAGTTTATCACATTTACTGAAGTTGTTGAAACTCTGTTCCAGTAAGTCCATCTTAAGTGATCACGGGAAAATTTCTGGAAGCAAAAAACACAGCATTTTGTGAAGTACTCAAAGGCAATGGACTAATAATGCTGATTTTTATATAGCATACCAACTTATTATAAAAAAGTGCCAACAGAATTTAAAGAAGAGAACAGTGAATACATGAAGTTAAAAATGTCCAAATTTGTAAATGTGAAAAATTTATGCAAAGCATGTTTTACAAAATGGTATTTAGCAGTAGTTGTGGTGATTCATACTTCTTATTCCAGGAAGTCTGGATCTCTGAGAAAAACAGATCCATGAGCTTGAGGCTACCAGCTTGCCCAGCGTGTGAGTTCTAGGGTAACCTGGGCTACAAAATAGACAGTCTGAAAAAAACAAAGATATTCAGTCAAATCTAGGATATGCAGTTCTTGTGTTAGAACCAGGCATTCTGAATTGTGAGACACAACTTGGATAAGATCACATATGTCCATCCCTCTTTCATCCCTGGCCATCAACTTTTACTGAATTCAAATCTGGATTCGTATAAGGATGATTTAAAAGAGTATGCATTCATAGCAAACATACAATTATTTTTTAGGGGTTGGTTAGCATTTTTCTTTCATAAAACATGAATTTCATTCCTTTACTACTCCTTGAAAATATATGTTCAGAAATATTATGAGCATGATACCATAATAAAAGAACCTCTAAACATCATCCATGAGACAAAACTTCTAGCCCTTGACTAAGTAAGTGTCATGCAAAATGGTCAGGCACATCCCCAGCAGAAAAAGTTGAGGTGTCACAATTGTTTTGTTCTTGTGCTGCTGTACTGAGTGAGAGGAATCTGTATGGAAAATGGCCTCTTGCGGAGTCTGCACTCAGGTAGATACGAGACTTGTCTTTTTTTTCTCCCAAAAGAAATTTAAAATCAGGTGATGACAGATCTCCTGGGAAGCATGATGCTTCTGCTCTGTGTTTACAGAGCCTGAAGAGTCAGTTGGGAAATCCAGGTGATGATGCTGATCAAGTAATTGGAATCATGAATCTAAAGCTCATTAAGAAGATTTTAGATAAACATTTGTTATTTGCATAAAAGACATGAAGTTCTGGGAAAGGAGAAGCTTTTCAAAACAGAAGTAAATTGTAGGCACTTCAAAATAGGTGAATAATGAATCAAAAAATGATGCGTACAAAATTTAAACAAAATATTTCCTTCGGACAACCATTCGCAAGACCAACTAACATAACTTGAGTGGGCACTTAATGTTGTCAGATGTTTACTGCTTTAGGTGACTTATTATCTTAGTCTTAATATAAAAAAGAAACACTTTCCATTAGAATGAACCAGTCAACACTTTAAATGGAGAAAAGTTAGCATCCATTTACATTGAACCTGAATTCAGAATGCATATTTTGGTACATATCGAAAATCTCAAATGATAAAGTCATGCAACATTGATATGAATAATCAATGTATTCCTTATACACATTTGTGAAATATTTAAGGGATTAAGTAAATACAATTTTTTTCAGGCTGTTTAATAAATGTGATCTTTTCTTTCATAGTTCTATTTTAAAACAGAGGGTTTACCTAAGTGGTACACTTGCTAACACAAAGAACACACACGTGCCAACATACAATATGCAACACACACATTTCACACCATACTATGCACACACACACATACATCACATATCATACACCATATACTATAATACTACACACACACACACACACACAAATCTCGACCTCTAATACCTTCCAATATTCTTGATGTATTCTAGTGTTTCCCATTTTGAGAAAAACAGAGTATTGCCAGATATTATGTTTTTACATGCTAATTGTTAATTAAAAATACAAAACCTTTTTATTATTATTTATTCAACTGTGTGCATATGCGTGTGTATGTGCGCATGCGTGTGTGTCTGTGTGTGTGTGTGTGTGTGTCTGTGTATATGTAGAACCACGGACGAATTCGCGAACCACCATGGACGCCTCCACCTCCTTCTGCCCCGGGATTCACAGGCTCCGCACTACCAGGACCAGAAGTGCAGGCCACCCCCGCTTCTGCCTGGCGTCTATATGTGGGATCTGGGATCCGAACTCAGGACCTTCTGCCTGCAAGGCAGAGGCTTAACCCTTGAGCCACCTCTCCAGCCCCTAAAAGCTACAAAACTTTTAAAACAATATCTATAAGATAGTTTTATAATTTCTCTACAAATCTCAGATGATGGTTTCCTAAAGTTTGTGATTAGCTACCCTACCCCTGTCTCCTAACATGGTGACAAATGTTTTGTTCACCTTGTCTGCTTTTATGGTCTGTACACATACTAATGGTACACTTCTCATTTTTTTTTCTGTGCTATGATAATAGACTGCTTGTTTGGTTTTCTTATCAAAAAAAACCCACTAATTTTGCTATTGGTGTATAAATTTAAATCAGGAAAGCAATTGATCTATTAATTTCTGGTTATATTTATTCTGTTAAATTGTTCATTTTTAATTATATTATAATTGATTTTATTTTTTAAAACTAGTAAGATTATAAAAACTCAGGAAGGGATAAAAATTCAGAAGTATAGTAGCATAGTAGGCAAGGGAAATACAGTTAAGGAATGTGAAAATAGAATAGTGTCTGATAGTAAGATCAGGAAATAAAATGGCATTACGTCCTTCACAAGAGAAAGGTGAGTGAGCATTGATGGATACAGCACGGTACTGAAGTTTTGTTAGAGCAACTCAGTTGAATCTACATGCACTTTCTAAATATGAACAATTTTAGTTATTACCATCATTTAATAATATTGACATATTAAAAATTTCTTGGAAATATATCTCATTAAATTACCTAAGATATTTATTTTACTTTTTAGGTATATTTTTCTATCAATGTATGTGCTTGCAATTGTCAGACAGGTTTACCAAGCTTTTATGAATAATTCCATATGAATAATTCACTGTCTCAGAAGACTTTCCATTCTAGAATATCTGTACTATGTATGTTTGATATGATAACAACTTCTTGAGCTTTCTCTTCTTAATTCTCAGTAATTTCACATATTGGAACATTATTGTGTCAAAATTAAATACCTGAGATTATGATTATTTTCAGAAGATTTCCCTGTCCTTTGTACATCTTGATATTCTACATCATGAGCATTTTCTGGATGCTGACTCTATTTTAATGTTCTTTCTTTCTACATGAAAGAAACGAATGAAGGTTTCAAGTTCTGGGGCATTTATGGTGGAACACAATTTTTTCATAATTTTCTGGCTCTTGATTACTAGGTTTACTCAATGAAGTCACTCAAAATTGTGCATTTCATTCCATATTTTAGTGGAGATGACCTCATAATGAGTCTGCATTTTGCCTTCACATGATCTTCAAATTACTTTTAATATTCCTGCAAGATTTTGCGTCATGGAGGGAATGAAAGGATGTGATAGTTTTTCTTAGGGATGTTTCACCAGAAGGTAGAGGTGCTGTTAAGACAGAGGCTGGGCATACCTGAGAGGAAATGACTTCCCTGCATAATTGCTGGGGAAGACTCAGCCCATGGGAGTCAGGATTATTTCCTCCACAAGGTATCTTTAATTGTCCAAGAATAAGGAGAACTGAGCCCAGGCAAACATCCATGCTTTGGCCCTAGCCCTCATACAAGGACCAAATGCTTATTGTAGATGTAATGTGAACTTTTAGTTTGAGTCCCTGCAATGACAGACTGTAGCATGGACTTGTGTGCTGGGATAAACTCCTTCTTCCAAAAGTACTTAGGTCAGGCATATTGTTGTAACAATAGGTTATGAAACAAAAAGAAGGGGGAAGTTCTCAATGAACCCCACTTATTCCTGGGAGATTACTGAAGGTTCATGTTAAACTGGGGAAGAAAATTTACTTTCCTCAATGATTCGTCCATTGATAAGAATTCCATGTCCCAGAAAATATTCATGTACTTACCAATATACTCATTCCAGAAAAGTCAGGGGGCACCTCACAAAATTGCAAAAGCAGAAGAGATGCTGGTTAGTGGTGGGGGGGGGGGAAGAGGTGAAAGTGGAATAAGTCATTATATCATGAGAAAAATTGTCAAAGGATAAAGAGGATGTCTGAATCTTTCCACGTTAGTATTCCCATCTCCTATCTAAAGCTACATCTTTCTGTGTAGTTAAGTAGTGGTCTTTCTGATTTAAAATTCTTCCTGATGAGACACAACATAATTTCCATAGATTTTTTTTTACTAGGTAACTCACTTCAATTATGAAGTACACCTGCATGTAGGCAGGGATTTATGTCTTCTTGGACCAAGATAACACAGGATATTGAAGCTGTGGTTCTCAAACCTGGGTCAAAGCTGGCTCCACAAAGATCGTCAATTGGGATTCTGAGTCCCAAAAGAACTCTTGGGACGTTGATGTAGCTAAATTATTCGGATAGAGAAAAGTCTCTAGACCTACAGCTATTTTACTAGTCGGATATCCGTCAGACTTCAGCTCCCTTCAGACGCTAAGAAAGAACTTCTCAGAAAACCCACTGTTTAAGTCATAGTAAATGATTCTTGCAACTTTATGCTATCATACTTTGGGCTAATTTGTTGCGGTGCAATGGATTACTGCTGCATTTATATTTGTGGTGGTTAGAGGTCTCCCCACAAAATTTGTTGGCAATATTTTTTTCTGAAGTGTAATTTTTGAAGTTTATTAATATTAATTAACATGAAATAGTCATTTTATCTTAAAGTACAGATGCTAAAGTAAATTTTAGTCCTACCAGATATATTTATTTATTTAGTATTTTTATTCAATTGTGCGTGTGTGTGTGTGCATGTGTGTGTGTATGTAGAACCACGGACAAATTCGGGAACCACCATGGACGCCTCCACCTCGTCCTTATTTACTCTGCCCCGGGATTCACAGGCTCCGCCCACCAGGACCAGAAACGCAGGCCGCCCCCGCTTTCGCCCGGCGTCTATACGTGGGGTCTAGGATCCGAACTCAGGACCTTCTGCTTGCAAAGCAGAGGCTTAACCCCTGAGCCCCCTCTCCAGCCCCCTACCAGATATATTTTAAATCTTGCAAAGTTCATAGTTTTCTTTTGAGTCAAATAAAGTTACAATTTACTTGTGTTTGTGTATGTGTGCAATTATATTGTGATGAACTAAATTAAAATTTTCTATAATTTCAACTTTCAGCACTGACATATAATTCATTTATTTGTGCTTTGGGATCAGGAATCTAGCAAATATCATAAATATTTTTCATAATATATAGTTCATTTAATTGAAGATGCACTTATATACATTTATATTTCTCAAAATATACCATTTTATTGATTTCCTCATGTATAAACAATAATTTATTCTTTAAATTGTTGAGTTTTTAAACTATATTTGTATATAAAACAAAGCAACAGTATCTTTTTCCTTTTTTAAAAATTTTTAAAATTATTTTTATTCAATTGTGCTTGTGTGTGTGTGCGTGTGTGTGTGTGTGTAGAACCACGGACAAATTCGGGAACCACCATGGCCCGCCTCCACCTCCTTGTTTACTCTGCCCAGGGACTCAGGCTCCGCCCTACTGGGATCAGAAGCGCAGGCCGCCCCCGCTTCCTCCTGGTGTCTAAACGTAGGGTCTAGGATACGAACTCAGGACCTTCTGCCTGCAAGGCAAAGGCTTAACCCCTGAGCCACCTCTCTAGCCCCCTTTCCTTTGTTTTGAAAATTTATATTTTACTACATGTCCTTATAAATCTGCACTTCTCCATGACTTTGAGAATCATTTTTATATAACTGATGGAGAAAATATCATTGTGGAGCAGGTGACATCATTTCTTGGGTAATAGTACCTGTTTGCAAACCTGCAGATATGAATCTTATTCTCATTAATCTGGGTATTGGAAATAAAAAAAGACAATTTCAAAAGCTGTCTTTAAAAACTTCCCCATGTGTCCTAACATTGAGCTTACCTCCTTTTCTCTCTCATACTCTCTCTCTTCCTCTGACTCAGAGAAATAATAAAATAAAATAGAAATAGAAAAAAATATAAAATGGAAAATCATATCGGGATGCTGATGTATAATAAATATATAATTCAATCCTTGTATCACAAATGTCATTTTTTAATGCAATGAGCCCTTCCTTCTAAGATACCACAAAGTTAACAGAGGAAAATATAATGAAATAAGATTTGGTAACTTATTAACTACCTTATCATCATTACTCCAGGTTATTGTCCAGAACTGTTAAAGATTCAGTGCAAAAAAATAAATCTTACAAAATGAGAATTGCTATTACTTAGAATACAATGGAGATTATGGACAATTCAGTTGTCTTGTTCTCATGACTCTCATTTCTATAATAAAATAGATTCATGTAAATGATCAGTGCTATTAACCAAGCTGTGTTAATAGAGTATAAAATTAAACATGTAATGAAATATGTAGGTTATTTTGAATAGGTATGATAGATTTTACAGTATTATAAGACATATCATCTGATATTCATAGCCAACATTGAAGTAAATTGAGAGTAAATTTAATATTCTATGATCTCTATATAACTTCCTAAATAGAGTAATGTAGGTATTCATATTTAAATTTTTCCACCAGAAATAATTGAACATGACTTTTTGCCACTGTACCTTTTCTTGGTTTGAATGTTTTATCACTGTGTCCATTGAATGAATGTCTCTTTCTTATACTTACCTGTCATTTCTTCAATATCCCATCCATGCGCAAGAAAAATGTGTCACCACAGCTCCCTTTTAGAAAAGCAACCATACATTTGCTTAGGTAACAAATGATTTATAATAGTGCATAAAGGTTAAAATTGGCAAAAGACAGAACTAATATTGGAAAATTTGTAGTCACTCTGAGTTCAATATTTGGATTGCAGCAGTTGTTGTTATGTCAACTAATGAGAAAATTTCAAGTTGAAATGATATGTTAACCATTTTTAGTTGAATAATGTACTTTACATGTATGAAGTGCCAATCAATAACGCCAATTTAGTGATAGACAACCAGTTGTTAAAGAGATGATGGTGATGAATGAATAAATGAATGAAGGATTTGTTGAATGTTTAATGACTTGGCCATCTTGAAATTCTATTTTGTTTATTTTGTAGTGCTTGCTGTATTATGCATGAAAAGAAAAATGCATATTTAATGATAAAATATGTAGATCGAAAGGACAAATGAGAAAGGAAGAGAAAAAGTGACTTTTCTGTAGAACTGTTAACCAGGAAAGGGAATATCTTCACCTCTGACCTTTTCACTAAAGACAGGAATTCTCAGTTTCTTTCTAGGCATTTCAGGAGAACAAGAGTTTTCCCCCATGTGGGTTTTCCAGGATGGAATTCATGTCAGACGGTTTGAAAACAGATGTCTTTACTAACTGAGCTATGTTGTAGGTTAATAAACTGATTATTTTAGCTGTTGTTTCTAGATAATAGGATTATGAGATTTCTATGCTGATTTTCAATTACTCTATTTTTAGCATGGATTACAGCAAATATAGAAATGTTTATTATCTCAAACATGAATGAAGACAAATTAACCTTAAGATTATTTCACTCCAGAAACATTATAAAATTTAAATTGTTAATTCTTTCCAAATAGAATTGCTAAAATCTCCATACTCTCTGCTGCAGGAGACATTGTTGTGTCCCAGACTGTAGTAGTTTCTACTTACAAAGTAACAGCATTCTCAATGTAGGTCCTTTGAATATATATCCTGCTATGCTTTGACATCAGTATTTACTGTTTTAATTATCACTATAGCCATTATTTGAAAGATAAGTGTAAGATTTCAATACAATTATTTTTCTTACAAAAAATAGTTTGGTGCGTAACAGCAAATTCTCTTGCTTCAAAATAGATAGCTCACCACACAGTTTTTTCAGCATAATACTTTCTGGTGAAAAACTAGGTTGAATTATTATTGAACAATTTAAAGCCTTAAGTTTCATCATTGTTTCTGCTTTCATTTTTTTTTTTTGTTTGAAGCAACCCTACAAGAACAAGTCATTACTTCTTGAATGCAAATTATCGCTATTTTTCTCTTATATAAAATTTTGTAGTTTTCTTCCTTCGTTGTTCAGTATGGTGATCACATATGCATGTAGGTTTATGTTAACATTTGAACCATTTCCTTGTTGTCTACCTCAGGTTCTTTCAGAAAACATTTTAAAAATCACCATTTGTCTATTTTAAAGAAAATTTGAGAACAAGACTCTACATGTCCTTAAAAAACCCTTTGCTTCATAAATACACTGTTAAAGTTTACTATTGTCATCTTTTACTCTTTCTTTTCCTTTCCATGTAATAACTGCACCTAATTCCTGCACTTGGGTGCATGCAGTACTAATGCCATACTGAGCTACTGTACTCAGGGCATGTTAATACTGAACTCTTGTACTGGGGCATACAGTATTGAATTCCTGCACTCAGGGTATACAAGGCTGAATTCCTTTTGTCTGCATTCAACACATGCTCGCTAATTGGTTATTATCTATTGTCAAGATTGAATATTTAAATATTTTCAATATTTTTCTCAGGCCCAGTTTAATCACCATTTATATGCTGCACTATCCTTCAAATTCTCAGAAAGAAATTAAAGAAAATCATCAGTAATGGAATTACTGTACGTTCACTTTTTGAGAAGCCCGTTTATTAATGGATTCTAATTTTAGAGGAGTATTTTCATTCATTCATAATGAAGTTACCTTGGGTATATACATCATGACAACATATTCTCTCCTTAATCTTCGACGAGTGAGTGTCTCATTGTTGTTTTCCAAATAAGTAGACACTAATTCACAAGAATTATAACATTGGAAGAGTTAAGGAAACGGTAATAGAAATTTCTCTTTGAAAGCAAAACCTCTTTTTGAGTGTGAGACATCACACAGCGTTTTGTTTTACTGAGCATCTTAATAAGTTTGGGTCACACAGAACTGAGCCTGAAGCTGAAATTGTCTCTGCATTATAGTGTGAGAAGAATTACAGTTTCTGTAAGGCAAAGAAGAAACATTAAGATAGCAAGTTGCTAGTGCACTTACTTTGTACATTAGGGAATAACAGAAAAGACTTTCAGAAACAGCTTTGAAAACTATTGACTTTAATTTGCTAAGTGATTCAGCTGTGTAGTAGTTCCACTCCTCTCCTCAACCCCACCTCATCTCTGAGGTTCTGCATTCTTTCAGTGTGGCTGGAATAAAAGATTTTGTTAGTATGTGCTCTGTGAATGCATAGAAAATGGGTAAAACTATTCCGTTTGCTGACTTAGCAGAGTGTTAGGTACTGACCAACAGATGATTCACAACTTGAGTGAATTCATGATAATGCAAACTGAAAGGTGCCTTAACCAAAGCAATAAATGAACTTTCAACATCCCCGAAATCATTTCCACCACCTCAGAAATCATTAAAAGTCTGGCACAGGCCCCATGCTCCATGTGGGTCATTAAATGCTTAAGGTAAAAATCAATCATATATATCCTGAAAACAGATGGTTTAATTTCAGTGACTGTTAGAAGTCATTTACCAAAAGGAGTTTGTACATTCACATTTCTGTGTTCTCTGTATATTGCCTATCAGAGAAAATGAGCTTCCCAGAGTCAGACACAACAGAAAATCTTATATGGTAAGTGGTCATATATGCTTAAACCCAATCGTTATAACCTGTAGAGATACAGATACTGATATTGACTTTAAATCAAAAACATCTGTGGAGGAGGGGAGGGCGGGAGGGAAGTGGAGCATAGAGTACCACCAGGGGCTTCATCGTGGTGAGACAACATCTTAGCAATTGTAACAAGAAAGTATAAAGGTAACATATTGAAAATGATATCACTACACATTTTGTATTTGTGAGATAAATCCATGTTTTCTTCATTCTTGCATTCAGAAAATTCTAAGAGACATGGTATTAGGGTCATATGACCCTCCTGATTGTAAAAGAAAAGAAACTGTAGCTTTAATAGGTTACAAAGTATAAGTTCACAGTAGGAAAAAAATGAGATAAATCTGGAATTGCTAGAGTCCTTCAAACCACATTTTGCCAGATATGTGAAAAGCTTTGAGGTAGCTGCTGTCAAATTGTAGGATAAATTGAATCTAGAATGCATTCATCAGAAGAAAAGAAATTAAAATATAAAATAAAGCTTGCTATCTCTTTTTTATTTTACCTTGGGCCAATACATGCTGCTGAGTGTATCGCATAAAGCATTTCCTTTGATATGCTCAGAAAATCTAGGAGGTAGGTATTAATATCCTCATTTGTAAAAAAGAGAATTGGATTCCTATAAAAATATAAGCATCTTGAAACTGGAATTTAGTAGCATGTTTAATTTTAGACTGCACTTCTGGCCACTCTGTGTATCTTTGACCACTGATATCAGGGTAAGAATTAAGGTACATGAATTAAATCTCCAAAAATGATGAATTTATTAGGATGCAAAAGGTTCATGTGCCTTTGTAACAATCTTATAAATTAGTTTATCTATAATTTGGAAAAAATAAAATCTGATAAATTTTCATACCACTTGATTTTAGTCTAAATTGTTGAAAAACTACATTTTAGGAATATATTAATTACCTTTGGTACATGTGGTAAGACTGTTTATTCTGTCAAAAAGTTATTGAATATAGAAACATCACTGTCAATTCCAACAATTTAAACTAACAATTAACTTAGCTATACTAAAACTACGCTAAACTAAACTAAAACTAATTCAGCTAAACTAAATTTCAACATCATTGTGTTAATCTACAGTTCATAGTTATGGTATAAATGTAATTAGGGACAGAATCACAGTATTGCTGCTTCTTATACTATGAATTTTTATTTATAAAAAATATCTACTTATTCATTTATTTGATAGTATGATTTTTTGGAAGTTATATACATATACGTAAATTGACAAGGATAAAGTATAATTGGTAATGTTGTGGAAATGTTAATGTCACATTTGGGGACTGATAGAATAGTATTTAAAATAATATTGGTAGAATGATTATTCTTATTTGTCAGAGAATAACAAAGTGAAGCTACTGGCAAGGATGAGCACTGAGAAGGACTGGAATGAACTGTATCTCCAGAATTTTCTGTCAAGATGATGGAACTAGGTTGTTTCGTAGAAAGTTAATCCTGCAGATTTGAGATTTCTGAAGTGTAATTGTTTTTTTAATGTTATATTTCATATGGTCTCTTTTTCATATATGATCCACTAATTGAAATCATTTACACATGCACAGCAGGTCATGTTAGCATGTCTATTTTTCATTGATATTATTACCGGTTCTCGCACTTACCTGAACATACGTTTCTCAAAAAGTTACTCAACATAGAAACATCACTGTCAATTCCAACAGTTTATGTATATATTAAATTTTATTATTATTTATTATTTATTCAATTGCGTGTATGCATGTGTGTGCATGTGTATGTATGTGTGTGTATGTATGTGTGTGTAGAACCACAGATGAATTCGGGAACCACCATGGACGCCTCCACCTCCTCCTTGTTTACTCTGCCCCGGGATTCACAGGCTCCGCCCTACCAGGACCAGAAACACAGGTTGCTCCTGCTTCTACCTGGCGTCTAGGGTAGGCTTTAGAAGCTGAACTCAGGACCTTCTACCTGCAAGGCTTAACCCCTGAGCCACCTCTCCAGCCCCAGTTTATGTATTTATTATGTTCCAATTAAGACAAAAATGAGAAATTTTACCCATGAATATAAAATTTACAAATGCTTTTATTGTTCTTATAGAAATCTTAAATGATCGTGTTCTTGAAACTGCCCACTTGCAAAATAGTGCATGGGATGACAGTGTCTCTGTACGATTGTTCTCTGTGGCTGTCAGAATGTTGTCTTCAAAGAACAGGCATGGTTTTGCCTGGCTGGAGGTGGCCTAAGTCACTACAGATATCATGGCAGTTAAGAGCTGCTTCAAGCTCGAGAGTATACTGCCTTACTCAAGCAGAGTGGAGCTAGTTAACCTAAGGCCCACCTCCTGTGAATGTCTTCCACTAGGAAGGCTTCACCTCCTAGAGGTACGCTGACCTTCCCAAACAACTAAAGTTTCAAAGACATGAGCCTGTGAGGAAAAACTCTGATTTTGAAACATGACACTCTGTCCCTGGCTCCCAGAGGTACATTGCCATCTTATTTTGCAAACCATCTTCAGTCCAATATTAAAAGTCCCATACACTATATCAGTAGTTCTAGCACATTTCAAAAGTCCAAAGTCCAAAGTCTCCTGGAAAATCAAAAGACAAGTTACATACTTTCCTTACAGATTCCTCCAACCTCCACATTCAGAGAAAAAGCTCTGTTTGCTGGTCACCACCCTGCCCATCATTCAATGGTCTCTGGTACTTGAAGCCCACAATTGGTCACCTCATGGGGACAGAGGATAACTCACTTCCCTCTTTTTCCCTGTCCACAACCCCAGCCTTAAAATTCCATTCCCCCTTCAGGTGCCCCTTATTTGCCCTTCTGAGAATTAGTCTGTGTCACCATGTAATCAATAAGCTTGTTTCATTCCTTGTCCGTGGCATGGCATGTTCATTCATGACACAGAATAAACATTCCCATTCCAAAAGGGAGGAATGGGGGCATATTCAGGAAAAATTGGTATGTAATAAAACTGAAAACCAAAAAAAAAAAAAAACCTGAAAACCAGCAGTACAAATTCCAAATACAAATATACTTCTGTTGAAATCATCTCAGTTTCAAAGGGCTTAGATTCTGTTCCTCTAGTGCAGTTTATAGAAGAAAATAAATGTTTTAGGCTGATCCTCCCATCCACTCTCTTGAGATGGCTCCTCCCATGATGTATAGTTTTCCTTGGCAGAAGTCCTGCACTGGCTTTAGCATCTTTAACATTTTCACTTCTCCGTCACAAACCAGACTTTAACTCCACAGTACAAAATGCACTTCCTGGGCTTATCTGCAGTCTTCCTTCCACATACTGCCTGACTTCAGTAATTTTCTGAAACCTTGGAAGGATACATGATACCCTCCCTCTTGAATCTTTGATACCTTTAGAACCAGGACCATATGGATAATGTTGCTGGGTTATGTCACAACTTCCAGGTAGAGATTGCCCCTAGAACCATAGCTGATTCAAAATCTTGATCTTGAAGCTGGACAGAATCTCTCCTGAGCCTTTGCTTTAGCAGAGCAGACAGTTTCTTAGAGCTCTTACCTTCAGCTATTCTGTTCCAAAAGCATTTGCATTAATATGGGTGGGAACTTTCCTTGACAGTCTTGCTCAGGGTATAGCCTCTTCTAAAATCCAAATGCAGAGAAAGGTTTTGATTTACTTATGGAGCTCATTTCTTTATCAGCAGTAGCCATTTTGCTTTCTTCAGTCTCTGTGTTCAACTCTTCAAGTTTGCCATTGCGTCTTTCTTCATCAAACCTCACAATTTTCACCTCTTTCTATTGATTCCTTGCTCTTTTCCTCATGACTCTGGACAAGAACACTAAAACATAGCTATGTTACATTGCTAAAACTACATTGCCTTGAAACTTCCTCCATCAAGCCCTCAAATTTAACTTCAGTCACACTTTCATGAAGGCAACACTTCATTAAACTCTCATCCAAAGCAGCATTCATTTTGTCCCTAGTATATTTCCCAACATAGTCTCTGCTTCCCTCCAGGGCAGCATAAGCTGAACTTCCACTGTCCACATCTCTAACAGCATCAGTCTCTTCCAAACTCTCACTAGAACCATCCTTTTAGCCCTATTTCCAAAACACAAAGCCTTTGCCAGTGCAAAGTTATCCATATTTCTCCCAACAAACAATTCCAAAGATTTACAAGCCACATCACAGCAATGACTATACTTTTCTACGTATGGGTTTCAACTACTCCCAACTTCACCAACATTTCATTTTTCTGACACTGGATTCTCTTAGTTTCATACAGCAACTACCCCCCCAATTTTCTAGCACCAATTTCTGCACCAATTATTCTTCTGTGCTTCTGTGAGATACCAGCAAGTCCCAAATAGCTTAAGAGGAAAAAAAGACAGATTTATTCAGATTATAGTTCCAAAGAGGATATATAGTCCTCTATGACAGAAAAGGCATGGCTGTCTGGCAGAAGCTAGAGGTAGCTTAAATCATTTCAGATATCATGGAGTCTGAGAGTTGCTGCAAGTTTAAGAGCAGTTTCATTCACTCAAGGAAAGTCGGGCTAGTCAATCTCTAGGCCTACCCCATGTGATTGCCTTCCTCCAGCACGTCTCTACTTTGTAAAGGAACCATGACTTTCCCAAAAACTAAATGTTCAAAGACATGGATCTGTAGGGGACAACTCACATTTCAGTCCCTGACACCTGAAGACTGTTTCAAACACTTTTGGAAATCCTTCACTTTTACTTGCTGCAGATACCAAATACAAATGACTATATTATGAGTCTTTATTCTTATCAAGCTCATACTTTCAAAAACTATGAAAAAGTTCCAAAAAATTTAAATGATGAAAATATTATGTTTTCTTCTTAATGAAGCCATTCTTAGATTGTCATGGCCGTGTTATTTTATATAATAGGTAGAAAAGCTTAGTTCATCTGTCTAGTTACGCGGAATCAATTTTCAAGGAACAGCATCGTCTGTTATAGATAGCCACTATATATCCTATTTAAATGCTGTGTAACAATGAAAATAGTTGTAAGTATCTGAAGATTTATTAAGAAAAGAAATTGAAAGAGAAGTTATCTAGCTGCTTTCTGGAGTAGAATTCAGAGAATTAAGGTTGAAGATTAAATCCTTGATTAAATCTTTTTTTTTAATTTTTTTATTATTATTATTATTATTATTTATTCAACTGTGTGCATATGCGTGTGTATGTGCACGCGCGCGCGCGCGTGTGTGTGTGTCTGTGTGTGTCTGTGTATGTGTAGAACCACGGACGAATTCGCGAACCACCATGGACGCCTCCACCTCCTTCTGCCCCGGGATTCACAGGCTCCGCCCACCAGGACCAGAAGGGCAGGCCGCCTCCGCTTCCGCCTGGCGTCTATACGTGGGATCTGGAATCCGAACTCAGGACCTTCCGCCTGCAAGGCGGAGGCTTAACCCCTGAGCCACCTCTCCAGCCCCTTGATTAAATCTTATTAAACTTAAACTTTATCTAGAAAAATTGTGTTTTGTAAATTTGTATGAATGAATATTTAGAATGTTTGCTCTCAACACTGCTCTGGTTAGTTGTGGATGAATTCATTCCATGAAATAAGAGCTTATATTCAGCATATTTTGCATCTTCTTACATTTAGAAGTATGATAGAATCATTTATTTATAAATAAGCATATAGAACATCCATACATAGTACACACACAGTTCAACAAACACTATTCATGCACTGAAAATTTTCCTTCAGTTTCCTATAAAAACAAAGGATTTATATTATGTAAAATGTTTCAAAATACAGAATGTGCAGCGTCTGCTTTTCATTGTGTTTTGGACATTTCAACAACTTCATCTCCAGCATCTGGAGATTGCCATGCTTTTCTGTGCTATCTAGAACTCTGTCTCATGGCAGTTAGTCATCTCCCTTGTTCACTTTCCTGGGGAGTATGTCTTTAGAGAGAGTCATTTCTCCTCTCATTATGTCTGTCTCACATATTTTTTAACTTCCCATAGACTACTGGAATGTGACTGCAGAAGGAGTAGGAGAAAGATGTGGGCTTCAAAATACCGTGAAAGATGCTGAAATCTGGACAAGATTGCTATCTACCTTTTCCAACAGATTTCTGGATGGTTCTTTGGAATTGACTGATCCTGACAGTAGGATTTTATGATTGCATTTGAACAGATTATAAAGTTTTTGAAAGATGATGAGGAAGTATATGTTTTGTGTATATAAAAACCAGTGCAGTTATGTTCTGTAACAATTATAAATTTCCATGAATTCAAGTTTTCTGTAAACCACTAGGAATATATTTATAATTCCTTAATTCATGGTATAGGTAAAATACTTAGCATGCTTATATTCATATGAAGGATCAATTTAATTTGTCATAACTTACTCTTGAGTTTGAGTTCAAAATCATTGTTAGGAATTGCTACTCTGTAGTCCCTCTCTTATACTTGCTGAGTGATCAAAATGGAAGATTATGATAAAGAACCATGAATCTACACTACACAAATAAACACCAGTACATATTCTTATTCTTTATTATCTAGTATAATTAGTTAGATTATTATTTCTCAATGAGTACAATGTTCTCAGACTATTAAAGAACAGCTAAGAAATCAATGACTTATTTCCTTTTTATTTCTTTTCAATTGGGCTTGCTTTTATTTGAAGGAAAAACCATTTTCGGGGCCTTAAGTACTGTTCTTCAAAGAACAGACAAATTATACTTGAGTTCTGAGTAAAAATGATGGTTAGCATTAATTAAGTTAGTTGCTACTGAGAAATGTTCACTGATATGTTTCAATAAATTTTTCTACTGGACATTTTTCATATAGTCTCAGAGAATTATATAGCAATATAATATTCCAATGCAAAAATAAAAAAAAATAAAAAGGATGATGAATTATATTGAGTGATTTAAAGGAAGATGCTCTTGCAATTATAAACTTTTACCATAATCTTTGTTATATTTTGATTCCAGACTTTTAGTTTGTGCTTCTCATGTATGTTCATTTATCAGATATAAATTTAATAATTACTTTATGTAAAATTGCTTAAACTATTTCTGTTTTTCTGATTAAATTTTTCTCTATTTTATATTACAATTTTCCCAATTTTGGGGTTTCTGACTGAGAACAAGCTTCATGTAAAAATAAATAAAATATAAACTAATAGTCTTCCATACATTGAGACTGCTCCATAAGCATGCATATCATCATTATGGAGAGGTCAAACTTATCTTCAGAATCACTCCTGATTTATCATATATATTGTCAAAGTGAAAACTTGATCAAATTTTCCATTAAATACACATTTAGAAACTTTGCTTGACTGTCAACAAATACTCTGCATTATTTTAAGTTTGTATATCTGTACCCTAAAAAAATGTTCACTCAGTAGTGATAATATTAACAGCTAAAACCAATCCTTGACACTTAGTATGATATGAATAGTTTTACCTGGTAAGGTATAACTATGGATTTGGAAGTGAATACAGCACATTGCCAAAGAGATATTGCTATCTCTCAGTTATGAATATCTAATTTCCGTATTTTAAACCAGTATCTTCAATTGCAAAAGCTTTAAAATAGATGAGTGTAAAGCCAGTGGAATTGTATTGTGAGTATAATGAGTATAACTTTTCCCGGAGAGTAAAGCTCCAGATGAAGTAGGATTAAACTGCATTACTGTAGAAATGATGCTACCACTGTAGAAGAAGAGCACTTATTTTACCTGGGGTGTTTTTTTTTCCCTTCTTTAAGTACGCAGAAAGAAGAATGTGCTGTTTTCAAATGATTTTTAAACTCAAAATTGTCAGTATTTTAAAGGAGCATATGTTGGAAAAACACAGTTAAAGTACTGCATGTAACACAATGCTGCAGACTCAAATGTTGCTCATAGAGGAATGAGTCAGGTTTCAAATGAAAATTTTTTTTTGAAGGCAGAACTATCAATGTTCACAGTCTGCATGGAACATGCTATATCAAAAAGAAATAGTTGTGGGGTTGGAGAGGTGGCTCAGGGGTTAAGCCTCTGCCTTGCAGGCAGAAGGTCCTGAGTTTGGATCCTAGACTCCATGTATAGACGTCGGGTGGCACCAGGGGATGGCCTGCGTTTCTGGTCCTGGTAGGGCAGAGCCTGTGAATCCCGGGGCAGAATAAACAAGGAGGTGGAGGCAGTCCAAGGTGGTTCCTAAATTCATCCGTGGTTCTACACACACACACACACACACTCACACACACATACACACACACACACACACACATACACACACACATACACATACACACACACGCACAATTGAATAAAATAAAAAAAATTAAAAAAAGAAATAATTGTGTCTAACAGAGAGAGAAACATACCAAGTAAAACTGATAAAGTATCATTAAAGTATAAATAGTGTTTCTCCTAATATTTGGTAAAAGTCACCTGTGCATTGTAACATTTCAGTAATGTGAGACACATTCAGTACCACACACATACACTTATGATAAAAGCAAGAAGCCACTGACTAGCTATTTCTCCTGGGTAAAAGGTTTAACCATCACAAGTCTCTGCCTTTTTTTTTCTGAGAGATTTAGTATTCATACATACACACTGTATCATTCTGAGAATTGCCAACTAAGCACCACAGACTGTAGCATATCATGCTCACAAAATCTATCTTTTATGCCCTCTGCGCACTGCCTACAAATAAAAATTTAGAGTAATTTATCTGGGAAACATTTAAAAATGATGCACAAAGAAAAATACTTTATCAAATGGAAATAAGGAAAAACACAGATGAAATGGATTACATCTGTTAATTGTGAAATCATTCTTTATGAGGATTATAAGATATAAAAATTAAAAGATAATTGAAACTCAAATGTTATTTACCTTTATATTTTGTTGATGCATAATTGTGCATATTTACTGAGACCCATTTTCATGAAATATGACATTTGGTGCTCAAATGTATTGATCAAATCTCGGTAATTAGTACATCCATCTCATCAAACATTCATCATTTCTTCATAGTAGGATACTTTAGCCTCCACATTTGTACTTCTTTATAAATTTGCACAATTTTGCATAATAAATTGTTGCAAGTGATACCTGTTATTCTATGTTATTTTGTGGAGCACTGGAGTGAGTTATTTTAGCTAGATATATTTTGAAACATCTTTGTTTTTAATCTCTAAATCTCCCTAACACTCCTCATCTTTCTAACATCTAGTGAATATATTTCTATTGTGTACTCTTACGAGAATGATATTTTTACTTTCTATATATGAGTGGACAATTAACTAATTTTTATTTTTCATTAATTAATTAATAGTTGTGAATTAATTAATTATATGTCTGTGTTCCTGTGTATCCAAAACACTGTGTGCACCAGAGGAGGATGAAAGATAACTTGTGCCTGCGAGGCAGAGTTTTGACCCCTGAGCCATCTTTCCAGCCATCTTAACTATTTTTTCTTTCTTTTAAAAAATTTTATCCACATTTTATTTTGTTCCTAATCATACAAACTCAATAGGCACCCCATTTTCTCCCTCCCTCCTGTCTTTCCCTGTCATCCCCATTTCACTCCTCCCCTTTCCTTTCACCTCCCTTCCTCCCTTCCCTTCTTCCACTGTCTCCCCCCTCTTCCCTCCCATCCTGGAGTATCCTTTTGTGTGAATGCCAAACCTTCCTCTGAGTCCTCCACCCTAGTGAGGGGTAAGAATTCAGTGGCATAGCCCGTAGAACCTTCTTGGGCTCCCCCTTAGCATGGGAACTCTATTATGACTGTTTTATCCCTTACCTCTAAGGATCCTACTGCCTGGAGCCTTCTCTCTTGTAATCCATGCTAGACTTTTGGGGATCTTTGACATGTCAGCCATTGTGCAGTTCAGGCAAAGTCCAGTTCTGGCTGCTGCAGCCCTAATTTGTGTGGAGTATCTTGCATATCTTTGGTCTCCCCATCTTTAGGCTCTTACAATCTTGCTGCCCCACTTTTTCAGCAAGGTTCCCTGAGCTTTATGATGGGTCGAGATTTGGCTGGTATGGTTCCAGATGATTAATGTAGGGTCTTTGGTGTTCTGAATTATGTTTTGTTGTTATTTTCTGTTTTACTTTTCCTGCATCACCCTTGGCTCCATTCTGATTAGTATTGAAGGCCACCTCCTAAACAAAGATAAAAGGCTATTTAAATGAAGATATTAATATAAGATGAGACTCAAAGGTAGATGAAATGACATATGACCCTGCTATAACACTTCTGGGAATAATCCCCCATAATGCAAAAATTCACTGCAGTGACACAAGCATAACCATGTTCATTAAAGTGTAAATAGTGTTTCTGCTAAATATTTGGTAAAAGTCACCTGCGCATTATAATATTTCACGAATGTGAGACACATTCAGTACCACATGCATACACTTATGATAAAAGCAAGAAACCACTGACTAGTTATGTTCTCCTGGGTAAAAGGTTTAACCATCGCAAGTCTCTGCTTTTTTTTCTGAGAGATTTAGTATTCATGCATAAAAACTGTATCATTCTGAGAATTGTCAACTAAGCACCACATACTGTAACATATCATGCTCACAAAATCTATCTTTTGTGGAGTATCTTGCATATCTTGGTCCTCCCCATATTTAGGCACTTACAATCTTGCTGCCCCTCTTCTACCAGGTTCCCTGAGCTTTAGTATGGGGAGATATGTGGCTGATTTGGTTCCAGGTGAATAATGTAGGGTCTTTGGTATTCTGAATTATGATTTATTGTTTTCAGTTTTGTTTTTCCTGCACTGCCCTTGGCTGCATCCTGATTAGTATGGAAGGTCACCTCCTAACTAAAGATAAAAGACTGTTTAACCTTAATATAAGAAAAGATTCAAAGGTTGATGGAAGAATAGAAGTAGGATACAGCAGTTGAGGGGTATGTCAGTGTCCCAATTATTGGATGGTTGTGCTTGCCTAGCAGGGGTGCTATCATTATCAAGAATATGGATCATTGAGGCCAGCATATTATTCTTGGAGCTCAGAATCTGGTAAGCATGAAGCGGTAGAGAGAAATGACTCTGGAAAGCTGTTGTCTGAACTTCACACATGAATATTGAAGTACATGATTATGCACAACACGTTAAAAAATACATTCTTTAAAAAAATTCAGCAAAACTAATATGTATACACAATTACTTGTAGCAGGAATGGTTACTTGAAATTAGCTTTCACTTTAATGTAGACATTAATAATAATTCTTATTCATAATATCTTCATATTTTATTGCTTTAGACTTTAAATATGTTTCCGATATTTTTATCAGAGAAACTATTCATTGAGTTTGAATAAAAATCTTCCCATAATATTTAAATTTGCTGACAGCCTCAATATACAATGAACAATAATTGGATCTAATAGATGCAAGGGTAAGAGCTGTTTTCTATTAAGGCCCATTAATCTTATTTTAGCTCTGTAGTTTTATGACCATACGGATATATCTGTCTTTAATATAATGCTCTGCTAATGCCAACAACTTTTAAAGTTTTATTTAAGATAAATATGACAGTGCATAATCCTTTATAGCTGAGAATGGATAAGACTGTCTTGCAATATCACATTCTCAAACCTCAAAGAGAAATATGAAAGTAAACACAGTATTCAAGGAAATTTTAATAACATAAAGAACTAAAATTTAATAACTTTGACGTTGTCCTGTGGAAATCAGGTTTGGGATCATCATGGTTTATGACTGAAGGAAATTAATTCATTGAGAGATTCAATGAAAAAATCAAAAGACAAACAGAGATATTATGACTATAATAACATTTTCTCTTTCACATTGCCACACATTCTTATGTATAATTTCCATACCCATGAATTCAATGAACAGGTTTATAAATATGCATGTTATTGTGTTTCTTCTTAACATGAGCACTGTTTCTTACTTCACAGTGCAGTAGAACAAGCATCTGCATAACATTCGCCTCTTAGGAGGTCTGTTAAAAAAGCAAACACTATGTGACTTCTTTGCTTTATTAATCTCAGTGGCAGGCATTGGTGATTAGATTCACTTACATAGATTTTTTTTCTCTTCCAAAGTGCCATCCAGTCTTCCAGATAATGACTACTTGATAATTCTATGCCGAGGATCTAGGACTGCAATTACAAGAACTTAGAGCATGCAGAAGTGATGTGATTTTAAGACCCAAATGTTACAACAGAATAAAATAAGTGTCCTGGTATTAATAATATAGTTATCACTTCACACATTATGCACTAATTATTACATAATATAATTATACAATATAATACACCGATGTAGCAAGTTATTCTGAAGACATACATTAAGGCAGCAAAAGGCTTATGAAGGATATGTCTTTTTAGTGTTGTTGTTGAACATAAGTATGAAATGTTGGCATAATTTCTTCTGCCATTGCTGTAATGTATACATTCACCAAATAAATTAGGGCAATGCGGATGCAATGAGTCATCATGGCAGGACAGTGATCAGCAGGGGCCAAGGGAACAGGCCACACCATATCTACGGAAAGAGAAGAGAAGCAGCAAGGATCAAGCAAATCCTGGAGTTTGCAGAACTGCCAAATGCCAAGGTATTTATTCTCCTTATGCTCTACATGCCCATGTGACTATCTACATAGTCACACTCAGTGCATGCTGGATCTTCCCACATCAGTTAGTGATTATTTCCTACAGACTTGATCAGAGTTTTTTCCTAAATAGAAGTTTCTCATTGTTGTACCAGAATGCATGGCTCTCAATTGTCAAATTGACAGTTAAATTAATTGCCACAATGAGAGATAGAGTCTAAAAGTGAGAGTAATATAACATTTTACTCAATGCTATTTTTAAATTACCTTTCCTCATATATATCTATTTATTCAAACTGTTGGTCATCAAGCAGCTAAATTATTAAACTAAATTCTACTCTATTTTTGTAAACAATACATTAAAATTTGCATCATGTGTATTAAATGCAGCAGGAAACATTAGGCAAAAGATATTATGCCTTGAGGAAAACAGCTGAAGCAAATTTGTAAGGCAATCTGTTTCTTGTACTTCATGTTCACTAACCTGAAAATTGAATCCAATGATTATAGTTAGTACAATATTAAATATTCTCTGCCTTATTTTATGCAATGTCAAGTTAGATAATGACCATCTACTTTTATAACTAGATCACAAATGAAACATGGAACTTATGCTAGATTTTTAAATTTCAAAAATCTGGCAAAATGTAACATTTTATTTGAATTGACTTGACTGAAATTTCACAAAAAATATGTTTTAGGAATTTTTTTAGGAAGAAAGTCTGGCAAATTTAATTAATCTGGTAAGCAAATTTTTCTTGAGATTTTACAAAATTCCATGAAATTAGATAACAGAAAATAAAATAAGATTGCCTTTTGCTATTTAAATTAATGTGTTTTAAATGTTAAACATTATGCTTGATTTTAATTCATTTTTTATTTCTATTCTTTTTAAAAGATTTATTTACAAAAAGGAAGATATTCAGACTACCCATCCATGGTACTCAGGGCAGGTAGAATGACTTTAATAATGCTCACTTCTTCCAAGAATAAAATTATTTTCGTTCTTAGTCAAAATATGATGTTAACTTTCAAAGAAAATGTTAAACTGTTCCGTTTGGATTGCCTCCAATCTTCCATGACTCGTGTACTTATAAACCAAACTATTAGAATGAATTACTTGCCGTTGAAAAGTAGTAAAAATTTCATTGTATGTCATCTTACAGATGATGTCATTGGAAAATTTAGGCAATGAACAGGGTCACTGAAATAATAAGGTAGAATAAATATTCTTTACCGAACAGAAGGGAGTGAAAATTAATCAGTGGCCTAGTTTCTGCTGGGGTGTTGCTTGGGAGATAAGCATGTTCAATTTTTTTTCTGCAAAATATATGGCCTTAATATGCATAAAAAGTGTCACAAGTATTGCTAGAAACACTCCTACTATATAAATTTTCAGCTTCAAATGTGAGATATCCCATTTATTAGAATTTTGTCATTTGTTTCTCCAATATCCTTGCAAAATTCACTCCAAAGGTATACAATGGCATATATCCAAAACTCTCACTCTTATTTGTAGGTTTTAATGTTTGTTGCCCAGTATATCTGTAGAGTCCATGCACTCTCTCTCAGTTGTTGACAGTTGTCATGGTGTGGAATGTGATGCCCACAGATTCATATCTTTGGCAACACCTTTAGGAGGCAAGGTTTTGCTGGAAGGAGGCAGTCACAGGAGGTGGGCTTTGAGGTCTGCTCTAGCAGTGACAGTCTTGTAGCTCTCAGTCTCCATGAAGGACTTAACTTAGCCCATCTCCAGCTTCTAACAGCTGGCTATGCCTCGCTAGCCTTAGTGGACTGTATCTCCCCACTAGAACAGTCAACTGAATAAATCTCCCTTTCCCCCTTAAGTTGCTTGATTTTGGGTGTTCTCTCACAGCAACAGATAAGAGTAACTGATATGACAATATATCTAATTCAATACAAGCTTTCCAAGTAAATCTAAAAAATTATTTCCCAACATCACAAGCAACCTACCAAACAAAATCATCTCAAGCAGAACATAAGTTTTAAATTAATTAAGCATGACATCATAATATCTTCACTAATATACCAAATAAATCTCATCACGTTATACTTTATGATGATTACTCAAATGGTTACATTGAAACTTCTTTAAACAAGCAGTTTTCTTTGGACATTTTAGGCTAAATTATCAAATAAAATTTCTAGGAATACAACTTATCTTTATACATACAGGACTTATTTTCTAAGTCAAGTGTATTTTTTATATTTAGTCATTAAACAATAAATAGTTCTTCAAAACTCTGATATCAATTATAAGGAAAATAAAAGTAGTTTCTCAAATATCTTCAGTAGTGATCTTTTCAGTTTTTTGTATTAGAAGCAGTTATGTATTACACATATATATAATTTTTAAACATTTTAAACCTTTTATCACTTATAGTGTAAAAATAAATCTATGAGTTAATTTTATGAATTACAATATATTTCAGGAAAATCATTTTTGTGTTGTTCATAGTCTGGTGAATAACTGACTGCCTTTCTTTTCAGTTTTTTCCTTAAACTTTCTGGGTACTATATAGCAGAATGTTTCAGAATTTAATCAATACCCAAGAACGAGGATGGACAGTTTTTTCAACACAGGTTTTGACTTATTTTTACAAGGCCACAAGTAATTGAACCAAAATATTGTGCTACAGCCTCACATCTTCCTCTTTTTGGCAAAGATTTGCAGCAGATACTGTAAGTTCATAGCAAATCCCAGGTGGTTTATGGTGATTCAGAATGATCTGAACAAAAGTTATAAAACTTTTTTAGATTTCATTTCCATTATGATGAAGTAGCAGATGAGCCCTACTATGAGAAAGGAATGAAATGTCATCTCCCACTGAAATTGTATGCAAAATTTTTGTGCTCCATTTGCCCATAAACAATTGAAAAAAGCATTTTCTAGGATTTTGCATAGTTCCTTTGAATTGCATTTTAAAGACCAATTTATTGTTATTTTGTAGAAAAATGTTTCACAGAATTTTTTCCATATCAATTTTAATTGTGTGTGTGTGCGTGTGTGTGTGTGTGTCTATGTCTGTGTCTGTGTCTGTGTGGGCCTTTTCTATGTATATGCAAATACATGTATTTATAGTCATGTGAAATCATAAAACCAACTTTGGGTGTCAATCATCAGATGCCATGTACTGTTTCTTCTAGGATTTTACATAACATCTCTCATTGGAGTAGAGTACAAAGAACTCTCCTCCCTCTCCCTCTCTTGCTTCTTTTAGAACAGACATTTACAAGCACATGCCAGACCCTTACTTTGGTTCTGGAGATAGAGAGATCAGGCCCTTGTGCTTGCAAGAAATTGTGCTAACTGCATGGTTTACCCAATTCTTTTTAACTCTTTATGGCAATTATATCATGTCTCACCTCCATATTGTAAAATTGTCGTTCATAATGACGTTACATTTTGCTTATGTAATAGTTTCATACTGAAATTATCATGTATATCTGAGTGGCATACATATGTTACTGGATTAATTTCTACTTTTACTCTCCATGAACGCAGTTAACCTTAGAAAGAAAATTACGAAGAGAACATGTTGCTACGTCTTAACTTAAAAATAATAAATACAGGATGTCTCATTACTTATTTGAGTCCTTGATGGAGGCCTATTTTCTCTGCTGTAACATGGTCCCTTCTCTCCTTGTTTCTGGTGTGGCCCTCCTATCCCATCCCTCCTGTTCATAATCCTTGCAATTACTGTCTCTAGGTGGGCTGGTGGGTTTGGTCTAGGAGTCACCTATTAGGGAGTACATACGGTGCTTAATTTTCTGGGTCTGGGATACTTCACTTACTATAATTGTTTCTAATGACATCCATTTCCCGGCAAATTCCAATAATTCATCATTTTTGATGGCCGAGTAGTACTCCATTGTATAGATGTACCACTATTTCCTTATCCACTCATCAACTGTTGGACATTTGGGTTGATTCCATGACTTTGCTATTGTAAATAGTGCTGCTATGAACATGGTCGTGCTTGTGTTATCAAGGTGAACCTCTGCTGTATGGGGGGTTATACCCAAAAGTGGAATCGCAGGGTCATATGGCATTTCAATCTTTAATTTCTTTAAGAATCTCCAGACGGCTCACCAGAGTGGCTGTATGAGCCTGCATTCCCACCAACAATGTAGCAGAGTTCCCCTCTCTCCACATCCTCTTCAGCATTTGTTGTTGTTTGTATTGTGCATTTTTGCCATCCTGACCGGGGTGAGATGATATCTCAGGGAAGTTTTGATTTGCATTTCCCTGATGGCTAAGAAAGTGGAGAATTTTTTAAGATATTTGTTAGACATTTTAATTTCCTCCCTGGTAAAGTTTCTTTTAAGTTCCAGGGCCCATTTTTTAATTGGGCCATTGGTTTCCTTGGTGTTTAGTTTTCTAAGTGCTTTGTGCACTCTGGACAGCAGAGCTCTATCAGATGTGTGGTTAGTGAAGATTTTCTCCCATTCTGTGGGTTGCCTTTGAGCTACTGAGGGGGTATGATCTCACCAGAAGAGGAGGGCATATAGTCTGGCAGATAAAAAGTAACCATTTTGCAAATGGGTGATAGACCCCTCCCTCACTGTGGTTTCCCACTTTTATTACATCTACCTTTGAATGTGCTTTTATCACAATACTCTAATTTAACAGCTTTTTGTCTCTGGCTAGAGGGTAACATACAATGCCCACCAGGATGGAGTGAAGGGCATTGCAGGAGCAGCAAAACTACAAAAGAAAATCAACAAACCACAATACAGAACCTCAGAGACTCTTTATCAACCACCTAGAACTAGGCTAGCTTAATCTCTCCCATCCTGAAGCTCAGGGAAATTTGTGGAAGAGGGGGCGGTAAGAGTGTCAGAGCAAAAGGATGGGAGGAGCAATGATATGTAAGATACTCCATACGAGTTAGGGCTGAAGCAATCATAATTGGACTTTACATGCCTTGCACATTGTCCAACACACTATTGACCTCACAAAGTCTAGCATCTGCTAAAGGCACCAAGATCCTTGGAGGCAAGGGATTGGCAGCCACAGCAGTGTTCCTATACCTAAGAGGAACACGGGAAAGGGTTCAGGAAAAGGTCAATGGGTCCTTGTATATCATCGGAGAGGAGGGCCCAGAGGAAAATCAGGCATGCACAAGAAAGGACTCTCTGGGAATTGGGGTGGGAGGCACTGGGGGATGGGGAGGGAGGGAAGGGGAGCAGGGGTTTCGGGGGGAGGAGGAGAGAGGGAGGGAACTGGTGTACCTATTAAGTTTGTATGAGCTGAAATAATAATAAAAATGTATTAATAAAAAATAATAAATAAAAGTCAACAAATTACTGAAAATAATCAGCCAAATAAACTATAAGATTTACTGCCAAAACAAGATATATAGTCTGGACATATGTAGAGAGATATATAGCACAATGGCTTCTTCTTTCATATTTGTTTATAAAGACATAAGGATAGCAATAAAAATGGAATGGTATGGGACAATATAAGATATGCAAACTAAATTTTTGCAGTGTTAAAGATGAATGAGGAGGCTTGCAGATTTTTTCCTTAAAGAGTTAGGTGAGATCCACTACAGATGTAGGAAATTCTTTCATTTTCAGTACCAAGGAATAGCTCCAAGATGGAAGAAAAATAATTCCAGAGAGTAAAATATGAGGTTTTAAAGAATACAACAGAGTCAAAAACTGAACTCTAACCAGGTACAATGTCCATCAAAATATATATATATATATATATATTTTTTTTAACAAATAAAAGAGAATTTATTTCAATGGGAAAAATTAACCAAATTGGCACACAAAATGATAAAGGTCAGAAAAATTATTTTAAATTTTTTAATTATTTATCATTTATTCAATTGTGCATGTATGTGTGTGTGTGCATGTGTGTATGTATGTGTGTATATTGTGTGTGTGTGTGTGTGTGTAGAACCACGGACGAATTCGGGAACCACCATGGACCGCCTCCAATTCCTCCTTGTTTACTCTGCTCAGGGATTCACAGGCTCCGCCCTACCAGGACCAGAAACAGGCCACCCCCCTACCCCCCCACCCCCCCACCCCGCTTGGGCCCGGCATCTATACATGGAGTCTAGGATCCAAAGTCAGGACTGTCTGCCTGCAAGGCAGAGGCGTAACCCCAGAGCCACCTCTCCAGCTCCCAGAAAAATTATTTTAGTGTAAGAAAAGTAGGAAGACTTTAAATTCTAAGTAAAATGAGCCTCAAACACTATATGCAGGTAAGCTCTGATATGGATAGCTCTCATTCCTTCCCATTTCTCTCATTCAATAGAGTGAAATGTTTTTCCCAAAGATGTTTAAGAAATGCTCATATCATCGGAGTATTCCAGCAAACAGTTTTAATGTGCATTTTAATTGCAATTAGTGAACCTATAAATATTCATATATAATTTACACATAACATATTTGTATATAGAAAAATGCCTTCAGTACACATGTATGTGTGTAGATTAGGAAATCAGATCTGAATAGACAACTACCAAATGAGATACTCATTTATCTAAAATAGAAAAGGGCTCATTATCCTTTCATGTATGTGCATATGTAGTTTATGTGTAATTTTTGTATGTGGAGGAGTGTGCATGTGTTTAGATGTGTATAGATGAGAGCTACTGAGTGTATGCACTATGGATGTGCAAGGTGACATTGGGAATCAACTGGATTGGTCTATGTCCTCACCACTTTCTGTTGGTATTACCTAGGCTCCACATTTCCATAGCCAGAATTATAAGATGCAGCCATGTCTGCCAGACCATTTACTGTGCAATCTGGAGCTTCAAATTCAACCCCTTTTATATGTGAAGCAAAAGTTTTATCCACTGAACTACCTACCTACCTAGCGTATAATATCTGACAATTAATTCCAAGTAGAAAATTCCCAAAATCAAAAAAAAACATGATAAATTTGAAGAAACACTTGTGCTTGAAAAGGACAAATCAAAAACTTAAAACTTGGATAATGAAATTTGAAGGTGGCAGTACAGACCTTGAAAGCAGATTTTCATGAAGACAGCTGATATCCTCAGAAACACCAAAAGTTTAGTATTCTGAACTATGGTTTGTTGTTGTTTTCAGTTTTGTTGTTCCTACACTGCCCTTGGTTGCATCTTGATTGTTTGTCGAGATCATCTCCTAACCAAAGATAAAAGACTGCTTAAATGAAATATATATATATGAAATATAAAAAGACTCAAAGGCAGTTGGAAGAATAAGAGTAGGATGCAGCAGAGAGAGGATCAGTTTCTCATTTGTTGGTTGGTTACCATCTAACTGCTAGCCTATACCCTCCCTAAATGGGGAGATGAAACCTGTTGAGTCTCAAGTGAACAGGAAGGGAAGTGAGAGTGAGTTGCATCAGATGTCTCACTACTTAATGTAGTACATGACCATGGCACAATTTCTCTATTGAAGTCTGTTCTCTTGTCACCTTTTTTGAGGTCTTCTTTTCCTTCTCTCCTATTTATAAGCTTTTGCAATTATAGTGGATATTACAGATGTTTACTTTTGAGTATGTCATTAAGTGGGTTTGCAATTAGGATCCACTTATTAGAGATAGCCTTCATAAATCTTTTAAAAGTAAAACAACAGGGGGAAGGGGGACCATGGGGAGGAGGAAGGGGAAGTGAAAAGAAGGGGGTACCTACTGAGCTTTTATAACTAGGCAAAAAAGTATGAAAAATACCAAAAATGTATTAAATTTCTATAATTGGATAATTTTATTCTTTTCAAATAAATATATTTAGTTGTATGTCATAACTATTGCAGTTTTCTTTCATTGTTGCTGATAAAATCACCATCAAATGACTTAATGGAACAAGAGGTTTATTCTCTTACAATAATCTTGTTACAGTTTTTAGTACAGCTTGAAGGGCAAGCTCACACCAACATCAGAGCTGAGGAACTGGCCACACCATATCCACAGAGTAGCTGAGAGAGGGACAATCTTTACTTGCTAGATCAGATGTCTAGTCAGGTATACACAAGGATGCCAACTTCTTCAACCAGCTCTCCGTATTTTATACACCTGTTCAGGGCCTAGTCTCACTCACCTTGGGCTGGGTCTGCCCCATCAACTAGACACTCTCCTTCAGGTTCGCTCTGGGCTTAACTCAAACTCCTAGTTATCTACAAATGTGCACAGAATTATTAAAATACTCCATATTCATGTTATTGTAAACTAGAAGAAGAACATATTGAAGGGAAGTAAATAGGTAATAAGGGAAGACTGAAGACTAGGAAGACAATATACCAAACTGCTTTGTAAATAAATGATATTATACGCATGAACTAGAAGAGAACTGAGTACTCAACCTAGAAGACTTCTACAACATAAGGTATTTATTACTGAAAAGCACAACTTGTCAAAATGTAAGAAAAAAGAGTGGATTGGTTGTCCCTAAGTTATAAAAAGTTAGGAAATGCTTGTCTCTGAACAGAGCATAAAAGCCTCACTGACACCCCATCGGAAGACCCTGGGAACATCACAGAAGGGAGCCAGCAAGATTATAAGATTTTAAAGTGGAAATGTGGTAGGCTATGTTTTATCTCCTAGACACAACAAAGTTGTGATTTGTAAGATTTCATGGCAGATATGCTTGTAAAAGAATTGCATGGGAACCATAGCATCAGAAAGACCTCAAAATGACCCACACCTCTCTAAAAGACTGATGAAGGCTAATGTTGATGAGGAAGTGAAGGAGGATGCTTTCCTCCATGGTATGTCACTGTTCTAGGATGCTTGTCAGAGCATGAATCAGGTCAGGCAAAAGTCATCACAGACTTTTTTTTATTTTATCTTCTACCTGAACCAATTCCCAGCATTCCTGGCTACCTAACAAAATATAGCACAATGTACAAACTGCTCAACTATTTTCTAGCATGAGTCATGTGTCTGTCCCTGCAATACTCAATACTCCTTTCCTCTATCTCAGTGGAACCTAATGTTCGTTCTCCCTTTAACAGTTAGTGTTTATTCCTATCTTTCTGGACATTTTCTAAAAATCAAAGCATGTATGTCAGATGATGGTTCATTGTTCTCATATCATGGGTGAATCATGGAGAATGTGGGCTCTTTGTTCAATTAGTTTTCCTTATTACTTGTATGTAACTCTTTCATCCTCTTCCCTAAAATAAACAGTGATTTTGCCCTGAAAGGAGCCGCTATTGTCCACACATGCAAAGAGACAAAAGGGTGGGAGGGATAGGGATAGATGGGTGAAAGGAGATGAGGGAAGGAGAATAGGGGTGGCAGGGAAAGAGAGGGGGCATGGCCATAAATTTGTTTGTACATAAAAAATTCTTAATAAAAAAGGAAAAAATGATCAGACTGCACTATATTTCTTTTTGAATTTCTGCTTTCCTAACTAGTAGTCTCAATAAGTTAAACATTTAAAAAAAGTATTGCTCCGGAAGTCCAAGAAGGGGCTATGCCACAGAATCCTGAACCCTCACTAGAGTGAAAGAGTCAGAGGGAGATTTGACATTCACACAAAAGGATGCTCCAGGGGATGTAAGGAGGTACTGGGAGAAGAAGAAGGAGGGAGGGGGATGAAAGGAGGGGTGAAGGGGGAGAATACAAGAGGTATGACTGGGGAGAGGAAGAGGGAGGGAAAGGATGGGGTGCCTATTGAGCTTGTATGAGTAGGAAAAAATAAAATATGAAAAAAGGACTGTTGTCTTTTATTCTTCTAAAGTTTTCCAATATAATAAAGTTCAATATCTTTGCCATCCAAATTATCAATGTTCTTGCTAATCACACTGTTTCAGTAAGCTCTTCCCACATTTCTGGTATGTTTCATTGCTAATGGTCACTTCATTTCTGAAGTCTTACTTCAACACATAGCACTCGGACTAAGCACAGAAAAACCGAAGGCTGATTTCAAGCTAAGTGTCACTATGCTAAAAATTATTTCTAAGACCATAACATCTAAACTTTTGAAATTCTCAGTGAGATTGTTCAGGAATAGGTATGGAAAATCTTAAGCAATGGATAATATATAGAACAATAAACATGTGCATTTAAACACTGGATACTTTTATCCTGGATTACATTTGATTTAACATGCAAAATCCTTTTATTTAATGACTTCATGTTCCTATAAACATACTTATAAATAGACATGTTGTTGGAAAAAAAGAGAGTTGTCCCTTAGGTGAAGGTGAGGTAAAGATTTTATGGTAAAGATGGAAACTGCATTCTACTTAAGCAAGTGAATACTTAAACAATACTTAAAACACTCCCAATGAAGAGACACAGGATATTTTAGTTCATGAAGATAAGATTTATTCATGTCCCCTTCTAGAAAAATGCTTGAGCTAGAGTTATGTATGTGAAGCTTGATGGAATAATTTTAAGACTAAAATCTGTGGTGTTAAGACACTGAACATATTCATAAATTTGTTTCTATTTAAACAATCAAAGCTTTGTGACTGTCTATTTAATATTTTTGCTATGCTTAACCTTTAGCTTTGTGTTAATTTAATCTTCATTCATTAAATTTTGAAATCCAATTAAGTGTTACACTTGAAAAAAAGTCTTAAAACATCTTTTCCTTAATTGCTTACGTTCATCTTCTAAGTCCATAAAATATGGATGGAAGCAAAAGTTCCATTGCTTTATTACTAGGGAAATCTGTATAGTATAAAAATCTGTAGTATAAAACTTTCCCAAGTATTAATTCTATAAATAAAAATGAAATATCTCATTTAGACATACAAATTTATAGCCTGAAGAATCAGAACAAAGAATCTTTGTTTCTTTAATGGATACATATGGCTCTGTAAATTACAAGCTATTTCATCACCATTAACTAAGATACTGTGTAGAGACAATACATACATCAGGCTGAAGTATGTGCAATAGAGAGAAGCTTATGACCAGGTTTCTTGCCCTAAATCTTTTTTTAAGTTTGACTTTACATTTATGTATCAGAAATGAACTTGTATAGATTGCTGCTCTACTGAATTGTAACTTGTGAAGTTGAAATAATAAAGGGTATAATAGGCTGGGGAAATGGCTCAAGAATTAAAGTCCTTGCCTTGCAATCAAAAGGCAAGGCAATCAAAAGGATCTGAATTTAGAGTCCAGATACCACATACCACATTCTGGGTGGATAAAACTGTGGCTTGTAATTTGAGCCTGGGAACACTCAGATCAAACCAATATGGAGGAAGAGCAATTAGCTTTATTCTAGATGTCACTCTCAGTTGTCCGCAGTATATATCATACCTGTGGTATTGTAAACAGACACATGTACACACAAATATATAAAGTGTGTATTAATTATAAAAATAAAGGTTATAGATATAATAATGATAATGATAATAAAAATATAAATTCAACATTGCACTACTTAAATTATTTGATAAACTATCCATATCAACACAATCTGTGATTTAATGTTGCAGTAAAAAATGGCGTGTTTTTTAATAAGTTATTTACTAATTAAGTAAATAACACTTACAGTTTGATAGTAAATTTTGTAGGTTAACTTTCCAATAGCCCAGGAATGTAACCAAACATAAATATCTATCTAGAGTGGTAGATGATACACTGCCATCATTTAAATATACATTTGCAAGCAATGACTGTAAATGAAAATACTCATTCCTAAAAATAAATCTTGACATGAACTTTTTTTCTGAAGACCTACTGAGTTAATATTGAACATAAGCAAGTGTGTTGGCTCAAAGATCACATATTTCTCTGATTGCATTGCTAACAACTTTTATATTCATGGTAAAACCAAAAGCTATTTGTCCATCTTCATACGTAAATAGAAGCTGAGAGCTAATGGGTGGCTACATGCATAAGTTCATGTTAATTCCTTGCATATGTTCATATTAATTATCATTTCAAAAGAGTATTTTCATCCTTAAGAATATTGCATATGCCAACTAATTAATAAATCACTTAAGAGATTAGTTGCTTATAGATAATTGAGCACACTTTTGCTATCAATGCTTATAAAGGAGAAATCCTATCATGAACAATATTCTAAAAAATGAATTGATGGAAAGATATTTTTACATTTGTATGTAAGCATCAACTACATCCCTCTTTTCTTAAAATACATTTAAAATTATAAAAAACATGGCCACAATAGTAACAATGCTGTATGGTTATTCTATTCTCCATATTTGCAAATCACATCAGCATATTGAGATATGGAACTGTGTAATATATATAAAAATATAATTTTGTTGAATCAGACTACATCAGAATGTTAATGGTAATGGAATGTCTTTTTGACAAATTTTATTGAATTTGTTCTTTGAAAATGTCATGTATATACATATCTTCTATGTATTACAGATTATATATATTTATATATTAAAATAAATTTTCTTTACTTGTATGATAATCTTTATATGATAACTAAATTCAAATTAAGAGACACAATATATTAAACATTCAGGACAATAAGAAAACTGTAAAATATGTATCATGTACTGCTAATTTACTAGGGAGGAGGACATGACTGAACACAATTAAGATTTTGAAACTATGAAAGATATTTGATATATTTCATATGCAAAAATATAAAAAATAATTTATTTAATGGAAGAAAAAATAGAAAGACTTCATAGAGAACAAAGCAAGCATATGTGAAATGACATAAAAATTAATTTTAGCAAGAACTACAGGTAAAAATATCACTAGTATTGAATACAATTCAAGCTGCAGGTTATTAGGAACTTTAAAATTAGGTGAGATGTAAATGAAAGATATCATCCTATCAATTTAACTGTAATAAAGTGGGCTATAGAAGTTTTTTTTTATATCCTCTAGCAAATTACAGTCTATGAACATAAAGGCTTTAACTCTTTGGATTACTTTCTGATCCACCAAATTTTGATTACTCTACTTCATCCCTGCCTCTGACACATTGTCATCTTTCTGAAGCAATGGTTGCATATGTTAGAGAAAATTTAATTCTGCAAGTGTAACCTGATAAGAAATTTGCATAATTGTTGATTGCAAATCAAGTCTCTGAGGAATGCACACTCTATCAAATAAAGTAGCTGCAATTTTTCATATACCTCCATCCTTGAAACAATTCCAGAATACAGGAAATAGGAAACATTCTATGATAGCATGCTGTTTACTTGTGTGATTATTTAACTGTGGAATAAGGACTTCTTTTTTATGAAAGGATCTGCTTCAAGTTTTATTCTTGATATCATTAATGAAAGCTGCTGAAGATGACTTCTATAATTTTGGGCCAAATCCCTAGTTACACTTAAATTAATAGTACTAATTTTATTTTTGAATATCTAATATTGCTTGTTTTAGATTTATTGCACAATACTTGTCTCAAGCAACTTGAAGTTTGGAAGGTACAGTCCTTCACAATATGGAAATTTAAGCAGCAGGTGCTAGGTAAGCCAGTCATAGCACATATACTATGAAGAAACAGAGGGAAAGCATGCATGAAAGCTTACTTGCTCACTCTCTTCATTTTATAAAGTTTTTAGATTATCTGTAGGTTGAATCTTCCCATATCAATTATGCAATTATGACAATCCATTTCAAACAGTCTCAGAAACTAACAGTAGTCTAGAGGATGCCTCTCTCTTGTGCTAGGTATTCAATTGTCAATAATGTTAAATGTTGAGTTAATAATTAAGAAAGAACTATATAGCTGGAGAGGTGGCTCAGAATTTTAGACTCTGCCTCGCTAGCAAAAAGTCCTGAGTTCATATCTGAGGTCCTTCACAAAAATGCCAGGTGGAAATGGAACTGGACAGAGTATGGGAAATCCCAGAGCGAAGCAAGGAGGTAGAAGCAATCCAGGAAGATTCCCTAGTCACCCTTGATCCTACACATGTGCCCTCTGATGACGCACGCACACACACACACACACACACACACACACACAGAAACACACACTGAATGAACGAAGTTAAAAATAAGAACTATACTGTGAGTTTCATAAATTAAAATCTACTTGAAAATGAAAAGAATATTTCTGAACTTGTTCACTATATTCATTTATAAACTTCCCATTCTTTTCTGTTTCCATGTATTAATGGTTGAAATATATTAACCAGAGAGTTCATTAGAAGAGAGTTTACCCACATGTATTCTTAACAATGTGGATAAACATAAAGAGATGCTCCCCAAGTCACACAATGTTAGAACTCACTGGAAAAATGTACATGAAAGTGACCAAGCATTTTAAGTCAACATAAGACATCCAAACTTGATTCTTGGGCTGAAAGGCAATGCAAGCTTTCTGTCAGTGCCACGTGCCAGGAGAAAAACAATGATAGTAACAGAAGGACGAAACAAGAACCATGCAGTTCTGCAGGATCTTAGGGATACCTGATCTCACCAGATGGGAGTAGTGTAGGGTTCACGGAGTGCACCTGCTCACAGAGACCGGCACTACCAGACTGACTGAGTGCACCCATCTTCTAGCTTTGACATTTCTGTGCTAAACTCCAGTGATCCTTTGCCAAGTAAAAAAACCTTTGCAGAGAAGAGACCTATTTATTTTCTGGGAGAGGTGTCTGTATGAAGTAGATAGCAATACTTTGTTTAGATTGAGTAATGAGAAAACAAATTTCTTAAATCTAAACCAATATTTTCACTTTTTTTGGTTTTGCTTTTTGTTGTTTTAAAAAACAAAAAACAATATTTTCACAATATTTGTTTTTTTGGTTATTGTTTTTTTAATGATATTCTCACAAAAGACTAATTTGGTATTTTCCTCATATTTGTCTTAAATTACACAATTAAAGAGTATAGAAGGAGAAGAAAGATTATAATGTACAGATGAGGAGAATGAAATTGAGAATTAATATTCTCTATATTCATTAACATATTCACTATGTTCGTTTATAAAACACTTAAAAATAAAAAGAATATTCAACAGAAATAAACCTAAAAACCTACAAAAAGAGAAGAGAGAAGATATTTGTAAAAGAAGATGATAATGTATATATTTTTGTAAGTTATCATGCTTCACGTTTAACACGTTCAGTGTGATTTTGTTTCCTAAAAGCTCTTTTTCTAAATTTTAATATGAAAAAATTTGAGCTGATGATTTTGATATTAGATAATTAAACTTGATCATCAAGTTTAACTTTATGTTAACTTGATTGTATCTGTGATTATCTAACAGGTCAACCATTTTACCATTTGAAAAGACTAGATTGTTAAGATATTTGAAATGCAATGTCCAATCCTAAATGTGGGAGATACTTTTAGTAGCAGATCAAATAAAAGGAAATACAAAAAAGAAAAGCTCTCTCTGCTCTCTCTCTGTCTCTCTGTCTCTCTCTCTCCCCTCCTGTTCCAACACCTCATCTTCTTCACTATTACAGTTCTTCACTGACATTAAAACTCATAAGCCCTACAAAGTGACTGAAGTCCAAACACTCTCCAGGAATCTCCAAATTTTAAAAATTTAAATCTTTAAGCAACTCAAATACATGTGGTGAGATATCAAATGACCTTTGTGAATTAAGAGAAGGTAATCTGGAAACAAAAGCCAACACAAATTACTATACCACAGGTGAACAATGAAAACAGGATTCTTGAAAAAAAGAGGTTCAAAATATCAGATATTAGTACATGGTTAGATTTCTGTGAAATTCCTAACAAACATGAATCTAAATATGATGAAACAAAAAGATAATTTGATGTTTCCCTGGTTTGTGGGAGCAACAGAACATTGGCAAGGCCTTTACTTAAATATATTTTTTCCTAGTTTTATAAGCATATCGAGTAATTATTCCTGCTCTTCTACTTCCTCCTTCCTTCCCCTTCCCGATCATAATATCCCCCTCCTTTTTGCCCTCTTGTCTGTCTTCTATGGGTCCCAGATTCCCTCTGGAGCATCTGATCTAGTGGGGTTTCAGGTGTCTGTGGCACTTCCTTGAACATATGCACTGATATGTTCATTCCCCCTCGCCTGCCTAGCTCTTGCCCCTAAGGTTCCCAATGCATTTAATTATTTCTACTGAGATCCTTGCTAGTCTATGGGAGCATGTTGGTATGTGTAGGTTTGGTAAGGACAGATATTACAGTGAGTTCCTGGATAAAGCAGTCCTGCCTTGAGTGGAATGTCTTATCCAGCGGTAGATTTCCTCATCTTCAGCCTTTTACAAGTGTACAGCTCTCTCGTTGGCAAGGTTCCCTGAGCCTTGGGACAGGGAGAGATGTGGTGGGCTTTATGGGTAAGCTCTGCAGGGTCACTGGTACTCCAAATTCTGATTGGCTGTTGTCTATTTCACTGGTCTTCCACACCACTTGGCTGTGTCCTGTCTGGGTGCTGAGATCCTCTTCTGTCCATAAATAAAATAAGGGATGTTTAGGTAGAAGTTACTCTTGGGTATTTGTAGTTAGTATTGATATGTCTTATCTTGTCTCCTTTCAGTTTATTGCCCTTCCACTGCAATTGGGCTGATTTACAGTGTTGGGAGGGTGTTCTTTGTCATGGGATGGAAAGGAAGGGTTAGTATACATGTGGTTGGTTACCTAGAGGACAACCCCACTCTCTGTGTCCTATCACACACAGAATAGATCAAGGAAAATTTAGAATATCAGATCTGGAAGATAAGCGGATAGGACAGGCTTTTTCAATTAAAGAAGCCGAAAGGTCAAAAGCAAAACAAAACATTTAAGGAATATTCAAGAACTATGGGATATTATGAAGAAATCAAACCCAGGCAAGTGTCTTTTTAAAAGCAACAAAATGCTCTGAAATGGATAGTAGCAGATACAGAATATTTTTCAGTCATCTAAAATATCGTTGGCTTGAATATAATGAAATAATAAATTGTTCTCTTCTTTAACCTGTTTTAGAGACATTACCAGTATATATGTAAAATTTTTATTTCAGGGTATTTGACATGACCAACGGCTCAGAATAACATGAGTGAACATGTCAGCAGGGAATACTTGTTACTTGAAAAAATTACAACAAAGGTGGTAACTGTCCATATATTAGATTCAGTGCAGTTATGTCTTTTGAACATATACTTATTTAGCAATTTCCCCTATTTTGTGATGCTATTTGAATTCAGGAACTACGAAGTGAAGACAATGCCTAAATCACAATGCTATTTTGATTGTTGATGGCAATGATTCCTGTGAAATGATTAGCAGATGCTAAGACCATAGTGAAATATGATTAATTTTATATATCAAAGGGACTAGGCCACAGAAGACTCATGTGAGAGCCAACTTCATTTAGTCATTTCTGTGAATGAAAATTTTTAGATGAAATTGGCATTTCAATCATTAAAACTCATTTCTCTCCCATATGTTAGTGAGTTTCATTGCATCAAACAAAAGCCTTAATAATTATAGGAGGAATTCTGCCAGGGGAATCAAGCTTTCACTCTTCTGCGTACCTTTGTTAGCCAGTCATGTAAATGGAAGTTCAGTCCTCTATTGTAATCACTAAGGGTAATTGATTGCACTTGACCTTTGTCTCTTTCCCTCTTTTTTTCTTCTTTGTCTCTCCATGTGCATATTGCGATAATAATGCATGACACATACACTAAATAAATGCTAACCACAGACATATATTATAAAATATTTCCTATTCTAATGCACACATCTAGAATAATTCTATGTAGAATCATGGGTGTTACAATGGCTATATTCCTCTGACATATACTGAGTAATACAATATAATAGCAAAATTGACATATTTTTTTTTTGCAAGAGCGAATATGGGTACATAGTTGTGTGTAGTAGAAGGAGCTTGAATATATGTATCTGTGGAGGCCCAAGGGTGATACCTGAAATCACTCTGCACTGCTCTCCTTCATTATTGTTTTTCTTTGAGATTTCCCAGGCTCTGGTCTCTCAGGACTGCCATTCTGACTGGTGTTTTGGTGTTTCATATGTGATCTGAGCTCAGATCCTTTTGCTTGCTAATTAAAGGCTTCAACCCCTGAGTTTTCTCTTCCACACCCAGAAATTGACAAAATTTTAATAGCAATAAGTGAATATAATAAAAGTGGTGGTTCCATGTAAAAATCTTACATATAGATACATACTCAGAAAAAGTTATATGGATTAAATAATGGGTAATTCATTTCACATAATATTGTATATAATATGTGTGGCTTAATTCCACTCCAGAGGTTTTGCTGATGAATGAAAAAACTTACAGAATATCTAATCATCTTGTAAAGTTTTAACAGCCAATAGTCCCATGAATAAGAATAAAAAACATCAGGAGATACCTATGGTTGCGTGAATTTAGACATGCAATTATTTTGAAGCAGGAGTATAATTGAGAGTGAAATTCTAGGAAAAAAAAGGACACAACTTTGTTGTGATCTAGATATGGCATAAAATACAGAGAAAAATTAACTTATATTGAAAGCAGCATTTATTTCTAGCCTTTGGGTTTCTAAATACTGCCTAAGTGTTATTCACCTTATACTTTAGAAATTCCTATTATGCATAACAATCAATATCCAGTCACAATATTAACAGCTCACATGCCCATATGGTAGCCAGGTCAATATTCTGGATATTATTTTCTTTAGCTAATCTTCTAATTATTATTTGAACCGATATAATATTTATATCTTATTTTGGTTTGTCCAAACTCCCCAATGGATTGCCTGAGTAAACTGCAATATTTTTAAGACATGAAAATGACAGTATTAGTTTAGATATTGAATTTTTTTTTTACTTCATATCTGAAAACTAATCCTCACTGGAAACTCTTGCTAAAAGTCACAGCAAATTGATAGCAAAGTCACAAATAGAACCTAGCCATTCTCATTTTCAAGTCCAGACTTTAATCAGGAACCAGATGAGTTGCCACTTTCTCTGACTGATCACCCTTAGCATTTAATTCTTCTTACAATATTCCCACTAACAGAGGCAGCATAATTCAAAATTTCTGCCTGGTTTATGTGACAGAAAAATACATGTGTTGGATTAGTTTGCTGGGGATATAAAAGATACAATTGAAATAGTTTGAGAGAATAAACCAAATAGCCCTTGATATTTTAATCAAGCAAATGTCTAGAAAAGTGTTAAGGATGTGTAAGGTATGTGTTGTTACCATCTTCTCTGGCCTGGAATACTCTAGTCAATAAGGTTGGCACATACATTGTAGGCAAATATTTACCAAGGTGCTGTTGGAAAAATATGTATTAATGATCAAAGTAAACAGTCATACCAGATTAATTATGAATTCCTGGAACATGTGAGCACATCAAACAATTCTGAAAGTGCAGTGGCCAATTTCTCACTGTGATGCTGATGCTATGTATTTTAAATAAGGCTCTGGGTTCTCTTGCAGTTTCCTGAAGACACTTTAGGAAGGACTGTTGATTTTAATTCTTGTGCTCAGCACCTGACAACACTGATTTTGCTATCCATTAATTTAACAAGAGAGCAGTATAAAGCACATTTAAAGAGCAATATGTTGCAAATGACCGACCATTTCCTATCTGTAATGGAGATTAATAAAGATAGCAATAGATTCTTTTACTTTACTTTTTCCTTTATTTTTGTCTTTTTGCATTCAGCTATCCCAATAGCTCAGAAAATTAAAACAATCTTCTGAATAGTCACAGTGAAACCGCCATATCTGATTAAATCTTATATGAATTGAAGTAGGAAGACATGCAGTATCAAGGTTAGATTAAACTGATTCACAGTTATTCCTTTAGATACAGCTTTGTATTTCTGTATCTTTATAACGATATGTGTTATGTGTTTACACTTCTTCCTACTAGTATTTTGTTTAAAAGATAAACCTTACATAGTGATATCAGTAAGAGACACTGTTTGTGTGTGTGTGTGTGTGTGTATGTGCATACACATGTAGGCTTGTGTGTCCGTGTGTGTGTGTGTGTGTGTGTGTGTGTGTGTTGTGATATTGTTCATTTTAACTGCAAATACTAAACTATCTGCACAGTTTAAAAAGGAGCAATTAAGAATCCCATTAACTTACTCATGACATTATCTATTTACAATTAACCCAATAGCTTGTAGATTGCTGACAGAGCTCAAAACCTTGAAGATGTCACAGAGTAAAACGAACAAACTAATTTTGTAGGATTTATTAATAAAATAAAGAAAAAGTTCACAATGATAATATAATAAAATGTTTCAAGCATTCCATATTCATCTATATTTTCCATTTCTGCTCTGGATATGATGTCTCAAGCACATTTGAACATTTTTATCAGTTGATAATGAGTAATTGATACTACTTCTGCTTATGGTTTTAACACTAACACTAACTTTCTAATAACTCTTTTTTAATATCGATATTTTCTTATTATTTTTAATCCTGTTCTCTTGTGGGCCATGAGCACATAGCTGATACGAAACAATGGCAATTGTTCAGACAATAGCAATTAAAACTATACTAGAACTAGCAGGAATGTGATATGTCCTGATAAGTTGTTGGTCAGAGAGGTCTCAAAGGGCCCCAAATGTTATAGGCTTTAGCCTATTTTTTTTTTTTCTCTTGGTTGCTCTCCAAAAAACTGACAAAAAACATTATTACTGAAGATACAACACATATACATCATAGGACATATACATCATAGGACATGGACAAAATAAACAACTTGGAACTGGTTTGATAGATTATTCCTTGTATAATAGCTTATACAGTAGAAATAAATACTGTAGAAGCTACTGGGGAGAGAAAAATAATCGAAGGTCTTATCTACCTGTGAGATTTGCTAGTTTGCTAGTTACAATAAAAATCATGGTAACAACAGGTGACCATCCACTGATGTAAAAAGGCATGAATATCAAGGAGATAACCAACAGCTTTCTGTTTGGCCCACTTGTCAGAATAGAGCACATTTCTGTAACTGTTAGCTAGGACAAGAACCTTAAAAAAGGAAGGAAATAGATCACTAAGGAAATACAAACTATGAATCTATAGATAGAAATACAGTACACCAAACTTATCTGTAGATACCTGTTATACCCATAGACCAGACGAGCACTCAGCACTCAACCTAGAAGATTACAGCAGAAGGACAGTATCTCAACATCAAGATAGGATGCAGACTAGCGCAGTGGAAAAACAATGAAATAGAGAGCAGCCAACCAGAATACACAGTACCTGGGAACTTGCATTCCTCATCTGGAAGCAGACCAAACAAATCTCTCCCAATCTTGAGGCTCAGTGAACCATGTAGAAGAGGGGGCAGTAAGATTGTAAGAGCCCAAAGATTGGAAGTTCCATTGCTGTTCAAGCCACTGACCTTAAGGCAAGGCTACTGCATCCATGAACTTGCTGCATTGAGACCCTGTCCTTATCAGACCTGCACATACCATCGTTCCCCCAGGGAGTAAGGAGAATCTCAGGAGAAATAATTACATGCTGTGGAAACTTTAGGGGCTATGGCTAGACAGATAAATAGGAGTCCTCTTATCAGTGGGTGTGCCAAGAAGGAAGGGCCACTTGGTTCTTCCCAGAAACCTGAACCTAAACTAGAGCATATTGATCCAGAGAGATCCCTGGGACCTATAGAATCTATAGACAGGAGGTTGAGATGGAGTGAGGTGGATTGATGAATGAAGGGAGGGACAGGGAAGAGGGAGGAGGGAGGCAGGAAGAAAGAGAGGGTAGGGATAATTACTCAATATACTTGTAACATTAGGAAAAATAAAATAATATTAAAAATATTTCTGTTCAAAGGAATTACTGATTTTGTACTTAGGTGTCCTAGCTAATTAAAAAGATAAAATAAGAATGTGATGTGATTTGTTTTCTCTTGACCAATTAGAAGCACCATCTATACATTTTATAGATATCCACAGTTATTTGATACTATGGGAAAGAACATTTTTTAAAGAATTTCTATAGAACGAACTAGTAAATACAGTTTGTATGTACTTGTCTTTAAATTGCTTAAATCCTAGGTTTCTAGATAGTGACTTAACTATTGTTAAGGTTAACTGGGGATATTTCAATGTTGCTTCCTCTAATTATATATATCTTATTATTTTGTATATTTTAAAAAAAAGTCTTCTAAGAAACCAAATTGGTTAAGAGATATTTATTTGACTAATACATTTGTACTTCAGCAGTATAATTGGCAATAGTAAATTTATCATCATATACAAATTGAGCATTCATTCCATTTGCATAATGTTTAGAAGTGAGACTCTGGTTTGTGAAAATTTAGAATCTTCTTTTTAAATGCCTTGAATATATGTGTAGAATCATAACTTATCAGAGTGCAGAGAATAAGTAATAGAAGACTGGTCAATATCAGGAAGTTAAATCATCCCCCAAGCCAAAGTTCTCTTTTTTTTTCTATGTTTGTGTGCGTGTGTGTGTGTGTGTGTGTGTGTGTGTGTGTGTATGTGTGCGTGTGTATGTATGCATGTGTGTGTGTGTGTCACTGGATTCAACCACTGCCTTTTCTTTAATCCCTAAATCTGCGACTATCACTTAGGGCTTTAAAGCTCATTTGTGGATAAACTGTCTCTACTCTAATCTTTTCCTTGCTGGTTGTTCATCAGGACATTATGGGGCTCCTGGGTGTCTCTTCTGTTTACAGATAAACATTGGCTAGATAGGCCCATTTATTTTTTTAACTTGGTGTCAGTTTCTACCTCTGCTATGGGATCATGATTGTTATGGAAATTTTATTTTTGAGAGGTGATATTTCACAACCATTTCTTACATGATCTGAGTCTTATATTTTTTCTTCCCCTTCTTCTTCAAGGATAGCTTATATAACATTTTGAGAATTGAATCCTCAAACTTCATTTATTCCCAGCATAGTGTGCAATTGCATTCACTGTATTCACCTCCAATTAGTACATCTAGAGGCCCCGCTGCTTAAAACAGAGGATTATGTTCTTTCTTCTACCACTTCTGTGATGGCTGCTGATGTTTCAGGGTAGAGGATTTGCTGTGCTATCTAAGATTGAGCTCCAAATAGCTTTATTTATTACAAAAGTAAGTATGTGGGATATAGTCTAAGTGCTGCACTAGTCAATTGGTTTCAAGACAATTATTTAGAATTCAGCTTGGTGAGATAAGTCTCCCTTTCAGAAAAGTAATAGACTATCTCCTTGGGACTATGGCCTCTCTGTCTACAGAGACTTTGCTTGCAACACCAGGAACAAGCTTCTTCCTATGCAACAAGTATTTAATCTAATTTTACTGTGTTTTTATCAACCAAGACATTCATGACAATATTTCTCTCATGGGCACATGTTGTCAGGTTAGTTTGTGTTGTAGTCCATAGAATTTAAAGTTGGGTGTGCTAGTTAGACACTGACTTGACTTAGAAATTCAGGACTATCTTTAAGAAACATTTGTGAAGAATTAATTGTTAAGGTGAACTCTCAACAATCTTTGGAAAATCATCTAACTGAAGTGGAAAGATCCAGCCCATAGAAGATTAGATCACTCCTGGAAAGGTGAATAAAATGGAGAAAGCTGGTTTACTAATTTGTCACATTTTGGCATGCTTTGGTGGACTTGCAGTCTGCAAGTGAGGAAATTCATCACTTTCCTAGTAATCCTTATGGATAGACTATGACCAGTTTTCACAGTTCCTGATGTTGGTATGAACTATCCATCTGAGCTGGCATATGAGGTGTAACCAGAGTTACAAGCAAGAACAAAACATCTTGTTCCCTTATGTTGTCTGGTCATGTGTTTGTCAGGAACATGATCATAAACTGCAACACAGGCTAAAACTGTTGGCGGATTTTTCTATCCCAGCAAGGCACTTTTTTTTGTAATGTGGAAGTTTAGTAAGAGCAGGGCTCCAGTTCAGTTGCTGATGTATTTTCTCATGTTCTATGAATAGCATGTGTTATCTTCAGTAAGCTGGTTTTATCATCTGGTTCTTGTGTGCAACAAAGACCAATAGAGATAGTCGAAATTGTTTTGGGGACTTATGAAGACTATCTGATCAACAAATCATATGGAAGTATCAAACATGTGATATAGGGAGTTTTGTTCAATCATATAACTTCTAAGAGTTGCTTCTTGGTACAATTTCTATCATCCCTCTTCCCCCTCTTTCTGTGTACATCTGTATAGGACACCTGTGTCCCAAATGCTTTTTTTATTATATTTTAAATAAGATAGTGTCATAGTTTGAATGTGAGTTGTCCCCCACAGCCTCATAAGTTTGAATTATTTGCTGCTGTTAATATTTGGGAAGATTATGGCACCTTTAAGAGGCTTTTTCAGAATTTGACTTGATTCAGTGTTCTTTTATAAGTGTTCCCAAATGTTCACATTGTGAACTGAAACTAATTGTCACAGATATGTAATTTAATTATTACTTGAAAGTAGAGTTCCTTTCCCACTTTTCAACTTAGGAGAATTAGGCTAAATATCACCACTTGCAGCAAATATCATAAGATTTTGTAGGTTGATAGGGGCAAAATAAGTCAAATGAATTTCCAAATTTGCAATTCTGAAAGCTAGTTTGAAAAATATATTTTATTTTCTTAACATTTATTGGTAGGTGTCATATAAGTTAGAAGTAATTTACTTATAGGTATGCTTCTCACTATTTAAACTCTAAGAATTTGTGTCATTTGGTTCCTAGCTGAAAGATCTTTCTAAACTCCTTCAACTACAGAGGGGTGTGTGTAAGTACGTTCTACAATTCACACTGTCATTTTTCTGTACTATTCACTGAGTACTTGTATGTGTGTGTGGGGATTCATGTACATTTGTGCATGGATACTTTATTTTGCTTATATTCACAAGGATATTGTTTAAAAATGAAGAACACCATCATTCAAATGGAGAATTTTATGCTGTTTTCTCACAATTCTCTCAGGCAAGAATAAAAATGAGCCTAATTAGTTCAAAGAAGGAATGGTCTGACAGTATGATAAGATAAATTGTAATTATGTTCCTAATAACCACACATCAATTTTCCACAATAGTGGAACTAAGAAAGGATCTTACCTATAATGCTCATTCACAGAAAAATTTATTTTCAAAAGCAGATACTGAAATTCTGAGTCAATGAAATCATTAATTTTATACAACTTTTTATTCTATGGAATGTATTTTTCAATGTAAATAATTTATGCAACAAATTTCAACAGCACATGTTTCAATGAAAAGTGAAAATTCTGTGTAATACTTGACCCTCTTATAGTATGAAAGCAATGTTTATTTCTTGTTCCTGAGTTCTTAGTTCAATAATCACAGACTGTATAGGTTTAATCTGTAGGCCACACAAAACTAAAAAAAATATGTGTGTGTGTGTGTGTGTGTGTGCTTTTGTCATACATTTTATATATTTATAGTGAAAAATTACTATTATCTGTTGCTATGAAAGAATACCCAAAGTAAAGGAACTTAAGGAATAAAGGGGAGATTTATTCTACTTACAGTTATGCAAGGGAGATACAGACCTTTATGGCCAAAGCATCATGGCTGGGGGCAGAAGCTGGAGATGGAGTAAGTCATGTCCTTCATGGAGGCTGAGAGCTGTGAGGCTAAGATGGGTCTAATCAACCTCAAGGTCCACCCACTATGACATTTTTCCTTCCCACAAGGCTCTACCTTGTAAAGGTGTCATGACTTTTCTAAACACATGAATTTATGGGGGATGTATGTCAAACCATGGCATTCCACTCCTGGACTCCACGGGCTCATTGCCATCTCATCATTCAATCCATACTCAGTCCAATTTTAAAGATTCCAACACAGATTGCATTAGTAATCCCAAAACAGCACAAATGTCCAAAGTCTCCTGTAAAATCAAAAGACAAGTTACATACATCTAACATACAATGGCACAGAATGAACATTCCCAACCCAAAATGGAAGAATGGAGACATATCCAGGAAAGATTGGCTCCTTAAAGAACTGAAAACCAGCAGGACAAACTCCAAATCCTCCAGGCCTATTTGTAACAGATGAACTTCTTGTTGAAATTACCTGTTACAAAGGGCTTTTGTTTTTCCACTCCAACACAACCACTGGTAGAACAAACATATCACTCACTTGGGCTGGCTCCTCCCATGGTATACAGCTCTCCTTGGAGAATTTCCCATGTTGGTTCTGTCATCTCCAACATCTTTGCTTCTCAATGGCAAGCCAGACTTTAACTCAACGGCACCAAGTGCTCTTCTTGGACCTCTAAATTGTAGGCTTTCTGACATATGCTGTCTGGCTTCTGCCATTCTCTGAAATCTTGGAGGAGGATTCCATGACTTCTGCTCTCTTGACACTTTGATGCCTCTGAAACCAGTGCTATGATGGCTATGTTGTCAAGTTCTGTTATAGTCTTAGATTGGAGATTGGCCCCCTGGACTCTCAAGTGGTTGTTTCTCCATGTTGACACTTTGAACTTTCCTGTGGAATTCCTCCCTTTAGCTCTTCTTTTCCAAAAGAATTTGCATTTTTATGGGTGGTATTCTTCCCTGAGCATCTTGCCCTTAAGGTAGCATTCCCTTCTATTATACAAATGAAGAGCAGGATTTTATGTCACTGCATTTTTCCTCATCAGGCCTCACAGTTTTACTTCTTTTTGTCTGATTCCTTGCTCTTTTTTTTGTAACTTTGCACAAGTGTATTAAAAAGTAACCATGCCACATTGTTAAGATTACATTGGAGCCCAGCCAGCCCCCCCCACTCCAGAGCCGCCCGGCCACGGCCTCCGGCTTGACCCCTGGGCCGGCCCGGACCCCAGCCCCTTGCACCCTCCCGCCCCCGCGTGTCCGCCCCCCCTCCCAGGTTGCAGGTGAAGAATTCTGCCATCAACAACAGACCCTCTGCCTCTCTGGCCCACTGGGAACCTACGCACGTGGTCCACGGAAGACACAGTGCTACTCGGAATTCAATAGAGTCCAAAGGAAACTCAAGCAAAATTCTAAGGAACAAAGGGAACACAGGCCATACATCTGGACTCCACTACAATCATTATATCACGTGGGTGAGATTCTTCTCATCCAGCCCAAAGATAAGTAAAATTTTTCTTTTCACCTTACTGATCCTTTAAAGTATCAATGCTGTAGATCAACTTTCTCATATAGCCACCCCAAAACATACAAATCCAGGGAGTACACCACTCACCCCAACATTTCACCAAGATATTAAATTGTAAAAATGCACTACCAAACTAATATTCACCCCCTGGTAACATAACCTGACTTAACTGACGTACTAACAGCCTAGTAGCCTCGTCTAAGATATAACAATAACAATACACAAACATACCCAATCCAAGGCAAGCACTAGTAATAACTGGCAAGTGTAACAATACCAACTACGTCGATTCAGTGAAAAACACACAGAAACCGAAAGGTCCTAAAAAACAAAACAACAATGTACAAATCAAAGTGCAGATCCACGAGAAACAAAACCCAAGAAGAACAATCTCCCACCCAAAGAATCAATCCCATAATGAGGGATTCCGACAAGAACAAATCCATAGAAAATAGCCATGAAAGCCAGACCCAATATAACGACTTTCAGAATATGATCATTACCATGTTTAATACTATGAAAGAGGAAATCCGAGAAGAGTTAAACAACCGTATCAACCACTTTGAACAGGAACACGACAGGCATTTGGAGGAGTTGAGAAAAACAGTTCAAGAAACAAAAATAGGTATAGAGCAGTTAAAACAGTCTCAGGCGGAGTTTAAAATTGAACTAAAGGCAAGTTATCTTCAACCCAAAACTCAACAGAGAGTCTTATCAGCAGAACAAATGAGGCAGAAAATAGAATTTCAGATCTTGAAGACAAAGTGGGAGAATTAACCAGCTCAATGGAAAAGATTGTTAAAGCCAAAAAGATACTGGAGAGGAACATTCAAGAGATATGGGACACCCTGAAGAAGCCTAATATGTGCATTCATGGAATACCAGAACAAGAATCCCAAAATACCACACCGGAGGAAATATTTCAATTCATCATAAATGAAAATGTCCCACAACTAAAGAATGAGAGGCCTATCCAAATACAAGAGGCATTTCGCACTCCAAACAGATATAACCAAAATAGAAAATTGTCACGGCAAATAATAGTCAAAACACTCAACATTCAAGACAAAGAAAACGTGCTGAGAGCTTCAAGAGAAAAAAAGCAACTCACTTTTAAAGGTAAACCTATTAGAATAACAAATGACTACTCAATGGAAACAGTAAAAGCAAGAAGAGCTTGGAGAGACATACTTCAAGTATTAAATGAGCAAAAATGCCAACCAGGACAGATATACCCGGTAAGACTATCTGTCATGATGGAAGGAGAAAGAAAAGTTTTCCAGCACAAAGACAACTTGAAGGGATACATGTCTACCAAACCAGGCCTTCAAAAAATGCTAGAAATGATACTCAAGCTTGAAGAAAAGAACAAGCGTATCCAGGAGGACAGAAGGGAAGTATAATACCACCAAAACATAAATATCATCAACATGCTTACAAAATCTACTAAACATAAAAGATGTCCAGAATTAAAAATAATTTCTCCATTATAACATTAAATGTCAATGGTATTAACTCACCGATTAAGAGACACAGATTACAAACTTGGATTAAAAACCACAATCCAACAATCTGCTGCCTTCAGGAAACTCATCTCACCACAAAAGATAGGCACATACTAAGAATGAAAGGTTGGTCCAAAATCTTGCAAGGTAATGGAACCAGGGGTAGCAATTATGCTTTCTGACAAAGTGGACTTCAAACCAAAGAAAATCATAAGAGACACAGATGGATACTACATTTGAGTAACAGGTACAATTCACCAGGAAGACTTCACAATAGTGAACATTTATGTACCCAATACAGGCCCCTCCACATTCATTAAGAAAACCTTACAGCGTCTAAAGCAAGAAATCAACCCCAAACGATAATTCTTGGGGACTTCAACACCGTCCTCTCAATATGGGATAGATCAACAGGTCAAAAGCTTAACAGAGACACTTTGGAACTTAATCAAACCGTTAAAGAAATGGACCTTACAGATCTCTATCGAACTTTTCAGCCATGCACCAAAGAATACACATTTTTCTCAGCAGCACACGGAACTTTCTCCAAAATAGATCACATATTGGGCCACAAAATGAATCTACACATATACAAAAAAGTTGAAATTCTAACCTGTGCCCTATCAGACCACCACGGCCTAAAGCTGGACATCCACAACACAACAAACAACAGAAAATACACTAACTCATGGAAACTTAACAATATGATGCTGAATGAGAACTGGATTCAGGAAGAAATTAAAAAGGAAATTCAAGATTTCCTGAAAGTGAACGATAATGAAAATACAACTTACCAAAATCTCTGGGACACAATGATAGCTGTCCTAAGAGGTAAGTTCATAGCTCTTAATGCCTACATCAAAAAAATGGAACATCAGAAATAAACAACTTCACGATGCAGCTTAAGGCTTTAGAGAAACTTGAGCAATCTGATCCCAAAAGTAGTAGAAGAGAGGAGATTAGCAAAATAAGGGGAGAAATATCTGAAATCCAGACTAAGAAAACGATAGAAAAAATCAACCAGTCAAAAAGCTGGTTCTTCGAAAAAATCAGTAAGATTGATACACCCCTAGCTAAATTAACCAAAAGCAAGAGAAAGAAAACCCAAATTAACAAAATTAGAAATGAACATGGAGTTATCACTACTGATACCCAAGAAATCCAGAGAATTATAACATCATATTTCAAAAACTTATACTCTGTAAAGTTTGACAACACGAAAGAGGATGGATGAATTTCTAAGTAAACACAATCTACCTAAATTGAATCAGGAAGTTGTGAATTATTTAAATAGTCCTATAACATATAAGGAAATTGAAGAAGTAATCTCGAATCTTCCCACCAAAAAATGTCCTGGACCAGATGGATTCAGCACAGAATTCTACCAGACATTTAAGGAGTTAATAACACCAATACTCCTTAAACTGTTCCATTAAATAACAAAGGAAGGAACACTACCAAATTCCTTCTATGAAGCTAATATCGTCTTAATCCCAAAACCTAATAAAGATTCACTTAAAAAAGAAAACTATAGGCCGATCTCCCTGATGAACACAGACGCAAAGATTCTCAACAAAGTCTTAGCAAATCGGATTCAAAAACATATCAAAAAGATCATTCACAGGGACCAAGTAGGCTTCATCCCTGGCACACAAGGTTGTTTCAACATACGCAAATCAATAACTGTAATTCATCATGTAAACCAGTCCAAAGTCCAAGACCACATGATACTCTCGATAGATGCAGAAAAAGCCTTTGACAAGATCCAATAGCCTTTTATGATCTAAACGCTAGAGACAGTAGGAATGGAAGGAACCTTTATCAATATAATAAAAGCTGTATACAACAAGCCCACAGTAAGGATTATGCTCAATGGGGAACAATTGGAAGCATTCCCACCTCAATCAGGAACTAGACAAGGCTGTCCACTCTCACCACTTCCATTCAATATTGTACCTGAAGTCTTAGCTGAAGCCATAAGACAAGAAAGGGACATAAGAGGGATTCAAATCAGCAAGGAAGAAGTCAAGCTATCCCTGTTTGCAGATGACATGATCTTATACCTGAGGGATCCCAAAAACTCCACGAGGAAGCTCCTGGAACTAATTGAGAAGTTTAGCAGCGTGACAGGATACAAAATAAATGTGCAAAAATCAGAGGCCTTCCTATATGCCCAGAATGAAAAAAGTGAAAAAGCCTTGAGAGAAACAATCCCATTTACTATAGCCCCTAAAAAATGAAGTACCTTGGTATAAACCTAACCTAGGAGGTAAAAGACTTTACAATGAAAACTTTAAAACCCTAAAGAAAGAAATTGCAGGAGAAATCAGAAGGTGGAAAGACCTCCCATGTTCCTGGACTACCAGAATCAACATTGTAAAAATGACCATCCTACCAAAGGCAATATACAAATTCAATGCTATACCAATTAAAATCCCAAAGCAATTCTTCAAAGAAGTTGACCAAATAATCTCAAAATTCATATGGAGGCACAAAAGACCCAGGATAGCAAAGACAATCCTTAGTAACAAAAACACTGCTGGAGGTATTACCATACCAAACCTTAGTCTATACTACAAATCCATAGTTATAAAAACAGCCTGGTACTGGCTCCAAAATAGACACACAGATCAATGGGTAAGGGTTGAAGGTCCAGATATAAGCCCACAAAAATACAGCCATTTGGTCTTTGACAAAGGTGCCCAAAGAATCCAATGGGAAAAGTACAGCATCTTCAACAAATGGTGCTGGCAAAACTGGATCTCCACATGCAGAAGATTAAAGCTGGACCCGTACTTGTCACCATGTACAAGACTTAATTCCAAATGGATCAAGGACCTTGATTTCAGGCCAGAGACTATAAAAACCATAGTTGAATGGATAGGGAACTCCCTCAAGATGATTGGGCTAGGCTAACATTTCCTAAACAGACATCCAATGGCACAGTCACTGCTACCAACTCTCAACAGTTGGGATCTTGTGAAATTAAAGAGCTTCTGTCCAGATAAAGAGATTGTAACACGAGCTCAAAGATAGAGCTCTACTGTCCAGAGTGCACAAAGAATTTAGAAAACTAAACACTGAGGAACCAATGGCCCAATTAAAAAATGGGCCCTGGAACTTAAAAGAAATTTTACCAGAGATGAAATTAAAATGTCTAACAAATATCTTAAAAAATGCTCCACTTCTTTAGCCATCAGGGAAATGCAAATCAAAACTTCCCTGAGATATCATCTCACCCCAGTCAGGATGGCAAAAATCCACAATACAAACAACAACGAATGCTGGAGAGGATGTGGAGAGAGGGGAACTCTGCTACATTGCTGGTGGGAATGCAGGCTCATACAGCCACTCTGGCGAGCCGTCTGGAGATTCTTAAAGAAATTAAAGATTGAAATGCCATATGACCTTGCTATTCCACTTTTGGGAATAACCCCCCATGCAGCAGAGGTTCACCTCGATAGCACAAGCACAACCATGTTCATAGCAGCACTGTTTACAATAGCAAAGTCATGGAATCAACCTAAATGTCCAATAGTTGACGAGTGGATAAGGAAACTGTGGTACATTTATACAATGGAGTACTACTCAGCCATCAAAAATGATGAATTACTGAAATTTGCTGGGAAATGGATGTCATCAGAAACAATTATATTAAGTGAAGTATCCCAGACCCAGAAAGTTAAGTTCCGTATGTACTCCCTAATAGGTGGCTCCTAGTACCAAACTTACCCAGCCCACATTGAGACACTCAAAGGTAAACCTATATAATACAGTGATTGCAAGGATTATGAACAGGAGGGATGGGGTTGGAGGGCCACCCCAGACACAAAGAGAAAGGGGACCATGTTATAGCAGAGAAAATAGGCCTCCAAGGAATGCAAGTAAGTAATGTGACACCAGGTTAAGTTCACAGATGTTAGTTCTTGATCATGTACAACTGAGGGGGTATGATCTCACCAGAAGAGGAGGGCATATAGTCTGGCAGATGAAGGTGATCATTTTGCAAATGGGTGACTGACCCCTCCCTCACCGAGGTTTCCTTCTTTTACATCTACCCTTGAATGTGCTATTATAACAAGACTCCAGTTTAATAGCTTTTTGTCTCTGACCAGGGGGTGACATACAGTGCCCATCAGGATGGAGTGAAGGGCATTGCAGGAGCAGCAAAACTGTAAAAGAAAATCAACAAACCACAATCCAGAACTTCAAAGACTCTATATCAACCACCTAGAACTAGGCCAGCCTAATCTCCCCCCATCCTGAAGCTCAGGGACATTTGCAGAAGAGGGGGCGGTAAGATTGTAAGAACAAAAGGATGGGAGGAGCAATGATTTGCAAGATTCTCCACATTAGTTAGGGCCGAAACAATCATAATAGGACTTTGCATGCCCTGCGCAATGTCCAACACACTATTGACCTCACAAAGTCTAGCATCTGCTAAAGGCACCAAGATCCTTGGAGGCAAGGGATTGACAGCCACAGTAGTGTTCCTATGCTTAAGAGGAACATGAATAAGGGTTCAGGGAAATGCCACTGGGTCCTTGTACATCATTGGAGAGAAGGACCAAGAGGAGAGTTAGGCATGCACAATAAAGGACTCTCTGGGAATTGGGGGGGAGGCACTGGGGGATGGGGAGGGAGGGAGAGGGAGCAGGGGTTTTGGGGGGAGGAGGAGGGAGGGAGGGAACTGGTCTACCTATTAAGTTTGTATGAGCAGAAATAATAAAAAATGTATTAAAAAAAAGACTACATTGCCAGACTTTGTGGGGTCAATAGTGTGTTAGACATTGCACAGGGCATGCAAAGTCCAATTATGATTGCTTTGGCCCTAACTTGTGTGTAGTATCATTGCTCCTCCCATCCTTGTGCTCTTACAATCTTACCTCCCCCTCTTCTGCAAATTTCCCTGAGATTCAGGATGGGGAGAGATTAGGCTGGCCTAGTTCTAGGTGGTTGATATAGAGTCTCTGAAGTTCTGGATTATGGTTTTTTGATTATTTTTTCCAGTTTTGCTGCTCCTGCAATGCCCTTCACTCTATCCTGATGGGTATTGTATGTCACCCCCTGGCCTGAGATAAAAAGCTGTAAAGGCACCAAGATCCTTGGAGGCAAGGGATTGACAACCACAGTAGTGTTCCTATGCTTAAGGGGAACACAGGAAAGGATTCAGGGAAATGCCACTGGGTCCTTGTACATCTTCAGAGATGTGGGCCCAGAGGAGAGTCTGGCATGCACATTAATGGATTCTCCAGGGGTTGGGAGAGAGGCACTGGGGGATGGGGAGGGAAGGTTGAGGGGAGTGGGAAAAGAGGGGATGGGGGGATAAAGAGGGAGGGAGGGAACCGGTGTACCTATTAAGTTTTTATGAGCGGAAATAATAATAAAAATGTTAAAAAAAAGGCGACATTGCCTTGAAATATCTTCCACCAAGCATTTGAGTGTAACTTCAGACAAGGTTTTGAGATGAAGGCAAAATTTCAGTAAATTCTCTGCCAAAACATGGCTCCATTTGTCATTTGCTCACTTCCATATATAGTCTTTGTTCCCCTTGGAAGCTGGCCTTCTACTGCCTGCATTTCTCACATAATTTTTCTCTAACAAGCTCTCCAAAGAATGGCCTATTTGGCCCTTTAGGTCTTATCCTCAGAACACAAAGGAGTTTCCTACCATCAAGTTCCAAAGTTCTTATTTCTCCATACAAGCAATTTCAAAATCACACTAGCCACATCACAGCACTTGCCATACTGCTGGGTACCAACCTCTCTCATCTTCCCAAAAACAATTCCAATTTTTGGTAGACTCTTGTCTCACACAGCAACACCCCACTTCTCTGGTACCAATTTCTCTCAACTTCAAAGCAATTCATTTTGTGGTACTACATGATCTCAATCTCATAGCAATATCCCACTTCTCAGTATACAAAAGCAAGCAACTTAAGGGACAAAAGGGAATATTTATTAAGCTTACAATTTCCAGGGGAGAATGATAGTTTTTCATGTTAGAAGAATAGGGGTAGATGACAAAAACTGGAGGTTGGCTAGGTCACAACATTCATGGGGGCTGAGAACTGCAACACTCCCATTCCTAGAGCACACCTCTACTTGAAGTAGGGTGGAGCTAATCAACCTCATGGCCCATCTCTGTGACTTGCTTTCTCCCACAAAGCTCCATGTTCTAAAGGTGTTATTACCTTTCCAAACACATGAGCCTGTGGGGGACACATTTCAAATCATGACAAGTATTATTTAAGTTGTGTACTTTATGTTCTTCGTAATTACAAAATACATTACATGACACATCAATATAAAAATCTGTGTTGGGCTGGAGAGATGGATAAGACTCTACCTTGAAAGCAGAAGGTCCTGAGTTTTGATCCCAGATGCCACATAAAACGTCAAACAAAAACAGCTGCATCTTGAACTTATGGCCCTTGTGGGAAGAGCCTGGGAAATTCTACGGCTATGAAAAAGGAAGTAGAAGCAATCCAGGATGATTCCCGAAGTCACCCTTGGTCTGTTACAGAGATACACAGGGCCCTCTCTCTCTCTCTCTCTCTCTCTCTCATACACACACACACAAGAAGTTAAATTTTTTAAAAATCTGCTGAACATTAAAGGCTACTGTATGCACAGATTGAAATTGTTACTTTTGACACTTCAGAAATTTAACGAAAAAACCTTTAACTCTTCATACTATCCATTCGATTTTTACATGTGCATTGTGTATATGTTTGTGTGCATATCTGATTATATTTTCACATGTATGTGTGTGAATGGGCATGTGGAGATCTGCTTTCCTCCGGGACCTTTCAACAAGCAGGTTGTCTTTCTGTATCCAGAGCTCACTGAGAACAGCTATGTTAGTTGGTCAGTGAGTTCAAGAATGCACTTTCTAACACCTTCCCATCTGTATTCCAATTACTGATGTGTAGCTCCATTTGTTGCTTTTTGTGGGGTTTAAATGGTTCCTGGAGAACTAATCTCATGACTTAATGTTTGTGTGGCATTCATTTTACCTATGGAACCATCTTTCTAACTATAAAAAATAACTTCATAATCATTATTTTCCTAACCAAAGAAATAACACAGAATTCTAAAATGAAAAATAATATAAATCACATTTCTTATTTGTATCAATTTCATGTACTTTTCTTAAAATATTTTCACAGCTTCATAATGATAAAATCAGTTGTTTCAAACTCAAAACTATTATAGGGAAAGTAAATATAGTCAAACACATTTTCTGTAATCCATATCCTCATTTTTAGTGTTCTGATTATTCCAAAGGATAAAGTTAGAAATTTAAATGAGGAAAACATGTTTTAATGACATTTGGACACTTGAAAGATATGTTTTATCCTCAGTTTTATAACAATAACCTAAAGTATTTCTTTAGCTTATTTTATTGATTTATTTCAGTAGAATTATTTCAGAGCTCTCATTTTTCTATTAAATAAATAAGTTGCTGAATTCAAATTAAAGTTCAATGAAAGCCATATTTTGCAATTTGTACTAAATTATTTTTCCACATGAAGAGAAAATATTTGATCTATATCCTGAAAATGAACATTTTAATATAGTGTTCTTTACAATCCCATAAGATATCATAATTTAGTAACATTGTATAATTGATAGTCTTCAAATTCTCATTGCTTTCAATATAGTTATTGTTATTAGTTGATATCGACAACATAGAAATGCGTGTTCTTAATTTCACTGAGTCACTACTGATAGATTAGCTCAATCACACAGTTATTAGCCTATTTTTGTAAGATATAGGTAAGTCCCTGTTACCTTGGAAAGCAAACACACACAAACAAAATAATTTCATTGATATACTATATAAATGCTTCTTGGGAAAATTGAACCTTTAGTTAAAAATGTGTCCAATATGAAAAACCCAATGTACTCTGCAAGAGAGGAACATTTTAGAAAAATACAACTACAAAAGTATTTTTTCATCTTAGTCAGCTTCTTTATTTTTAGGAAAAAATTAAATTTCCTTAAATATACATTTTTTAATAAGATGTGTGCCCAGATGACACTTTTTGCATAAGAAATTTTGAGTATTTCAGAGTATTTCTTTAAAATTTAAAGAACTCAAATACTCTAGTATATTTGAAAAAAGTCAAATAAATAAGTTCAAAGCCAATTAAGCTATGGAAATGACTTTAAAATAACATTTACAATTAACAATTGCCACCTTCATATATATATATATATATATATATATTTGTTATTTTTGCTTAGTTATATCATTAACTTCTTAAACATGGTTATTACAGTATGTGTACATTTCCATCTATACAAGCTCCATGTTATCTCAGATATTACGTATATAGTTCATCAAACTAGTGATTATTTTTTTATCTAAATTTGTTTATTTGTAAAAATTGTACTTTGCCAAGAGAAAAAAATGATGATAGTTTGATAGTTTAGTGAATTTATTTATCATCAAATGATACATAATTTTTTCCAAAATTACATTTCAGATAATGACTACATTCGAGAAAAAAAAAAACGCTTAATCAGAGACACAGTTTAAGTGCTACCCTTTTAATGCATATTGGAAGATAAACTCTGTAGTCTACATAGACATGTAGACATGTTCACTATCATGGGAAATGACATTTTGTTTGTTTTTATTTTATTTTTGTTTTGTTTGTTAACATGTCTCAAAATATCACCAAAATAATGTGTTTTTATGATATTCTCATGCACACCTTGTTATTTTAGTCACATCTCCCTCTGTCTACATCCATCTCTCTGCCTCTCTCTTTCTGGTCTCTCCTCTGTAACATCCTTTCAATTTTCTTTCCTCTCACATATCCTCTACCTCCCTTTTTTTATTGCCTCCCTCCCTGAATCTCCTTCCTTCCTTCCTTCCTTCCTTCCTTCCTTCCTTCCTTCCTTCCTTCCTTCCTTCCTTCCTTCCTTCCTTCCTTCCTTCCTTCCTTCCTTCCTTTTTCCTCCTTCCCTCCCTCCCTGCCCATATTTTCTTTTTGTTAAGCCCGAGACAGTTACACACTTTTAACTTGTTTACTTTTTCTTTTCTTTTTGTGATTGTGATCCTAGATATCTGTCATGATGTGAGAAAGGAGATTGGTAAAGGCCGAAAATAAAACATTCGAAATATTCTGTTTGGAAACATAAATATAAACTTAGTATGACTGAAAATCATGCAATCATACTACATCAAATGCCATTTAATTATTTCATCAACCGCTTTCATTTCACTCCTTTTTCTTATCTTCATGAAATGTCTATTTATTCATTGCTATTTATATAGCAATCTATTTCTTTTAATTATTCAATTGTGTGCGTGTGCGTGTATGTGTGTGTGTGTCTGTGTAGAAACACGAGTGAATTCGGGAACCACCATGGACCGCCTCCATCTCCTCCTTGTTTACTCTGCTCCAGGATTCACAGGCTCCGCCCTACCAGGACCAGAATCCAGCTTCCCCCCAGCATTTATATGTGGGGTCTAGGATCTGAACTCAGGACCTTCTGCCTGCAAGGCAGAGAACTAACCCCTGAGCCACCTCTCCAGCCCGAGCAATCTATTTCTTAATGCCCTGCATGAGCACATACACATGACTTTTTTTAGAAGCATCTATTTTTAGAAAACTTTATTTTAGGGGTGGATTTACATATTTTTTCTTTGAGAGTTTCAAAATGAATACTGTGACTCTATGATATTTTCACACCTTTTTCTCCATAATGGCATAAATATCAAGTAGGTAAACAACAGCCTTTTTACTGGATTTAAGGATAACTTCTCAGTAGGGAGCACATTCCTAGTGATGTAAAACAAGAACTGGGATTTCTTCACTGGAAAAAGTTTATTTACTCATTACATCTTTCAACATCTATTCTCCATGAAAAATTATTTTCAAAAGGTTTAACAAGTGACTTGGCATCCTTTCATTCTGACCTTTACTGTAAAAATTTTTTTCAAATGCCTAGTGTATACTTAATAAAGCAATTACAGTAAAGAAAATGTCTACTATGCAAAAAAAGATTCAAATCTTCACATAAGATTTGCAAAGGTCTGATTTTTCAGTTTAAATATTACAAAACTTTAAAACACCCTAAAATAAGAAAATAAATAACTGCAGATATTATTTTGTAATTAAGCTTTTAAAGGTAGTTTATAAGCTATTATGTGCTGACAGCTTAGCCTTTGTTCACATTCTCCAATGGTTTCCCATCAGCCAGAATAAAATCAATATCCACTAAGGCTCTGCCTGGGAGTCACCCTTCCCTAAGTGTCTTTCATCTCCTTGAACTTTTGTGAGCTTACTAAGCCTTTTGCTTTTTTCAGAAAGTTTGCCCTTTCTCTTTTCTTTATTAAATTTCCCCAGATATTTTCATGGCTGGATTCCTCATTTTATGTGAGATTCTGCTTAAATACCACTTCCTTAGAGAAGGCTTTTCTGAAGAACCTGTCAAAAATTCAAGTGATGTTATTCTTCTTTTCCACACATTGATATCCTTTCCTTCTTTTCGTTTGAGACCTCATGCATACAGGTAGGTACCCCTTTTCCATTAGTTTACCTAGAATGTAAGATCTCTGGGAGAAAATCATTGCATGTTATTGGGGACAAAGAGATTTTGGTTTGTAAGAGGTGTCCCAAAGATCAGCATAAGTAACGTTGGGTACAACTCTACAGTGACAGTTTCTTGAAGGCTGGAAGTTAACAACATTTGTCAATGATTTTGTCTTACTCAAAACAATGAGAATGTTTGACAACTCCGCTAAATGAGAGAATTAGTGAGTTTATCTTATTAAACTTTATAAAATTACTTAAAATAATGAGCTTTTATAGCATTAAAAAAGATGTCCCATTGGCATGTCTTTAGAATGCTTCATATGCTCCATGGCTGCCATAAATCCATTATTACACAAAAATATAAAAATTGAAAATCTGCAGGAGCAACTTTTTTTATAATTGTTCATTTTTTGTAACCAATATATTTATTGATTTTTTTGGAAGCACAGTTTATTAGAAGATTATTTTTCCTGCCTTGTTGTAGAGCCTTTATTCCTTTCTAAAGTCTCACACATTCTTGCTAGATGACCTCAGAGCAGTTGCTTTCTGAACTGGCTTCTGAGCTTTTTTTGCAAATACTGTGCCTTTATGGCCTACAGACTTCTTTTCAAGGACCTTCTAGGTACCATCTTCCTGACTGCACAAATCTCTTTCATGCCTAGAACTGTGTTTTTAGCATTGTTATACCTCATCCCCCAATGCCAGACCCTCCCCTGTCTTCCCATTGCAACCATTCTTCTCTGCCAGACTCAACTCCTCTTTTCGAGTTTTTTACTTGTGTGGCTTATTAGGGTTCATCTGGCTTGTTCCGATAACATGTGCCGGAGTACTTGCTGGAGTATGAGTCATATATACACACATGACAGTGTATACTATTAAACTTTCATTCCTCCCCATAAGCAATAGCCCACATCAGTCTTTCAGGGATGTATGGAATCTTCTGAGGTAAACTTTTTTCTATTTATAAAAATCTCCATGTGTATGTAAGGTTGCTGACTTCAACTCATGTGATGTCAACAGTTTCAATTTCATTTCCTGAGGAAAGTTTACAACATAGTGTTCCAACTTTTAAAGTATGAAGATTTATCTAGTGTTTTGCTCAATTTCTTTCTTGTGTCTTAGACACCATATTTAGTGAGTTCATGGCAATGTCTGAGTCACTGTGCAATCTATTATTAAAACCTTGCTTTATATCCCACCAGCATATTGTTTGACTGAATAGCAGTATTACATCCTCATTATACTTTACTGATAAATGTATATATGATGTGTATGTGTTTCATTTAGACATATTTAGAAATAAATGTGTTATGTAACTTAAATTCACACATATCAGTAAAAGGTATATCTTTCCCTCTAGAATTAATGATTTTTTTTTCTAGCTAATAGTTCAATCAAAGAAATGGGATCCAGAAAAAGTAACGTTTGGAATTATAATCAGGTGAAGCACTAGACAAATGATATTTAAAATGATTAGAATTCAAGTCAAACATAAAATAATTCAAGTAGTATATCTGTTTAGATTGAGCAAGAAAAGAGATGTAGTTCCATGTATAATATAATGCATCATGTCAATGTCAAAATTATATATCTAATGTAGAATTAGAAAAGTAATTCTTTGCAACTTTTTAAATTTTGAAAATTTGGAAAGACTATCTGTTCAATGAATATGTATGATGTTCCTTTACTACATTTTTTATCTTAAAATACATGGTAGAATATGTATCAAAGTTATTTGATCTCTATTGTGCAGATGGAAATCTAAAAGGTTAAAAATTATGCATATATATATATATACACATTTGGTAGAAAGAAAAGGTAAGTATACATAGGAATTTCTTGATGTTTTATTTCTGAAAGTTATTTCATAATTAATCTCAAATGCAAACTTAACTACAATAAGAGAAATACGTAGAAATAAAAAAAATATGCTTAAGAGTCATAGAAGTGTGGAGGAATAGAGGGATCTAAATCCTCATTTTTGTCCTGAATCTTGTGAGCACAGGATCCTATCGGGAAGTGCAAATGTTCTACTCTAGAGCCCACTCTTTGCTGCTAGGTCTCGTTCCTTTCCTGATTTTCAGTGAACCTTGTTCAAAGACACCTTTCTCCCTCCTCTCCCCATCCTGTCTCTCACTTGCTGCCTGACTAGAAGTACAAATCACCACAACACCTCTCCTGATTAGCTAGGTTCATTCTGATTGCTCTTCTCATTTACTTTGCTTTGAAACTTGCATCATAACTGTTATTTTAATTTGCCTCATTTTTCTGATGCTGTTTAAAAGTTATTAAGTCATCGATATCTCTCGCTAACTTATCAACCTTTGAAGGCAGGGATCCTCTATTTTTCTTATTTTATACTCTCTATTAGAACTTTGTCATATGTTCTCCGTAACTTTGAATCGAAAAGCTTAAGTCTTCAGTCTGGAAGAGTCTCAGATTTTTTTCCCTTCAAGCAATGCCACAGCAAGAAAAAGAAATGTACACATTTTCATTTCCAAAACTGTTATTAAACTTGTAGCTTTGTAGAGTGTTTGAAAACCAGTGTTTGATGTACAATTTGTGCATAATAAAATATATCTTTTAAAGTTTTGAGACTTTTAAAGTCAGACATGATGAGATTCATGAAACCTACTCTCTAATCTACATACTGAATTTATAATTTTGAGCCCAAATTTCTCTCTTGTTTTTTACCAGTTTACCTTCCTGCTAGCTGAGACAACAACTGATATGATTTCTGTTAAATAATTCACAACCTACTTTTCAAAGTTGATAGCAAGAACGCACTTCAACTTTCTTTTTTTATTGAGAAATTTTCATTTCCACACAAAATGAGTTTATGTCCTTGTCTCGCGGTGCTCTCCTCTCATCAATCCAGCCATATCCATCCCACTTCAGAACTCCCTTCGGGGTGCCTGTGTTAATAAGGAACCAAGTCTCTTATGTTAGTGTAAGTGGCTCTTCACTGGGAAATCACAAAATGGGAAGGTTCTTTTTGCCTTGTCCAGCATCTGCCCCGGAGACTCTGTTCAAATGCAGTTGCTTCTCCTAAGATCCTTGCTGGTTCATGGGGAAATGCTGTGAGACATTGTGTGGATATAGTCATAGCAGATCACTGAGATATTAGGCAGAGCAGTCCTGCATGATTGGAATGTTTTGGTCTGCAGTACACGTCCCCACCTTTAGGTTTTCGCAATCTACCACCCCCTGCTCTGTAAGGTTCCCAAGCCTTAGATTAGGGAAGGATTTTGATGACCTGATTAGCTAAGCATTCCAAGGTCACTGATATTCTTAACTCTGACCAGTTGGTGTAATAGGGTGCATCTCCATTGAGCATAGACAACATTTTTTTTTTAAATCTAAGGTTAAATGAGAAGTGTTTCCATGGTGGTTTACTATCAAATTTTTATAGCCAACACTAAGATATCTGTTTCTGTATAGTGTCTATTTCCTTCCCTTGTACTATTATTTGGATAGGTTTACAGTATTGGGCATGTGTTCCCCGACAGTAAAGGGAGGTTTAGAACCTTTTCAGAGAGCAATTGGTTACCCATGGGTCATACATACTGCTGTTGCTCCCCTGGAACTGAGAAGAAATTTGTATTTGAATTAGAAACAAGATTAAATATAAGATTTAAAACTATAAAGTGGATAATATTAACATGGCGTCATAAGCAAAAATGAATGAGAGTTATATTACCAAAACTCATTTGACAGACATTGCTCAAACAAAAAACACTTGCATCCTTCTGCAAACATTCCCTTAAGTTCTTCAGTATGAACGATCTTGTTTTTTCATTTACATAAAAAATTATGGATATTTGACATAATAACCATTAAACATTTCTACAAGAAAACTTATTAATAAAACAACCATAATTTCTGATTTGTACTTTAACTCCATGAAAAATATTCAGAAATAAAAAGAGCTAAAGCTTATTTATTTTGGCTACTGGTCATTAAGCATGTCTCTGTTTCTTTTTCCTTAGTTTAAGGGATATTAAAATATTTTATTGAAATTGTATTGAGTGTAAGAACACAACTATTAATAACTTTTCTGAAGAAAAGTGTACTTCATTTCTGGAAAAAGTACACTTAAATGAGAAGATATGACATTTTCCCACAGGCTTTTGTGACACATGTTTGAATGTAAAAAAAAATAATTTCGTAAAGTTCAAGCTGCTTGAAGGTCCTTGCTATGAAAAACTATGCTACCTTAAATTACACTGATAAATTCTATTCTTTAATAAGATTCTGTCTTTGTACTGGGCAAGATTTCAAGGCACATATTATATGGCAAATTAAGAGAGAATATTTTGCATGTATACACCTTACTCTGAATATATTAGGAGATTTTCATTAATCATCTTAGTTTCTGGATTGTTACAATGAATTGATTTATGCATTGCAAAGGATCAAGTTTTCTAAGAAAAAAACTCCAAGTAAAAATATTTAATAATCAAAGAAGGGTAGGGTATAGCAGTTAATTGCCATTTTAATCTTCCTGAAAATGATGTGAAGCTTTCAGAAATATATCTAAAAGGATTTAAATTTTTCTCATGAATAATTTTACAGTTCCAAAGAGGCTGTTTTCTTGACAGAAGAACTGCACATTTGTATTTATGATCTGGTTTTTGAACTGTAATCTGAACTTATATAACTTATTTTGAACAGCAAGTCATGTAGCCAAACCCTGCATTGCCTGGAAGACAAAGTTTTTTTTTTTCAGAGAATTTTTTATGGCCATGATAATTCTTTCTAGTCATTCTAACCCTATACTTTGACTTAGAACATAGTGTATTTTCCTGAAATTTTACATGAGAATATGACAAGATATTAATCTAAATTTTTCAGTGAATTGTCAATCTTACAATACATACTCTGGCTTTTTATAAACAAAACATACCCATGTGTATATGTAAACATACACATATATGCTCCTTGAATGAAATGAAATGTGACAAAAGGTATTTTTAAAGAAATTTGTATTTGAATTAGAAAAAAGATTAAATATAAGATTTAAAACTATAAAGCAACTGGAAACAACAGAGGAGAAAATATGTGTGGCAAGTCTATCTCAGTAAGCTGAGTAATGCTCACTTCCTGAAACAATTTACTTGATCTTATTCATCTGTCCAGAGAAGAGTCTCAATCACAGTGGAATGGTTCTTCCCTCATCAATTGGATAATTTCCAACAAGTTTGTTTATGTCTTGCTCTATATCTTGTTTTGCTTTAGTCATAGATGTGTCCAAAGCTCATCCTGAAATTGTCAACTTTATAAATATATATCTAATACCACAATAATCAGCCAGAATAGGTAAGTTAAAAACCACAATTTGACATCCACCAAAAAGTGTTAAAATGACTACTATCTTAAAGACCAAAGATGGTTCATTTTAGTAAGGATCTAGAGCAAATAAACCATCATGAACTTGAAATTCTGAATGTAATCAATTTGGCAAATAGTATGCTAATATCTCAATAAACTGGAATTAAAATTACAATGTGTCCCAAAAAATGTAATTTTAATCTATTACCATCCCATTAAAAAGATATGTGAATGTCTTTTGTCATGTCATAATTCATGATTTAGAGTTTAGTTGCTGGATTGTCTATCGAAGGAGAGAATGGTTGTTCAACACCACAGGAATGGTGCACACCAAGATGCCAAAATCACTGGTAATGATTTCTTAGCTCAGAATATACTCAGAAAATTGACAGGGAATACCCCCAAGATTACATGAAGTACATGTTTTGAGAACTACAGAGGAATCATTATCTATTTAGGAACCTTGTCAATATTAGAATTCCTACCACTCCAATGCTTTCATTCATTTGGGAAAGTGAGACCAAGACAAAAATAATGATCTGAAATTATTTGGACCAGAAAGAAAATGGTGATAGGATAGATTATATTAGAGAAAACTACATGCATAACAAATGCCTTGAGAGACTGCAGAAATAAATTGGAAGTATTTAGGAAGGAAAGTACACCGAATAGACTTCAGAACTGGACTACTTTAGAATTAAAAAAAAAAAAAACATTCAAAGTGGAGAGTAAAGTTAGATTTATGACACTATGAATAAATGGTGTACCTGGTCTCAGTCATCAACATGGCTTTTATACTTCACACAAAGTCTCAGGGATCAGAAAAAAATGTTAAGATCCTAAGATACAAAAAAGGTCCAAGAAAAGCCATCTTATAGGCATGATATGGTTATGGCGATCATTAATATTTGTAATTATAAGCACCGAGTTTACACATGACATATCCAGGCACAGCAAGCAGAAATGTGCAGGTGAAGGGCTTACGGGACACTCCAACATATCACTGAATATTGAAAACCAATAGAATCTGGTGAATAGTGATGTTACATATTAACTAGTGAACACAGCAGATTGAAATGATCAATTGCAAACCCATGACCACACAGACTAACCTGGCTAAACACACGTCAAAATGAAAGCCATGAATATGAGCTATTTGAGAGAAAGTTTGAAATTGGCACGTGCGGGTAAAAAGAGACAATTAGAACACATTGGATACACAGATTGTTAGAAAACAGAGAAGGATTGCCAGAGAACAAGATTTATTAATACAATTTTTTATTTCTGTTATATTATGTATATATATTAAATGGGTATATATGATATTAGGATATACAGGTTATATACAAGATAGATAGATTGATAGATAATTGATAAGGTTTAGACTCTCTTAAAAGAAAGGAATAGAGCGGGAGAGGTGACTCAGGGATTAAGCCTCTGCTTTGCAGGCAGAAGGTCCTGAGTTCAGATCCTAGACCCCACGTATAGATGCCGGGTGGAAGTGCGGGCAACCTGCGTTTCTGGTCCTGGTAGGGTGGAGCCTGTGAATCCCGGGGCAGAGTAAACAAGGAGGAGGTGGAGGCGTCCATGGTGGTTCCCGAATTCGCCCATGGTTCTACACACACATACACACATATATATACACACACACACACAAGCATACACATGCGCACGATTGAATAAATAATAAAAAAAATTAAAAAAAGAAAGGAAATATGCATGGGCACTGGAGCAATAGCTCAACCATTATATGTTACCCTGAAAATAATATAATTGGAGTTTAGACACACTGATTTCACATACGATTTTTCTTGGACATGGTAGCCTGCTTACAAATCCAGTCTTGGAAGGTGAAGTTTGGAATACTCAAATAAGCTGACCAGCAAAAATTGCCTAGTTAGACTAGCCATAATGACAAACTCGGGGACTGATTACAGATCAAGTCTCAAGGAATAAAGTGGAATAATGACAATAATTAATTCTGATGTCAATATAAGACTGTCACACAAAAGCACAAACATTTATAAACAAACATGAATTTGCATGCATATATGTGCACCACAAAAATATAAATATGAAACTGAAAAAAAGAAAAAAAATGTGTGTCATTGACAGTCACAGCACTGGCAGAAATAAGTTCAATACAAGAACACAGAGCTCTAAGAACAGCAAAAATAAATGATTTTGTATGAGAGCAGGAGTTAGAAATGGAAACTGAAGAAGCTAATAGTAAAAGCTACTTTCACTACTGCACAGCCTCAAGGCCATAGATACCCTTCAATTAGGAAAAAGTTAGATTTGTCTCCCATTTGTGAGAAATAGCAAAATAAGAATAAAAATCATTCTGGGAATTGTAATTACTGTATCATGAAAATTTTTGCCCACATATATAATGTTAGCACCCACATTAGTGTCAATTGAGGAATCAGTGGGAGTTGATAAAAGAAAGGCAGAACTTGGGAGGTTCATTGAGAAAATTGAATGAAAAGTGACTGAATAAAAAATGCAGCTAAAAGAATTTCTCTCTCTCTCTCTCTCTCTCTCTCTCTCTGGAAAACACACACATACATGCACATCTTTCATGATATTTGAAATGATGTTATGATACAGAAAGCAAAAGTAAAGTGAGAATGACAATTGATAATGAATGTTTGAAAATGAAGTTTTATTTATTGACAACTTGGCATACAGCAAATACGATTTCTTGTCCATTTAATTTGTACAATTATTTCTATGAATTGCCAAGCGGTTGACATTGTGGAAATAAGTTACAAAGAACAAGATATGAAAATGAGCAGGATTAATGATCTGCATTAAAGAATTCCTTCATCTCTTGAAGGAATATAGGGCTTACTTTCAGGATGTACTCAGAGAGTGGCAACAGGTGTTGTATGTAACAGTTAGAATAAAGATAGTCAGATAGAAAAGCACCAGAATGGTGCTTTCTGAGGACTAGAGATGCTACTGCATCTAGAAGTGATTCTTCACAATGTCTCATTGTAGGGAGATCTAATTAACACACTTCAGCAACTTCTCTTCATCTCTAATTTTTTCCTGCTTTGTCTAGGTCTATAATTCTTTCAGCTTATGTACATAATTATGAAAAATAGTTTTAAATTGTGAGAGTTAAAAAAATAAGAACACAGCAACAAGATAAGAAATTAAATAGTATGTATGTTTTATTATTAAATTTTAAGGTATAAAGATTAATTAAGCCAATTACCAAAGTCTTTCAAAATCAAAACCACCACTTGAATCTTGGCTACTAGGCACTCAAGTGCACCCTCTGTGAAAAGGTGAAAGCTTCATAAGGAATGCTGGTTATATATAAGATAATATGAATGAAATGCTCCTTCTTTCTTGATTGGCTATTGACAAAGGATTACATAAACCATGAGAAAGAAAAGCAAAGTTTGTAATTGTTCCAGTCAGTGTGCACCAACTCTGATCTCTATGTGTAGCTCCTAAGACTAGTCAATAACAATGTCTCTATTCTTTCCATCATATTTATGTCTTTCTCCAAAGTTTTCCCATTTGAAATAATTTTTGTTTCCTAAATATCAGTGCTGTTTCCCCACTGTCTTGCTCTGACCCTAGTCTTTTTATAATTGTGTTAGAGCTGTTCCTATATATCATGAAATCCAGTTATCTCACGTTCAAAACAATATATTTGTTTCCTTAGGTGTTAAAAACAAAACTTAATATAATAAAAAGTTCACCATGATACCTGGAAAAAATGGAACTAATAAAAACAATTGAACAAGCTCAAATATTTAGCCTTATTTCATGTGAAGATATGTATCTGTTCCCAAATTGTGCACATATATGAAAGTTTAAATCCAATCACAATAAATTGGAATCAATAAAATGTATATTTTTAATAACTGTGTATGTGGGATTGAGAGATGGCTCTGTGGATAAAGGTGCCTTATGCTTAGCATGATAAACTGAGTTTGATTCCTAAAATGGCACATAGAGAAAAGAGACAACTCACTTTATTTGCAACCAAGTACAATATTTATGGAACTCTTTAAAAATATATGTTCTGGATGGGGAGAAGTGTTGGATAGGGGGGCCTATCATAGTTAGATGCAGGTGTAACCTTGAAGGTTGAAGCTTAGAACTCTGGGCATGTTTGTAAAGAATTAGTGATTGAGTTAGTCCTAGAGCAAGGTTGCAGGAAACTATTTGATGGGGAAGATAAGTGGACAAAACTAGTCCCCAGGCAAGTGGATAATATGGAAAGAACTGGGTTAGGTAGTGAGCATCTGTTAGTAGTCTTGGCCATGCAGGCTGATCTGGCAAGCAGGGATTGTTCCTCAGCTGTCCTATGGATTTGATGTGACCAGGTCCCTTGCCACTATTGTTGGCATGTAATCTTCTGCCAGGCTGGATTAAGGACTGTAACCAGAGAATTGCAAGCCAAAATTAAACCCCTTGTTCCCTTAAACTGTCTGGTCTGGTCAGGGGTTCATCAGCCACATGCAGGAAAACTATAATAAGACTTCAGTTGATGCTGTTGGTCCTTTGTTTGTAATGTATTTTTCACGATGCTCAGAAATAGAAATGGAAGATTGTTGCAGAAGATATTCAATTTTCTTACAAGTTTCTTTTACTATGTCATCTCACTAAACACTTTTTGTAATCATGCTGTTCATCAACCTTTTATGACATTATCTGCTTCTCTACTTGAAATCTATATCATTTGAAAGCAAACTTTCTAACTAAAATGCAAATACGTATTATGTATTTACCTATTTAAACTGATATAATTTTTATCTAGATAACATTAGATGAACCCATTTTACAGTTTCATTAAAATAATCTGAAAATGTAAATTATTTAAATTACCAAATCACATGACTTGATTATCCATACTCTGATAGGATTTTATGAAATTCTTCTTAATTAACTAGTTTTGCCTAGGACTTTTAAGAATGGATGAAGAATATGGGGCTATAGAAAGGAAAACAAGGTTACTGATATCAAGAAGGAAACATGTTTTAGAAAAGACCTGATAATTAAAAGTGTGAAAGTTTAGGGAGAACAGAACTGGAGCAGATGGGCTGAGGTGAAATGCAGGTCAAACATGATTTTTGATGAAGACATTCGCTTATACATGCAATTGTCAGGCAGATTCAAATATGATGGTGAAGTCTTGATGCATGAGCTGCAGGAAGGTACTGATGCACATTGACATGAAGGGAAGAAGGCCTCCGTCTAATGAACTCTAAACCCCTGTGTGCTGAAGTCTAAGTACCTGCTAGTAGCTAGCCTAAGAATGTTAAATACATATATAACTCCAATTATCATGTGAATAAGTTATGTTATATTTTATTTTAGGCATTGTATAGGAAGCAAATGTGAGCTAAATGATTAGCTTGAATAAGGTCTGTAAATAGAATGTTTGATCAAGAAATAGAAAGTTCATTCATATTTGAACCCTTTGATTAATACACTCTAGAGAGGTTAAATAGAGGGTGCCTAAAATTTGACAGTCATTCCCAAAGGCCAGCATGCATGGCATTCGTAGAGTCATGAGAAGGGATGGTGTAAAGAAAATATAGTACATTAAATCATTGTATTTAAATAAGGATTAAAAGAGGCTCTACAATAGTCTATGGTCTCAGTTTTTCCTCTTCATATTTCTATCAATATTATATTTGAGAACTGCAACAAAATGACCCAAGTATGTGTCTATATTCATTTGATATATTTGCAAATGTTTTCTATTATAAATTTGTATTTTATTTCTACTAATATATGACTTAAAGTGTCTTCATTCTCTTCAAATTGAAACTACAATTGTCAGAACTACTGATTCTACTTTGTTTTGTGTGTGACAATATTTGAAATATGTATGGATAAATAAACTGAAATAGTATCCTTTAGAAGGCACTTGAAACTACACAATTGTAAACAGTAGTGGGTATACTACGGCAAAAGCTTGATTATTATTTTGAAAGATATAGGAGCACTTATTTTGTGTTTCCTTCAAACTGAAAGTTCAAGTATTTGTGTTTTAGAAGAAAATAGACCTTCTTTGTATCTCACAAAGGATCAGTAAATAGTGAGTATAAAAGGATATTAACAGTCTAGCAAACATTTGTATTCATTAAAAGAACCTTCATAATCAAATCCAATCAGATCCTGATTGCACAGCAATTTAGCATTACCTGTGCAAGCAGTTTCTTCTGTGTTCAGCGATTGTTTGGGATACTGCTTAAAATTGAACCATAAAAACTCTAGAGTCCTTTGATTAATGAATGTAGATAAAAGACATTCATTTATGTGTAGTGTCAGCCTTAGTGTCTCATAGAAAAATCAGGATTAAAGTTAAAGTGCACCTGTCATCTCCTTCAGTTTGATGTGCTGATCTTGAATCTGTGACTCAATGTCAGTCCCACACTTATTTTCCAGGATCCTGTGATATGGCTTCAGGCTTTATCAGTCAGACATCACCTTCTCATACTCCCTGATATAAATCTTTCTTTCTGTCAACCTAAATTCCCAGAAGTCTGCTTTTTATTCTCTGTCAATTTGTGAGCTCATTTTCTTTATCTTCTTTTTTCATTTTCTATCTCCAGACATTCTTTATACCACAATTAAGATGGCTATTCCCAATCCGTTTTGCAAAATATCACTTAATCAGTCTTCTACCTCTAGATTCTTAATCTTCATATGTTATAGATTTCTTATTTTCCATTTATAAGACATATATGAAAATCTTTCCTTGTTGGATCACAATAAGATTTACTTGAGAAGACATAATGGGTTTCACATATTTGTGTTGGTTGCTTATTATTTAGATGTAATTATTTATTATTAAAATGCAGTTACTAAATTAGTGTAATAGTAAAGCACAGGTGATGACTTGAAAATTGGAGGCTTGAGCTCTGGGCACAGAGTGTTTTCTGGACTGATTAACATGACAGCTTAGGAAGATAAATTATGAAAGGCAGCAGAGGAAAAGGGAAGTACCAGAGACTCCAGATTTTTTTATACATTTTTTATTATTACCACTCATACAAACTTAATAGGTAGACCAGTTCCCTCCCTCCCTCCTCCTCCCCCCCGAATCCCCTGCTCCCCCCCCCCTTCCTCCCCATCCCCCAATGCCTCCCCCCCAATTCTCAGAGAGTCCTTTATTGTGTATGCCTAACTCTCCTCTAGGTCCTCCTCTCCGATGACATTCAAGGACCCAGTGGCATTTCCCTGAACCCTTTCTCATGTTCCCCTTAAGCATAGGAACACTACTGTGGCTGTCAATCCCTTGCCTCCAAGGATTTTGGTGCCTTTAGCTGATGCTAGACTTTGTGAGGTCAATAGTGTGTTGGACATTGCGCAGGGCATGCAAAGTCCTATTATGATTGCTTCGGCCCTATCTAGTGTGGAGAATCTTGCAAATCATTGCTCCTCCCATCCTTTTACTCTTACAATCTTACCACCCCCTCTTCCGCAAATGTCCCTGAGCTTCAGGATGGGGAGAGATTAGTCTGGCCACACCAGACACAAGGAGAGAGGGGACCATGTTACAGCAGAGAAAATAGGCCTCCATCAAGGAATGCAAGTAAGTAATGTGACACCTGGTTAAGTTCACACATGTTAGTGCCTGATCATGTACAACTGAGGGGGTATGATCTCACCAGAAGGGGAGGGCATATAGTCTGGCAAATAAAAAGTAATCATTTTACAAATGGGTGATTGACACCTCCCTCTCTGAGGTTTCCTACTTTTATTACATCTACCCTTGAATGTGCTATTATAACAAGACTCTAGTTTAACAGCTTTTTGTCTCTGGCCAGGGGTTGCCATACAGTGCCCAGCAGGATGGAGTGAAGGGCATTGCAGGAGCAGCAAAACTGCAAAAGAAAATCAACAAACCATAATCCAGAACTTCAGAGACTCTATATCAACCACCTAGAACAGATTTTTTTTTAACACATGACATGTAACAAATAAGCATGTGATAAAATTGCACAGAATACCTCCTCTCACAGTCTCAGGAGACAGTATCAAGACAACCATAAGATCAGATTATAAAATTATGAGTAATGGTGACTGTCACATGATACTATATAATTTTGATAGATGGTCAATTTGGGGAATTGAGTAATGCGTTCTATAATTATTACCATTAGTATTGAATCTACAATTTCTCAATTGATAATTATCAAAAATAAGTATGGAAGTTATATTTATATAAGTTTACCTAGGATTTGTTCTAACACTCAGTTCTTTACAAATGTGTCCAAAGCTCAACTGCCATGTTGCTTCCTTTAATTATCACATAGGGTAAACCTTTAAGTTTCATTGTGAATATGTGCTGACTCTTCCATCAAAGAATGAAATTAATAGGGCCTAAGGATGTTTCATATTAAGGATTCTGGATTATGAAAAAAATGCTATTAAAATTTCCTATAATCATTTCTACTTATCATTAAGCTTTTATGCATATATAAGTATATATGTGATGTTTATAGTATATATGTTTGTGTGTGTAATGATGATATATGGTTGTATATAAACACCGAGGAAGGGCAGAATGGAGTCATACAACAATACATGTGTATTTTTAAGTAACAAAATTTCAAATTTAGCAAGGATTCTGAACACAGCAGTCCCTGAACCCAGGAAGCTGGACATAAGATATTCCTTACTATAGCAAAATGTGGAGATTATGACTGTTAGCAAAAAATCTGATTGTCTAGTGAAGAAAGAAGGGTGGTTTTCCAATGCTATTTTAAGAGGTAGTATTCTATATATGACTTTCTTTTGGTGTGCATGAACACAAAAATACTCCTCCCCCACCACACACACACACACACACACACACACACACACACACACACACTTATAGTCACTATAGAATTCCATGACTCTTCACTTTGTTTTTTGTTTGTTTGTTTTATTATTTATTTATTTATTTATTTATTTATTTATTTATTTATTTATTTATTTATTTTTGCTCATACAAACTTAATAGGTACACCAGTCCCCTCCCTCCCTCCACCCCTCCCTGGACCCCTATCTCCCTCCCCCTTTTCCCCTTCCTTTCCCCCCTTCCCTCCCTATCTCCCAGTGCCTCCTCCCCCGCTATCCCTGGAGCATCCTTTAATGTGTATGTCAAACTTTCCTCTGGGCCCTCCTCTCTGATGAGGTGTAAGGACTCAGTGGCATTTCCTAGAACTCTTTCTTGTGTTCTCCATAAGTATAGGAACACTATTGTGGCTGTTAATCCCTAGCTTCTAAGGATCCTAGTGCCTTTAGTCCATCCTAGACTTTGAGGAGTCAATAATATGTTGGTCTTTGGACAGGCATGACTCTTCACTTTGGACATGACAGTTCAGTTCACTTCAATTTCCCTTCTTTTCTTTTATATGCCTTTCTTGATAAGAATTGATGCATGCATTTGAGATTAAATACTACCTATATAGATAAATCTACTTAAAGTAGACTCTTTGATATCCAGGTACTTTTCAAATTTAATAAAGCCCAAACTGATCTATAGATTCAAATTCATGTCTTTAAGCTTCTACATAACAGGTATGGTAATTTGATTCTCCAACTGTTCAAATCTGAAGACTTGGTAGTATCTCTTTCCCAGGACATATGAAATTCATGAGAAAACCCTTTCAGCTCAAGTCTTGAAATACATCTAATTACATATATTTTACTGTTCCTGAAAACAGGAAAAATATCCTTTGGTTATAATGGATTTGTTATCATGGTACTGAGTTATGTCTAGAGTATATCTGGAGTATCTGGTTGAACTATCACCTCCTTTCCCAGGACTTTCCAGTCTTTTGCTATCATTGTACAGAATATGTATCTGCATGCTCTTTCAGTTTCCTTTCTTCATGTCCCTTGATGGTCAACAATGAAATATACACAAGAAATGATCTCTTGAGAGTTTGGCATGCACATTAAAGGATGCTCTGGGGATGGGAGGGGAAGGCACAGGGGAATGGGGAGGGAGAGGGAGGGAAGGGAGCACAGGGGGGGCGCAGGGGTGGAGAGAGGGAGAGGACCAGTGTACCTAAGTTTGTATGAGTGGAAATAAAAATAAATAAATAAATAAATAAATAAATAAATAAATAAATAAATAAATAAATAAATAAAAGGAAATGATCTCTTATTTCCAGGTCTAATGAGTCCTTTTTGTGTATAACCTCCACAAAAATTCACCTCAGCTCTTTCTTCCTCTGTAAATATTGATTTAGGGTAGTGGTTTCCTTTTGCCCTCAAATAGTACCAGTGTATGCTCTGAACATCAGTCTCTGTGCCTTTACCTCTTTTGCTCTTCTTCAGTATTTTGATCATATAAGCTGCACATTTTTTCTACCAATATTTGGAGTATAATTTAATGAAATTAAAAACATTTTAATACATAGATATAGACTTCTTGATGACTAGATTTAGTATAATATGGAAAGTCAATAACCTTTTATCAGGATGAAAATTATATGTCACTAACCACATACAGCATTGGGATCTACATTTGAAAATTTTAAGTCACAAATAGAGTCAGGAAAATGCATGGGTATGTCAATCATGAACCTACTACAGAAGCGATTTCTGACACCAACTACAATAGTCCCACCCGACCCGCTCTCAGTAATGACAGGAAAAGAAGCCCATTGTGCTCCTACAAAGTACTGATGGACATTGGGCAACTAACAACCTCAGGATTAGGGAGGGAGGGACAATGAAGTTTTGAATTCACCCAAGCTCCAAGACACTTGGTAAAACCGGTGAAGCACAGGAAAAAAACAAAAATTGCTGAATATGGGAGGAATGCTTTTAAGGAATTGGCGCTGGAAGATTTGTAATGGGAGTAGGCAGTTTGTGAGAGTGAGAAAAAATTAGAGTAGAAAATTCAACAAAATGGTACAAGTATGAAACTGCCAAAAAGCAAAAGTCATCAATAGTTTGTAAAAATAAACAAAATATCTTTGTCATTAATGCACATGTCAATAATGCACATACTAATTGTTTTGATATTAACTAGAAAAGTCAGCAATAGTTCAATTGATTCTTTTTTAAAAAAATAAAATTTGGTTTGAAAATGTCCTGAGGAAATATTTATTCTTCTAGATGCTAAATTTTAGCATGATGCTTTCTACTGATTTCAAGTTTCTTTGTTATAAGGATGGCTCTGAAATACTTCTGATAAGAGCAGAAAAATTTGAAGCCTGGAGACTGCTGTGGAGAAACAGTGGCAGAAAGAAAAATCTATAGAACTGCTGCAGTTTGACAATTCTGTACTCCCTTCTTTCCCATTGTATGGCGATGTAAGCGGATTTTAGATTATCTCCATTCTGCCTTCTGAAGATTTACAGCAGGAAGTTAATAAAGCGCTCAGCAGAAGCTCAAATACAAAATAGGCAGGGAAGGGAAAGATTACATCAGAGAAAGATAGACTTAATTGTATAGTAGATAACAAGTGGTCTCTTTAGAAATGTGTAGGAGAGTAATAGATGAGAAATAACTGTCCAGCCAAGCTAAACAAAAGCCATCAGCATGCCCCCTTGAAGTGGCACTGGAGGGAGCTCAGGAGGAGGGACCAGTTGATTCTAACATCCATGATAAGTAAGATGTTTTCTTTACCCTAGAGAGACACAGATGAATAAGAAGCCAGAGTAGGAAGCAAGGAAACAGCATGCAAATGACAAAACAAAACCAAAGGCAAACCAAACACAAGTACACATGAAAACACCCATCAGCAAAGCTACAGAAGTATGCTTTGCTGAGAAACCCGCAGATGTCGCCTGTAATGATAAAGCGCAATGGCCATCAGAGGGATGTTACTTGTATTTGGACCCATGTTTTCTATTAATTCTTAGTATAGGAAAAGTTCAGTTAGAGTTGATGTGGATATCTTTTCACTATTTTTTTAATTTGGTGATAGCTATTCTGTAAATATCCACAAAAATAGTGAATGCAAAGAACATGCATTTCTTCTCAGATGAAAAAGGTATAAGAAAGGAATGTTTAAACACAAATATTTGTTCGAATTTCTGTTAAAAATCTACATCAAATAGTACTATTTTGTATATAGGGGAAATATTATTTTTTTGGAAGTGACTCTTTATTCACAAACTTTATCATGGTCAGATCCAAATTAAAAAGAAATAAGGCTCCATATAACTATTTTCTCTCTGTTTGCCATTTTTGCTCTCCAAGGGTGTGACCTTCTCCAGAGATGTTCGGAAGTAACTTTGGAGTTAGTGTGGCTTGTTTTAGAGGATTATTACCCTGAACCTGACGACATGGGAACTTGCTCCTACAAAGTCCTACTGCCTTTTAACAAACAGATGAATCTGAAAAAGTCAGATGATCTCGTCATTGGTATTGAAAGGATCTGAGCAAATTCTCTTCTCAAGTGCTTAAACTCCATGTGCTGTAGTGCACGAGGAGAGAGACTGTGCATCTATTGGAAAAAGTGCTGGGATGAGCTATAGGAAGATGTAGTCTTACTTACACTAGTAGATTATGAAGCTCGTTGGATCATTTCTATACTATTCTCTGTTCTAAGAAATAATACACACACAATTCACTTCTTCAAATAGATTTCAAAAGTAACAAAAGCCTCATTCTTAAATTTATTTTTATTCAAATTGCAAATAACTATAGAGTATTGCTAGTACACTTACATAATTATAACATTTATTTATAAACATCTCAAAATATTCAGAAGGTATATGCAATTCCTTTGGAAATAATTTGAAACACTTAAAAATTACCAAAAATATGTGTTTTATTTCATTATTTTTCCATATATAGATAAATATATTATGTTAAATATATTATAGATGAGTTGACTATGTACATTAAAATTGTATTATTTGACACTTCATTATTTCTTTTTTCTTTTTTCCATTCATACTTGATACGTACCCCATTCCCCTCCCTCCCTCCACCCCTCCCTGGATACCCTTGCCCTCTCTCCCCTTTTCCCCTTTCTTCCCCCCCTCCTTTCCTTTCTCTCAGTGCCCCCCCCATTCGTGGCGCATCCTTTAGTGTGGATGTCAAACTTCCCTCTGGGACCTCCTCTCTGATGAGGTGTAAGGACTCAGTAGCGACGCTTCATTATTTCTAGCACTTTCTGCACATAATAAAAAATGTATCTGATCTAATTGCATTTTAGACAATGCAGTTTTGTATTATGATGCAATGCTAATGTGCCGAATTTATTTTCAAACTCTCCTAATATTGTAAGAGCAGTGATTTATAATAATAGTGTATTGTAAATGGATTTGCTTTCACTTTCTACATGTTTCTGTGAGCTAATTTAATAATTTTCTTAGATAGATGTTGAGACATGAAGCTTAGATGAAAGATTATGACTGTATTTAGTAATTTAAAATGTTGCTGTCTCTTCTTAATTCAGTCTATTGACATGTACTCCCAATATATTTATAATTTGTTTTGTAGCTATTGTCTAGACAATCCTGGAGACCTCATGATGATTATTAAATTCTGTCCTTTAATGACTAATGAACTTGGCTTTTTCATGTACTCTTATGATATTTATATTAATTAAAATATTACTTGCATGTGTCTTTGAAAATTTTCAATACATTGACTTAATTTATTCAAATATTTAATTTAAGTATTTAGGTATGTGAGACCTTTCCACTATGTGTTAAATATATCAAAAACATTTACTATTTTGTAAATATGTGACTATTCAAAGAACTCCAAGTTACAGTTTTAAAATTTACATAAGAATTAATGTTGCATCTTAGAAAGGAATTTGTAATTATAACTTTTTTATAAATACAAAGATGTTGCTATTTATGACCTTAATTCTTAACTTAGTATAAGATTAATAAGTTGGTTTTATTGTTTCTCTATATGAGAAAATAAATGATAAATCTATTTTGAAATTTCACCATCAAGATTTATCCCCATGTTTTCGTCTAGTATGTTTTCTCAGTAGTTTCAAATTCCTGCAGTACATGTGAAAAAGAGCATTATGTGGCCTCCTTCTTCTTGAAGCTTGACTGGCTGGCTTCTCTGTATTTCTCTGCTGGAATATCTACAATTTCACAGAACACTGAGATCAGACAAGGTTATTGTGTACCCATGATGAAGTAGGGGAGAACAAGAACACTCCACAAAGCTGAGCACAGACAAAGGCAAGAACACTGTGCTCCAGGAAAATGACCAAACACTCCCTTCTGCAAGAAAAATGTGAGTGACTGCAGTTTCTTTTCTGGTGACTGAGAGGCATACTCCATTTCTGGCCTTAGACAATTAGGTAACTAACTAATAATCCACTTTCTCAGGTCACTCAGACAAAACCAAATTGCTGCTTCTAACTGTCCTGCTTGCCAGATTAGCAATCACAAGGCCATATCTAATGGAAAAATGCCTTTGAACACTTCACGGCCTGCATTATATTGTTCTGATAGCATTTCTTTTGGTTCCAAAATTATTCCTGTATGTTTTTCTGACCAACCTTGTTTGATGGGTTTTGGGCTAAGTTAATTTATCTTTTCGATATGTTTTCTAAATAGTTTCTAAATAGTTTCCTCCCTCATTTTCAACATGCCAAATTTTCATGGTTATATTTTCAAATACATGAGGTGATCTAGTCTGTTTTAAAGCCTAAGACTTTGGAGCATATTGTATATCTTCATGAAGAATTTTTGTCTTTCTTTTAGGCTGTTACAAATCTAGGGAAATGCTATTCAGTTTTCTGGAAGTCTGCAAAATGGGAATGAGAAATTTGGGTTGTCCTTGCAAAATATCTACTCTCGCTAATGGCTTATTAAGCCCTGATAAAGAGAGATGTTGTCTTCCTCACTCTATTTTATTTTATTATTCTTTGTTGCAATGTTAAGGTATTTAATAAGGTTGATTTTTTCTTGGACTTGATTATAAAACTACTTTTTCACAATATGATTTAATAGAATTGACAATAATTTCAGGATTCCTTTATTTTAACCAACTGTCTTTCTTCCAGTTTTGAGCTCCTGCACTGGTTTTTATGAAGCACATTCTGAAAACTATCTCCTTGTGTTCTTTAACCATTTTTTGCATTTATCATTTTACTTTGAGAGAGGGAGGGGGGAGAGAAAACTTATAAGTGGAGATCAGAGGACAAATTTTAGTGATCTGCTTTTTTTCTACCAAATGTGATCCAGAGTTAGACTTGGGTCATGAATCTTAGCTGCAAAAACCTTTGTAGCTGAGAAATTTCACTGACTGGAATCATTATGTTCTTATAACTATTGTTCCAGTGATTAAAACCACATCTCAGACTTATTTAAGCAGCTATGACTTCCCTTCTCATTATATGGAAAGGTACATCCTTCCTTAAATATCCTCAAAAAATGTTGAAAACTTTGTCTACTCATTCATATATGGGTATATACTCACAATATTAGTTAGGGTTCTCTAAAGGAATATAATCTATAGAATGTAATGTATATATAAATAAGTTTATTAAAATAACACAATAAAAATAGTGTCCTTCAAAGTAGCTGCACGTGACAGCCTTGTTCTTGACTGGAATGTTCCACAAAGCCAAAAGATCCTGAGGAGGTCTCAAACCTGTAATTCTCTGGAGGGTCTAAGATGTCAGGAGGTTGTCACATCAGAGATGAACAGCGAACAGAAGCAAGGCTTAGAGACCAGGCTCCAAAGGCAGCAGGAACAGCATCAACGTGGTGGAAAAGGTGAAGCTCCAAGTCAGCCAAGGATGGAGCCAAAAGCAGCAGCAACAATGATAGGCACGATGCTCTAATGACGGCGCACAGAGTGGACTCCACAGCAAGTCAACACTAGACAAGGAAGAGCAAGTCCCTTCTCTTTGTACCTCCTATTACCCGGTTCACCACTGGAAAGTACCACCCACTATGGGCTGGGTTTTCTATAGTAATCAATCAAGAATCTGCAGACTTGTTCAGGGGCCATTCCAACCATAAACCTTCCACACTGCCCCCAAACAGTCTGCAACTGTCAAGTTGACACCAAAATGCAACCTTAATACCAAATATCTAAATAAATTGTGAAAGAGACTTTGGCAATACAGAACATTTCCCTGAGGAACCTGCCCTAGGTTCTGAAGGATTTAATGAAAGTTCTTTCTCTAGATTTCTTTGAGGAAATATTTTAACATCTTTATTTCATGTTATTTCATGTCCGATATTCTATTTCTTTTACCTCATCTTATTCTCTTATGGCTATTTTAAGATTCCTTTTTTGGTCATCTCGAAGAAGAAATTTGTTTTAAATCTGAGTCCCATAGCAACACAGACACCATAAAGGGAATACTGTAATAAAAGCAAAGGGAAGGAAACTGGTGGAGTGGGACAGGGCAGGCTGGATGAGGGAGGGGAGCGTGGAAGTAAGGCATGTGGATTGGGAGGATGGGAGAACAGAGAAACAGGTGGGAAGGGGATCAGGGTAAAGACTTAAATACAGTTCGTTTGTAAATAAACGAAAAACGAAAATTTTTAAAAAATGTAGTATTTCTGTCACATTCCTGCCAATGTCTGTTCTTTAAGTAATCATGAAATTTATTTAATAAATTTCATTACACTAGTACATATTAACTTCAGAAATCAGTGCAGAACTCCAAAATCCAGAAAGTATTGCACCAGTAATTAAAGGAGACTTCTCATAACATATACAATTCTGAGATCATTGTAGTTAATAACAGATTAAAATATTTTTACTGCTTCTTGATTTCTGGGTAACTTGGGGAGACTGCTTTCTTTCTCTGATTAACATTTGTATATATTTATTCTTTTATCACTTTGGTGCTTCATATATTAATATAATAAGTTTTTCTTATTTCTCACCAAATTCCCCTGTTCTAATGACCTTCATTTCCTATCAGAAAAATCCTTCTTTTTCACTATCAGTCTCTTTCCTATCTTCATGTAATTTTTCACTAGTGACCACTGAATTTATCTGGATTGCCTTTAATGGCTTCTGTCTGCACACATACTGGAGGATGGATCACACAGCAGTGGGTATGCTATTGAGTAAATAGTTCTATACTTTCATGGGGATGTGTTGCCCCTGGAGGTCTTTCTTTTCCACATTGAGATGTTGATAGGCCACATTATGAGCAAGTCATTTATATTCAGATGTGGCTGTAGAAAGTTCATGGATGCAGCAGTCTTGTAGTATGCAGTGCTGTCTGGCAGCTTCGCCCCACCCTCATAGGCATACATTGTCAATAATTACTTACATCTCTAGGGTGTTCCCTGAACTCTGGTTTAGGAGGGTGGTTTATATAATCTGTTTAGGGCTCTACATGCTCCACTTCTCAGGAATATGGTTCATTGTGATTCCTTGCATTAAACACCTCCCTTAAAAAAAAAAAAGGATGGGGGCTGGAAAGGTGGCTCAGGGGTTAAGCCTCCGCCTTGCAGGGGGAAGGTCCTGAGTTCGGATCCCAGATCCCACATATAGACTCCAGGCGGAAGCAGGGGCGGCCTGCGCTTCTGGTCCTGGTAGGGCGGAGCCTGTGAATCCCGGGGCAGAAGGAGGTGGAGGCGTCCATGGTGGTTCGCGAATTTGTCCGTGGTTCTACACATACACAGACACACACACACATACACACACACACACACACACACACACGCGCGCGCGCAAATATACACACGCACATGTGCACAGTTGAATAAATAATAATAATAAAAAAATATTAAAAAAAAAAGGATGTTCCTCTAATTTAGGGGTATAACGACAATGTTTGAGACAATTTGACATCAAATTGCTACTTATAGTTACCAAAAACTTATAGACATCAAAACTACTTATAGTTAACCTTAGTAGCTTGTTTTCCCCAAGATCTATCACTTTCCCCTTTCTTGTACTGTTTGACAGGATAAGGAACATATTCTCGGCTTCCTCGTGGGGCTTAAATATATCAAGAGAAACTGGGAAATCCCTATGCCATTCATACTTTTTATTCATCTATCTCTGGCCAGGTTGTCGATTATTGGAACTCTCAGCTTTCTCATTTAGGTGAGACAGTTGCTTGTTTTTATCCCCCAAAAGCTTCCCTGTATTTTATCTACTTAATGTTAATTGGACCATTAAAAACTTGCAGGAATGCAGAGATGGATTGCATATTCTCAATAGTTTCTGTACAACAGGAAATGTGTTTTCTAGGTCCTAAAAAACTTTTGAAAATTGTATAAATAAATGTTGATCATTTGAATAATGGTTAAATAAATAAAAACTTAAAATATGCTAAAGAACCCAAAAGAATTATGTTGATCATTCAAATATTATGATACTACTTAAAGCACTAAAGACAATATGAGTTTTGAAAGAACAGAAAAAAAGATTCCTTCCAAAGATTGCTGATACATATGAAGAGGAACAATGACTATTTCCTTGCAGTCTGATCATTTGTAAATGCAAATTGTATATATGATCATGATTACCTATTTTTGAAAAGCTATGAAATAAAGACAATAGAGTTGCAGAATTATATCAGAGATTAAAAATTTCCCTATCTTGATTGTTGAGCAAAGGTACTATATTTTTATTTAAAATAAGAATTCATGTAGAGTATCAAAGAGAAAGATAAATGTAACAAAGTAAAAGTAGAATAAAATAATTAGACAAGGGAATATGTTTATGTCAAATAAAAAGTTTAAACATGTTTTATCATAATTTTATCTCTCAGTAGTTTTGAGAAGTAAAGATAAGCAGAATTATCTCAATTCTGGTAATATCATAAAGAAACTTTAGGAGTAATCCTTGTGGTTAGTTTATATTGTAGAAAATAATGTATTTTATTTAATTATCCTATAAAATTTTGTATAAGAAGGAACATGAATTAATTATCTAAGTTTGTGTACCAAATAATGTGAGTAAATTTGTAATAAAATAATTACCTTTCCTTTGGGAAAGAATCTCAGTAAACTACTTTTTGAGACATTTTGTCTCACTACTTCAGTAGTCAGGAAATCATATCCCATTTGGGTCAATGGCAAAATAATGTAATTAATACTTTCACTAGAAGAGATATTCAGTGTTGTAGTAGATTGTATATCTGATGCATTCCTTCAATTTCAATCTAAATTATTAAAAAAGCATCATCTTTTAAAAGGGGCTCTCTTATTACTGACTTTCTTGACTTGGGATCAAAGGCATTAGCTATAACTCTGTCTGTGCTTAGAATAACTGCAGAGTTTTGGTTTAAAATATGCATGTACCAGGATATCCATTTTGCTGTGTCATTTATTCAGAACACTTCTCAGAATTCCTGTAAGAAAGATTGCAATATTATTCCTCTCTGCAGATATGCAAATGTGAGCTGGAATAGTTAAGACAATCAAAGTAACACCCTTGGTAACTTCGTCATTTCATAGAACATTTACTGTTCTATTGCTATATGCCAGATTTTTTGGAGAACATAATTTACATGTATTGCTAGCAATATGCCTTTTATCTGTGCCAGAAATTTATGTATACTGGGTACTCACTCAGAATATTCTTAGAGATTTAATAACTAATATGAAATGTAATGTTTTGCTATGGTTGCAATGCAAATCTGAACAATTGTTGGCAATTATCTTGTTTTGAATCAGGTAAAATATTCTTACTGAACCTTTAGAATACTGTGTTATACATAATGATTCTTTCAACAAATTTGCTATTATCCATTTTACAGATGGAGAAAATGAGACTTTCAGATATGTAATCCTCAAAAGAAGGACATGTGGCTAGGAAGTGAAGTAACTAGTAATGTAACTCATATAAAATTTCAAGTTTTTGTTTTAATCATAGTTTTGTGCTTCTCTTCTTAATGTATTTTAACCTGAAATATAAATGAAAATAAAGTTGCTACCCATAAGGCAGATTAATTCATGAATGTGATGTGTCTATGTTTTTCTTTTGTGTACAAATATATATGTGTATAGGAGCTTTTGCATATGTATGTGAGTTGGTGGAGGTCCAAAGTTAATATTGAGAGTTTTCCCTGATATGTTGCCATGATATTTATTGAAGAAGAAGTTCTCTATTGATCCCAGAGGTGCTGATTTGCTAATACAGCTGGTCAGCTTTTCTTGAGGCAGTTCATTGTCTCTTCCTCCCTAGAGTTGGGATTAAAGGCAATAGCTATTTCTCTGTATTCTTTTTGTGTGAAATCTGGGGATCTGAATTCCAGCTCTTAAGCTTTGCAGCAAGTATTCATCCATAGAGTCATCTCAGAAGCCTCATTTGAATTTTGCAATTATATCAATTTGATCCACAAATGGTTTCAAATAATAGTGCTTGTTTATGTGCTAATGTATAAATAATATAGCAAACCATCTCATCAAGTTCTCTTCCAATGCAGCTCAAAACTTATCAAATAATACAAGTATGTCCTAGTTTTAAAAATCTCTTACTGAGAGGAAAATGGTTTCCAAAGCTCACTCTTCAAAATGGATGGATAGCCCTGATTTTGTGTAGGAAACAAATCATCTCTAATTTACTCTAATAACTAAATCATTCTGGAGTAACAACAAAAAATCATGAAGCTACACTGCATGGATGGTTTTGAAAAATGTAGTAGCAAAACACTAATTGACAGTTTGATATATGAGCATTTGTAGAACTGATGATAATATTTTGAAATTACAAAATAGGAACACATTTTGAAAGAGATGTATAAATAAGAAAACCACTACACAATTGTGATGTGAGCAGAAAAATCGAATGGCGACATAACAGGATACCAATACACAGGCTGAATTCAAATTTTAATTTTTTTTAGGTGTTACTTGTGAATTCATACCATTCTTATTTCTGATTACCTGATACAAATCCTGTATTTTCTCCCAGGAAAACCTTCATTCTCCCTCAACAATCACTGTCCAGCTCTCGCATCCCTCTTGTACATGTGACTTGCTAATTTCTGCCTGGATATTTTGTTAATGACTTGTCTCTGGGTATTTTTTTTTTTCTGAAGACATACCACTGGTGGTAATGGAACCCATTTTCCTCTATTCAGATCAGTCTTTCTTACTCTTTGTGCTAATTGTGATGCTAATTGTGATGTGGATATCTTGTTTAGACTGAAAAGTTCACAGTCACCTGTTCTTGATATTTGGTCATTCCACTGCATAAGGAACCTTCTAGGTCAAATGTTGAGATTTTTACATCTTATGGGTATAATAATGGATGTTTTACAGGCAGTTTAATATCTAGTCTTTATATCTACATCTAAGTATAGCATTATCTCTTAAGGGCTATAAACTTCTCTTCTGTAAAATATGGTGTGTTTTACAGTATCAGGAATGTGTTTTCTGCTACAGAGTAGGATTCAGATATAATTGTGTAGTTGCTGTTTACCCCTAAAGATTCAATATTTGAATTCTCAAAATCATTCCCATACATTCTAAAACAAATTAAACCCTGGTCTAATAAACCATCAGTATAGTCCTTGTATTCCCACTTGATCTGAAAAAAGTTGTAAATTGGATAGGTGTTGCTCCTTTGTTTACTTTTGTTCTAGAACATCATTTATGCATCTATCTATTTACTTACAGTAAATATTTTTCATTCAAATATTTTTGGCTAACAATCAAGAGGTTGAACTCAAAATATTTATACTGAAACAATGAAGGAGCTATTGTGTCAATGCCAATTTATCCTTATCCAATATGACATAACTTGAAATAATGTATCTATAAAGGCTGCAATAAATTGCATCTTGTTCTGAGTAAAGTAATGTTCTTAGTTACATTCTTTAGAGAACTGGTGATGCTTAATTCTTTTCATATGCCTTCCATGTAGGACCAACATGGGAAGTGTTCTACCAAAATCTCACCAGGAAAAGGGAAAGATCTCAAGAAGCCTCGCTGAGAGACTCATGAGAACTAGAAGTAAAGAAAAGGAAGATGCTATACCTAAGGATATACCCACTGATCTATGACATTTGCTGGAACAGGGATCATAGGAAGCATATGACATCAAAGACAAACTAGATGAAGCACATTGAACCACACAAGGGAAACGACTTGAAAATAGGAGGGAATGTGTTAGGGGAGATGAAGGGTTGTTACAGGAAAAAGATGGTAGAGGCAAATAGGGACTAAGTAGAGAGAAAAAAGAAAAATAAAGTTATTAAAAAAGAATATCAATAAAGGTTCAATTAAGTACAGTAAAAAGAAAGCACACAAGCACACACACACTAAGATGTTTTTGCATAATAAGATGTTTTTAGCTGCTAAAAGAATGAACTGTCAGTCACAAAAAATGGATACAACTGAACACATTTATATTAAGTGAATTTAGTCACACAAAGGCAAAGATCAGATGCTTTCTATCATTTGCATTTTCTTGGTTATATGTGAATACATAATATTCATATAGGATCATGAAAATAGAAGAACTGTCTTGTGTGGCAAAGCAGAATCACAAAAGTAAAGATAAGAGGAGAAGGAAAGTATTATATAGCAAAATATTCAATACATAAAGTACACATGCATTAAAAACATGAATATAAATTGTTAAAAATAGAAAAAATTCTAATTTTCCAAATGTTCCATAGAAATCCTTTACAACTCATGAAAAAGATTTTGTTTAGACTTTGTAGCAGAACTTGAAATCACAACTCCTCACATGAAAAGTTCATAAAAATAAAGAATATATAAGGGGTTTTCAGAATTTGTAGGTTTTGTAACTGTGTTTTCCCATAATCCTTCTTTTTTCCTAATTTTCAATATATGAGCTCAATTGATCATCATAAACAAGTTTTCCCATATGTTGGCTTTATATTTAATTTATATTACTAGGAAGACAATTTAGAATTCAATTCATATGCCTTTCATAACAACTTTAAACCATCTTTTATTAACTTAAGCCTAAAGAGTGACATTATTTCTTAAAAATAATTTTTCATCTTTTTTCCTTGAATTCTGGTCATAGAGTCTTTAGACATTGTAAGTCCCAAGTCCTTTTAATCCACATTTCCAAACTCTTCCATGAACCATTTGTCAGATGCCAAAATTGTGAATGCCTGGATTGTCAGTGATAACTCTTCCCACACATGTTTACCATTTAATCAGGGTTTTCAATTTCTGATTCTTCTTGTTTTGTATCACAATATTTTTAGTTATAGACTAATGTTTCATAGCAGTGCTATGGGAAGAGAAATAGTTATAATTAAGTTTTGGAAATATCTGAATAGCCTAATCTCAAAGTATCTAAGGAAACAAATGAAACCATAGTATGTGAAGTCATTTAATAAGCATCGATTTAGAGAAAAGGGTGAAGACAGAAAGTCCAGACTTTCCTTCATTTTCTGCCAAGCTAAAGGTTTATCCAGAAGGCCTGAAGAAACAGATGAGAATGACCATGTACTGAGTTGAGACATAAAAGTCTTTTTCATTTTGCTTTTAATATAGAAAAGTCCTTGAGATTTGAGTTAGAAAGGGTTTTATTTTTCCCTATATATATATATCTTCTGAGTCTCTGGTAAAAGAAATGACAAAGCAGGATCAAAACAAAATTTCTCAACTCATAACTCTGGCATTGTTTGTTGCAGAAGAACAAAATCTGAGAGTTCAACTCTGTCGTTTCCTCATCTTCTGCATTTGCTGCAAGCTTTCACAGATGCTGGGACAGCTGGCTTCAATGGCAATAAGTCTTCATTGCTTGTAGGAGTGTGCCCTGCATGCCTAGGTCTATGCCTTCTGAGAATTCTGACCATCTGCCCTTTAGAAAGCTTTTTTACTCCAAGTGTATTCAATTATCTTGCTGAAGTTCAGTGTATACTTAAACTGGGCTTTAGGCACTCTGGAAACATTGATATAAACAGTGTTCACATGCAGTGGCATTCTATTGTCTCCATATGCTATCCTTATTATAGAAATATAATCCTCTTAGATACAATTTGCTTCTACAGAAAAGCAATGAATTTCTATTGTTCAGAATGCCTATTCCATCTAGTGACATTTTTCTAAAATATGTGAATACTAATCATAGGAAAATTCTCTTACAGGCAGGATCATTGCAGTTCATTTCCTATTGTCTTTTTTTATAGGAATTGTTCTGCCTTCAGAGTGAAATTAGGTTTCTAACAACCTCTGAGCAATGATGAAGTTGAAGTGGCTGTCAAATAGGTTAGACAGTGAAAGAACATGAGCACATATCTAGGATGGCCATTCCATTTAAGAATTGATTAGACTGGGCTGGAGAGGTGGCTCAGGGGTTAAGCCTCTGCCTTGCAGGCAGAAGGTCCTGAGTTTGGATCCCAGATCCCACGTATAGATGCCAGGCGGAAACAAGGGCGGCCTGCGCTTCTGGTCCTGGTAAGGCGGAGCCTGTGAATCGCGGGGCAGAAGGAGGTGGAGGCATCCATGGTGGTTCCCTAATTCGTCCGTGGTTCTACACACACACACACACACACGTGCACACATACATATGCACACATGCACAATTGAATAAATAATAATAATAATAAAATTTTTAAAAAAGTAAAGAAAAAAAATAATTGCTTAGACTTCATAATAAGTAATGAAGCTTATAATTTGGTTCTTGCTTTTTCCATTTGAGTGGGTGAAACCAACATAAATCACTAATAAGTTATATATCTTCCCTTTTACACATTAGCCTCCACCTCTATGTGATTGGACTTTGCATATGTATCAGACATATTCTATAAGGTCAAACTATATGTCACCCAATGGAATCATTGCTCCTTCCAAATCTCTTTGAATAGAAGCCTGCACAAAAAATAGTTCTCCCTACCTTGTTAGATTCTCTGCCTCACATGTTCAGCACTCGGGACATGCACTTCACAAATATAATTACAGCACTCAGCCATTAGTAAAAAAAAGTAGAAATAGTTTGAAAAAACACTGAAGACAATAAGATATCATATATTTGTATGTATATAGGTGTACACATGAAAATAAATGTTCCCTACCTTGAGTTTTAAGTGGGATTAGAGCTTAATATGTCTATCATAAATTAAAAGCATCATAATTAGAAAAGTGTACTTTTGTTTAATTGTAGATATTGTTTCTTCATATATTAATATATACATATTTTGGTATATGTATTTATGTACATGGTGAATGACACAACTTACTAGATATACACCTAATCTCAAAACACTATACCTTAATCACTTGGAATTTGTAGAATATAATCTGATCATTATTATCATGTGACTGTGTCAGCACGATACAAATATATGTATATATTTTATTTACTACTGATAATTCCACATTACAAAGAAGAGTTGATCTATTCCACATATCAGAGTACGAAAGAAAGGGAGAGTATTTTATCATCCTCTATGGAATGTGAATATATGGCTCACTTTTCTGCTATGTATTTTCTTCTAGGAATTTTTTATATATTAATCTTTCCAGTTTGTAACGTTTGCGAGACAGTAACATGCCCTACTTTTACTTCACATAAAAATACACGTTATTTTTAAGTATGTAAGTATTCTTACTTTTGTTTTATTGAGAGAACTTTTTATTCTTGTTTTTCTTTATGTTTTGGTATCTTGGCACATGCATTTACATACTTGGTCAATAGCACACCTAGTGAATGATTTCTTAATTTACTGAATAGTATGAATGCCATAGAACATAATATAAAATGCAATATGAAATGTCTGGAATATCTTCATTTCCATTAGAATTAAGGAATTTAGGTTGATATTCTACTTTGTGAATATTTGTGACATTAACAGTCCTATTGACATATGTGAACATGGAAGAAAAAGTTGTAATTTATTTCAATCATAGATTTCATTTTGCAACCAACGTGTTTCCTCTTGTGGGATAGGTCCAAATTTTGTATTCACAAGAGTGCCTCACCATCTTTAGTTGCTACATTGATGTGATTCACCGAAATCAGGGTTTGCAATTGCAGTTTCAACTCAATGAGACAACTCTTCCTGTTGATAAACTTCTTCCTTAGGAAATGCTCTGGAAAAGTCTTGGGAGAAATTATTTCACAATTGACTACTGAAAGATATTAGTGAGATATATTTGTAGAAGTTGACCTCCTTTACAATTATACTCATAAATCCTACTTTTGAGTACAAATATGAACGAGGATTTTTATTCCCCAACCCAAATGCATTTAGTGGACACACTCTCAAATAGTGTACCACTTGCAGTAGGAAAACTGCAACTAATTACCTGACATGGTTGGAAAATATTTTCTCATACAAGCTTCTGTGTAATGTGATATGTAAAAGAAGAAATAATTCCAAAGCTTTGAAATATGTTTACTATTTTTCCAATGAAAAGACAATCAGTGGGGCTGGAGAGGTGGCTCAGGGGTTAAGCCTCTGCCTTGCAGGCGGAACGTCCTGAGTTTGGATCCTACACCCCACGTATAGATGCTAGACAGAAGCGGGGGTGGCCTGAGTTTCTGGTCCTGGTAGGGCGGAACCCGTGAATCCCGGGGCAGAAGGAGGTGGAGGCGTCCATGGTGGTTCCCGAATTCGTCTGTGGTTCTACACACACACACACACACATACATACACACACATACATACACATGCACACACACACATACATGCATATTTGAACAAATAATAAATAATAAAAAAAGAAAAGACAATCAGTGATATCTGAGAAATGTTGAAGTCAATACAGTTTTCATACTGCAAGCACAAGCTCTGAAATTCAGGAAAAGAAGTCATTACCAAAATGATAAGCCATTCCAGTGAAGACCCTCTGAGTCACCCATGAATCAGTGGCATCAATCAGCTGATAAACAGCTAGAGAGAACATATGTGCTCAGTGATTCTCACACAAGAAAGCAGTGATGGAGTGAGCCACATTAGCATGATTCTGCATGTGCAACAGATTTGTCATTCTTAGTAAAGAATATTGGTGTCTTTTTATTTTATCATTTTTCATGTGTGATAACTTTCATTGATTCTTGAAGTCTAACACTGTTTTCAAATTCAAGAATGCTGAAGCCAACTATTATATTCCAATAATTTTTAATACAGGGAAGAACTTAAAAGGGAAAATATTTTGTTCACTAGCAAGAATAAAATTCAGCATGGTACAGCTATCCCTTAAATATAGTACTTGGTAATTTAATGCGTGTTTTGATAATTTGTTCAGGGCTTGAGAGATTGTTGAAGTTAAGATTCTGCCTTGCAAGCAGAGGGTCCTAAGTTCCAATCACAAGTCCTTCCTAAAAACGCCAGGCAGAAACAGCCATGGCCTCAATCTCCCGCCCTAATAGGCTGAACCTGGTAAATCCCAGAGCAAAGCAAAAAAAAAAAAAAAAAAAAAAAAAAAAAAGAAATAAGCAATCCAGGAGGATGTTTGAAATCACCCTTGACCCTCCACGGGGAGGCAAAGTTCCCTCTGAGACACACACGCACAACAAATAATACACTTAAAAAGAAGTAAAGTTGCTCAATATTCTGGAATCATGTATATTTCACCTAATAGAAATATTTTTGTAAACATTATATATATGTACACCTATAAAACAAATTTCATTTCATTTGTGTGAAATACTTAAAATCCCTAAATGTGGGGCTAATTTTCCCACTCACACACTGTGACGACCCCAGGCCGTCTGGGCGGAGAAAGGCCAACGTGCTGCAGGTCCTTCACCCCCTCACCCAAATCCAGGGGACTCCGGACACAGCAGGGAGTTTATCAAGGCAAGACTCATTCACTCACTCATTCACTCACTCAGTTACATAGCTGCTGGCTGTGATGACGAAGACAAGTAAAGCCTGACCGCCCACACCTCTGTCTCAGCCCTCCAGAGACTCCCCAACGGATAAGGAGTTTGTCAGACCAAGATCTCGGTTTATTGGGGTTAACAAATCAACTTATACAGACAAAGAACTAGAGAACGCGAAACAGGCAGCCAATTACCTTAATGGTCAGCACAGCACATACTCTGCATAGGTCAAACTAAACATATATCTATGTTGGCTCATATGAGCCAATTAGGGCTCTCTGTAATGTGATCAGGGTTATTACTAGGACACTAGCTCCCAGCACCATGTTTGGTCTCATATGCTAAGCCATGCCCTGCTCACTCCCTCCCAGACCAGTATTCCTGGGCAGGCCCAACACCTAAATACTTAATAAAGTGTTGCTGGACTAATTCTCATAAACATAATTAAAAAATCAAAGTTAATGATATAATGTAGTATTTTCTGGCATTTACTAAAATGGCTAATAATTATTTTGAAATAATGCATGCTTAGATTTTTGAAAGAATCCTTGCACAGTAAAAATTTTTGACAATATTTTGTAGCAGTTTCTTAATCTTATTTATATTAGCTTTGAAAGACAATTGCACAGCAACATATTCACATGCTACATATTTTCAAATTTTTTCTTAGTGGTCTGTTTATGTAGTTAACTCCACAATATTTCACTCTGTTCACAGTTCACGGAAATGTGACTAGTAATTTCTAATATGGGAATTCTTTTGTTTTCTATTTCCTTATTCAACCTCATATTCTATTTAAGCATAGCCTTTTCTTTTGAATATATGTATTTTCCTCATTGCATCAGACATTTCCATATGATCTATATATTAGAAAAGAGTTAAGCAATTTGACTTTGAGAACTGTGTTCCAATCAGAGATTAATTATGAAGTACATTTCTCATTATCTTCAATTTCAAATCTTTTATATAATAGCAATCACCCTATGGATATTTACTTATTTTCTGCCATTGGTTGAAATTAAGACCTGGATTGATCAGTCTCTCTCACACTCTCTTTCTCTACATATTTAGGTGTGTGTGTGTGTGTGTGTGTGTGTGTGTGTGTGTGTGTGTTTGTGTGAGTGCATTTGAAAAGGAGTCTGACTGATTTATAGCGATGGAAACCTTTAAAAAAAGATTGCTATCCACCTCTGTTGTTTAAACGTACATGACAATCAGCATATAGTGTTCATACTACTGACAATATTGCACAAATTTTACTGTTTAAGAATCAAAAAAGTATTTCAAATGGTATATGTAGTCCAAATATTGTGAAACACACAAGGTTTGGTTGTAGAGTCAATAGTATCAGAATGTAGAGTTCATCCTGTGTTGCAAAGTAAATTTGAATATAGGGAGTCTGTTCTAAGAATAAACTGTCTCAAAATAATGTCATCTGTTTACATAATTTGTGTGCTTCTCTTCACCAAGAGAAGCACACAAATTATGTAAACAATTCATAGAATAACAAATAGGACAAATCATATTTAAACACGGGACAAAAGAATTGTACAAAGTGAAAACATCATCCATTACTAAGACAAATTTTTTCGTCATTTGGAAAAAGCCAGCACAAAACCTAAAGCTAATTGATCGATTCCAGAATACATAATCCCTGTAAAAACAGAAGAAAGAATAAAATATTTTACATGTAATATATCTTACAGGCCTCAGTAACATTCACTTCTAATCTAGAAATAAACATCCAAAACATTCTCTTTTAAATCTTTGATATGTTTACATATAACAGAAAGTATTGTTGGATCCTATAATGAGATCTACAGATGAAAGAGAGTATTTTATCTTCAATAGTTGCTGCGTTTACCTTCTCTGAAAATTTTAAGTAACACAGCATACACGAAGTTTTATTAAGAATCAACAATAATATTTTCTGGGGAATATTATAGATTGAGAAACAAAAATTCAAAACAGGATTGAATGTTTAGTTTTATAGATGGATTGGAGACACTACATCTCAAACTGTCATTAGTCAGAGTAGAGAATTATTGATTGACATATAGATCCTAGGGATTAACTTTTCAAGACTACTAAACTGAATCACTGTCTCTTCTCTCTTTCCCTCCCTTCCCCCATTTCTCTCTCTCAATAGGACTCTATGCATTTCCCACTTGTTGTTGATTTTGAAAGATAACATATCAAATCACCAAACCATCACTTCTATGCAATTTTTAATCGTTATTGATAAGTCATTAGATTTTTCCTATTTTACTAGATTGCATATTTGTACAGACTGATAACTGATTTCTTGTAACTTGCAGTAATTATCTGCCTTTTCATTCCTTAGTTGAGAGGAACATTCAGAAGATAAATAAAGAGTATTTGAAAACCGTGAACTGATTTCTGGAGAAAGCAAACTGGCAGAGCTTCCACTACTCTGACACGGTCCTGTCAGACCAGGCAAATCTGTTGCCATTGCTTGTAACAGGCGTGATTATCCCTTTGCACCCAATTACCCAATGTGAAATTAATGGAATATTTTCATGCTACAAGGCACTTTATTTCAAAAAATTGTCCTAGTACCTACTTCCAAATCAGTTTATCTACATTAATCCATTTCAAAGTATGCATTCAGTTTGATTTAAAGCTGAAAAAAATCAAGAAGCCTTTTAGAAGAAGGTCTGTCTCTGATCATGCCATTGTAAAGGAAAACAAGAACATTCATGTTACTAGTGCTTAATATTTCTGAAAGCATTCACACTATAACGGAAAATTATGTCACCTTTGCTCCCATAATCACAATATTTGCTTCCATCCTTTTAAATCTTAAAAAACAAATGTGCAAAATCTGTAAAATACAAATTTTAACATACAATTATAAATGACACCAAACAATGATCTACTATGTTTTAACCACTGACATATATTTTCAGTTTTCTAAACAAGCTTGTTTTGAAATGTCTGAATCACTTTAAATTACTCAAAAGAAATCCAATGAACAAATGCTGCTGCTGTTGTCCTTGGAAACTGCAAAGCTAATTCCTTTTGTGTTGCACATGAAATGTTACTTTAGTCCATCTTGGTATTATCTGATGTAGGGAAAATCAAGTATGTAATTGACAGCCTTGCTTGTTTGCCACCAAGCACAATAATTTGAGCTAGGTGAGTGTAAGTGCGTGTATGGTATGCATGTGGAGTGTATGTATATTTCTTTTCATGCCATTATTTCAGGAATTCAATGGAATAACACCTGGATAATTTATGTAAAATAAAAATTAATGCTAACATAATAAAACATCCCATTTATTTGAACATTCAGTGACACAATAATAAAATATGTTGAATGTTTTTGTAGAACAAGACCAAGGTCATCTAGTATTGTAAATTACAGTGTCCTTTTGAGACAAATTCTGGAAATGTTCACTGTTATAAACATTATTTTCCCTAATAAGCTTCTTGTAACTGAGGTGAAACTACAGATTTTAATTGGTTGACCTAACTTAAATATCATAACACCAATGGTTTTGGTCCTAGTCTCGTTGATGCACAATTGTCCTCAAAGGATGATTAAGTATTAAAGTGTTATTGCTTTTCTTTCTCAGCTTAATAGAACTGAGAATCAAAGTGCCATGATAAAGTCAATTTAAAGTATGGAATCTAATGCATGTAAGATTAAAGAGTTCTTGGAAGTTTGTGACAGCTTCAAAATATTCTGTAAGATTGCTAGCTAGATTGCTTGGTTTTAAATTTTTTTATTCTTTCTGATCCATTCATTCCATATAAAGAGACTGGAATCCAAGAAGCAACATTAACAGAATAGTGGTATCGATATGAATCAAGTCTTTTAGCCACCACTGCCACAAAGGAAGATGGTGTTTCCTGTGCACTGGGAGGAGTAAAAAAATAGATAATCCCTTCTATTTTGCATCACTGACATTGGAGATTTCCATTTATTACCTCTTTGTTAAAGTTCATCACTTTTGCATGTCATTATTGTATGTGCCAATATATTATAACATTACTTTTGAACAATCAATTGGACAGGTAAGCAGAATGAATGGCAATAAAATATTTCTTTAGAAATTTATAAAGTCTATTGAGACATATAAGAAATAAACATGGAATTTAAGTCAACAGATTGGAATTCAAAACTGCAGAAATTAAATGTGGATTGAAAGAGCATGTTAGTCAGCTAACATTACAATAAATACATACTGCAGGACAAAGAACTTAAAATACATTTGCATTTTCAGTCTGAAACTGGGAAGTACATTCTAGGTGATTGGTTCTTATTTTGTGGGATTTTTTGATTTATGATTTTTGATATGTACAAGAATTTTTCTACTAAGATTTTCTGTTATCTCTTAATTTGCTAAAACTTCAACCGCATTTGCATGCAACAAAAACATTTTTTCCTCAGATTGAATAGCATTCAATTGTATATACATATCACTTTGATCATTCATTTTTCTCTGAATCTGTACAAAGTTTCTATAGTGTGATTGTTGATATTAGTATGTCAACAAACATGGAATTGTTAATGTCTCTTAAACATCTCAACATTTCTAGGCAGGTAGTCAATACCTGCCTAGAAAGTGGGTATATGCGTCCTCTCATTGCCTTATCGTTAGTTGTTTGAGAAACCTCTGCATTATTTTCTGGCTCTTTTCATTTTCCACCAAAAGTATCTAAGGATTCTAGTTCACTTCCTTATACATATTTGTCTTCCTTAGCAACCAATCACTAATAAGAGTGAATATCATGACTAATTGCAATGTTCAATTCCATCTTTCTGAAAATATCTGGCACTGCCTTGGTTTTTGATACAACTGATAATTTGTGCTTCTGCTGATTCACATACTTGGTCACAGAATGTGCCTGGAATTAGCTTGAACAAGGAATAAGCAATAGATTCCTATATGGCAAAGATAGTGACAATTGAGACATGATTTTTTCAGTATTCTCACTTCATTGTGTTCAGCTCCATCAGACAATTTACTTCTTTTTAGTGCTAGCTGTGCTATTGGATACTTACATTTGCTACATTGGTCCAATAGTAGCTTCATATTCTCAACTCTGCAGGAGCATTATGATTTACAATCCTCACTTTTCTCACTTTTCCATGAAGTTCAGTTTCATCAACAATGTTTAGGATACACACAATTTCCTCATGCATTCTTGGATTATATGTTCAATAAATGTTGACTAGATTTTTTTCATTTATCTTCATAGACAAATTTTTATGCTAAAACCCGAAATATATAAGCTCTTCCTTCAGAATTACAGAAAGTCTTCCTGGAAAAAGAAAGTAAATCTAGAAAGAAAGCCAAAAAATATGCTGAGCTAAAGATTATACTAACTGAAATAGAGAATCATAGTCTTGCAAGCCAGAATGTTTTCAGTTAAATTATGATTTTCTTCCTAACTCATTCAGTCCTCTACATGGAGGAGAAGCTAAGAACAAGTGTAAAATGAAGGACATATGTTAAGATCTTTTGCTATTATTTACAATGTAGATTTTGAGAATAACAACAGTGGCGTAGAGAAAGAAAGTGATTCCATCCATAGTTGGAGATGTTTGTCAAAATGTACAAATATTTAGGGATTTAGGATAAAGGAAAGTGTAAAATAAATAGGCTATGAATTTAAGAAAAATTGAGCCCTAGATGACATGTACCAAGATGAGTAAGATTTTCTAAAAAGACCTGTTGGAATTACAACAGGCTTTTCCTTCAAGACATCCTAACAATTGGATTTATTATAAATACTTCATTGGTAATGCACATAAAATGAAAATCTAGTTAAATGAGAGCTTACTTTTAAGATATTTTTCTAATGTAGTCTACCACATATTATAACATTGAAATAAACTTGACTCTTTTGTACCATATAAGCAAGACTGAAGAATACAACTAAGTTTACTTCACATCTGTGCTTTGCTCTCCACAAAGACTTTTTCACCATATGTTATTCATTTGGAAAATAAATTTTCCAAATATTTCTAGTTCATTTGTCAACAACATGCATTCTGGAAGTAAATTTATCTAATCTATTGTAATCTAATGTACTACACAGAGTCCATTAATCTGAATTAGTATGTTAGTGGATTTCAGATAATATTTGTCCCACCTAGGAAATCAGCTTGTAAAAAATCAATATTAATCATAGTGAAATATATGATTTTCTTTGCTTAGGTATATTGGAAATTGTTTAGTAATCCATAGTGGTTGTAATAATGATCTATAAAGACAGATTTAAATTCATTTGCATACATACTACATGTTTCAAATTTTGAACTTTTTTCAAACTATCTAAATCTTACATGATGCATTGAAGTGACACTGGGTAGTAGCGTCACGAATATATCATTAAATAACCATGTCATAAATTGAGAAGCAACTGAGAATTTCTTAACTAACGTTAATCAGATTCTGTGACGGTACCACAGAAAATGAATGATTAGTTAGTTTGGGCTGTGATAGTTACGTACAACTTTAAAACCAAGATCAAGTTACTAAATAGTATATATACAATATATTAGGTACTATAAGGTAGTTTTGATCTAGAATGAGAAATAAATTAATAAAATCAATTTAGCTTGTTTGCATATGACTTAAATACTTTAGTGGGTCTAATCTTGTCATAAGGCATCTAGTTCAATTTTTCCTATTGAAGCATCAATTACAATTTGCATTGAATATGAATTTTCTGCGTGAACTATCAGGTGTCTTATAGCATGTTTCACTACCTCTCTGTTCTGTACCTCAATTGTCTATGTAAATAAAGTAATTGTTCTCTTTTTGTGTAATATGATTTCAGTGTTTATTATAGTTAGTTTTATTCAAAATAAAATCAACACTTAGTTATTATCAACATGTTATTTCCTATCAGAATTTTTCTCTTAACTGTAAAAAAGTGGTTGAGTGACTAGTCAGAAAATCTTCTATGATAGAGCTCTATTTTCCAGAGTGTACAAGGAACTTAGAACATTGAACACCAAGGAGATAAATGGCCCAATTAAAAAATGGGCATGGGAACTCAAAGGAAATTTTTCCAGGGATGAAATTGAAGTTTCTAAAAATATCTTAAAAAATACTCCGTATTTTAGCCATCAAGGAACAGCAAATCAAAACTTCCCTGAGATATCATCTCACTCAGCATGGCAAGAAATCCACAATACAAACAATACCAAATGTTGGAGAAGATATTGAGGAAAGGGAACTCTTCTACATTGCTGGTGAGAATTCAGGCTTATACAACCACTCAGGCAAAGATTGAAATGCCATATGACCCTGCTATTTTACTTCTGGGAATAATCCCCCATAAAGCAAAAATGCACCTCAATAACATAAGCACAACCATGTTTGTTGCAGCACTGTTTACAATAGCAAAGTCATGGAATCAACCCAAATTCCCAACAGTTGATGACTGGATAAGGAAAATGTGGTACATTTATGCAATGGAATACGGCTCAGCCATCAAAAAAGATGAGTTAATGAAATTTGCCAGGAAATGGATGGAATTAGAAAAAAATATATTGAATGAAGTATCCCAGACACAGAAAATTCAGGATCGAATGTCCTCCCTAATAGGTGGATCCTAGTACCAAACCCACTTAGTGACATATTCAAAGATAAATCTCTGTAATGCCTACAGTAATTGCAAAGATTATAAACAAGAGATAAGGAGAAGGATGGCCCCCCAGAAATAAGGAGAGAGGGGATCATGCTGCAGTAGAGAAAATAGGCCACCATCAAGTATCGCAAGTAAGTAGCAAGACATCTGGTTAAGCTCACTCACTTTCCTTCCTGGTCACTTGCAACTGGATGGGGGGAGGAGGGGTTGGTGGATCTCACCAGTCAGGGAGAGTATAGTGTCTGGCAGATAGATGGTAACAATCTTGCAAAGGGGAGACTGACCCTCCCTTCACTGCTGTCTCCTATTTCTATTCCATCTACCTTTGAATCTACCCTTATGGTAAGATTCCATTTAATCAGCCTTTTATCTCTGGTTAGGAGGTGACCTCCAATACCAATCAGAATGGAGCCAAGGACGGTGCAGGAATAGTAAAACTGAAAACAACAACAAATCATAATCCAGAACATCAGAGACCCTACATTAATGACCTGGAACCAGACCAGCCAAATCTCTCCCCATCCTAAAGTTCAGGGAAATTTGGGGAAAAGGGGGTGGCAAGATTGTAAGAGCCTAAAGATGGGGAGGAGCAACGGTAAGCAAGGTACTCCACACAATTTAGGGTCACAGTAGCCATAATCAGACTTGGCATGACCTGCGCAATGGCTGACTTGTCAATGACCCTTCAAAATCTAACATGGATCACAGGCACTGGGATCCTTAGAGGCAAGGGACTAACAGTCATAATAGTATTCCCATACTAAAGAAGAGATCAAGAAAGGGCTCTGGGCAATGCCACTGAGTCCTTAAACCTCGCCAGAGTGCAGGACGCAGTGGGAAGTTTGACATTCACAGTAAATGATACTCCAGGGAATGGAAGGGGGGAAGGGGAGGGGCATTAGGAGAAAGGGAGGGAGAAGGGTGAAAAGAAAGGGAAAAGGGGGGTGGTGCAAGGGGGACTAGGGAGGGTTGGAGGGAAGGAGGGGACCTTAAGCTTGTATGATTGGGAAAAAAATAAATAAATATAATAAAAAAGAGAATAATGGAGAAAAATTAAATTGTGGTAACATTTGAATAATAAGATATATATAAGCAAAAACAAAAAGAAAATCTATGTATTTTTCCTTTTGACAAAATGCCCCAGTTCCTTCCTCTATAAGATTCAAGGAGAGAAGTCTTTATTGGTTAAAAAAATTAGCTTATTGCAGACCACAACAATAATTCTTTCTCCTGACTCCAAATGCACGTATTTAACTCTTTATTTCAAATTGATATGCTGTTGTCATATAATATCACTTACAATTATCTATTTCAGTCATATTCTACAACATGTACTTTTATGGAAGTACAAACCAAATTAGGTTGTTATTTGAAATAGACCCTGCTCTTACCTGGATCACATTTAGGTTGTACATGTAATATGTAATGACATACGTCAAAGCTAACATCATCTTAAGACAGAAGAGATGGGATTCATAACACCAATCATATACAGCCTAGCAGGGCCTATGCACTATTGAGAATGGGAAATGAATGGAGAAAGTAAGTTCACTGATATTCCTGGCTTGGGGACTTTTGAGAACCATCGTACTCTGCAAACTTAATAGAGATGAAGAATTGGAAACAACCATCCAACTGCTAAAGGTATACGTTTAGGGAAATATCACACTGTACCACCATAAACACACACTATAAGCAGGTGTCAGTTCATGAAAAGAAGATGGGATGTGGATATACATGTTCTTTTATTTACTGTATTATTTTTGTATTGTACAAGTATGCATGTGCGTATGGGTGCATATATTTGTGTGTTTTGCATATGGTTGGATGTACATGTGTGAGTGTATGTTCCTATGGAACACCAAGGGAGACATAGGTCATTGATTTGCTCTAGGGTTTCAGAATCAGTCTTCCAGGGCTATAATTACTGTGTGAACTCATAACTACTCCACATTTTTAAATATAGTATCTAGGGATCTCAAGGGCCCAGCTCTTTTTACTTGGGAGATAAAGGCTTTGACAACTAAGCCGTCTCACCAACCCACAACACAGACTTCTAAAGGTCTCTAAAAGAATGTGAACAAAGAAGTAATATCCACTACAAGTATCTCTTTTATTAATTATAATGCTGATAATATATAATGTGTTTATTCTTTCTATTTTGAGGACATTAAATCTGGTCACATCTTATGCATTTTACTGAGCTCTCAACAAATAGAAATTACTTAATAAAACTTCCTTGACTCATATTCTAATCAATTAGCACATGTCATTTACACAATTTCAGTCTTAGCTTATAGGCATGAATACAATGTGTTTAAGTTATTCTATCATTGTACAAAATGTGAAAAGATAGTTAGGGCTGAAGCAATCATAATTGGACTTTACATGCTCTGCGCAATGTACAACACACTATTGACCTCACAAAGTCTAGCATCTGCTAAAGGCACCAAGATCCTTGGAGGGAAGGGATTGGCAGCCACAGCAGTGTTCCTATACTTAAGGGGAACACGGGAAAGGGTTCAAGAAAAGCCACTGGGTCCTTATACGTCATCGGAGAGGAGGGCCCAGAGGAAAATCAGGCATGCACAAGAAAGGACTCTCTGGGAATTGGGGCAGGAGGCACTGGGGGACGAGGAGGGACTGGGGAGGGAAGGGGGGAGGGGAGGGGGAGCAGGGGGTACAGGGGGAGGAGGAGAGAGGGAGGGAACTGGTGTATCTATTAAGTTTGTATGAGCTGAAATAATAATAAAAATGTATTAATAATAATAATAATAATGTGAAAAGATATGTGCCAGTTAGGTTTCTTTTTCTCTTGCATGACAAAGACCTGGGGCTTTTGTCAGAAAATAATTGCCCAAATTTTAACTTTCCATCCTATTTATGTGATTGTCTTCATACTGATATTCTGTCTCAGTCAATCAGTGCAATTGCCACAAGCCACTGGAAAATTAAAAACGTCAGTTTTTCATAAATACTTCAATTATACCTACTTCTAATCCTTCATGGGTGAAGACTGAACAATTATACCAATTGGTTCAGTTTTCCTGTATGAGAAAAATGTATCTTTATTACATTGTTTCCATTTTTTATATTTTTCTTCTTGTCTTGACTGAAGATACTATAGCTTAAAAGCATCAAATGGGGGCTGGAGAGGTGGCTCAGGGGTTATGCCTCTGCCTTGCAGGCAAAAGGTCCTGAGTTCAGATCCTAGACCCATGTATAGACACCAGGAGGAAGTCGGGGCGGTCTGCGCTTCTGGTCCTGGTAGGGGGGAACCTGTGAATCCCGAGGCAGAGTAAACAAGGAGGAGGTGGAGGCGTCCATGGTGGTTCCCAAATTTGTCCGTGGTTCTACACACACACACATACATACACACACACACATACACACATGCGCACACATGCATACACCCACAATTGAATAAATAATAAATAATAAAAAATTTAAAAAAGCATCAATACATTTCTCACACAATGACTAACTTTTGTCTAAATACCTACTTGAACAGAGAATATTTTGATAAACACAAGTAAATTACATGGGAGATTAAAATATGAAAAAGATCATTTTCACCTAATGATGCCATCAAACCTTCAATATTGTTATCAATCAATGTTTGACTGTTTAAGGTGTGAGGTGATAAATCCTTGGCATGAGACTAAGCAATGTATTCTATATTTCACAGAAATGATTCTTTCATTAGGCAAAACTTAGAATTATTAAAAATCAAAACTGGAAAAGAATTTTTCCTATTCTGAGGATTGTCCTTTTTCTTAGTTAACACTATCTTTTGCTGAACAGAAGCTCTTTAATTTCATGAAATTCCACGTGTTGAGCGTTGGTATTATTTCCTGTGCATTTGGGGTACTGCTTAAAAAAGGTTGGCTTCTACCAATCAGTTCAACGGAATTCCATACTTTTTCTTACAGGGTTTTTATAATCTCTGGTCTAATAGTGAGGTCCTTGATCCATTTGGAGCTGATTTTCATGCAGGGTGACAAGTAAGGGTCCAGTTTCAATCTTCTGTATGTAGTTATACAGTTTTGCCAGCACCATTGTTGACTATGTTAAACTTTTTCCAGTGCTTTTTTCTGGATACATGTGTCAATAATCTGCCTGGTTTTTAATTATTATCCAATGATATTTGTGTCTATTTTGGACCCAATATTATGTACAGACTGTACATTATTACTATGGATTTGTAGTATAGATTAAGATCTGGTATGGTGATACCTCCAGTATAGCTTTTATTACTCATGATTACTTTTGCTTTCCTGGGCCTTTTGTGTTTCCACATGAATTTTGAGACTATCTAATTTCTATGAAGAATTGCCTTGGAATTTTTATTGGTATTGCAATTAATCCGTATATTGCTTTTAATAAGATGGTCACATAGAGGACTAATATCTAAACTACACAAATAACTCCAAAGAAAACATATACCAAGGAGGCAAACAGCCTGATTAGTAAATGGATCTTGAATTTTTAAAGAAACTTTTCTAAGGAAAAAATTAAGATGTCTAACAAATACCTAACAAATTCCACATCCACAGCTTTTAGGAAATCAAAACCACTCCTATATATCATCTCCCCCAAGTCAGAATGACTAAAATCCAAAATATACACAATAACAAATGCTAGAGAGGATATGGGGAGAAGCTGATCTTCATACATTGCTGGTGGGAATGCAGACTGTACAATTGCTCTGGAGGTCAGTATGACAATTCCTAAAAAACTTGAAAATTGAAATGCTATAAGATCCAGCTATACCACTCCTGAAAATATTCCCAAGAAATGCTTCATCTTACTACAGATACACATGCACATCCATGTTCATTGCAACTTTATTCACAATAGCAAAGTAATAGAATCAGCTTAAATGCCTAACATTAGATGAATGGATAATGAAAATGTGGTACATATATGCAAAGAAATACTTTTTCATCTATCAAAAATGAATTAATGAAATTTGATAGTAAATGGGTGGAGTTGGAACAAGTTATACTGAGTAAAGTATCCCAGGCACAAAAAGACAGACATCACATGTTCTCCCTTATAAATGGAGCCTACTAAACTCTGAAAATGATATTCCCTATGGGGAAATTTCTATAGTATCTATTGTAAACACAAAATAATATAATGTGGGAAATAGGGGGAAAAAGACTACCATAGAGTGGAGACAAAGGAACACACAGAAAAGGTCTTAAAACTAAACCAAGTTGCACAGTATTTCAATAAAAGACTAGTGAGGCAGAAAAACACATCAGGCCCAAGGATAGAGTATCGGTAAACCTGGAATACTCAGTCCTAATCATCCCATAAAATTCTTATTCCACACCAAATCCCAGGGAACTTCGCAGAAGAGGGTGTAGTAAGATTGTAAGAGCCTAAAGGTGAAATGAGGTACTCCTGACCAAAGCATTCCAGCTAAGACAGGACTGCTCTACCCAAAAGGTCACTATAATGAGAACTACCCACAGATATACACAATGGCTGACTTATTAACATTTCCTCAAGTACTAAGATCTTAGAAAAAACAGCTGTTGTTGGAAAGTGTCTCAGGGGCAGTTTCTGAACAAGGGAAGAGGAACTCCTCCACACATGCTTTTACACATTGAAGAGCCACACAAAGCTCAACAGAAATCTAACTCCTTACCAACACAGACATCCAGAAGAGAGTCCTGTGATATTCACAAACAAAAGGACAGGGTGGAGAGAGTGGGACAGAGCAGGATGGCTGAAAGGAGCGGAGAGTGAGAGAGGGGACAAGTGCGGGGCAGGGGAATCAGTGCAAAGCATAAACTCAGGTTGTAAATAAAAAAATCAAAACTAGAAAACAGCAAAAGATTCATTTTCTAATAAATCTTTGGTATGCTTTATTCATTCCTAGTGTTGGAATTATAGTTGATAATAAAAACTAATTCTAACGATGAGAATGAAAATTATTATGGCAAGTTTTTCAGTGTTAATATTATTCAGCAGTTTGTTATGTTATTCTGTAGTACAATTACCGTATATGTACATGCTTACAAAATTATCAACGTTATATGGAATGTGCAAAAAATTTCCCATGGAAATTGAGGTAAGAGAACTAGTAATCAAACACAAAGTAATGACATAAGAAACTTGAATGATGGCAACCAGTAATTTATTTTTTAAATTATTTATTTATTTTTATTATTTTTTTGACTAATTATACAAATTCAATAGGTAACCCCCTAATCTCTCTCCCTTCTCCCATCCTTCCTATTCCTCCCTCCCTTTCACCCCTTTTCCTTCCCTCCTTCTCTCTTGGTGCTTTCTGCTTTCTCCTTTCCATCCTCCAGAGCATCTGTTTATGTGGGCCCTCTCATCTGTCTACTTTTATGGTTCTCAGGGTTCTCTCTGGATCATATGCTCTATTGGGGCTTCAGAAAGTTATTGTGCAAACACTAGTATAAGTCTTTGACACTCCACCACAAAATGAAAATTCTGTGTGTCACACTTTTAGAAAATAACAACTAAATTGATTTTGCTCATTGAATTCTAACTATAGTACAAAACCATTTTGTTATAATGTTCTGTCTATGATATGTAGGGTTCAAATAACCTCTTCTGCTAAACTGGAAGTGTAAGTTTATAAAATGCTCTTCCATTCTGTCTTAGTCAAAATGAATAAAACTCAACCCAGAGGATGGTACTCACAGATAAATCCCAGGGTGATCAGAAACTCAGAAAAAGGAGAAATAATTTGCAGGAGATGAGATCATTAAGAAATGGGGCCTCAGTCTCAGTGAGGTCTCTCCTTTCACTCACTTCCTGAAGCTTTAGTTGACACAGGAATATAAATAGGAGTTGGGAATCAGGTTGTATGACAGGTGAAGGACTTGTGGTTAGTGGAAAAGAGAGGGAAATAAAAGTCCTCCTAAATTCCAGAACATGACCAGATAATCAGTCTGTGGCATCAAGAGATTCCTCACATAATGTGAGATCTGACTGTCAAGGTGTTATTCTAACCACGTGTTCTTTGATAAGATTCATGCATGAATTGATGTCATTTTAATTCTTATTTTCCAATGGCCTATCTTTTCTAATCCAGCATTAACTCTCAAAAGACTCTGAGGCAGATGGGGTTTCTCATGTGATCGTCTAGATGGGAAGACCATGCGATATTATTTAACTCCTGATCTGCTGGTGTGCTTGGAAGTTAACCTACACCAAATAAAAGGTAATTGTTCAGAAAAGTTTGCTTTAAATTCACTTGCACTTTTCACTCATGCCCTCAAGCTCAAACTCTGCTTTAAAAAATCTCCATTTTCTATTTTGTAATATTGGTTTAAAAGCTAACTGTGTTGAACTTTATTGCATTCTGTTATCCAGAAAAATAGTAATGATTATAGAAACACCTTTATAACTATGTTTGTCATTAGATTATAGAATGCTCTCATTGTTTAATAATGACACCCAAACTCCTGCACTTGAACAAACCATTCTTTGCATCATAAAAGTTGAGTGTGACTTTTGTACCCCATGACCAACCTGGATGGAATACTCACTTTCACTGAAATTTAATTAAGCTTTTCTCCTTCCCAGAAATTTGACCTTGCCTGAACCAGAATAATATTACTTCTCAATGCCCGCTCATGAGTAATCTGTTCAGGACAAGACCTGTGATTAACTCTCTCTGATGGAGGCATTCCATTCCTCATGCCTGGTTCTTTTCAGTCTTGTTTACTCTTTCCACAAAATAAGAACCCGTTTCTGAATGACCTTTAGGATCATGCAAATCTAAGGTAGACCATTCTCTGAAATGAAAAAGACTCTTCCTTAATATGAATTAATCTTTCAAATTAAAGTAATAACTTGCTGAAGTCCAAATGTACTATATTTTATTTTTTCTGTTGGACCAATACATTTATTTCTTGATTATTATACATATTTTATGTTCTTATTTCCATTTGCCTAAGATCTCACTTTGCTTTCTCCACTTTGATTTTAATGTTATCATATTTTAACATTTTATAATATGTATAATATGAAGATCACTTTGTCTTCTGCTATTTCCGTAGCATACTAGCATACTGTTGAGCAAATTTTTTTGGTTCTTTGTTTTTTATTTTATTACTATTTTTAAATTACTTTTGTCATCTAACTTATATCTGATAGAGTAAATAAATTTTTCAGAATATGTTATCCAAATATAGTCTAATTTCTATTACTTAAATCTTTGATTTATTCTATGAGGCTTTTGGAATTTATAAATAGACACGTTTATTTGTATTTTGGGATTCTATCATGTTTCATTACTTATAACTGTATTCTTAAAGTTTCAACTTGTTTTCATTACTAAGTCACTGTTTTAGAGATATACTTCAGCTTAGTAATTGAAGGCTTGAGCTCTGAGAATATTTCTAAAGAATTAGTAATAAAAGATAAGATAAGAAAGAGAGATAAAAGGGATTCAAATTGGTAAGGAAGATGACATAATATATACTTGAGTGATCCCAAAAACTCCACAGGAAGCTTCTGGAACTAATACAGGAGTTCAGCAGGATGGCAGAATACAAAATAAATGTACAAAAATCAGTGGCCTTCCTATATGTCCACCATGAAAGAAGTGAAAAAGCCCTGAAAGAAACAATCCCATTTACTATAGCCCCTAAAAAAAATGAAATACCTTGGTATTAACCTAAACAAGGAAGTAAGAGACCCATACAATGAAAACTATAAAACTTTAAAGAAAGAAATTGCATAAGACACCAGAAGGTGGAAAACCTCCCATGCTCCTGGATTGCCAGAGACAATGTCATAAAAATGACCATCCTACCAAAGGCAATATACAGATTCAATGCTATACCAATCAAAATCCCAAAGCAATTTTTAAAGAGGTTGATCAAACAATCTCAAAATTCATATGGATGCACAAAAGACGCAGGATAGTAAAAGCAATCCTGAGAAACAAAAACATTGCTGGAGGTATCACCGTACCAAACCTTAGTGTATAATACAAATCCATAGTTACAAAAACAGCCTGGTACAGGCTCCAAAATAAACACACAGATCAATAGATAAGGTTTGAAGACCCAGATATAAGCCCACACAACTACAGCCATTTGATCTTTGACAAAGGGGCACAAAAAATCCAATGGAAAAAGAACAGCATCTTCAACAAATAGTGCTGGCAAAACTGGATGTCCACATGCAGAAGATTAAAACTCAACTGGTATTTGTCACCATGTACAAGACTTACTTCCAAATGGATCAAGGCCCTCAATATAAGGCCAGAGAGTATAAAAACCTTAGTTGAAAGGGTTGGGAACTCCTGGAGCTGATTGGACTAGGCCAAAAGTTTCTAAAGGGAAATCCAATAGCATAGTCAATACAACCAACACTCAACAGATAGGATCTTAGGAAATTAAAGAGCATCTGTTCAGATAAAGAGATTGTAACTAGAGCACAAAGGCAACCCACAGAATGGGAGAATCTTCACTAACCACATATCTGATAGAGCTCTATTATCCAGAGTGCACAAAGAACTTAGAAAACTAAACACCAAGGAAACAAATGGCTCAATTAAAAAATGGGCCGTGGGGGCTGAAGAGGTGGCTCAGGGGTTAAGCCACTGCCTTGCAGGCAGAAGGTCCTGAGTTCGGATCCTAGACCCCACTTATAGATGCCAGGCAGAAGCGGGGGCGGCCTATGTTTCTGGTCCTGGTAAGGCGGAGCCTATGAATCACTGAGCAGAGTAAACAACGAGGAGGGTGAGGCTGTCCATGGTAGTTCCCAAATTCGTCCGTGGTTCTACACACACACACATACATACAAATACATGCACAATTGAATAAATAATAAAAATAATTTTAAAAAAATTTAAAAAATGGGCTGTGGAACTTAAAAGAAACATTCCAGGGAAGAAATTGAAATGTCTAAAAATATCTTAAAAAATGCTCCACATCCTTAGCCATCAGGGAAATGCAAATCAAAACCTCCCTGAGATATCATTTCACCCAGGTCAGGATGGCAAAAATCCACAACATGAACACCAAATGCTGGAGAGGATGTGGAGAGAAGGGAACTATTCTACATTGCTGGTGGGAATGTAGGCTTATACAACCACTCTGGCGAGCTGTCTGTTGATTCTTAAAAAAGTTAAAGATGGAAATTCTATATGACCCTGCTATTTCACTTTTGGGAATAATCCCCCATACAGCAAAAATTCACCTTGACAGTACAAGCACGACCATGTTCATAGCAGCACTGTTTACAATAGTAAAGTCATGGAATCAGCCCAAATGCCCAACAGTTAACAAGTGGATAAGGAAAATGTGGTACATTTATACCATGGAATACTTCTCAGCCAAAAAGATGATGAATTATTGAAATTTGCCAGGAAATGGATGGAATTAGAAAAAATTATATTGAGTGAAGTATACCAGACAGAAAATTAAGCACCACATGTACTAATACGTGGATCCTAGTACCAAACCCACTTAGTGACACACTCAAAAATAAATCTCTGTAATACCTACAGTAATTGCAAAGATTATAAGCAGGGAGGGAAGGGAGAGGAGGGCCCCACGAGAAACAAGGAGAGAGGGGATCATGCTACAGCAGAGAAAATAGGCCACCATCAAGTCTTGAAGTAAGTAATGAGCCATCTGGTTGGGCTTGCAGACTTTCCTTACTGGTCACTTGCATCTGATGGAGTATGAGCTCACCAGAAAGGGAGGGAACAGAGTCTGGCAGATAGAAGGTAACTATCCTTCAAATGGGAGACTGACCCCCCTCACAGCAGTCTCCCACTCTTATTCCATCTACCTTTGAATCTACTCTTATAATAAGACTCTATTTTAACAGCCTTTTATCTCTGGCCAGGGGGTGACATCCAATACCCATCAGGATGAAGCCAAGGGCAGTGTAGGAGCAGCAAAACTGAAAAAAAAAACAAAACCCATAGTTCAGAAAATCAGAGACTCTACATCAACTACCTGGAACCAGGCCAGCCTAATCTCTCCCTGTCCTAAAGCTCTGGGAAATTTGCAGAGAGGGGGTGATAAGATTGTAAGAGCCTGAAGATGGGGAGGAGCAATGATATGCAAGATACTCCATACAATTAGGGCCGAAGTAATTATAATAGGACTTTGCATGACCTGCCCAATAACCAACATATCATTGAACCCCCAAAGTCTAGCATGGATCACAGGCACTACAATCCTTAGAAGCAAGAGATTAACAGCCACAATAGTGTTCCTTTACTTAAGTGGAACACAAAAATATAGCTCTAGATAACGCCACTGAGTACTTATACCTCATCAGAGAGGAGGACCCAGAGGGAAGTTTGACATGCACACTAAAGGATGCTCCAGAATGGGGGGAGAGGGCACTGGGAAACAGGGAAGGAGGGGGGGAAAGGCAGGGGGAATGGGGGAAGGGAACAAGAGGGTACAGGGAAGGGTGCAGGGAGGGAGGGGAATGGGGTACTTATCAACTTTGTATGAGTGGAAGCAAGAAATAAAAAAGGAGAATTAGTAATAAATGCCTGAGAAAACCAATAGGAGATTGTTTATTGATAGGGAAATTCCAGCTCAGGATGGGTGGTACTATTCCCTCTACAGGTAGATAAAATGGGGGAACGAGCTTCTTATTCATAAATTTAGCATTATTCAGCAACAGACTTAGGAATGCTGAGATGTCACTTTCTGAACTGAGATAATAAGGACCACTAAATTTCTTAGAATGAGTCTACTGTAGTAATTCTTTAGCTGGTTCAGAGAGTTAGAATTCCTTGGCATATTTGGAAAGATTTTTTTGTGTGTGAAAAGTGGGATTTGCTTCTCTCTAAATAGTTTGACCACTTCCCTGGGAACCTGGTATTGTTATGGGTTCTGACAACTTGGACTAAAAACCATTACCAGGCAATCATGAACCAGATTAAAAACTCCTGTTTTCATAAGCATTGCCATGAATTTATCTAAAACTTCCAGACAAATGGCAATAGTGTTATGACTTTGAGAGGACATTTACCAGAGACATCTAATAGGAAATTCAAGGATTCATTAGATTAGTAATGTTTTTGTACCACTTTTGCAACTTGGGTGTTTCTTCACCATGTGAAGTTTCTACACTGAAACTAAGTCTTAAATTCATGATAGCTATGAAATGGATACATTCATAATCAAGTATTGCATGATATTACTTGAATTCATCTTAATACCTATGAGAGAAACAGTGAAATTATAAAATTTTACTCACAATTTATTAAATAAAAACTGTTACAAGCTAGATGTTATAAATATATGAAAACAATTTGATGAAAAATGAAACATCATGTCTCAGACTTCTCTTCAAAAATTATCTATCAATATAAAGTAGAACATAGTAACTTTAGGAAACACTACACTGTTTTTTCATTAACTTAAGTAATTGAGATGAACAGAACCAATAACTGTACTAACGCAATACATTTTTCCTTAGAAGAGTTTCTTTTCAGTAGTCCATTCAGCTCATATATATGCTGGCTTAAATTAAATAAAATCTAGCCCAATGTGATAATAAAAACCTTAGAGCAAATCTGAACAGGCAGACTAGAAATTAATTTGATAGTATTCAAGAAAAACATGGTAGTCTGCAGCTCTCAGTTTTTAAGATATCTGCGGTGATTTAGCCTCCTCCAACTTTGGCCAGCTAGCCATGCCACCTCCATTACGAGAAACTGTACCTTCCCTCTGGAACTGTAAGCTGAATAAATGTCCCTTTCTCCTTTAAGTTGCTTGACTTTGGGTGCTCTCTCACAGCAATAGTTAAGAGTAACTGTTACAGAAATTGATACCAGGGAGTGCAGTATCGTTGTGAGATTAAGAACAGCTGGTACCACAACGTGAATTTGTTTGTGAAGCTAAGAGAAGTTGGTACCCAGAAGTATGGCCAATCCTGTGATGTGGCTAGTGTGCCTTTGGAACTGTTTGTTGGGAGAAATATGGAGAACTTTGGGAGTTCGTGCTAGCAATGGGGCCAAATGGGCCTTTCTCATGAGAGCTCCGAAGAAAGCAATGCTGTGAAAGATGCAGGCAGTGGAAATCCAGCTTGTGATGGTCCAGAGGGGAGCAGAAACAGTGTTTGCAACTGGAGAGTGACACATGGAGCCATGTGTTGGCAGAGAGTTTAGTGAAGTTTTGCCCTTGTCCTGAAAGCTTGCCTTAAATTAAACTGAATTGCTTGGTGGAGGAAATTTCAAAACAGTGTAGTCTTGACAATATAATATGGCTACTTTTTAGTTGTCTTCAAAATTATGAAAAAAAAGCAAAGAATCAGGCAGGAAGAAGCAAAAACTGTAAGATCTGATGATGAAAAATACAAAGCCAAACTTAAAGAGTTGAACCAGGAAGAAGCTGGGAACAAAATGGCTGTTAAAGAGCTTAGCTCCATTTGTAAATCAAAGCCTGCTCTCAATTTGGATAATATGAGAGGCCCTAGCTTGAGGGCAAGATCCTCAGAGAGGGCTCCCACCCATAAGAATGCAAATCCTTTTAGAAGAAATCAGCTAAAGGGTGGAGTTCCAAAGCAAGGATCCACTTTTATAAAACAACTGTCCAGGTGTGAAAGAGCTTTTTTCCATGGTAAGCATAGAGAAGGCTGTGATTCAAGGGGGCCAGTCTTGGCAAAGTCATCCACTTGATTCTGGCTTTAGAGGCCTCGAGGATGCAAGAGGGAGAAGATGGTCGAGTCCTCCTCCAAGATTTTGAAAAATGATCGAAGCCCAAGAAGGGCAGTTTGTTCTGTGGAGTTAAAGCCTGGTTTGCCATTGAGAAGTAAAGATGTAGAGATTTCAGAGACAATGTGGGACACCTGCAAAGAGAGCTATATACCCTGGGAGGAGTCAGCTCAAGAAGGCAACTTATTCTATGGGCAGTTGCATTGGAGGGGTGGAATCAAAGCCCTTTGGAACTGAGATGATTTCAATGAGAGGCTCACTTGTTGGATTTGGACCTACAAGATTTGGAGTTTGTCCTGTTGGTTTTTCAATCTTGTTGTGAACCAATCTTTCCTGGATATGCCCCCTTCCTTCCTTTTGGAATGGGAATGTTTATTCTGTGCTATTGTATGTTGGAAGTATGTAACTTGTATTTTGATTTTATAGGAGGCTTTGGACTTTGGACTTTTGGACTGTTGGGACTACTGATACAGTCTATGAAGACTTTTAAAGTTGGACTGAGTATGGTTTACATAATGAGATGGCAATGAGCCTGTGAGGGTCAAGGGTGGAGTGTCATGGTTTGAAATGTGTCCCCCAGGGTCTCATGTGTTTGGCAAGGTCAATGTCACCTTGAGAGATGGAGCCTTCCTGGAAGAAGGCAGTCACAAGTGGTAGGCATTGAGATGGATTAGTCCCACCCTACCTTTAGAAGAAGTCTGCCTTTGCTGCAAGCAGTCTGTAGCTCTCAGCTTCCAAGATGTCTGAGGTGACTTAGCCTCCTCCAGCTTTGGCCAGCCAGCCATCCACCTCCATTATGAGAAACTGTATCTTCCCTCTGGAACTGTAAGCTGAATAAATGTCCCTTTCTCCTTAAAAAGAAAAAAAAGAAAAACATGGTAGTTAAAAAATGCTTTAAATTTTTTTCTTGATCAATTTGTAGAAGAAATTATAGATCACCACATCCATAACCCTGTGTTGTTTCTTATTTGTTGAAGTTGCTTTTCTCTTTTGTTGTGAGATAGTATGCATACTACCACTTAGAAACCACTTAGAAATTAACATTGATTTAATAGAGAAAGGAAGATTATTTGGTTTATATTCCAGAGGGGATGTATTTCATTATGGGGTAATTCAATAGAAGGCATGGCTGTAGGCAGAAACAGGAATCAGGTTCAGGTCAATTCAACCATCATGAAAATAGAGAGAATAAATGGCTTCAGTACCAATTCACCAGACTTCAACACTATTTTCACCTCCATCCATATGAAACTTCTGAAATTTCTGAAAACATATTATTAAAAATTTAGAAAAGTTGGAGTGCAGATTTCTGTTCTGTAATCAACATTGCAATGCTAAATTTCTTGGAATTGACACCTGTCCTGTGAAGAATAATACCTTTTTCTTAAGAAAAATAAATTGAAATAAAGTGCTAGGAAACTGCAACCTATTCATATTCATAGCAAGAATGCACTTGTACATTTATACTTTCCACATATTTATATGATCATAAACTTCTAAAGCAAGTTCTAGTTACATTAACCACTTAGAAATTAACATTTTATTCACTTACATCTAAATCATTTCAAAATTTAACATAATAACAAATGAAATTTAAAAAAATCTGATCACTTACCAAGATAGTCTACCACTCTCTTTCTTTTCACAGTGCTATTTACTTAAAGATTTTCTACTTTGGGTTCTTTTTCATCCCCAGTAACACATTTATTGATCATATTTTTCCCTCATAATATTTTACACATACATTTTAGGTTTTTGTTGTTGTTGAGGAAAGTAGTTTTCACTGTTATCTGAAGTACGAGACTGTTTTTCTCTTTATGTTTCTTTTTGAGCACATGTTTCCTGATCCTCAGCCTACAGAGAGAAAGCAATAGAGTAAGTCTGACTCTTAGTCACACACAGTCTTCATGATTCGCATCTTGGGAGTCTGTAGTTGACTCATCTGGGTTTAGTAACTGATTTTAGCCTAAGCTCTCTCTGTGACAAAGACTGAGAATTTTTAATCTTCAGTCTCCACATAGGTTAACTGAGGATAGAGATAATTATCCCATAAAACCAGTAGAATGAAGGCTTGCTGAAGATGACAGAGAAGAATAAGGTTACACCACGTAAGTAAGTTCTTGTATAAAAATGTGATCAGTGTGAGAGCAGAGGAAAAACTATCACATTAAGAAGATTATTTGAAGCCTATTGTCTGGCTGTTAAAAATAAAACTGTGATAAGAACTGCTCAAAGCAATGGGAAGCTATTCGTATTCATCATTTCACACTAATCTAGATGACAAACAATTATAGAGCCACATTTCTTTTTCAGACAGTTATGCAGAAAATCAGAGAATGGGGATCTAAATAAAAAAAAGAGACATGGACACTAAAGACAGAAACATTAGAACTTGTCTGGAAAAATAATGTTAGGAGTAGCTTACATGGAAAATGAGTGATGAGACAAATAGATAAGAGAAAAGCTGTGGCAAAAGCTTAAATATCAGCAAACAAAAGACTTAAGGTGTAGGCAAGAGAAGAATAAAAGTTTGGAGATGCATTGATTAAAGAATATGGCACTTGAGGGGCTGGAGAGGTGGCTCAGGGGTTAAGCCTCCGTCTTCCAGGCGGAAGGTCCTGAGTTCGGATCCCAGATCCCACTTATAGACGCCAGGCAGAAGCAGGGGCGGCCTGTGCTTCTGGTCCTGGTAGGGCGGAGCCTGTGAATCCTGGGGCAGAAGGAGGTGGAGGCGTCCATGATGGTTCGCGAATTCGTCCGTGATTCTACACATACACGGGCACACACACAGACACACACACGCGCGGGCACATATACACGCACATGCGCACGGTTGCATAAATAATAATAATAATAATAATAAAAGAGAAAAGATAATTAAAAAAAAAAGAATATGGCACTTGAATTCTTAACATATGTTGTGGGGATGAAACTCAGTTCCTCATGTTTGCAAGACCTATACTTCACTGACTATGCCATATCCATGGCTGACTTTTCTTTGTTCTTAAGATTATCTCAATGTGCTTAAATGTCCACTTAATTATTGTAATTATTAATTTCCAGTTAATAATTAAATAAGCACATATTAGCTAAATACACATATATATCAAAATTTATGTATATGCATATGTATGTACATATGTAGGGATGCATTACATGAGGTTATACAGTACATGCCTAGAAACATGTAATTGTATGCATATAGGATGCATATATATTATATGTATAATTACTTGTATTTACTTTGTGATTGTTCTCATTCAACAGTTCCACTCAAGAAATATGTTGCCACAAAGTGATTTCTTATGTTTCAGTCCATCCTTACCAACTTCATTAAAATAAGGTCTCCTTACTTGTACATTTTACCTAATATACTCTACATATTATACTGTGAGTACTAAGTTCATGATTAACCTGCCCTTGTTCTGTCCTGTCCTCACTGTTCAACCCAGGCCAGCAGTGGAATCTGTACATTTCACTTGGTTTTGACCTCATCACTGACGTATTGAGATCAATGCACGCACGCACGCACACACACAGGCTAGATTCTAATGACTTGTGGTAATTTGAATTCTGTTAGCTGAAAAAAAAATACCATATAAAAGTTAGTTCCCTGGCCAAGTGACTATATTTTTCTCAACTCTAAACAGGACATCTAAATGACCAACAATCTTATAGCTCAAGGAATATTGTGGAAGAGGAATGTGAGAATGTAACAGTAATGAGGGATATGAACACATAATATCTTCTAGACAGGACAGAGTCTCTGCAATCATGATTTCAGAGAAGTTTTATCTGCTTTCACAAGATCATAAGACTTTGCCTATCCTCATTATACCATTAAAGGGGTGAAACCTCAAAAGGCCCAGTATCTTCCTCTGAAACTAATGATGGTTAAAGATGGATGGGGGAGAAGGAATATTCCCTAGTATGTTCAATGGCATATTATACTTGCTTCATTCAATGTCAAGTCACATGTCATTAACAGTACCTCAGATAGGAGAAAGTCAATTATGTAGAGAAGTACATGACAACATAAGAGAAAGAGGTTATAAAGTAGAAAGTAATCTATGAGTATAAACATAAATGTTCACACAGAAACTTATGAAAATGCTAGTGAAGATTTATTAGTGTTTCTTTTTTCCAGTTGTAGAACTTTTGTGCTATAGCTTCAATCTGCTAGACAAGATGCATGCATTGATGTAATTGCAACACGAATGTTTTAGGGGTTAAAGTGCTTGGTGAATGGACTTAAGCTCTGTTAATGGAAGAAAATACATGAGTGGTACTGTGAACCTAGTCAGTAGCTTAAAGGCTCCACACCTTAGTGGAAAATGTGCTGCTAGTGTTTTCAATTTGCCATCCTCCTAAATTTCCACATCCAACTTGGGTGAAATTTTAAACTTGCTCAGTGTTATTTCTCGCAACAACCTGCACAATTCCATGTCTTTCTGTTCTACTTCTTTCTTTTAGTACTCACTAAAGACCCAGACAAATGTATTAAGTGATACTATAACCTAAATGCTCAACTCTTTTGGAAGTTCCTCTACTTGCAAATTAATCTTAAAAATTATCTTAAAATTATTTTAAAAATCACCCTCACTGGGAATAGGGATATGCTTTAACATATAAAGTGTTTGGTATATCACTGTACAGAGAAGTAGAGTAACTATATACTTGATGGCATTTATTACTTAAACCGTGAAAAAGCAATCTTTTCCAGTCTGGTGAATTTTCCAACTGGGAAGTACAAAATTTTGTTTAAAGTCAGAATCTAGCTACAAAATATTATGAAAAATTTGGAAATGTGAAAAGGTAAGGATAAATTATTATCCACTTAATAAATAAAAAAGTATGGAAAAATAAATGTTAGGAAATAACATCTTTAATTCACAGAAACCTTAGTTTTGATCCCCTAGTTCTGGTAAGACTATTCCATAGTAGGTAATTTTCTCATTACTGTGATAAAATACAAAAGCAATGCAGGAAATGGATTACTTTGGCTCACCATGGGGAAGGCAAGATGGCAGGAATGTCAAAGGAAGAAGTGAGTTTGGATCCTCAGACCTAAGATAAATTGCCTGATTGGTGTTGTTAACCATCTGTACTTTCTGTTTCAGAAGGTTGGGATTGCTAATTCCCAGAGCAATCTGGCTAGCCTAACTGGCCTGATCAGAAAGCTCTGGACTTGCTTAAAAATTCAGTTTCAAAAAAATTGAGTTAGAAGGGCAATTGGAGATTATCCTTGACATCAAGCTCAGGCCTCCACATTCATATGCACATAGGCACCTTCACATACATACACACACACACACACACACACACACACATGAACAATCATTTATGTGAATCCCACATATACATGCTACATTAAATCAAAACCATTCTCATTGCTATTCTCAGGTCAGAGACTGAGCATAGTTAGTTGTGTGTGTGTGTGTGTGTGTGTGTGTGTGTGTGTGTGTGTGTGTGTGTGTGTATGTGTGAAATTATGGCCAGAATGACCTCTGACCTAGTTCCTAATAGTTTAAAAACTACTGAGTTCAATTTTCACTGCCCACGTTTCTATTTATTGGCTATTTAATTTGATAAATTAACATCAGAACAGCCCAAATCAAGTTGTGATTTTTCAATATTTTTGAGGTCAAGGTTCTAAACTCTTTCACATGCCTCCACTATTTGATGTTATTGTAAAGACCCCTAGTTCTGGTAAGACTATTCCATAGTAGGTAATTTTCTCATTACTGCGATAAAATACAAAAGCAATGGAGGGAATGGATTACTTTGGCTCACCATGGGGAAGGCAAGGGGGCAGCAATGTCAAAAGAAGAAGTGAGTGACGAATGATCATGTTCAGCTGACTTTTTCCTTTTTATTCAGTTGAAGAACCCAATGGTACCACACTCATTGGAAAGATGTTCCCAGGATCTATGAAACATTCTTGAAAATTATATCAACTTATACTCAGTATAGATTTTGTCCATGAGAAGGATTTTTCTTTTTCCTTTTTTTTTTTTTTTTTTCAAAATTCCTGGAAACTAAGGTGAGGAAAAGGGTTGGGATTCATACTTCCCATGATAAAGTCTTAGTTAGTTGATCTATTGCTAGTTGGGAGACTTTGAATTCTTAATATTATTTTTATTATGTTTAAGATAAATTATCTTAGCTTTTATTTATTTGGAATCAGACAAAAATTTGTGAGGACGATACATCTTTACTCACCAAAAAGCAATTTAGAAATAGACAACATTTCTGTAGAAAGACAGTCTAAATAAAACAAGGTTCAAATATTCTGTATACAATAGCTGTTAGACTCTGCAAATAGATGATAATGCTTGATGTAGTTGTCATCATTCCACATTGTGTGAAGTACAGACTATAACATTGTGCCTTTAAGGCCTACTTCCTCTGTACAGTGATATAGCATAAGTTGGAACTCAATAAAATGAATGAACATCTCTATAACTAATATATCAATATTGTTGAATTTTTATGAAATGTAGCTATATCAGGTTGACAAAATAAAATAAGTTATAAAATGTACAATTTGACATTATCATTATTTATGTACATGGGAAAATTTCAGCACTCAAAAATTTTTTGCACGTCTTTAAATTTTAAAGGCCTATCTGATTTTCATTCTAGACTTTTTTCACAAGTTTACAGTATGTGAACTCTACGAGGCAGAATAAATGGGCCCATGAGCTATCTAGACATTGCATAAGAATTTTTCATGAGTTTAGCACTGGCCATCATTGACCTATATAAACCATTTGAACTGTTAAAATTTTGTAAAATTAGAGAAGAACACAAGTTTGAAAATTAAGAAGAGAAAAACAAACCATGTCTCCAATCCCAATAAATCAGAGACCCATGAATGCAGACAGTCATTAGCACATATTTAAATGCATTAATTGCAAATTCACTGTTCTGAGATTATCATCGTCGGTAATAATATCTAAAAAAGGAGACAAAAAGCTTAAAATAGCATGTGCAATGCAAGTTTTCCATTAGCATCTATGATAATGAGAGCACAGAATATCCACTACAATTTAGGAGAAAATGGGTTATGGAAAAAGTGTGGAGTATTAATTTGACATTCCAGCTCAGTATTAGAGCTGATAATAATAGAGTTCCTTTCATGGAACTAGGACACAGGTGGGTTGAAACACTGTGGGATGGATAATAAAACTGTAAACACCAAAGATTTATTCTGAAGTACTACTTTTAGACCTAATATTTCTGTGAATTAAAGATGTTATTTCTATAATGAACTATTCCTAACATTTGATTTTTTTCATACAATTTTTATTTATTAAGTGGATAATAATTTATCCTTACCTTTTCACATTTCCAAATTTTACATAATATTTTGTAGCTAGATTCTGACTTTAAACAAAAATTTCTACTTCCCAGTTGGAAAATTCACCAAACTGGAAAAAATTGCTTTTCATGGTTTAAGTAATAAATGCCATCAAGTATATAGATACTCTTTGTATATGTTTCTCTTGTCTACCCAACAAATATGACAGAAAAACAAAAAGACTATGAGGTTAAGCCCTTCAGCATATATTAGAAACTGAGAATCCAGAAGTTTACTTACTGGTGAATAACAAAACATAATTCAAGTATTTAGAAAATTTATCTTCAACAAACCTATGCTTCCTTTTCTTATTTTTCACTTGGGGACCTACATAGATTCAAAGTCTCACAATTGTAACAATTCCTCCTCAGAGGAAGAGGCTTGAGAGAAGGCTACTTAGCAATGCATATATTCATCACAGGAGAGATGCATTTCTTTGAGCTTGAAGTGGTGTGTCAGACCAATAATATTAAACTTTCACTTTTATGCTTGAATTAATATATTGCTCTGGGCTCTTACCCTACTCAACAAAGCACAGATTTTATTTGGTATCATTTTTATTGCTGCTCTGCAAGGTCTGTTTTATTCTTGAAATAAGGAAGTCATGCTGGGAAGTAAGGATCTGTTCACTTTAAAGTTCCTAAAGCCTTTGGAAATGACTTCAAACCTTGTTCTGCATCAGCTGACATGGGGGAATTTATATAATTGTCAAAGTCACGGATTTCACCTCAAACTCTAAGCAAACCAAGACAGTTCCAGAAATAACCCAACACAATTTCCTCCAAGTATATTTTACATCTTTACATAATAGTTTCTTCCATTTTTATAAGACCTTTCATGGTGAGAAATGATCATTTCATTTGTTTTGTGGGAGAAGCAGCAGGAAATTCCTTAGTGGAGGAACCTATCTCCTAAGGCTGTGGATGTAATATGAATAAAATGTCTACAGCATTGCAGAGTCAGAACAGAGTCTGATAAGCAGCAAGAATTCTGTAAACCTCCACTTCTTGTTTAAAGATAGCCAGAGGTCATTCTGAACAGAAATATTTGAGAAGAACATTCAGTGTGTTTTCCATCTAATATTCTTAACAGTACATAAATCTGTTTTTTCATCTTTCTATCTTTCTATTTATCTTTCCCAATGGCCCAGCAACAAAGAATAGTCTTTTCTGATAATTTAAGTAGAGAGACAGTGAGAGAAGACACACATTTTATTCGACAACACCAGCAAGAGTATTCTTTTCAGTCTGCTAATGTATTTGATTGATAGCCTAACATTAATATGTTGTCTCAAATACACAGGCCTTGGTGGGATGAATAAAATATTACTGTGACTAACTTTGGCAGTTAGAGAATTGGCTTAGGAGTGTGTGCCCCAAAATATATCTAAGTATTATGGTCTGAAGATAAGCATCTACAGATTTATCTGCTACTTACAAGCTATATCACTTCCCTTTCATTAGAATTTAAATTTTTAATTTAAATATTTTGTAGAAAAAAATGTCAAAACTTTTATTATGCTAACTGTGCACTTAAGAGTGTAAAGATCTTTTTCTATATACTTAAATGATTTAGGATATTTATCTGGGAAATGATAAATTTGCTCAAATTCTATATTTATTAAGATTACCACATATGTGGTTTTTGTCTTCAGTAGCAGCTACTCTTCTCTGTTGCTGTGAGATACCACGCAGGTTGAAGTAACTTAAGGGGAGAGAGGGAGATTTATTCAGCTTATGATTCCGGAGGGAGATACAGTTTGTTATGGAACAAAAGCCATGGTAGGGTAGTAGAAGCTGGAGGAGTTCAGGTCACTGTAGACATCATGGACGCTGAGCGAGAGCTCACTCCAAACTCTGAGAACCAACTAATTAACTGAAGCTGAGCAGGGCTTACCAATCTTAAAGCTCACCTCCAGCACTGCCTTCTAGCAAGGCTCCACCTCCTAAAAGTGCCATGATTTTTCCAAATAATTAAAGATTCAAGCACATGAGACTGTGGGTGACAATTCACATATCAAACCATGAGACATATTTCATTTCAATAATTTATTTACTCTTATGCCCCTGGATTAGTGCAGCTCACAATTTTTATCAGAGAAGCTTTTGTTTGTAGTGGGTCATGTCTAAGAAAGAGACTTATGTGGACAGTGTGCTAAAAGCAAGTGACTGTTGCATGCTTAACTCAGTGTTGCATGCTTACTTAGCTCTTGTTGTGACAATTATATTTAACTCTCTACAACTCATGAAAGACAGGGCAGAATATACGTAAGGGCAGGAGGATGGGAAGAAGTGCTTCAAAACACACTTGCTAAGACATCACAGGCTGTTGCTTTCATGAACTCACAAGGACTAATTGCGTAATACTAGGTCCAGGGACGTTTCACCATGAATAGAGAAGGAACTCACAAGGCTCAGACCCTCTATGAAGAGCCATAGACAGTTGGAGGAGGAGGAAAGTAATACTCCTTAGACATATGGCCACTGTATGTCACTCAAGTAAGAAACTCCCCACCCAAGACAATGAAGAAAACCCTAATTAAAGACAGTGGATCACCAAAACAAAAGACATAAAAATGGGAAGAAGTAAATATGCCATTCACAGAAAAAGGATAACAGAGAATGATGGGAGGGCCCAAAGAATATTTATTATTTGTAAGAAATTGTAAGTGAATTAACAAATTGAAATAAATGTAAACTTTTATTGGGTTTAATAAATTGCATACCTGACATGAATTAGTGCAGATAGAGGAAGAGGAAGAAATATTATCAAATAATGCACAGAAACAGACAATACTAACAAATCTTAATTATAAAAATATCAGTTACAGTACCATGCTGTTTTTACTACACCTTTGTAATAAAATCTGAAATCATCTATGTTTATGCCTCCAGCACTGTTTGCATTGCTCAGGATTATTTTGGCTATGTGAGGTCTTTTGTGCTTCCTTATGAAATTGTAGATTGGTTTTTCAATTTCTGTAAACAAATGCATTGGGAATTTGATGGTGATTGCATCAAATATGTGAGTTGCCTTTGGTGGGATGGTCATTTTCACCATATTTGTCCAACTGATCCATGTGCATGGAGGTCCTTTGATCTTCAGGCATCCTCTTCATATTTTTTCAGTGTTTTAAAATTTTCTTTACTTAAATCTTTCACTTCCTTAGTTAGGCTCATTCCAAGGAATTTTATTTTTCTTGAGGCTGTGGTAAACTGAATTTTACTTTTCGTTTCTTTCTCAGTTTGTTCATCCTTGGTATCACAGATTTTTGTAGGTTCACTTTATATTCTGGTATTTTGTTTAAAGTATGTATCAGCATTGGATTTTTCTGATAGAGTACGTTGGTTCATCAAAATGGTATTTTCTTGCTTTTTCCCACCTTCTTCTTCCCTACTGGCCTTTCCATCCATTTTCTTTCCACATGTTAAGTATCTTGCCTCAGCAATGATAAACATTACTGACACCTTCTTGTTCTTTCCTCTTCTCTTATTTTTGTTATTGAATTTGCATCACTCTCACTTTTGACTTTCACTTGAATATGTGTATGAAAACAGGTGGGTGACTCAGTGGCCAGCACTTCTCTGGGTGACTTGGCTTCTCCTTGTGTCTCCTGTCCTCAGTCTCCTGTCCTCATCCTTATTCCAACACCCTTTCTCCATGGACTCTTTCCTTTCCATGTATTATTCCCTGAGGATGCTCTCATCATATTTTGTGATGTAAAACACATATAACAAACAAGTACTTTAAACCTATGCACTCAAACATAAAATCTTCACACACTTATTTTTCTTTTAGTTTGTGTCAAAAGATTTTGGAAAAGTTGACTCACTGTCAGCTCAAATTTCTCCCTCATATTCTCTCAGTTGCCCTTTGAAATTTCACTAACTTCCTAGTAACCACTTTTAAATCATTTAATAGTTTTGCCTGTACTTTTTTCCCCACATGACACTGTTATATCTTTTAAGCTTTAAATATTTTTTTAATTTTTTTAAAATTATTTATTTAATTGTGCCTGTATGGCGTGTGCGGGTGTGTGTACGTGTGTGTAGAACCACGGACGAATTCGGGAACCACTATGGATGCCTCCACCTCCTCCTTGTTTACTCTGTCCTGGGATTCACAGGCTCCGCCCTACCAGGACCGGAAACGCAGGCCGCCCCCGCTTCTGCCCGGCGTCTATACGTGGGTCTAGGATCCGAACTCAGGACCTTCCACCTGCAAGGCAGAGGCTTAACCCCTGAGCCACCTCTCCAGCCCCTTAAGCTTTAAATATTTTTACCATGGATCATTTTACTGAAGTCCCCGGCTTGAGTTGTGTGATGCTATTTGTATTTTTCTTTCCTGCGTCTGAATTTCTCTATACCTTGTTTTCAATGAACTTTGTAGATAAGGGTAATTAACTGTAACTATTGCATCTTAGTGTTGTACAGGTATCATTATTTATTTATTTTTTTACTAGAAATGCATCTGTTTGCTTTCTCATACTTATAATACCCTTAAATCTTATTATGTTTATTAATGTAGCCCCACGTCTTACTACTGAGTGATATTTCAAGTGTGTTGAAATTTCTTCAACTAGAAGTTTAAGGAACTACTGCTCCATTGGCAGTTATCAAATGATATTTCACTTTATCCTCAGTCCTTCAGTTATCCCGCTAGTGCATTTTTATAGATACCACTTTGCTGCTGATATATCAGTCTCTTGTGTTTGTTAAAATTTGAACATTCTTCAAATTTTCAATTATTTCTATATTAAATGTTAGAATCAGCATTACTGGCTAAGAGCATCACATTATCAAGCTTGTCTCAAAACCACATCCTCATATACTACAATAACAAAACTGAAAATTTTGAAAAGTGAAGATTCTACTAAATATTTATTTATATTTTGAATTTTATATATCAAAAATTATCAACACAGAAAAGAGAATAATTGTTAACCCTTTTAAATGTTTAACCTGTTCTTATTATAAAATTATTAACATGAATTCCATACTTTCAGAACTAAAATTCACTTTCAAAACATACTTTCCCAAAGTTATATTAATATGACATGTTCACTTTTATATTCATAGATGTGAGAATTATTACATCCCTATTTTTACAAGAACTTTTTACAAGATTTGTAAGAGGGCTTTCCATGTAGAAATCATTCAAAAATCAGTGTAGGCTTACAATTTTTTAAACATTAAATTAGTAATATTACATGTCTTTTGTTTTCCATGTTACATTTTTTTTGTTTTCAGCAGATTCAATGTTTTCAACGAAGTAGATATTTTGAAATGTGCACATTTATTTATTTAATCTTAATCTCACCACAGTTACAAAATGTATTTTATAATAGAAATGGAGTCAAATAATAGCTTACTTTACTAAATTTTTCCATTTACAAATCTGAAGCTTTTTGTAACATAGGTTGAAAAATGAAAATGATATAAATGAGCAAATGCTTCTTAAGAGAAAAATGTAAGACTTTAATTAAAAATAAGACAGGAAGAAATGAGGTAAGTATTTATGTGTGATGTTGAAGTGCAACTGTTTTAACAATTTGGTTTAATTATGTGGTCACCCTCTTGGATACTTGAGTAGATGTTGCAAATAATTTCAAGTACACATGTGCTTGCTAAGGCATAATATGTAATGTAATAGCTTAGATACTTTTGAAATTACATTCTATGATTTATGATCATCAGTTGAAAACTCATATTTTCTGGTACATTAACTAATCCAATTTCATAATTTTGGAAGTAACTTGCTTTCATTTTCTGTTAAAAACATGGAAAGCATAAATTTTTACATTAATTACTGATCGATCTAATCCTCTCCATCCATAACATGTATGGAATATTAGAATATAGTTAATCACATTAAATTACATAAGACTGAATTTGTTCTTTTGAAGTTGTGAATTGGACATTCAAATAAACAGGCTATTAGTTTGCAATGGAAAACTTACATTCCCATGTTTATGAAAACTAATAGAACCCATGCAATGAAGGAATTCAATTAATTACATATCATCCATTCTCAAAAGGTATTATTGTCCACATAAAACCATTGTTATGTTTATTTAACATCACTAACTATTTTTAATTTGGCTGCCAATCCTTCTTCTTAGGGTTTTGTCTCACACATGGTGAAAATCGTCCCACAAGTGGGTAATAAATAAAAGTGAATATCCTTTGGTAATAAAAACTTTTCAATGTAACAGATTTGTGAAAGTTTGAGCCATCATAACATGCTACTTTCCAGAGTGTTATATTTCATATCATGAAGGCACACAGGACAATGCTTGAAGCTCACTAAGTTTTTAATCCAGATATGTGTATACTTGTGCTTTGTTTCTTCCTGACTTTCTATTTTCTAATTTATACCATAATATATATCATGTTAGCTAAGTTGATGGTTCAATCAGTATTTGCCATGAAAAGATTAGGACCAGAATTCAGATCGCCATCATCAATGTTAAAAGGTAGGCATGGTGGTACATGGCTCTAACCCCCTAGCAGGATGCAAAGGCAAGAGGATCTCTAGAATCTGTGGTCCAGCCAGTCTAGCCACTAAACTTCTGCTTCAGTGAGTAATATTACCTAAAAAACCAAAATGGTACATGGCTAAGACAACCAGTGTTGGCCCCTGACCTCCACATTGTTATGCATTCATATACATCTTCATACATAAGCATATATATCACGCACATGCAAGAATATTATATAATACATACACAAGATGCACGAAGGATATGGTTAAGTTAAAAACATTCTGCTGTCAGTTACTATATAGTAAAATGGAAAAACAATAGCCTCTATAGTTATTACATTTGAAAAATAGTAAGTTATTAGATAACAAAAAGTGTAAGCTAAGCTAAGAATATGGCTACTTTGTACAGCAAAGCATGGATACATAATTGCTTAAAGTATAACTATTTATTGAATTAACAATTTTCTGGCTTGGCAAGTGAAGTAGGCTCAGATAAGCAGAGATTTTCTGTTTTCTTTTCATTCCATGTGTGTACCTATCCTCAGCAGACCCACAAATTGTTGGGTTTCTGAATTTTGGATTGACTGACAGTTTACTATGGTAGAAACAATTACTTGGACCCTGAGACATCCTACAGACTTGCTTGATTTACTTATCTGACAACTCAAATTTACAAGGGCACCAAAGATGTTAAAGGCCAGGAACACATTTAACAACTCCATTTTCGCCAAAGTTGTCAGTGTTTTCATTACCCACAGTAAGAAATAGACATGAAGTAGGGTATATCCAAGCAGGAATACAGAGGAGGCAAATATAAAGAGTACTTTTTGTTTTAACAATGATAAATTGCATCATATGAACAAGGAATTTAAACAGTCAAGTTTAAGCAATATGTTACATAATGTAGAGTCAATGAAAAGCCACACTTCTGTAGAGAAAGCCTGGAATCTTGGTTGACAGATAGCATATTATCAGAACCTGTGAACTGTGGTTTTAGGTTAAAGTTGTAGCTAATAATTGGTAGAGGAAGAATAATATAGTCCAAGAAAAAGAACAACAACCAAAAACTCATAGGTAAACATCTGGAAGAGAATCCAAGGAGATGAATGACACTTTATGCTTCAAAATGCTTACAGGGATACACATCTATACACATCATTAAGTGGAGGTTAATGAAAACTTTTTAAAAACATTGTAGTTTTTGTCATAAAATGCCCTGCAAAGATAGTTTTCATATTATTTTGCCAACAGATAATAGTGAGACAAACCTTTTCTGAATTTTTTAATTGAGATGATGTTAAGTACATGGGCAAATTGAGGCAATGAATTCTTTTTATAATACATCCAATTTAACACATTTAATTGTATTTCATATCAGAAATTAAAAAGCCATATAATTCACTGATTAAATGTGAGATTACAACTAATCTCATCTAACCTCATGTCCGATAGGTGTCGATTTTATAGATGATAGACTGTCAGTTTAAACCATCAGTTTCTTTACTAGAAGGTCATAAAAGTGCATGTCCCTAAGGTCCTGCTAAGTGTAAATGATGATTCATTTGAAAAGGACAAAGCTGTTAATAGCTTTTACCTACTATCAAAGGAAAACCATACCAAGAAGACTTTGTAAAAGAATGACTGCTATTACATTATCTAGAGTAAATGCCACTGAACTCTGTACCTGTTCTCGCAAAAGAATCTTTAGGAAAAATAATCAAGCTGGTAGTCACAGTATTAACTCAACTTTAGGTCCCATTACCCTGAACTTAGTTGAGGTAAAAATGAAACAAATTTCATAAACTGAGTGTGACTGTGTTTGCTATAGCTGTTGATTGCCTGTTGATATTGGATAAAAAAAGCCTCCTGTTTAATCTAGAGAAATGATAACAATAAAACAGTACAATGCGGTAGACCACAAATGGAAATAACAAATGAACAATGTGTACACAAATATAAATTGTTAGAATTTCCATTTCACTTCTCATGTATTATCCATACATCAGAACCATAATAGCATGCATGTGTAAAGGACACCTGCATGCACAGGAAACTCTGAATAACACAAAATGTTTGTTTTTACAAACATTGTTACTGACACATATGTGATAATGATTTTATAGGAGTAATTTTAATCTATTTATCAAAATAAAGTGAAAAATCCTGTGGTTTTCTATGGAAAAGTGACAATTCAACAAAGAACTGAACATTAGAATAAGCTGACTTTGGGAAGAATGGAGAAACGTTTTCCAAAATTCCTGTGTCTATTAGGAACTGAACAGGTTGAGGCTCTGGATACTTTCAGTTAAAACAATGAATAATATAGGAATACAACTCAAAATGAATTATAGAATGATAAAACCTGCTATAAAAGATCTTGAAGTTCAGAATTCTTAATCTAAAAGAGAAGTATCTTAAGCAAAAGAAGGCCAAGCTCAGACTGGAGAGCAAAAGACAACAACATGAAGACTGAGAGGGAAAAACACACTGTATGACACCATAAATAAGGAGTCAGAAACTCTTTTATGCAACTTAGAAACACTGGCACATCATGGTAAGCATAATATCATGGTTTATGGATGTTTAGTTATAAAATAAGAAGCAACTAAGTAAACTTGAGAGCTGGAAAATGGTGGAAACAGTGTAGATTTAGTGAAAGAAGAAAAAATAAAAGTCCTTAAGTCCTAATGCTTTAGAGAGCACTGTTGTAGTGAGGACTCCAGTGCAGAACAGAGAAATGAAAGTGATAAGAAAATGGAAATGTTAATGGCCTTGATTTGATCAATACTTTTAATAGCTGTGCACTGAAATGCTACAATATATTTCACATATAGGCAAGAATAATTGTTAACATTAATCAAAAATTAAAAAAAATGTTTAAGGCAAAGGAAATAGTAGCTGCCCCAATTTAATCATTGCACATAATGTTTCCACATAACTTTATGTGTCTAATAATTTATATAGCTAAAATAATTAAAATATAAGAATTTAAAAGGGGAAACTATGAATTTACATTTTTAAATGTTTAGTGTGAGGTTATTTTAAGGGTGACATCAAGCAAAAGCTAGAAGTCAATACCAGAGTGATTCTACTTAAAAATTCAATCGCATAAGGTGATCTGATAATGGGACTGAATATGAAGAGGAAAATGGCGTGATATGAGAGAAGCCAAGGAAAAAGAATGGATTATATCTTCAAGTATATTGATAAAGCACAAAAAAACTACCAGAGTGACAAGCTTCTGTTGGATTTAATGCCGAAATAAATAGGATCTCAGAATGATCATCTTCTGCAGAATATTGTGAGCAACAGGCAGACTGGAACATACTCGATATACTTGAGATGTGGAGTCTGGGCAGCAGCACAGACAGCCCTTTCAAGGACTTTCTCACAGGACAAGAAAGAAATGGGAAATGATTAGAAAGTCATTTACATGGACAGAATGGTAGTACCAAGTGTTTGTATACCATGGGTCAGAATGATGCAATCTGTGTCATATGATTATCCTTAAGATGATAGATGCTTAAGGACTACAGTGAATAGTGAGAAAGCAAGGCTCTAATAGAGAGACTTTTCTTACATGGTGTTATTTTTGGCTGTTTTTTTAAACTATGATAACTTTGTCAACAGAGAAAAAACAAATCAGAAACTTGAAGAAAATAGAGAATTTATGAAAAAGAAACTGCAGATTTAAAAAGAAGTTCAAAGCCACTAATGAAAAGTAGGTTACCTATTGACAGGAGGTGATAGAAGATATGTAACATTTTATTTGCACCCCTATTATTGTTGCTGTGTTTTCATTCTGCTTTTTATAAATAACATCAACCTTCTGAGCACAGATATTACTAGCAGAACAATGTGTGTCATGACTCAGTAAACAGTGTTCTAATTCTGAATGTGAATGTACAACATTTTCCAAACTTGGGACATCAATGGGTCCCCGGAAATGGCTCAATTCAAATCAAATATATGAATATAATATGTTGGCTGAAGGTCAAAGCTGACAAGAAAATAAATTTCTTCTACACACAACCCATGACAACTTTTGTAAGGAAGATCGATGAGTCTCTTAGACCTATGAGACTGAATATGGCAAAATCCCCATTCTAACTAATTGCATTGGGCATAGATGAGAATGCAATACAATTTTACTTGCAATAATCTGTTGGTATCTTTCTTTATTATTTTCAAACAATATTCATTCCAGTTATAGCAACAATAGCCTGAAATAACTATGAGAATTGAATGTCAGGGTTCATGCATATGGAGTCTAGTAGAAAATAGGGGGAAAGAGAAAACAGGGAGAAAGAGTGATTTGATAGGTTCAAGAAACTAAATATGAATAAGTTGACGCAATCTGGAAGAACAAAACTGAAGACAGGCAATTATTCAAGAGTGATTCAAGGATTGAACAACAAATCATTGAAAATCCTAGTGAATCATGAAAAATTGATTGAAAAGTACTGGATTATAATGCAGGTAAAATATTAGGGCATGGTTAAAGCAAGGAACATTTTCAGTAGCAGTTTTCAAAGAGGTTTCTACATAGCTTGACAAAATGATCCTTAGACCAATCAAGGGAATGTGTCAGTATGATAAATGGGAAGTCCACATGGGAACTGCTCTTAGGAAATTGAGAGTTAAGAGGTGGAGGACAACAGTTGAAAGTCCTTAAAAGAAAGAAGAGAATCTTCCAGAAAGTTGCAAGACAGTGCCAACAAAAAGCAGACAGCTGAAAGTGAGAACACAAAAGAAAAGAGACACTGTTAGGAAGCAGGCAGTAAGGTGAGAAGATTTGGTTAATTGAGAATATCTGCAACATTCTGGGTAGTTCAGGAGTACAAAAAAGTGACAGTCAGACAGACAGACACATTCATGAACACACACACATGCACACTCAGACAAATTTGAGTTTGCACCTGTCTAGCATTGGGAAATGGAAAATAATTATTATATTTAGAAATCCATTTTAAACAATAATGCTTCTCTCTTATGAATAATAGATTCTATATTCAATGTAGTTAAATATTAACAGCCATTACAGAGAACCCTTGTCTTTACACATAGGCATTTAAATTAATCTTGACCTCAGTTTTATAAGAAGTACACTATTGCAATATGTGTAATATATTAACTGTTTTATTTTTCTTTAGAAGGGATGCTTCTAAAGTTCTTTTTTTTTTAAAGAATTTTTTGTTATTATTCATTCAATTGTGCGTGTGTGCACGTTTGTGCATGTATGTGTGTGTGTGTGTAGAACCACGGATGAATTTGGGAACCACCATGGAAGGCCTCCATCTCCGCCTTGTTTACTCTGCCCCAGGATTCACAGGCTCCGCCCAGAAACGCAGGCCGCCCCTGCTTCCGCCAGGCGTCTATACGTGGGGTCTAGGATCCAAACTTAGGACCTTCTGCTTGTAAAGCAGAGGCTTAACCCCTGAGCCACCTCTCCAACCCCAATGCTTCTAAAGTTCTATGAGGGTAAAAAAGGAGAACCTCAATTCAGAAATATGATGCAAATCTTTGGCAAAAATAATCACTACCTGTTAGGCTTCAGTACTGAAATAACTTTTTGGGTAAAGAAGTATGGTGGTTTCTCTTAGTTTGAAAACTTGTTTGTACATGGAATCAAATAAATGACATAACTTATCTCTGGGCAGGTCTGGAAGTGCTTTCTGAAAGGATTTGAGGCAGAACTATTGTTTATTTGCTGGCCTCTCTGGTCTCCCCACTGGTGAATGCATTGACCTTCTTGCTAACACTGCTGTTCTTCTGCTTTCAGAACCCAAATTCTCCAGTCCTTTATCACTAGACTGTGGACTGAACAGCTCAGGCGTTCTCAGACTCTCCAATATGCAGGCAATTACCTGTGGATTCTCTGGCCTGCATAGTGTTTATTACTCAAAGGAATAAATCCTCCTTCAGTGTATATTTATTCTGTCAATGAAGATCTTCTATAGGATTCTGAACAATAATAAAAAAATGACAAATAGAGAATTTGGCAAAATAGACTCTAAGAAGACTTCACAACTATTTAAAGCATGAAGAAATTGTTTAGTAGTTACAAAAATGCTAAATTACCTAATATAAAAATTGACTCTATATTGCTATTTTGTCTTCATTCAATTTTCTTAATCCCAGAATATTAAGTAGAGTCTTGATTGTTACCCTTAGAGAGAGTATGTATTGATGAGTTGTTTGAATTTAGGAAGGTCCCATTTCCTCACACTGTCCAATAAAATCATGTGATCTACAAATTGAAAAAAGTTACAGAGGATGCAGTAGGGTAGAAGTCTTATCAGCACATAATACTGCAGAAACCTCAGTAACTGGAAGAAGAATTTCAGTTTTGCACAGATTAAGTAGTGTGAATGAAAGCTTTTGTCAGGTATGATTCTACAGGAACAAAATATCCCATGCTTTATGCACCTTATATAAATAGAATCACCTACACCATCATTGCTGATTTTGACCTGTTCTCTCTTCATTAACCTGTGTTCCCTGAGGCCTCCTAAGGTTGGCTTTTCAATTACAATGCCACACAACTTTCCTTATAAAGTTGCTACTATTATTACTCTCCCTTCGAAAAAAGAAGAAAATTTAAAGTTATTAAGCTTCAGTAACGTTCTTAACTGCAGAAAGACTAATGGACAATGTCAACATTTGAATTAATGTCTTGTTAACTTGAAATTCTGTTTAGTCAACCACTGTATTTATTTACTGACTTAAATACTATTAAATAAGCATACGCTTTCACAAATGGGTGATGTTGAATGTCTATTAGATGTGAGATTCCTGATTGTGTTTCTTTGTTTATAAAAATAAAACTCATTTATAAAAATAAAGCTCATTTTGAGCTACTGTTTATTTTTTATTTTTATTATTTTATTCAATTGTGCGTGTGTGCGTGTGTGCGTGTGTGTGTGTGTGTGTGTGTGTGTGTAGAACCACAGGCGAATTCGGGAACTACCATGGACTGCCTCCACCTCCTTCTTGTTTACTCTGCCCCGGAATTCACAGGCTCCGCCCTACCAGGGCCAGAAACTCAGGCCACCTTGCTTCTGCCTGGCGTCTATACGTGGAGTCTAGGATCACAAACTCAGAACCTTTGGCCTGCAAGGCAAAGGCTTAACCCCTGAGTTGCCTGTCCAGCCCCCGAGCGACTGTTTCTTGAACATAATGTATTTGCAAAAATAGGCTTGGAATTCTTATGAATAATATTTGTTTTGTTTGTCTTCACAGTACTCACAAATGAACCCAGGGCCTCTCACATGACTAGTCAAAAATCTACCATAGAGGTGCCTACCCAGTTCTACGCTGTCTTTTATACTGTATATCTTTAATGTACTGAATAATGATCGGTAGAATATTGGTTTCCGATTATCCATTTCACTGGTAAATACGTAGCTCTGTATTTGGAAAGGAATGTTGGAACGGTCTGTGTCATCTGTGGCTAAAGTATCATGTAGTCTGCATGAATCACTCTCAGCAGCATCAATTGCAAGACTTCAACTTCACTGAACCCCACAGTAAACTTATAATTGTCACACTGAGAAAGCCTTCTTTAGCATCACTTACGTACAATCAACCAGATAATACGAAAATGAATGCAGACTTCTTTTCAATAATTCTATTATTTTACTTTTTCTACTTTATAGATGAAGATGCCTTTTTGACAATTTCATACTTCTATCATATCCCATCTCATTTCTTCCTGCCATCCCCTTCCTGTCAAGTCCCACCTTCCTATTTATGATCTTTCAACAAGACTAACACTTTGTGGTTATACTGTTTGGGTTTTCTTTTGGAGCCTAATAGGTACTTCCATACAAATAGATATTTTTGTCCCTTCTCATCCCACCACCACCAAGACAAATTGTTCACTGTGCACAATTCACCAATACTTTTAAGGTCCTCTTCCTCACAGTTTATAGCTAGTCATAGGTCATACAGGTCCACTCAGACATAGTGTCAGTTTGCTCCTCTGTTGTGGATTCATGGTTGGGATGGCAATGTCATTTCTGGAAGGATAATATTGCAAAATGCTTTTCACCATCTTCTCATTTCAAATGTTTTCTGACTCCTTTCCAACAGACATCCCAGAATTTTAACAAATATGAACCGGGCATATATTCAGTGCCAGGTACTATTTTAGTCTTAAAGCTATACTAATGAATAATACAGATATGAATTTTGACTTTTCATAGCTTACATTCCAGTGAGATTTTTCTGCTTCCAGCACATTTTTTAAGGACAGCCGTATGGCTCAAATACTGCCTTTTTATAATATATTACTTTTTACCTTTCCTTAGAATTTTGAATCCTGTTTGTACAATGGGGAAATTGACACAAGGATTAGTTACAAATCTATATGTATACATTTGATAAGCATGCAACAATATACTTATTTTGACAGAAATTCCTTATGTTGAAGATCATTACCAATTTCATGAGTCCACAACTCATGTTATCATTAGGCATCCTTTGGTCATAAGTTCAAGTGAGCAATTCTCTCCAGAAATGCTTATGACTTCTTATTTCAGTTTAAAGACTTATGACCCATGAATTCATTGGGTTCCTACAGAGCTAATACTTTAGAAAATAGATTTTCCCTAATTGTAAGACTTTCATAATAAATAATGATGCCTTTTTAACCAAGGAAATCAGGTTTCTAAAAATAGTCACAGAATATCTCATTCTTAGACAAGAAGCTTACCATAATGAAAATGAAGCCACTGGGTTGGAGCTCCTAGTCTTTATTTACAACAAAAAAATTGCAAACCATGTGACCCCCATAAACTCACTTCCCCCACTGCTTCCTCATCTGTAATTTGAGACTGGCAGTTCTATTTATGATATTAGAGGAAGAGTCTTAAGAACTTTCAAATTTTATCTGAAAACTGCTCTTCAACTAGATTGCTTGGCACACAGGAGGCATTCAGCAAATATGTGTTAACTGAATGGAAATTTTATTATCAATTTTGCATTTGGGAATGAAGTATTTTAATTCATTGTAGACATGGTGAACTAGTGTTTGAAGGTAGCAGGGTGAGTCATTTATATTTGACAGATAATCAGATTGCACTGCCCAGTTTAATTATCTATCTTTGCGGGGAGCTAAATTTATTATAGAAAATGAAGGGTAACTTGCAAAGCAGCTCATCCAACAGTATTCAGTCATTACAGAAGAGGAAATCTGACCTAAGGTAAAGGAAACACATAAAAAAGGGGTCACATGAGGGTACATGCTCATTAATGAGACATTGAAATTTCTTATTCCTACTTTGAATACCTCTTTTATTAGTATGCACAAAATATAAATAACTGAATAGTCTCCACAGATTTTTATGGAAGTAGAAAAGTGTTTCAGGCACATGTGACTCAACACTAAAATCAATAGAAAGAACATTTGTAATACTACTCTCAGTCATATGACTGCAGTTAGAATATTGATTATATTCATTCATGTGTAATGGAAAGAAGAAATCAGTTTGCCTAATCAGTTACAGGATTTCTCATTATATCTGCTCTCCTCACAAGCCTTCTCTATCCTCTATCCATAGATTAATGAAATACTCTACTTCTTCTGAGGGATATTTTCAGACAAAATATGAATGACTGAAATATAACCACTATCAAGTAATATCAAATCTGAAGAAAGACCTGTTTCTAGAATTTCAAACAAACTTTTCATTAATGAGAATTCAATATTGCCTTCTGCAAATATAGAAACAAAAAAATCAACATGAAATACAAAACATTAAAAATGAGCTATGATATACCAGACACTACCCTGCATGCTGATGTTTGGGACTGTATTTAATCACATAGAGACATCATTAGGCATTGACTCAATTTTGACAGTTCTTACTATTTGCTTGAATCTGTTTCAATAGATAATTACTCTGTCACTTCTGGGCATAATGGTCTCTATGCTTTTTCATCAAAGTGAGAAAATAGGAAAATGCACGAATGACTATTTTAAATTTTTAGAAAAGATAAAGAAAAATACAAGCAAACTACAGCAGGATGTGATAATTCTGATTTGTAGATGCTGAAGTAATATTATCAAGAGACATATAGTGACATGTAATGACATGTGGCCTTTATTAAACAGCTATGACATAAGGTAGAAAAACATTTTTGTTGGCTAAAATAAGTTGGGGAATAAAGTTTGGAACATTGATGATAAGTGAAGAGATCAAGGAAGGTAATGAGGCAGAAAAGATAGGATGGCATGAAAGAGCTGCTTGATTTTTTAGAAGAGTTTCATGGAATCAGGGAAAAGGTATGTGACCTGAGGCATTGAAAATATAAGGATTATGTTGCTCTTATGTCACTACAAAATTGATCTGTGGGCCAGTACCTATCTTCCTCAATGAGATACACTCAATAAATGAGAAATGGTCTGTTTAGAACCCTTATTACACTACCAATTGTGTTTCTGTAACTACTGAGCCAACCAATAAAACTTATTTTTGCATTTTATGTCCTCAATTTTCATTTTGATAATAATTTATTTTATTGCCATTTAAATGAATCATTGTTCCACACTGCATTTGGCAAGAAGATCTCCCAAACCTTCTGAGTCACAAGTAATTGGGTGAGTGCTGGTATGTTGTGTTAGCAGCATGTGATAAATGAGCTCTGTGGAAGGGAGAAGACAGAATAGAGATAGGCAAGCGTCCTTGACTCTGGGCTGGGTTATCCATTATTTATTTGCCAGGGGGACCTAGCAGGAGTTTCTGTAACTCCCACTGCTCCTTTTAAATTGTCAGCCCCCTTCACGCTGCTGCTGTACAGTCTCCCTAGGGGCTGTGTTCATTGACATAGTTGCCTGAGGTGATTCACACTGAGAGTGACAACCTGAACAGCCACTCTGCGGAAGTGTTCCCCACAGCAGTTTGTTCAATGTTCTCCGGCTACCTGCATTCCTCGCCATCAGCTCCCGGTCCTCCCTGAGTTCTCTGGTGTCAGTTTCTCCCATTCTTTTCCCGAGTCTCTGACTCTTCCTTTTCTCTTCGGTGCTGACTTTCACTGAAATATCTTTTATTAATGCTCTGTATTATTTACTTTTCTTATTGCTCTAGAAAAGTAGGCTAAGGAAGGGTTACTTTGGCTCACAATTTAAGGGTAAAGTCAGTCACAAGGAGGAAATTACGCTGGCAGAAGCATGAGGCAGCTCATGTTTTGTGTCCACAGTGAGAAAGTAGAGAAAGATCAATGCTGATACTCTCTTCCTTTTATACAGGGGCCCAGGGCGTGAGAGAATGTTACCCACAGTCAGCATGGACTTCTGTTCAATTAAATCTTTTTGGAAACATTCTCACAGATACACCCAGAGGTGTCCTCCAGTACTATTCTATATCCAGCATGCTAGACAATCATTGCAATATATCATGCCCTAAAGTTTTAACTATCCAAATAGTGGCTCATATATGAGATTTTTCAAAGATCTTGATGAAAATCTGAAGATGTCATATACAGTACATCATATTTCCCTTAATAATACATATTGAGCACATATACCTACAAATTTTCTTTAAGTTCATTTTATTTTATTTGTTTGCCAGATTCATATTTGTTACTTTTATATTTGTTTATATAAAATGAATAAAATTTAACATATGAATAGATATGACCAAAAGTGATTTTTTGGGTAGTAATTATAACCTTTGCTGGAAATGGACAGCATTTGGTGAAATGTCAGAGAATAGCCATCCTGTCTTCATTGTAACAAAAAAGATAAAGGTTGTTGAATTTGCAAAATGTCAGATAATTTGTCATCTTAGGTACTAGATGAGATGTTTTATTCTTTAGAAGTACCAAAAGCCCAGGGATAGATATTGCTAGAACAAGTTTTGTATTTCTGTGTCTTTATAAACTTTTATCATGAAATATGTGTGTTAACTATGATCAGTGGAAGCCAAATCCATTGTTTCCTATGGTGAGCATGGACAGCCTTTCTTGTGAAGACAAACACAATCATGTTTTTAAATGAAAACACTGACATTCATGCTAAGAGGTACATATCAGGGAGTGACAACAATGATAAAATGAAATGAGGATAGATTTCTATACCTCGAAAAAATTAAAGTCTATAGTAGCCACAAATTTATTGCTAAAATACATAAAAATAACTACCAAAGATTGACTGTGATTTTTTTCACATTCAGGTCTGTGCATATACACACAAGAAGGTACTTGAGTGTGTCCCAGTAAAAGTGGCATAATGAATCATTGGGGATTCTTCTAAATTCTTATTGGTTTGCTCTGGGATGTCCAGACTCCATATTCCAGAACTGGAATAGCAAGCTACATATTCCTCTGGCATTTTCACTTGGATCTGAGGATCCAAACTTTTGTCCTTTCTCTTGTAAGACAAAGTCTTTGATCTCTGAGCCATCAAAAAAGCCAAATACTATTTTTATTTTAATAAAAAAATCAATTATCAATTGAAGAACAAATTGTGAATAATTGAATTTGAGAATTGAAAATTATACTTCAAATATGCTCAAAATTCTTCCGATGAATTTGTATTCATTTTACCTGAAAGAAGACTTGAAGGGCACTGTGCATATAATTTTGCAGTTTCTATTTTTATAAGCACCTTAAAACAGTAGCTATAGTACAGCAGAAACAAATAGGCACCAAAGGACCTTTCATATATTTGTGTGCAAACTTAATGTTTCTAAAATTCAGCAAAACTCAACTCGAATTTACATTATCTTAACCTTCCTATTGAGATGTCACCAGTGGAAAGTTGTTGAAAAGTTCCTCCTTTTTTCACCAACAGCAAATTATTACCACATATTTATTTATGTGATTGACTATTTGTGATGGGGTTTTATTCTGTTACCCACACTAGACTGAAACTTACTATATGTTCCAGGATGGACTTATAATCAGTGATCCTACCACTCAATGTACTGTGTATTGAGATTGCAGGTATGATTCACTGCCTAAGAATTCATCCTTTGTGTTTTTATTTTGCTTATCATTAATTTATTCCTAGTTGTGCTCTGATGGGTTTTCACTGTGTAATACAAGATGAAATAAAGAACTAAAAGATCTCCCTGTTTCAAGTTGCAAGATCTTGTAATTTATTGGCACCATACCTAATCCGAATATCAAAATTTTAAATAAAGAATAATATTCATATTATTGAAAGATTACCTAAGTCAACACCAAAGTGTGAACACTTGGATCTCATCACAGATATATGTTCTTAACTTTTCTCTTTCTTTCTTTCTGTCTCTTACTCTGTGTCTCTCTCTGCCTATATATTTTTAATGCCAAGATAGATTCATAAGTACAGATAAAGATACAGATAATATGTCTAGCACTATTTAAAGCACATTTTTCTAAGTAAAAAAAAACTCATAAAGTTTTGCAATACATGATTTCTTAATGATCAAATTTCTTAATGATCATACAGTCTTATTGTTTTGCTCTGGAGTTTCCCAGGCTCCATCTTACAGGGTTGGACCTGCAGGCCATGACCATTTCTTTCAGGCATTATTATGTGAGTTCCAGGGATCTAAACTGAAGTCCTTTTGCTAGAAAATTTATTTGTCTTCTTAAACCTCTTAGCATAAGATAAATGTAGTAATTGAAGTACCAGATAAGTTTCTTAAGAACTTTTCTCTAGAAATCCGAGAAATATCTGCGTATGTCTATGATAATAATAAACTTTGCTGTAATTTCAGTTTAAAAACTTTGATAGGAAAATTTTTATTTATTTATTTATTTATTTACTTATTTATTATTTTTTTTATTTCTGCTCATACAAACTTAACAGGTACACCTGTCTCCTCCCTCCCACCCTTCCCATCCCCCAGTGCCTTACCCTCCCATCCCTGGAGCATCCTTTAATGTGCATGCCAGACTCTCCTCTGGGTCCTCCTCTCCGATGAGGTACAAGGACCCAGAGGCATTTTCCAGAAATCCTTCCGGTGTTCCCCTTAAGCATAGGAACACTACTGTGGCTATCAATCCCTAGCTCCAAGGGATAGTAAAAAAATTAAAACCTATTCACAATAGTGTACCAGACATATTGTAGCTTTTCTAACATTAGTGCCATGTGTTTTTGAAACTAGACACTTTGTAAATAAGACAAGGTGTTTCTTTGTGTGTGCGTATGCCCTGTAATTCTGTACATTTGTATGTGTGTGTTTATACATGTGTTTGTGTGTACTAGAGGACTCTTGAGTGTGTGTGCCCAAGGGTGGCTTCCTGGATTTCCATACAGTCTTATTGTTTTGCTCTGGAGTTTCCCAAGCTCCACCTTACAGGGTTGGACCTACAGGCCATGACCATTTCTTCCAGGCATTATTATGTGAGTTCTAGGGGTCTAAACTGAGGTCCTTTTGCTTTAAAAGGAAAGGATTTAACCACCGAGCAATCTCCCCAGCCCAAGATTATTAATGACTATTATAAATGCTCATTTAAGCAACAAATACTATGATTTCACTTAAGATAAAATTGACACATTTTAATTGTGTCCACAGATTAAAACAGCTACAGAATATTGGAAGTTCTTTTCTATAATATGATGATCATAATACCATAGTGTACATTTGAAAATTTCTAAGAAATTTTGAGTACCTCTTAAAAATTCATTCTAATATGTGAAGAAATTATATTAATATGAATGATTTAGCTAGCTTCTAGCTTTCACTTATTATCATATATATGCTTATACTCAAAATATGTGATCTTATGTTAATTTATAAAATAAGTATCTTTTTAAAAGATATTTTCCCCTGAATGCTGTGATAATATAAAATGTTGAAAAAAATAGAAAATTTATGGAAGGAGTTTATTTGTCTCACAATTCCATGTTATAGTCCGTCTTAGTAGGAAAGTCACAGTGGCAGGAACTTGAGGATACTGGTCAAATCAAATTCACAATTAACCATCAAGAGCAATTAATGCCTGCCTGCTAGTACTTGACTAGTATCCTCCACATTATGTAACCTAGCATTGACTTCCTAAGAAATGGTCCCATCCCCAGTTAAGATGGGTCTGTCTTTCTGAGCTGATGAGATGTCCCAGTGAGGAAATTCACTTGTGTACAAACTTTACCTGAATTTAAGCCCCAGAGCCCAAATGTGAAAAAGAACTAACTGCTGAATGTTGCCCTCTGGCATCTATATGTACACTATGGCAGCATATGTACTTTCTACTTCTCTCTCTCTACCCCTCTCTCTCTCTGTCTTTCTCCTTCTCTGTCTCCATATAGCTTTAATTCTCTTTCTCTTTTTTATAATCTTTCTCTTATCTCTGTTTTTCTTCCTTTCTTTCTGTAATAACACATCTTTTACAAAATAAATAAATGAAAAATAAAACATTAAAACATCCATTATTCATTTAAAAGGCAAACAAGTTTTCTTATGTCAATTAATGCAATCAAAATACACCCCTCCACAGGCGTGCCAAGAGGCCATCTCCCAGGTGACTTCAGAGCATGTGAGTTGACAATGGAAACTTCACATCCTATCTGTAATCTTGCTAGGAACTAGCCACCAAGAGAGATAAGAACCTTCTCATTTGCATATAAAATGAAAATGTCATGTCTTGGGAAATTTGAGCTAGATTGATCAAAGATTTAGTGCTGCCTATTTATGTCTCTTAAACAAGTTTCTTCTTGATTTCTGTTGCATGAAGTTTATGTCTGTTCCTTCCTTTTTGCCTCTCATGTTCTCATGCCCTCTTTCTCCTTCTATGGTTCCTTTCGTCCTTCCTTCCCTCCCAATTTCCTTCCCACCATTCTGTCCTCCATATGTTTTTCTTTCTCTGTCTTTCTTTTCTAGTCTCTTTCTCTACATGTTTTCCATAATCAGTGTCAAAACCAGAACAAACATGATCTGGGTTGGTGATTCTGTTTTTCATAACTTTAATGACCTAACATCTATTTGATCTCTTTTTGGAAACACTTTTAGAGCAAAATGTTCTCTCAAATTCTGCCATACTGTGTAAACAGTCTCTACTTTGACTACAGGGTAAGTAAACACTGCAATATTTTCAAAATGGATAAGAGAAATCCAACATGTACTATCTTGCTCATACTGATGTTATTTTTTTCTTATGCTTTCTTTTGGACTAATTTTTTTAATTTTTAATTTTTATTCTGTGTGTGTGTGTGTGTGTGTGTGTGTGTGTGTGTGTGTGTGTGTGTGTTGTGTATCAGAGGGCATCCTGTGTTCCTGTGAAGGGCGAAGGGTAACTTTAGAAATCATCCGGTAACTTTAGGAATCATCCTGGATTGCTTCTACTTCCTTCTTGCTTAGATTTGGGATTTTCCAGGCTCTGTCCCACTAGGGCTGAAAGTGCAGGCCATTGCCATTTAGGTCTGGCTTTTTTACATGATACCCAGGATCTGAACTCAGGACCTTCTAATTTCAAGACAGAACATTTATGTCTCTTAAACAAGTTTCTTCTTAACATTTCTCTTAAACATTGAGTTATCTCTCTAGCCCTGGACTAAATTTTTAAGGCACGTGAGATTAATCGTCTATCAAATAGACAATAAGGCCCATAAAGTGTGAATCTGCATTCCTAGAAAATCATTTTTAGTATTAAAAGCCTGAGATTTGATGAAAATTTCCTTTCAGGTTTTAGTTTTTAATTTATCTCACTGGATAAAAGTATATTGAGGTAAGTAAAATGTTGTAAGCAATATAGTTGACAAATATCCTGAAACATTTATGACACTAAATGAACATGATCCATTATACAAATTCTCTCTTTATATTTTGCAGAATTTCATCAATACTTTAAAAATCATCCCCAGCTTGTTTAATTTGATTAACTCAAATTGCATTTAATATTGCATCTTGTGCATTATGCTAGATGTTAAAGTGCTAAAATGACATACAACTTAAACATTAAAGAACCTTGGAACATTATATTTAGCAGTGAGTAATTTTGGGATGCCACTTGCAATCAACAACAACGATAGTCTCTAATCACCTTGCAAGATCAGAGATAAATTTCACATATATCACAACATATATAAATAAATATTGGTAATAGAGAAATACATATTTGTTGTCTATCTCCTAGTACTTTGACTTTACATTGACTATCATTTATCAATTACTCAGTGCACAATGAAACCATGACCTGTCAAATTCATAAAAAACAAAACAGATATCCTTTGCTGTATTTCTTTTACATTTCATAAAAAGAAGTTGAGCTTACTTTAAAGTATAATGTGTGAGCTAGAAAACTTGCACTCAGTGTTCTAATGATGTGCTAAGGATTGAACCAGGTCTTTGTGTATACAGGAAAATCTCTACACAACGAGTTATATATTTCTAGCCCTAAAGAATATGTCTTAAAATGTTTCAAGTTAAAACCAAAAGAAAATATTCAAATTCAAGAAGTTTTATTAACTTAAAAATTTTAAACATCTGTAAAGTGAAATTTATTTTTCAAAGACAGACACAAATGAAAGGATAACCATACCAATATAGAAGTTGGCTTCCAAGAGAATAAGTCAGAAGGGAAAGAAGTATAAATATCATAAATAATGGTACCATCATTACTGAAGCTGTGTAATAACAGGATTAAAATTAATTTAAGTTCTGTGCTTTGTGCACATCAGTTCTTGCAGAAGGGAGGGAAGAAAATGGGAGGAAAAGAGGGATGGAAAGAAACAGAGAAGGAAGGAAGAATGGGGCAGGTGAACATGAGAAGAAAAGATGAAGAGATGTATATAAACTTCATGGAACAGAGATCATTAAGAAAAATGTTTAAGGGGCTGGAGAGGTGGCTCAGGGGTTAAGCCTCTGCCTTGCAGGCAGAAGGTCCTGAGTTCAGATCCTAGACCCCACATATACACAGCGTGGGGGGGGCTGCTTTTCTGGTCTGGTAGGGCGGAGCCTGTGAATCCAGGGACAGAGTAAACAAGGAGGAGGCAGAGGTGGTCCATGGTGATTCCCGAATTTGTCCATGGTTCTACACACACACATACATACATAAACACATGCATACATGCACAATTGAATAAATAATAAATAATAAAAAATTTAAAAAATGCTTAAGGACATAAATAGGCATCATTACACTTTTGATCAATCTAGACCAAACTTTCCAAGACATGACTTTCTATTTTAAGTATTTTAATGTAAAATTTTAATGCAGAAAAATATGGCATTGCACCTTGACATTTTAAATAATTTGGGAAAGTGCTAATTTTATTTTTATTCACTGATGTTATCATGTATTTCTAAAGAATAATAAATTTTGATGTAGCTATTGAATATATAAAGTTAAAGGAGATTTGCAAATCAATTATTACTTATGGTACACTGACTGAAAATTATTTAGTTTTTAAACCTAATCTATTTGTTTATTTGTTTGCATATTTATCTGTTTATCTGTTTATTTATTTATTCATTTTATGCATTGTATGTGCATCTGAGGGCACTGTGTGTCCCTGTGGAGAACCAAGAGTTTCTATGGAAATCATACTGGATTGCTTTTGACTCTTTTAAGCTTTACTCTGGGATTTCCCAGGCTCCACCCACCATTGCAGGAAGTGCAAATCACCTCAGCATTTTCAGCTTAGTATTTTTTTCTTGAGTGGGACCTGGGATATGAACTCAGGACCTTCTGCATAAGAGGCAGAGGCTTAAATTCTGAGCCATCTCCCCAGCCCTGAATGAAATTTATTTAAAAATATTACACAACATATGTTTTTATTCACTAAAATATTAATATTTTACATGGTACACCTGATTTTAAATAGTGCTTTCTCTTGTTTTGAACCTTCTTTAATTATTTATATTTTCTGATTTTTTTGAAAATAAATATGAAGATATTCTAGTTGAGATGTAATCAAACAAAACTCCTGCTTTACATCCTTTTTTGCTGTTTAACCCACAAAGATCCCAATAATTTTTACTTGATAAGAATGAAAGTCACAGTTAAATATTAGTTTCCAAAACAATTTAAGTGTTCATTACTACCATCAATAATGAAAAATATACATTTAGTAAAACTTTAACTTGTGTTTATAACAATAAAACTCTAAGATGTGAATAAATGAATGCTTCCATATATCAAATTATTTCAGGTAATTTACTATGCACTGCTAACCACTGGCATATGGATTTCTTTCAATGAACAAATTGCATAAAGCACAAGTTACCAAAATAGTATTTCAATGTTTACTCATTTTTAAATATTTGTTTATATTAAAATATAAATTTTTGTGATTTTTTTCTTGAATTCATCATAATGTCTTAAGAACAGTTTTTATTTGTTATATTTTCACAATATTATATTGTGAATGTATCTATATAACAAACTATTTCTGAAATTTATTCTATGTCCATATTTGTATTTAAAGTGTTTGTAATAATGCAATTAAAAATAAATAAATTTATATATAAATGATTATCACTATTAACATTTGCTGAATTGTTAGTACATTGCAGGCCCTGACAGTCAATTAGATCAGTCATAGTATGTGATACAAAATCTGAATGAGAGATGTACTATTATCTTGCCTATTTTTATTAATATATGAAATAGCTTACTTGGGGATAAAAATAATGGAAAACAGGTGAGAGAAAGATGTTGATGAAATGTCTGAATGAACATGTTTGTTTAGATGTCATAAATGAATTCTTCATGACCATCTTCAAGATCATCAGTTATAAACTCTTATGCATCATTTTTTATTATTAATTATATTAAGAACACTGCATATCACATCACAGTCTATGGTAAGAATGAGGAGGTGATTCAAGTAAGTTTTGAGTTTGAATTAATGTTTGAGATTCAATTACAGGAAGAATAAGACTTGGATTCTTTCATAGTTAAGTACACTAACAAACATAAAGCCTGTGATTAAACCACGGGAAGAGGTAGTTTCATTATAATATTGAGATAGGGAAATAGTATTTAATTTCAAAATGATACAACTTAGAGCCATTTATAAAACATGTTGACAAAGTAGATATTGAGCTTGTCACCTATCTATTGGCACTTATCTATTGAAAATTTATCCATTTTAGTTTTTTGGCAGTTTCTTTTTTTGCTTTCAGAAACATATTTTTTAAAATAATATTTACTTATTTATTTTCCCAATCATACAAAATTAACATTAACCCTGGTACCCTCCTTCCCTATACCAGTCCCCAATCACCCATGCTCCCTCCCCCCTTTTCCCCTTCCTTTCACCCCCTTTCCCCCCTTTGTCCCAGTGCCCTCCTCTTCTGCCCCCACAAACCCTAGAGAATCCTTTAGTGTGAATGTTAAACTTCCCTCCTCTTCTGATGAGGTGTAAGGACTCGGTAGCATTGCCCAGAGCCCTTTCTTGTGCTCACATATCAGTTGTTGGAGGTCATGCAAAGTCCTATTATGGCTACTATGGCCCTATGATTACTGCCTATCATGGATCCTCCCCATGGTTAGGCTCTTATAATCTTATGGCCCTTCTGCAAATTTCCCTGAGCTTTAGGATAGGGAGAAATTAAGCTTGTCTAGTTCCAGGTGATTAGTGTAGGGTCTCTGATGTATTGAATTATGGTTGATTGTTGTTTTCAGTTTTGCTGTTCCTGCACCACCCTTGACTCCATCCTGATCTGTATTGGATGTCATCTCCTAACCAGAAATAAAAAAAGTGTGAAAATGGATTCTTAATATAAGAGTAGATTCAATGGTAGACGGAATAAGACTAGAAGACTGTGGTGAGGGGGAGGTTAGTCTCCCATTTACAGGATGGCTACCATCTATCTGACTGACTCCATGCCCTCCCTCACTGGTGAGATCAAAGCCTGTCAGTTGCAAGTGACCAGGAAGAAAAGTGAGTGAGCTTAACCAGATGTCTCACTACTTACTTGTAATAGTTGATGGTGACCTATTTTCTCTGCTGTAGCATGATTCCCTTTCTTCTTAATTCTGGGGGGCCCTCCTTTCCCTTCCCTCCTGTTTATAATCTTTTAATTACTGTAAGTATTACAGACATTTTATCTTTGAATTTGTCACTAAGCAGATTGGGTACTAGGATCCAACTTTTAGGGAGTACATTTGGTACTTAATTTTCTGTGTCTAGGATACTTCACTCAATATAATTTTTTCTAATCCATTCATTTCCCAGCAAATGTCATTAATTCATTTTTTGATGACTGCATAGTATTCCACTGTAAAAATATACCATATGTTCTTTTTCTTCTCAACAACTGTTGGGAATTTGGGTTGATTCCATGACTTTGCTATTGTAAACAGTGCTGCAATGAACATGATCGTGTTAGTGCCATTGAGGTGAATTTTTGCTTTGTGAGGGATTAGTCCCAGAAGTGGTATCACAGGGTCATATGGCATTTCAATCCTTAACTTTTTTAAGAAACACCAGACGGCTAGCCAGAGTGGTTGTATAAGTCTGCATTCCCACCAGCAATGTAGGTGAGTTCCCTTCTCTCCACATCCTCTCCAGCATTTTGTGTTGTTAGTATTGTGGATTTTTGCCATCCTGACTGGGGCGAGATGATATCTCAGGGAAGTTTTGATTTGCATTTCCCTGATAGCTAAGGATGTGGAGCATTTTTTAAGATGTTTGTTAAGATATTTCAATATTGTCACTGAAAAGGTTCTTTTGAGGTTCCAGGACTGCTTTTTAATTAGGCCATTTATCTCCTTGGTGTTTAGTTTTCTAAGTTCTTTGTGCACCCTGGATAATACTGCTCTATCAGATACGCAGTTACTGAAGATTTTCTCCCATTCTGTGGGTTGCCTTTTTGCTCCGTTTACAATCCTTTTTATCTGAACAGAAGCTCTTTAATTTCATAAGATCCCATCTGTTGAGTGTTGGTTGTAGTGACTGTGCCATTGGATAACTGTTAAGAACTGTTGGCCTAGCCCAATCAGCTTGAGGGTCTTCCCTACCCTTTCAACTAGAGTTTTTAAGTCTCTGAGGTCCTTGATCCATTTGGAATTAATTTTTGTACATGGTGACAAGTACGGGTCCAATTTTAATCTTCTGCATGTGCACATACACTTTTGGCAGTGTTCCTTCCTTCACAATTTGTTCCTTTTGTACCATTTGTAAAAGATGCTGTTCTTTTTCCATTGGATTTCTTGGGCCCCTTTGTCAAAGATCAAATGGTTATAATTGTGTGAGCTTGTATCTGGGCCTTCAAACCTTATCCATCGATCTATGTGTTTATTTTGGAGCCAGTACCAGGCTGTTTTTATTGGTAGGGATTTGTAGTATAGGTTAAGGTTTGGTATAGTGATATCTCCAGCAGTGTTTTTGTTACCCAGGATTGTTTTGTTATCCTAGGTCTTTTGTGCTTCCATATGAATTTTGAGATAATTTGGTCAATTTCTTTAAATAAATGCTTTGGGATTTTCATTGGTACAGCATCGAATCTGTATATTGCTTATGGTAGCATGGTCATTTTTATGACATTGATTCCACCAAACAAAGAAAATGAGAAGTTTGTCCACCTTCTGGTGTCTTCTGCAATTTCTATCTTTAGGGTTTTAAAGTTTTCATTGTAAAGGTCTTTTACAAATTCTTTGGTTAGGTTTATACCAAGGTATTTCTTTCTTTCTTTCTTTCTTTTTTTAGATGCTACAGTAAATGGGATTGTTTCTCTTAGGTCTTCTTAACTTTTTTCATCCTGGGCGTATAGGAAGGCCACTGATTTTTGCACATTTATTTTGTATCCTGCAACCCTGCTGAACTTCTGTATTAGTTCTAGGAGTTTCCTTGTGGAGTTTTTGGGATCACTCAGGTATGTGATCATGTCATGTGCAAATAGAGACAATTTGACTTCTTCCTTGGCAATTCGAATCCCTTTTAGCTCCCTCTCTTGTCTTATGGCTCCAGCTAAGACTTCAAGTACAATATTGAATAGAAGTGGTGAGAGTGGACAGCCTAGTTCCTGATCCAAGCGGGAATGCTTCAAGTTTTTCCCCATTGAGTATAATCCTTGCCGTTGGATTGATGTATACAGCTTTTATTATGTTGATAAAAATTCCTTCCATTCCAACTGTCTTTAGGATTTTGATCATAAAACACTGTTGGATCTTGTCAGAAGCTTTTTCTGCATCTGTTGAGAGTATCATGTGGTCTTGGACTTTGAACTGGTTTACATGGTGAATTACATTTATTGATTTGCATTATGTTGAACCATTCTTGTGTTCCTGGGATAAAGTCTACTTGATCACAGTGAATCTTTTTGATATGCTTTTGAATCCAATTTGCTAAGATTTTGTTGAGAATCTTGGCATCTGTGTTCATCAAAGAGATTGGCCTATAGTTTTCTTTTTTAAGTTTATCTTTATTACATTTTGGGATTAAAACAATATTAGCTTCATAGAAAGAATTTGGCAGTGTTCCTTCCTTCACAATTTTTCCTTAAATGTCTGGTAGAACTTTGTGCTGAATCCATTTGGTCCAGGACATATTTTGGTGGGAAGATTTGAGATTACTTCATCAATTTCCTCATATGTTATAGGACTATTTAAATAACTCAGAATTTCCTGATTCAATTTAGGTAAGTTGTGCTCACTTAGGAATTCATCCATTTCTTTTGTGTTATCAAATTTCACAGCGTATAGGTTTTTGAAATATGACATTATCCTTTTCTGAATTTCTTCTGTATCAGTAATGATAACTCCATTTTCATTTCTAATTTGTTAATTTTGGTTTTCTCTCTCTTGTTTTTGGTTAATTTAGCTAGGAGTGTATCAATCTTATTGATTTTTTCAAAGAACCAGTTTTTTGACTGGTTCATTCTCTCTATCAGTTTCCTTATCTCAATTTCAGATCGTTCTCCCCTGATTTTGCTAATCTCTTCTCTTCACCAGCCTTTGGGATCAGATTGCTCTTGTGTCTCTAAAGCTTTAAACTGCATTGTTAAGTTATTTATTTGTGATATTTCTATTTTTTGATATAGATATTAAGAGTTATAAACTAACCTCTTAGGACAGCTTTCATTGTGTCTCAAAGGTTTTGATAAGTTGTATTTTCATTTATTGTTCACTTCTAGGAAATCTTGAATTTCCATTATAATTTTTTCCTGAACCCAATTCTCATTCAGCATCATAGTGTTTAGTTTTCAGGAGTTAGTATACTTTCTGCTGTTTGTTTTGTTGCAGATGTCAAGCTTTAGACCATGATGGTCTGATAGGGTACAGGCTAGAATTTCAACTTTCCTGTATAGTTAGTGATTTGTTTTGTGCCCCAATATGTGGTCGATTTTGGAAGAAGTTCCATGTGCTGCTGAGAAAAAATGTGTATTCTTTGGTGCATGGATAAAAGTTTGATAGAGATCTGTAAGGTCCATTTCAGTAAGAGTTTGCTTAAGTTCCAAGACCTGTTTGTCTGTCCCATGTTGAGAGGGTGGTGTTGAAATCCCCAAGAATTATCTTTTTGAGGTTGACTTCTTGCTTTATATGCTGTAGCATTTGCTTAATGAATGTGTAGGAGCCCATATTAGGTGAATATATGTTCAGTATTGTGAAGTCTTCCTGGTGAATTGTACTTGTGGCTAAAATGTAGTATGATTTTTTTTTTTGGTCTGAAGTCTACTTTGTCTGATAACATAACAGCTTCCCCTGTCTGCTTCCTGGTTCCATTAGCTTTCAGAATTCTTGACCAGCCTTTTATTTTTAGGATGTGTCTATCTGTTGTGGTGAGATGAGTTTCCTGGAGGCAGATGGATAGGTTGTGATTTCCAGTTCAAGTTTGTAATCTGTATCTTTTGATTGATGAATTAATTCCATTGACATTTAGCGTTATAATGGAGAAATTACTTTTAATTCTGGACACTTTTTATGTTTAGTGGCTTTCATAAGTGTATTATTTGGCTTTTAGTTTTGGTGGTATTAGACTTTCTTTCTGTCCTCCTAGATATGCTTGTTCTTTTCTTCAAGCTTGAGTGTCTTTTCTAGCATGTTTTGAAGGCCTGGTTTGGTAGATATGTAAGCCTTCAAGTTGTCTTTGTGCTGGAAAACTTCTCTTTCCCCTTTGATCATGACCATTTTGCCGGGTATATCAGCCTGGGCTGACATTTTTGCTCATTCAATACTTGAAGTATGTCTCTCCAAGCTCTTCTTGCTTTTACTGTTTCGACTGAGAAGTCATTTGTTATTTTAAGAAGTTTACCTTTAAAAGTGACTTTTTTTTCCCTTGAAGTTCTCAACACCTTTTCTTTGTATTGAATGTGGAGTGTTTTGACTACTATTTGCCATGGCAAGATTCTGTTTTGGTCATATCTGTTTGGGGTGCAGAATGCCTCTTGTCTTTAGATGGGCCTCTCTTTTTTTAAATGAGGAAAGTTCTCCTTTATGGTAATCTGAAAAATTTCCTCAGGTGTGGTATTTTGGGATTCTTGTTCTGGTATTCCGCGAATGTGCATGTTAGGCTTCTTCAAGGTGTCCCATAATTTTTGAATATTACTCAAGCATCTTTTTGGCTTTTACTACCTCTTCCATTGAGCTGGTTAGTTCTTCCACTTTGTCTTCAAGATCTGAAATTCTGTTTTCTTCTTCCTTAATTCTGCTGCTAAGACTCTATGTAGACTTCTGGGTTGAAGATAACTTGTCTTTTAGTTCCATTTTTAAACTCTTCTTGAGACTGTTTTAACTGTTCTATACCTATTTTTGTTTCTTGAACTGTTTTTCTCATCTCTTCCTAGTGCCTGTTGTGTTCCTGTTCAAAGTGCTTGATGTGGTTTTTGAACTCCTCCTTAATTTCCTCTTTCATAGTATTGATCATGGTAATGATTATGCTTTGAAAGTCATTATTTTGGGTATTTCTGTCTTGGCTATTTTCTATCAGTTTGTTCTGGTTAGAATCTATCATTATGGGGTTAATTCTTTTGGTGGGAGATTTGTTTTCTTGGCTTTTGTTTCTCATGGATTTGTGCTGTGACCTGGACATTGTTCTTTTATCTCTTAAGACCTCCTTTAGTTTCTGTGTGTTTTTGACTGAACTGAGTTAGTTAGTATTACTACTTTGGAGCAGTTATTACAAGTGTTTGCCTTGGAATTGGGTACACTTGTCTGATATTGGTGTTATTTCCTAGATGAGGCTATTAAACTGTTAGTACATCAATTAAGTCGGGTTTAGTAGGCAGGGAGTGAAGATTAGTATGGTAGTGCATATTTACAATTTAGTAACTTGGTGATATGTGAGGGTGAATGATATAGTCCTTGAAGTTATATACGTTTTGGGGTGACTATATGGAAAAGTTAAACTACAATGACTAATAATTGAAGGGAACAGGATGGTAAAAAGGGGTTTACTTATCTTTGAGCTGGATGTGAAGAATCTCTACCATGTGATAGGATGATATTAGAGGAGTTCAGATGTATGGCGTTTGTCCCCTAGAGCTTTGCTTGGGTTTTCTTTGCACTCTGTTGAATTCTGAGGATCCGGGGATCTTCCCTGGACTGCATGCCTCCCAGAGTGGGGAAGGGCAGATCTTCTAATTGTTGTGCAGATCACCTGGGACCTGGTGCTTGGTCTAGGGTCTGTCCCTATCCCAGAGCAGACTGGGTGCTGTTCTGGCTGGCTGGTGGGACTGTCTGGGAAGAGTTGGTGACTTGTGACCTGGGGCGTGAACTAAGGGGTTTACCTGAGGAGCAGTGTGTCCTCGCTGGACCATGAGCATCCCAGACAGAAAGGGGGCAGTTTCACACACACAACCATGAAATGTATATTGTTTGTATTCATGACTCTTACTATTTGTTACCCCCTTCCTCTTCTTCTGAAACTCTTCTTTTCCAACCTTAGTGATCTAATACATTGCAGAGATGATAGTCACATCACAGAGAAAAGGACAATCACATCTTTGTAGCAACTATTTACAGTTAATTAGTTCTTCAAGAAGGCCTCAGACCTCTGAAACACTATTCTGGTCCAGGATATAAAGTCTTGGCTCAGTCTCATCCATAACTACTGTGTATTTATGGTGGCAACATCAAATTCATATTTAAATGGCAGCATTTCATGACTCTCTTCCCTATCCTTTCTGTTCTCAAATTTTTCCTTGTGTGTGTGTGTGTTTGTGTGTGTGTGTGTGTGTGTGTGAGAGAGAGAGAGAGAGAGAGGAGATGTCTTGTTTAGGACTTAATGTTTATCAGTCACTTATTCTCAGGACTTTGGACAGATAAGAGTCTGAATTAACTGTTACCCTTTAACAAAAGGAGCTTGTCTTTCCTAATATGCTGCCGGCACTACTTTATTTATATAAACATAAATATTTAGAAGGAAATAAACAGCTTTCAATTCAGAAAGGCAATAGTAGTATGTCTCCATAGTGGGCCTAAAGTATCCTTGGCCTTATGTTTTTTCCATATTTATGCTACCAGATAGATACACACTACTATGGAGGGTGTTCAAAAGCAATCACAATTTTGTTGTTGTTATTCCCAACCTGATCATGTCACTATTGCATTAGTAGCTTATCTTTCCTTGAAAGGTCTTATGACAGTATGGATAATTATATCTGGGTAACACCATTGGTTAATTTTCTCTTACTGCAGCCTCTATGGCAGTATGGCTTCCAATCAGCAAGAAAGGTGATTCCAGCTAGGTTCAAAATTATTTCTCAACAAAGTGTGTGATGCCTTCAGCATCTAGTGGACAATCAGGAGCAATAGTAGAGGCACATATTATTTGGAACCTTTGAGTTCTATCTCACTACTGTGTCTGGCATTAAAGACTATGACTGATGTGAACAGCATTATCCAACCATGTAGGGCATTTAAGTGTTGAGCACTTTTTAAAATTTGTTTTGTTTAGGTTTCTCAAAAAGCTGAAAAGTATCACAAGTACATTTCTGGCCATTTATTCCATGACAAAAGTATCTACATCCACATTCATTGCAGTTATGCACACAATGGCTAGGAAATACAATTAGTTTAACAGTCTATCAATTGATAAATGGATTAAAAAAGAGGTATTATGGAGCTTTATTTGCTACTAAGCAAAAAAAAAAATGAAATATGTAGGTCAATGAATGAATCTAGAATATATACAGAGTCCAGAAAGACAAATATCATAGATTCTCCTATGCAGATCCTAGATTTGACATTTGTTGCAGTTTGCCTGAATAGTTGCTGATAAATGATCATCAAATGGCTTAAAGGAACAAGAGATTTAATCTTATAATTCCTGGTTACAGCTCTTGGTCCAGCTTGACAGGAGAACTCATGACAACACCAAGACTGAGTGAACTGGCCACATCACCGCCACATAATGGCTGAGAGGGGTGATTCTTACTTGCCAAACCAGCATGTCTGGCCAAGTATACACAAGGAAGCAACTTCCTAAACTGGCTCTCAGTATTTTTTTAAATTTATTCAGGGCCTAGTTCCACCCACCATAGGCTGGGTCTTCCCCATTAGCTAGAGAATCTCCTGCAAATTTGCTCTGGGCTTAACCCAACCACTAATCATACACAAATGTGTCCAGAGGTCAAATCCTTAACAGTTGAGTTGATACCTGTGCCTAACTATGACAACATTTATGTTCTGCATATAAATTTAGATGAGTATGGGGCTGGAGAGGTGGCTCAGGTGTTCCTCTGCCTTTCAGGCAGAAGGTCCTAAGTTCGGATCCTAGACCCGTATAGACGCTGGGCAGAAGCAGGGGTGGCCTGTGCTTCTGGTCCTGGTAGGGCAGAGCCTGTGAATCCCAAAGGAGAGTAAAACAAGGAGGTGGAGGCCGTCCATGGGGGTTCCCAAATTCGCCTGTGGTTCTACACACACACACACACACACACACACACACACAATTGAATAAATAATAAAAAATTTTTAAAAATTTTGGATGAGTATAATGCTCCATGGGACAGAGAAATAAAGACATAATTGGGAAATATTAAACCACAAGGGTTCTTAAATTAGAATGAAGGTGGAACAATAGATATAGAAAGACTAAAATGGTGTTTGGAATGGGGCCTTGATGGCAACAGGGACTGAATGGGAGCATTAACAAAAAGTAAGAGTAAATGAAAATGAGATATAGAAACACAATATTTACTAGACTAAAATATATTTTTTTCAAATTTAAAATAAGTAGAAACATAACTAATAAGGATGAAGACAAGAATGAATTTCCACTAATAAAAGATGTTTAGATTTATTATAAAATTATTCTTTTATTTATTTACTTTTATGTATGTGTGTGCAAATGTGTGAGTTAGCATGCATGTGTACATGTGTAGTATATTTGAATGCACATGTATGTATAGTATAGGTTGAATATGCATGTTTATAGAACATGTTTATGCTAAATATGTACAAATATGCATGTGTATACTTTATGTGTGAGAATGTAGATTATGTAATATGTATGCATTAAATATTTGCAAGTGTACATATTTGTATCTGCATGAGTGTACATCTATGTGCAATATACATGTTAATGTGCATGTGTTTATAGAATATGAAAAAGAATGGGTGTATATATGTGTATAATATATGAATGAGTGTACATATGTTTGCAATATATGTATATGTGTACTCATGCATCTCTTTTGAAGGATAGAAGTTGAAGTTAAGTGTCTTTTATTAAGTTTCCTCACTATGTATTTACTTTTTCAGAGAAAGTATCTTTCACTGAATGCAAACCTCATCAAGTGTCTGTCACAGTCTGCAGCAAACCCTGGAAATCCTCCCAGCTCTACTTCTCACAAATGAAATCAGAAACACTTATATTAGTACTTATAGCTCCCCTTGTTTTAAATACTCATGAATTTCCATTTTATGTAGTTGTTATCTTCCACATTGATTAGCTCCTAGAAAATAAAATAGAATTTTTTCAATCCAAATAATTTACCTTTTTCTACTATTGCTTTAGAAAGCTGAATTGTTTGGTCTTCAGTTTTAAATCCAACTTTATATAGCTGTGTTGCTAATTATCTTAACATCTCAACATGCAGTTTCTCTTGCCAGAAATTTAATATAAACTCTTTAACTCTCAGACATATGTATAATGATGATCACATGTGAAATTTTGTTGAATTTAGTAAAATGAATAATAAGAACCAGTATCCTTGTAGTATTACTGTTTTGCCTTTCCATTCCATGCAATACTTTAGATATTTCTCAAAGAGGCATATAGGTCTTAATGTTACTCTAACCTTTTTTCCCCTCATTGTTTATTTTTGATTACATTTGAACTTTCTCCACTTTGATGCTCCCTTCTTTTCAAAGAAGCATCTTGTCAATTAATTCAGCTTCAGGAGAAGGACAGGAGACTCACTCAACTGTGACATGGCCCAGTACATTCTGTGGGAAGGCACAAAGACAGTTACTCATGTTAATTTGAACCCTGTTTCAAGAATAACTTAAATCATTTCAGCATTCCCTGGAGATTATTTACTACTGCAATGCATTTCCTAAGAATTTTCCAGATATAAGTACAGATTTTCAAGCTTCTTACTTCTGAAATCATACAGCAAAGATGAAAGACAGAATAAAGAGAGCACAGAAAATGAGAGAGAGAGAGAGAGAGGCATCGAGAGAGAGACATAGATAGAAATATCATTAGATGACATACAGACAGGCAGTAGATTGATACTCAAGCTATAGTAAAAATAGTAGTCTTATCAACTTACCATGTATACAGACATTTATTATTATAAAAAGAACAATTAACAAAGTATTTCCTCTGAAAAGTAAATATCTGTCATAGAATGTTTTTAATTTGGAAATAACTAATGAAAATATTTAAAGATATATACTTGACAATATTTGGAGAGAAGAATTGTGTGACTTGATTATTGGTATTTAAACCTACAAATTCTTAAGGCAATGAGTAAATTCAGGTATGTCTAGCAATCAAATTTTATTTTCTCTGCATTGGTTTTCCTAGATTTTGATGCTTAGTTTGGAAACCTTTAACAGTTCTAAAAATACCTTAGTTGCTTCCCCAAAATCAAATCCAATCAATTAAATCAAAGACAGAATCAATTAATAATATTTATTTGATTTATGGAAAACAATATTAATTCTATTACATAATTATCCCTAAATGGATGAAGGGCCTTAGATAGAGCATGTTGGCATATCTAAATAGCTATGCTGAAGTACAGTTTAAATCAACACATATTTTCTTCGGTGGCTTTTATGGCTGATTCAGATTAAATTAAATCACATATTTCATAATACTTAGCTTGTACACAATCTTCTCATGAAACAACCCTCCTCTATGGCAAAATAATAACAAAGCAGTTATTATTTTACATAAATCCTTTTACCAGTTGGGATTTAATATGCACTTTTGTGGCTCAGAATTTAGCCTGCATAGCTATTAGAAATCTCTGCAATAGATTTTTTTTTAAAGTAGGCTTATGTTTGGATGTGGAAAGGTAGCCATGCAAGTGTATGAGCTAGAGGAAGGTGTTACTCACCTGCCTGTAAGGAATTTCAGAGGTTCACTGGGTTTATAGCTCAGAGACTGAAACTGGCAATAGAAGAAAACAAAAAAGAATGCAAGCAAGCTTGTGATCCTAATCAGTGGAATTATGTTTTGTAGAATTGCCTAGAGATACAGCTTAACATATATACATCTAAAACCACAGCCTGAGGCAGGGTACAAGTGGCTAAAGTCCACAGGAACAGTCATTGTTGAAAAGGATGAAGAAGAATGAAAATATAAACAAGCCATACCTGGACTTTCTGGTCACACTCAGAAACAATGGAATTTAGAAAGTGCTTAGAAATCTTTCTAACTTATAGACTGTGAAAAGATAACATGAAAATTGCTAAAATTCATTCTGACAAATAAATAGGTACCATTTCAGCTGTATTATCCCTATTATCTTCAGAATAATGTTTTCAATTAGTCATGTAAAAGAGTCTTTACATGTCGTTTAAGAGGTAGAAAAAAAAGTTTTAAGACCATAAGAATCCCATTTCTTTCTGTTTTAACAGTGCAATCGCTAATTTTTGATCTCTTATGAATGAATGAATAAATAAAAAACAAACAAACAAATAAATAAATAAATAAATAAATAAATAAATAAATAAATAGTTATTTTTGATATGCAATCTCCAAGCTCAGGACCTTCCTCATTTTGGCTCTACTTAACAGTTGTTTCTTTAATTTCTGAGTACTAAACTGAGGGTTATGAACCAGTTTAAACTTTTTTAAATCTCCTAGATGTCCAATAGATGTATAGGTGGCTTTGCTAATATGCCTATATCAGTGGCAAAGTGGTGTCTGAAAACAAGGATCTTTAGTTGTTTGGGAAGGTCCCTTTAGTAAATTGAGGCTTGTTGGCTCAAGGGAGTCAAAAGGCATGGGACTTGAGATTGGTTAGCCCCACCCAGTCTCAGCCAGTTAAACTGTTATCACAGTTGCAAGGAGCACTCTCTTGGCCTCCTGTCTATAGTGACCTAAGCCACCCCTAGTTTCTGCCACTTGCCTTTACTACTATAATGGACTGTATCTTCCTTATAAGTCAAATAAATTTCCCTTTCTCCCATAAGTTCTGTTTGAGTCTCAGTAGTCAACAGAAAAACCAACCAATACAAAGATCATTATACATTTATTGATTATGAATCAATAATGTGTGTGTGCATGTGTGTATATGTGTGTGCAAACACATGCTTGTGTTCATGTCATAGAAGGTATATGGAGGTCCAATACCAACTTATAGCAGTTGGTTCTTTCTTTCTACCATGTGGACTTGTGTATCAAATTCAGCTCATCAGGCTTATCCACTGGGCCATCTTGTCAGTCCAAAATAAGATCTTCTATTTAAGTGAAATTTAAAATTAGGGTAGCCATACACATATGTGGCATTACCAATTCAGGGAGGCTCTAGTCCAGCTCCCAGCTAAGAGCAAGCCTGGGCACGTACAAACATGCCCCAGACATGTCCCAACAGAGGACCGTGCAGGCAGAGGGATGAACAACCAATGGGAAGTGGCCATCTAACCTGCCCCTGCAAAAGACACCTAGTAAACAGTTAAATGACTGGTGGCTGTTCCCCGGAGGAAAGATGGCAACACCTGATTGGAACCCGTCCCTATATAAGCCCAAACTGCCTTAAATAAATTTGAATCTGCTGCAGCTCCTCTCCTTTTGCTTCTCAACTGATTCCCGGGGTCTGATGGTGACCCCATCGCCAGCTCTCCCATTTGCCTCAAGGTCCTTTCTTGCCCCCCCCCCATTGGCCTGGCAGGGGATAGGGCAACACATAATTTAATCAAATGCTCATAAGAAATTAAAGGTTTATATAAAAAAGTTCAGGAAAGCCATTGCATAAAATGATAAGGGGGCAAGATTAGCAAGAAGAAACATCTGATTCAAATGTGTAAGCGTCAAAAGTGAGAGCACAATCTCAAGTCCCATGAACACAAGTTAGTAGGCATATAAGGATGGAAGAATAAAATATTATTCTAGACAAAAAAGATAAAAAAAGACATGAATAGAAGAGTCCATTCAAGAGATGCAGAATATACATTCTTTCCATTGAGCATGAGACATCCAGGATTAACACTATTACAGGGCACAAAACAGAGTTCGACACTTTTTAAAAGCAAAATCAATCATAAAATATCATGACTAGAACAAAATGTTGTATTCTGGCATGACACAGCCATTTCAGTCATGATCTCAGGATTTCCTTGAACCTGAAGGAGACTGGACCTCCAAACATTGAACCTTGAATTGCAGATGGTCTCATGAGATCTTTCCACTCCCTGCTGAGCTAATGACTAGTGGTGGGTTCTAAGGGAGAGACAGTCCTTGTCTTAAGTTGCATGCATGATTACTGATGGATCCACCACATCCAACTGAGGGTTCTAAACCCACACGAATAGGGTCTTGGTTAAAGTTAGTGGGTAACAAGATTGAAAAAATGCAGGAATTTTAGAAAGGGGCTTATAAGGAAGGAAGGCTTGACAGAGGTGGTAAATAAGAGAGGATCAGAAATTGAGATGAACAATGAGAATGCATTATATATATTTATGGAATTTTCAAAGAGCAAAATGAATAAAGCAAATGAAACAAAAAAGAAAAGGAATTTGGGGAATTATGATACTAATGAAATGGTAAAAACAAAAGAGTAAGAATGAGAAATTGCAAATTGAAGAGAAACGAGATGAACTGAGAGGGGCAGGACACTCTCTGTCATGCCACATAGATGCCACCTTTGCAGACCTGTGGTATTTCACAAGATTCTTACTAGGCAGGTAATTGTAAATGTATGGGGTTGGGTGATATTTTCATTCTTTCTTTGTAATCTCTCTGGTTAGCATCCTTGAGTTAATCACCTTGATTTCTCTTATTTATTTCCTATTAAATATTTTGATTTTGCTGTTATTCGATTATTTTTTCTGCTTGAGAAATCTTGAGAGAAATTTCTATGAGAATATCTTTTTTATTTCTACTGTAGGTATTTATTCTAACAAAGTTACCTGAATTTCACTTTCATCGCATTCTTTTTTTAAAAAATAATTAATTTATTTTTTCCATTCATACAAACTTAATAGGTACACCAGGTCCCTCCCTCCCTCCACCCCTCCCCTGACACCCTTGCTCCCTCCCCCCTTTTCCCTTTTCTTCCCCCCTCCCTTTCTCCTAGTGCCTCCTCCCCACCTCCCTGGAGCATCCTTTAGTGTGAATGTCAGACTTCCCTCTGGGTCCCCTTCTCTGATGAGGTGTAAAGACTCAGTAGCATTGCCTTGAGCCCTTTCTTGTGTTCCCCTTAGTATAGGAACACTATTGTGGCTGTTAATCCCTTGCCTCTAAGGATCCTAGTGCCTGTGATCCATGCTAGATTTGGGGCGGGGGTCAATGCTATGCTGATCATTGCGCAGGTCATGCAAAGTCCTAATATGATTACTTCAGCCCTAACTTGTATGGAGTATCTTGTATATCTTGGCACCTCCCCATCTTTAGGCTCTTACAATCTTACCATCCCTCTTCCGCAAATTTCTCTGAGCTTCAGCATGTGGAGAGATTAGGCTCGCCGAGTTCCAGGTGTTTGATATAGAGTCTCTGATATTCTGGATTATGGTTTTTGTTTATTTTTTTCCAGTTTTGCAGTTCCTACACCACCCTTGGCTCCATCCTGATGGGTATTGGATGTCTCCTCCTAGCCAGGGATAAAAGGCTGTTAAAATAGAGTCTTCCTATAAGAGTAGATTCAAATGTAGATGGAAAAAGAGTAGGAGACCACAGTGAGGGGGGGTCAGTCTCCCATTTGCAGGTTGGTTACCTTCTATCTGCGAGTATCTATGCTCTCTCTGACTGGTGAGATCAAATCCCCTCAGTTGCAAGTGACCAGGAAGGAAAGTGTGTGAGCTTAACCAGATGTCTCACTACTTACTTGCAATCCCTGATGGTGGTCTATTTTCTCTGCTGTAGCATGATCCCCTCTTTTCTTGTTGTCAGCGGGGCCCTCTTTCCCCTTTCTTCCTGTTTATAATCTTTGCAATTGCTGTAAGTATTATAGAGATTAATCTTTCAGTATGTCACTAAGTGGATTTGGTACTAGGATCTGCCAATTAGGGAGTACATATGGCGGTTAATTTTCTGTGTCTGGAATATTTCGCTCAATATAATTTTTTCTAATTCCATCCATTTCCCAGCAAATTTCATTAATTCATCTCTTTTGATGGCTGAATAGTATTTCATTATATAAATGTACCACATTTTCCTTGGGCATGTGAGTAGATTCCATGACTTCGCTATTGCAAACAATGCTGCCATTGAGGTGAATTTTTGCTGTATGAGGCATTATTCCCAGAAGTGGAATAGTATGGTCATACAGCATTTCAATCTTTAACTTCTTTAAGAATTGCCAGACTGCTCACCAGAGTGGTTGTATGAGCCTGCAATGAAGGAGAGTTCCCTTCTCTCCATATCCTTTCCAGCATTTGTATGTGGATTTTTTGTATTGTGGATTTTTGCCATCCTTACTGGGGTGAGGTGATATCCCAGGGAGGTTTTGATTTGCATTTCCCTGATGGCTAATTATGTGGAGCATTTTTAAGATATTCGTTGGACATATCAATTTTGTCCCTGGCAAAGTTTCTTTTGAGTTCCAAGGCCCATTTTGTAATTGGGCCATTTGTTTCCTTGGTGTTTAGTCTTCTAAGTTCTGTGTGTACTCTGGATAAAAGACCTCTATCAGATATGTGGATAGTGGAGATTTTCTCCCATTGTATGGTTTGCCTTTTTGCTCCTGTTACAATATCTTTATCTGAGGAGAAGCTCTTTAATTTCATAAGATCCCATCTGTTGAGTGTTGGTTGTAGTGACTGTGCTATTGGATTTCCGTTTAGGAACTGTTGGCCTAGTCCAATCAGCTTGAGGGAGATCCCCACCCTTTCAACTAAGGTTTTTATAGTCTCTGGCCTTATAGTGAGGTCCTTGATCCATTTGGAATTAAGTCTTGCCCATGGTGACAAGTACAGATCCAGTTTTAATCTCTGCATGTGGACAACCAGTTTTGCCAGCACCATTTGTTGAAGATCCTGTTCTTTTTCCATTGGATTTTTTTGGGCTGTAGTTGTGTGGGCTTATATCTGGGTCTTCAACCCTTATCCATTGATCTGTGTGTCTATTTGGAGCCAGTACCAGGTTGTTTTTATAACTATGGATTTGTATTATAGACTAAGGTTTGGTATGGTGATACCTCCAGCAGTGTTTTTGTTACCCAGGATTGTTTTTGCTATCCTGGGCCTTATGTGCTTCAATATGAATTTTGAGATTGTTTCAACTTCTTTAAAGAATTGCTTTGGGATTTTGATAGGTATAGCATTGAATCTATATATTGCCTTTGGTTGGATGGTCATTTTTTATGATATTGATACTGCCAATCCAGGAGCATGGGAGGTCTTTCCACCTTCTTGACTTCTGTAATTTCTTTCTTTAGGGTTTTAAAGTTTCATTGTAAAGGTCTTTTATCTCCTTGGTTAGGTTTATACCAAGGTATTTCATTTTTTTAGGGGCTATAGTAAATGGGATTGTTTCTCTTAGGACTTTGTTGCTTCTTTCATTTTTTGTATGTTTATTTTGTATCTTGCCACCCTGCTAATCTTCTGTATTAGTTCCAGGAGTTTCCTGGTGGTAGTTTTGGGATCACTCAGGTATATGATCATGTCATTTACAAATAGAGATAACTTGACTTCTTCCTTGGCTATTTGAATCCCTTCTAGCTCCCTCTCTTGTCTTATGGCTCCAGCTAAGATTTCAAGTACAATATTGAATAGAAGTGGTGAGAGTGGACAGCCTTGTCTAGTTCCTGATCCAAGCAGGAATGCTTCAAGTTTTTCCCCATTGAGTATAATCCTTGCCGTTGGATTGATATATACAGCTTTTTAAATTTTTTTTATTTACTTATTTAACTGTGCATGTGTGCACGTGTGTGTGTGTAGAACCACGGGCAAATTCAGGAGCCACCTCCTCCTTGTTTACTCTGCCCCCAGGATTCACAGGTTCTGCCCTACCAGGACCAGAAGCGCAGGCCACCCTTGCTTCTGCCTAGAGTCTATATGTGGGGTCTAGGATCTGAACTCAGGACCTTCTGCCTGGAAGGCAAAAGCTTAACCTCTGAGTCACCTCTCCAGCCCTGTATACAGCTTTTATGTTGATGAAGATTCTTTCCATTCCAACTGTCTCTAGGGTTTTGATCATAAAAGACTCTTGGATCTGGTCAGAAGCTTTTTCTGCATCTATGGAGAGTATCATGTGGTCTTGGACTTTGAACTGGTTTACATGGTGAATTACATTTATTGATTTGCATTATGTTGAACCAACCTTGTGTTCCTGGGATAAAGCCTACTTGATCACAGTGAATCTTTTTGATATGCTTTTGAATCAATTTGCTACGATTTTGTTGAGAATCTTTGCATCTGTCTTCATCAAAGAGATTGACCTATAATTTTCTTTTTTAAGTGTATCTTTATTATGTTTTGGGGTTAAAATTTTATTAACATCATAGAAAGAATTTGGTAGTGTTCCTTCCTTTGCAATTTGATGGAACAGTTTAAGGAGTATTGGTGTTATTTGTTCCTTGAATGTCTGGTAGAACTCTGTGCTGAATCCATTTGGTTCAGGATATATTTTGGTGGGAAGATATGAGATTACTTCATCAATTTCCTCATATGTTATAGGACTATTTAAATGACTCAGAACTTCCTGATTCAATTTAGGTTAGTTGTGCTCACTTAGGAATTCACCCATTTCTTTTGTGTTATCAAATTTCACTGAATTTTTTGAAATATGACATTATCATTTTCTGAATTTCTTCGGTATCAGTAGTGATAACTCCATTTTCATTTCTAATTTTGTTAATTTGGGTTTTCTTTCTCTTGTTTTTGATTAATTTAGCTAGGGGTGTATCAATCTTATTGATTTTCTTCAAAGAACCAACTTTTTGACTGGTTCATTCTCTGTCTCGTGTTCCTTATCTCAATTTCAGATATTTTTCCCCTGATTTTGCTAATCTCCTCTCTTCCACTGCTTTTGGCATTGGGACTCTTGTATCTCTAAAGCTTTAAGCTTTATTGTTATTTATTTGTGATGTTTCTAATTTTTTTGGGGGGGTCATTAAGAGCTATGAACTTACCTCTTAGGATAGCTTGCATTGTTTCCCAAAGATTTTGAGAAGTTGTATTTTCATTATCATTTGCTTCCAGGAAATCTTGAATTTCCTTTATAATTTCTTCTTAAACCAATTCTCATTCAGCATTATAGTGTTTAGTTCCCAGGAGTTAGTGTATTTTCTGTTCTTTGTTGTGTTGTGGTTGTCAAGCTTTAGACCATGGTGGTCTTATGGGGCACAGGCTAGAATTTCAACTTTCCTATATAGGTGGCAATTAGTTTTGTGGCCCAATATATGGTCTATTTTTGAGAAAGTTCCATGTGCTTCTGAGAAAAATGTGTATTCTTTGGTGCATGGATAAAAGTTAAATATCAGTAAAGTCCATTTCAATAAGAGTTTGATTAAGTTTCAATGTGTCTCTGTTAAGTTTTTCACCTGTTTATCTATCCCATGTTGAGAGGGCAGTATTGAAATCCCCCAAAATTATCGGCTTGGGGTTGATTTCTTGCTTTACTTAATGATGTAAATGTAGCATTTACTTAATGAATGTGGAGGAGTCCATATTAGGTGCATATATGTTCAGTATTGCGAAGTCTTCCTGGTGAAATGTACCTGTGACTAAAATGTAGTATCCTTCTGTGTCTCTTATGATTTTTTTTGGTTTGAAGTCCACTTTGTCTGATAGCATAAGAGCTACCCCTGCCTGCTTCCTGGTGCTATTAGCTTGAAGAATTTTTGACCAGCCTTTTATTTTTAGAATGTGCCTATCTGTTGTGGTAAGATGAGTTTCCTGAAGGCAGCAGATTGATAGGTTGTGATTTCTAATCTAAATTTGTAATCTGTGTCTCTTCATTGGTGAGTTAATTCCATTGACATTTAATGTTATAATGAAGAAATTATTTTTAATTCTGGACACTTTTTATGTTTAGTAGCTTTCATAAGTGCATTATTTGGCTTTTAGGTTTTGGTGGTATTATACTCTCCTTCTGCCCTCCTGGATATGCTTTTTCTTTCTTTTTTTACTCAATTGTGCGTGTGTGTTCGTGTGTGTATGTGTGTGTGTGTATGTGTGTGTAGAACCACGGGTGAATTCAGGAACCACCATGGACCGCCTCCACCTCCTCCTTGTTTACTCTGCCCTGGGATTCACAGGCTCCGCCTTACCAGGACCAGAACGCAAGCCACCCGGCTTCTGCCCGGAGTCTATACGTGCGGTCTAAGATCCGAATTCAGGACATTCTGCCTGCAAGGCAGAGGCTTAACCCCTGAGCCACCTCTCCAGCCCCCAATATGCTTGTTCTTATCTTCAATCTTGAGTATCTTTTCTAGCATTTTTTGAAGACTGGGTTTACAGGTAGACCTGTAAGCTTTCAAGTTGTCTTTGTGTTGGAAAACTTTCTTTCTCCCTCAATCATGACAGATAGTTTTGCCAGGTATATCAGCCTGGATTGACATTTTTGCTCCAATACTTGAAGTACATCTCTCCAATCTCTTCTTGATTTTAGTGTTTCCATTGAGAAGTCATTTGTTATTTTAATAGGTTTACTTTTAAAAGTGACATTTTTTTTCCCTTGAAGTTCTCAGCACCATTTCTTTGTCTTGAATGTGGAGTATTTTGACTATTATTTGCTGTTGTGAGTTTCTCTTTTGGCCATATCTGTTTGGGGTGAGGAATGCCTCTTGTATTTGGAAGGGCCTCTCTTCCTTTAGATGAGGAAAGTTTTCCTTGATTATAATTTGAAAAATTTCCTCAGGTGTGATATTTTGGGATTCTCGTTCTAGTATTCCATGAATGCATGTTAAGCTTCTTCAGGGTGTCCCATAACTCTTGAATATGTTTCTCAAGTATCTTTTTGGCTTTAACAACTGCTTTTTTTAAAAGTTTTTTATTATTTGTTATTCATTCAATTGTGCATGTATGCGTATGTGCATGTGTGTATGTATGTGTGTGTGTGTGTATATGTATGTGTGTATGTGTAGAACCACGGAGGAATTCGGGAAGCACCATGGACCACCTCCACCTCCTCTTTGTTTACTCTGCCCTGGGATTCACTGGCTCCGCCCTACCAGAACCAGAAATGCAGGCCGCCCCTGCTTCTGCCCATTATCTATACGTGGGGTCTAGGATCCAATCTCAGGACCTTCCACCTGCAAGGCAGAGGTTTAACCCTTAAGCCACCTCTCCAGCTCCTAACGACCTCTTTTATTGAACTGGCTAATTCTTCCAATTTTCTTCAAGATCTGAAATTCTATTTTCACTTCATTAGTTCTGCTGATAAGACTCTCTGTTGAGTTCTGTGGTAAAGAGACCTTGTGTTTTAGTTCAATTTTAAACTCTGCTTGAGACTTTTTAATGCTCTATGCCTATTTTTATTTCTTGAACTGTTTTTCTCAACTCCTCCAAGTGTCTGTTGTGTTCCTCTTTGAAGTAGCTGATGTGGTTGTTCACCTCCTCCCAGATTTCCTCTTTCATAGTATTGATCATGGTAATGATCATGGTCTGCAAGTTGTTATCTTAGATCTGGCTTTCTTGGCTATTTTCTGTGAATTTGTTCTGGTTGGAATCTATCATTACGGGGTTAATTCTTTCAGTGGAAAGTTTGTTCTCTTGGGTTTTGTTTCTCATGGATTTGCACTTTGACTTGGACATTGTTGTTTTATCTCTTAAGACCTTCTTTCAGTTTCTTCATGTTTTTCACTAAAATGAATTTTTGGTATCACTACTCTTCACCAGTTATTACTAGTGTTTGCCTTGGAGTTGGGAACACTTGTCTGTTGTTATTGTTATTTCCTATATTAGGCTAGTAGACTGTTAGTATATCAATTAAGTCAGGTTTAGTGGACAGGGGATGAATATTAGTATGGTAGCACACCTTATGATTTAGTACCTTGGTGATAGCTGGGGGTGAGTAGTATAGTCCCTGAAGTTGTATGTTTTGGGGTGACTATATGGAAAAGTTACCTTACAGTAACTAATAATTGAAAGGAACAGGATGGTAAAAAGGGGTTTGCTTATCTTTGGGCTGGATGTGAAGAATCTCTCCCATGTGATAGGATGATTGTAGAGGACTTCAGATGTGTGGCCTTTGTCCCCTAGAGCTTTGCTTAGGTTTTCTTTGGACTCTGTTGAATTCTGATGAGCAGTGTGTCCTCCCTGGACCACGAGCATCCTGGGTGGTCAGAGGAAAGTTCAGAGGTGCTGGTTAAGGCACAGTTAACCTGGCGACCTGGGGTGTGGCCTGGGGGCCTTCTCCAGCCCAGAACAGGCTGGATGCTTGCTGGGAAGTGCTGGGAGGAGAGAGTGACCTGGGGCCTCGGGGTGAGATGGGGGCAGTTACCTGGGGAGCAGTGTGTCCTCCCTGGACTGCAAGAGTGGCAGGCACACTGATGGGCAGAACGGCTTTTATTGCATTCTACAGATTTCTGTGTGTTTGGTTTAAATTGTCTCAGGATTTTTTTTATTCCATAATTCTGATTTACTCATTGATCACTCACATGTTTAACTTCAAAGTATTTGTATTATGTGTGTCTCAAGTCTGTTTTTCTTTGTTTTATGAATTTTATTTATTTATTAACTGTATAGAAGACTGGCTTATATTATGGCATTTTCATACAAAAATAATACATGTTACTTGTTTTCCTTAATGTCTAAGCCGACCCTCTTGTCATACCATCATGTTAATATCACTTCACTTTATGTCCTGTACACTTCTGCCATGCCAGGAAATGGGTTCTGCAAACTACATAGTGAATAAGTTATCAAGAAAACAGCTATCCTTGTGAACTTGCTGAAAACTAGTATCATCTACGAGACACACCTCTGGATGAGGCATGTCCTCAAAGGACAAAATGAGGTGAGAAGATCCTTCCTCAGAATAGATGCCACCATTCACAGTCTTCCTGGTAGAAATTGCTCAAGTTGTCGCCAGCATTTCTTTCTTTGATTCTTTCTTATTAAGTGTGTCATCATCAAGCCTGCTGCCTTTTCTTCTACTTTTGCTTTTGTGGCCATTGCTGCCACACTTAAGGTCATGATCCAGTGAATTTCCATTTTATTTGGCCTTCCAGTATGAACTGCAGCTCACATGAATCTCTCAAGTTTTCAGCCAGATTGGATTGTAAGAGAATTGTGCCTTGTCCAATTAACAGCTCTAGGATCTTAGCTTCTCTCTTATGCAGATGGTTGATTTGAAGTAATACTCACCCATAGCATGTAAGCCAATGAAGGAAATTACCTTTCATTATGTACAAATGCATTCTGTCTCTCTTTCTCTCTCTCTCCCCTAATTCCTTTTTTCTGTCGAACCATCCTTAATCCCCAATATAGATAGGGATATTTGCTAAGGAAATAGAATTATAGGAATGTATTTTCTTAATTACCTTTAAATCTGGTGCTGACTCTCCAGTTCAATTATATCTGAAGTTGTTAAGGGACTCCCTGTTGCGACATAGAGAACTGATAATCTGTGGTATGAACTGTTAAAAGACAGAATCATGGGAGATAAGGACATTTGATACTCCTTACCTACCACTTATGAGACACAAGGTATTTAATGATTTCAAATTTTTCAAACATTTTTCTGTAAAGTGTGATAATTCTGGCTGCTTATTCTTGTATCTCTGGATGAAGTAACAAAGGCAAAGAATGAGCTCAGAGTTGCAATCATTTTTCTCCAGATAGTCATATGCAATGTAAAGTCTTTTAATTGTAAGCTGAAAGGGCATCTTTTCTCTAGTAGCCATACTGTTACCAGTGTTTGTTTTCTGGATTAGGTATTTCTGGCTCCTTAGCATATTGTTCAACTCACTGAAAGGGCACACACAGATTGCAAAGTGGCAAAGAAGGTTTATTGCAAAGCAAAGCAATAGTACAGATCATGTGTACTACCAGTGAGCAGCTGGCTTTCTTGAATTACAGTACTCGAGGGCATCATTTATGGTTTGAAATTTCATTTATGATCCTAAGGGGAAGAGGAATTAGGAACTGAAGTATTAACATGGTTGGCTCTTTGTTTGGACTGATAGACTTGGGTTATGTAAACCTTGACTCAGGGTGCATATCCTTTTCCAGGATCTGTATGGATTTAATATCCCAAGCAAATCCAATTATGCATATGCTTCAGATGGTAAGTAGCGATTGATCTATAAATGTTCATGCACAGTTTGAATCATTAAAGATGCTCCAAAAGCTAGTTTTAGTTAGATAGGTTCTGGAATATGTTTGATTGAGTGGAAGCTGAAAAGAAAAGGCCCACTAGAAAAATATGCAGGACTACATCTTTGCTACCTCGTGTATGTTAATTGTCTAAATCTGTGTAATAATTTAATTCTCAGGGATCTTGATTGCCTGTCTCTTCGACACAGGATCATGCCGCTGCATTACATTGCTGATTAGGTGATGTGAACCGGAGGCAGCAACCATTCTAGACTTGCAAAGTATATGCAAATAAGAGCATCGGAAATTATTCCTATCAAGGACTGATATGATGGCACAGTGAGTGAAAGAATCCACTCACATGTGTGGTGATTTGAGTTTGATTCCTCGAGCTTATATGGTGGAAGAAGAGAACAAACTTCACAAAGTTTTTCTCCCCCCACTGCATAATCATACATATGCACACATATGCACCCAAACATGCAAACATACCTGCTCTTTCTCTTTCTCCTTTCTCTCTCTTAAATAAATCTTTTAAAATCTGATGAAAAGCTCCAGGGTTTCCATTTCAGTAAGCATCTGTAAATATTGTGAAAGAAAGCATGCAAAGATAGTCCTTGTAAGATTAAGGGTAATAGTGGTGGTGGTATGGCTTGCCTTCCTCCCACCATGAAATAAGCATAAAATTGATTGGATCCATTTGGAGTTTGAATGCAACATACTCCCTCTCATGTGTGTGCATACGTGTGTGTGTGCATACGTGTGTGTGTGTGTGTGTGTGTGTGTGTGTGTGTGTGTATGTTATAGTTTACCTTCCAAATGAGTTTTAAAGCCACTGGTTTTGAGTATGTCTCGAAAGAGATGACGACTCTTCTACAGAATCTGTGACTCTTTAGAGATATGATCAAGTAGAACAAAGTATACTTGATGTATCAGTGGCAGGCATGGATGCTGCCTGGGACCTTCGGCAAACCTGCATAAATCATAGGAGACGCTCTTTGGATTTTGGAAGAAGGCTCTGTTCCTATTTTCAGACAACCACCCCTCCATTGAGGGACAACTCTTAGACTGAAAGTGGGCTTTTGCGGAATTTGAACACTTGACTGTGGGTTGCCAAGTTATCAAGTAATCTCAGCTGGTCTCATGAGCTGGTTGTTCTGATAAGTCTTAAAGTTGGATTTTTTCAGCAGCAAATACATCATCAAAGACATGTGGTCTGAGTTGGTTTTGAAAACAAAAGTAGGTTTCATATAAAATTGTTGTAACTTCCTGATTTCTCCTGCTTCTTTACACATGTCTTCTTTACACATGGTCTTATGAGGTGTTCTCGTATGATAGGTTGATTGAGGAAAGGATGAGAATTTTACATATACAAGAAAGTTTTCATGCTTTTCAGGTGCCATATGGCAATAGATGTAACATTGCGACCCTTTATTGTGACTGCCCTGAAAGGCAGTAGTATTGAATGGAAATCCTCATTGTGCAAATAAATTTGATCATTGCATAATGTTACATTATTGTGAATAGAATAAAAATGGCCATATGCATGTTTTTATACTGATTCAGGGGTTGTGGCTAATAATTTGGATAATGGTTTGTGACTTGAAAGTAACATGATTGGATAGTTTGTCAGTGAAACATTTCTGGATAATATAGGAGGACAGAGTTCTTCCACTAGAGAATCATGTAAAGAAACTTGAGAGTTATATAAATACTAACAAAAATGTGATTTCGACTTTGTAGGATCAGCAAACCAGAAGGTAGAATGGGACTAGTATAGTGAGTAAGAACCTTACTCACAAACCTGGCTGCTTTAGTTTTACTCGGAAATCCACATAGTGGATAGAGACAACTGACTTCTGAAAGTGTCCCCTAATCTCCACTATTGTGCCACTATCTCTCTGTCTCTCTTTCTTTGCCTCTCTCTATTAAGTAAAAATAATATTTTTTAAAGAAAGAACATATGTTGACTCCTTGTGTGTATAGAAGTGAACTTCTATTTCCAGGAGACCCCTAACATTATACTATGTACCCATCCACAATATGAATAAGGTAGCATGGATGTAAGTCATGCATGTATTCAAAAACATGGACTCCTGATAACAATGACTAACTTGGTTATGGTTGCTACTGAATGTCAACAACCTAGCAGCAGCAGAAGATATTCCCTGGGGGAACATGAGAGACTTTGTGGAAACCTGACAATATGGGGTCATTTTCATCTTTGCAAGGAAAACATTTTGCCCTTAATGAATAGATATTTATTCTCAGCAAGGATTTACCATCCTGTGCATATACCCTCTTACAAATGAGCACCCTGTATACTGTCATTTCCACACAGCATTTCCACATTTCCTTCTATCAAAAGAACTTACTTCATACACACATACAAAAAAAAACCTACATCAAGAGGCTTATACATACAGGATTCACTATTCTTACCATGTTGAACCACTATGATGAAACAATTTGATTGAAAGGATAGTGGAATAGCCTTTTAAGGGTCCACTTTCATGTCAAATAGGTGACAATAATCTGGAGGACTTGGGGGAAGTTTCTCTAGAAAGCTGAATATTCTCTAAGTCATCATTCAGTATATAGTATTATTTTTCCCATTGGTAAGATTCACAGCCAAATTTACTTCATGTTTCTGCAATCCTATGTCCTGCTAGCTTAGAAGTCTTGTTGAAAATAAAAAGTTATTCCACCCAGAGAATAGCAAATATTATATTCAGGTAGAAGGTAAAACTTCTCATTATCACTTTTGGCTCCTGACTCCCTTGTCTCAATAGGTTAAGGAAGAAGATATAGTGTTATAGAAGGCATGATTGAATCAAAGGACCATGGGAAAAATTGGACTGCTTTTTCACAGTGGAGTTGAGGGAAGAGCATATCAGGAGTACAGGAGAACTTGAAAGTCAACTCCTGGAATAAGTATGTTTTATGATTAAGTTCAAACAAAAAGACACCAAACTAGTCAAGGCAGAATAATAAATGATACAGAATCTTAAGAATGAAAAAGATTGTGGATCATGTCTCCAGATAAATAAACAAAGATGTTTAGGTGCAAAAAAGTATAAACACATGCAACATTTATGTTACCAGTTACAAAAATGAGGACTGCAATTGCCATGAGTCTATTTTATTTTGCAAGGAGTATGTTTGCACATATATTAACCACAGAATTGTGTTTGTCTTCCTCTCTCTTTTTTCACCATGCTTTACAAGTTCCAATGACTTATATAACAGCACTTAAGTATTGTTAAGAGAAATAAGCTCAGCACGGAAAGACGGGTACTATATGAGCTCATTCATATCTAATTAGGATATAAAAATGTTGATCTCATTCAGGTTGAGAGTAGAATGATGATAATCAGAGTCTGAAGAAAGCAGAGGGAAAGAAGCAACAGGGAGGATATCTAATATGTAGTATGCCATAAATCAGTAAGGTGCAATATGTTCTTTCAGCAAAACATCATGCTGCATTTTATAAATGTACTTTTTTATTTATGTGAATCATTGAAAGTTAAAATTAAATATATTTTAGCCTAAATATCTCAATTGTGCGGTTCCTCTGGAATCTCTATGTTATTATAAAAATATTAATATGGGTGAAAAAGAGGAAGCATTTGAAGAAACAGCAGACAATTAGAAGCAATATAAAGGTTTACAGACACTAATATAGTTTTAATGTTTTCCTCAAAGTGTAATATGGAATGCTTTTGCAGTAGTTTAGCAATGTAGAAGTTCAACAACATGATTTGCCTAGTGATTCTTGGTAAAATACTGAGATAGATCTGTAAGAATGTATATCTTTTGCATGCAGTCACAGAGAAAAATTAGCTAGCTATTCCAAGACCCTCCCACTTCCAAAAAACTTAAGAGCATGGGTTAGAGAAATCATGGATCAAATGAAAGTTTGCTTATTTCAAGATTAATTTGAAAATGAACCAAAGTAAGTGTTACATAATAACATAGTTTGACTTTTGAGAGAAAGAAGATGAAATGAGGGATGTCTAAAGTTTACTTCCAAACAATTAAAGTATGGAAATATGGTGATTTCAGAGATGAAATCCCCCCCCCGTCTTTCTCTTTCTCTCTCTCTGTCTGTCTTTGTCACTTTGTCTGCCTGTCTTTCTGCCCCCTCAATTAAATGGTAATTATGATAAAGATATAAAATTTAGGCTGGAAGAGAGTTCAGCAGTTAAGTTTCTTACTTTGTAAACAAAAGAACTAGAGAGTTCAGGTTCTCAAACTACTTGTGAAATTGCCAAATAGGTATCTTATCCAAACTTTGAAAGCAGACAATGGGAATCTCAGACTAGCCAGACTATCTTTATTAATGAGATTTGGGTTTGGTCAAAGACCCTCTGATAACTCAGTAGAATATATCTCAACATCAACATTGGATCTCCACACACACCTCACAAACACACGTGTGAAAACAAAAAAAGAAAAAAATGTGGTTGAACAAAAAATAAAAGAAGTCAATTAAATAAGCAATTGGACAAATGATAGGAAATAAAGCTCTGTAGCAGAAAAAGAATTTGGATCTATACATGGATCCTCAAATAAATTATACTTCACATCATTTATCAGGAATAATTCTCAAAACCAGATTCAGATCATATTTTAAAGTTAGTGACATTGATGAGGAATGGGGCTTCTGAGTGGAACTTAGCATGGAGACTTACTTTTAGCCTTACAAACACACAAAATGAAAACAAAGCAGTAAGAAAAAACTCCAAGAATTTGGGTTGCCTAAGAATGCCAAAGATGATCATCTGCCAAAGGGAGAAGTTATCAACATGCCATACAGTACTATCAAGTATTACATCTTGACCTCAGCAATGAAACTTTCTTTAGGGAATGGAAAGGTTATTTCAGTCAAGAATTGGTAATGGCATTAGAGTCAGTTGCCCCATGTCCAGAGAGCGTGAGAAGAACTACGCATCTTTTTTATATTACATTTTTATCTTGACATTATCATAAAATGTTTATGTATCATGTCCTTGTGTTGACAGCCCCTCATGGCCACTCTGGCTCATCCTGTGCTTACTTCTGCTGACTCCTGCCTTTTTTGCAAATGGTGATGAAGTCCTTTATTTCTTTTTTTTTTCTTCAATTCCTTCTTTCTGTGTCTTTCTTTCCTTCTTATTTTCTCTCTCTGTTTATTTACTTCAGTCTTTTTTATTTACTTTTTTGATTGATTACTTTTATTTTTGAGTCCCTGTAGGCAGGTGGTGCAGGGTGCTAAATATTCATGATTGCAGTAACCATGTTAAATACATGTTAAATACAAATGGCAGTGCGCCACTGCACTCCTTCCACTTCTTTAGAACTGACAGTCCTGCCATCCACTTTTGTTTTTTTAACCATACACTGTGGCTTTTTAAGGCAGTGACACAGGCATTCCACTTGCTACTGAACAATTAGCACTCACTTAATCTCTGTAATGAGGCCATTAAAAGGTTTCTTCTTTCACTGATGCTTAATGTGGCTTCTCTTTCAAAGGTGGAGAGCTGCAATAGTCATTGAACCTAAACATAAATAATTAGAAGGCACTAAATTCAGGTTGATATGAAAATTTTTCAATAATAGATTCCTACACAGGCCCTGTGACCTATCCAATCATAGGCTTTGACAAATACTTTGCAAGAATGTTTTTCCTGTGGAATGGTTCTCAGGTATAATCGGGAAGTGAGTACTTGCTCCCAGAACATTCATAGCATTGTCGTACCAGTGGGTACGTCTTCTAAGACAGTATTCAAGCACACAGACCTGTCAACTGTGTATAGTTATGATCACTTTTCCAGACAGAGAACCTGAATCAAATCTTTCAACACTAGTGTGCTAGGCAGCAGGACAGGCTTCCTGATTAACTCAAGGTTGGATTTTCTGTGTCTTGCATCCAGGATGTGATGCATCTTCAGCAATATTTTCTTAGTGTCTATGTCTAGTGGCAACTCAAAAGTAATGCCAAATCCTGTATTGTTTTGAGAATTTTGGGGGGCTCTACAGCCAACTAGAGGGAGGAATTCCAGAAATGGCACTAGGATTTTACAGAAAAAAACCTATGACTTTGATGAACAGTATTAAACAACCTATAGAATATTTATGTCCAAACTCTTTAGTAATAGTCTTTATGAATGGGTGAGGAAGAACTATTTTCCTCAGTTGTGTATCTAGAGATACATCTTCCATGCTCCAACAAGCGCTCTGGCACATAACAGTAAAAATAACCCAGAAGATGTTCACAAATAAAAAAAGGCATGAATGAAGAAGAGGAAGACTGATCAAGAAGAAGAATATGCATGGCATGAAAAGGAGAGTGAGGGGATTGGGTAAAAAGGAGGTAAAATAATATAATGTCTAATTGGTTTTACCTGGCACCTTGCTAAATGGGTATGAAGAAGTCATAAAGTTGACTTTAAACAGGCTTTTAGCTTTGTTGAGTAAGATGACAATTAGAGTCAAGGAAGTTGAAATATAGGGCAGAATGTTACAATGATGACGGAATTCCAACTGAATGAGGACAGAAAAATGGACATGTTGAATGACAGCAAACATTTTAAGGCACATTGTTATCTGTCATCCCAAAAGAGGAAGTGCACTGGAATCTAAAAAGCGTGTGTCATTAAGGAGAACTTCAAAGAAGAAACATTGTCAAGGTCTATGTATTTTCAAATGACAAAAATATAAAAGCTTCAATGAGAAGCAGAAATGGAGAAAAGGTTAAAATGGAAGAGAGTTAAATTGCATTCTGAAGGAATCATCTATGTATATTGAAGTCATTAAAATTTTGTGGAAGAAACTTTGAGAATACTGTAAACAGCAAAATAAAAAAGCAACACACGACATGCATCGACTTATTAAGATTTTAATTACTGAGCTTGCTTAAGAGAAAGAGATTATCTTCTACTTACTGTTCCAATAGAAATACAGAAATATAAAAGAAAATATCAACAACTTCATGCATAGAGATTTATATTTGAAAACATGTAATTATGCCTTCACTATACTTCTTGAAACATATCCAATATTTTTTTCAGTATACTTTCCTGAACCTCTAGCCTTTTAAAAGTTCAAATAGTTTCCGCATCATTTAATAGCTCGCTGTGAATGATTCTGCCTTTCTTGCCTATTTAGTTACAAACTAGTGCTGTTATCCATTACAGTTCTCTGGCACTTGATGTTTCGCTTCCATAGCTGCTTTTGCTCGCTTCACTTCTGGGCTGCTGTCAGCAAACCCACAAAGCTAAAATGAGTTCACATTCTCACTCCCTTTCCCTGAGCCCTGGTCTATTTCCAATCACCCACTCCCTTGGTGCAGTTCATAGTAACTCAGCTTCACTCTCCACAAAGGTAAAATGGTCAGCTTAATATGAAAACTATATATAAGATTAGAAATAAGGTGCACCATGCAATTAAAAACACTTGAGTCAATTTGGTATAATGATGGTCATATCTGAAGCTCAATAGAAACTCATGACTTGTGCAACAGTGCTGTATTTCATTTAAAAAATGAGACCCTACCATAGATGTCAGTTTTCTGTTGGGAAATAAGTTTTCCTTCCAGAAGAATAACAAACATATGATATGTGGTTGACAAGCTGCTCAATAACCCAGAGCTATTTACCACCGAATGCTCCATGCAGGGCCACCTAACAATCATGTTTCGTGATTTCACAGACCATAAGACTCAGAAACATTTCTGCAAAGCATCGTAAATATACAAAGGTGTGAGGTTTAATACCAGCTCTCAATTACCTGCCTTAATTAATTTTTCTTAACAATTTTTCATAGCAAACTCTCCAAAATAATTCACAGCAAATTTCATAGCTCAAATCAATAAAATATGTTTAAAATTATTTTTCTCTCTCATTTTATAAATTTGCAGTTTTAAGCTGTGGTTCTATATTTGTCTATCAATATGACCATGTTTATGAACTTGCTCACACATACTTTGTTGAGCTTTCCTATTTTAACATTTTCAACAAAACACATTATTCAACTTTCTCTTAAGTGTTAAAAATTATTAAATACCTTAGCCTTGTGAACTTTATATCTATGTAACATCATCGTAGCAAATCAATATTTTCTATTCTCTATTTAATTTCCTTTTCTTTGATAATGACTTAAATTATAATATGAGCATATATTTGACAGATCCACTCCGAATCTTGGTTCAATCATATGTTGCTGAAATAATTTTCTTAGCAGCTATACTTAGTTTTCGAATGAAATGCTAGCCAGAATCTGAATGTCCACTTCATGGCTCTCATTAGAAAGATGGGTATTTTCCATTATATTATATAATGGAAAGAAAATCCATTGATTTAAAAACATTATCAAATACATATGTATATCCAAATATGTCATGTGTAAATTTTTTTTGTTCTTGGTAAGAAAAATAGCCGCATCCCATGTGTTTGAGCTACTCTTCTCATACTAATAAAAATGCCAAGAAAAGGAATCATCCTTAGGGTTACATATTACCTGGTGAAATTCAATTTTCTTTTAATTGAGTATTTATCATATACAAACAAAATAAGTGTCTGCCTTTGCCCCATGTCACTCTTTTCCCACCACCTTCTTGTCCTCCCCTCCCCTTCCTTCCCCAAACCAGCTATGTCCTTCTGTTTCTCTTGTCCTTCTGCATATGTGCATAACAGGCCTCACTTTGGAGTGCCTGTGCAAGTAAGGAACCAGGTTTCTTTTTTTAATTAATTAATTAATTTTTTCCACTCATACAAACTTAATAGGAACCCCAGTCCCCTCCCTCTCTCCACCTCCCTGGACCTCCTTGCTCCCTCCCCCTTTTTCTCTTCCTTTCCCCCTCGTCCCTCCCTTTCTCCCAGTGCCCCCTCCTCCCTCCTCCCTGGAGCCTCCTTTAGTCTGAATGTCAAACTTCCCTCTGGGTCCTCCTCTCTGATGAGGTGTAAGGACTCAGTAGCATTGTCTAAAGCCCTTTCTTGTGTTCCTTTTTAGTATAGGAACACTAGTTCCTAGTGTGGCTGTTAATCCCTTGCTTCTAAGGGTCATAGTTCCTGTGATCCATCCTAGACTTTGGGGGGTTATTGCGCAGGTCATGCAAAGTCCTATTATGGAGGAACCAGGTCTCTATAGCAGTATATGCTAGCCTTCAGTGGGCAAACTCACAGGGGGGGACACTTGCCCTAGATATTCTTTCTGAATCTGGTGGTTTCTCCTGAGATCCTCTCTGGTCCATGGAAGAATGTTGATATGTCAGACATTGTGTAGAGATGGTACTAAGTGTCCTTGCAATGATATCCTGGATGTAGCAGTCCTATTGTGACTAGAGTGTCTTGGCAAGCAGTACACCTTCCCACCTTAGGGTGCTACAATCTTCCTATCCCCACTTCCTCCAACACCTGGCAATTATATGTCACACATTCATGTGCACGGATGTTAGAAGTCAATAGATACCCATTCAATTGCTTCTTTCATTATTCAGCTATACTTGTGAAGTAAATTATTTCACTGTACCAACCTTATTTTGTCAACTGAAAAATAAGTTTCTTGTATATGTAGTCATATTGTGGTTGACTTTCTGAGTTGCTTTGCTTTCTTAGTTGTATTACTGCTTCTCTCTCAGATTTAGTTGTTTTATAGATGTTATCATTACTTCTCTTTTACTAAGTTTATTCTTTTTGCTAATCCCTCTCTAAATTTATTCCTTCTGCTAAGCTCTTTCTTTGCTTTGGGTTCACTTTCCTATCTCTCATGGTATGATTTGTGTGTTTGTGTTTGTCCTTTTGACTTCTCCACAGATTTAGACATTTACATTCCCTTCCTATCCTCTTACTAGCTGTTCTTAAATATTTAAACATGCATTTTTGATTCAACAATCTATGCAGTATTAATATTTTATAAACTTCTCTACCAAATACCTTAAACCCTTTAAAATGATATTGCTACCCATTATTTATATTAGTTTTTAAAATTTGTTTTCAAAGTATCACTGTTCCACAAAGCAAATATTATTTTTATGCAACTGTATTCTTCCAATATTTTGGGGAATATTGCTGTGTGCATACATATTCTTTTTCTTGAAACCAAGTCCCTTTTCCTCAGGCTCCTATTTAATCATTGTTGTGATATCTCTATAAACAGCAAAGGGTTTACTTTATATTTCTGAAAGTGTTATTATTTTTGAATCCTTTACATAATAATTTGGAAGGAGGTATAACTTTTACTTTTCAATATTACCTTAATAGTTTCATGACTAGGCTTCTCTTGGACATGAATTGTGCTCATTATGACAGGTTCTGTCATTTGTATTGCCATGACTATCATGTGTTTTGACTCTGATGTTCTTTAATATTTTCTATGTGTCTTTTGTGATCTACTCTTTGAATGAAGCATGTGATACAAGATACATTTTTATTTTATTGGCTATTGACATTTTGCTTTATTTATTCAAGTGTATTTCCCGATCTCTAGTTTGCTCATTCTATTCTTTGATATATAATTCTAATATATATTTTTCATACCTATCATTCGTCTACAAATTTCACTTATTTTCATAATAGTTCACAATTTTAAAAAATAGAACTAAACATTAAATAAATTCATTTAGATTGCATTGCAATTGCATGTTTGAGGTACCAGCAATTGTGTTAAAAGTTTCATTTCACTTTCATTTCACATTATTAATGCAATTGTTTCAAATGTGATGTGATTCTTGGCTTTTTTGCTTTTCTTCAGGTATTTTTCATTTTCTATGGAAGTGTTTCAAAATAACGGTGCAGCATCTTCTCAAAGGTTAGTTTTGTGTGGGTATAATGATCAATATGCCTTTGGCTTACTTTGATACTTCATTTCTAAGAATAGAAATGAGGATGCCTTGATTCAATATGGATGAATGCAGAGGTACAATATATGGACAGAGATTACAGCACATTGTGATTCAATTCTTTCCTTTCAAAAATATTTCCCTGCATGTCTCATGAGTATTATTTCTGAATGAATTTCAAAAAAATATTGTGTACATATTTTCCATTTAAAAACATCTCTCCCATTTGAGATCTGTGACCTATAGTGGATCTATCAAATTGGCTTGGAGGATTGTTTTACTGCTGTTGGGATGGGTGTAAATTTAATGATATTGCTGAAATTTTTGTCAATAATCATAACTTGAAAATGGGCAGCCACTGAATATTTATCATTGTGTTAATGAAGATTTAAAAAAATAATAAAGTAGTTTAAACTATCAATGGGTAGCAATGCACTATTGGATGAAATGTCTTATGTATTTGTTTCAGAAAAAAATTTAAATTTTGTAAAATCACATTACTCAGTAAAATCAAAGCAATGAAGAAAGTACTAAGGAGAGGAGATGAACATATTTTCTCAGAAATGGAGAGAAATATAAAAATCTTAAGTCCTCAACAGAAATGTATAGAAAGAACTTAATCTTTGTAATTTGATCATGGGTGTTCAGGAAGTAGACACTGGTAAGTTCCATACAACTATTAAATTCTTAAACCTTAATTATTTATTTTGAGTTGTCAGAAAATGGTTCAGATCAAGATAGATTCTGAAAATTTGGACTGAGACAGAATGTTGATATTCTCAGACACCTGAAAACCAAAATTTTCTTCACCTTTGGTGAAGAAAAAATAATTTATATTTACTTTAGTTAGGATTAGCAACCTCTCCTGCTAAAAACACCAAAAAAGATTCTACTCTCAAAGGCTTCTAGACCTTCGATTTTGACCAACTGAATAAAATTTAAGACCAGAAACAAACCCAGGAGGAGATCTTGGCCTATTAGTAAGACAAGAATGTATAAAATTACCGATCTATGTGACCTAGTCCAAGTGTAGTGGTTGCATGTGGCAATGTACTAAAAAGAAGACAGTAAAACATAGATAGTGGAAAATAAATTTAATTTTTTTTATTCAATTGTGCATGCGTGTGCGTATGTGTATGTGTGTGTGTGTGTGTGTGTGTGTGTGTGTGTGTGTGTAAAATCACGGGCGAATTCGGGAACCACCATGGACTGCTCCACCTCCTCGTTTACTCTGCCCCAGGATTCACAGGCTCCGCCCTACCAGGACCAGAAACGCAGGCCGCCCCCGCTCCTGCCTGGCGTGTATAAGTGGTATGTAGAATTCGAACTCAGGACCTTCTACCTGCGAGGTAGAGGCTTAACCCCTGAGCCACCTCCCCAGCCCCCGGCAGTGGAGTATAAATTTAAAAGGTGAACCGCATAATTTTTTGATATTCTAGAACTTTCTTTTAATATAGAATTAACATCTTATGAAAAAAGCATGGTTAAATTGACAGTTAGAAAAACCTATGCATTGCATTTCATGGGGTAAAACTCCTACAACTATGAGGACATATGATGACTGTATGATGAACAGTTCTCAGGTATGTCAGGAAAAAGATTCACAATCATGGTCTAAAAAGAAGCTACCAGCCAGTTTTGCAGGAGATATCGTAAGATGATTTTAAAAGTTATAACAGACACAATAAGAAATGTGCCTAGTCCTTTTGAAAAAATGAAGAGAAATGAATAAAGCTCCTCTTTGTTCCAGGGCACAAACTAGGTGATACTGCAACAAATACTGAACTCCAGCACACCGAGAGGATGGTAAGGTTCCTATGCATTGAAGGCCAGGTGGTGATGCATAATCAATAAGAACAACTGGGTCAATTGTCAGTCAGTGGGGACACACATGCAGAGAGCCATGAAGAAGGTTGTTAAAATAAAACTGTACCGTGGCAGCCAACAAAGTTATTGCCCCATCTATATAATCAAAATAATAAATTATGGATGATCTCGAGGTGTAGGGCAGCTGCTGCAATAAAAAAAATAATTATCCCTTCTCAGTTTCTGGCTCTGATCCAGCTTTCTGATTTGAAAAAATCACTGACTGATGGAAAGACCACATCTGCAGTAGGAAGGAAACTATAGTATCACAAGAAGAATGCCCAGTTATGATTTACCCACTCTTCCTACAAAGAGACTGAGGCATTCAATCACATAAAAATGAGGTAGTAAAAGGTGACACTTCAAGGACTGGCATAAATAGAGATCTATTGGACATTGATTCCTGAGAATTAGGGGTAACATTTTAACATCCTTTAAAAGTCCAAACCAAAAGTGGGGGGAAAGAATTGAATCACTGCTGTTAGTACCATTCATTCTAATAGGTACAAAGAACTGGAAGCTGTCAATTCACAAATGTGTAATTGGAGCACAATCTACCAATGCCCAGTCACTGGACAATAACTCACTTTCTTTCTGTGTGTAACAACTATCATACAGTAGAGTTATATTGAAGCATCTGGTTTGTTAAACTCTCTTCAAAGAAAAGTGTAAAAGTAAATTTTATCTCAGGGATGAAATGAATAGTGCCCTTCAGTTCCTCAATATGATGATGAATATGACATCATAAACTAATTTATCATCTACGAATTTACCCATCTGGACAGATTCTGATCAATTAAAATGTATAACTGAAAATTAAGCAAAAATATTCACTACCTGTTATGCCAAATATGATCCTTTATTAGCATAATTAACCAAGTTTCACAGATACATACATAGAAATTTACCAAGTAAAGATGCACTTTCTCTTTCTACCCAAACAACCAATATTCACAGATTTGCAACAGAGGTATCTTAAATCTGCCTTACTCTGTCAATTGTCTTATAGTATGAATGGACTTGGAACATTTTCGTGAGAAAAAAAAACTCATGCTGATTATTAATATTGCTCAGAAAGTATCATTCAAAAGAAGTTTAATAATTGTTATGTGCATGTGTAGATTTCTAATGAATACTCACATCAAAAGGTCCAAGAGGAATACTCAAAAGATTCAAGTACTAGCCACACTGGTAAGTATCTATGTCTCAGTGATCTGCACAATTCCAGGATCCTTTTTCAAAATAAAGGATTCTGTAGCAATTAGCCTGTATTTTTGCCCATAAATTCACTATCAAATGGCTTTAAGGGAACAATGGTTTTATTTTGACTCATTTATCTAGTTCCATTTCTTAAGTTAGCTTGACAATAAAAAAAATGCCAACATCAAGCACTGAGGGACCTGGCCGCAAAAAATCTGTTGAACAGAACAAGGCTCAGTTGCCAGACCAGCATGTCTGGTCTAAGAGATGCTAAGGGATGCTAACTTCCTTAACCAGTTCTCTTCATGCTTTATTTGGGCACAGGGACTAGTCCCACCTATTGGCTGGGTATACCCATCAGCTAAACAACATCTTGCAGACTTGCTTGGGTATCTAACTCAACTATTAATTCTTTACTAATGTGTCCAGAGCAAGAGCTCTCAAACATCAGGAATCTTTGAATTTCCATTTTTACTTCTGTCTAGATCCATTCCTCATTCAGTAGCACATCAGTTAAGTTTCCAACACTTTCTGTTGTTTGCTTTGTCCTGGATGTCCATCTTTATTTCCTAAAGGTCAGATAGAGTACCAGTGATGATGTCAATTTTCTTGTATTTATGAAGGCTAGATTTGTGCCCTAATATGTGAACTATTTTGGAGAAAGTTCTATGGCCAGCTGAAGAGAATGTATATACCTTGTTGTTAAGATGGAATGTTTGGTAGATATCTGTTAGATCCATTTGTTAGTTCCAATATGTGTCTATTCAGGTTTTGGTAGCTGCAGATTTTTAACTCAATTAGGTTTTGGTCATGTATTCTCCTGTTTTTGTATAAGTCGAATACTAGGAGAGAATGTACATTGCTAATTAATTGATCATTTTATTAGGATAAAAATACAAAATAAATTAATCATTTTATTAGAATAAAAATAAAAAGGGTAGTATTTACGTAAGTTACATGATAGGCTTCATGTATGCTGGAAGTTTCATGTTTGTAATATTCAGGGTTCTCTGGAATAACAGAATTTCTAGAATACGTGTGTGTGTGTGTGTGTGTGTGTGTGTGTGTGTGTGTGTATGTGTGTATTTAAATTTATTAAAGCAATTCACAATAAAAGTAATGTCTTCCAAAGTAATGGCCACTAATTATTTCATTCTTGACTGGAATATCTCACCAGCGGAAGGATCCTGAATCTGTCTCATTAGAAGAGTGAAGATGCTGGGCTCCAACTTTGATGAACAACAGCTGGGCTTTGACATCAGTGATGAACAGCCAACAGCAGTAAGGTCTACTAAACCATGTTCCAAGGCAGGGGGAAAAGTGATGAGCTGGAAAGAACTGAGCTCTGCATCAGCCAAGGACAGAGAGAGTAGTGGCAGCAGCAACCAAGACGGCAATGACACTTAAGAAAACAAGGATGCTCGAGGAGTGGACTCAATAACAAGTCCACCCAGGTTACAGGAAGAGCAAGTCCCTCCTGCTTGCATTTCCTATCTTCTGGTCCATCACTGGCAAGCACCACCCACCATGGGCTAGGTTTTCCACATTAATCAAGTACTTGCAGACTTGTTCAGGGGCCTGTTCCAACTATCAACTCTTCACAGCTATTCCCTAAACAGCCTGCAACTGTAAAGTTGACACTTGAAATCTAACCATTTACAATGACCTTCATACATTTCTCTTCCTCAATGAGAGAATGTTCCTAACTTCTGTTAATTACAACACAACAGCAATCCTAAGTCAAAATCTTGTTTTTCCTCTTAACTAAACAAGAAAAAGAAAAAAAATATTGTAAAGAGAAAAATGAAAACTCTAAGAACTTAAGGATTTTTGCATGCTTAAATAGTAAATTGGAGTAAAAACAGAATCTTTAAGATGCGTGTCCAGGGTAAGATCTCTGAAGGTAATCAGCTCTGCCGTTAAGGCCCTCAGCCTAAGTTATATATTCTATATATAGTGTGTCAGAAGAGTCTCCCTTTCTGTTTTACTATTAAATTTTGTCAAATTGGAGGAAGAGAGATCAGATAAAGACAAGTATTACTACTAAGATTTCAAGAAATATTCTTTTTCTCATTTTCGTGTGTATATTTGGTGGGTGTGAGTATATTCATTCATGTGCAGTGACAAATCTGTGTAACTATGTTGTGGAGGTTTGAAATCAGTATCAAAAATCTACCTCAATTACTTTCTAACCCATAGCTTTCCAGTAGGGCTAATCTGCTTAGCCAGCTTGCTCTGTTGATGCCCAGTCTCTGCTTTCTGAGTCTGATATCACAGCAAAGTCAGCATGCCTTCTGTACATTTTACATGGAATCTGAGGATAAGAATTTTTTTAACTTTCCCAGCACACATTTTTTATCCATTAAGCTATCTCCGAAGCTCTGTTGCACTGATTTGTAAAAAATATATATATATTCAGCAATATTCGAAAACTAGTCCCTAAGCCTCACACTTCTTATTTTTGATACAAGTAAGCATGTCCCATGGTGATTCACAAGAAAATAAGTCTTCCCCATTACAGCATCAAGTCTCTGTAATGTCACCATTGTTAAAAGAGGGACATGACAGAACGGACTTGTCATATGATATTTTACTGAATTAGTTAAAATATTAGTATTGATAATTAAACAAACTGATGCTGTAATCAAGATCAACCCTCTTCCTGACACAGCAAACACAATTCCTAAATGGGAAATATGAACTACACTGACTTTTGATAATTTTTTCTGTCCTATAAAACTTCCAATTGGATAAATTTATATTTCAATCTAAATTTTATACTCCTTGAAATCTTAGAATATACCTAAAATCTACCCAGCCGGGTAAGAACTTTGATGACTTCAAATCTTTGATTACTTTAGTGCCTCAGGTTAAAATATGACACACCTTCACCTATTATTCTCAATCTTAGCAAATCCTCCCAAGTCCAGAATAAATGTTACTGTGTCCAAAATTTTTCCCATGCATTCAACTCCAAATTACTCATGTCTCAAATGACTCAAAAGCATATAATAATAGCCTAAATCAGAAAACCAGATAAAGTAGAAATGAAGTGTGTTTCTTTGGCAACAAGAGAAGCAGTAGCTTAAAAGTTTATAGGAACATGTGTCTAAAATAGTAGCTCTCCACCAGGGTAATTTTATCCCTCAAGGGACTATTGGGGAAGTTTTAATTGTTACCCTTGCACAGTTTAGAAATCAGAGTGCAGAGGTGTTGGCACCTAATCCTTCGATTCACAATGCCACTCCATCCCACCTCTTTATGTGCGAGGACTAAGCTTGTCAAAACGTCACTTGTGCCAAGCTGAGATCCCCACTCCAAAGCAGGATGTCAAGACCTCATTTGCTTCTATGATACAGCAACAGGACTAAGTCTGAAATTGTATGGCTGTAGCAGTAGCTATTCTTTGTCACCACAGTGCTGGAGTGAGTGAGCTGTGAGTTTTTATGTTATGGATGTAGTAGCCTATCCTAGAAGTAACTCCTTGCAAACTGAGAAGTATGATCTGCATATTTTTCTGAGGATGTTGAAGTAGAAAATCCTGAAAATATCTGAACCTGTGACTGAGAAAGAACTCCCAAAATTGTTTCATCAGGAAGCTTAAACAAGTTGTTTAATATTCCCAAGAAGTACTAAGGCAGGCACTATTTAAGCCACAGGACTCCAGAAACCAGTAACAATCATGGATCAAATTCAGTGTGTCATCAGACAGTTTTAAGTGTCCCTTAAGTAACAATATTACCATTCATTTAGTCAAGTGTTTCTGCAAACTTTTAAACTTTTTAAACTTTTCCCTTTGTCATTACTGAAGAAACAAATTTAATTCATACGGAATTCTTAAAGCTTGGTGTTATACTGCTTCTCCTTTCTTTTCAACCTCTCTCTTTCAAACAGGTGTGTAGCAAGGCCTAAGGGGGGAAAATGTTATTTTGCCTTAAATCCTCCAGTGTTTCAGAAAAGTATGTTAATGTGAATCATTAAAACATTGGTGATGATGATTACAGCAACATTCTGTGCTTCTCAAAGAATATTAGACTCTTTTCATAGCAATGTTATTTCTTATCTCAGGTGCCTTAACTCTGGATAGAGTTTTTACTATACTATCAGAGAGATATTTTGAGAATATATCAATAATACACCTTGTATTCCTCAGTTCCTACATGGAGGAACTTAGTAAGCAGCCTCTGTCCAGTGTTCCTGCCTTAAATCATTTTGCAGAAAAAGGGAAGCTCGGGAAGTGTTTATCAATATTGATTCCTGAATCATGTAATCTCTTGCTTGAAGAACTTTCAAGAAAAGACACATGGAGCATTCAAGGATTCAGACATGCACAGACAGGCTGGCCAGCTGCCCAGAACAGTGTCTACTCTAATTTTTAACTTAATCCTTAACCTTAGTGCAGAGTTCATATTAAGTGTATCAGGTTAATTTATAAATAACAAGTGGCTCTATTTCCCAGGAATAGTCACAGATACACCAAGTTTTGTGTATTTAACCAGAACAATAAGGTGATTCATTTTCAATAAGAAATAAGATTGGAAGGAGAAAGAGAGAGAGAGAGAGAGAGAGAGAGAGAGAGAGAGAGAGAGAGAGAGAACAAAATTCAGACTCTGTTCCTGAAGGTTCCTAATAGAAAATGCTGAACTTCATATTAGAAGGTTTCGTGGTGATCATAAGATTAAATTAGGAGGGTTAATTGTAGGAATTCAATATTTAATGTTGTCATATTAAATTAACCTTTGAAATAGATCATTGCAATAGGTTATGATCAAATATTATTGCAAGAAATCTACTGTTGAGTAAGGTAATTTGTAAGATAATTCCAGTCAGATACATGGCACACTAGAATAGAATGCTACCATTGAAACATTTCAAATTTTATTTAGTTATAGGTAGTTTATTTAGGGAAAGTGATGGATTAAGGCACAACACTTTCTCAGATATCATGTCATTATAATTACATACTGTATTTATGATATTAATATCATATTAACTTCATATTATTATTTTAATGGTATAAAATTTAAGTTATTGAGGTAGACAGAATATGTCTATGGAATGCAATAAATGGAACACCAATATAAAACAAATGTGATTTAAATAAGTGATTATCTAAGCTAATTCATTTTCATAAAGCTTTTTTCTACACAGAGCAATCTCATGTCATTTCTTTCAATTCTTTATTGATGGATTTTGCTCATGTATGACAAGTTCATACACATATACAATAAATTCTGATTATTTTCCTCTTGCCCTGACAATCCCTCCTCCAACCCCTTCAAGGAAAGTTTTTTGACTACAACTTTTTATATGATCCTGAGTGAGGACTGCAAATATGTATTCTCAAATGCCTGTAGATCATTTTAGTTTCATTTAGTCTTATATGTTATACTTTCTTTGCAGCCATAGTCACCAGGAAGATGTTGATAATGATGATGATAATTTTACAATCTTTTTATTAATTAGTGTTTACATGTCCCTCTGACCAAGGTCACTTGGCTTCATTACACAAATGAGGGGCCTGTGCTAATATCAGTGAAATTAGAGTATATACAAGGATATCTGAATTTCAAAATTAAAATGCCTATATAGTTCGGTATATTATTTCTGTTAGAAAACAGATTGCTTGAGGCAAAACACATTTCCTTCTACTTTGTCAGGTCACGAAATAGTTATGAAATTCTAAGAAAATAAAATAGATGAAATAAATTCATAGGATTAACAATACCACTGAATGGTTATTAGTCTTTTCATGCAATATTTATTTATTATGGAGAGAAGACAAATAGAACATTATCTAAGAGCCAATTAATAAATTCAGTTATACTACCTGTTTGAAAATGTAATTTGCAATTTTTCAAAAGTTAAGTTATTTTATGTTTGTTGAGTGTATGTGTGTGTGTTTTGGGTGTGGAAATATTTGTGGAGGTTAGAGGGCAATTTTATTTGATCAGTTATTTCCTTCTACCTTTACATGGATACCAGGATTGAACTCAGGTCATCGAACTTTCAGCACATGAAACTATCTCACCGCCCATAAACTATAACTCTTAAGCAGGAATTGAATTGATCCAAATCATGAAAAAGATGCTTTCTTACTGATGCTGCTTAAGTACATACATTGTGAATAATAACAAAATTATACATGAGGGCAGATGTGTGGAGAGATTGAGAGCTGGAAAATACAAAATATGACTGACCTCCTGTTTCAAGTAAATGAACTGTCTGCAATTTCAAAGGATAATATATCATTTCTTTACTTTCATTCATAAGAGTAACTTAAAATAAATTGATTTTAAAGTACAGAACACAAACTTTTCATAGAAAATAGAGCACATATTGCTTATTTTTGTCTGGCTATCCCTGGAAATCAGTTTGCATAATAAATGAATGAGAATACACAAGTGCAAATCATCTCTGGAATGAAGTACAAGATAAATTAAGTGGCTCTAGGGATTAAATATCTACATACAGTAAATGGACAATGTTAACAGTAATCCATTGCATATTTACAAATTATTGAAAGGATAGAATTCAAATGTTCTTGCTACAAAAGATAAGTTGTATTTGAAGTTATAGACTTATTAATTGGCTTGCCATAATTATTGTACTATGTGATCCTTGAAGGAAATGAAACTCAGAATTATCCAATCTAGTGTCAAAAAATTATGTGTGTCTGCATATAGTGTTTTTCCCTCTGGAAATGAGAATTTATAGCACACTATTGCTGTTGCTACACAGCAATTTCTATATGCAAAATAGTGAAGAAACATAGCAACTATTTTAAAAAGGTTTTCTGAAGCTAAATTCAAAATGAAGCTTGAGAGGAGGTATGCTATATAATAATACACAGAGAAGGGGAAAAAACTATCTGGATTCATAGGAAATTAACCCAAACTCCCAGTAGCAGATGTGGGCTCCATATAAACTATTGGTCAGGGAGATACCAGAGGCTACACAAAAATCAATATAAGCAATTGCCATTGATCTAGTTCCTCACTAGATACTGAGGGCAAGACTTACTGTTGAAAGTGTCATATACTGTGATTAAATGACATGAAAAAATCAAGCTTAAACTGACCTGGAAGATTCCCCCCCAGCTACCTAGAGGTCACCATACTAGACGTTTATGTGCATCCTACTGTGGGAGAGAATGTGACATCAGTCTTATCCAGCAGTGAATCCTATGAGGTACCAATAACAACTACAATGGCAAGACGGTGCTCATTGTTGCAAAAATGGCCTGGTTGTTATGGGTAATCAAGTACTTTCTCTTAGGATTCATGGCCCTCTTCATAGGAGGCAGCTCATCTCCCCTCCTGTTAACCTGGATAAAATATAATGATTGGGGAGGTCATAGGCACTAGGGGAGAAACTACTATTATAGTATCACACTGTCTTCTAAATACTTACCTTATTTTCATGGATTAATGCAGTTTTCGACTTTTAGTAGAGAAGTTTCCTTTATCGACGAGTAGCATTTGACACAGAAAAAGTGCTGAGTATAGAATTTTGGTGGAGTGATCTATTTCCCTCTAAGATTCAGGGAACATCACACAAGAACAGAAAAGAATGTAAGGGAAAAAGGTTAGGGTGGATGTATCAAACAATGTTTTCTGTGCATTACAAAGCTGCCTCTCCCAGGATTTCAGTGTAGCTGTGCTACACACATGAAGTCTGCATAAGATTGTGTCTGTGAGTATCTCATCAAGGAAGGTATACAAAGTTATGAGACCTCACCTCAACTTTAACAAATATGAAGGGCACTGTTAGCTGTGGGAAAGGGAATCATTTTTTAATCTATTTATTTACATTTCTTAAAATTACATTTTTTGTTGTTCTCTCCACTCCCCATTATTCAATCTCTTCCTCTGTCCACTGGAAAAAATTCATCTTTCCATTAAACTTGTTTCAGTGTCTTGACTGAGTCCCATGAAAGATATCTCTTCTTGCATGCTCCTGGGACTTGTTGCAACATAGACAAGATTTCAGTAGAGATTCCTATGTGTTGCACAAGCAACCAAATATGGTGAACAGTTTGACAATGAATAGTCGCTCCTAGTGGTGTAACTTCTCTTCACTTTTGTTTCAGTTACTTTTTCTCTTTTTATAAGACCACACTCAAGAAATCATCAGTTTAAGGGGAGAAAGGGAGATTTATTTGGCCCATGATTCCAGAGGGAATGCAGACATCATAGCGGCCAAGAGAGCTGGCTGCAGAGGGATAGAACAGGTTTCTAAGGTAAGCAGGTCGGGGCTAGCCAACTTCAAGGTCCACCCCAGTAATGCTGTCACTTGCCTTTCTCCAATAAGGCTCCATCTTCAAAAGGTGCAATTACTTTCCCAAAAGTTAACACCATCTAACATGTGAGACTATGATGAAAAATGCACATTCCAACCATAACCATTTGCGTGGTGTTGGGTCCAAATTTACACAGGTCTTATGCAGGTGAATGAACTTGATTGCTGTGCATTCATGATTGTATTGATTTCAGCTGGGGGCCCTCTTTACGAGTGCTCCTCCCCTTAATGCAGTTCTGATCTTTCTGTCCCATCCTCTGTCGTGCACTTTGGCATAGGGAGACAGAAGAGCTTTGGTTGTATTGTTCGTGGTCAAATACTTTTTTGTTACTGACTGTCATTTCTTCATTTGGTTGTGGCTCTCCCTGTTGATCAATTTGGAATCAGAGATGTCTTCAAGCAGGCTAAGAGCTGCACTATTCTATTGACTGAAAGGTAACTGTTTGGAAAGTGGTACCTTGCCATGTCCGGCAGACCAGGCAATAGTCACTGATGGGTTCTTGTCCAGGGCCTAGACCAAGTTAAGGTTTATCATCCAAGTTTACAGGCACCAGACATATATTTCTTCCTAATAAGTGGTTGGTTGTTCCCCATCTCATTTGTGCCACTTCTGCAACAAACCACTCTTTTGACTCACATAAATTATGTTGAAGCTCACAAGGTACCTCGCTGGGTAAGATTTTGATTACTTCACTCCTTTGCCAACTTGCATATTAGCTTCTGATACTTCTAAGCTTGCCTGTAAGGGCTAAGTTTTCAGGGGCACTTTCCATTTGTGTCTTTATGCCCCATGGCTTATGTTTGATGGTTAGGTCTCACAAGAACACTTTAGAAAGGACTAAGGGCTGTGGAATAAACTCTAGTGTTTGTGGGGTTTCTGTGACCTGTCTGGTCAATGGATTCTTCTAAAGTATCTCTTACACTGAACTGGGCTTTTGTGTGGCCATCTTGCATTCTAGATGTGGCATCTTTGGTGTTATTGCAGTCTCTATTGTTCCACCTCATTCTGAATCCCTGAGAAGTGTGTTCCCAGTTTAAGTATTGATTTTCTGTGGGGGAGGTTTGTTGTTGTTTGGTTTTGTTTTGTAGTTTGATAGGATAGTGGTGCTGTATGTTTGCTTGTTGGTTTGTTTTAGGTCCTTGGAAATGATTCTCTTTCCCACAGCTCCACTCTCCTGTCTCTCCTCTTTCTCGCCCAGGAACGCTTTCCTATATTGTAACCTCTGGAACATTCATATCACTTGTTTTCTTTTTCTTCAAGCTTCTCTCTTCTCTCTCTCTCTCTTTCTCTCTCTCTCTATTTATCTCTCTCTGTCTCTCTCTCATCTTTTTATCCTTTTGTGATATCTTGACTTTAAAATGTATTTGTGGAGAACTGGTGTGTCAAAGCACAAACCTGCATTTAACTGAGTATATACAGTGCCTCAGTAGTCTCACTCAGTATAACTCTGAGTTCCATATATTGGCCAATAAGTTTCATAATTTCATTATTTTTGATTCCTGAATAATATTGCATTTGTGTTTGTCTAACATTTTCTTTTGTCAGTTGATGGACATCTAGGCTGATTTCCCTGTTTCCACTGTTAAGTGGCTGGGTCATATATTATTTCCATCCCAGGTTTTGCTCAGTAATATAACTTCTGATTGATTTTCCATGTTCCCACAAGTGACCAGCACATACTATGGCACAACCATTGTTAAACTCGGTTGGGATATATACACAGACAAAAAAGTTGGAGAGAAACTTTTTAAGAAGAGTATTTCTAGTGTGAAGAATGGATATGGAATAGGGTAATACATGCTTCAAGCAACTTAAATGTAATATATTAGGTGTATACATTATATGTGCATTTAAAAATACATACATCAAAATTAAAAAGCAGCAAGTAATTAGACATGCTGGAAGATACCTCTCCTTTGGTTTCATGCAAGAAAATAAAAATGGTGATTTTTTAAAAAGGAGGTGGTACTGATGGTCAATAAATTCTAAAAGCCTCACATGTGAATAAATGAATAAAAATCATTGCATTTGTAAACCAAAATGAAGAAACAGTATTCTGGGCAAGAGATAAATCGTGTCGTTCACTCCAGTTTAATGCAAATGAAACTTAGAGGTCATCACAGAAATGTTTGTGAAATTAAGTTGTAAATCTCTTTCAGTTCTTCTGACATTCATTACTTCCAAATTTTTCAGTGTCCATTATATAAGGCTGTGTTAAAAAATAACTCAGGACACTTTAACATATTGTTAAGGATTATAGACTTAGAAAGGCTTCATTACATAAAGCTGGAATACATGTGACAATTTTTTATTTATTGAAGCTATTTTAGCCATATTATAAGAAAAACAAATAAAATTTCGAATGAATGTGAATATTTCAAATTTCCAAAGCTTTTAAACATTAATGCTTTCTCAAAAATTTGTTTTTAGTGTATCCATTGAGAAAATATTCTCAGTGGGATACATGTGGCATGAAATCTAGAGGGAGAAATCATTGGGACCAGAAAGCAGATTTCAGAGGTACAGGGATGTCAACAGATGAAGGTGGTTAATAAGTAAAAAACTCAGGTGAAAGTGACTGAAAGAGACATGTTACTTTGTAAGCCAGCTTACATTAAATGTATAAAAAGACTTATGAAAGAAAATAATCTTATCTATCAATTAATTATATATGATATCAACTGAAATATCACTAATTGAAAAAATAGTGTTGCAATGATAAAAATCTTAAATATTGAATAAACTACTTGTGTTTGTGTATAGTGTTGTGAAATTTAGAAAGAAGTCAGGGGAAATTATTAAAGACTTCAAGTTAATAACAAAGCAAAATTTTATACACACGTACATACACACCTGCTCACAACCCACGCCATGGAAGTATATGTACTCACAAATACTAATAATAATGATAACAAAATCTTGTGTCAAGATTACAAAATAATTCCAATAGGCTAATAGGTTCATTTTCAATACTCCAAATTTGCTCTTACCTTTTTCACTACCTGGATAATTGTATCATCATCATCATCATTATTATTATCTGGATACTGGGACAAGGGCATGATTTATGTTTCCCCTAAATCGCTTCAGATTGCATCCTGGTTCCTAAAGTTGGTGTCTTGATACAATAGTATCAAAATAGAACAATAAAGATTATTCATCAGATGTAAAAAGGATGGAGTAGAGGAACTGGCTTAGGATATATTCTCTGATCTGTGTGTGTTCAGTTTTAACACCTTTGAGGTTCCAGAAGTTAAGGGCAGACTAGTGATCACAGACACTCCCATCTTATCAGTTTAGCAGTACCCTGTGTAAGGCTGTGCCAGTCTAAACTGGGAACAGGATGTCAGATATTAGCCTTTGACAACCTCTTTTCCCACCATTTGAAATGCTGTTGGATGTCAAAATGTAATATTTATCTCTTTCTTTTCTTTTTCATTGCAAATAAATCAGGCAAAAGCTATGTTTTGCTTCAAAACTGTTTTTTCTTTTGAGAGCTATTTGGAAATAGAGGCATTTAAATGTCTGAAAGCATATCATGAGTCCTATGTGCTAAAAGAATTTTCTTTGAATTACAAATTTCTGAATTATAAATTTTAATTCTTACATACCTCTAAAATGGTGTTATTTTGTTTTCATTGTTTCAATAAAGTACATTACTTATTATTTGAAAGAGACAATGAGAAAGATAGAGAGAGAACAGAGAGAGGGGGAGGAGAGCGAACACACATGGCATGCTGAGCAACTTGAGGTCAGCAAATTACATCAATTTTCAGAAATTAATACTATCCTTCCACTTCGTGGGCTTACAGGGATTTGAGTGAGTTCACCAGGTTTCCTAACTTATTGAGCCATTTAACTGCTCCTTTTCATTTTCAAAATTGTTTGTACTCATTAAATTATTTTGATTATGAAAGATAGAGCTACTAAATGACAAAACATAGCCCTAGACCAACTACCATAGTGTGATTAACTTCCAATAAATAATCATAGCAAGAATTATTAACATTATTGTGTGCGTGTGTTTGTATATGTAGAAAAAGGAATGGACACAAGAAAAAAGCATACACTGAAATATTGTCTCTGGAGACCTCAGATTTCTGTAACCTTTATATTTTTCTGCATCTTTTTTCTAAATTTACTAGTAGTCAACATGAAAAAAATTAAAAAATGGATTTTAGTTTAAAATATCCGTTTTCTTAATATATATTATAAGGAATGGTATGTGAATTGGCCCAAATCTTTGTGTAGGTAAAATGAGTTTGACATGCTTTCATATTTGAACAAATTTTGTTCAACATTATGATTGCTATTTAAAAAGTTGTAATTATCTTGCTAGTGGTGGAAAGCATACTTTGCTTTCCCTTTTCATCAACAGTATGTGATTCAGAAGTTCCCCCTCTTCCAAGATTTATATTCATTCTACAGCTAGACATCATTTTTGAAAACTGTACAGTATTTTTGATTTAAATAAAAAAGCTGATTCTTTAGCAAATATAATGAAAAATTGCATTTTGAGGGCATTCACCTTCTTCCTGATATTGGAAAATAATCTGAATTTTTTTATTTCTTTCATTTAATTTGGAGTTTCAAAATTTATTAAGCAATTCACATATCTTCATAATCAGAAAGGCTTTTAGAAAATCAGTAGATTCTCTATAAATAGTACTTTGGAAAGAAAGTGTTCCCTTCTAACTTAAATAAAACACAAAGCATAACAATAGATATTGATTGTTTACTTCTTTGAATTTATGATAGAGCAGATGTTCATCAAATAAACTAAAGAAAATATTAAAAATATTAAAATCCAGTGCGCTAAAAGAAAAGATCGTTTTGAATAATAAGAGGCTTTTAGTTGTTTTTAATCATTAAAATTCTTACACCAATAACATTAAGGATGTAAATGTTAGCAGTGATTGATTAAGACTGGACTGTCAGGGATAGGGTTTTATACAGATGAATTTGTGGTAGAATTTCTTAATGCATTGTTTTGTAAAAAATTTGTTTCAGAATCATTTGGGATTCATGTCAATGATTGTGCAAAAATTTTAACTTATGGTGATGGTAAACATAGAAATTAATAGCACATTTTCAAAATTGTTCAGGATTGAATTCAGAGGAAGAATTTGTATTGCAAATAACGCTTCATTGTTAGCTGCTTATCACTTACCAAGATGCAAAGCATTTATTTCAAATAACATGGAGATAAGATGAAATGACAACGTTATTAACAAGGAGTATCATTGTGTTCTTGCAGGATGGAAAATGTTTCTTGAATTCTGCTTGAAATAATTTTATGTTCATGTCAAATTCTTCTGGCATACATACATATCATTGTCAGTTTTAGAGACTGACAGGGACAAATGATGTAAAAGCAACTATTTATTGTTATCATAATTAAAAAGTGGAGAAACTTAACTTTTAAAGCTAGTCAACAGGAAGCTGGAAGGCAACATGTTGTTTCTTGATTTTCCTATACTTTCCCATTATTTTGTTTTCTTTTCTCTAGCTGTCTTCCTGCATCTCGACTCTCTCAAATAGCAGCACTGTTGAAAGCTGACAGGTCGAAATTGTTCTTAAAATAAGAAAGTCTTTCACATCTCTGGATCTGAAGGTTCCATCACTTTCTCATTCTTTCTCTTCTCCCATCTTTGCGGTCCATAAATTTGTCTCTCTTTCACCTTTTGTGATTGACAACTGGAACCAACTTTGTGAAAGCTGTTCAGGTTGGAAGACAAGAAACTAGCAGCAAAGAATCGTCATGGCTGGATTTGCATCAACACTGGTAGGAACACTGACAAGGGTACTTTAAGAAGCAGCCATTTGTATCTGAAGGTGGTAAAAACTGATGAGACAGGAACAATTCAGCAATCAGATGCTGATTTTTCCTGACTGGACAAACCAAAACAGTGCATTGATGACTCTAGGTCTTTGGGTTTATTCAAATCTTTGAAGCAACTTGCTTCATTTAAATACAAATACCACTCTCAGTGAGGGATAAAAAGAGGTGCAGTATTTAAATATCAAGTAAAGCATATATTTTTTCATTCCTATTTGAAATTGAAATGAAATTTAACAAACTATAATAAAACTTAATAACTCATGCATTCCTTGATAAGGAGGTACGAACTTTCATTGCTTAAATTGACCAAAAGTTCCATTTTAATCTGAGAACCTGATAGCAGAAATTTCATTTTCCTTGCCCAGTGTATCTGCTTATTGTTCTTCACTTTCATTATTTATGAAATGAGACTCTTGTGAGAATAACATTTTGTATGAACTGTTTTATGAAAATGAATTAATAGTTGTAAAACAGATTTCACATACAACAAATACAGGATGGTTTTTAGATAGCACTCTTGTTTTAATTCCTATTGCATGCAATAATATATAGCTTTGTCTTAGTTCTATGAACTCAGTATACAAGGGAAATGGTAAAGTAGCAAACTACAATGAGAATAAGTCTTTGTTCAAAAAGTAATGCCTAATTTCATATTGTTTACCTATCAATTCATGTAGATTAGAATATTTTCCTTGGCATTTGCAGCTATTTCTAATTGTCACTTAATATCAAGACAGGGAAATAGAATATCTTTTAAAAGGCGTGTGTTCTCAATTATACTTCAATCAAGATGATATTTAAATCACCCCAGTTGAATAGAACATACATTGTTGAAAAACAAAACAAAACATAAAAACAAAAACAAAACAAAACAGACATCCAAAAAAGAATTGTAAAAGGCTAAATATTCCTTCGTGTTCACAGCCTACAGTCCATATGCTTATGCTTCGTGTGTCTCCATCTAAGAAGAGATGCAGAACAGATGGCATGCTGGTGGAAGGCTTAATTAAGACCATCTTCTGTTATGAAAGATTTCTGCTGTCCATATTCTAATTTATTCTACTAAGTTTTAAATGCAAGTGTGATAATAAGACAACAGTTAAATATTTGTGGCTCTCAAAATGTTGGTAACCACTGGTGGACGTAATTATGTGAGAAAGGAGTGATGGTTTGTGTTTTCTTGCCAGCACCCCTCACATGTCAGGGTACTGTACACAGGCCTTTGTCCTTTCACTCTGGTCATCAAAAGACAGTATATATTATGCTGCTTTCTGATAAATAATACTTATATCACTCACTTCTGTAACACTTGTCTTGACTTTTGCAAGTTAAAAAATATATGAGATTTCCAAAAAGCCCATTAGTTTTCTGATAATTTTGCAGTTATACACATATAATTTCTAAAAGTAGAACATTCCCAAGCCAAGTATAATTTTAAGGAAAGGAGCATTTGTTTATGGTTAATACATACAAAAAGAGAGTCAACATGAAGTATGAGTGTGAATGCCATATTTTCCTACTTTGGTATTCTATACTATGCAATTACTGAGTTCAAATCCATTCTTATATATTTGTGAAAATTATTAATTAATTAAACTATGTAATTATTTAAATTGTTAATTTTGTATTAGTATATAGTAGTTCTATCATCAACATTTATAAACAATAAATAGAAGCTGGGAAATTATGCAAACATTTCCCTGGCACAGTGAAGCTATGAGTTTGCGAGTTATCACAACAAGTAATGAACAAATAGATAAATCAGGGACAGAAGAAAAAAGAGAGAGAGAAAAAAAAAGATAGAGAGAAAAAGGGAAATTCAGGAAGGAAAGGAAAATGAAAGGTAGAGGAAGAAAGGAAGGGAAAGTTATTTTAAATTTTTAATACAAGTAAAACTTTAATGTCTTCATAATTGATTTTCTATTTTAATTATTTCATGTTCCATTCTTTCCTAATATTTTTATCTGCTTTTTGTTCTAATATTTAATATGAAGGTAAACACAACATTATTTTTATCTTTAGTGAAAAGATTATATTTTAATAATGAAAATTAATTTTTAAGCATTTATTGATAGAGATAGGTCATTACTGCATATTTTTGTATTTATATAACTTCAACATTCTCAAAAGGTTTCTTCTTTTGCTTGTAGCTTTTGGTGTCCAATGGACCTATCATTAAAACTAAATTAAAGAAACTATACATACCGCACTCGCAAACTTTTCCAAAAAAATCCTGCATTTTCAAAAAAGTGAAAAAAGTTTGAATGCAATTAAGTAATCTATGTCCTATATTTTACATGTTTTATTTGCTAATAAAGGAATACTTGCTCAATGTTGTATGTTACTTGAACCAGTAAGTCAGATTGTGCGATATACTTCAGTAAATTATCTCTATTTTAAAATTATATTAATTCAATTTCTTTCTTAGATGATCTTGTCAATATTAAGCTGTATGTCATATGCATTATAGACCCAAAACCTCAATTTTTAAACTTGTTCTATCTGGCTGGATATATTAACTGTAAAATTATATAACTGTATATGCACATATGGTATGCCACATGTTAAATTATCATTTCAAATGACATACATATTTAGCAAATATTAGTTAAACCTTCTTATAAAAAATTTAGAGGGGCTGGAGAGGTGGCTCAGGGGTTAAGCCTCTGCCTTGCAGGCAGAAGGTCCTGAGTTCGGATCCCAGATCCCACGTATAGACACCAGGCGGAAGCGGGGGCGGCCTGCGTTCCGGTCCTGGTAGGGCGGAGCCTGTGAATCCCGGGGCGGAAGGAGGTGGAGGCGTCCACGGTGGTTCCCGAATTCGTCCGTGGTTCTACACATACACAGACACACACACACACACACATATATACGTACACATGCACAATTGAATAAATAATAAAAAAAATTAAAAAAAATTTAGAATCCAATATCTAAATACATTACTAAATCTATAATATCCTGAAACTCTAAGTAAAGTTTCCTAATATATTAAGAAAAAAATATTGATTTTTAACCTATTAAGTTATGTGGATATAAAAGTGCTTAGCATGACAAAATTACCAAATTAAAAATTTGGTTCTACTTATATTAGCTATTCTTTACATTTTGATAATTTAGCATTTGTATTTTAAATTTACACAAATAACCCCTTCTTAACAAGTTAGAAAAGCACACAGAAAATAGTTCAGACTATAATTTGATATTTTTTTCCTTCCTCATTACCTCACTCAGCAGAGTGTACTTGACTATTTAGCTCCAATAAAATATAATGTACTTTGTAAATGGAACTCGAAATGTCAATAAAATACTATATATAAATAGATACCATTACTTGTTTGCTACCCTGAATCTAAAAATAGGGTATCAAGGGACTGGACAAGTACAGTTCTTTGACAACCATCGATAAATATGGTGAATGTGAAATTCATGCATCCAGTGTAATTGTCTGAGCTTATTCCTAGTTCCTTTAGTCACTGATATAAACATTACATATTTTATCAATCCACTGTCAATACAATTTCGTTCATAGTTCCTGGTGGAAATTTTGTCAATCCTTTCTTTGATTAAAGCACAAATTAGGCCATCATAACCTTCATTTAATAAGAAATAAGTAAGGTGGAGAATATGTAATGTCTTTAGTTCAACCAAACTGCTGAACTGCCCTGCTACCTCTATTATTGTTTTGGGTCTGTGGCTTGGTGTCTTCATTTATATTTAGCATGTCAATATTATTTTGGAAGAACCTTCATTGTGCCATCTGCAATTATTAACTGTACCAGAGTTATCCAGTTCTAAGTGAATCTCTTGTAAATTCTGGCCCCTTCACTGATTCTCTAATTCAGAGTCTACCTGCATTAGTTTGTTCTCTAAAACCAATCATGATCTGTCTTGATATTTTTTGAAATGCCAGTGAGGATAGTTCAACAAGTTCACTCTCAGGAATCCTTTGAAGGGAAACTGACTGACTGTTTTAATTGGGCTGGAGAGGTAGCTCAGGGGTTAAGCCTCCGCCTTGCAGGCGGAAGGTCCTGAGTTCGGATCCCAGATCCCACGTATAGACGCCAGGCAGAAGCGGGGGCGGCCTGCGCTTGGGGTCCTGGTAGGGCGGAGCCTGTGAATCCCCGGGCAGAAGGAGGTGGAGGCGGCCATGGTGGTTCGCGAATTCGTCCGTGGTTCTACACATACACAGACACACACACACAGACGCGCGCACGCACATACACACGCATATGCACACAGTTGAATAAATTATAATAATAATAAAAAAATTAAAAAATTAAAGGAGAAATATTTGGTGAAAACTCACTATTTTTATGTGTATTTTCTGCTAGTTCTACTCTACTCTAGAGCACGTTCTTTTTGTAGTACTGTCCCAGTCTCTATTTTTACCAGGATGAATTCATCTTTCTTGAAAGTCTAAAGTATTGTTGGATATCGTCATAAAGCTAGTGAGAATCTTCTGGATTCTTCTGCTCCTTCTGCTGTTATTCTTCCCACAAGTCTACAATTAGGGAATGGGGGATATATAGTACCTCTGAACTCTCTATCATGCTCTAAAGTTTTGAGCAATACATCTCTTCTCAATACATTTTTTAATGAAAGATCTACTTTGCTGTAAGGTCTACTTCCGCTCTGGTAATTTGGATGAATGCTATCACTCTGTCTAGATCTGGGAATAGCTTCGACTACTGAAAGTAGTGTGTAATCTTATTGGTTCTAATCTTTGGTTTGTATTGATCACTGTGACATTAGTTCTAAACTAATTTTCCTAAATCTGTGAGACACCATATGATTAGTCTGCTCTTTGCTTGAGATCACTGCCACCCTAATTTTGTGTAACTACTAAAATTAGCATGAGAATCATTCATTCTAGGAATGCCAGCTATTCCCCTAACCCATTTCCCAGATTTCCCAGTGTTGAGAACAATTTTTCCACTTGAAACTGTTCTCTTAAATCAAGACTAATACTTGGAATGTTGGAACTACTACCACTGAAATTTAATGAGGTTTGGCTTCTCACTCAACAAGACACAGGACAAGTTTATCTTTGTTCACTCTGATCTCTGTATTATCCAACTCAGAAATGTCAACAGGATATGCTTCAAATTCTCTACTATCATAAATGTATGGACTTCAAGAACAAATCAAAATTCTCTATCATTTGGGATTGTTCGATCTACAGCTCTCCAATTCAGTTCTTATTCTATCCACTTTGAGTGACATTCCTTATGTGCCAAAAAGTGTTCTAGCAGAGACTCTTCATTAGAACTTTCGGTGGGGAATTTCTGAGTTTCTACAACTTTTCCATTCTTTAAGTCAGGATGAGATGTCAGGTGTTCCTTTACTCCATCTTTCTGAGACTGTAATTCTTCTGATATTATTTCTTCAGGGAAAATGATTATGGTCTCTCATCACTGAGTTCATCAATGATTATCAATAACTGATAATAGGCTTCTCTGTGCGTTTGCTCCTGCTGACATCTTTTCTTGATGGCATTTTCTTTTTTTAATAAAAAAAATTATATTTACTCCCTTTCACTTCACCCCGCCAAGCCGGTCGGAACGCACGCCCGCGGTCCAGCCGGGCCTCACCCCTCGACTCTAGGTAAGCCCCGGCCGCGCCCGCCCACCAGAACCACAGGTCAGCCCAAAGGGACCCAGCTCCCACTCCCGCCATCCAGCCTGAGCTGCGCGCATAGGGCCTAGGGACGAGGAGGACCTCCCCCTGCGCCCGGGCCCCGCCCCAGCGGCCCTCAGGTTAAATAGCTCCACGCTGACGCCCCCATCCTCCCTTTCACCCCACCCGGCTCCGGAGGTCGGTCAAGATTTCCTGAAAGTGAATGATAACAAAAATACAACTTACCAAAATCTCTGAGACACAATGAAAGCTGTTCTAAGAGGTAAATTCATAGGTCTTAATGCCTACATCAAAAAAAAATGGAAACATCAGAAATAAACAACTTTACAATGCAGCTTAAAGCTTTAGAGAAACTAGAGCAATCTAATCCCAAAAGTAGAAGAGAGGAGATTAGCAAACTAAGGGGAGAAATATCTGAAATCGAGATTAAGAAAACAATAGAAAAAATCAACCAGTCAAACAGCTGGTTCTTTGAAAAAATCAATAAGATTGATACACCCCTAGCTAAATTAACCAAAAGCAAGAGAGAGAAAATCCAAATTAACAAAATCAGAAATGAACATGGAGTTATCACTACTGATACTCAAGAAATCCAGAGAATTATAACATCATATTTCAAAAAATTATACTCTGTGAAGTTTGACAACACAAAAGAGATGGATGAATTTCTAAGTAAACACAACCTACTGAAATTGAATCAGGAAGTTGTGAATTATTTAAATAGTCCTATACATACAAGGAAATTGAAGAAGTAATCTCGAATCTTCCCACCAAAAAATGTCCTGGACCAGATGGATTCAGCACAGAGTTCTACCAGACATTTAAGGAGATAATAATACCAATACTCCTTAAACTGTTACATCAAATAGCAAAGGAAGAAACACTACCAAATTCCTTCTATGAAGCTAATATTGTCTTAATCCCAAAACCTAATAAAGATTCACTTGAAAAAGAAAACTATAGGCCGATCTCTCTGATGAACACAGATACAAAGATTCGCAACAAAGTCCTAGCAAATCGGATTCAAAAACATATCAAAAAAATCATTCACGGGGACTAAGTAGGCTTCATCCCCGGCACACAAGGTTGGTTCAACATACGCAAATCAATAAATGTAATTCATCATGTAAACCAGTCCAAAGTCCAAGACCACATGATACTCTCGATAGATGCAGAAAAAGCCTTTGACAAAATCCAACAGCCTTTTATGATTAAAGCGCTAGAGACTGTAGGAATGAAAGGAACCTTTATCAATATAATAAAAGCTGTATACAACAAGCCCACAGCAAGGATTATGCTCAATGGGGAACAATTGGAAGCATTCCCACTTCGATCAGGAACTAGATAAGGCTGTTCACTCTCACCACTTCTATTCAATATTGTACTTGAAGTCTTAGCTGAAGCCTAAGACAAGAAAGGGACATAAGAGGGATTCAAATCGGCAAGGAAGAAGTCAAGCTATCCCTATATGCAGATGACATGATCTTATACCTGAGTGATCCCCAAAACTCCACCAGGAAGCTCCTGGAACTAATTGAGAAGTTCAGCAGGGTGGCAGGATACAAAATAAATGTGCAAAAATCAGAGGCCTTCTTATATGCCCAGAATGAAAAAAGTGAAAAAGCCTTGAGAGAAACAATCCCATTTACTATAGCCCCTATAAAAGTGAAATACCTTGGTATAAACCTAACCAAGGAGGTAAAAGACCTTTATAATGAAAACTTTAAAACCCTAAAGAAAGAAATTGCAGAAGATACCAGAAGGTGGAAAGACCTCCCATGTTCCTGGATTGGTAGAATCAACATTGTAAAAAGGACCATTTTACCAAAGGCAATATACAAATTCAGTGATATACCAATTAAAATCCCAAAGCAATTCTTTAAAGAAGTTGACCAAATAATCTCAAAATTCATATGGCGGCACAAACGACCCAGGATAGCAAAGACAATCCTGAGTAATAAAAACACTGCTGGAGATATTACCATACCAAACCTTAGTCTATACTACAAATCCATAGTTATAAAAACTGCCTGGTACTGGCTCCAAAATAGACAAACAGATCAATGGATAAGGGTTGAAGACCCAGATATAAGCCCACAAAATTACAGCCATTTGGTCTTTGACAAAGGGGCCCAAAGAATCCAATGGAAAAAGAACAGCATCTTCAACAAATGGTGCTGGCAAAACTGGATCTCCACATGCAGAAGATTAAAGCTGGACCCGTACTTGTCACCATGTACAAGACTTAATTCCAAATGGATCAAGGACCTTGATATCAGGCCAGAGACTTTAAAAACCATAGTTGAAAAGATAGGGAACTCCCTCGAGCTGGTTGGGCTAGGCCAACAGTTCCTAAACAGACATCCAATGGCACAGTCACTGCTACCAACTCTCAACAGTTGGGATCTTGTGAAATTAAAGAGCTTCTGTTCAGATAAAGAGATTGTCACATGAGCTCAAAGGCAACCCACAGAATGGGAGAAAATCTTCACTAACCACATATCTGACAGAGCTCTACTGTCCAGAGTGCACAAAGAACTTAGAAAATTAAACTCCAAGGAAAACACTGGCCCAATTAAAAAATGGGCCCTGGAACTTCAAAGAAACTTTACCAGGGATGAAATTAAAATGTCTAACAATTATCTTAAAAAATGCTCCACTTCCTTCGCCATCAGGGAAATGCAAATCAAAACTTCCCTGAGATATCATCTCACCCCGGTCAGGATGGCAAAAATCCACAATACAAACAACGACAAATGCTGGAGAGGATGTGGAGAGAGGGGAACTCTCCTACATTGTTGGTGGGAATGCAGGCTCATACAGCCACTCTGGCGAGCCGTCTGGAGATTCTTAAAGAAATTAAAGATTGAAATGCCATATGACCCTGCTATCCCACTTTTGGGAATAACCCCCCATGCAGCAGAGGTTCGCTTCGATAGCACAAGCTCGACCATGTTCATAGCAGCACTGTTTACAATAGCAAAGTCATGGAATCAACCTAAATGTCCAACAGTTGACAAGTGGATAATGAAACTGTGGTACAATTAAACAATGGAGTACTACTCAGCCATCAAAAATGATGAATTAATGGAATTTGCTGGGAAATGGATGTCATTAGAAACAATTATATTAAGTGAAGTATCCCAGACCCAGAAAATTAAGCACCGTATGTACTCCCTAATAGGTGGCTCCTAGTACCAAACTCACCCAGCCCACATTGAGACACTCAAAAGTAAACCTATGTAATACAGTAATTGCAAGGATTATGAACAAGAGAGATGTGGTAGCAGGGCCACACCAGAAACAAGGACAGAGGGGACCATGTTACAGCAGAGAAAATAGGCCTCCATCAAGGTCTGCAAGTAAGTAATGAGAAACCTGGTTAAGTTCACAGACGTTCTTTCCTGATCTCACCAGAAGGGGAGGGCATATAGTCTAGCAGATAAAAAGTGATCATTTTGCAAATGGGTGATGGACCCCTCCCTCACTGAGGTTTCCTACTTTTATTACATCTACTCTTGAATGTGCTATTATAACAAGACTCCAGTTTAACAGCTTTTTGTCTCTGGCCAGGGGGTGACATACAGCGCCCAGCAGGATGGAGTGAAGGGCATTGCAGGAGCAGCAAAACTGCAAAAGAAAATCAACAAACCACAATCCAGAACTTCAGAGACTCTATGTCAATCACAGAACTAGGCCAGCCTAATCTCTCCCCATCCTGGAGCTCAGGGACATTTGCGAAAGAGGGGGCAGTAAGATTGTAAGAGCAAAAGGATGGGAGGAACAACGATTTGCAAGATTCTCAACAATAGTTGGGGCCAAAGCAATCATAATGGGACTTTGCATCCCCTGCGCAATGTCCAGCGCACTGTTGCCCTCATAAAGTCTAGCATCTGTTAAGGGCACCGAGATCCCTGGAGGCAAGGGATTGACAGCCATAGTAGTGCTCCTATGCTTAAAGGGAACAAGAGAAAGGGCTTATGGAAATGCCACTGGGTCCTTATATGTCATCAGAGAGGAAGACCCAGTGGAGAGTCAGGTGTACACAATAAAGGACTCTCTGGGAATTGAGGGGAGGCATTGAGGGATGGGGAGGGAGAGGAAGGACAGGAGAGGGTTCGGGGGGAGGAGGAGGGAGAGAGGGAACTGGTAAAAAAATTTTAAAATGTATAATTACATTTTTAATAAAAATTATATTTACTTAGAAGCATTCAGAATGTCAACAAAACAGCTGCAATTTTTATTTTGCAATTATAGAGTGATATTCAGTTAACAGAACAACAATTATTTCATATAAGCTGCATCAGAGACAACCGAAGATGAGAAAACTACTGTCCCCAGATGTAACTAATTTGTGCTGTGCACCAACAAGAACCTGCTTCAAATTTCCATGCCAATTTACAACCCCCATACTGTACCAGGCAAGGTTAGAGGCTATTGAAAAATACCACCAGGACAGGGCTATCTAAAGACACATTCGGGAGTGTGATGCTGTACAGTTTAGAAACAAATCTTACACAGCCTTATATTTCAATTTTTTTTTCTTTAAAAGGAGTAAGTTGTGTACAGGGGTGTTAAATGCTTTATAGACAAGAAAAAAAAAACTGTGCTAGAACCAACTCATTCATCATCTTCTTCTTCATCATCCTCATTTTCTTCGTCTTCCTCTTCTTCTTCGTCTTCTTTGTCTTCCTCATCTTCCTCCTCTTCCTTCTTTTTCTTGCTCTTCTCAGCCTTCACAACTCCCTTTTTGACTGCATCAGGTTTTCCTTTAGCTCTGTAGGCAGCAATGTCCTTTTCATACTTCTCCTTCACTTGGCGCCTTCTTCTCATAGGGCTGCTTGTCGTCCGCAGCAATGTTGTTCCATGTCTCTCCTAGTTTCTTTGCAACATCACCAATGGATAAACCGGGATGTTCTCCTTTGATTTTGGGGTGATACTCAGAAGAGAACAAGGAAAAAGCTAAAGGAGGCCTCCTGGGAGCATTGGGATCCTTGAACTTCTTTTTTGTATCCCCTTTGGGAGGGATGTAGGTTTTCATTTCTCTTTCTTAACGAGCCTTGTCTACCTCTGACATATCTTCAAATTTTCCTTTTTCTTTAGCAGACATAGTCTTCCATCTCTCTGAGCACTTCTTAGAGAACTCTGAGAAGTTGACTGAAGCATCCGGGTGCTTCTTCTTATGCTTCTCCCAGCAAGTTTGCACAAGGAATGGATATGATGACATTTTGCCTCTTGGCTTCTTAGGATCTCTTTTGCCCATGTTTAGTTGTTTTTCCTCCGTGAGGCACAGAGTCACCCAGTGCCCCTCCGGCTCTTACTTGCCCCGGCGCTGTCTCTATGGAGCTCAATGTACTGCAATTCATGGCATTTTCTTGATGACTATTATTTTGAAATGATTTCTTCAAAACTACCACCTGCTATAGACTCATACAGATGCTCTTTATTTTCTTTCAGCATGTTTTTAATATATGCAGTTATATGCATTCATCTATTGTGTATGCCTTTTTGGAGACTACACCTCTCCCCAAGGAAGCATCAAAGTCTTAATGAATATTCTTAATGAAAGTTCCTAATGGTTTCAAATAGTATTGTAAATGTTATCTGTAGGCTTCCATTATTTTAGAATTATAAATGATCAGGATGCATGATTAAAATGAAAATAATAAGTTTAGAAATTGATTTAATATGAGTATAATATGTTTAATATAAACCCATTTTCTTTAAATCCTTTGTGCAGACTTTATATTATATTATTGAAGCTACTTATATCTGTAATTGTGATATAGTAGCATCTATGGAACAAAGTATGTTATGAATATGTTACAATTCAAGTACGTAACCTATGTTAGGATTTTTTCAGGCTTATTTGAATATTTACCACTTTCAGTATGCTATGTGTGAATGTGTATAACTGTTGTTCTCATACCTGGTCAAACATCAAGGGCAACCAAGATTCCATCCATAGTTTAATGGATGAGCAATAAATGGCAAATCTATATGATGTAGAGTTACTCAATACTGAAGAGAAATGAGCTACTAAGAAAACATGAATAAATTAAAAATTCATACTGTTTGTTAAAACAGCCAAAATGAAATGCTAAGTGCTGAACATGATAATAATATGACATTGTGGGGAAGATTAGACTGCAGTGGCAGGATAAATAAAAAGGAACAGGAGAGTTAAATTGCTATTATTTTTTTGGTTTGTTTAGGACATTCAAACTCTTCTGTGCTACCCCATAATGGTGTAGGAATAATACTATGTATTTTGAAAACTCACAGAACCTTAGAACTTAAAGAACAAAATAGAAAACTTCAATTTATCCAATTAGATTTCATTTAGGAGTCAAGGAGACTATGCAATGCATTACAGTATTTGAATAAAAACAACTATATTGTAATCTTAGAAAATAACCTTCCTAAAAAGAAAGCATAAAGGTATAACTTACCTTTAACATTGTCTACAAAAGCAAACACAGAAGAACTATACCTAACACTGTATCATAGCTGCTGATGTCACTTCTACGGGTAAACAAACTAAAAATTCTTATTTTTTCTCCATTTGTACTGAAATGAAACATTAAGTTAATTGATGTCAATGATTAGAGCCAAGTTTACACTATTGGAGTAAGGAGATTATGAACAATGAAGTGAGATTTGCTAGAATTCTATGCATGGTAATAGTTCAAGTTGGAGACAACATGAGGCTGTTATGATTGACTATTTGTAGGTAAAGATTATTATATATGGAGAGAAATATAAGTATTTACATGCATCCTAATATTTATGAACATATTGACACAGGAATATTTATATTTTCTTCACTGCAAACAAGGAAAATTGAGTCACAATTGTTCCAGTGATAAACATGAGTACACAATGCTTGAAGTTAGGTTTCTAGTATAATACTTAAAGAAGACTATTTGGAAGGCAAAGTGGATTTGTATAATTTGTGCAGATGTTCTGCTGCTGTTAAAGAGTGGTACATTGATTGCCTTATGTGCTCAAGAACTTTGATTCAACATTTAGCCTGGTGGAAATAAATGAAAAAAAAGAAGAAATATTGGCAAACTATTTTAGATTAGTTGGAAAGTTATGTCATATAATACTAAGATAATCCTTGAAGTCAAAATAGCACCAGCATGAAAGATTTATGCTTCATATATGTTGAAACCAATAGAAATTGTTACCAAGGAATTAAATTGATATTTTTGTCAACAACATTAAAGTGGCATTGAATTGTGACACAGTCTTAATTAAATAAATTTCCTTGAGTGTATACACACACACACACACACATGCACACACGCACATACACATGCACTGAATGTGACAATTAGTTTCAAATGTCACATTGACTTTTTTAGGTAGGCCTCTGGGCATATCATTTAGTTAATATGTACATATGGATAAGCATGCTGGAAGTAGTCTTAATTGCATAACTGATGTAGAAGGATCCAGGCCATAGTACTTGGGACCATTTCCTAGGCAGTTGGATAAAACAGAATGTAGTAGTTGGCATTTGGCAACCTACTAAAATACCTAGAAAGATAATATGCAGCATAGGTCATTCTTTCTCAGTACTTGACTTTGGATATGATGTTACCAGTTCTCAATATGTCTGCCCTACGACTCCCCTTGTCGTTATGGATGGTTACCAGAAATTGTAAGATTGAATAAAAATTTCCCTGTTCCCTTAATCTGTTTGGTCCAGGTATTTACTACAGCAATGAAGCTTGAAACTTAAAAAAATTTAATGTAGGAAAATTCCAAACATACATTTTGCTTTCAAAAATGGAAAATGCAGCATTCTGCTCATTGTGAACTGAGTGAAATAGCTTCCTTCCAAAAGGTACAATGCAGACAGTAGACATGCAATTGAAAGGTAATTTTATAGCAGAGAAGTCTGATAACCATCAGCTTAATAAGTAGTATAGATTAATGTCAACTATGATATCAGTGATATCATTTAAAAAATATTTAACAAAGCAATTTACACCCATGACTGTCCTTCCAAAATCTGTTAATGCCAATGTAATAATAAAAGAAAAACGAACTCTTCAGAACTCATCAAACTCTTGCTGAGGTACATTCTATAAAATTCTTGGCCAATGAATCTCAAAATTGTCACATTAGTAAGAAAGATAAATTTGTAAGAATCACTTAAAGATGATGTGCCCACTGAACACTCTATGTGGATGGCATTGGAATTCTTTTCAGAAGCCAGCAGGGTAGAATCTCCAGAAGCATAATGAAGCATTATCTTACCTTAATATACCAATGTGTGACAGTAGCTCATGAACTGAATTGAGTTAGGCATACCAAACTAAAATATTCAATCAGGTGGAGTAGATTATATAGAACATATTGTAGAAACTTGCAGTATTTCTGGGGCTGGAGAGGTGGCTCAAGGGTTAACCCTCTGCCTTGCAGGCGGAAGGTCCTGAGTTCGGATCCTAGACCCCACTTATAGACACCAGGTGGAAGCGGGGGCGGCCTGCGTTTCTGGTCCTGGTGGGGGGAGCCTGTGAATCCTGGGGCAGAGTAAACAAGGAGGAGGTGGAGGCGTCCATGGTGGTTCCCGAATTCACCCATAGTTCTACACACACACACACACACACACAAATATACATACACGCACACACACATACATACACACACACACACATGCACAATTGAATAAATAAATAAATAATACTTTAAAAAAAGAAACTTGCAATATTTCTATAAGTATGAAACTATTGTGATTCACATACGTATACATCAGTGAAGCTGTTTGACTTGTGTTTTTTTTTCTCTGACACTTTCATACATGAACTCAATGGATTTATGTGTTTTCATCCCTTTACCAACCAATCATATCTCCAAGAGTCTGACTTCCAATGTTACTCCTTCTTGTCAGTCTTCTTCCTACTTTTGAGCCTTGCTTTTTTCCAAGTATGATCCAATGGGTTTCCATCTGTGATGCTTGTCCTGGCAATTGCCTGCACACCTACGGTAAGTGATATGGATGACCCATTAGTGGGTACATCCTTAACTAAGGAATATCTTCATCTCCTGTTTGGCATTAGCCTTCAGTATTGTTTTGGGCATTTTTGAAATCTTTCCTTATCCACAGTAAAATGTTAGTCAAGTATTGTTCAGGTCTAGTGAAGGTATACATTGCTGAGAGTTCTCAATTTCTTATTTGAAGGCATATTGCTTTATTTGGTATTTTGTCTCTAGGTGGACAACATAGAAGGCAAATGTGTTTATACTTGAAGCTAAATAATCACGCAGAAAAATTTGAATTCCTCTCATATTTGAATCCTTGAATGTGCCTACAATATTATGCTGAATTCATTCTCTTTTTCTTTTTTAATACTACAGATTAAATCTTGTGTCCACTAAGCAAGTTTTCTGTCATAGAGCTACATGTATTGAGTTTTTAAATGAATTGTGTATTTGGAAATTTTATTAAATAAAATCAAATATTGGTTCTTCTTGTTGACTTGTTGAGATTCTGTGTTTTAGTAAGGAGCATGCTATTTATTTAGAAATGTGTGTCAACCATGTAAATTGACTTAGTAAATTTGGGTTTTATTCCTTTCATATATAAATTTAAGATTGTCATGACAGGTGTTTTCTAAATTGATTTAAATATTCAGTGACTTAAATGGTTTAGACTTCATTTTTGCATTAAAATAAACAATATCTATAAAACATTCTAAATTCTCAAATTCCTCTACCTTGTTTGAATGGCAAGAATGTTTATTATTCAATTCGACAATTGTATTCATTTTGTGTGTAATATTTGTTGGGAGAAAAGAACATCAGAAATACTATCAAGCATGTACTTTGCACTTAGTCACTATTTGTGACCTCTGCAGTATTTGCACATAAAGTGATAAAGTCCAGTGTAAGGTAAAAGAAGGGACTTAAATCACTGAAATGTATGTGTATATTTCTAAAAAAGGGAAAAGTGAAGTAGTGAAAAAAATTCTTGCTTGAAATACTACAAAATTATAGACCTATAATCACAGTTAAATGCAATGATTTTGATTATATTAGGTAATTTCAATTTCAGATTAGTGGAAATATTTTAGTACAAGATTAAGGTCCAAATAGACATTGTATGAATTAAAAATTATGTGAGCTCTATGATCACCAGTTAAATATTATAGGATATCCACATTTTTAAACTAAGAATAGACCATTCTAAGAAAATTATATAATAGTTCTGTTTTTTTTTGCATCCTCTAATATGTTTCCTTTAAAAGGTTATGTACTGTTTTTTTCCTATATAGAAAGTCATAAGGTAACTGTCATTTTGATCCCCTTGTTAAAAAATACATACCAATACAGCCACATAATTTTTAGCAAAGAACACAAAAATGCATGTGTAAAAAAGACAATATCTTCAACAAATAGGTTCAGAAAATCTTCACATAGAGTTATGATGTTAGATCCCTAGAAAAACTCAACTCTAAGTGGATAAAAAGCCTAAATGTAACACTTGATACCTGGAAATTGTTAGACGACTACTTATGAAGTATGTTTCAACATACAGACATAGGAAAAGACTTCCTTAATGGAATTCAAATAATACAGGAGATGGGATGAGAAATTGACAAATATGTCATGTAATGAAAGTGCTCCAATGTATATAATGAAATTTTCAGTGAAGCGAAATTCATTTGTGAAATAAAATAAAATCTTTGTTATTTATACATCTGACATAGGATTAATATCTATAATATGCAAAGGACTCAATCATCTGAACTTCAAGGAGAAAATAAAGAACCAAATAAAAAAGCAGACAAAGGACTTGAACAGAATTTAAAAGAAAGAATAGGAATATTAATGAAAACAAATAATAGCTTTAAAAAGTGTTTGGCATCCTTAGCTATTAGGAAATGGCAAATCAAAACTGCTTGAAGATTCCATCTCATTCCAACTAGAATGCTAATCATAAAAAAGTTCAATGAGAGCAAATGCTGGCATAGATGTGGGAAAAGGGAAAAGTCTATGGAAGAAGAAGAGGGTAAGATGAAAAGACTGGGGAAATTCAACTAAAAGGAAGATGTATGTATGCACAATTAAAAAACATAAGGAGGAGTCTGAAGATAGAGAGCCTACAGATCCAGGTAATGACCATAGAAACAATGAATGACCCTTTCCGCCTGCCTGGGACGCTCACAGTCCAAGGAGGACAGACACACTATTCATCAGCCAGTCTGAGCAGCACCCAGCCTGCTCTGGGTGAGGGAAGGATACTAAGCCACACTCCAGGTCCCCAAGTTAACTGCACCCTCACCCACACCTCTGCCCTTTCTGTCCTCCCAGGATGCTCAGGATCCAGAGAGGACACATTGCTCATCAGGTAAATCCCCCCAGCTCACCCCCCTTTTTACCACCCTGTTCCTTTCAACTGTTACTGTAGAGTAACTTTTCCATATAACCACCCCCAAAACATATACAACTTCAAGGTCTATACCACTCACCCTCACCTATCACCAAGGTACTAAATTGTAAAAGTGCACTACCATACTAATATTTACCCCATCCACTAAACCTGCCTTAATTGATGTACTAAAAGTCTAATAGCCTCATCTAGGAAATAACAATAACAGCAGACAAGCATTCCCAACTCCAAGGCAAACACTAGTAATAACTGCTTATACCAACTATTTCAGTTCAGTCAAAAACACACAGAAACAGAAAGAAGGTCTTAAGAGATAAAACAACAATTCCCAAGTCAAATTGCAAATCAATGAGAAACAAAACCCAAGAAACGAAATCTCTCAGTGAAAGAATTAACCATATAATGATAGATTACAATCAGAACACATTCACAGAAAAGAGCCAAGAAAGCCAGACACAAGATAATAACTTTCATACCATGATCATTACCATGATCAATACTATAAAAGAGGAAATCTGGGAGGAATTAAATAACTGCATCAACCACTTTGAACAAGAACAAAACATACATTTGGAGGAGTTGAGAAACACACTTCAAGAAACAAAAACAGGCACAGAACAGTTAAAACAGTCTCAAGCAGAGTTTAAAATTGAACTAAAACATAAGGTCTCTTTACCACAAAATTCAACAGAGAGTCTTATCAGCAGAAATAATGAGGCAGAAAATAGAATTTCAGATCTTGAAGACAAGGTGGAAGAATTAACCAGATCAATGAAAGAGGTTTTTAAAGCCAAAAAGATACTTGAGAGATATGTTCAAGAGTTATGGGATACCCTGAAGAAGCCTAATCTACATTAATGGAATACCAGAATAAGAATTCCAAAATACCACACCTGAGGAAATTTTTCAAATTATCAACAAGGAAAACTTTCCTCATCTAAAGGAAGAGAGGCCCATCGAAATACCAGAGGCATTTCACACCCCAAACAGATATGACCAAAATAGAAACTTGCCATGGCAAATAATAGTCAAAACATTCCACATTCAAGACAAAGAAATGGTGCTGAGAGGTTCAAGGGAAAAAAAAAGTCACTTTTAAAGGTAAACCTATTAAAATAAAAAGTGTTTTTTAATGGAAACTGTAAAAGCAAGAAGAGCTTGGAGAGACATACTTCAAGTATTAAATGAGCAAAAATGTCAACAAAGGCTAATATACTGAGCAAAACTATCTGTCATGATCGAGGCAGAAAGAAAAGTTTTCCAGCACAAAGACAACTTGAAGGCTTACATGTCTACCAAAACAGGTCTTGAAAAAATGCTAGAAAAGATACTCAAGCTTGAAGAAAAGTACAAGCGTATCCAGGAGGACAGAAGGGAAGTATAATGCCACCAAAAGCTAAAAGCCAAATAATACATCTATGAAAGTCACTAAACATAAAAAGTGTCCATAATTAAAAGTAATTTCTCCATTATAACATTAAAGGTCAATGGAATTAACTCACCAATCAAGAGACACAGATTACAAATTTGGATTAAAAATCACAACCTATCAATCTGCTGCCTTCAGGAAACTCATCTTACCACGAAAGATAGGCACATCTTAAAAATAAAAGGCTGGTCAAAAATTCTACAAGCTAATAGAACCAGGAAGCAGGCAGGGGTAGCTCTTATGTTATCAGACAAAGTGGACTTCAAACCAAAAAAATTATAAGAGAAACACATGGATACTACATTTTAATCACAGGTACAATTCACCAGGAAGACTTCACAATACTGAACATATATGCACAGGCACTACGATCCTTAGAGATTAACAGCCACAGTAGTGTTCCTATACTAAAGGGGAACACAAGAAATGGCTCTAGACAATGCTACTGAGTCCTTACACCTCATCAGAGAGGAGGACCCAGAGGGAAGTTTGACATGCACACTAAAGGATGCTCCAGGAATGGGGGTGGGGGGAGTGAGCACTAGGAGAAAGAGAAGGAGAGGAGGGGCTGGAGAGGTGGCTCAGGGGTTAAGCCTCTGCCTTGCAGGCGGAAGGTCCTGAGTTCGGATCCCAGATCCCACGTATAGACGCCAGGGGGAAGCGGGGGCGGCCTGCGCTTCTGGTCCTGGTAGGGCAGAGCCTGCGAATCCCGGGGCAGAAGGAGGTGGAGGCGTCCATGGTGGTTCCCGAATTCTTCCGTGGTTCTACACACACACAAACACACACACACACACACACGCACGCACGCGCGCACACATACATACGTACACATGCACAATTGAATAAATAATAATAAAAAATTATTAAAAAAAAAGAGAGGGAGAGGGGAAAGCAAATGGAAAGGCAGGAGGGAGCAAGGGATCGAGAGATGGGTTAAGGGAGGAAGGGTTATGGGGTACTTATCAACTTTAAATGACTGGAAGAAATAAATTAAAAACAAGATAGACCGCAATTTTGAACATATATGCACCTAATACAGGCTCCTCCACATTCATTAAGCAAATGCCACAGCATTTAAAGCAAGAAATGAACCTCAAAAAGATAATTTTTGGGGATTTCAATACTATCATCTCAACATGGAACAGATAAACAGGTCAAAAATTTAAAAGAGACACACTGGAACTTAATCTAACTCCTACTGAAATGGACCTTACTTATCTCTATCAAACTTTCCATCCACACACCAAAGAGTGCACATTTTTCTCAGCAGCACATAGAACTTCCTCCAAAATAGACCACATATTGGGCCACAAAACAAATCTTCACATATGCAAGAAAGTTGAAATTCTAGCCTGTACCCTCTCAGACAACCATGGTCTAAAACTTGACATCCACAGCACAACAAACAATGGAAAATACAGTAACTCCTGGAAACTAAATGCTATGATGCTGAATAAGAATTGGATTCAGGAAGAAATTACAAAAGAAATTCAAGATTTCCTGGGAGCTAATGATAATGAAAGTACAACTTATCAAAATCTTTGGGACACAATGAAAGCTGTCCTAAGAGGTAAGTTAATAGCTATTAATGCCTACAACAAAAAATAGAAACATCATAAATAAATAACTTAATAATGCAGCTTAAAGCTTTGCAAACACATGAGCAGTCTGATTCCCAAAGCAGTATAAGACAGGAGATTAGCAAAATAAGGGGAGAAATATCCCAAATTGAGATAAGGAAAACAATACAGAGAATCAACCAGACAAAAAGCTAGTTCTTTGAAAAAATCAATAAGATTGATACACCCCTAGCTAAATTAACCAAAAACAAGAGAGAGAAAACCCAAATTAACAAAATTAGAAATGAAAATGGAGTTATCACTACCAATACCCAAGAAATTCAGAGATTATAAAATCATTCAAAAACCTATACTCTGGGAAATTTGATAACACAAAAGAAATGGATGAATTCCTAAGTAAGCACAACTTACCTAAATTGAATCAGGAAGGTTTGAATTATTTAAATAGTACTATAACATATGAGAAAATCGATGAAGTAATCTCAAATCTTCCCACCAAAATATGTCTTGGACTAGATGGATTCAGCAAAGAGTTCTACCATACATTCAAGGAACAAATAACACCATAACCAGTTTACTCCTTAAACTGTTCCATCAAATAGCAAAGGAAGGAACACTACCAAATTCCTTCTATGAAGCTAATATAGTTTTAATCCCAAAACCTAATAAAGATACATTTAAGAAAGAAAACTATAGGCCAATCTCTTTGATGGACACAGATGCAAAGATTCTCAACAAAATCTTGGCAAATCAGATTCAAAAACATACCAAAAAGATGATTCATGGTGATCAAGTAGGCTTTATCCCAGGCACACAAGGTTGGTTCAACATAATGCAAATCAATAAATGAAATTCACCATATAAACCAGTCCAAAATTCAAGACCACATGATACTCTCGATAGATGCAGAAAAAGCTTTTGACAAGATCCAACAGCCCTTTATGATCAAAATCCTAGAGACAGTTGGAATGGAGGGTATCTTAATCAATATAATAAAAAGCTGTATACAACGAGCCAACAGCAAGGATTATACTCAATGGGAAAAAACTTGAAGCATTCCTGTTTGATCAGGAACTAGTCAAGGCTGTCCACTCTCATCACTTCTATTCAATATTGTACTTGAAGTCTCTAGCTGGACCCATAAGACAAGAAAGGGAGATAAAAGGGATTCAAATTGGCAAGGAAGAAGTCAAGTTATCTCTATTTGCAGATGACTTGATCATATACCCGAGTGATCCTGAAAACTCCACCAGGAAACTTCTGGAACAAATACAGAAATTCAGCAGGGTAGCAGGATATAAAGTAAATGTACAAAAATCAGTGGCCTTCCTCTATGTCCAGGATGAAAAAAATAAAAAAGCCCTAAGTGAAACAATCCCATGTACTATAGTCCCCCGAAAAATGAAATACCTTTGCTTTGCTATAAACCTAACAAAGGAAGTAAGAGACCTTTACAATAAAAACTTTAAAACCCTAAGGAAAGAAATTACAGAAGACACCAGAAGGTGGAATGACCTCCCATGCTCCTGGACTGGCAGAATCAATATCATATAAATGACCATCCTACCAAAGGCAATATACAGATTCAATGCTATACCAATCAAAATCCCAAAGCAATTATTTAAAGAAATTGACCAATCTCAAAATTCATATGAAAGCACAAAAGACCCAGGATACCAAAAGCAATCCTGGGTAACAAATATGCTGGTGGTATCACCATACCAAACCTTAATCTATACTACAAATCCATAGTAATAAAAACAACCTGTGGTGACTCCAAAATAATACATAGATCAAAGGATAAGGGTAGAAGATCCAGATATAAGCCCACACAATTACAGCCATTTGATCTTTGACAAAGGGGCCCAAAAAATCCAATCGAAAAAGAACAGCATGTTCAACAAATGGTGCTAGCAAATCTGGATGTCCACATGCAGAAGATTAAAACTGGACCCATATTTGTCACCATGTACAAAAATTAATTCCAAATGGATCATGGACCTCAGTATAAGTATGGAGGCTATAAAATCCTTATTTGAAAGGGTAGGGAACTCCATTGAGCTGAGTGAGCTAGGCCAATAGTTCTTAAATGGAAATCCTTTATCACAGTCACTACAAACAACACTCAACAGATGAGATCTTATGAAATTAAAGAGATTCTGCACAGATAAAGAGAGTGTAACCAGATCAAAAAGGCAACCCCCAGAATGGGAGAAAATCTTCAATAATCACATATCTGATAGAGCTCTATTATCCAGAGTGCAAAAAGAACTTAGAAAACTAAACCCCATGGAAAAAAATGGCCCAAAAAAATGGGCTTTGGCACTCAAATGAAACTTTAGCAGGGACAAATTGAAATGTCTAACAAATATCTTAAATAATGCTCTGCATCCTTAGCCATCAAAACCTCCCTGTGATATCATCTCACCCCTGTCAGGATGGCAAAAATCCACAATAGAAACAACACCAAATGCTGGAGAGAATGTGGAGAGAAGGGAACTCTCCTACATTGCTGGTAGGAATGTAGGCTTATACAACCACTCTGGCGAGCAGTCTGGTGATTCTTAAAAAAGTTAAATTGAAATGCCACATGACCCTGCTATTCCACTTCTGGGAACATGGCACAAGCAGGACCATATTCTTAGCAGCACTGTTTACAATAGCAATGTCGTGGAATCTACCCAAATGCTCAACAGTTGATGAGTGAGTAAGGAAAATGTAGTACATTTATACAATGAAATACTACTCAGCCATCAAAAATGATGAATTAAGGAAATTTGCTTGGAAATTGATGGAATTAGAAAAAATTATGCTGAGCTATGTATTCCAGACACAGAAAATTAAGTGCCATGTGTACTCCCTAATAGGTGGATCATAGTACCAAACATACTTAGTGACACACTCAAAGATACATCTCTGTAATACTTCTAGTAATTGCAAAGATAATAAACAGAAGGGAAGGAGGGTCCAGCCAGAACCAAGGAATGAGGGGATCATGCTATAGCAGAGAAAATAGGCCACCATCAAGTACTGCAAGTAAGTAGTGAGATATCTGGTTAAGCTCACTCACTTTCCTTCCTGGTCACTTGCAAGTGAAGGGGATTGATCTCACCAGTCGGGGCAGGCATAGAGACTTGCAGATAGATGGTAACCATCTGCAAATGGGAGACTCACCCCCCCCCACTGCAGTCTCCTAATCTTATTCCATCTACCTTTGAATCTACTCTTACAGTAAGACTCTATTTTAACAGCCTTTGTTCTCTGGCTAGGAGAAGACATTCAATACCCATCAGGATGGAGCCAAGGGCAGTACAGGAACACCAAACTGGAAAAAAAAATAACAAAAGAAACATAATTCAGACCATCAGAGACCCTATATTAATCACCTGGAACCAGGCCAGCCTATCTTTCCCCATCCTAAAGCTAAGGAAATATGCAGAAGAAGAGGCCGTAAAATTCTAAGAGCCTAAAGATGGGGAGGAGCAACGATATGCAAGATACTCCACACAAGTTAGGGCCGAAGGAACCATAATTGGACTTTGCATGACCTGGGCAATAACCGACCTAGCATTGACCCCTCAAAGTCTAGCATGGATCACAGGCACTAGGATTCTTAGAAGCAAGGTATAAACAGCCACAATAGTGTTCTTATACTAAAGAGGAACACAAGAAAGGGCTCTAGGCCATGCTACTGATTCCTTACACTTCATTAGAGTGGAGGACCCAGAGGGAAGCTTGACATTCACACTAAAGGATGCTCCAGGGGTGGAGGGAGGGGTGGCAATGGGAGAAAGGGAGGGAAAGGGAAAGAGGAAATAAGGGGGTCCAGGGAGGGGTGGAGGGAGGGAAGGGACTGGGGTACCTATTAAGTTTGTATGAACGGAAAAAAATAAATTAATTAATAAAAAAAGAATGAGTAAATTGAACTTTGGAAAGATCAGAATATATCCATTGTAGTTTTTTTATGAATTTTTAATTTTTTTATTTATTTATACAATTATGCATGTGTGCGCATGTGTGTGTGTGTGTGTGTGTGTGTGTGTGTGTTGTGTGTGTGTATAGAACCATGGACGAATTCAGGAACCACCATGGACCCCTCCACCTTCTCCTTGTTTACTCTGCCCTGGGATTCACAGGCTCTGCCCTACCAGGACCAGAAACCAGGCTGCCCCCTCTTCTGCCCTGCATCTATATGTGGGGTATAGGATCCGAACTCAGGCTTAACCCCTGAGCCACCTCTCCAGCCCCCCATTGCAGTTTTTTATTAGGGAAGATCCAAGAATCCAGAAAACAATACAGTCTTTTACTATCCCTCTTGCTTGTGGCCCAGCATTAGTTAGTTGATATCTTCAGGCCAATTAGATGAAGTGGCCAACTCGACAATTGAAAGATTAGCTCTGTGAGTTAAAGGAAGACTGTGGAATGTGGGAGGACCAAGCCCATAGTGAGATCACTCAATTATCAGATACATAACATGGTTAAAGCTGGTTCTGTTCATCCTTGGTATATTTGGGCTGACACATACTGGAAAGAATGTTTTCCCTCTTGCAGATCTTTATATTGATATGCTCTGTCCAGATTAATTGTGGCTGTTGAGGAAATTAACATCATTGAAAAAAAAACCTAGAACTTAGCACTGAACATCAAAGTAAATGAATATCACCCCTTGTTGATTTCATATTGTCAAATTCAAGAATAATTAGTGGGAGAAGGCTGAAGAAATAGCAATTTCCTACTGTTCTGAGGTAGCTGCCTCAAGGTTAGCAAATAGAAGCTGATATAGCTGTGGCTCCAGCAAGTGTCAAACTTAGAATTTCACACCAACATTTTAGATACATCTGTGAAGAAGTGATAGTTAAGAAAACTCTTAGACAAGCTTATGGGAGGCTATCTAATTGCAGTGGGAAGACCTGATGTGTATATGCATAATTCAAGCTGGAACCTATTTGGAAGCTCTGCAACTACCTTTCTTTGTTGGATATCAAACAAAGTGTTGAGAAAGTAAGTACATCTATGGATTCACTACCTGTAAAATCTGAATTCCATCCTACCTGTCACAATTTGCCCACTAGCGTGATTGTGGCACAGCTACTGAGGGTGTAATTAACTGTTCTCTGATCCAATTTGAGGCCCGTCACACAGGGAATGTGTAGAATCAATGTCAAGCAGCATTAGCACCATTAAAAAGTCGTAATTGAATAGGCCATAAGACCTACAGGGAGAATTATTATGTCTCTTTATCTAAAGTATCACAGCATCAAGACATAAATATCTGTTTGTACACACAGACATTATCTACTATCAGTCACAGTCAGAAATACTTCTCTTTGTAGTTCTCATTCCTGAGGAGATCAAGAAGGAGCTCTGGGCTATGCCACTGAGTCCTGAACCCTCATTAGGGTGGAAGACTCAGAGGGATGTTTGACATTCAAATAAACAGATGCTCCAGGGGATGAGAGGGAAGAAGAGTAAGATACCAGGAGAGGGGGAGAGAGGGAGGGAGTGAAAGGAAGGGGGAAGAGTGGAGAGTGTAATAGGGGACGACTGAAGAGGGGAGGATTAGAAGAGGAGGGGTACCTACTGAGCTGGTATGATTAGGAAAATAATAAAATGTGGGAGAAAAAAGAAACACATTTCTTTGCAATGACTGGAGGCAAATATGCATACCCACATCTATACCTCATGTTATGAACAAGTTTTGGTAGAGAACTCCATTTTCAGCATGGCATTTATGCTTTCCTCTTAGTATACAGGACCTTTGTGGAAGAGGAGTTGGAAGGAATGTAAGAGAAGAGACAGAGTAAAATGATCATAAAATGACATCTTCCAAACATGATCCTACATGGCCATCACTACTCCACTGCACTTGTTTGCTGACATTGTTACGATGCAGGACTGTCTCGGCAATGACTAGCTCAGAAACCAATTGTCCTACCAATTGCCAATGAATAAATGCCAAATATCTGATTATCAGAAAGGGGAGGCAAAATATTCTTTTTATGTACCCACTTAGTGAGCTTTCTAGACTTAATCATATGTTCCCAAATCCATGGCTACAAAGACAATACTGCTTAAACTCAGCAGGACACAAAATAAAATAAGTCACTAATGTAGAAGCAAAATTTGCATAGAAAAGTGGAGGATGGCAAGGGTAGAAGGGAACAAAGGGTGGCAAATAGAGATTACTAAACATGCAAGGAAAATTATACACATTCATGAAGTGGTCAAAACCCAAAATTTATTAGTAATAAAATGGAAAAAAATCCAGAATCACAATGATGTTACATGTTAGTGTAACTCTTTAAATCTAAGTTTTGCTTTGAGTTAACTTGCCCTTTATCTTGTTTGTGTGCATTGGTTCTTTGAGGATCAATGACAGAAGTCAGTGTCTCCCTGTTTCCTAACCTGTGGTTTTATCTCCTGTTGCTCACAATGGAGTTTTCTCTGCTTCCTTCCTCAAAGAGCCTGGCGTAGGCTTCTAACTGACTATTACTTATATACCTTCAGTCTGTTTGTTAATTGAATCAAATTTTATTTTATAAATAAGTATTATATATCTACTAACTATAATATGTAACAAAAGGAAACAGAAAAATATTGTTTTGATTAATCACTGGTTTCTCAAACCTGGCAATATCTCTCAGACACATACTTAGTTCCATTGGATCTAAGTTTTTGTTTTACTGATGATTCTGTTTTGATTGCAACATGTCACATATTTCATTAGACTTGACTCACTTTAATTATATCTGAAATAAAGGTCTTTTTTCTTGCTGTTGCGAAAACATCATAATGATGTAAATTATTCATAGTGAATAATTAAAATTACTAAATATTCATAGGAATAATTAAGTGGTGACATTTCACTGATAATTATAATATTTACAGTGTTATTCTGTGTATTTACATACACAGACAAACTAAGCCTCATGTTCAGTTGCCCTGGTATTTTCAAGATGTCCCTTGCCTTGTACTTGTAACCATGTCAACCACACTGTAACCACTGTGTCTTTGCTATCTTCCCTTGGAATATTATTGATAGAATTATGAAAATCACTGACCTAAATATTCATTTAAATTACAATATAAATCCACTTTCTAGAGACTTTTCATATTTTTTAAAATGAAAATAAATACTTTCACAAATTTGAAAAAAATATATATATATTTATATAGTTTACTGTGAATATATTTCATCCCAATAATGCTCCCTTATTCCTTCTCTTCTCATTTTGACCTCCTTCATATTACCAAACAGGTACTCTCTTAATTTAACAACTCTTTGCTTGTGTGTGAGGTGCACATTTTGTGAGACTTGCACAGTTGCTATGTGCTCATGATTCCAATACTCTGTCAAAGAGAAGTCAGAGTCTCATATCATTATTTTGCATCCTTAAGTTCTTACACTGGCTCTGCTATCACTTCCACATTGATCTCTAGGCCTTGGTGTGATATGGATGTCACTCATTTTCACAACCTTGACCAGTTGCATTTGTATTACCAGTCATTTAATGGAAGAAGAAACACTTCTGATCAGTGATGATAGCAACAGTAGTCTAAGGGCGTAAAAGTGAATGCAGAGAAGATAGTTTGACCAGAGATGCATTTAACAAAATGTTAGTTGTGTTGCCCACCAGTTTCTAAGACCCTGCGATCAAAGAGAGCTCTATGATCCACATATGTAGAGGAACAGGAGCTGGAGGAACATATTGGAATTGATGAAAGGAGGGGAGGATGGGAGGGATGAGCAAGATTTGGTTCATAATTAATTTATAAAATCTTCTGGGTATAAACCAGATGCTTTGAGTTTAAGCTACATTATGATTTTCCAAACACACTTTCCAATGTGCTTACCGAGTTTGGGATGAGGATATAAATTCATTTTGCATTTATATGAAAAATAATCAATTAAAATAATAGTTGTGAAGTAGAGCATAAATGCTTCTTGCATGTTTTGTGGGTGTTTCAGACATAGATATCTCTGTTTTCAATGGAATATTAAATTATTTTGCTAATAGATATGTGCTATCTATGATTTGCAAAGTAAAATATAGACTAAGAGAAATACCAAATAGGTGGCTGGATAAATGGCTCAGGGGTTAAGACACTGCCTCAAAAGCAGAAGGTCATGAGTTCTGATATGGGCTCCCATATAAAAACACCAGGCGGAAACGACAGATGCCTGCACTTCTGGCCCTGGTAAGCCAAACCGGGAAATCCCAGGGCGAACCAAGAAGGAGGTAAATCCTGGGTGATTCTAGAAGTCACCTTTGGACCTCCACAGGGATACACATGCCCTCTAATACACACACACACACACACACACACACACACACTAAAGGATAAGGTTTTTTTTAAAGAAATATAAATTTTATATATGTACATATGGAAATATATTTAAGGTATCAGAAAAATTTAAGACACATTTATGGTGTAAAAAGGGAAAAGGAACAACTTTTATATTATTTGATTACTTTAAATTTAGGAAACATATTCCTATTTAATTACGGTGGCATATTTTGTGGAATAGAGTGACTAGAAACACAGATAATGGTGTATAATAAAGATGATTCATTAAAAAGATAATTTATCATTAATAAATGTTAATAATTTTAATGTGCTCCAAGAACTTCTTCCTTAGTGTTTTGAGCAAATATGTTCTGTTGACAAAACTGCTTTCCTATAAGATGTTTCTTTATTTGATCATAGAAACATGCCTTTATTTAAACATTTTTTACTAATATTTCCACTCATACAAACTTAGTAGGTACACCAGTTCCCTCCCTCCCTACTCCTCCCCCGCCCCCCTGATCCCCCTCTCCTCACCACTCCCTCCCAATCCCCCAGTGCCCCCCCCAATCCCCAGAGAATCCTTTAATGTGCATGCCTGACTCTCCTCTGGGCCCTCCTCTCTGATGACATAAAAGGACCCAGTGGCATTTCCCTGACCCTGTCCTGTGTTCCCCTTAAGCATAGGAACACTACTGTGGCTGTCAATCCCTTGCCTCCAAGGATCTTGATGCCTTTAGCAAATGCTAGACTTTGTGGTGTCAATAGTGTGTTGGACATTGAGCGGGGCATGCAAAATCCAATTATGATTGCTTTGGTCCTAACTTGTGTGGAGTATCTTGCATATTATTGCTCCTCCCATCCTTGTGCTCTTACAATCTTATCGCAAATTTCCCTGACCTTCAGGACGGAGAGAGATTAGGCTGACCTAGTTCTAGGTGGTTGATATAGAGTCTCTGAAGTTCTGGATTATGGTTTGTTGATTTTTCTTTTGCAGTTTTCCTGCTCCTGCAATGCCCTTCACTCCATCTTGATGGGCATTTTATGTCACCCCCTGGCCAGAGACAAAAAGCTGTTAAACTGGAGTCTTGTTATAAGAGCACATTCACAGGTAGATGTAATAAAAGTAGGAAACCACAGTGAAGGAGGGGTCAATCACCCATTTGCAAAATGGTTACTTTTTATCTTCCATACTATATGCCCTCCCCATCTGGTGAGATCATACCCCCTCAGTTGTAAAAGATCAGGAAGGAAAGTCTGTGAACTTAACCAGTAGGTACACCGGTTCCCTCCCTCCCTCCTCCTCCCCTGCCACCCCTGATCCCCCTCTCCTCACCCCTCCCTCCCGACCCCCATCATTACTTACTTGCAGTCCTTGATGGAAACCTATTTTCTCTGCTGTAACATGGTCCCCTCTCTCCTTGTTTCTGGTGTGGCCCTCCTACACCATCCCTCCTGTTCATAATCCTTGCAATTACTGTACGTATTACAGAGATTTATCTTTGAGTGTCTCTAGGTGCGCTGGGCAGGTTTGGTACTAGAAGCCACCTATTAGGGAGTACATACGGTGCTTAATTTTCTGGGTCTGGGATACTTCACATAATATAGTTGTTTCTAATGACATCCATTTCCCAGCAAATTCCAGTAATTCATCATTTTTGATGTCTGAGTAGTACTCCATTGTATAGATGTAGCACAGTTTCCTTATCCACTCATCAACTGTTGGACATTTGGGTTGATTCCATGACTTTGCTATTGTAAACAGTGCTGCTATGAACATGGTCGTGCTTCTGCTATCGAGGTAAATTTTTCCTGTATGTGGGGTTATTCCCAAAAGTGGAATAGCAGGGTCATATGGCATTTCAATCTTTAATTTCTTTAAGAATCTCCAGGCGGCTCACCAGAGTGGTTGTTTGAGCCTGCATTCCCACCAGTAATGTAGGAGAGTTCCCCTCTCTCCACATACTCTTCAACATTTGTTGCTGTTTGTATTGTGGATTTTTGCCATCCTGACCGGGGTGAGATGATATCTCAGGGAAGTTTTGATTTGCATTTCCCTGATGTCTAAGGAAGTGGAGCATTTTAAGATATTTGTTAAACATTTAATTTCATCCCTGGTAAAGTTGTTGTTAAGTTCCAGGGCCCATTTTTCAATTGGACCATTGGTTTCCTTGGTCTTTAGTTTTCTAAGTTCTTTGTGCACTCTGGACAGTAGAGCTCTATCATATATGTGGTTAGTGAAGATTTTCTCCCATTCTGTGGGTTGCCTTTGAGCTCGTGTTACAATCTCTTTATCTGAACAGTAGCTCTTTAATTTCCAAGATCCCAACTGTTGAGAGTTGGTAGCAGTGACTGTGCCATTGGATGTCTGTTTAGGAACTGTTGGCCTAGCCCAATCAGCTCAAGGGAGTTTCCTATCCTTTCAACTATGATTTTTATAGTCTCTGGCCTGATATCAAGGTCCTTGATCCATTTGGAATTAAGTCTTGTACATGGTGACAAGTACGGGTCCAGTTTTAATCTTCTACATGTGGAGATCCAGTTTTGTCAGCACCATTTGTTGAAGATACTGTTCTTTTTCCATTGGATTTTTTGGGCCCCTTTGTCAAAGACCAAATGGCTGTAATTTTGTAGGCTTATATCTGGGTCTTCAACCCTTATCCATTGATCTGTATGTCTATTTTGGAGCCAGTACCAGGCTGTCTTTATAACTATGTATTTGTAGTATAGACTAAGATTTTGGTATGCTGATACCTCCAGCAGTGTTTTTGTTACTCAGGATTGTCTTTGCTATCCTGCGTCTTTTGTGCCTCCATATGAATGTTGAGATTGTTTGGTTAACTTCTTTAAAGAATTGCTTTGGAACAATTGTAAGAAAGAAAATTCTGTTAACTATTTAGCAGCTTTTAAATCATTTTAGATCATTGTGTGTTTTCTTGTTATTTTAGCCTGCTTACACTTCGAATAAGACACAAGGTATTGTAATACCTTGTGAGTCACTTCAACAAAAAACGTCCTTGGAAGTAGTTCATTTTGGTGCCCATATAATGAAATAGATTTTATTGTGACATTTTTATACCATAGTGCTGTCTACAGGAAAAAAACTTTCAGTGAGGTGTCCTTTACATATCATATAATCCATCCTTTTCAAGTACGCAATGCAATGATTTTTTGTTTACTTGACCAAGCTGTATAATCATCACCATGTTTCAACTTCAAAATGTTTTCTCTACCCCAGTAGAATCCCTTGTGCCCAATTTGCTGATCATCTTTCTCCCTACTGTCTCTCCCAGACAATCATAAAGTAATTTCTATGTATGTAATTTTCTTTTCTGGACATTTGATATAAATATAATAACACTGTGGAAAAAAAAAGAATTGCTTTGGAATTTTAATTAGTATAGCATTGAATTTGTATATTGCCTTTATTAGGATAGTCATTTTTATGATGTTGATTCTGCCTATCCAGGAACATGGGAGGTCTTTCCATCTTCTGGTGTCTTCTGCAATTTCTTTCTTGAGGGTTTTAAAGTTTTCATTGTAAAGGTCTTTTACCTCCTTGGTTAGGTTTATACAAAGGTATTTCATTTTTTTAGGGGCTATAGTAAATGGGATTGTTCCTCTCAAGGCTTTTTCACTTCTTTCATTCTGGGCATATAGGAAGGCCTCTGATTTTTGTACATTTATTTTATATCCTGCACCCTGCTGAACTTCTCAATTAGTTCCAGGAGCTTCCTGGTGGAGTTTTTGGGATCACTCATATATAAGATCATGTCATCTGCAAATAAGGATAGCTTGACTTCTTCCTTGCCAATTTGAATCCCTTTTATTCCCCTTTCTTTTCTTATGGCTTCAGCTAAGACTTCAAGTACAGTATTGAATAGAAGTGGTGAGAGTGGACAGCCTTGTCTAGTTCCTGATCAAAGTGGGATTGCTTTCAGTTTTTTCCCATTGAGTATAATCCTTGCTGTGGGCTTGTTGTATACAGCTTTTATGCCTTTGTAGCATGGTTAGAAATAAGACAATTGGCTTCCACATGTAAAAATATAGTATTATATATAGGCAACATAAGAAACTGAAATGAAGTTCCTCAAACTCTTAAAGATTGTACAAAACTGATTGACTTGGTTAGAATTCAATGATCATGGAGAGTTGAATTGTTCAGGGACAAATTGCTTTCAAGTATCTTCAGTCTCCTTTATAAGCATTCATATGACTTTACATTCATTCAAATATCAAGTATATTTTTTAGAATGTGGTGATCAAACAATGATTGTCACTGATCAAAAGCTAAAAATTTCTCCAAATAATGTCTAAAATACATAAAAATACAAAATAAATGTACAAAAATCAGTGTCCTTCCTATATACCCAGAATTTCCTTCAATTTGAGTCAATTCCACATCTATTGCCCCTAATGTATTTATTAAATGAATTGCATCATGGCTTTCTTCATTCCATGGTGACTAAAAGTTCTTGGAATTGGTGTTATGTTTGAATAAGTTGTTTGCATCAACATGAATCCATGACACTAGGCTATAGTCACTCATATTTTTCTACAAATAAAGTATATCTTTTTCTTTATGAGTTGGAAGGTATGCTTTGACTTTATTAAGCATAATTCTGATTTCTTAATTTTACTTACTAAAACAAAAAGTTACCAGAACAACCTGCTACTTTATTATATTCATTTCTTAGTTATTGACTCAAACCTTGATCAACATGTATGAAATGGACTTGAAATTTCCTTCGTGTAGGAATTTAATTGTAGGTTCAATTAAGATTGCTAACTGATTTCTAAATAGAAAGATTAAGCAAGATTAATTCAATTCAAATCAACCCAGTATAAACATGTAAGCATTTCATATAAGAAAAATAAAAGAGTAGAGTTTGAGAGATACAGCTATAGAAGCAGGAAGATGATAGGATATTAAAAGGAAAAGTTATAAAGTGACAGTCATGGATTCAGTAAGATAGCTTAGGGGTAAGGTGCCTGCTTGCAAACCTGGTATTGATGCACAGCAACTAGCTTGGGGAAGGAGACCTCTAACATCTGAAGATCTGACTTCCACTAGTGTTCCATTTTCTCCCCTCCCCCATCTTCTCTCTCTTCTAATTCCATTTTCTCCCCTTCTCCTCTTCCATTCACTTACCTCCTTCCATTCAGTTCCCTTCACTCATCCCCTTCCCTTAGCCTCTGCTTTTGTTCATTATTGTTCTCCAGTTATTCTCTTGCAAGGAAATAAATACAGTATCAAAATGAGTGGATTTTTTAAAAAAAATGAAAATCAAGATTAATCATCACATCTACTAACATACAAATGCCCAATGTCTTTTTCTAATTTCTAGGTTTCTTTTTCTGTTGTCAGTTTTAATCTACATAATTTTACACAGTGAAAAATACAAAAGGACTTGAATTTTGTGCCAGTTTCTTACTTTTCCTCAATCACATTGTTTTATGTCTTTTAATTTGTGAGAGAGAAATACCACTTCAAGTACGTAAACTTACAAAGACCGGTCGATTGCATATGTATGTAAAAAATTATTAAAAGTTGACATGATATTAAATAACTAGCTATTTCACATTTGAAATTTCAGTCCTTAGATAATTTTTGAGGTAGAGTACAGATCACAGAGATCAAGTCTTCATTGCTTCCACATTTTTGAGATGAGGTATCTAACTATTGATAAAATTTGATCTTAAAGTTGTGGAGCATAGTTTTCATTTTATTTTCAAATTAGTTTCATTAAGTTTATATGAATTTCTTTATTCCTTGTAATTCTTACAAAAGTTCATATTACTCTTATCTTAATCATGAACCCATTTAATTATTTTGTGTATCTGTATAATTTCCTATATATTACACATATGTGAATATCATAAACCAGTTTTTCTTTGTTAAAGTTTGTTTATGCCTTAACAATTTCATTTCTGTTGTATGATTTACAGTATTTTACATAACCCAATTAGCTCATCTCTTCTTCAGCAATTCATTTTTTAATTTTGTTTTATTTTTTATTATTTATTTATTCAATTGTGCGTATGTGTGCGCGTGTGTGTGTTTCTGTGTGTGCGTGTGTAGAACCACGGACGAATTCGGGAACCACCATGGACCATCTCCTCCTTTACTCTGCCCCCGGATTCACAGGCTCCACCCTACCAGGACAGAAACGCAGGCTGCCCCGCTTCTGCCTGGTGTCTATACGTGGGGTCTAGTGATCCGAACTCTGGACTTTCCGCCTGCAAGGCAGTGGCTAAACCCCTGAACCAGCTCTCCAGCCCCAATTTTGTTTTATTTTTATTCTATTACAATTTCATATATGTAGACAACACATTTTGATCATATGTACCTCTATCTCCCTTCTGCTTCTTCTGGACATTTTGCTAGCATCTCTACTTCTTGCCAGTATGCCAAAAATTATTTTAAATTGGAAAATATAAGTTAATATGTAAGCAATAAAAAATACATTAAGAATGCAGATACTTATGATTGAGCTCCCAATTCCACATGGTTAGGAACATATGATAAAGCTAAAAAAATAGCACTTTGTCCATCTTCTATAAAACTAAAAACATGATGTGAACACATGGAGACTGGGCCACAGGAGGCTATCCCTATTATCGGCACATGGAGACCCAGCCCACGGGGTGCCATGCACGTTGTGTATACATGAAGCCTGTCTCATGAGAAGCCTTCATTTTGTGAGTACACAGATATGGATCAGGATTTTGGCAGGCAGTGTGGTATGTCAGGCTATTAATCATTTACTTCCACAGGTCAGAACACTGAATGTAGAAATAGTCTCATCTCCTCTCTGTCACCATCAGATACACATGGGACACAGCAGCCACTGTCTCTAGGTGCAGTGTTCAGCAATTTCATTATCATTCCAAAAATTTTGCAATTATTACTGTCATAAAGATATAATGAAATCCCCATTTTATTTTCTTCCTATTTTTCTGTTTATCCTGTGTCTGTTTATGCCATGCTCTATATCAGCTTTGTCAAATAAAACATGTTTGAAGATAGAAATTGCCTAAATTATGCTTTATGCAAAGTAGAATTCCCCAGTCCAATGCTTCTCTTGAATACTTGACATGAGCCTAATGAGACTGTGTTGTGACATTTGACTTTAATAAGGAAATTTATCCCACACAAGATGTGATTTGTACTTTACTAATAAAAATGTGGCAGCTACTTTCTAGTTTAAATAAAATAGAACTTTTCTGGATGTCTGCTTCCAACTCAAACTATGTAATGGAGGTTTTCATTGAATGAAAAAATTCATTATTCTACATTTCTTTATGACCTGATATGAATGTTAAAAGTGATGTGCGTTCATCTATATTAGAATATTAGATAATTTTCATCATCGAATATGTTGCCTCATATTATGAATTTACATGTCCTACAATTTGAAAATATAAATTATGTACACATGTATGTATTTATGATATTTGTATGGATTATGTAGAGATACATAGAAATAAAACTATGTATCATGAGTCAGAAAGATGATGTGCATAGGCAGTCCCATTAGCAAGACAGACCTGAACTTGATATTGCACATAATGTATATCTATAATATAGTTATAAATGTATATATGAATAAATATGTATAAATATATAAATACATAAATATAAATAAATATATATATAGTTATAAATGCCAAAAGAAGTAAACACATCAAAAGTCTCAGTAGAGGCGCAATGTTAATTAAGCTCCTTATCTCAGCAGATAAAAACCAGTGAATAATCCTAATGAATCAATGTTTATAAAGAGAGTAGAAAGATTAGGTAGGTATGGAAAGAAATTCTTCCATTAAAGCTAATAATGTCAATAGAGCAGATTGACCATATAATTAGGATATGGAAGCAGAAGTATTAGAAATTTAGGTCACACTTGTCTACACAAAGAATTTGAGGTTAGTTTGAATTACAATAGATGGTGTCTCAAACAAAATAAAATAGACAAATAAGAATATCCCTGTTTCCCTCATTGTGTTTAAAAAGGTCTTAATGAAATTTTTGGAAATTTTCTATGCAACTTCCTATATTTTATCTTTAATGAAAATATTTAAATTTTTTAAATTCTTTAACTGATTTCTGGAATACAATTAGGCCTCTTGTTTACCAATTCATAATCTCCTTCACAGGAACATGGGTTCCACCTTACTGAAATGGAATAGTCAAGGGAGAGGATACCCATCTTCTAGGGCCTGCATGAGCGTAGGATACTCACTTTTAGTGGCAAACTGCTGTTAATTATAAAATCTTCAATGAAAACCATGCATTCATTTATCCTTTATATAAGATCAACAAGAAAAGTAGAGCACCAGTAATTTCCTTTATCACCAACTAATATCCACTGCATTTACGAACTGCCTGTCCTTTGTGTAGGTAGTAGCTGAGCTCAGGTTGAGTTTTAAAATAAGCATATATATTTAGTATATATATTAACATACTATAGGAAAAATGCCTATAAAAACAGATTTTATATATATAATATATATATTATCTTGAAGAAGTCATTCTTGATGTTTAATTTTTCAGGTTAACTTTTTTTTAACTCCTTTCCTGCTACTATCAACCAAACCAAAGCTTTTGTTAGATCAGTTCTATCTTGATTCAAAGAGACCATGGTGTACCTTTCACTTACTCTGATGTAATTTCCCCAAAGCCTTTCTGGACTCACCTTAAGTGTTAATACAATATACTATCTTATGTACAGACACCTTATAACTAACCTCCAACATCTTTCTCTGTGAAATACAATCACTCATCAAACCATATCACTTTCACCTGTCACTCAAAATTGCTGTTTTCCAATTTTCTATTATTGTCTGATACAAGCTCCATTGGCCCACTTGAAGGATAGCCATAGACTTTCAATGCTGTCCTAGAAAGTTTAAAACACTCAAAGCTCTCTATAGGAAAGAAGAGACGAGCTATACACATAGAAATTTGGCTAAACTGTGTCCACATACAGTATCTTCTTTTGGCTTTCTCATGCATTTGATACTTTTTAATTTTTTTATTATTATTTACTCAACTGTGCGCATGTGCATGTGTATGTGCGTGCGCGTGTGTTTGTGTGTGTGTGTGTGTGTGTGTGTGTGTGTGTGTGTGTCTGTGTATGTGCAGAACCACGGACGAATTCGCGAACCACCATGGATGCCTCCACCTCCTTCTGCCCCGGGATTCACAGGCTCCGCCCTACCAGGACCAGAAGCGCAGGCCGCCCCCGCTTCTGCCTGGCGTCTATACGTGGGATCTGGGATCCGAACTCAGGACCTTCCACCTGCAAGGCGGAGGCTTAACCCCTGAGCCATCTCTCCAGCCCCGATGCTTTGATACTTTTTAACTGTGGAAATTTGTCTTTAATGTCCCTCTACATCATTTGACATTTGATTGTTCCCTTCCATCTCTTTCGACTGCTCTTTACTTTCTAATTCCATTGCCTTCCTGGGCCTTACAAGTACTGACAGGCTCAATATATCCTTATTCTTCCTTGTAAACTTACGTTGATACTCCTGCTGTTAAACTTTAAATAGCTTATTTCCAATTATCTTTGTCTTGTTAGTTTAGACATAACTTCCTCATGAGCACAATATTCAATCCTTTAACAGATTTATGAATTTCCATAATCACATTTTACACTGTTTTCTTCTGTCTTTTATCATATGTTACAGCGAGTTTCTGTAATTATTCACTATTTCTCTTATTAGCCTGTAAATGCTGAAGAAAAATAAAGATCATTTATGTTTTTGTAGGCATTTTTTCCTATAGTAAGTGCTGAAAGTTCTATAGAGTAGCTGTTTCTCCATTAATTTCTACTCAGCATTTTGTAAAAGTTAACAGAAATTTCATTTTTGTCAGCATAATATATTTCCTCCTTCTCTCTGTATTACATGTCTCATTGAAAAGCTTTCATATGATGAAAAGACCTCAGAAGGGATCAGAGCTGGTTGACTGTCTTTGTTCTCTACTTGGTCTGAGAAGTTCCTGTCCCTTCTGTTCTATGACTGTTCTACGTAGTTGTCAGTGTGTGAGGCAGTTCTTACCTTGAGGCTCCTAAAGCTACGGGAAAGCTCCACCAGGACACCAGTACACTGCATACTTTATACTCAGATGCAGCACAGACATTCTTGACATCTATCCACCCTGCTTGCTGAATTTCTTTGTGTGTTAGGACATTCCTGGAAGGTTCTATCTCCTCCAGAGTTTGCCTAGAAAATGGAATGTGCTACTAGTAAAAAAATGTTTCTTCACTGATTGATCTAGAGTGACTGGCCAGTGAGGTCCATACTCATTAATGCCCTCCCTCCCCAGTAATGGGATTACTTGTGACTCTGTGGCAACTTGACTTTATGTGAGAACTTGTTTTGAACGCAGGTTTCTAAGCTTGTATACTAACTATTTCACTGGTTGACCTCATAGACCCAGAAGAGGAACATTTATCCTGAGATCTACTATAATAAGAGCATGAAAGCCTATTTATTTATCATATTAATTCCAAGAAGAAATTATTAACTATGTGCAATAATTGTAAATTGTTAAATGTACAGGAGTCCATTTATCTGCATTAGCCTAATGTAATGGACATATTTGATCAAGCAGAATGCTAGGCATTTGGCTGAGCCTCTTGTTTTCCTAGCAAGGCTAAAAAATCTGTCTCCATGCTTAAGTAAATCAACTGTGTCAACCACCTTGTAGGATTCCTACCTCCCAGCATGAATTTGACTTATCCACATATTTGCCACAAGATAGTAGGAATGTCTAGCTCTCCCATAGGCTGTCTCTCAGTCTTTTCTCTGTCTGTGTGTCTCAGAGGGAGGTGGAGATAGGAGCTGGCAGACTTACAACATGCAAGGCACATGAACTTTGAGCTTTCAGATTCAAAGAGCATCATTTTCTCCATCTCCCTTTCTTATGTTCTTTCATTCAGGGCCTTTTTGCTGTTTGTCTGAGGACTCTGACGTCTTGTGTACCTCATTACCATGTGGTTCCCTTCCCAATCAGTAAGATGCCTTCCTGTGGCAATGTTAGATCGCTAGACCAAAGGAATCATGAGTGACTCCTGACATCTATCTATCCTGCTTGCTGAATTTCCTTGTGTGTTAGGGCATTCCTGGGAGGTTCCTTGATAGAAAAAAGCTAACACAAGAGAGACTTAAGAAATACAAGTTCTAATATAGATGAAGGCCTGATAACTAGGGGAACAACTGTTTACCCTTATAATGGAGGAACATTAGAACAGAAGGAATAGCTTAAAGTCAAACAGAATAGGGAGATAGCCACCTGCTTTGAACAACACAACATAAATAATGCATGGATTCTAAAGCCACTGACAGGCTAAGGGAATTATATTGTGGGGAAAAAGGAACAAGAAACAATTGAAAATTGAGACAATTGAAATTGACAATGTCAGGAATGCCACATGTCTGAGGAGTTAAGTCAGGACTGAATTAGGTGGCTCCTGCAGCTGGATCAGGGAATTGCCACATTCCAGTGAGCGTGGAGGAATATTACCAAATGACCTGACTTTGACAAACAGGAAGCTGTTTGGATTCCCTATATCTATTATTCTCTGTCTCAGAATAAACATAATATAAATTGATGATAAAAACAAAAGGATTATAACAGGACTCTGCATGATCTGCACAATGACCAACATATCATTGACCCCTCAAATTTTAGCATGGACTAAAGACGCTAGGATCCTTAGAAGCAAGGGATTAACAGTTACAATAGTGTTCCTATACTTAAGGGGAACACAAGAAAGAGTTCTAGGATTGCCACTGAGTCCTTACACTTCATCAGAGAGGAGGACCCAGAGGAAAGTTTGATATACTCATTAAAGGATGCTTCAGAGATGCGAGGAGGGGGCACTGGGAGAAAGGGAGGGAGAGGGGAAAGGAAGAGACAAAGCGGGTAGGGAACAGGGAGGTCTAGGGAAGGGTGGAGGGAGGGAGGGGACAGGGGTTCCTATTATGTTTGTATGAAAAAAAAGAAAAAAAGAAAATTCAAAAAAATGGAACTTAATATTTATTTAATGCTAATGTTTGTAATGTTAATTATATACAGTAATAACATAAAAGAAGCGAAAAGCTAAACATAAACATGCTCAACTTTTTTCTCATCTAATGATTTCTCTCTTCCTTTGCCACCTGATAGTACAATCAGAAGTTGCCACAAGCAGACAAGAGAAGTTGTCCTTACAAGAAAAATTGCTGGTAGAGGAAATATTGACTTCTAGTCCAAAGTGATGGTGGTGGTTTCTCTATCATTAGAATGCATTCATTTTACAGGTGAGGGTCAACATTGCATTTAAGACTAATACTACATGTAGGGAAGTAAGTAACATATCCATAAAAAAAGAACAACAACAACAACAACAAAACAAAACAAAAAAACTACTGTGATCAAAACTGAAGTATGAAAAAATTGGGATGTCAGGCAAGAGGTAACCTACAAAGAGGTCAGCAAGTGATTGAGAGAAGACAGTTTACTCAAAGTAATTAAAAATATCTGTGTGATCTTATAGTGCTTTGTGCTATTGATATGCAAAATTTTGTTGTCTATAATTTTAGTAGTTTTCTTTTCTTGTATAGGATATTTACATAGTCAAGAAGAGTTTTGAAAAACACACGAATTTTGAGTAGTAAGGAATGCTTGTATTTCAAAGACTTACTTTGAGCTATATAATCTCTGGCTGATTATACAAGATTTTCTAATCTTAAATTAATACAAAGAGAATGTCAGTACAATTCTATAACTACATAGATGATAAAATGTTTATAATAGAATAAAAACTAAAATTTTATGTAAGTATCCACATAGAAGATAAAATGTTTATAATAGAATAAAAACTGAAATTTTTCTGTATCTGTAGCATAATTTGGTCTCAACTAGTCAGCATTCAGTGCTTTCCAACTTATGTTCTTCTAACTTATCCATGAATTCCTGACAGCACAGTACTGAAATCATTTACAGTACGGTGCTACAAATTTTTATTTTGGTTACCATATGATTTGCAGTTGTGGAGCATATAGATGATCAGCAGTTATAGTATGCTTTTGTCCTGGAAATTTTAGATCTCTTCCTTACATTTTTATTTATGTTTAGTCTGCTTGATATCAATGTAATTTCTATTACTCTCTTTAAATTTCATGTCTTATATTTTCATGATATGAATTTTTTCTGTCTTCTTTTTCAATCTCTTATCATGTTTGTGGATGTGAGAGTCTCTACAGCAAACTTTCAAATAATCTCTCTACATAGTTTTTGAATACTGGGACAACAAAAAAATTTCAAAATATGATTTACTCTTTCCATTTGATCCACCTAATATCTACAAAAGCATGTTTCAATTTCTATTTTTTCCTTTTTTTAAATTTAAAATATTTTATTTATTTATTTATGAGAGAAAGAGAAAGAGCAAGAGAGAGAGAAGAGAGACCATCCTGTGGTGCACTGGTAGAGAAAAGAGGACAACTACAGGAAGTCCGTTGCTCTTTTCATCCACTATATAGATTTCTAGGGATCAAACTCAGGTAGCCAGGTTTATGAGAAAACACTTTACCTGCTAATTTACTTCAATCTTTGTCCCTCTGTCTCTTTCTCGCCATACTTTTAAAATATGAATTCCTTGCAATTCCTCTATAAATAATTTATTGTTGAAAACATATGTCAATACATTTGACTATTGTGTTATTTGGTTAAGCTACTTGATAACACTTCACTTCTTTTGGAATTTACTTAGACATTTTCAGGGAGATATAATAAGCAGTAAGCAATCTAGATGTATATTATATATCATATTATGCTAAATTAAGTGCACTCCTTTATATTTAAGAGTTTCTAAGGTGTTGGCATTTCTGTAAGGATGAGCCTTTTTCGATATCATATGAGTTCTGAACATCAGTCCTTGTAATACCTTAGAATAAGCCTTCTATCTCCAAGAGGGTCATTATGCATGAATAATGGCCAATATTTAGTCTGATACTTAAGAATGACCTTCCTTCTCAACTTCTGGGATTCTCTCTCCATGTTATTTTCCTACTAATCAGATTCTGAGGTCATACTTGACTTCTTTTTACTGGACTTTCATATTCATATCCAGAAATCAGGTAGTTTATGATGCTCTAACATTGTTTTCTCTTTTTAATGCCATAGACACAAAATTATCTCTAGTCAGTGAGCTGGGCCAGTGGTAGCATTTCTCTTGTTTATTTGCATTTTGCGTGCAATCACTCCCTTTAATTGTTTCATGGCTATTATTTCCCCAAAAACTGTCCCACATGTTTTGTTTCTCAGTTCTCAGTCATGAGTATACATTAATTACCTTAGTGTCACTGCTGCTATCATGCATCAGTAGGTGCGTGGGTACCTACCATTGAATGCTTCATGCAAGTTGACATTAAAGAGAAATATTCACCAATAGACAAAAATCCATCTTTCTATTGATTATGCTCTGAATAAGGGTATGAATTAGATGGTGCACAGCAGATACCATTATATTCAAATAAAACCATGCTTGAGTCAGATATCTACAAAAGTAACAGAAAATTTGATGTCACAGTATCTGATATGAAGGACCCTGAGTCACATATGGTGGTGTACTTTCCAGCTTATAAATTTTACATGCCTTGTTTTCCAGAACTCGATAAAACATTTCTGACAAGTCATTACCATTACTCCTCTTTCATATTTTGAGTAATTAAGGTTTATGCTCACTCGATCGGATAAAATATGTGAGATTTATGATTAAAGGCTGTAACACTTTTTTTTCTGATGACATGCTACAGAATGGTGGATGGTGCAATGCCACCGAGATATCTTGGTTTGGAAACATTTTTAGAATTAAAAAAAATCACTTACTGAACACGGGCATGGACAACTGGTGTTCAGAATAATAGCCAACTTGAATGCTTTGACATTTCCAGTTAGCTGTAGCTATAGCAGTGTCTTTCCTGGTTGTAACATCAGCAGGACTGCAGTGAAACACAGAGATAGAATTAATACAGTTGTTGTCTTAGGCAAACATTTATGCTTCCTGGCTGCCTTCTCAAACTTGAAGGACATTTTGCCAGTTTACAAAATACTTTTCTTTTGATATAACACCATGTATGCTAAGTTTATGCCTGTGGCATTTTTACAAGCAGAGTACAAACCTCTGGGAATATAAATTTAATGGAAATCCTGACAGCTTCCTATCTTTAACTAAGAGAATGCTGTCAGTGTTAGATGGTATTCTCCAGGTAATACTGATGAGGTCAGCTCTGTGCAGCAAGCTAATTGCAAGATGTGTTTCTGCTGACAAATTACAAACTGTGTGTATACATGCTATACAAATATAATGTAGTTCAGAGCACTGGAAAGAATCTCAACTCTCAGTATAAAAGTCATTATTCCACTGAGTAGAACTAGAAAATTGCTGCTCCTAGCACATTTTTAGGAATGCATGTAGTGTATCAATCTATCATAGTGAATATAAGCAGTCATCTTTATGTCTGAATCTTTCAAAGCTAATTTATATTAAAATTAAAAGATCTCAGACTAGAAATGACAAATACATATTTATTAGTTATCATTGATTTTCATCTCATTAATGTTACACAGAAATATTTTGGAAAAATATATTCAATCAATGATACAACATCTTCTTTCGAGACTATTAATTTTATATTTTTGTAAAATACTAAGAGGGTTCAGGAGAGAGTACAGTGGTAGAGCCTTAGTCTGGCATCTCAAGATTCTAGGTTAAATCCCTAGTACGTTCCCCCATGCACACACATAAGTAAAATACAGTGATTTAAATGGTGAAACTTAATTTTCATCCCAGTACTTGAGAAGAACAAAACTTCATTCGATCTGCATAGTAAATCTTTTAATAGTCTAGGCTATGTGTATGACTCTATCTAAAATGAACCATGAAATTACAGGTATTTTTTCTTTTCATTCTTATTGCCTTTAATTTCCTATGATAAAGTATGACTATTAATATTTGTCATATTTTTACAACTTGCCTAGTGACACAAAATAAGCAAAACATCAAAGGGTGGACAAAGATATACAAATACTTTAAATATATGTTTTGCTTACTTGAGATTTACAGGCATTCATTACATTTCCTATTGTAACTATCCTATTTGATATCATATTGGATTAGGCAAGACAGTTTAGTTCTGCGTTAACCTTTATTCATTGGTATCAATACACCAAAATTCCAGGAGTTGGTTGTTCATAAAGAAAGTGGTTGTGCTAGTTGATTAGAGTATCAACTCAATGCAAAAGCTGAGTTCCAGATACATCTGTGAGAAGTTAATAGTAAAAATAAGTTCAGAGAAAGTCAGCATGGATTGTCTAACTGATGTGGAAGGACCCAAGAAATAGTGGGACCATTACCTGGGCAAAGATGGACAGAGCAGTTGGCCATACTTTGCAATAACAATGACATACAGTCATGAATAAGAGAGAAGTGAATGCATCTTTCAGTAATTTTGTGGAAATTTTGACTCCTGATTTTGGAATGGAACTTTGTGGCAAGGTGAACTATGAATTATAACTAAAACTGCAAGCTAGAAACAAACTCCATTTCCCCTAATTTTTGTGACCACAAATTAATGAGCAATTTGGTTTTTTAAGCTTTCATATTTTATTTTATTTTATTTTTAATACATTTTTATTATTATTTCAGCTCATACAAACTTAATAGGTATACCAGTTCCCTCCCTCCCTCCCCCCCCCAACCCCTGCTCCCCCTCCCCTCACCCCTCCCGCCCAGTCCCCCGGTGCCTCCCGCCCCAATTCCCAGAGTCCTTTCTTGTGCATGCCTGACTCTCCTCTGGGCCCTCCTCTCTGATGACATACAAGGACCCAGTGGCATTTCCCTGAACCCTTTCCAGAGTTCCCCTTAAGCATAGGAACACTACTGTGGCTGTCAATCCCTTGCCTCCAAGGATCTTGGTGCCTTTAGCAGATGCTAGACTTTGTGAGGTCAATAGTGTGTTGAACATTGCGCCAGGCATGCAATGTCCAATTATGATTGCTTCGGCCCTAACTTGTGTGGAGTATCTTGCAAATCATTGCTCCTCCCATCCTTTTGCTCTTACAATCTTTCTGCCCCCTCTTCCACAAATTTCCCTGAGCTTCAGGATGGGGAGAGATTAGTCTGGCCTAGTTCTAGGTGGTTGATATAGAGTCTCTGAAGTTCTGGATAGTGGTTTGTTGATTTTCTTTTGCAGTTTTGTTGCTCCTGCAATGCCCTTCACTCCATCGTGATGGGCACTGTATGTCACCCCCTGGCCAGAGGCAGAAAGCTGTTAATCTGGAGTCTTATTATAAGAGCACATTCAAGGGTAGATGTAATACTTATACCCAAAAGTGAAATCGCAGGGTCATATGGCATTTGTCAATGAGAGGGGTCAATCACCCATTTGCAAAATGGTTACTTTTTAATCTGCCAGACTATATGCCCTCCCCTTCTGTGAGTTCATACGCCCTTAGTTGTAAATGATCAGGAACAAATGTCTGTGAACTTAACTAGGTGTCACATTACTTTCTTGCAGTCCTTGATGGAGGCCTATTTTCTCTACTGTAACCTGGTCACTTCTCTCCTTGTTTTGGGTGTGGCCCTCCAACCCCATCCCTCCTGTTCATAATCCTTGCAATTACTGTAGGTAATACATAGATTTACCTATGAGTGTCTCAAGATGGGCTGGGTGGGTTTAGTATTAGGAGCCACCTATTAGGGAGTACATACGGCACTTAGTTTTCTGGGTTTGGGATACTTCACTTAATATAATTCTTTCTAATGACATCCATTTCCTGGCAAATTCCACTAATTCATCATTTTTGATGGCTGAGTAGTACTCCATTGTATAGATGTACCACTGTTTCCTTATCCACTCGTCAACTGTTGGACATTTGGGCTGATTCCATGATTTTGCTATTGTAAACAGTGCTGCTATGAACATGGTCGTGCTTGTGCTATCGAGGAGAACCTCTGCTGTATGGCGGGTGATTCCCAAAAGTGGAATCACAGGGTCATACGGCATTTCAATCTTTAATTTCTTTAAGAATCTCCAGACGGCTCGCCAGAGTGGCTGTATGAGCCTGCACTCCCACCAGCAATGTAGGAGAGTTCCCCTCTCTCCACATCCTCTCCAGCATTTGTTGTTTGTATTATGGATTTTTGCCATCCTAACAGAGGTGAGATGATATCTCAGGTAAGTTTTGATTTGCATTTCCCTGATGGCTAAGGAAGTGGAGCATTTTTTAAGATATTTCTTAGACATTTTAATTTCATCCCTAGTAAAGTTTCTTTTAAGTTCCAGGGCCCATTTTTTAATTGGGCCATTGTTTTCCTTGGTGTTTAGTTTTCTAAGTTCTTTGTGCACTCTGGACAGTAGAGCTCTATCAGATATGTGGTTAGTGAAGATTTTCTCCCATTCTGTGGGTTGCCTTTGAGCTCCTGTTACAATCTCTTTATCTGAACAGAAGCTCTTTAATTTCACAAGATCCCAACTGTTGAGAGTTGGTAGCAGTGACTGTGCCATTGGATGTCTGTTTAGGAAATGTTGGCCTTGCCCAATCAGCTCGAGGGAGTTCCCTATCTTTTCAACTATGGTTTTTATACTCTCTGGCCTGATATCAAGGTCCTTGATCCATTTGGAATTAAGTCTTGTACATAGGTGACAATTATGGATCCAGCTTTAATCTTCTGCATGTGGAGATCCAGTTTTGCCAGCACCATTTGTTGAAGATTGGATTTTTTTGATCCCCTTTGTCAAAGACCAAATGGCTGTAATTTTGTGGGCTTATACCTGGGTCTTCAATCCTTATCCATTGATCTGTGTTTCTATTTTGGAGCCAATACCAGGCTGTTTTTATAACTATAGATTTGTAATATAGACTAAGGTTCAGTATGTTGATACCTCGAGCAGTGTTTCTGTTACTCAGGACTTGTCTTTGCTATCCTGGGTCTTTTGTGCCTCCATATGAATTTTGAGATTGTTTGGTCCACTTCTTTAAAGAATTGCTTTGGGATTTTAATTGGTATAGCATTGAATTTGTATATTGCCTTTGGTAGGATGGTCATTTTTACGATGTTGATTCTGCCAATCCAGGAACATGGGAGGTCTTTCCACCTTCTGGTGTCTTCTGCAATTTCTTTCTTGAGGGTTTTAAAGTTTTCATTGTAAAGGTCTTTTACCTCCTTGCTTAGATTTATACCAAGGTACTTCATTTTTTTAGGGGCTATAGTAAATGGGATTGTTTCTCTCAATGCTTTTTCACTTCTTTCATCCTGGACATATAGGAAGGTCTCTGATTTTTGCACATTTATTTTGTATCCTACCACCCTGCTGAACTTCTCAATTAGTTCCAGGAGCTTCCTGGTGGAGTTTTTGGGGTCACTCAGGTATAAAATCATGTCATCTGCAAATAGGGATAGCTTGACTTCTTCCTTGATGATTTGAATCCCTCTTACGTCCCTTTCTTGTCTTATGGCTTCAGCCTAAGACTTCAAGTACAATATCGAATAGAAATGGTGAGAGTTGACAGCCTTGTCTAGTTCCTGATCAAAGTGGGAATGCTTCCAATTGATGCCCATTGAGCATAATCCTTGCTGTGGGCTTGTTGTTTACAGCTTTTATTATATTGATAAAGGTTCCTTCCATTCCTACTGTCTCTAGCGTTTTGATCATAAAAGGCTGTTGGATCTTGTCAAAAGCTTTTTCCGCATCTATGGAGAGTATCATGTAGTCTTGGACTTTGGACTGGTTTACATGATGAATTACATTTATTGATTTGCGTATGTTGAACCAACCTTGTGTGCAGGGGATGAAGCCTACTTGTTCCCCGTGAATAATCTTTTTAATATGTTTTTGAATCCGATTTACTAAAACTTTGTTGAGAATCTTTGCATCTGTGTTCATCAGAGAGATCGGCCTATAGTTTTCTTTTTTAAGTGAGTCTTTATTAGGTTTTGGGATTAAAACGATATTGGCTTCATAGAAGGAATTTGGTAGTGTTCCTTCCTTTGCTATTTGATGGAACAGTTTAAGGAGTATTGGTATTATTAACTCCTTAAATGTCTGGTAGAACTCTGTGCTGAATCCATCTGGTCCAGGACATTTTTTGGTGGGAAGATTCAAGATTACTTCCCCAATTTCCTTATATGTTATAGGACTATTTAAATAATTCACAACTTCCTGATTCAATTTAGGTAAGTTGTGTTTACTTAGAAATTCATCCATCTCTTTTGTGTTGTCAAACTTCACAGAGTATAAGTTTTTGAAATATGATGTTATAATTCTCTGGATTTCTTGGGTATCAGTAGTGATAACTCCATGTTCATTTCTGATTTTGTTAATTTGGATTTTCTCTCTCCTGCTTTTGGTTAATTTAGAGAGGGGTGTATCAATCTTATTGATTTTTTGAAAGAACCAGCTTTTTGACTGGTTGATATTTTCTATCGTTTTCTTAATCTCGATTTCAGATATTTCTCCCCTTAGTTTGCTAATCTCCTCTCTTCCACTACTTTTGGGATCAGATTGCTCTAGTTTCTCTAAAGCTTTAAGCTGCATTGTTAAGTAGTTATTTCTGATGTTTCCATTTTTTGATGTAGGCATTAAGAGCTATGAACTTAACTCTTAGAACAGCTTTCATTGTGTCCCAGAGATTTTGGTAAGTTGTATTTTCATTATCATTCACTTTCAGGAAATCTTGAATTTTCTTTTTAATTTCTTCCTGAATCCAGTTCTCATTCAGCATCATATTGTTAAGTTTCCAGGAGTTAGTGTATTTTCTCTTGTTTGATGTGGTGTGGATGTCCAGCTTTAGGCCGTGGTGGTCTGATAGGGCACAGGTTAGAATTTCAACTTTTTTGTATATGTGCAGATTCTTGTGGCCCAATATGTGATCTATTTTGGAGAAAGTTCCCTGTGCTGCTGAGAAAAATGTGTATTCTTTGGTACGTGGGTGAAAAGTTCAATAGAGATCTGTAAGGTCCATTTCTTTCAGGGTTTGGTTAAGTTCCAAAGTGTCTCTGTTAAGCTTTTGACCTGTTGATCTATCCCATGTTGAGAGGGCGGTGTTGAAGTCCCCAAGAATTATTGTTTGGGGGTTGATTTCTTGCTTTAGACGCTGTAGGGTTTGCTTAATGAATGTGGATGGGCCCGTATTGGGTGCATATATGTTCAGTATTGTGAAGTCTTCCCGGTGAATTGTACCTGTGACTAAAATGTAGTATCCATCTGTGTCTCTTATAATTTTCTTTGGTTTGAAGTTCACTTTGTCTGATAGCATAATGGCTACCTCTGCCTGTTTTTCTGTTTCTATTTGCTTGTAGAATTGTTGACCAGCCTTTTATTTTTAGAGCATGCCTATCTTTTGTGGTGAGATGGGTTTCCTGCAGGGAGCAGATTGAAGGATTGTGATTTTTAATCCAAGTTTGTAATCTGTGTCTCTTGATCGGTGAATTAATTCCATTAACATTTAGTGTTATAATGGAGGAACTATTTTTAATTCCAGACATTTATTATGTTTAGTAGTTTTTATAAGTATATTGCTTTGCTTTTAATGGTGTCATACTTCCCTTCTGCGCTCCTGGATATGCCTGTTTTTTTCTTCACGCTTGAGTATCATTTCTAGCATTTTTTTGAAGGCCTGGTTTGGTGGACATGTATCCCTTCAAGTTGTCTTTGTGCTAGAAGATTTTTCTTTCTCCCTCGATCATGATGGATAGTTTTGCAGGTTAAATCAGCCTGGGTTGACATTTTTGCTCATTCAATACTTGAAGTATGTCTCTCCAAGCTCTTCTTGCTTTTACTGTTTCGACTGAGAAGTCATTTGTTATTTTGATAGGTTTACCTTTAAAAGTGACTTGTTTTTTCTTCCTTGAAGCTCTCAGCACCAGTTCTTTATCTTGAATGTGGAGTGTTTTAACTATTATTTGCCGTGGGTTGCTTCTGTTTTGGTCGTATCTGTTTGGGGTGTGGAATGCCTCTTGTATATGGATGGGCCTCTCATTTTTTAGATGAGGAAAGTTTTCCTTGATGATGGTTTGAAAAATTTCCTCAGGGGTGGTATTTTGAGATTCTTGCTCTGGTATTCCATGAATACGCATGTGAGGCTTCTTCAGGGTGTCCCATACCTCTTGGATATTTCTCTCAAGTATCTTTTTGGCTTTAACCACCTCTTCCATTGAGCTGGTTAGGACTCCCACTTTATCTTCAAGGTCTGAAATTCTGTTTTCTGCTTCCTTAGTTCTGTTGATAAGACTCTCTGTGGAGTTCTGGGTTGAAGATAACTTGTCTTTTAGCTCAGTTTTAAACTCTGCTTGAATCTGTTTTAACTGCTCTATGCCAGTTTTTGTTTCTTGCACTGTTTTTCTCAACTCCTCACAGTGTCTGTTGTGTTCCTCTTCAAAGCGATTGATTCGATTATGTAATTCCTCCCGGATTTCCTCTTTCATAGTATAGAACATGGTAATGATCATATTTTGAAAGTCGTTATCCTGGGTCAGGCTTTCTTGGCCATTTTCCGTGAGTTTGTTCTTGTTTGAGTCTAACATTATGGGATTAATTCCTTCAGTGGGAAATTTGTTTACTTGAGTGTTGCTTCTCATGGATTTGCACTTTGACTTTGAGATTGTCGTTTTAACTCTTAAGATCTTTCAATTTCACCAAACCGAATTATTTGGCCTGGGGTTCTGGGAGTGGGCAGGGACAGAGCTTACCTAGGTCGTGGATGAGGCCTGCCTGGACTGTGCGCGTGTCCCGGCTGGATGAGCGGGGTGCGGAAGGGAGGATGGGGGCGTTGGCGTGGATCTATGTAACCCGAAGGGAGCTGGGACGGGGCCGGGTGCAGGGAGAGGTCCTCCTAGTCCCTCAGCCCTGCGCGCTGCTCTCGGCTGGATGGTGGGGTAGGAGCTGGGTCCCTTGGGCTGATCTGGGGTTCTGGTGGGCGGGCGCAGTCGGATCTTACCTAGGTCGCAGGATGAGGCCTGGTCTGACGGCGCGCACATCCTGGCTGGAGGAGCGGGGTGGGGAAGGGATTAATGAGCAATTTGAAAACAAACTGTAAAGATGGTTAATTTGGCTTTCAGTTGTTGAGGTTTCAGCCCAAATTAGGTGACTCTGTAGGTTCATTCTCTGGGGAAAAACTATTAGTAGACAGAATCAAATGGTGTGTGGGCAAGATAGAGAGATCATGTCTTCGCACAATTCAGACAAACGCTCATGTTAAGTTTTCTTAGCAAATCTTTCTTGAAAACGAATTAAGGATTCCATGAGAACTACTTTGGTTTATTCAACTAGACATATTCCCAAAAAGCCCACATCTTTTTCCTGTATTTGCCATACTAGGATACTGGCTTCTGATGTGGTACCCATGAGGAACAAATCCAATTTTTAATCATAGCAACCCCCATAATTTTACTAGTTCAAAAAAATCTTTCTTTAACATGTATGAAGAATATTTTTAATATTTAGTTTGTATTTTGTTTTTTTTTATTTCTTCCACTCATACAAAGTTGATAAGTACCACATTCCCCTTCCTCCCTCCACCCTTCCCTGCACCCTCTTGCTCCCTCTCCCCTTTTCCCTTTCCTTTCCCCCTCCCACCTATTCTCCCAGTGTCCGTCTCCCCACACACACACATTCTGGAGCATTCTTTTTTTTTTTATTTCCACTCATACAAATTTAACAGGTACACCGGTCCCCCTCTTCCTCCAATCCCCTATCCTCCTGTACCCCCCTCCCTTCCCCCTTCCCTCCTCATCCCCCAGTGCCTCCCCCTCCCATCCCTGGAGCATCCTTTAATGTACATGCCAAACTCTCCTCTGGGTCCTCCTCTCCGATGAGGTGCAAGGACCCAGTGGCATTTCAAACCAGAACCCTTTCCTATGTTCCCGTTAAACATAGGAACATTACTGTGGTTGTCAATCCCTTGCCTCCCAGGATCCTAGTGCCTTTAGCAAATGCTAGACTTTGTGAGGTCAATAGTGTGTTGGACATTGTTCAGGGCATCTGGAGCATTCTGTAGTGTGCATGTCAAACTTCCCTCTGAGTCCTCTTCTCTAATGAGGTGTAAGAATTCAGTGGCATTGCCTAGAGCTTTTTTTGTGTTCCCCTTTAGTATAGGAACACTACTGTGGCTGTTAATCCCTTGCCTCTAAAGATTGTTGTGCCTATGATCCATGCTAGACTATGGGGGTTCAATGGTCACTGCTCAGGTCATGCAAAGTCTTATTATGATTACTTGTGCTGAGTATCTTGCATATCATTGCTCCTCCCTATCTTTAGACTCTTACAATCTTACCACCCCATCTTCTGCAAATTTCCCTGAGCTTTAGGATGGGGAGAGATTAGGCTGGCCTGGTTTCAGGAAGTTAATATAGTCTCTGATTTTCTGAATTATGGTTTGTTGATTTTTTTTCCAGTTTTGCTACTCCTGCACCACCCTTGGCTCCATCCTGATAGGTATTGGATGTCACTCCTGGCCAGATAAAAGGCTATTAAAATGGAGTCTTATTATAAGAGTAGATTTAAAAGTATATGGAATAAGAGTAGGAGACCACTGTAATGGGGGGCTGGGTCAGTCTCTCATTTGCAGGATGGTAACCTTGTATCTGCCAGACTCTATGCCTTCCCTTTCTGGTGAGATCATACCCCATCCGGTGCAACTGACCAGTAAGGAAAGTCTGTGAGTCCAACCAGATGTCTCATTACATACTTGCAGTAAGTAATATAGACCACTTGATGGTGGCCTATTTTCTCTGCTGTTGCATGATCCCCTCTCTCCTTGTTTCTGGGGTGGCCCTCCTTCCCCTTCCTTCCCTGCTTATAATCTTTGCAATTACAATAAGTATTACAGAGATTTATCTTTGAGTGTGTCACTAAGTGGGTTTGGTACTAGGATCCACCTATTAGAGAGTACATATGATGCTTAATTTTCCATGCCTGGGATACTTCACTCAAAGTATTTTTTTTTCTAATTCCATCCATTTCCTGGCAAATCTCATTAATTCATCATTTTTGATGGCTGAGTAGTATTCCATGGTATAAATGTACCACATTTTCCTTATCCACTTGTCAACTGTTGGGCATTTGGGTTGATTCCATGACTTTGCTATTATAGACATTGCTGCTATGAACATGGCTGTGCTTGTGCTATTGAGGTGAATTTTTGCTGTATGGGGGATTATTCCCAAAAGTGGAATAGCAGGGTCATATGGCATTTCAATCTTTAACTTTTTAAGAATCACCAGGAAGCTCACCAGAGTGGTTGTATAAGCCTGCATTCTCACTAGCAATGTAGGAGAGTTCCCTTCTCTCCACATCCTCTCCAGCATTTGTTATTATTTGTATTGTGGATTTTTGCCATCCTGACGGGGGTTAGTTTATACTTTCATTACAGCCTTTAAAAACTTATTTTGCCTAAAGTGTGAAACTATATATTCCACAAAAATCAGCAGGTATAACCAAATATTTAAAATAATGTATGTGAGATATTCAGCTTCACAGTGTCAAGAATTAATTTTTTTCCAGGCCAAGGATTCCTAAGATACATACACTGGCCTTTCGGTGTGCTTTAAAAAGAATGGAAATAAATAATAAATCCTATTTGAAATAGATCGAAATAATTTGCAATTTTAAATATAAAATAGATATACCTTAATATAGTAAGAAGCATACAAACAATATGCATCATAGTTCTAATGCTAGTATTATATTTACTATATTACGAACTATGCACTGTTTTGCTTTTAAATACATTTGTTTATACTTTTTATTTTATAATCTTAAATTTTTTCAGTAGAGAAATATGCCTAGAGAAATGATCTTAATCCTGTATTTCCATTTATGTGACTAAAAAGGTATAGGTAGAATATAAATATCTAAATTTCAAGGTGAAAATATATTCCAAAAGGTTGAGTAGAAAAACAGCTATTTTTCTTCAGATGACCTTTTTCCAACCTATAAATCTGAAATTTTCAGGTGACAGAATGTTTGCAGTAGACTGAAAGTGGGTAGTGAGAGTCCATAGGCAGTGCTACCCAGAGAACAATTCTGTACCATAAAGTTAGCACAAAGCAGGCTGACAGCACAAAGTAGGAACAACTATCATCTTCCCTACTTGCAACAAGAGCAATTTCAGTAATGCTCAATTGAATCAGATTGCATTAGAAATCATTGATAAAAACTTATAGATGAAAAATTAGCCTTTATATAATAATTATAAAAATGTTAAAAATTGAATTTGTATTCTAGTCACTGTGAGTACATTGCTGATCATTATTAAATAATGTTTATTAAGATCAAATCAGTATTGATGAAGTGATCAAAGTTGGGTGAGCAAATTGCCAAGAAGTCAAAGTTTGATTTATTGTGTTACATATTCTGTTTATTGCACTAACAAAATACAGAGGAAATAGTATATCTTTATGAAAGCTAAAAAATAAATATTATATTTCTTTTTCTACATGATAAATATTATTTTGTGGGCGTGAGTATGCATGTGTAAATGTGTGTGCTAGCATGTATACAGGAGGGCACATGAGTCTGTGTGCTTCTACTCATTGTGTGCTTCTACTCAATGAGTCTGAAGGGCAACATCAAGAATCATCCTGAATTGTTTCCTCTTTATTACTTACTTAAGAGTTTCTGAGGCTTCTCTTTGTGTCTGGCATTTTTGCATGGCATCTGAGGATCCAAACACATCTTCTTTTGCTTGGGAAGTGAAGGTTTTTAATCCCTGAACCATCTCCTCAGCCCAATAAGCAATTATTATGGCTAAATTTAACAATATTCCTGATAAGCTGGAAAAAAGAGACAAGTGGCTCAGGGAAAAAGAGATATCAAGGGTTCACCAGCTATGAATGCTGCAAGGTACTACAACTGTGATAGAAGAACCTAGGTTAGCAACAGCAACAGTAAGATCTGTGGATAAACAATTGTTCTCTGTATGAGTTCTGTATACTTTATTGTTAGGGAACTCATGCCTGATACAATAAACCTATTCAGATAACAGTGGAAGTGAAGAAAATAGATAGGAACAGATGTTTTACTATGAAATATAAAACAATAAAAATTACACCATTCTAGACACTTCATATTTAATCCTCAGATAAAAATAGTTCTTATAGCTCAACCAAGATACACCCTATTACAATGGAAGATTAGCGAGACAGAAAACTATTTGGCCAGAGTACAGAATATCAGCAAAATTGGAATGTTCAGCCCTTATTAGTCCTGTTGCAGTTCGCCTGCATTGTTGTTGATAAATGACTATCAAATAGCTTAAGGGAACGAGGGGTTTATTTCCTTATGACAGTCCAGTTACGTCTGTAGTCAAGTTTGACAGGAAAGCATGCATCAACACCGGGTCCAAGGGAACTAGCCACACCATCTCGACATAATGGCTGAGAGAGGTATGATCCTTTCAGACCAGATGTCTGGCCAAGTATACATAAGGATGCCAACTTCCTCAACCAGCTCTCAGTATTTTACTCATGTATTCAGGGCCTAGTGTCACCCACCACAGGTGGGACCTTCCCTATCAGCTGGATAATCTCCTGCAGGTTTGCTCCAGGCTGAACTCAACCACCAATTCTCTGCAAATGTATCCAGAGCGCAAACAGTCAACTGTGAGGTTGGCACCTGTGCCTATCACAAGTCCATAAAAATTTTTCTCCATTCCAGGCCTCAGGGAACCTTATGGAAAAAGATGCTGTAAGATTGAAAAGCCCGGGCTGGAGAGGTGGCTCAGGGGTTAAGCCTCCGCCTTGCAGGCGGAAGGTCCTGAGTTCGGATCCCAGATCCCACGTATAGATGCCAGACGGAAGCGGGGGCGGTCTGCGCTTCTGGTCCTGGTAGGGCGGAGCCTGTGAATCCCGGGGCAGAAGGAGGTGGAGGCGTCCATGGTGGTTCACGAATTCGTCCGTAGTTCTACACATACACAGACACACACAATACACACATGTGCCCACACACACAATTGAATAAATAATAAAAAATTAAAAAAAGATTGAAAAGCCTATGGTGGCATGAGATACTTCTGACTAACACACTACAGCCAGGACAGGACGGCTTTATTAAGAAAGTCACTGCAATGAGAACTTACCACCAGATCTGCACAATGGCAAATATATCAACATTCCCCCAAGAGCTAGAAGGATCTTAGAAGAAACGATTGCATTCAAAGTATATCTCTGGGACAGGTATTGGACAAGGAAAGAGAAAACTCCCCTCTTATGACTTTGTCCACTAAAGAACCTCATATCTGATTATTTAACCAACACAGACATACCAAAGGGAACTCTGGAATCCACACACCCAGAGGAATGGGAGAGTCAGTGGGACATGGATAGGATTAAAGAGGGGAGAGAAAGTGGAAGATAGGTGAGTATGGGGAGGAGGATAAGGCAATGATATAAACCCATTTTGTATCTCAGTGAAAAATTTAAATTCTCAATAAAAGTACAAAAACTTAATGTTGCTTGGAAAATTTGAAAATTGGATGTCTACATTAAAAAGTGAGAAATTATACCCTTGTCTTTCCCCAGTTACATATTTGAAGCCAAAATGATTAGTAGTCTTATATTATCAAACCCCATGAGAGAACAAAACATAACATCACATGCTATAACGTCAAAATCATTTTTTTTATTTCCACTCATACAAACTTAGCAGGTACACCAGTCCCCTCCCTCCCTCCAACCTCCCACCGCCCTATGCCCTCCCCCTGCACCCTTCCTCCCCATCCCCCAGTGCCTCCCCCTCCCATCCCCAGAGCATTCTTTAATGTGCATGCCAGACTCTCCTCTGGGTCTTCCTCTCTGATGAGGTGCAAAGACCCAGTGGTAATGCCAAAATCATTTTTGGAGAAACCTTCTAAAGGAGGAATTCAAAACAAAAATGGCATGGGGCCAAAGTAAAAGTATTCTCATGTTAAAGAAAAAAAGTAAACAATGAGAAAACAGCCTGTAAAATAATAGAAAATATCTATAATCTATACATCTTGCAAAAAGTTGATACAAAAAGTACCTAAGTAAATCAAATACTTTGGTAAATATACATACTGTATCCAAGTAACAATTTAAATGGGCAGAGACATAGACTATTCCCAAAGGAAATATGCAACAGCTGTATGATAAAAAGATTGTAATCATTAATCATTATGAAAATTCAAATCAAAACCATAAGTCATTTTTTCCTAACTCAGTATGAATGGACGATTTAAAAAAAAAAAAAGCACAGCGTTAGCAAGTACTGTTTGGGGTATACAGTAAGGGGTTATATAAAGACTGTTGGCATGAGTGTAAATGAGTAGAGTAACTATAGGAAACATTCTGGGGTTTCTAAGGAAATAAAAAAATGAAACCATCATAAAATTCACTGGTCTTATGGCTTGATGATATCTACATTACCATATTCCTTGCTGACCTTTCAAAGTCAAAAAGTTAAAGAGTTAAATACCTGTCAAATTTTGACTGGACAAATAAAATGTGGTATGTGTACACTGGAATACATGTTGAGCATAAAGCTGATGAAATTATGTCATTTGAGATTACATAAGGGAAACTAGGATCACTTTAAAAACTGCAGTGTGCCATATATAAATATTTACATGAACATGCTCATGTGAACTTTTGAAAGAATTTTTAATTTTAGATGTCAAGAGTAGTAGAATGTGGCTTACTGAAGTGTAAAGAGAATAGTCGGGAGGAGGAAGATTCATAAAGCTTAACCAAACTATAGTTGGATAGAAACAAGATGACTCCAGATCCAATGTATTGTAAATTTCAGAAATGCATAAAATAGAAAAAAGAACATTCAAATGTTTTGCCATAAAGTAATGATAAATTAGGAGATTTATCCTATGTGCAAATGTGCAAAATATACATGTATAAAATCATTATAACTTTTGAATATAACATTTGTAAATATTTATTTTGCATGTATAGATAATAAATAACTATAGGCTGGAAGAATAGTTAAGTGGCACAGCATATACTTACTTAGCCTGTGTGAGGAAATGGGCTGAATCCTCTGTGTAATAACAAATACATTAATTATGAATGAACAAAATAAAAAATCTCCAAATATATTGTTGGAAATTTGTGTAATAACCTAGTTTCCAACATACATGTTGGCAGTGAGATTATATCTCTACCAATAAAAATGTTGTCAATCTTTCTCTTCATTTCATTTTGAATAGCCAATGTGATTTGTTCTAACTCACAAAAAAAGAGAAAAATTACAGCATGCTAGGTATAAATGCATGATATTATCAATCTGTGAGTGGAGAATGAAGATATGGCTAAGAAATAAAAGCCTTTGACCCTCAAGAAGAAGGATCAGAGTTCAGATTCCAGCTCACCCATATAAATTTGGGGCTGGAAATGACAGTGGTCAGTACTTCCTACCCTGGAATGCAGACCCAGGGGAACCAAGAGCGAAGTAATAAAGAGGTCGAGAAATTCAGGATGATTCTCAAAGCCACCCTAGAGCCTCCATTGGCTCTCATAGTGCCCTTTGATATACAAACCCATATATATTTTTAATTTTTTTTAATTTATTCAATTGTGGATGTATGTGTGTATATATGTGTGTGTGTAGAACCACGGACGAATTGGGGAAACACCATGGACGCCTCCACCTCCTCCTTGTTTACTCTGCCCAGGGATTCACAGGCTCCGCCCTACCAGGACCAGAAAGGCAGGCCACCCCTGCTTCCGGCTGGCGTCTATACGTGGGGTCTAGGATCAGAACTCGGGACCTTCCGCCTACAAGGCGGAGGCTTAACCTTTGAGCCACCTCTCCAGCCCCACAAACCCATACAAAGAAGAGAGGGAGAATTATGGTCATTTTATTCTTTTTTGATAAATTGTTGGCAAATTATGTAAGAAAAAATAGGAAACATTAGAAAAAGACAGGGTAGAAAATGAGTCGTATTTGTTTAGATGATTACATAAGTAATGCTAAGTTGTTTGAAAACATTTATCAATATCATAATATGTATACAGTACTAAACAAATGTGTATATATTATATATGTATGTATATATATATGAAGGCTAATATATCTTAAGACAGTACATATTTTATGCAGATGCACAAGCTATAATTAATAGAATTAAAACTAAAAATTGAATTATATTTAATTTTTGCATTTAGAAATAATGTTATTTTCTAGAAGCATAAAGATAGGTAAAATTTCAATATCATCCATAAAGTTATGTAAAAAAATTTTAAATGCAATTATATCAAATTTTTGAAATGAGGGTATTTATGCAATTATAATTTCTACTGTGCAATATTTACATTATAAACTATATCCAAATTATTTTCACAATATACATAATTGCACTAGAAATTCAAACAGCTTGACTAAGAAAAATTGAAAAAATGAATTTTTCTGCAAATTAAGAATCACAGGGGTGGAGAGAAGAAGGAGGTGGAGGCAGTCCATGGTGGTTCCCGAATTCGTCCGTGGTTCTACACACACACAGACACACACACGCGCGCATGTGCACAATTGAATAAATAATAATAATAATAATAATAATAATAATAAAAATTAAAAAATGAAAATTAAGAATCACAATAGTCAAATATTTTTGATAACCATTAATTATGAGATAAAATATTATATTGTATGATATTGTTGCAAGCTCAAATATGTAGGCAAATACATCATAAGACAATACATATTTTAAAACACCTCTGAAATGTAGCTACATTTATATATACATGTGTTATATACATTTCAGGAATCAGACTGTAATTCAATTACCAACAGATTTTTAAAGTTACATCTAAATCACAAGTAGTAGTCATTATATTTTTAGTTACTGCTTTTCATCATGCATAAAAATTCTGAGTATCAAAAATCTAAATTTAAAGAAGTAAATATCTAGAAAATATATTAATGTATTATCAATGTAATCTAATACTGAGTCCTTTTCACCCATGTGCTCCAATATATTCCTACTTCAATGATCAGAATAGTATTTTAACAGTGCACTTAAGAATGTAACTGTGTAACTGACAAAAGAGTTGTAAAATAATCGCTTGAATCATCACTATTATTCATTGTTTTCTCTTGAGTGTAATTAATTTCTTTTTTTAGTGTATTATTACTGATGGAGTAATTTAACTATCAGACATCACTGCGTGGTAATGAATGGTTACATCTCAGTATATTATAAAAGTATTTCAACCATCTAGCTTCTCTCCAAATTTTTTTAAATTTTCATAGAATCTTAGAGTTTTAGAATAATAGATACTTTCAAGCTATCATAATATTTGGCATATTTAAATGAAACTCTATCTTTCTCCTTAACTTCCCTCTTTTAGTGAATGGGGTGCATAGAAGGCAGGAAGACTGAATATTCACTTATCTCACCTGAACCCGTCAGTCTTTTTCTGACAGAGAACTAAAAACACTTCACTATAAATTGATGAAACCAGATTTTTTCATAATATAAACACAATATTTCCAATACTCCAAACAATTTTACCCAAGGAATTTGCTATATCCAAATTATTTCATATTCATATTTATGAACTAGTTTTGTGGAAAGAAATAATTATCTTTTGCCTATTTTGAATAAAAATATATGTAAGGATTAATATATTTTGGTAATCAGAGATTTTGCTGGGACACCAAATTTCTCTTCTCACTGAATTAGTAAGATTTCAATGGCAATCTAAATGCATAATAAAAGATACATGGTGTAAATTATGAATAGTTAATCATTCTAAAGTCACAAGCCAGGACAAAGGCAAGAATTTTCAAATATAAATATTACTTTTTGTTATAAGCTTTATGACTTTCAAATCAGTATTACTTCTTTAATGCTTATTGGGGAGGGATAGAGAAGGGACCATCCTTTCCTCAAAGATACACCTATAGATTCATGTTTCATGTACACGTCGGCAAAACATTCAGATGAAACTCAGTGGCAACTCATGGAAAAACACGTGAAAATAGGAAAGAGATTGACAGGCTAGAAGAAGAGTTTCATTGATAAAAAGAGGGGGATGGACCCTCACTGTGGTCTCCTACTCCTGTTCCATTTACCTTTGAGTCTCCTCTTACATTAAGAGCTTCATTTAAACAGCCTTTTTTATCTTTGGTCAGGAGATGACCTTCAGTACCAATCAGGATGGTGGCAAGGGCATGCAGGAAAAGCAAAACTGAAAACAACAAACCGTAATTCAGAGCACCAAAGACCCTACATTAATCACTTGGAACCAGACCAGCCAAATCTCTCCCCATACTAAAGCTCAGGGAACCTTGCAGAAGAGGGGACCAAAACATTGTAAGAGACTAAAGATGGGGAGGATCAATGTATGCAAGATACTCCACACAAGTTAGGGCTGCAGTAGCTATAATTGAACTTTGCAAGACCTGCGCAATGGCTGACATGTCATCGACCCCCCCCCCCCCAAAGTCTAGCATGGATCAAAGGGAGAAGGCTCCAGGCAGTAAAATCCTTAGAGACAACGAACTAACAGTCATAATGGAGTTCTCATACTAGAGCCCAAGAAAAAACTCCAGGGTATGCCACCCCTCACTAGGGTGGAGGATTCAGAGGGAGGTTTGACATTCATGCAAAAGGATGCTTCAGAGGATGGGAGGGAGGAAGGGGGAGGCACTGGGAAATGGGGAGGAAGGTGGGGGGTGAAAGAAAGGGGATAAGTGGGGAGAGTGCAAGGGCGGATTGGGGAGGGTTGGAGAGAGAGAGAGAGGACTGGGGTACTTATTGAGTTTGTATGACTGGAAAAAAATAAAATGTGGGAAAGAAAAAAAGGAGGGGGATTGATATGGGAATTAAGGTATAAAAAAATCCCAAATTCACTGTATTCGTGTATGAAACTTTAAAAGAATAAAAATAAATAACTTTTAAATTACATAATTCTCTATAGAAAATATTTCAATTGTACACATTTAAAGGTTCAATGTACAAGGTTAAATATGTTTAAGAGTAAAATAATGAAAGCACTGCACACACACATACACACACACACATATATATATATATATATATATATGATATTTGCAGAAGGTGAATTTGATAGCCACAGATTCATCAATACCGAAATAGAGTTAAGTTTACATTATGAGATGTATATTTAATTTGTAAATGTATTGACAGAACTGTTTCCTAACTAAGGACACCTTTAGGTGATGAGAATTAAATGAAAGAAAGTGGACCATTTGGACTCACCTCCCTTACTGACTCCATTTCCTAAATTGGTACAGTTAGAAAGTTCCAGTTTCAGAAAGTTCATGTTCCTCCCGAAACCTACTTTGCCAGTCATCTCTAACATGATGGGCTTTAAACCCTCAAACCAAGAGCTCAACAAACTTTCAACACTTCAATGTTTCTTGACAGATATTCAATTGCAAAGTTGAAAATAATGCAGTTTATAATATTACAATGATTTTCCTGATAAAATTATGGGAAAATATATTTTTAAATTCAGAACTCATAAACAAATGGAAATACTGGTGTAGATGAGCACTATTTAGAGAAAAAATCAGTTTATGCCATCTGAATCAGTGTTAACATCTATAAATTTGTATGTCCCAGTGAACAATAAATAATTGTTCAGTAGACTTTATAATTCTCTTTTATTTTAGTTAAAAGGAAATGTACAACAAGTTTAAGGAGAAAAAAATCTATAAAAAGGTAGGAAGATATGAGTACAATGTATTATCTATCATATGTTCAACAATTATATTTTAAATGAAAACCTGCAATAAAAATAAGAAAAGTATGAAAACATAATCATATATATATATATATATACCTATCTATTCATTCAAGAAATTATTTATTGGTCACTTATCAAAAAGAGAAGACAATTAGAAATTAACAGAAAGAAAACAGGAGTGGTTTGTTTGTCTATTCTATTTCCACAAAAAAGAAACAGGCCTTAGTCCACCTCCTAGACCTGACATTGCCTCAATTTCTTGTCATGGCAGTAGCATAGCACAAATTCTCAAGACAGAGCCTAATGACAAATTATCAAGAATATAAAAGATATGACAGCAATAGGCTTATGGATGTCCTGTGTTTGTTGTCCTGTTTTAATCTGCTTTCAATCTCATTAAATCCAGCTGATAGTGATAGCATGTGGAATCTGTGCAGAGAGGAAAAAATGAGAAGATTTAATAGTGGTGAAGGGCAGTAGATAACAAAATATTATTGTTGTGTTTGTAGACAAAGAATGCAATGAGGAGAGAGTGCACAAGTAAGATTGAAAAGGTGACATTGACTGTGTTTTATATTGTTTCTGGATTGGAAAGGATATAGGTAACTTTTCTATGGAAAGAGTAATAAATTATTTATGACTTATACTTATCTACTATGGTTACAAGTCACTTGAATCTACATAAATTAAATACTTAAAATTAGATAAAATTGCATCTGGATTCCTTACCTATGCCAGCTACAATTTGATATAGTATTTTGTACATAGACAGGGTCAACGCTGTTTTTTTGTTGTGATGTTGCATGATGAAGAAATTAATCTATTCACAGTTCTGCAATCAGACCTTATGCACATGATAGATGTGATTTCCCTAAATTTCACATAATTTATTTGAAAGTTTCAACATCATTACATATAAACCAAAACCTTGAAATATATAGCAAAATAAATGTTTTATTGAATTAATCTGTTTAATTTCCTTAGGTATTTTTCCATATTCAGTAGAATTATAGTGAATGTAAACTCTTAATGTGATGTATGTGTAGCATGTATGCATGGAAATGGTTGTATGTGCATGAGAGTTGTTGTCTGTATTTTTTATCTGTCTTAACATGAATAAAATGACCAGAGAATAGTCTTAGGTGTCACTTCTCATCTTCCTAGCTTTAGAATAAAATGTCTATCAAGTATACATCTGTCCTCATCTATCTAACTATCTCTTACTGTACTGGATGTGCCTGGCTAGTTGTCCCATGAGCTTCCAGAGGATGCTTCCTTCTCCATCTCTCATATGCCCACAAAAACTCAGGGATGACAGCTGTGTGCTCCTGCATATGACTTTTATGCAAGTTCTGAAGATATGAACTCCAGTTTTCAAGCTTCCATGGAAAGTGGTTTATATGCTAAGCCTTCTACCTGGAACAATAAACTGAAATTCTTAACCATGAAGTCTCCATGTATTTGTTTCATAAGCCATTGGTTACATGCTGCAGTCAAATGTACAAAAATATTCCTTCTAACAGTATTACAATAAATGAGCAACTTCATTACAGATGTCAGAAGAGCGGCAAAAGTAAGACATATCAAATATGAACTTAATTGATAAACAATAATAATATTTCAAAACCCTTTAGCTAGGGATGCAAAAATAAATATGTGTAAACTGCTTGGTGAAATTCCATGTCTCAAATTCTGGTTTTCAACTACTACAAAAAAGGCATACCCTAGTATAACAATGTTTCTTGAACTCTTTCCAACTATGTGCCAAATTTTGAAGGATGAATAACATGTACTTTGATTTTACAATCTCTACACATACTTTTTTATGGCCACATCTGTCAGGCTGAATGTTACAATGTTTACAGAGCAAGGTACAACTTTCTTGAGTTAGAGGTAAGAGATGAAACATAAAACTAAATGAATGTCAAAGCAAGTGTTTTCTGGAACATTCAGGAACATGGCCTCATGAGAACATATGGGAGCTTATTCAATGCAGTGAACATTTCTTTCAAAAGTAAGATGATGTTGATTGGAAACATAATCTGGCATAAGGGTAGCATTGTTTGTAGTCTTCCTGCTCTCAGGCATGCTGCCAAAACTTCTTTTGAGTATTTACAAGGAACCAATAAATATAAAAATGGTAGGAAATGCAGATGTACACTTATCACCTTGAAATGCAATTTGATAAATGTACTAGAAGTAGATATGTGACAGTAAATCTGAAGCTTAATAGCAAGAGTCATAAAGAAAGTAATATTGAGTTTTAGGATGGCTAGAAGTCTAAAAGGTATTTCTTGCAAAACGAATGGGGAATGGCTGGAAATGAAATGAAGATTTGCATTGCTTCCTGGAAAAAGTTACTTGAAATATGTATGCCAGGGTCACCAGAATGAGGCATGAATGGTAAACATAAGACAAATCATTAGATATCTTTGCTATCATGCCAAAGAATCCTGTAAATCAAAAGAATTTAGGAGTATATTTTATTGAAAAAATATATGAATTAGGATTCATGATTGCATAGTATACTTAAAAACAAGTATAATTTGAGGAGAAAACCGAAGAAGCTTGTAGAGTTAAAATGTTCCATATACTTAACAGAAAAGAAAGCAAACAAAATAATTAATAAGCTTGTTTTAGAAAGGTTCTAAAAAGAGATAATACTATATAAGTTTTATACTCATTAGGAGCATTGTGGTAATAGGTGCAGAAGATTGTGGAATTGTGGTATTAATGATAAAATATAGTGAAGTGATATTAAAATAGTTAAGGGGCTTGAGGCATTATCAATGTCCATAAAACTACCCGAAATATAAAAGTCTGTCATGAGGGTCACTTAATAATGCCTGATAATATTGTAAATGCTGTGTATTGCATTTAATCTTCTATTGATTTGATAAAATATTCCAACTCAATCAAATTAAGGGATGACAGTTTTATTATTTTACTTATGGTTTCAAAGAAGTAAAACCTATTTTGGTGGGAAAAATAAAGCAGAAGGCATGACAGCAGAAGAAAGAGGCTAACTCACATTGCAGAAGCCATCAAGAGAGAGAGAGAGAGAGAGAAAGAGAGAGAGAGAGCGCTTGAATGTAACTTGTAACTATTAGTGTCTCCTTTCTGTATGTGTGGGTAGGACCTTCCATGGGACAAGGGAAATGTAGAAGTGGCTGAGGCTGCGCAGAATGGGTATTTGGTTTCAGCTTAATTACACTAATTCATTAGGCATTCCTGGTTTCTTTGTTCTCAAATTTTATTTTTTATTTTATCTTTTTGTGACTTTCAAAGTTTTATATTGACAATTTTTCATACGCAAACAAAATGGGTTTATGTTATTGCCTGGACTTCCTCTAAAACCACTAATATTTCCCCCACCCATCCTAGTACTTTCTTCTCACCAATCCCCTCAATCCGGCCATGTCAGTCCCAAACTCCAGTTCCTCTGGGTGTGTGGATCCCTAGGCTCCTTTTGGGGTGATTGTGCTTTTAGGGCAGTCAGATAGCTTTTGTAGCATATGTGGATATTCAGCAGGCAAAACGCGCTGTTGATACATCATTCGATGTGTAGAGATGGTGACAGAAATTATTGCAGTGAGTTCCTGGATTCAGCAGCCCTGTTGTGGCTGGAGTGTGTTATCAGAAGTACGCCACCCCAATTTAAGGCTGCTACTGTCTTACTGCTTCCTATTCTGAAAAGTTCCCTCAAATTTATGGAAGACTGATTGGGGCACCCCAATATTCTGCACTCGGTCAGTTGTGGCTTTCTGCCTAGTTAGTTTTCCGTTGAATCAAGGTGACTCTTGGTTGAGCTCTAAGAGCTTCTTTTTAAAATTGAAGCTTTAAATAGTAAGTGTTTATCAGTGGTTTATTATTAAGTTTTATAGTTAGCATAAAACTCTTCCTGCATAGTGTTTATTTTAATACCTTCTACTGTTATTTGGAGAGGTTTACAGTATCAGACATGAGTTCCCTGATAATAAGAGGGAGTTTAGTACCCATTAAGAGAATAATTGTTTACCCATGGGTCATTCACAATGTTGTTACTCCCCTGGATTCTTTTTGCCAGAATTGGAGAACCCTGAAGTTTTCATAATTATATGAATCCCTTGATCGTTCTTTTCCCATTGAGCCACTTGCTTATTTTTCTCCTTTATTACCTTATTAAGATCTATCTGCCTTATTACCATCCCCTTTAAGGATATTATTCCATAATGTCATTATTAATCTATCTGTCACCACTCCTTTGAGATTGTCTTTTCCTGGTCCCACTGACTTGCATTCCTTTTACATTTGTGGATGTTATAGAAGCTTTCCTTTGAGGGTGTCATTTTGAGGGTTTAATGTTAGGTTCCAATTATAAGGAAGGATTATCTTTCTGTGAATGGCATACCTCACTCATTCTAATTTCTTTCAATGCTGTCCATTTACCAGAAAATTTCATTAATTCATTTTTTCTTGACAGATAAATAGAATTATATGTATACATATATATATATATACACACACACACAATTTTCATTATCAATTCATCAATTGTTGGACATCTAGGTTGATTCCACTTTTGTGTTATTGTGAATAAAGCTGCAAAAAACATGGATTTACATGTGAGAATATTCTCAAGGATAGTATAGCTAGGTGATAAGGTACTTCAATTTTTAACATTTTTAAGAACTACTGTACTGATTTCCAATGGGTTTAAACAAGTTTGCATTCCCACCAGCAATGTGTAAGTGTTCCTTTTCCCCCATATTTTCACTAAAATTTATTGTTTTTTGTGTTCTGTTAGCCATTGTAACCGATGTGAAAGGATTTCTCTGTGTGGTTTTAATTTGCATTTCCCTAATGACTAGGAAAGTTGAACTTTTTAAAACTTTTAATTTTATGTGTGTGCATGTGTGTCTGTGTGTTCATTTTACAGTACTTTTACATCCTTGGTTAATTATATTGCAAAATATTTAAGGTTTTTTTTTGGGAGCTATAGTAATTGGAATTGTTTCTTTATGTCTTTTCTCACTTTGTTCATTTTTGGTGCATAAGAAAACCATTGATTTTTTTTTAACATTAATTTTGTTAGCTGCCATTCTACTGAACTTAGATACTAGTTCCAACTGTTTCCTGATGGAACTTTCAGGTCTCTTAGGAATATAATTATGTTATCTGCAGAATTTCTGTTTCTAATTGTATTTCTTTTTTTTTCCCTCCCTTTCTTGTCTTATGGATCTAGCTAAAACTTCAAGTATGATATTACACAGAAGTGATAAGAATGGGCAGCCTTGTATAATTTCTGATATAAGTAGAAATGCTTCAATTTATCTCTATTTAGGTAATTCTTGGGATAGGCTTGTGGTATTTGGCCTTTACTATGTTGATATAGGTTCTTTTCATTCCTGTTACTTACAAGGCTTTTATCATAAAGGGTTAATGAATTTCGTTAAGTTCTTTAAATATCTGGTCAACTTCTGCACACAATACATCTGGTCATGAGCTTCTATGACTTGTGAGAATTGTAATTACTTCTTTAACTTTGTAACTTATTACTGGAACATTCAAATAATTCAATTTTGGCTGGAGATATGGCTCAGGAGCTAAAAATTTGCCTCAAAAGCAGAAGGTCCTGTTTTGGTTCCCAGATCCTACATAAAAATTACCAGGTGGAAATGGCTTACTCTTCCCTTCAGTCAGAGCCTGGGAAATCCCTGAACAAAGCAAAAATGGAGGTAAAAGCAATCTAGGAGAATTTCCAAAGTCAGCCTTGGTCCTCCACAGTGCCCTTTGACACCCACACACACACACACACACACACACACACACATGCACACGCACATATGCACACACACACAAAATCAATAAATAAAGTATTTAAATAATTCAATTCATCCTAAAGCACTTTTGTTATATTGAACATGTTATTAAATTGTAAACATGTATGTATGTAATATAGGCTCACCCACATGATGATAAGGGATTCACCACCCCACTGTTACTAACAGATCATAGGCAAAAAATTAATCAAAGACACACTGGAACTAAACTAAACCATAGATCAAATGGACCTGACCAACTTCAACCTAACTTTCCATCCTAACACCAAGGGATACACATGGACAGTTTGCTCCCTAGTAAGTGAATTTTTAGAATGAAAAAAATTTAAAGATAAAGTCCTGAAAAGATGTGCATAATCTACATAACATCTGAGATTTGTTCACAGGACAATGAAAAAAATCTGGGACTAGAAGAATCAGTATCAGTGTCGACAAAGGGCATAACCAATGTATTTTTTAAAAAAAACATAGTAAATATAAAATAAGATATGCCCATCAAGTTACCAGAATACGACAGAATAACACATACACACAATCAATCAATCAATCAATCAGTCAATAAAACTTTTCTACTACATATTTTAGTGAAAATTCTAAAAACACAAACCACAGAGTACAAAATGCTGCAAGAGAGAGAACAAATCACATATAAAGCAAAGCTTATAAGAATAACAAAAGGCTACTTGATAGTAAATTTCCAAGTCAGAAGGGCTTAGAGACATGTAATCCAAATGTATAAAGAACACAATAGCCAATTGCCAATATAGATACATATTCCTAGACAAATTATCCATAAAAATGGTGGAAACAGAAGACTTCAGGATGAAAAGAAACTAAAGTGTTGCATTACCATAAAATGAACTTTACATAGTATACTGTCAGATTTATAAACCGAAGAGAAAGACAAATATATATAAGAGGCCTCAGCAAAAAAATTAAATAGTAGCAGAATAGTAAATCAAGAGAACTGCAGCTATCACTAACAAAAGCTAAATATGACAAGAACCACTATGTGTCTTTTAGTAATGACACTGGATATCCAGAAACATTATATGCAGATTAGATCAAAACCCAAGATCCAAAATTATGCTGTAACCATGAAATGAACCTCACTATCTGTCATGGTTTGAAATGTGTCCCCCATAGTCTCATGTGTTTGGCAAGGTCATGTCACCTTGGAAGTGGAGCCTCACTGGAGGAAGGCAGTCACAAGGGGTAGGCCTTGAGGTGGATTAGTCCCACCCTACCTCCAGGAGAAGTCTGGCTTTGCAGCAAGCAGTCTGTAGCTCTCAGCTTCCAAGATGTCTGCAGTGACTTAGCCTCCTCCAGCTTTGGCCAGCCATGCCACCTCTGCTTTGAGAGACTGTACCTTCCCTCTGGAACCATAAGCTGAATAACCTCCCTTTCTCCCTTAAGTTGCTTGACTTTGAGTGCTCTCTCACAGCAATAGTTAAGAGTAACCATTACACTATCATAGATAGACACCACTTCAAGATAAAAGATTCCAATTAAGCAGAACCAGATAACAAAAAGGATTAGCTATCCTCAGTTCTATAAAATAAACATTAAACCAAAACTACTTAAAATAAATAAAGAAGATTGCTTCAAATTCATCAAAGTAATAATTTGTCTAGGAAAATTCAAATTCTATTGTATATGTACCAAATACAAGATCCTCAATAGCATAAATCAAATTACTGGACCTATGGACAAAATTGGGAGATTTCAACATCCCTTCACATCAAAACACAAATTGTCTGCACTAAATGTACATTGAGTAAAACTGCAGTTAAATAAAACCATGAAGATAGAGCTGACAAACTATTATACAACATTCCACTTAAATATCAAAGAATATAATTTCTTCTTAGCAGTTCATGAAACATTCCTAAAAATGATCACATACTAAGATTCAATGCAAGTCTTAAAAATTAAAAGAGAATTTAAATAAAACTCAGTATCCTATGAGATCATAATGAAATAAATTTCGTAATTAACAACAAGAGAACCTACAAAATATGCACATCTTTATAGATATTGAATAAAACACCATTGGATAGACAATGAACCATTGAGTAAATAAAAAAATTATAAGAAATAATTGAATCAAATGAAAACATAACATATCCAAAACCTATGGGACACAATGAAGGCAGTCCTGATAAGGAAGATTATAGCTCTTGGTGCCCACATCAAACACTTAAGAAGAGCCTAATGAAATACCTAATAATAAACCTTAGGGTACAGAAAAAACATCCAGCTAAGAACTAAAGAAAGAGAAAGGAGAGAAATAAAAAAAAGGTAGGGAAGAATAACAAATACACAGAAATAACAAATACAAGTAAATCAATGAAATGAAAACAAAGTAATAAAGAATGTCACTGAGTCCTTACACCTCACTAGGGTGGAAGACTCAGAGGGAGGTTTGGCATTCACACAAAAAGATGCTCCAGGGGATGGGAGGGGGTAAGAGAGTGGCACTGGGAGAAGGGATGGCTGGGAGGGGGTTGAAAGGAAGGTGAAAAAAAGGAGGGAGAGTGAAAGGGGGACTGGGGAGGGGTGGTGGGAGGGAGAGGACTGGGGTACCTATTGAGCTTGTATGAATGTGAAAAAAATAAAAGATGGGAGACAAAAAAAGAATAATCCAATGAAACAAGAAGTGGATGCTTTGAAAACATAAAGATCCCCAAGCATGCTAACCAAAGGGTCCACTGAGAAAAGCCGAGAAAGCTGCAGGTTGAAGAAGTAAAGAATGCAAATGGTATGGAGAGTCAGTGGGGCACAAGAGAGGAAACTTCAAGAATAAAAGAGATGACGAAAGAAGTGGGAATGAGTTTGGGGAAAAAAATCAAATCTAAAAACATATCATAGAAGCACATGGAAATCTATGTTGTCAACATCCCATTGAAAGACACAAAACAAATCAGCAACAACATATGAGTTAAAAAAAAAAAAACCTTGACATTGACTGGAGATACCTTACAAATGGACTATAATGAAGCAGAGAACTTAGAGAGATGTCTAGAGATGGTTCACCCAGGTGACATAAGGGATCACATAAGATACCCAATAGCAGCTCCTGAAGGAGCTAATGGTCATACAGGTCACCAAGACACCCCTTCCCCCTAAATATAGCCTATTTCTGCAACTATTTCCTGCCTAAAGAATCAGAGAGTAAGCAGTTAAGAAAGATGAACTAATGAAAATTGACAGTAAATGGATGGAACCGGAAGAAAGTATCTGAATGAAATACCCCATATGAGAAAAACAGACAATGTATATTATCCCTTTTAAGTTGATCCTAACATTAAATATTCTGTTTAAAGAAATCAAACACAAAATTTTATATTACCCACAAACATAAAGGAGCACAAGCCAGGAGAAATGGAAGAAGACCCCAAAGAGCAGAAACAAAAGAACAGAGTTAAAAAAGGCTTTTATGTAAGAAAAGTCTTTGAGGGGAGGAAAGAACAGGAACAGACACAGCAGAATATAACGTTAGTCTCCAAGTAACTATGTAAACCAGTCTAAACAACTGTGGGCTGGGAGAAAACTGACAGTAGTCAGTTTTAGATGCCCAATAGTAAACCTCCATCTAAACACCTCTCATAACATCTCTAGAAAAGGAAGAGTCTCAATGCCTAAACAAGAATATTGTCTATTGCACTGGAAGAACAGAGAAACAAACAACAACCTACCAGAGTACAAAGTAACTGCAAACTTGGATACAAAATAAATGTACAAAAATCAGTGGCCTTTTTATATGCCCAGAATGAAAGAAGTGAAAAAGCCCTGAGAGAAACAATCCCATTTACTATAGTCCCTAAAAAAATGAAATACCTTGGTATAAACCTAACCAAGGAGGTAAAAGACCTTTACAGTGAAAACTTTAAAACCCTAAAGAAAGAAATTGCAAAGACACCAGAAGGTGGAAAGACCTCCCATGTTCCTGGATTTGCAGAATCAACATTGTAAACATGACCATCCTACCAAAGGCAATATACAAATTCAGTGCTATACCAATTAAAATTCCAAAGCAATTCTTGAAAGAAGTTGACCAAACAATCTCAAAGTTCATATGGAGGCACAAAAGACCCAGGATAGCAAAGACAACCCTGAGTAACAAAAACACTGCTGGAGGTATCACCATACCAAACCTTAGTACAAATCCATAGTTATAAAAACAGCCTGATACTGGCTCCAAAATAGACACATAGATCAATGGATAAGGGTAGAAGACTCAGATATAAGCCCACAAAATTACAGCCATTTGGTCTTTGACAAAGGAGCCCAAAGAATCCAATGGAAAAAGAACACGATCTTCAACAAATGGTGCTGGCAAAACTGGATCTCCACATGCAGAAGATTAAAACTGGACCCGTACTTGTCACCATGTACAAGAATTAATTCCAAATGGATTAAGGACCTTGATATAAGGCCAGACACTAAAAACCATAGTTGAAAGGATAAGGAACTCCCTTGAGCTGATTGGGCTAGGCCAACATTTCCTAAACAGACATCCAATGGTACAGACACTGCTACCAACTCTCAACAGATGGGATCTGGTGAAATTAAAGAGCTTCTGTTCAGATAAAGAGATTGTAACATGAGCTCAAAGGCAACCCACAGAATGGGAGAAAATCTTCACTAACCACATATCTGATAGAGCCCTATTATTCAGAGTGCACAAAGAACTTAGAAAACTAAACACCAAGGAAACTAATGGCCCAAGTAAAAAATGGGCCCTGGAACTTAAAAGAAACTTTACCAGGGATGAAATTAAAACGTTCAACAAATACCTTAAAAAATGCTCCACATCCTTTAGCGATCAGGGAAATGTAAATCAACACTTCCCTGAGATATCATCTCACCCTGGTCAGGATGGCAAAAATCCACATTACAAACAACAAAAAATGCTGGAGAGGATGTGGAGAGAGGGGAACTCTCCTACATTGCTGGTGGGAATGCAGGCTCATACAACCACTCTGGTGAGCCGTCTGGAGATTCTTAAAGAAATTAAAGATTGAAATGCCATATGACCCTGCTATTCCACTTCTGGGAATAACCCCACATACAGCAAAAATTCACCTCGATAGCAGAAACACAACCATGTTCACAGCAGCACTGTTTACAATAGCAGAGTCATGGAATCAACCCATATGTCCAACAGTTGATGAGTGGATAAGGAAAAGTGGTACATCTATCTATTCAATGGAGTACTACTCAGCCATCAAAAATGACGAATTACTGAAATTTGCCGGGAAATGGATATTATTAGAAACAATTATATTAAGTGAAGTATCCCAGACCCAGGAAATTAAGTTCCGTATGTACTCCCTAATAGGTGGCTCCTCGTACCAAATCCACCCAGCCTACCTAGAAACACTCAAAGATAAATCTCTGTAATACCTACAGTAATTGCAAGGATTATGAACAGGAGGGATGGGGTAGGAGTGCCACATCAGTAACAAGGAGAGAGGGGACCATGTTACAACAGAGAAAATAGGCCTCCATCAAGGACTGCAAACTCTAGTTTAACAGCTTTTTATCTCTGGCCAAGGGGTGAAATACAATATCCATCAGGATGGAGTGAAGGGCATTGCGGGAGCAGCAAAACTGCAAAAGAAAATCAATGAACCATAATCCAGAACTTCAGAGACTCTATATCAACCACCTAGAACTAGGCCAGCCTAATCTCTCCCCATCCTGAAGCTCAGGGAAATTTGTGGAAGAGGGGGCAGAAAGATTGTAAGAGCAGAAGAATGGGAGGAACAATGATATGCGAGATACTCCACACAAGTTAGGGCTGAAGCAATCACAACTGGACTGTGCAAGCCCTGCGCAATGTCCAATACACTATTGACCCCATAAAATCTAGCATTTGCTAATGGCATCAAGATCCTTGGAGGCAAGGAATTGACAGCCATAGTAGTCTTACTATGCCTAAGGGGAACATAGGAAAGGGTTCAGGGAAAAGCCACTGGGTCCTTGTATGTCATCAGAGAGGAGGGCCCAGAAGAGAGTCTGGCATGTATATCAAAGGATTCTCCGAAGATTGGGGGGGGAAGCACTGGGGAATAGGGAGGGAGGGGTGAGGGGAGAGGGAGCAGGGGGTTAGGGGGGAGGAAGAGGGAGGGAGGGAACGGGTGTACCTATTAAGTTTGTATGAGCAGAAATAATAATAAAAAATGTTATAAAAATAAATAAATAAAATCTAAAAAAAAAAGTAACTGCAACCTTAAAATACTCAGCTGGAGTCAAGCCAACCAAATTTCTCCCTAACATATAGCTCAGAGAATCTTGCAGAAGAGGGGGCAGTAAAATTTAAGAGCCTAAAGATGGAGGTCCACCAATGGCCAAGATATTCAACTCAAGACAGGGCTTCTGCCTCCAGAAACTTAATGCAATGAAAGTGATCCTCGCCAGACCTCTATTTTGACTGACATATCAACATTTCTCCAGAGACTAGCAAGGAACTCTGGAGAAATAAGTACATGCAGGTAGAACCTTAGGTGCTAGGACTAGACAGGTGAAGGAGAGTGTCCCTATCAGTGGGTCTAATGAAGGAAGGTCTACTCTACAGAGGCCTGAGCATATACTAAAGGCAACCCTAAGACCACACAGACAGGCAGTAGGTTGGGAAGGAAAGGGATGGATTAGTGAAGAAGATGAATGTGGGAGGCAATAAGGGGAAAGGAGGGCAGGAACTGACAATCACTCATTATGCTTATAAAACTAGAAAAATAAAAAATAATAAGACAAAAAAGAGAAGCAGATAATAAGTCTTTCTAATCATCTGTTCTGCTTGGACATGAGGGTGTCTATACACAATCCTTGTAGCTCAGATCTCAATTTCCTTAGTGTCCCCCCAGGTTCCAATTTTTAATTTCCAAACTTGATACAAAGGTAAAAAAATACAAAGCATAGAATAATGATGAGATTAAAAATTAATATTTTAATTAAAAGCAAGCTGGTAGTATAGTAAATTTGCTGTTAGATTCAGCATTCAGATTAATTTTCAGAAATCCAGATATCCTGAGAAATTTGCAATATAATCTTCTATGACGAGACTAGGAAGAACATTTTTTAATGCATTTGTTTTTAAGCTACATAAGAGCTTCCTGCAATGATAGTCTGCCACTCTTGACAAAATCACTAGGCTGTTCTCAAATCAATGATATAACTAATTTCCCACATAGATACTTTACATTACTCCTTTCATTATGATCAGAAAAATATACCAGTTTCCTCAGGTTGGAATAGAGAGTTCTTAAACTTTTGATGCTTGTTCATTTCCTTAGGTTCATTTCTTCCTCCTAGCTTTATTAGATGTCTCACCTTTCCTGGCCTCCTTCAAAAAACAGATCAGTGCCTCTCTTTCAAGAACATGCCTTGCCCTTCTTTCCCTCAGTTTAATTTAAATGCTCCCCTGGTGGAATGTCATAGCACTTACTGTATTAAATTGAAAACATTTGTCTACTTGTCTGTCTCCTTCAGTGGATAGAGTTCCTTGAGGATCAGAAATTTAACACTCATTTGCACTTACTTCCCATCTCTTCCCTCAGTGTGAAGTAGCTACAGAACAAACACTTTTGAAATGATGTCCACTCCCTAGTCTAAATCACTGGCCTGCTTTATAAAACAGCATTGAAGGAAGATGTTGAATGAAAATCTGTAGTGATAAAAATTTTTCTTAGGTGATTATTGCAATCTCATAGAGAACCCCATCACTAATGTGTAATTTATGATTCATTTAGCTTTCTCTTTTAGGCAACAGATTTTAAATTTGTAGACCCTATTCTCATGATTTTTCAAAGATGATCACATTGAATGTATCAATTAAATGCCTAAAATTTTAATAATTATCATTGGCATTATGAAGTTTCTCTTCCCAAAAGGTCAAAATAGTCTTTTTCAGAGGACACTGATGCAATTACTTTTGTTTGCTGGAAATGGTTAAGGTCATCAAACAAATGTCACTTCTGGTCTAAGTGATAAAGAATCAATTTATCTACAATATCTGTTAGTGGAATATTCTATGCTGCCTATTCCATAACAGTCATTAGGTTTTCTTTTATCTTTTCAGATATGTGATATGAAGCACAAAGTTGAAGGGTATAAGTAAAAAGATAAATGATATCATCAATACTTTTTAGCATCCAGTGTCATAATTTACTACATCTGAATTTATAGCATCCAGTGTCATAATTTACTACATCTGAATTTATAGAAAAAACAATAATAAACATTTGAAGTCAATCTTTTGAATTATGATTACATAGACATATGTCAACATAAATTTCATTTTTGTTTGGTTTTCTTTCTTTTTCCTTACAATTTCTTTACTTCACCATCAAAGTCATTCAGAGCTATGTGAGTCAAAATATTGCACTGCTATCAGCAAGTTTAAAGAGGCTACATATCATGTCTTCAGCTTGTGGGGCTCCTTGCTTTACCTTGAGTAGTTATGTTTATTGTTCTTCAGAACAAAATCTTTCATAGCAGTTTTAGGAATTGAATGTAATAGTTAATGCCCCTCTCCCACTCCAATAAATCATATCTAGTTTTATAACATTTAAGCCATTTTCTAAGCATGATGTTCAAAATTTTTTAGATATTGGTTATGTTGGGGATATGTCTCAGTTACAGAATTCTCCCTTAGCTGGATTTGAACCCCAGTAATATAAAACACACATAGAAATAAATTCATAGATATTGACTGCATAGATCACTGTTGATGAACCATGCAAAGTATGTTAAATAGAAATAATTGGAAAAGATGGTCTTAGAAATTATAAAATTTAACAGTGAATGTAGCCTCTGGCAAAAAGTTACAGTCCATGTTCAGGGATCCAAATTTCACTAGTGAAATTTCATGGTTTTTATTTTCTTAGTAGGACATTGTTACAGTTAGCCTGCGTGGTTGCTGATAAAATTACCATCAAACCACTTAAAGGAACTTTTTATTTTCTCTCTTTTTTTTAGTATTTTTTATTAATATTTTTAAATTTATTTATATATTTTTTTATTTCCACTCATGCAAACTTAACAGATACACCGGTCCCCCCCTCCCTCCAACCCCCCATCCCCCTGTGCCCCCTCCCCTCCCCCTTACATCCCCATCCCCTTCCCCGGTGCATCCCCCTCCCATCCCCGGAGCATCCTTTAATGTGCATGCTAAACTTTCCTCTAGGTCCTCCTCTCCAATGAGGTGCAAGGACCCAGTGGCATTTCCCAGAACCCTTTCCTGTGTTCCCCTTAAGAACAGGAATACTACTGTGGCTATCAAACCCTTGCCTCTAACGATCCTAGTGCCTTCAGCAAATGCTAGACTTTGAGGGGTCAATAGTGTATTGGACATTGTTCAGGGCATGGAAAGTCCAAATACAATTGCTTCGGCCCTAACTTGTGTGGAGTATCTCGCATATCATTGCACCTCCCATCCTTGTGCTCTTACACTCTTACCGCCCCCTCTTCTGCAAATTTCCCTGAGCTTCAGGATGGGGAGAGATTAGGCTGGCCTACTTCCAGGTGGTTGATACAGAGTCTCTGATGTTCTGGATTATGGTTTGTTGATTTTTTTTTTCAGTTTTGCTGCTCCTGCAATGCCCTTCACTCCATCCTGATGGGTATTGGATGTCATCCCTTGCAGTCCTTGATTGTGGCCTATTTTCTCTGCTGTAACATGGTCCCCTCTCTCCTTTTTACTGGTGTGGCCCTCCTTCCCCACCTCTCCTGTTCATAATCTTTGCAATTACTGTAGGTATTACAGAGATTTATCTTTGAGTGTCTCTAAGTGGGTTTGGTACTAGGAGCCACCTGTTAGGGAGTATATATGGTGCTTAATTTTCTGGGTTTGGGATACTTCACTCAATTAAATTGTTTCTAATTCCATCCATTTCCCGGCAAATTGCATTAAGTCATCATTTTTGATGGCTGAGTAGTACTCCATTGTATGGATTGCACCACCTTTTCCTTATCCACTCGTCAACTGTCGGACATTTGGGTTGATTCCATGACTTTGCTATTTTAAACAGTGCTGCTATGAACATGGTCATGCTTGTGCTATCGAGGTGAATTTTTGCTGTATGTGGGGTTATTCCCAAAAGTGGAATAGCAGGGTCATATGGCATTTCAATTTTTGATTTCTTTAAGAATCTCCAGATAGCTTGCCAGAGTGGCTGTATGAGCCTGCATTCCCACCAGCAATGTAGGAGAGTGCCCTTCTCTCCACATTCTCTCTAGCATTTGTTGTTGTTTGTATTGTGGATTTTTGCCATCCTGACCAGGGTGAGATGATACCTCAGGGAAGTTTTGATTTTCATTTCCCTGATGGTTAAGATGTGGAGCATTTTTTAAGATATTTGTTAGACATTTTAATTTCATCCCTGGTAGTTTCTTTTAAAGGAAGTTTTTATTTTCTCTTAAGATTGTCTGGTGACAGTTCTCAGTTCAGCTTGATAGGAGAGCTCAGACCAACACCAGGGCCAAGGGAACTGGCCACACTATCTCTACATAATGACTGATAGAGGGACAATCTTCACTTGCCAGACCAGCATGTCAGGCCAAGTATGCACAAGGATGCCAACTTTCTCAAACAGCTCTCTATTTTATTTTGGGGTTTAGTCCCACCCACCTTGGGCTGGGCCTTCCCCATCAGCCAGACAATTTCCTGCAGGTTTATTCTGAGCTTAACTCAACAACCAGTTCTCTAAAAAACTGCCGAGAGCTCAAAACGTCAACTGTGATGCTGACACCTATGTCTAACTATGACAAACGTATGAGAAAATTCTTCTGAATTTTTTTTAGCCTCCTATAACATCAAGTATCACCTCCATGCTATTCATGGTTTTGTGAATGTTTTTATCATTACAGGTTGAAATTGACTGCTTTCCATTTCTTACAATCACATTTCAGAACTGGGTGGTAGAGACAAAGTGCTTCCCAAGAAGTAAGAGTTTGTATACAATGAATGTGGACGCTAGAATTTTATCCTCTTATTCAGTTTTAAACTTCAAGAATATTTTCATGCAATATCTCAGGAAGTCAGAAAATGTTCAAAGACTCACAGCTAGATTAAGAGCAAAGGTAAGAATTCAGGAAGACAAGGGAGGAGACTTAAGACTTGAGGCACAGTGTGCCGAGAATTCTCAGACTTGTAGATGGTATTCTAAATAATCATCTGATTGATCCGTCAACAGGAAAAGAAGATGAGGAGGACAGGCTAGTAAAATTAAGGCTATTCATCGCAAATTACCTATGCTATTCAGACCCAGAATTTATTAGGATTTGGAGGAAATATACAGAACTGCAATTGGATAGTTGTTGGGAACATTTAATCCAAGAATGAACATCATTTTAATATTCCTAGAAATTTTGTGGATATGCTTCCAAGTAACTTCTTGCACATTAATTTTAAGAAATAACTACAATTACTGAACAGAAATATAAGATGTCTTTTTTTTTGCAAGTTTCACTTTCTGGCATTTCGTAAAATATTGTCAGGCATGAAATATGTAAAGAAGGAATTCCTCAGATAAGATAAATTGGATATAGTTTACTATACTTGAAGTCAAACTTATGAAAGTAGTAAATTTATTAGAAAAGGGTATTCAAAATACATTTACCCCACATTCTATATATAAGAACAATTAAAAGGAGTAGTAGAAAATATATAAAAAACATTGACACCTTCTAAGGTAATAGATATAATGTCTAAGATAAAAATTTGGACTGTCGCAATAGAAAAATTATGTGCTGATGAGGAAAAGATATTGAACTTCAATTGATAAGCACAGAAAATTAAATACAAAACTAGATAATATAAAGTTAATGAGTTCTGGTATTAAGACTATAATAAGAGGTCAATCATGTGTGCAAGGACATACATTTAAATGAAGAAAAGACAATATATACTTTTGAAGAAATTAGGAACAATTTACAATGTTGTAGGACATTAGCAAGATATTGATTCACTAGGCTTAATAAAGAAGAAGAAAACTTTAAGACAGTATATTAATCAGGGTTCCATATATAAACAGATCCAATAGAATAAATACTTTTTATTTTTTATTTTATTATATCGGTTTTCTTACTGTTTGATCTGATATGATCTGAGAAGTTCAATGATGGCTGTCTTCATACTAGAAAGGTTGACAACTTGTTAGCTGGTCAGTACATGGGGCTGGATGCTTCAACATTCCCAATATGGCAAGAAAGATATGAAGGATTACTGCTCACTCCATTAGAAATGGCCAAAGAAACTGCATTCATATGTCACTGAAGTATGTCATCATCATCATCATCGTCATTGTCAGATGCAGCAAACAAAGACATCAAACAAAGAGCAGAACTTTTTCCCTCAGACCATCTTACCCCTGGGATGTCATTTGAAGCTTTATTTTTTTTTTGGAATGGTCTTTTACCATCAGTTAAATATTCCAGGAAACATCTTTACAGATCTACCTAGAGGTGTACCTTTTAGATGATTCCAGTTCCTGTAAAGTTGACAACGAAGATCAACCATTATCTTAATTGAAAATTAAGTCAAGAGAAAAATTTATTAAGATACATATCTGCTATGGTGATTTAACTATCTGGATGGGATATTTTATCACTATTTTATGTCATGAAATTAATGGGGAAGAGAAATAAAATAATAAGGAAAATAAAAGCCACACAAAATATTAATGTATTATTTCTTACAATGGTAGTCAACTATAATAATGAAGAAATATGTTGTTTAATTATATAAATGAAAACAGTCAAAAAATTAACTATGTTTATGAACTGAATTATTTCTATTTCAGTAATAAAGTAAGGAAGAGAATGAGATAATATATTCATATTATTCAAGCATGGCATTACAATCATGTAGCAATGAAATTTGTTTTCATGAAGGAAAATATTCATAAAAGTGAAAAAATATTTTAATGAAAAATACAATTGTTGTGACAAAGCAAACCATACATTTGAAGTAATATTGGAAAATATTGTGTCAGATTCAGAATTTGTATCAAAGAACTATAAGGATCGCTGAAGAAAATGATAACAGGAATGTATGATTTTACTGTTGAGAGTCTGCTTAACTTTACTGAGTCAGAAAATCTTTTCCTCCTCTTCTAAGGCAGTGTAATTATTGTAGCACAAACTTCTATCAGCTATAACATATTGACTCCGGAAGCAGTCTACCAATAATTCAAGTCGACTGATTGACAGTGACTGCTACCAAATTATAATTTCCATGGAAGCCAGCATCAGTTAGCATCAACAGACATTATCCTCCAATGAGATTTTCTGAACTGTTCACTACAGGGTAAATAATTCTGTATGCAACAAAGGAAAAACAATGGAATACTCTGTAAGGTTAGAAGCAAATCTCCTATGTTACTTCACACCATGCTGGTTTTTCCAATTGGAAGACTCTTGATGGATTAGATTAGAACTTTTGCAGTGGAATGATTTACATTGAGCACATTTTAAAACTCTTTACATGTGCTAACTTGATAAAAGTTAAGATTTAAAACTGGATGACTAATAAATTGTCATCAATCTGCTATAAACATAATAAATATTTGTGGGATTAAATCTCACAATGTGGGAAAGAAGAATTTTCACCCCACATTGCCTATGTTTTATATACTTTTGGTAATACAAAACAGAATATTCAGTACTGAATCATAAATCTAAATGAGAAAGGTATTTTAGATTTGTGAAAATATCTTTTCATAAAAAGGAGAATAATCCTGATATTTATAAACTCCCCACCACTAAATCTATAAAAATCAGAACTTAAGTGTATTTTAGCTGACATGACTGTTTCTCTAGCTCTCTGTCATATATTCATAAGGGCTCTGGAATCATTGGTCTTCTTGTGTAGTTATTGTTGCATTCTCTTCTACCACCTTTTGATTCTATTTAGATAAGAGATTGATATTTAAAAGAAAACAACCAAATAATATGATTTAATTTTAGTTTTGTGCTCCTGGTAATCACATGCATGACTTTGTACTTTTTGAGCATTTACTATACTGGAGAGCAACAAACTTGGCTTTGATTTAAAATTTTACATTCACATTTGTGAACAGAAGCATATGACTCTTTAATGTCAGCCCACATGATGTGAAACATCTCAATTAATTATTTTCTTGTAATAAACCAGTACATGACACTAAAAAAATCAACATTATCACCTAAAATACATCTGAAAATTGACCTCTCTAAAGTTAAAGATTATAAATATCAGATTCTGAAACAAATAGTGTTTCTATAATTGTTTACAATTTTACAAATAAGCCTAGTGATATTTCCCCATCAAAAAGATTCATTGACCTAAACTATTCAAATGAAGATGATAACCATTAATTTAGAATTTGAAAAAATTTCCATATCAATGAAAGGTAACTCAAATATGTTCAATGTGCACATTATATGAATTTGTAATTACAAAAGCAAAATTTTATGTAAAGAATTGCCTGGCTTGATTGTATCATTTTTCTTCTAAACATTTCACATTCAGTTGTCACATATAATATTGCATTTAAACATTGATAAACAAGCACATATGAGTCATCTTTACTTAGACATATTCATTTGTTTATTTTGATAATCTTGATGTCCTAGTTATTGAAGCTTTATGCTTCCTAATTTGCAGTTTTTTATTAACTCATACAATGTCTTTATTTAGTCACCACATTTTCATTACCTTTCTTGATCTGTCACATAAAATTTCTTGTCATTTCAAATAAAGCACATCAAATGTAACTAACACATAATCATAATTTTCTTAAATTAAGAAGTATAAAGACAATTACTGTAAAGAATAAATAAATATTAGAAGTTTTAAATCATAGAATGAAAAGACTTATAGAAATATTTTATGGATTTGTTTTTGGTCTAGAATTTTTAAATTCTAAAGTGAAGTTTTGAGGTTTGAAGAGATGGTTCAGTCAGTAAAGTGCTTGCTAAGTGAACCTGACAATCAGAATTTGAAATCCTGGTTCCACATTAAAAACCCACACATGTTTATGCATCTATAATTTTAGTGTGTATATGTGAGGCAAGGGATTGTGGGGGTTGCTAGGCCCAGAAGCCTGAGCTCTGGATAATACATTAGCAACTGAACAGGCCATTGAGTGACTCCTCCCTTGGGTGGTTGAGTTTGCCTCTTGTCTACAAGACAATGATAGGTCGAGCTCTGTCCTTGGAAGTTGAGAAAACTCCCAGGTCCTTTGGAAAGTTTTTGTTTCTCTAAGAAACTGGCTGGGCTGTTCTCCCTCCCTATCAGTTCTTTCCTGCCTATCAAAAGAGATGTTAATGCATGTTCCAAGTAACTGTGTTTTGGGGCATACATACATTGTCCATTCTCTTCTGGCAACAAGGTGACATGCCTGTTTACTCTACTTGGCGACATCATGTCTGGTCCCTTAGCAGCTAGATGTCACTCCTGACTTCTCTTTGTTAACTAGAATGCATATGTTTTACATAATCCTGTAAAGAATTTGGTTCTGCTCCTCTTTGCTGTTTTCCTGAATTTGGCCCTGTTTCTTGATTATAAAACCCCTGTGCTTGGATGGACATCCAAGACCCCCTCTGACCCAAGCCTGAAACTTTTAATTCCTTCCGCTCCCACTTCAGATTCCCACTTTTGTAGGTTCAGGTTCATGATGGTTCGTGGGCCCGGACAAGGGATCACATAGACAGGAAGATACTCAGATCCTGTTGTAAATCAACATAAATTAACAGAGAGCACCAGACTAAATTCAGTGTGAGATTATATTTTCCAATATAAGACAGAAATCAATAAAGCAAGATATCTGATGTTAACCCATGACTTCCACAAAACTCAATGCATGCAGAGCCATACATGTGCTGACACACATGTACTCAAACAGTGGCATGAAGAGCTTTGCATGAGAATATTAAATTGGGAATGAAGATTTAGATTTATTAATTTATTAGAATATGAACATGTGAATCCTTGTCCTTTGCATATGCCCACATGCATTCAAAACAACTTATATTTGATATTTTAGTAACTAAATCAAGAGGTCAAAACAAAAGGTAGTTTTATATATATGTGTTTGTATATATACATATATATATATATATATAGACTATAAATTACTCTCAGTTTGAACGTGGCTGTGGATCAGAGTGTTTGGATATTCTTATCTTTCTTTGTTTTCTTAGTACTTGCATTTTATTGAATTGAATTGATTCTTACATCAACATTTATTCTCATTTGCCTTTTTAAATAACTTTATTGCTAAAGATCATAACATAGGTAGCTATGGTTTCAAATTATGAATTTTTTGGTGATATACTTTACTCCATGACCCTCATCTTTAAATTTTTCCATATACAGAGTAGAAAGTGATACATAAACACATAGGCATGAGAAATGTATTCAAGGGAGATACATTTGATATTTGATGGTAGAGTGAAAACTGGAAATTAAAGATTAATGATTTGGTAAGTTCTGACCTACTGTCAACTGTGAAAAGATATTAACAAAAATTAAAATTTTAGTGTGATGATCATAGCATAAGAAAACATGGTATAATGTTTAAAAATATGCTAATATCTTGTTAAAATAAAAATTTCTTATTAATAGTATATGGATACAAAGAATACTTCACTGTAAGTGTTTACGTTTCCTCTCATACTCCATCTTAGATGGAGTGAATCTAGACTTCAGAAAGGCAATGTACAAAGTCTCCCTGGATGTACTTCAGAGAAGAATTCTTTTTGTTATAAAGCATGTCAATTGATTACAGTTGTCAGAGGCTGATCATGTTCAGGATGAACTCTAATTAGTGAAAACTCTGTCAAGAGAGAAAAGCAGACTTTAGTAGCATGTGACAGAGGTTGTTGCCCCTTCTCTGATTTAATGACATGAGTGATTATACTTGCAGTGAACGCAAAATTAAAGGTGATGTCTATCTTGTTGCATGACAGGTATCTCTACAAACAAGACACAAAAGACAAAAAGTGACCTGTAAGAGTTAATATACTAAAATCATTGCAGCATATAAAAATATTTATATAATGTCATGTCAAAAGCAGACAAGGTACCTGACTGCAGTCCTTGCTGGAATTTGGCTTGAAAGTGTTATCTTACCTCAAAAAATTATATGTCAATCAAAGTATGTCATAGTAATCATGAGAATGCAGGAAAAAAAGAAAATATAGGTAAATGAAGCTTCAATTTTAGGAGAAATAATATACAATAAACTTAATGTCTTATTAATAATTTAGACTAATATGCTGTTGTTTTTGTTCTCTAAGGGTTGATGTGTTGAAATATCAAACCAATTTTGCAGTATTATGAAAAAGGAAGCTTAATTCAGCAGTGCATACTGGAGTAAAGGTCACTAAGTTGAGTACCTGTGAATGAACCACAGCATACTAGCAGAATCAAGGAACAATACATGAGGACGAACACAGACACCTTCATTTGTGCACTCCATCATATCTGCTGTGCAATGCTGTGTTCTTTCTTGGGATTTCTGAACACAAGTGACTTTCAATAAGAAAAATTTACCAAAATAAATCTCTTTGCTATAAATGTACAATTCTGTGCCATTGTTACTTGCAATCAGAAGATGACCAATGTGCTTAGTAAGTCTACTTGTCCTAATGACCAACGAACATGAAATTCATTCATGAAATGCTAATCTTAAAAAAATGTGTGTTTTTTTTTTTAAATAATGTACTGTTCATGTTGTTACTACTCATTGCTGTGCAAAAAAAATGAACCCAAGCCATTAAGGGAAGAAAAGTTTTTGTTTTAACTCATGATTTATGGATTAAGTCTATCATAAAGGGAAGGAGAAATGGGAATAGCCAGAAGGAAGAGTTAGCAACATTGTTTCTGCAGAGAAAGTTGAGTGCCTTGCTTGACTTGTTTCTGTTTTATATGTAGTTCAAGACCCCACATCAGTCTTATTCAGGCTAAGTCTTGCCTATTCAGTTAAACTTTTTTAAGAACAATTTCAGAGACACACTCTCCCAGAGGTATGTTTCCAAGGTTATTTTTAATCCAGTCAACTTTACAATGAAAGGAGCTATCACAATCTATTGATACCTGTTTGGTATTTGTCTGTAGGGAAAAGAGAAATTACTAATCTGTGAAGTTGTTTTTGAAGGGTGTATCTCTCATTTTGATTGACATTTTTTGGTCTGTTTTGTAGATAAAATTGGAGATCTTTATTAACTTGGTTCAGAAGTGATTTATACCTTCTGGTATAAATCTGATAGCAATCAGTTTTCTTACTATGAAAGCATAAGGGTAAGAGAATTCGTAAGTTATGCAGTATAAACAGTATAATGACAGCCTTCTGAGGAGTAGGTATGAATATTGGCTGGGACACAGCAAGAATCATTGTGATTATCTATTTGAAATAAGCATTCTAATATTATTTCTCTATTGCACTCAAAATGGAAAATCAGTGATAAGTAATCCACATCAATATGAATGAAAAGTATTTAATTATTTTTAAGTGACTGGATGAATAGTTGTGTAGTAAACAAGGAGAGAAGAATGGCAGATGTAGCTGAGCCACAAAAAGATCAGGTCTCAAAATTCAGACAAGTGTTATAATTATACATAACATGTATTATTACAATAAAAGGTTCCACCTCCTTTTAAAAAAACTACCAAAATTATGGATTATCTGAAGCAAATAGAAACTCAATTCTACCATATAACTTTTGCCCACATTTAAAGAAAGCTGAAAAAATCACCATGTTTAGATAGGGCAGATAGAATAATGAAAAAAAATTCAAGTATTCAATTAGATGTGATGTTATAAAATATTTCTATGAACTATAAAAGCCTGTGAAACAATATGTACTTTCATGGAAGATTCAATTGATATTATTATAATTTTTTATATCTGCATCCTAATTCCTTACTTTGCAGAATTGCCTTTTATTATAAATTTTATTCCTATCATGATTTATGTACTATATAACTTTATTATATACATGCATGTTTATAGGAAGACTGTGATATTTGTGTTTTATAAGTTTATAGAAATTAAACCCATGATAATATTCTTTAAAACTTATATTTCCAAGCAAAAACGTCTTTAAAAATATGTGTGATGTTTAATGCAAAAAGTATACTATTCCATTACATGCACATGTATGAATCGATAAAGGGACTCACTTCAAGTACTTCTGCAAACTTTCATATCTTGTATATTTTGCGTGTGAAATTTTTCTTTCATTCACACTAGGGATAGAGTGACTGAATTATATCTTGTGCTCTTCTTTATGTATCTAATCTTATCTCCTCTTTTAATTTTATAATGAATATACCTACCACACATGAATTACTGACATTCCACATTTCCATTCACACTTAATGTTGTGTCTCTTGTCAGTATGACTGGTTTGCAAGTAAATAACACAATAGTCTGGGTTGTTACTTCTAAGGTTATGAGTAGCATTGGCAATTCTGATTTGATCCTTTAAGGGTAAATGTTAGATAGCTCACCTGGAGCTGTATGCTCCACTCATTAGTCTCTGACAAACACCTTCTAATATTTTTTTTAATTGTTTCTGGGATGAAGACGGACAGCTTCACTAATCAGTGGGTTTCAGTTGTATGTTTAGAAGGTCCTTTGATAACACATGTTTTCGTGAAACAATAGTAATAGGTTTTACCTTAGGACTATTGAAATCCCTCTCCAGGGGTACCTCATGATTTATAGTACTGGGTATGAATTCCCTCTAGTGTACCAGGTCATGCATCTGATTTGGAAGTGGGAAAACAGCAATGTTCATGCCACTATTACCTCAAAAAGCACACCATGCCCGTTTGGTTCTTCTTGTAGCTCATAGGATTCATAGCAGGCTAAAAGTGTTAGGAGTGTTGGTGGATTTTTTTTCTACTAGTAATCTGTGTAGTAACTTCCCATATTGTGAAGGGCAGCAAACTGAGAAAGAAGCTTCCATATCATTTCTAATTTATTTTTTCATGACTTATAACTGAAGAATTGACAGCTTTAGCAATAGAGTTATATCATTAGATTATGGTGATAACTAAGAACAGTAGATATTGATTGGATTCCCTGTACATCAGGCATCCCGCATCTGATTACTGGAAGTTTTATTTATTTACTTATAGCTTCTGGAAGCTTAAACTTCTAAAAAATAGTGACTAAATTTGTAAAGAAATAATAAAGCCATCATAAAAATTTTATGTTCAAAATTATTGAATATTATTGAATTGTAACTTAACACTATTGCATAAAGTGTATTGCATTTTTCAAAATACTTCATAGACTGAAATCTCTTTTCTAATTTTTCTGTTTTGTTCTTTATTTTATTATTATCCTACAAATTTATATCAAAATGATTTTCAAGTATTTCTATCAAGTTACAAATTCAATATTTTTATAAACTTAAAAATTTCATAATTTATTTTTACAATGTAAAGCATAAGCACTTGATCATTTTTTACTTTTCAACATTTTCCTTATTAAGCAAGTAAGGCTAAAACTTGTTCTTTATTAAGTTCTGTGATTATATCATTAATAAAGTCATCATGTCCTTAATAATGGTAATGTAATAACCACAACATAACCATATTATTCCATTTACGTATTTGATTGTAAAATTTTGCATTTTTATAGTTTGAGGATGATGATGAAGATGCTTTAAAATACCTCTTGAATGCTGTAAAAGTTTGCCCTGCAGTTGGTCACTTCTTTGATCATCTGATGATTTAACAATGCTTTTTGTGTTTTTAATTGTAATATTATAACTTTCATTAAAGAATGATGAAAACAAACAGTCTAATTATTTGAAACTTTTTAAGACCTATTAGGATGTCAATCAATTCTTATAATTTCTATATCTGTAGAAGTGTAAATGATACCATAATAGTATTCAATACCATATGTAGGACTATGAAGTAGTAATATTTATTACTTCATGTCTTCTATACTTTCAATGCTTTATTCACTTGATTTACAAATTATTTACACGAACATTATAACCTTTGCTTGTCCATGTGTCCTACGTCTTTAAACTTTGTTCGGCATATGTTTTCAAATATTTTCATTAAGTGACAGACACAAAACTGCATGAAAAAATAACTTCTTATGAAAATGATGTTGTTACTATTTACCTATCCATTAGATATATCGCAGAAAAGAATGCTTTAATTAAAATAGAGTCTACCTATTGCTTCAAAAAATGTACTCAATATGATGACTTCTGCAGTGGTGATTATTTTAATGAAATTCACCTCCTGTTATTTCTACTTTTTTCAGCCTGATATGATATTTACCAGACTATTCTATGAAAAGCATAACAAAATGTTCGTTAATTTTGAATTTCCTTGTGTAACTCTAACAATACAATGATTGACACACCACAGGTCATTTATTCTTTTGCTATAGATAACAGCTTTCATTTTGTATGCAGAATGCTTTTATTAAAAGTCTTTTAAGTATCCTTAAGTGTGAAAATGTTCATTTCACTTGGTTATTGTCACAATGCACCACAAATTACAATGTTTTGAAACTGAATAAACTATGTCACTTAGTTGATGAAAGATATTTTGCAGGCTTAATTCTATTCGGCAATAAGCAAATTTGTCAATGTTCCCAACAATTTTTTCTGTTATTTCCAACCACTAATCCTTTTAATATCTGCCTTTCTGGTGCCTGATTACAATTTCTCAAATTTTCTTTTTATTTCTGTGACTATTAGGCAGTTTTTGTTAAATATTTATGGACTTCTTAGATTATCCCTTGTGTTGAAGGCTTGTTCCAACTCCTGATTCTTAATTTTCTACTTTTTAAAATTAATTATAAATTCAGGTTATAAAAGTTAATTGAACAAATGTGTTAAAAATGTCTGATGGAGGGGCCGGAGAGGTGGCTCAGCGGTTAAGCCTCTGCCTTGCAGCTGGAAGGTCCTGAATTTGGATCCCAGATCCCACGTATAGACGCCAGAGGTAACCCGAGGCGGCCTGCGTTTCTGGTCCTGGTAGGGAGGAGCCTGTGGATCCCAGGGCAGAGTAAACAAGGAGGAGGTGGAGGCGTCCATGGTGGTTCCCGAATTCGTCCATTGGTCCGTGGTTCTACACGCACACGTGCACACACGATACACACACAATTGAATAAATAATAAAAAAATTTTTTTAAAATGTCTGATGGCAACATAAAACTCATTTTGTCATTTAATCAGTGGTACCTTAGATGAATTAATACTTCTAAAAATGTTTTTCTTATGGTTATATTTATGTTGTTAAGAGCCCACTTGTTTTATTTCAATATTCAATATAATTTTAAGAGTCATACCATGTTGCAGTAATGAGGATTTTATTGTATTTGTATATCAATATACTCCCAAGATGAAGGTATGGAACTTTTTGAAAATTCCCTTCAAAGTAGTTCTGTCTTCTTTTAAACTTTTAAAATGTACAGTCTTTATCATTGTGGTTTCAGTTGAAGAGCTTTTCATTTGATATTTATTTGTACTTTTATAATTCTGAGGTTTTGCTATATTTGAAATTAAATAATTGTTATTAGAGAATTTTAGAAAAGACATATATTGAGAACTTATCAGCCAGTTGTATATACCTTATATTTTCTTTGTGGGATCTATTTTCAACTTATAAGGCAATTTTTAATCTATTAGAGTTGATTTTGTCAATTTATTATTTGTTAAATCATTTTTTTTCTTTTTCTGTCATGCATTAAAGCTTTCCTTTTATTTTCTAACCTAACTGGAAAATTTTATTTTCTACTTGACAACTTGCAAACTACAATTATTATTATAAATTAAAATGAATTATTATAAAGCTTCATTATTCTTTTGCACAATTTGTAATGCTATTGACCAGTCATAGAGTTTGAGTGACAGGAGTGTTTGGTATATGTTTATGTCTATATAAACTCTTGAGTCTTGGTATCTTTTTTTCCCACAAATCCAATACTTATTTATTTATTTAAAGAAAATTTACTTAACAGTCATGGCAAGCCAAAACCCTGGATCTCATCAGACTGTCTTCTAATTAAAGAGTCAGTATTTGTGCAATAGAAAACATACAATATAAAACTTTTAAGATCCTGGGAGAGGGACCAATGAGATAGCTCAGTAGGCAAAATGTCCAGTCCTAAACTTGTTCACCTGAGTTTCATCACTGGAAATCCACATGGTTGAAGAAAGTTGTCCTTTGACTTCCATTCCTGTATCATGGCTTGCATATTCTGTCTCTCTGTCTCTCTGTCTCTCTGTCTCTCTGTCTCTCTCTCTCTCTCTCTCTCTCTCTCTCTCACTCTCTCTGGAATTGGATGTCCTTGGGTCTGCCTGTCTATAGCACCTGTTCTGTGTCAGTTTCCCAAGTGGTCTTTCCTGCATTGCCTGTGTCTCTTCACTACAACAGTTGAGTGTCATCTGCCAAGCTGTTAGCTCTGCATCAGCATTTCTGGCTAGCTACAGTATTGTTTCTTTTTTTTTTTATTTCCGCTCATACAAACTTAACAGGTACACCATTCCTCTCCCACCCTCCACCCCCAATCCCCTGATCCCCTCTCCACTGCCCCCTCCTTCCCAATCCTCCAATACCACCCCAATCCCCGGAACATCCTTTAATGTGCATGCCAAAGTCTCCTCTGGGTCCTCCACTGCGAAGATCCAGCTGCATTTCCCAAAACCCATCCTGTGTTCCCCTTAAAACATAGGAACACTACTGTGGCTGTCAATCCCTAGCCTCCAAGGATCTTAGTGCCTTTAGTCCATGCTAGACTTTGAGCGGTCAATAATATGTTGGACATTGTGCAGCTCATGCAAAGTTCTGTTATGATTGCTTCAGCCCTAACTTGTGTGGAGTATCTTGAATATCATTACTCCTCCCCATCCTTGTGCTCTTACAATCTTACAGCCCCCTCTTCTGCAAATTTCTCTGAGCTTCAGGATGGGGAGAGATTAAGCTGGCCTAATTCCAGGTGGTTGATATAGAGACTCTGATGTTCTGAATTATGGTTAGTTGATATTTTTTTCAGTTTTGCTGATTCAGCAATGCCCTTGGCTCAATCTTGATGGGTATTGGATGTCACCACCTTGCTAGAGATAAAAATCTGTTAAATTAGAGTCTTGTTATAAGAGTATATTCAAAGGTAGATGGAATAAAAGTAGGAGACCATGGTGAAGGAGGGGTCAATCACCCATTTGCAAAATGGTCACTTTTTATCTGCCAGACTATATTCCCTCCCCTTCTGGTGAGATCATACCTCATCAGTTGCAAATGATCAGGAAGGAAAGTCTGTGAAATTAACCAGATGTCTCATTACTTGCAGTCCTTGCTGGTGGCCTATTTTCTCTGCTGTAACATAGTCCCCTCTCTCCTTGTTTCTGGTGGGGCCCTCCTATCCCATCCCTCCTGTTTATAATCCTTGCAATTACTGTAGGTATTACAGAGATTTATCCTTGAATGTCTCTAAGTGGATTTGGTACTAGGAGCCACCTATTAGGGAGTACATACAGCATTTAATTTTCTGGGTCTGGGATATTTCACTCAATATAATTGTTTCCAATTCCATCCATTTCCCAGCAAATTCCATTAATTCATCATTTTTGATGGCTGAGTAGTACTACATTGTATAGATGTACCACATTTTCCTTATCTACTTGTCAACTGTTGGACACTTGGGTTAATTCCATGACTTTGCTATATTGTAAACAGTGCTGCTATGAACAGGGTTGTGCTTGTGTTATCAAGGTGAATTTTTGCTGTATGTAGGGTTATTCTCAAAAGTGGAATAGCAGGGTCATATGGCATTTCAATTTTTGATTTCTTTAAGAATCTCCAGATAGATTGCCAGAGTGGTTGTATGAGCCTGCATTCCCACCAGCAATGTAGGAGAGTTCCCTTCTCTCCACATCCTCTCCAGCATTTGGTATTGTTTATATTGTGGATTTTTGCCATCCTGATCGGAGGGAGATGATATCTCAGGGAAGTTTTTTTGCATTTCCCTGATGGCTCAGGATGTGGAACAGTTTTTAAGACATTTATTAGATATTTTAATTTTGACCCTGGTAAAGTTTCTTTTAATTTCCAGGGCCCATTTTTTAATTGGGCCATTATTTTCCTTGGTGTTTAGTTTTCTAAGTTCTTTGTGCACTCTGGATAATAGAGCTCTATCACATATGTGGTTAGTGAAGATTTTCTCCCATTCTGTGGGTTGCCTTTGTACTCATGTTACAATCTCTTTTTCTGAACAGAAGCTCTTTAATTTCACAAGATCCCATCTGTTGAGAGTTGGTTGCAGTGACTGTGCTATTGGATGTCCCTGTAGGAACTGTTGGCCTAGTCCAAACAGCTTGAGGGAGTTCCCCACCCTTTCAACTATGGTTTTTATAGTCTCTGGCCTTATATTGAGGTCCTTGATCCATTTGGAATTAAGTCTTGTACATGGTGACAAGTACGGGTCCAGTTTTAATCTTCTGCATGTGGAGATCCAGTTTTTCCAGCACCATTTGTTGAAGATACTGTTCTTTTTCCATTGGATTTTTGGGCCCCTTTGTCAAAGATCAAATGGCTGTAGTCGTGTGGGCTTATATCTGGGTCTTCAACCCTTATCCATTGATCTGTGTGTCTATATAGGAGCCAGTACCAGGCTGTTTTTACAACTATGGATTTGTAGTATAGACTAAGGTTTGGTATGGTGATACCTCCAGCAATGTTTTTGTTATTCAGGATTGTTTTTGCTAGCCTGGGTCTTTTGTATCTCCATATGAATTTTGAAATTCTTTAAAGAATTGCTTTGGTATTTAATTGGTATAGCATTGAATCTGTATATTGCCTTTGGTATCATTTTTGAAGTTAATGATTATTGCCTTTCATCAGTTCTACAAAATTATCAAAAATTTCTCATTAGTTATGGTAATTCCTTTTTTCATGTTATCATTAAAATAATTTTGATGTTTGGTTTATATTTATACAAAGGACTTGTCTTCATAGTGTCAATTTATATCTTTAATTCATTATTCTTTGTACTCATTCACTTCCCTAACTCATTGCTTACACCTCATTGCTCCCTTCTCTTGCTAATCCTCTTCTCACCCACAAATGATTCTCTTTTGAATTCAAAACACATATATTCCACCATTCTCTTTTGTTCTCCCAGTACTTCTTTCTTCAGAGCCTTCCTTTCCATAGTACCATTTCCTAAGCAAACAAACATCAAAAACAAACATGTACTACCTATCTTTCTGAATCCTGTTGAATTTATTAACTTAATAATCTCCTGAAAGAGCCATGGTTTCATTTGTCTTTAAAGATAAATCACATTGTGGACCATATTTTCTTCCTTCATTTGTCTTTTAATGGACATCTATTCTGGTTGTTTATCTTGGCAATGAAGACCCCACTATTTTTATAATGTATCCTATTGGCAAACAATATAGAATTATGAGGAATGTTCTCATTTCCTGTTGACTCTCTGCTTTTTTCTGTTGTTACTGACATAATTTCCTAGGTGTTTGACAGCTTGGTGAGATCTTGGCTAGTTGTCAGATTCATCTTTTCTGTTTACTATTTTTATCACTCAATACAGGGTCAAGTAAACATATTTGCTGTGATTCTAGTTTTAAATGCTCCACAGGTGATGAAATATGTGCATGGATCTAAGGATGAATGCGTGATGATGTAGAAATATCCATATTTTCTTGAATGAATATTGTACTTTTCCAAATCATTCTTAATTGCTTTGATTGGATTCCTTTTTATTTATGTCATAAATTTATCTTTTATCTATTATTCATAAATATTTATGCTGAACCATTCAAAAATTTCTGTACTTAAAGTCCACAAAGCTCTAATTATCTCTTATAGAATTTTCAAATATCTGGATTTTACATAAATAATATATATAAAAGCACAATGGGAAAATATGTGGTTGAGAGTAGTTTGTTTTTACCAGAACAAAAGGCAGAATTCCTTGCTCCTAAATGAATTTGAAGGCAAGATTATTAGTTAAACATAATAGTCTGTTGCAGTGTCCACTCACCCATGGCATGGCTTGTTTGAGCCCACTCACACACTCATTCACAGGATTGTGCAGCCTGTTGATGGCGAGGATGTGAAGAAAGGCGAAGTCCAGCCATTCCCACCTCCGCCTCCATTCCCCAGAGACTTGGCATGGGACAGCAAGTCTGTCAGGGCAGAACTCAAGTTTATTGGGGGGAGAAATGGAACTTATATAGACAAAAAACCAAAAGCCACTAAACAGGCGGCCAATTGTGTCAAAGGTCAAAACAACCTACAGGTTCCACAGGTGAAGTCCAATGTCAATCAGCACAGGAGGAAAGTCAATACCTGAAAGCCAATTAGGAGTCCCTGTAATGTGATCAGGGTAACACCCAGGACACTAGCCCTCAGCACCATCTTTAGTCCCATGTCCTCGGTCATGCCCTGGGGCAAATCCTGGGTGGGCCCAACATCTCCCCCTTCTGGTTTTAGTAGATACTATATTTTATAATTAATTATACATATGTCCAATTTCCCATCAGTCTCAGCATGAGCTTTCACTTTTGTCCTGTCCCAGTTGGTCTTCTCAGTCAGGCAGGTTGGCATCAGCACCAGACATGGCAGCAGGTAGCTTGGGGAAGTCGCATGTGACTCACACAGGCAATAAAGGCCTGCCTGGTCTGTCCTTAGACCAAGGCCGCACAAGCCTCCAAGCTTGAATCGCATCTCTGGGGAGGCCATGGCATGGATGTCTTATAGCGTGGTCTCTTAGATGGAGCACTGCTGAGAGATGTGCTGAGAAAACACTTAAGCAATATAGTTATTAAAAGAACAATTTTTCTAGCTGTTAGGTCAAGCCCAGATCGACTCCATCTAGGCAAGGTATTAATCAGGCCTATAAGGATCACAGTTAACATCTTCCTTAAGCACACCATGGATAGTTTCTGAAAGAGAAAAAGCGAAGAAAGCTGACTCAAGGGCTTTTTGTCCATTGGTTTAGTTTGTTAGTCTGGGGATGATTGTTTTGGGTCTCCTTCATGAGGATCCTCCTGTGGAGAGAATTTAAGATTCCTTGCCAGAATCCAAATTGGGGAAGACTCTCCAATTGGGAAGACATATCCAAACCCTCTTCCCATAGTGATCAAGGATCAGGTCACATCCAGTGCCCAGTTAGGGAGTTCTTCCAATACACCTTAACAGAAGGTTTGATGGATAAGCTTCCCAGTGTCTTCGGAATCTCAATTTAAGTTGTTCTTTTTGAAAATTTAAAACGTTGATGGTAAATAATGCCAACCCTAGCTGTTGGTGTGGGCTTACTCCCCCTTTTTGTTTTTAAAAGTTGGACCTTTAATTTAGTTGGTTATGGGGTAATCTAGCAGAGGGAGATGTCCTATTTTAGAATTTTAAAGACTTTCAAAAATCTTGAGAGACCCATCCCAGAATGACTATTCTAAATCTGCTTACTTTACCTTTAGCCTATTTGAGGATCCAGACTGCTCAAGGGATAAGAGTCGAAGACCGGTCTGGAGGCTTCCTGCTGAGATGAGATGTTGAGTGTGAAAGCAATCTGGTATCCTCATCTAATAAGTGCTGGGATGGTTTAGAAGTCTTTGACAGATGGCTCTATTACTTTAAGGTCCCTGCAAAAGAGACAAAATGTAGTTTAAACTTTTAAGATTTTTTTCCTTTATTTCATTTTTCTCTTTCTTTCTTTCTTTTTATTTCCACTTATACAAACTTAACAGGTACACTGGTCCCCTCCCTCCCTCCAACCTCCCATTGCCCTGTGGCCTAATTCCCACTCACCTCCCTTCCCATCCCCAAGTGCCTCCCCCTCCCATCCCCGAGCATTCTTTAATGTGCATGCCAAACTCTCCTCTGAGTCCTCCTCTCTGATGAGGTACAAGGACACAGTGGCATTTCCCAGAAACCCTTTCCTGTGTTCCCCTTAAGCATAGGAACACTACTGTGGCTGTCAATCCCTTGCTTCCAAGGATCCTAGTGCCTTTAGAAAATGCTAGGCTTTGTGGGGTCAATAGTGTGTTGGACATTGCACAGGGCATGCAAAGTCCAATTATGATTACTTTGCCGCTAACTTTTGTGGAGTATCTTCATATCATTGCTCCTCCCATCCTTGTGCTCTTACAATCTTAACACCCCCTCTACCATAAATTTCCCTGAGCTTCAGGATGAAGAGATATTAGGCTGGCCTAGTACCAGGAGGATGATATAGAGTCTCTGATGTTCTGAATTATGGTTTGTTGATTTTTTTTTTCAGTTTTGCTGCTCCTGCAATGCCCTTCACTCCATCCTGATGGGTATTGGATATCATCCCTTGCAGTCCTTGATGGTGGCTTATTTTTTCTGCTGTAACATGGTACCCTCTCTCCTTGTTTCTGGTGGGGCCCTCCTACCCCATCCCTTCTGTTCATAATCCTTGCAATTACTGTAGGTATTACAGAGATTTATCCTTGAATGTCTCTAAGTGGGTTTGGTACTAGGAGCCACCTATTAGGGAGTAAATACAGCATTTAATTTTCTGGGTCTGGGATATTTCACTCAATATAATTGTTTCCAATTCCATCCATTTCCCAGCAAATTCCATTAATTCATCATTTTTGATGGCTGAGTAGTACTCCATTGTATAGATGTACCACATTTTCCTTATCTACTTGTCAACTGTTGGACACTTGGGTTAATTCCATGACTTTGCTATATTGTAAACAGTGCTGCTATGAACAGGGTTGTGCTTGTGTTATCAAGGTGAATTTTTGCTGTATGGGGGGTTATTCCCAAAAGTGGAATAGCAGGGTCATATGGCATTTCAATTTTTGATTTCCTTAAGAATCTTCAGATAGATTGCCAGAGTGGTTGTATGAGCTTGCATTCCCACCAGCAATGTAGGAGAGTTCCCTTCTCTCCACATTCTCTCCAGCATTTGGTGTTGTTTTTATGTGGATTTTTGCCATCCTGACCAGAGTGAGATGATATCTCAGGGAAGTTTTGATTTGAATTTCCCTGATGGCTCAGGATGTGGAACAGTTTTTAAGACATTTATTAGATATTTTAATTTTGACCCTGGTAAAGTTTCTTTTAATATCCAGGGCCCATTTTTTTAATTGGGCCATTATTTTCCTTGGTGTTTAGTTTTCTAAGTTCTTTGTGCACTCTGGATAATAGAGCTCTATCAGATATGTGGTTAGTGAAGATTTTCTCCCATTCTGTGGGTTGCCTTTGTACTCGTGTTACAATCTCTTTTTCTGAACAGAAGCTCTTTAATTTCACAAGATCCCATCTGTTGAGAGTTGGTTGCAGTGACTGTGCTATTGGATGTCCCTGTAGGAACTGTTGGCCTAGTCCAAACAGCTTGAGGGAGTTCCCCACCCTTTCAACTATGGTTTTTATAGTCTCTGGCCTTATATTGAGGTCCTTGATCCATTTGGAATTAAGTCTTGTACATGGTGACAAGTACGGGTCCAGTTTTAATCTTCTGCATGTGGAGATCCAGTTTTTCCAGCACCATTTGTTGAAGATACTGTTCTTTTTCCATTGGATTTTTGGGCCCCTTTGTCAAAGATCAAATGGCTGTATTTTTGTGGGCTTATATCTGGGTCTTCAACCCTTATCCATTGATCTGTGTGTCTATATAGGAGCCAGTACCAGGCTGTTTTTACAACTATGGATTTGTAGTATAGACTAAGGTTTGGTATGGTGATACCTCCAGCAGTGTGTTTGTTACTTAGCATTGTCTTTGCCATCCTGGGTCTTTTGGGTCTCCATATGAATTTTGAGATTGTTTGGTCAACCTCTTTAAAGGATTGCTTTGGTATTTAATTGGTATAGCACTGAATTTGTATATTGCCTTTGGTAGGATGGTCATTTTTACTATGTTGATTCTGCCAATCCAGCAACATGGGAGGTCTTTCCACCTTCTGGTGTCTTCTGCAATTTCTTTCTTGAGGGTTTTAAAGTTTTCATGGTAAAGGTCTCTAACTTCCTTGGTTAGGTTTATACCAAGGTATTTCATGTTTTTAGGGGCTATAGTAAATGGGATTGTTTCTCTCAGGGCTTTTTCACTTCTGTCATTCTGGGCATATAGGAAGGCCTCTGATTTTTGTACATTTATTTTATATCCTGCCACCCTGCTGAACTTCTCAATTAGTTCCAGGAGCTTCCTGGTAGTGTTTCTGCGATCATTTAGGTATAAGATCATGCTATCTGCATAGGGATAGCCTGACTTCTTCCTTGCCAATTTGAATCCCTTCTATGTCCCTTTCTTGTCTTATGGCTTCAGCTAAGACTTCAAGTACAATATTGAATAGAAGTGGTCAGAGTGGACAGCAGTTGTCTAGTTCCTGATCAAAGCAGGAATTCTTCAACTTTTTCCTCATTGTGTAGCATCTTTGCTGTAGGCTTGTTGTATACAGCTTTTATTGTATTAATAAAGGTTCCTTGCATTCCAACTGTCTCTAGGGTTGTGATCATAAAATGCTGTTAGATCTTTTCAAAAGCTTTTTCTGCATCTATCAAGAATATCATGTGGTCTTGGACTTTGTACTGGTTTATATGATGAATTACATTTATTGATTTGCGTATTTTGAAACAACCTTGTGTGCCTGGAATAAAGCCTACTGAACCCCGTGGGTGATCTCTTTGATATGTTTTTAATCTGATTTGCTAAGACTTTGTTGAGAATCTTTGCATCTGTGTTCATCAGAGAGATTGGCCTATAGTTTTCTTTCTTAAGTGTAACTTTATTAGGTTGTGGGATTAAGACAATATTAGCTTCATAGAAGGAATTTGGTAGTGTTCCTTCCTTTGCTATTTGATGGAAGAGTTTAAGGAGTATTGGTGTTATTAGCTCCTTAAATGTCTGGTAGAACTCTGTGCTGTATCCATTTGGTCCAGGACACTTTTTGGTGGGAAGATTCGAGATTACTTTGTCAATTTCCTCATATGTTATAGGACTATTTAAATAATTCACAACTTCCTGATTCAATTTAAGTAAGTTGTGTTTACTTAGGAATTCATCCATGTCTTTCATGTTGTCATGTTTCATAGAGTATAAGTTTTTAAATATGATGTTATAATTCTCTGGATTTCTTGGGTATCAGTAGTGATAACTCCATTTTCAGTTCTAATTTTGTTAATTTGGGTTTTCTCTCTCTTGCTTTTGGTTAATTTAGCTAGGAGTGTATCAATCTTATTGATTTTTTCAAAGAAGCATCTTTTCGACTGGTTGATTTTCTCTATCATTTTCCTAATCTCAATTTCAGATATTTCTCCCCTGATTTTGCTAATCTCCTTTCTTCTGCTGCTTTTGGGATCAGATTGCTCTAGTTTCTCTAAAGCTTAAGCTGCATTGTGAAGTTGTTTATTTCTGATGTTCCATTTTTTTGATGTAGGCATTAAGAGCTATGAACTTACCTGTTAGGACAGCTTTCATTGTGTCCTTGTGTGTGCTGCTGAGAAAAATGTGTATCCTTTGGTGCATGGATGAAAAGTTCGATAGAGATCTGTAAGGTCCATTTGTTTAAGGATTTGATTAAGTTCCAAAGTGTCTCTGTTAAGCGTTTGACCTGTTGATCTATCCCATGTTGAGAGGGCAGTGTTGAAATCCCCAAGAATTATTGTTTGTGGGTTGATTTCTTGCTTTAGATTTTGTAGAGTTTTCTTAAGGAATGTGGAGGGGCCCGTATTGGGTGCATATATGTTCGGTATTGTGAAGTCATCCTGGAGAATTGTACCTGTGATTAAAATGTACTATCTATCTGTGTCTCTTATGATTTTTTTTTTTATTTGAAGTCCACTTTGTCCAAAAGCATAATGCCCCCCCCTGCCTGTCTCCTGTTTCCATTAGCTTGCAAAAATTTGGACCAGCTTTTCATTTTTAGGATGTGTCTATCTTTTGTGGTGAGATGAATTTCCTGAAGGCAGCACATTAATGGGTCGTGGTTTTTAATCCAAGTTTGTAAACTGTGTCTCTTGATTGGTGAGTTAATACCATTGACGTTTAATGTTATAATGCAGAAATTATTTTTAATTCTGGATATTTTTTATGTTTAGTGGATTTTGTAAACATATTGTTTGACATTTATATTTTGGTGGTGTTATACTTCCCTTCTGTCCTCCTAGATACTACTTGTTTTTTCTTCAAGTTTGAGTATCATTTCTAGCATTTTTTGAAGGCCTGGTTTAGTAGACATGTATCACTTCACGTTGTCTTTGTGCTGGAAAACTTTTCTTTCTCCCTCAATCATGACAGATAGTTTTGCCGGGTATATCAGTCTGGGTTGGCATTTTTGCTCATTTAATGCATGAAGTACATCTCTCCAAGCTCTTCTTCCTTTTACTGTTTCCATTGAGTAGTCATTTGTTATTTTAATAGCTTTACCTTTAAAAGTGAGTAGGTTTTTTTCTCTTGAAACTCTCAGCACCTTTTCTTTGTCTTGAATGTGGAGTGTTTTGACTATTATTTGCTGTGGCGGTTTTCTATTTTGATCATATCTGTTTGGAGTGCGAAACACCTCTAGTATTTGGATGGGCCTCTCATTCTTTAGTTGAGGGAAGTTTTCATTTATGATAATTTGAAAAATATCCTGAGGTATGGTATTTTGGGATTCTTGCTCTGGTATTCCATGAATGAGCATGTTAGGCTTCTTCAAAGTGTCCCATATCTCTTGAATGTTCCTCTCAAATATCTTTTTGGCTTTAACAATCTCTTCCATTGAGCTGGTTAATTCTCCTACTTTGTCTTTAAGATCTGAAATTCTATTTTCTGCTTCATTTGCTCTGCTGCTAAGATTCTCTCTTGAGTTTTGGTTGAAGATAACTTGTCTTTTAGTTTAATTTTAAACTCTGCCTAAGACTGTTTTAACTGCTCTATGCCTATTTTTCTTTCTTGAACTGTTTTTGTCAACTCCTCCAAGTGCCTGTTGTGTTCCTGTTCAAAGTGGTTGATGCGGTTGTTTAGCTCTTCTTGGAATTCCTCTTTTATAGTATTAATCATGATAATGATCATACTATGAAAGTCATTATCTTGGGTCTGGCTTCCTTGGCTATTTTCTGTGAATTTGTTCTGATTGGAATCCATCATTATTGGGTTAATTCTTTCAGTGGGAGATTGGTCTTCTTGGGTTTTGTTTCTCATGAATCTGCACTTTGACTTGGGCATTGTTTTTGTTTCTTAGGACCTTTCAGTTTCTGTGTGTTTTTGACTGAACTGATTTAGTTGGTATTATTACACTTGGGTAGTTATTACTGGTGCTTTCCTTGGATTGGGTACGTTTGTCTTTTGTTATTGTAATTTTCTAGATGAGGCTATTAGGCTGTTAGTGCATCAGTTAAGTCAGTTTAAGTAGACAGGGGGTGAATATTAATATGGTAGTGTACTTTTACGATTTAATATCTTAGTGATTTGTGAGGGTGAATGATGTACTCCCTGGAGTTGTGTATGTTTTTGGGGTGGCTGTATGGAAAAGTTGATCTACAGTGATTAATACTAGAAAGGAACAGTAAGGTGAAAATAAGGAGGTTTACTTATCTTTGGGCTGGATGTGAAGAATCTCTCTCATGTGATAGGATGATTGTAGAGGGCTTCAGATGTAGGTCTTTGTCCCTTAGAGTTTTGCTTGAGCTTCCTTTGGAGTCTGTTGAATTCTGAGTAGGAGTGTGTCTTCTGTGGACCACATGCTTGGGTCCCCGGCGGGCTGGAGATGCAGAGGGGCTGATGTTGATGGCAGAATTCTTTGCCTGGGACCTGGGACTTGGTTTAGTGGCCCAGCCCAAGATCCAGGGATGGAGGAATGTGAGCAAGTCTTGTCCAGTTGTGCGGACAGGTGGACATGAGGAAGAAAGGGGCTGGGGCCACCTGGGTGTTGCTTGGACTGGCTGAAGGGAAGCGCTGGGACATGGAGCTACCTGGGGGTATGGGCGAACTCACCTGGGATGGAGGACTGGGAGCAGTGGTGGGGCAGAGAGGTAGGTGGAGGAAGCAAGGGGCTTGGTCCTGGGGCATGGCCCAGGCAAAACTGGAGGCCACCTGGGTGCCACTGATACATGGGGCCACCTGGGGGACTGGGCGAACTCACCTGGGATGGAGGACTGGGAGCAGTAGTGGGGTGAAGAGAGGGGTGGGAGGAAGTAGGGAGAACTTTTAATATCTATACAAGTATTAAACCATTGTAACTGGGAGGGCACATGGGATAAACCAAACAAGCTCAGTAATTTTACTGTGGGTACAGGCAAAAGTTAGTAAAGAAAACCTGTTACCTCACCTGGAATAGTCATAGTCTTAGTTTGGTGAAAAGCTAGGAATTAATCTATATACTGAAGACCTTATTTCTTTGGCAGCTGTGAATCTCTATGGTCACATCTAAAAACCTGTTTAAAACAGTGTGAACTGTCTATTTTGTTTTCTTAAATGAGGGAATGTCTAAAAACAACATTATTAAGCATATAAGGAATGTCAGTAGTTACTTTGCAAGTGACTGATGAACTTGTCATTTTCCTGATCATTAACGTATTAGTAAAATCAAAGATTGACAAAAACTTAGAAGGAAGTTGAGCACTGGAATTTTGTGCTCTCTAGTCTAGAAACAAGGAAACTTCCCATTTGCATGTTAAACCCAAGGTTTTCATGAGATGCTCAACCTGGCATTTTGGGCCTTCTTTCAGCTGGATATCAGAGGCAAACTCCTTTTTCCCATTGGAGGGAGGCTAAGAGCTTCAGGCCATTTTATTGGTCTCCACCAGGGGTCTTGACCCCTGGGCCCTGGGGTTCAGGGGGTAATCTTTCTCTAGTGGAAATTCCCATGTTTGGGACATAGGCTACATGAAAGATTCCTGTGCTTGCAACTCTCTCAAAGCGCCCAGTCTGATCATATTTAAAGCATCTTTTTTATCTCTCCCCTGTTGGAAGGGGTCCTGGGTTGTCTACTTGGGGGTGCCTAATAATTTTTTACCTATCTCCTTAGGCAAATGTCAAGTTTTGATTCCTTTGTTTTGTGGCTCTTTCTCTTTTCTTTCCTTTTTCCAGATTAAGTCTTAGGTCATTTGTCCTATTTTAAAGTCCTTAAAATGGTCTAGAAATAAGTTTAAAAGGGGTTATCTCTTGTCTAAGATGTAAACAAGGCATGTCCAAGAATATACTATAAGTTGACTTTCTTTCAGGTTGGTAAGACTAAGCATTTGTATTTTTTAGCTAGTATGTGGACACAGGAAGGGTAAATTTCTCCTTTGGCTGCAGTTTAGTGGACCTGGACTTGGGGAAAGGATGCATGGCTCAGCAGAGTTTTGCCAATCATTATATAAACCCAGCGATTAGATTCTAATCCAAACCCACTCTAGATTGTATGTTATCACCATGGAAATGCAGAACTGGCACAATTGAATTCCATGGCTTCAAGGGATTCTGTTGTGGGGAGCACAGGTGTAATAGTTTCCCCACAACAGGCCTACATTCACTCGCACATTCACAAAGAAGTTAAGACATTTTTTCCACATTTTAAAGGTGCCCTTTTTCTCCCCTCCCAGGAGAAGCCTGTTTGCTTTTTACTGTGAGATTCAGGATTCAAGTTACAGCCAAGACAGCATCTGGTGGGCGGGGCCTGCCTCTGAGCAGAGCCCTGCTCAGGCAGCTGCAGGCCCTAGTCTCAGACCTTCCCAGTTTTTACTAGTGAACCCATGGGATAAGCTTCCTGTTCTCCCTGAAAAGTTGGGATTCTATGAGTAACTAAATTCCTGCTTAATCAAACAGACAATTGAAATACATTTGAATACGTGAAGCTTAATTCTTAATCTCTAATCCCCAAGGCTCAATGTCCTCTCTAGCACAAAAGAAGCACAATGTATAACTTTTTTTTCTAATCACCATCTCTAGTTCTTAATCTTTTTATAAACCCAACATTCCACAAAACTTTATAGCATATTTTAATATCCTTTTAAGCAACCAACTCAAACCTCCTGTACACATTTTAATTTTTAAGTGAGTTTTTTTATCCTGTAAACCTTATTTAAAACCTTTTATACATTCAAGTACCATACATGTTTTTTATACTTTTTTTTAATCTTTCTTGATGGTTTTACATATGTGAAAACAAACTTTCCTAGGTAAAAAACACAATACCATCTCTTTTTAATCAGTATGTACTCAGGCCCTTTTGATAGTTATATTTAAGTGTGTACGTGTATTGTCTCTGGCCAGGGGGTGACATACAATGCCCATCAGGATGGAGTGGAGGGCATTGCAGGAGCAGGAAAACTGCAAAAGGAAATCAACAAACCATAATCCAGAACTTCAGAGACTCTATATCAACCATCTAGAACTAGGCCAGACTAATCTCTCCCCATCCTGAAGCTCAGGGAAATTTGTGGAAGAGGGGGTGGTAAGATTGTAAGACCACAAGGATGGGAGGAGCAATGATATGCAAGATACTCCACACAAGTTAGGGCCGAAGCAATCATAATTGGACTTTGCATGCCCTGTGCAATGTCCAACACACTATTGACCCCACAAAGTCTAGCATTTGCTAAAGGCACCAAGATCCTTGAAGGCAAAGGATTGACAGCCACACAGGAAAGGATTCAGGGAAATGCCACTGGTCCTTGTACGTCACCAGAGAGGAGAACCCAGAGGAGAGACTTGCAGGCACATTAAAGGATTCTCCAGGGATTGGGGGGGGGGAAGTACTGGGGGATGGAGAGGAAGAGTGAGGGGAGGGGGAGCAGGGAGGTCGGGGGGAGGAGGAGGGAGGGAGGGAACCGGTGTACCTACTAAGTTTGTATGAGTGGAAATAATAATAAAAAATGTTAAAAAAAGAAACACTACAAAAAAAAAATAAAATAAAATAAATTGGGCATGGCAAATGATGAACAAAGTCAAAACCAAAATGTGATTATGAGTGTGCAATAAAATCTAAGGTGGCCACAACTGTTATTTTGAAACATAAAACACACAAATTGTGTAGGAAATTCAAATAGCCAAACAAGTCAGAACCTTTTGAAGTAACTATCTTCCCAGACAACGTACAGAGAAGTTCTCACCCATCTGCGTAGAGAACTGAGAAATTTGTATGTCAGTCCCCCCTGATCTCCCCGCTGTAGCCTGCCAGGTGCCATGTTCGTGGGTGGATTTGGGATAGGTTTCTGTGAAGGCGCATGGGAGGGTTTTTTTTTTTTTTTTCTGAACTGTTTCCACCCTCTTTCCCCTTGATGAAGGGAACCACTAGGCGCTCTCTTTCTCAGTAACCACTTTCCCACGCTGGTGTGCACACGCAACCTTTTTGCCATGCTGGGAAGAGCGGGCAGCTCTGCCCACCCCCAGCACTTTGCTCTGCGCATGTGCACCAGCCAGAGGCAGCCTGGTCCTTCCACTGCCAGCGCCACTGCCACCGCATGCGGCCTTGCCACTTGCAGCCATATTTTGGTACAGTTGTACCTCATTGCACGCTGCCATGTTTTTGTACGGAACTTCATCCTGCGCTGCCTCCCTGTCCCCCTGCTATGGCCCTCCGCCGCTTCACCCCAGCTCCCCAAGGCTCCGCCACACCTGGCCCCAACTCAGCGGTTTCACGGTTTTCCCCACCCAGCCTCCGTGGGTCCTCAGTCCCCTCCACCTTCCTTTCCGTCTGCTCCACCTGTGGGTGCTGGATTGGGTCGGGAAGGAAAGCTTTCTTGAGTGTGGCCACCACGGAATGAAAATCCAAAGGCAATATATTAAATTTTTTTTCTTGCTCTCTGGCTAGATTCTCTATCTTATTCCACGTGTCCCATGAGTAAATGTTGGGCATTAGAGCAAATAGAGCCAACTCCCAGGATGATTCCCACACCTCGGTAATGCGGGGCTCTGGGATTTCAAAACCATGATTTTTTAACACATAGCTCAGTGCTAACAACACTGGTCAATAATCTTGGAAAACGTGTTCCCCATACTCAGGGGCAGGCCTCGGCATCCCGGATTAGCTTCGACTGGTTCAGAAATGGTCCCCGTTCGGTTGCCAGTTTGCAGTGTCCATTCACCCATGGCGTGGTGTATTTGGGCCCACTCACACAAGGACGAAGAAAGGCAAAGTCCAGCCATCCCACCTCGGCCTCCATTCCCCAGCGACTCCGCACAGGACGGAAGTCTGTCAGGGCAGAACTCAAGTTTATTGCGGGGAGAAACGGAGCTTATATAGACAAAAAAAACCAAAAGCCACCAAAACGGGTGGCCAATGTGTCAAAGGTCAAAACAACCTACAGGTACCACAGGTGAAGTCCAATGTCAATCAGCACAGGAGGAAAGTCAATACCTGAAAGCCAATTAGGGGTCCTTGTAATGTGATCAGGGTAATGCTCAGGACACTAGCCCTCAGCGCCATCTTTAGTCCTGTGTGCTCAGCCATGCCCTGGGGCAAATCCTGGGCCGGCCCAACACTCTGTGACCAGATTCCATTCACAAATTGAACAATCCTATGCCAATTCATCTCTCATTCAACTTGGACAAGTCTTAATTCCATTTCTATTACCCAAATAAAAGATCCATGATTTTTCAGCTTTAAAATAAAAATTGTCCTCAGGGTAGCACCAGATGTGTTCACACTTCCATAATGATTTCATTCCATTTTTGTCTTTAGATGATTTCTTTTACATTTAGTTGGTTCCCTCAGAACTGAAAATGGCTTTTCAAGTATAAATAAATAGATTTAATGAAATCAGAATGCTTTGAAGAACTTTTAATTAGATGCATTTACATATGATGATATATTATATAATATTCTTAAAATTTGACATTTCTCAAATTTTAATTTGAAAATTTGCATTTTATTTTAACAGAGTCAGGGTGAGAATTCATGGTGTATTTTTAGTTTTCTCAGTTAAAATTATGTGAAAAGCATAAGCAATTAAACAAAATTCCCAGTAACAAAAATGTGATACTCTCTTGTGAGGTATTGTTCAGAGAAGTTTCATAGGGCCCCCATTATGATATGCAATTTTCCTTTGTTATTGGTTGGCCTTCAGAATCTAACTGTAAGACCCTACTGATCAAGATATCATATACATTGGTCATAAGACATGTAGAATATATGCTGGTACTTGTCTGAAACTTTCTCCTTCATGCACATTTTTCAAAGTATTGGAAAGGAGAAAAACAATCAGTAGACCAAGCCAGCTGGGAATGTTGTGAGGTTCAATAAAAATACTGAATGAAGACTGATCATTGGTGAAATAGTGGCAAGAATGTTATGGAGATCAACCACCTTATAAACAAGGAATATATGCCTGGTCTTAGGGAGGTCTTAGGTTCTAGGGGTAACACATTCCTAGGTGATATCAAATTGACAGGAAAACACTTATCTTTATTTACATAAAGCAGTTCCTAGCACTTAATCCAGAAAATTCTTTTTGCAATGGAAAGCATTTGTCATAGTTAGGCATGGATGTCAACTTGATAGTTTAGTTTAAACTCTAGGAACATTTGTGGAGAATTAGTGGTTGTGTTAAGTGCAGAGCAAACCTGCAGGAGATTGTGTGGCCGATGGGAAAGGCCCAGGTGCATGGGATTGGCTCTGGAATAAAATACAGACAGCTGGTTGAGAGAGATGGCATCCTTATGTATACCTGGCAAGACATGCTGGTGTGGCAAGTAAGGATCATCCCTCTCTCAGCCATTATGTAGAGATGGTGTGGCCAGTTCTCCAGGCCCTGATGTTGGTGCATGCTCTCCTGTCAAACTTGGCAGAAAACTGTAACCAGAAAATCATAAGAGAAAATAAAAGCCTTATTTCCTTAAGCCATTTGATCATGATTTGTCACCAACCATGCAGCTGAACTGGATGAGAAATCATTCTCCACCCTAAGAATCAGAATCATCAAGGAAGAGTGTATAGTAGGAAGACCAGAACAAGAAGGTGAGGCAGAGGGGCAGTTCCTGAATGTATTTTCTGGAGATAATGGCGGTGATGCATCCATGAACCCATTGCAGCTGTGCAGTTTGTCTCTATAAAACTTGGTCTATCAACATTGCACCATGGAAAGGGAAAGATCCTAAGAAACAATATACCTCCTTGAAAGTCTGTGAGGATTTATCTAGAGGTGGGAGGGGAAACTTCCTTCTTCAGTGGTATACCCAGTGATACATGTCTCATGCTGTAGTAATGGCTCTGGTACATGTCACTACAAGCAATCCAGGTGACAGTCAGGTGACACACAAAGAAAGGCAGGACAATAGAAGGAACAGTGGTAGGGAAGATTTCCATAAGATAAAGAAGGAAAGAGATTGAGCAATGAGAGATAAAAAATTACATGAATTTACTGTATACATGTATAAAAATACCAATGAATAAAAACAGATTTTTTAATAACAACCACAATGAAAAGAATCTCATGGAAGCCCTGTAGTGATGTCTCCTGTGAGATTCATGTTGCATCTAGAAAGTGGAATAACATCTGATTTGGGAATTAGGTTCTATAATCTTGTAGTATAAACATTCATGTGATAATAAATGTGTGATAATATTTATAAGAAACATTTCAAATTTCAAAGAGTTTAGAACTCTCCCTCCTTACCAGAAGAGGGGAATTTGGGGCTTTCAAAAGTTTTTACTTAAGGTATACATGTAAAACACACTATGTAAATTCCATCTTTGTAGAAGAGTAAGATGGACCATAAGTGTAGGAATAGTTATACAAATCCTTCAAAAATAGCATGTAAAACAAGGTGGCAGGCAGATGTCTGGTGGTACTCTCTTGTCTACTGAGGCAGATTGAAACTGAACATTGGTATAGGTTCAGAGGGACACCAATGTGTTTGCAGGTGTACTCAAACACCTGCCTCTCCTTAAGGATTTAAAATGCTAATGAGAAAAGAGGTTCTGTATAGAACTGCATGTAACAGTTAGGATTTATGCAAAATACCATGCTGTAAGAATGAGTCACAAAACTTGGTATGGGTTAACTTAAAAACCCCAACTCTTCTTTATGCAGCAGATCATTGATCCATCTAAATTTTTTCTGTGCTCTGTATTGCTTCTTCACTCCAAAAGTCCTACAAACAAACAAAGTATCTTGCAAAAGAGGGATTATAGTAAATTCCATGTGCCTATTGTCATTAATTGATCAATCAATATCTTTTTTTAAATTTTTTTATTTATTCAATTGTGCGTGTGTGCGTATGTATGTACGTGCGTGCGTGCGTGTGTGTGTGTGTGTGTGTCTGTGTAGAACCACGGACGAATTTGAGAACCACCATGGACTGCCTCCATCTCCTCCTTGTTTACTCTGCCCCAGGATTCACAGGCTCCGTCCTACCAGGACCAGAAGCTCAAGCTGCCCCCACTTCCGCCTGGCGTCTATACATGGGATCTGGGATCCGAACTCAGGACCTTCCACCTGCAAGTCAGAGGCTTAACCCCTGAGCCACTTCTCCAGCCCCGATCAATCAATATCTTAATGAATAATTTTTATTTATGCCTACCTAGCTCTATGTACTTGGTATATGTTTTGAAGCAAATCAATATATATTTCAGTGGGCTTCTCTGAAGGAATGAATCATTTATTTCAAGCTAGTTTAATTAGATATGACCTGCCTGTGTCTTTTTCTGTAACACTGTATAACCTAGGAGGGTCTCAACTGTATGGTCCTCCTATCTCAGGCTCACTGCTGGTATTGCAAGCATGCGGCACCAGGACCATCTCTCAAAGAAAAATTCTGGATTCCAAAATCTTTTTTTTTTCTTCTTTTCCTCTGATGTGAAGAGTAATGCACATGAATTCCTGGACCCATTAACAATAGTCAAAGTCCCAATTCACTAAGCTATAGCCATGCATCTCGAAATTTTTTTTTGCATGAAAGAATATTCACCATATGATTGTATATGCTTTTGAAAATGTATGGGATTCATACATATGTTGCAATATCAAACCTGTAGCAATAAGAATTCAAATATGTTACTAATAAATAGGAATAGTTTTTACAATCAGACCAAATTTTACGTAGGTAAGCATTCTGAAAATGCTGTTTTGCAACTGTCAAGAGGATATAAAGGAAATTAATTCAGTCTCTAGTGTTCTTTCCAAGATACCTTTCACTTTTCCTGGCAAATTTAATGGTCAAATAACAGTTACAAATATTTTCTTTCTGATTTTCACTTCAAGTATTTTACATAAGATTTAGACAGTAATGTCTATGATTTTTAACATAAAATTCAAATAAACATTATGAAAAATCAAAGTTTTATTCAGGAATACAAGTATAGTAATTCCCCTTTAAGAAAATGATCCTGTTCTACTTTTTGAATAATTTAGATAAATTTTGATTGAAAATATTTCCTCACTAGCAGATTGACTTCAAACAACACTACTTAAAATACATTATTTTAATTATCATTTAAATACAGTAATATGGTAATTATTATTGAAACACTATTTATTACATGAAAAAGATGGGATTTTTTTACACTTATCTTTGATGTTTTTATGAGTATTTGTGTAAAGTTTAAAAATTAAATGCACCACATCATGGACTAGATGGATTTCTAGAATGGCCAGCCTGTAGCACTAGAAGAAGAAAGAAAGGAGAGGAAAGAGGAAAAGTAAAAGAGAGATGAGAGAAGGGAATGGTGGGTTTTATACAATCTCTCAAAGTAGCTTGAAAATCTGTGACAATCATACCAAAATCAATTAAGAATTTTTTAAATATGTCTTCTTCATAAAATGTCATTTCTTTACTATAGACTGTTTAATTCTCATCAGTAATAATGGATGTATCAATTGCTGAAATTCTCTAATCCAAATGATCATTTTCTTGCTCCGTAATACCTGAAAGTTGTTGAATTTCCTCCATGTACTTCATAAACATCCACTGAATTGCCAATAAATCTTTATTTCTAAATTAGTATTATGATAGCTTTATGATTTACTCTAAAATTGGTATTTTTATTTTATTATTTCAATTTTTAATGCTGAGTTATTAATTATAATTTGTATGAAACATGCAAGTTATCAGTTCTCCTTTTTTACTAACAATAACCATCTATGCATTACTAATACATCTGCTCATAACACAAATATTAACAAATCTTCCTTAAGTAATATTGACCCAAGCAATATTTTCTCTATAATAATGAATTTTTTCCAAAAACTTTAACCATCTTTGCTGATATAGTGGAAACATTTGCAGCTTTACACTGTACAAATGTACAAATGCCAACTAACAGAAATTATAGATTTGTAATTGAAAGAAAAAATGAAATTTAAAGACAAACTCTCTGCATATAATTTTAAGATTTCTGTATTATTTTTAGCAGTTGTTTGTCATTCTTTTTCTGGAACTTTAATAAGATAAATCTATCTTTATTACAATAAATTACAGAGTATTCACAAGCACTCAAAAACATGCATTTTCATTTGATCCTAAAAGTATCTTAATATTTCCCTATTTTGTATATAAAACATATTTGTCTCATTATGATTAGTAACGAGAACTGATTTTACAGGGAGTAATCTGAATTTTATGCATGTCATCCTAACTGGGCTAATGAAATGACTTCGGTTTCCAGAAGCATTTCAGTCTGGCTATCTGGAGAGCAGCATTTTACATGAGCTGCCAGAAATAAAAGCATTCATTTGCACTTCTAGACAGAAAATGTGGGTGTCTACAGACTGCCATACAGAGCTTGAGAAACCCAATTGGACAATAAAAACCTTTAAAGTATCTCTCCAGATGGCTGAGCTGCTGTTCTTTCACGTGGAACTGCAGCACCCTATTTTAGGTGATGGCATTTCTGCCAGTTGATGAAAATTCAGAATAAGAGTTAAGAATTCAAAGTACACTCTTTGACTTTGTTGATGATCAATATTTTTAGCATGATTTGTGAGGTGTGATATTTATCATACCCCCGATGAAAGAGATGCATAAGTTTCTTCAAATAACTGAGTAAACATGAATTTTCTTTACAAACAGTAGCAAATATCTAACAGCACACAAAAGAAGAAAAATGACAGATACATTAAGGTTCACAATCCCGATATTCTTCTGATAGCCAGTAATGCATTCTTTTGAAAGAAGTAATGAATTGAAGACACTCCTCTCAGGTTTTGATGGTAACATTGCTTGAATCTTCACAAATTTTATAAAAAATGACTAATAAATATACAAATGTTATTCTCAGAACCTGCTGTCTGAAATGGCAGCCAATAGCTTTTGGATATATTGAGTTTTATTGGTATTGTACAGATGTGTATAATTGCTGCTTTGTTTCACTTGAATTGATGCCATCTGTTTATTTTAGGATGATTATAACATTTAACAGATTTAGTCTTTTTGAATTTCATGTATTTAGTCATACATTTGTTTGTCTGTACATGAGACTTAAAGTGTTGCTGTGAGAAAAACTCCCCTTAATACCTCAACTTTAAGAACTGTAACATTTGAAAAGAACTGACATTGCCCAAAAATTAAAGTTTTCCTATAGAGAAATTTTTCAAATTCATTTCTTTAAAATACTACCTTAAATATGAATTTATTCTAGTACCAAAATCAATTGATTTCATTAAAATTAATTTTATTGAATTTCCACATATGAAGTGCTTAAAGAAAGACTATTTCTACTGGAAACATGTCAGAGTAATTTTTCTTTAACCCTAGTGTCCTCTCTCTGACCATGTACTCAGGCACAACATCAAAGCCAAGGCACATGGAAGTCAGTGGGTCACAAACGTGAAAAAACTTCAAAATAAGAAGGAGTCTAGGAGGGGAGGGGCATAGAATTGGGCATTAAGGGTGTCAAAATATTGTAGTTCATTATATTCATGTATGATACTTAAAAAAGGAAACAATTCAAAAAGCCTTTCAATTTCAAGAGAGTAACTACTAAAATCTTCCGTCTGAATTTGAATTTATTTAATAGACCACTTATAATATCCTTTGTAGTGTATTTGTGCACGTAGAGTTATCTGGCAATGTGTCAGAAGAGTTGGATAGGTTAAACAACAAATGCTTCATGCACATCAAACCTGAAAGGAAGATTCTGATGAATTATCCTTATCTTCAAGCTGGAGTCTCTTGGTGATGTGGAGGAGACAGTCTGAGGGGACAGCTGCCAATCTGGAAATACTGGATACCTGTGCTTGGCTTTCTAAATAGTGTGGGCTTTCCCAGGGAATGTCACTCAGGGTGTTTAATTTCTTATGTGTCAGATCAAAGCTCGAAAACTCAAAAGTAGTTCATTCATGTATTCATAAATATTTATGAATTCAATAGTTTAATCAAGTAGAATTGTGCAAAATTAAGCTTCAATTTTTTGGGAAATATTTTTGGTTTTAATTTTTAATTCATAAAATTTTAATATTGTGCACACCTTGTGTACAAAGAACCTCAATATATTCTGTCAAATAGACTACATTTTTAATTAATTTTTAAATTTGCTTACAAACACCTTATAGAATTTTTTTCATTTCTAACCAAGTTAAAAATTTAGATTCATTCTTTCTGTTCATTTTAATCTTTGGTATTTTATGTTATTTCATGTTATTTTGAGATTAGTGTTAGATTTTTCGATTTCCATTCATTTTTAGCTATTCCTAAAAATCCAAATATTCCTTATACCTATCGAGTGTCATGGAGATGTTTCTATATATGCACATAGTCTGTGTCTTAAATCAGATTAAATATCCATCTTCTCAACCATTCCTTATTTATATATGGAAAAAACATGCAAACACCTTTCAAGGTTTTTGTTTTATTTCTTTATTTTGTATGTGAATATATGTTGGTGCTTTTGTTTATGCTTGTGGTGTGTGTGTGTGTGTGTGTGTGTGTTTATGTGCCTGTGTAGATGTTGGTACCACAGAGAATTGGTCTTGGACCAATTTGAAGGTCACAAGAAAACGTGCTGGAGTCAGTTCTTCCTTTTCATTATGTGAGTTCTGGAGGTGGAGAAAACAAACTAAGGCTATTTGCTTTACCCACAGAGCCATTCCCTTTGCCTTTGCATATGTTATGCACATTACTAGTATTTATAATTATTGTTTGATGCAATAGTGTGTTGAGATTTGTTGCTGGTACAGATATATTTTTTAGTCTGGAAAGATCAAATATTCCCCTTTTCTTTCCTCTCATTTTTCTAGGAGGGCAATTCTTTCATGTTTCACCTATGAATGAGAACATATAGCTCTTGATTTCTGAGAAGTCAAGCCTTCGTCCCTTAACAGAATAATTATGGTCAATACATGTCCCAATATACAGGATTTCATTCCATTATTCTACTCCATGTATCTAAGACTATTTTCTTTCTCTAAGCATCAGATGATTTTTGTTTTTTGAGAGAGGGTCTTGCTTTAAAGATCAAGATGAATTAAAAGCAGTCTTACTGTTTCTGCCTCCCATGTTCTAGAATTTCAGGCTCTTGGAATCTGCTTTATATCATTCTTTAAGTTCCAGTGAAAGACAGTGTTATTAGGACAGCGTCGATCTTTTGTATTGACTTCGTATTTTATTCATGCTGGCCTTCAATATATTCTGCTTATGCACTACATACTTATAAGGGAATTAGTATCTTATAAGTAGATTAGAATACATATCTACTCTTAGAAAAAAATGAAATTAATTTAAAATTTATTTTCAAGCTTCTGTGGTCTTTTCTTGTACTGTATCTCACACTTATAGAAAACAACTGATGTTGCATTTATGTTGTTTAGCCAAGCTTTTGTTACTAAATATTTCTTCTATATAAAATCTTGGGTGTCTCAGACTTATAATAATCTCATTTGGAAATATATAATATATATAAGTTGATATTAAGTAGACTTATTTTTAAAACTCGATTTATTCAATTATTAAAGGAAGTAATTTATCTCTTACCCATGCATTAACATTTTTTCAGAATTCAAAAACTGTTACTAAAATGAACGTTTTTTGTTTTTTATTTGCAATTTATGTGGAAATTTACCTAACTATATCATTCTTGCTTACTTATTTCTTAACAATAAATAGTTTTATGCACTGAATGTTGTTGCATGTCTCTCTGAGTAATTGCATCTAGGTCAATCATTTGTCTTGATCATTCCCATCATATAACTATTATTTTATCTTTCTCTGTATTTTCATCATCCTGTTTTCCTTTTATCACATTATTTTTGCTTATTTATTTTTTCACAATTTCTTTTCATTTCAAAAACTGAAGAGTGTAGTTTTGGTTTGAGTTGAACTTGTGTTCCTATTTTGGTGATGCAGAAAATCTATTCTTCTAAACAGCAGGAGGTTCAGTTCTTTCATTTAACAGGATTGTGGTTTTCTCTTTCAACAAGCCTTGGCTATAGGATTATGAACTTGAGGTCAGTACACAGGTCAATTGTAGCTTTATGAAATGTTATTTTTGAAGTTAGATGATATAGATGGCAAGTATACCATGCCCTTGATATCTAATATTTATCCTATATCCCTATTCCATTCTCTTCATGTTTTGAATGGAGAAATTTTTTGACATTGTTAATTGTATTGTTTACCTTTCAGGAGCAGAATTTTGGCAACTTCTTCTTAATTACTGACTGTGATGATTTATATTATCAACTCAAGAGGATTGCAAATCACCATGGAAACAAATCTATGGGATATGAGCATACTGGGAGGTGAAAAGATTTATGTTAAAGGTATGAGTTAATATGCCATAGGTTTAGGATCCAAACTGACTTAATGTTAGAAAATGTGATGAACATGTTGTATATCATGCTTTGCTTCCTGAATAAACTATATACAAATGAAAATAATAAGGAAGTTTTTATGACATAATGTTATTTAGCAGATACTTATTACAGAGTTGAGACAAGCAATTAATACATGACCCAAGGAAACAAGCCAGGTTTCTGTGTCTTCTTTTACATTTTAATTTCTAATTCTGAAAGATCTTTATTTTGAAGAATTACCTTTAAAAATTCAAATTTTATGTGTAATTTCTATGATGAGAGACAACAATGAATACTTTAAAAATATTATATCTGGGGATTGGGGATATGGCTGAGGAATTAAGATTGTACTTTGCAAGTAGAAGTGCCTTAGTTCAGATCCTAGATCCCATGTAAAAACACCAGGCAGAAATAGTAACTGAGACCTGAATGTCTAATTCTGAAGTTAAGCCTGGGGATTATGAGAGCAAAGCAAAAAAGGACATGGAATCAATCCAGAATAATGTCCAAAGTTACTCTTCGATCTCCACACATTGGACAATGACAAACGCACACACACACACACACACACAAACACACACACACGCATGCACACACACACATGCACACATGCAAACACATATATACAATAAAATAATATAAAAGATATAAAAAGCTTTTAAAAAATCGTATGCCTAGGAATTGAAATTTAAATCAAACAAATTACATATTTTCATTGGAATATCTTATTCCTAGTCTTAAAATATACTCCATGTGGTTAGAGAAGCAATAACTTATGAATTTATTTATTTATTTTATTTTTTATTATTATAATTTAGTCATACAATATTTTCATTAATTTTGATTATTATATTTCATATTATATCATAATTTCATCAAGATAATATTAATAATTGTGATTATATATATAATATATATCACTGAAAGCACAAAACTAGGAAAAATAAGTATTAAAGACCCAGCAAACTATCTATCTATTATTGTTTAGACTCAGTTGGGAGGTAGCCACTTTTCTTCAGAAGACCAAAGATCATTGAGGAGACTGATATGTGTACATAGATTTCTGTCTTTGGGAGGAAAGAGTTTGGCTCAAAATGATTCCAGGCAGTAATTACTCCAGGAGCTGGAAGTGTGAATAACACAATGCTTTTTTTTTTTTTTTTTTTGAAACTTAAATCAGCAAAAAGGAAGGGTGATCAAAAGAGGAAACCCTGTGTGCTACTGATACTAGATCCTGGAGGTTAAAGGTTAATCAAGCCCATTGAAACCCCGGTGATGTAAATCAAAAGCTGAAGATGTGGCAAAGGGAGCTACTGAACTTGGTGTTTCAACTAATAGATTTCAGTATTGCATTGATTAGGTCTTTCCTTACCATGTCCCAATTCATTCTTTTCAGAGAAGGATCTTTGACTTTTGCTATAGTATATTGGAACTATGTAAGCTATTGTAGTAGTTGTTGTTTTACTGCCTTGAGTCAGACCAGTCTTTGATCTTTGAACTTTTAAACACTGTTGGAACCCTGACATTGTGGGAAACTTTTGAATTTGGATCAAGTGCCTTTCACTTTACAAGAGAGTCAGGGCAGAATATTAATAGCTTGGATTTGAAAAGTTCATAATAGCTTCAAAAATAAACCTCCCTTATTTTGCTTTGTCTGAGATATTTGGTTGTATCAAAAAGAAAAGAAACCTAATTTAAATTGAAAGTCAGAGAAATTGCCAAAGTGTTTTGTGTATGTATATAGAGGCCAGTGTCAGTTACTGACATTAGGAAGAGATTATATAATTCCCATTAAAACAATAGTCATTCAGATTTTCAAATATTTCTTCATGTTTCTTATAACAGGACAAAATTTCTTAATTACTTGCAAGTTACAATATTACTGTTAAGCAACAAGACATAAACCTTTTACAATTCAAGTGCATGCAACTGAAGCATTATTCATGAATACGTCAAAGTGTAGATAAGACCATGGAAGTGAGTCAACACTATTGAGTGTTGGAGTACCCGTGTTTTTGGGAATCATTACCTGCCTCCTCTCCAAAATCTTATTTTCTGGATTATTCCTCTTTAAATTATGCTTAACTAGGCAACTCTACTTTGCTTTGTACAATTCTTGATTTTGACTTATATTAGCACTGCTGATCTTACCAACATTCCCAAACCATTCTATCTTTATTTTGCTCAAAACATCGAGCCTATATTAGATAGCCAGTATAATTGTTGTGATACTGTTTTTAGTTTCTATATATCATACAAACCACTTTTTGTAAAACCTTTTTTATATTATAGTGTTAGAATTATCTTTAGAATATAGGTGCCTGCCATTACTTCATGAGAATTGTTGGTTGTCATATGAAAGCCAAATACTTGCAAGATTATCTTACACTCTATATTAATTTAGACAGAAAAAATGATAGTAAATGTTCTTTTTGCACATTTATTAGATTCCAAAGTAGTATATTGTCAGCATTGTTCATGAGTTAATTTGCATGTTATAACTTGTATTAGAAAAGCCTGGCCCATGTTTCATGTCTCTGTTAAAATTTTGTTGCAGTTTCCTGTCCCGTTCTTTGCCATTCTGCCATCTCACATTCACTCTTGATATTTTTACTTTTGTTCTAGGCAACGCTGTTCCCAATATCATATACATATTTCCTGCCTAAGCAAGTTCATAAGAATATTAATAGATCCTGCTGGAATATGAAAGTAAAATTATGCTTTTTTATATACATTGTTTGGCACTGGTACCTGTGATTTCCATCTGGCATGAAGCTATCCCTCAATTATTTCATTCCATAGCAAAGCAGCTGGTTGCATGAGAGGATAGTGTGATATCCTTGGATGGTGGAAAACAGAATAGAAGAAAGGGGTAGTGCATGATAAGTAATACACTGTTTTTTAAAATTTAATATGAATAACTTATACAATAATACCTAATGTGTTCACACTTTTTTAAATGCAAACCTATTAGGAATGTAATTATTAATTTTCATTATTTGTAATTGCTTTGTATCTAATTAACCAATTCTCAGGACATTAATTAGCTAACAAGTTAATAAATTCCAAGTTAATAATATTCTTCCTACCCAATTTTTCTGCTTCAATTATAAGAAGTTTTATGATTTATGTGCTTATAAGAAATACTTATTAGTACTGTTCTCTCAAACACCAGACAATGTGTTCTTAATGGTGTTCTTATGATGAGTTTTTATGCCTCTATTTCTCATTCTTGAGAATAGAAGTTCCAAATTTTCAATATTTCTCTTTAAAAATTTTAACCCAGAGCAATGTTTAATATCTTCTAGTGGTTCTAGTTAAGCAGCTCCTCTGAGGTAATATGGCCCATAGAGTCTAATTCTAGTAAAAATGTGTCTAGTCACCATCTGGTATGTTCACACGGTTTATTCTGGCAGTCTACTTATAAATAGGCCACACAAGAGGGTGAGGGCATTGGACACATATAGTTCATTGGTCAAAAGCTGACCAGATGGATCTCCTATTGATCCCTTTCCAAAAATATGAGAGTTTTTTCTTCCATATTTCTAGTCAAGTGGAATAAAATTAACTACACGTGTAAAGTTTGCATCAGTTATTAAACTTTTACTTCAAAAAGGGAGTTTAAGTTACTTTCATAAGGGAGTATTTGACCTGATAGTGTATAAAAGTTTCACAAATCTTCATTTTGACTCAGCCACTACGTCTTCTGGTAATTCCCAGTTAGACTGGAAGTCCCAGGACATGTTAAATCATGTTGTTATAGAGTGAATGATGTTGGACACATGGGTGCTTGATTGTTAGCTTACTTCTCTATGTTGAGACTCTGCCTTAGGTTCTTATTCATGATTGGCAAGAACCCTAAAGGTATGATATACCCACAAACAAAATGCATGTAGTTTGATCTAGTTTGCTTTTACCATTATTTTTATAGCTAAACAGGACTCTTCTAATACAGTACGCTCCATTTCCTGACTGATTCTGAAAGAATCATTCATCTGAAGTTGACTCAAGCTTAGTGTCAAGACTTGAAATAAGCATTGTTCCCTACAATTTCATGTGTTTAATCCTTAGTGTTTTGGGAAGATAATGGCACCTTCAAAAGGTGGAAACTTGCCAGTAGAAGGCAGCCACAGAGTATGGATTGAGGTGGGTTAGTCCCACCCTAATTCAAAGAGAGGTTTGCTTTTGCAGCTGACTGTTTAACAACTTTCAGCCTCCATGTAGAACTTGATTTATTCCTTTTCCAGCTTCTGCCACCAGCCATGCTGTTTCTGTCATGTAAGACTATCTCTCCTCTGGAACTGTAAGCTGCATAAATCTTTTTTCTCCCTTAAATTGCTTGATTTTGGATGTTCTCTCACAGGAACAGAGAAAGAATAACTGGTACAGAAATTGGTACTGAGAAATGGGGTACTTCTGTGAGATTAAGAGCATCTGGAACAACAGTATGAAGTGTTTCGAAATTGAAACAAAGTAGTACCAGAGAAGTAGGGTGTTGCTGTGACACTATGAACCTGGAACCAGTTGTTTGTGAAGCTGAGAGAAGTTGGTACTGACTAGAGAATTATGGCCATTGCTGTGATGAGGCTGATGTGCTTTTAGAAATATTTGTTAGGAGAAATATGATGAACTTAGGGAACTTGTGAAGAGAAAGCCTTTGTATCTTGGTGACCAGAACAAAATATCATTTCTTGTGAGAGAGTGATGTTGTGAGAGACATAGACAGAAAGTGGAAGCCCAGGTTTTGATCGTACAGAAGGGAACAGAGACTATGTTGGAAAATTGATAGGGGCAAATGGTGTTATGTATTGGCAGAGAATTTGATCAAGTTTTGCCCTTATACTGAATGCTTTTCTGAAGTTAAATTTGAGTAATTAACAAAGTAACATTTAAGGCAAGACAATCTTGACAATGTGATGGCTCCTTTTTAGTACTCTTGTTCAGAGTTACTAAAAAGAACAAGAAAATAGGCAAAAAGGAGTAAAACCTTTAATGTTTGATAATGAAAAATGAAATGGCAAACTTAAAGAGTTTAACCAAGAAGAGAAAGAGAACAAAATGTCTGTTGTTATTAAAGAGATTAACTCCATTTATGAATCAAAGCCTGCTTTCAATTTGGGTAATAGGAGAAGCTGTGCCTTGAAGACAAATTCCTCAGTGAAATATTGCAACCATAAGGATGCAAACACTTTTGAAAAGAATGAGCTAAAGGGAGGAGTTCCAAAAGAAAGGTCAAGGTCTGTTTCTCCTCTGCCCAAGAGAGGAAGACATTTTTCCTACTGTAAGGAAGCTGAATCAACTCTGAGTCAAGGGGGCCAGTCTCCAACTCAAGGTCACAGAAGAACTTGACAATGTTATTCACATCATTCTTGTTTGAGAGGTGTCAAAGATGAAAGAAGGAAAAGGTCATAGATCCCTCCCCCAAGGTTTCAGAGAATTCAGAAGATAGGCAGCATGTGGCAGTAAACTTATCATTCCAAGGCCCAAGAATGACAGTTTGTGCTGTGTAGTAAAGCCCGCCTTGTCATTGAGAAGTGAAAATATGTGATGTCTGCCAATGACAGCTGTATACCATGGGAGGAGCCAGCTCAAGAGAATGATGTGTTCTATGCGCAGCTGCATTGGAGGTGTGGAACTGAAGCCCTTTGGAACTGACATGATTTTAAGGAAATGTTCTGTTGGATATAGAGTTGCAGGATTTGGAGTTTGTCTATCTGTTTTTCAGTGTTTTTATGGACCAAACTTTCCTGGATATGTCCTCATTACTCCCATTTGGAATGAGAATGTTTATTCCATTCCATTGTATGCTGAAAGTATGCAACTTGCCTTTTGGTTTTTGATGAGACTGTACTTTGGATATTTGGACTGTGTTGGGACTACTTGTATAATCTATAAAGACTTTTAAAGTTGTACTGAGTAGGGTTTGCATAATGAGATGGCAGTGAGTCTGTGGGAGCCAGATGTAGAATGTTGGTATGAAATGTATGCTGTTACCCACAGGCTCATGTGTTTAATCTTTAGTTGCTTGGGAAGGTCATGGAAACATCAAAAGTTGGAGGCTTTATGCAGGAAGGCAATCACAAGAAGGGAGGTCTTGAGGTTTATTAATTCCACCCTACTTCTAAAAAAGGTCTTTTCTTGCAGCTGGCATCAAGTCCATGAAGGGCATGATTTAGGTAATTTCCATCTTCTGCCAACAGCCATATGTCTTTGCCATGAAAGACTGTATTTCCCCTCTGGAACCTAAAACTAAATTAATCTCCTTATTTTCACATTAAGATGCTTTACTTTTGTTATTGTCTCACAGCAACAGATGAGAGTAACTGATACACTTGGGAACATAACTTACTGACAATCAAACATTGAGAAATGTTGGTAGCAGTGGGATAGAGTTCACAAAAATACTAGAAAGGGGGTATAGAAAGATGGCTCAGGAGTTAATGGTTTGCCTCTCAAGCAAAAGAATAAGAGCTCAGATCCCAGGTCCAATATTAAAATGCCAGACAGAAATGACTGTGGTCTGCACATCCAGCTTTGGAAAGCAGAGGCTGGGGTACATCAAAGTAAAACTAATAAAGAGTTAAGGCAATCCAGGATGATATCCACAGTCACTCTTGGTCCTCCACCGCCACATGCAGTGCCCTATCCTACACTGCCATATACCCACATACATCCACACACATACAAATACACATCTACACATGCAAACTATCCAGAGATAATTTTATAATCATTGTTATATTTTCTTCAGTCACAAGTGATTCATTGAAAAATTAAGATGTCCTTATTTTAAATTTTTGAAATTTTAAAGCATATGAAAACAGATATATATCTACTTTATGTTTTATGTCTATTTATGTTTATTTGTTTTATATTTATGTCCGTAGACTTCATGTGTAAGAGTATATGGTTTTCTCAAACTTTTGGGAGTAAGCATGAGTATTTAGAACGTAGTTACTCTTAACTGTGTGTGTGTGTGTGTGTGTGTGTGTGTGTGTGTGTGTCTTTATGTATCAGAGGCACTATTTGTCTCTGGGGAGGGCCAAAGATTATTTCAGGAATCACCTTGGGTTGTATTACCTTTGCTTTGTTCTGAAGTTTCCCAACTGCATCTTCCTGGGCCTGAAGTATAGATCAACCTATTTCTGCCTGGAGTTTTTACATGGGATCTGATATCTGAACTCAGGACCTTCTGCTTGCCATCTGAATTATCTCTTCCACTCTGGAATGTAATTTCATATAAGTCTGTTTAGCTAAATAGAAGGATCAAGTTCTCCCTGTAATGCTCTTGTCTGTAACTTCTTAGTCATGTATTTTTGACCTAATTTAAAATTCCACACATGATAAGCGGAACTCTCTGACAAACAATTTATGGTTTTGCCATGGCTTTTGGTTGTCCTTCAAAAAACTGACAGTAAGACTCTGTTACTGAAGATGCAACATATATGGATCACAGAATATGGACAAAACTGATTTTAGAGTTTCCTCCATGCTAGATTATTTACACAGTACCAAGGGATACTGTAGAAGCTAAAGGGGAAGATAATTTAAAAACAATAATCAATCTGTGAGATCTATAAATTATGATAATAATCAGCATGGCCACAGTTACTGTTAATTAGACCAAGAACTTCTAAAAGCCCCACATCTCTCTGAGAGTCTGATGAGGACTAATACTGATGGGGAAGTAAAGGAGGATACTTTCCTCAATGATATATCCACTGATTTATGATTTTTTTCTGGAGCATGAATTAGATCAGATAAGTCATCACAGACTAGATGAAACACAGTGTGCCACACAAGTGAAAATATTTTAAAATAGAAGTGAATCTAGCAAGAGAGATGAAGGGTTGTAGAAGGAAAAGGAGAAGGGATGGGATTTGGGACTGGAGGTTGAAAATACTAAAAATCACTATATTCATGTATGCAACATTAAAAATACAGAAAAAATTACCTCAAATGGATTTCTTTCTGTGGAGTGGGTCTCAAAACAATTGAGATCATGTGGTTATTACTTTAACACTCATGGTATTATTGCACAAATGTGGACAACAAATGAAAACTTTTAAATTATGATACAAGTGAAATATTTATTTTCTTGAAAATTAAAGTTTTCAAAGATAAACCTACTCAACCCTCTTTCCTTAAAATATTATAACAATAATTAACACTGCTACATTTGAGTATGTGTGTGTATGTGTGTGTATGTATGGGTTTGTGTGTTCTTAAGTGCCTTTGTACACATGTATAGTAATATCCTCTTTAAATATATTTTTATCATGTCACATCATAAAAAAATTGCATGTCAAATGTAGACAAAAAACTTTGTGAATTGAGGAAGAGAAGTTTTCCGAGAAACATCATTCTACAAGGAAATAGCAAAATGAACATAACACCATTACTGAAACTCTGAAGGCAGTTTATCTGTTTAATTGTTGTGAACTATAAACCTTATCCAAATTGAACTTTTTCTACTGCTGCAGGAAAATATCCTTTTCTATGTAATCACACACATTTTTGAGCTGTTGTGGAGGTGACTTGTAATTCTCTAAACTGAAGTGCTTGTATTATAGGAGCTGACTGCAATATGAAGTCAATCAAATTATTTCAGACTGTAAAACATATTAACATGTAATTACACCTAAATTTACTTTAAAACTAATTTCAACATAGAAAATTTGAAAAAGTAAGATAAGATAAAAAATGCTATTCAAATACTCTCTGAATTTTATCAGTATGTAAATATGAAATCTAAGCATATGACTTAATACCAAAATACAAATTTTAGTGTTAGTCAAATCTTTTCCTTGATGTATTTCAATATTGTATAATTTAATTAAATAATTTTGAAGAGGTCCCTGAATGTTTAGAAAAATCATCCCTTGTCACTCTGCTCAGTTCTGGTGCTTTAAGACAACATTCACATTTTTATACATTTCTATACAACTGAAACTTTTCCAAAAGTAATTAACTATCCATGAATGCATGTAGTCTACAGATATGGGTTTGAACTTTTTTTAAAAAGTTAACCATGAAACTAAACATAGAATCATGTGAAAAATATAATTAATAGTCTTTTTATTTCTAATACTGCAGAGAACATGTCAAGAATTCAAGTTACTTTTCCTAAGAGTACTAAAGAATTTCAAACTACAACATTCATTCACCTAAAACTATTATCACCTTACTGAACAAAATATTGTAACTTGAATAGATTAAAAATGTACAGATCATATATGTCTTTTTACTGGCGACAGCAAGTTCCAGAGGTCTTTGGTTGCTTATAAGGTACTCAGATATAAGTGTCTATGTACATGCAAACATGCATAGATGCATGTGCATGAGTGTGTGTATATGTGAATGTATACATGTATATTGTGTGTGTATCTTTGTCCTTTCTTATGTCCATCATATCACTTTTCTTCTGATTTTGTCAGATGCAAGGCACCACGGTGTTTTCTCAACTGCCTTCTAATTCATCTTTAAACTGGTTCACCATTGTCAAGCAATTGCAATAGTAATCATAGTTTGCAATGTTGATTTTCTACCAAAGCTTTCAGTAGTTAATACAAGAGTTTGTAGAAAGGCTAGTACACCAGCTGTCTACACCCATCTCTCACATGTTAATCATAAAAAAAGCTTAAAGAATATAATATAGTCCAAAGAAACCAAAAACCAGGGAGCAGTGGACCAATAACATTAAACTGAGAACCCCTAAAATCTTTCCATACTTCAGGAGAGAATATTGGCATCCAATCTAAAGTAACACATTTTATTTTCCCTTTAAGCTCAATTGATAGTAGCCTCAGTTTAAGATTTTTATACAGCACACTTAAAGTTCCATAAACCCACCCCTCAGGGTCTTAACCATTCACCCTCACACACGTCTAAGGAACTGAAAGCTGCCATATTATATTAATCTCCAACTTCTGGCTATTAAACCCACCCTATTTTCTAATATAAAAATTGCCCTGATATTTAACCCAAACCTCACATAACAAACTATGCATGATATCCAAATATCTCAGTCAAAACTAGGCCAAAGTTTGTCTCTGTCATTCCCTTGATCAGAGCAGGGCTTGCACACTTTTTCAGCTTTATAATAGTTGTATCCATGAAACAGCACCAACAAGCCTAAGTGACAACTTTAAAACCCAGGCAAGCACTCACAACTGTCTAAATATAATAAATCTGTCTGACTCAAAACAGTCAAAAACACACATATAAGAAAGAAACTAAATATAAAATGCCCAAGTCACTCTATAAATCCATAAGATGTAACAAAAAAAAGACAAAAATGTCTCCAAAAACATTACACCATAATGATGGTTGAACAACCAAAATAATGATTTTCAAAGCCTAATTACTAATATCATCAAAACAATGAAAGAAGAAATCTGAGAGGCATTTAATACCATCATAAGCCAATATGAACAGGGATACAAAAAGAACATGGATGAGATGAAGACAATTGAATAAATAAGATAAAAAAAAGCAGTTGAAAAGAATTCCATGGGGAGATTAAATTTGAAAATTAAATAAGCTAAATTAGTATCCAAAACTCAAAGTCAGTCTTATCAACAGAACCAACAAAGCAGAAAATAGAATATCAGAACTAGATGACAGAACAAATTTTTTCAAAGAAGTTGAAAAATCTAAAAAAATAATGCTTGAGAGGAATATTCAAGAGTTATGAGACAACTTGAATAAGCCAAACCTGGGTGTTTGTGGAATCCCAGAATAAGAAACCCAAAAAGGCCACATAGGAAGAGATTTCCCACTATCATTAACTAAAGTTTTCAAACTCTAGGGAAAGACATACCCATCCAAATACAAGAGGCATATCACACACCAATCAGATTTGACCAAACTAGAAACTCACCATGATAAATAATAGCCAAAATAATATAGATATATGATTTTTCCAGAGTGAAAAATCAAGTCACATTTGAAGGTAAACCTATTAAAATAACAAATGATTTTTTCAGTTGAAATAGTAAAAACCAGAAAAAAACTGGAGAGATGTATTTCCTATTATATATAAACATATAAGTCAACCCAAGCTGATATGCCCATCAAAACTATCAGTCATAATTAAGGGGAAAGAAAATACTTTCCACTATAAGAACTAATCAAAGGCCTACATGACATCCAAACTAAGCCTACAGAAGATCTTGAAGAAAAGGAGAAACATAACCAAGATGGTAACCAATATAACTTCTAAGAAAAGAAATACATACATAAAAAACAAAACACACAGAAAACTTCAGAAATTAACAGACATTTGTCAATTTTAACCCTAAAAATTCATGGAATTAACTTTTCAATCAATAGACATAGGCTACAAACATGGATTAAAAATCCTGCCTTAACGGAGCCTATGAATCCCGGGGCAGAAGGAGCTGGAGGCGTCCATGGTGGTTCGCGAATTCGTCCGTGGTTCTACACATACACAGGCACACATACACACACACACACAGACACACACGTGCGCGTGCACATACACACGCACATGCGCACAGTTGAATAAATAATAATAATGATAAAATTTAAAAAATCCTGCCTTAAGGAAATATATCTCACAATGAAAGACAGATGCAATCTCAGAGCAAAAAGCTGGTCAAAGGTGCTTCAATTGATACAGTAATATCAATTCAAGTATCTGACAAAATAGGCTTCAAAGCAAAAGACATCATAAGAGACATAAAAGGATACTGCATATTTGTCTTCAAGAAGACTTCAAAATACTGAACATACACACACCAAATGTAGGTTTATCCATATTTATTAAACAAACAGTACAAAATCTAACACAACAAATCAGTCTCAAAATAATAATATTAGGGCACCCCATCCTCACCATTGTAATGGTTAACAGGCCAAAAATTGAACAGACACTCTGAAACTGAATAAAACCAAATGGGCCTCACTGATCTTTACTGATCCTTCTATTCTAACACCAAGGAATATACTTCTTTTCAGGATCCCATGGAACTTTCCACAAAATAAAGCACATATGGTGCCTAAAAAAAGCCTCTGTACATACAGATAATTTGTAATTATTTCCTGTACTATATAAGATCACCTTGGAATGAAGCTAGAAATCTACAACAAAGCAAATGATAGAAAATGCACAAATTCTTGAAATTAAATACCATGATACATAACAAGCAATCTGTTCAGAAAGAAGTCAAAATGGGGCTGGAGAGGTGGCTCAGGGGTTAAGCCTCTGCCTTGCAGGCGGAAGGTCCTGAGTTCAGATCCCACGTATAAACACTGGGCAGAAGTGTTTCTGGTTCGGGTAGGGCAAAGCCTGTGAATTCTGGAGCAGAGTAAACAAGGAGGAGGTGGAAGTGGTCCATGGTGGTTCCCGAATTCGCCCGTGGTTCTACACACACACACACACACACACACACACACACACACACACGTGCACACACACATGCACAATTGAATAAATAATAATAATAAAATTTTTAAGGAAAAGAAAGAAGTCAAAATGGAAAAAATTAAAAAATTCCTAGAAGTGAATGATTATGAAAAATCAACATATCAAAATCTCTGAGACATGATGAAGACTTTCTTAAGACTAAAGACTATATAAAAAAATGGAAAAATCGTGAGTAAATAACTGAACAATACAACTTACAGCTTTAGAGAGAGAAAAACAATCCAATCCCCCCAAAAAAGTTGGTATTCAGAAATTAATAAAAGCAGGGGAAAAATCCAAAATATGAGATAAACAGAATGATACAAAATATCAATAATACTGTCAAAGAACAGGTTCTTTGAAAAAATCAAGATTGATAAACCCTTTGTCAAATTAACCTAAACTAAAAGAGAGAAAACCCAAATTAATAAAATCAGAGATGATGGTGGCATTATTACAACTAAAGAAATTTATAAGTTCATAATGTCATATTTAAAAAACTTATACTCCACAAAATTTGATAATGAATAAGAAATGGATGAATTTCTAAGTTTGTTCAACTCAATGAAATTGAATGAAGATGAACTGAATTATTTCAATAGTCCTATAGCAAGTGAGGAAATTAAAGAAGTAATTACAATACTTAATCCAAAAATGGTCCAATACCAGATGGATTCTGTGTAGAATTCTACTTTATATATAAAGAACAACTAACATCATTACTCCTTAAACTATTCAATGAAATAGTAAAGGTTTGAAAACTTCCAAATTCTTTAAATGAGGGTAATATTATATTGATACCAAACCAAATAATGATATGATTAAAAAATAAAATTATATGCCAAACTCATAGATGAGCATCAGAATGTCATCAAAATTTTAGCAAATCAGATTCAAAAACATATCAAAGGTCACACATTTTGATCAAGTAGGATTTATTCCAGACATACAAGATTTGCTTAACATAAGCAAATCAATAAATGTAATCCATCATACAAAAAAAATCCAGACACCAAAATCATATGATATTCACATAGATGCAGAAGCTTTTGAGAAGATCCAGCATCATTCTGTAATCAAAGTATTGAAGACCATTGTTATGGAAGAAATTTATATTAATATAATAAATGATGATTACAACAACCAAGGAACATCCTAAATGGTGAAAATCTTGAAGCATTTCCCACTTCAATCAGGAGCTAAGGAAGGCTGTCCACTATCACCGATTCTATACAATATTGTATTGAAGAGCCATAAGAGAAGGGATGAATATAAAAGGGATACTGCATAGAAAAAGGACTCAATTTATCCCCATTTCCAGATGACATGATCATATACCTAAGAGATTTTAATAACTCTACCAGGAAACTCCTGGAACTATTACATGAGTTCAGCAGAGTGGCAGGTTACAAAATTAATGTTCAAAAATCATTGACTTTTTTGTATACCAAGGATAAATAAAGTGGGAAAGTCCTAAGAGAATTAATTTCATTTATCATAGCTCAGAAAAGAATGAAATAAGTTGGTGTAAATCTAACCAAGGATGTGAGTAACCTGCACATTAACAACTTTAAAATTCTAAAGAAAGAAATTTCAGAAGACACCAGAAGGTGGAAAGACCTCTCATCTTACAAAAAAAAATACAGATTTAATGGAATGCCAATCAAAAATGTCAAGGGCATTCTTACAGAAATTGATTGAAAGAAATCTCAAAATTCATATGTAAGTACAAATGGTCCAGGATAGAAAAAAATGATCCTAAGTAATAAAAATTCTGTTGTTGGTATCACCATATCAGAATTTAATCTATATTACAGTTACATAGTAATGAAGGCATTACTGTAGTGGCTACAAAATAAACTCATAGAACAATGGATAAGGGTTGAAGGCCCAGACATAAGCTCACCCACTTACAGTCATTTGCTAAGGTGCTCAAAAAACCCCATGAAAAGAGAACAGCATCTTCAACAAATAGTGTATGCAAAATTGAATATCTACTTGCAAAAGATCAAAATTTGAACCTTGTCAACAAGCATAAAAATAAACTACAAATTGATTGAGGACCTTAATATCAGACAAGAGACTATAAAAAACATTGAAGAAAGAGTAGAGAATTCCCTCTAACTAAGTGGTCTTTCCAACATTTTCTAATCAGGACCCCAATTGCACAGTAAGTAGGACCATAACTCAACAAATGCTATCTCATGAAATTAATGTGCTTCTGTTCAACAAAAGATATTAACTGAACAAAATTATAAACCCACAGAATAGGAGAAAATCTTCAATAACCACACATTCAATAAAGGACTAATATCCAGAGTACACAAAGAATGCACAAAAACCAATTAGAAAATAGGACTTGGAACTTAAAAGAAACTATTCCCAGGATGAAATTGAAATGTCCAACAAATATTTAAAAAAATATTCCACCTCTCCATACATTAGGGAAATGCAAGTAAAAAACACACTGAGATATTATCTCGCCAGGGTCAGAGTAGTTAAAATTACAAAAAAACATACAATAACAAATGCTGGAGAGCGTGTGGGAATACAAGAATCCTTACACATTGCTGGTAGAAATGCAGACTTATAAAACTACTCTGGAGATCAGTATGGCAGTTTCTAAAAAAGTTAACAATTAAAATCCCATATTACCCAGTTATATTACTAATGGGATTATTCCCAAAAATGCTTCATCTTATTAAAGTGGCACATGTATATCCATGCTTATTACAGCACTATTCATAATAGCAAAGTGATGTAATCAATCTAAATGCCCAGCAGTTGATGAATGAATGGTTAATGAAAATGTGTTACATATATACAATGGAATACTTCTCCACTACCAAAAACTATAAATTAAAGAAATATGCTATTAAATGGATGGTGTTGGAAGAAATAATTCTGAGTGAAGTATCCCTAGCATAGAAAGTCTGGCTTCATATGTTCTCCTTTATAAGTGAAATCTAGTACTAAGCCCTCACAATAACATACTCAAAGGAAAAATCTCTATAATTTCCATTGTAAAAGCAAGGAGCATAACTAGGAGGGTAGGGAAAAGTAGGCTCAAAAGAGTGGAGTCAAATGAAGACAAAGATGGCTCTGTCTGGCAAGCAGAAGGTCCTGATTTCCGATCTCAGGTCCCATGTAAAAATGCCAGGTGGAAACAGCAAGACCAGCACTTCTGCTCTGGTGGGTGGAGCCTGGGAAGTCCCAGAGGAAAGAAATAAGGATGTAAAAGAAATACAGGATGATTCCTGAAGTCACCTTTGATCCTCCACAGGGACACACACACTCACACACCGCACACACACTAAAATAAATAAATAGATATTTAAAAAGAAGACAAAGGAAGAAAATTAAAATAGATAAATAAGGCCTCTATCAAGAAAGACTCATAAGCAGTGAAACACCTGAACCTGTCCACTGTCAGGTTCCTTCTTGTCCACTGGTGTTTACACTATTTTGCAACAGTGGGCTTATGTTCCAGTAACAAAGGGTTGTATTTGCGTGTTAGTAGGTGGTTGGTTTGTTGCTTGGAGGATGATCCCACACTACTGTGTCCTATTCATGTTATTACCTCTCCTTTAAGCCTTTTCTTATATATAGACCTTTTTTAAAAAAACAGGTTTTTATCTTTGGATAGGAGAGGATCTCACACCATTAGGACACAACCTAGTTCAGTGGAAGAACATTAACACAGATAATAGTGAATTAGAGTGCAGAGTACTTATGAGCCTACAATGTTCATCAGGAATCAGGTCACTTTACTCAGGAATTCACTCAATGAGACTTGATCTTATCAGACATGAGGGGATCTGCACAGTAGATGACATAGAAACAATGTTGCCATAAAACTAGTGAGGACCCCAGAAGAAATGGTTTCAATTAGTGGCATCCTTAGGGGTTAGGGCTAGACAAGTGAAAGTGAGTGCTCCTATCAGTGATTTGCCCAAGGCAGGGCCACTTGGTTTCTCACAGAGAAACCCCCAATTGAACAGATGATCTAGAGGAAAACCCCAGAAACAGAAGTTCATGTGCAGGAGGATGGAAGTGTGTGGGATGGATCTACAAAGGAAGAAGGGAAGGAAGGGTAAAGAGAGGAAGGGAAAGGAGGGAGGTAGGGATATCTGCTCACTGCTCTTGTAAAATTAAGGGGAAAAAAGGGAAATTGAATTTTCGTTATCACTTTAGCTTCATTTGGATGTATGTCCCATCTAAAGGAAATGCAGAAGGATTTAAATGAGGCAAATGGTACCATGTTCCTGAAGCAACTATGGCAATAGACATCTTACCCATTGTTCAGGAATAACAAGAACATTCGCTTTTTGCAGATGAAATCATAAATAACTCTTAAACACAAGAGATTATCAAAATTTTGTCCCTCTAAGACTATGCTTATTTGTCTTAGATTTCATTATATGTAATTAAATTAGTATACTCAAATAAGAATAACAATGTTAAAAATTGAACAATATCAGAAAATAACTCATTGTTCTTCAGATCTGTGTGAAAATTGCTACTTTTCCCTTGTTCAGTAGGTACTATATAAAACAGGCATTTGCTTTGTATCTTTTTTTATTATTATTATTTATTCAACTGTACGCATGTGCATGTGTATGTGCGTGCATGTGTGCATGTCTGTGTGTGTGTGTGTGTGTGTGTGTGTGTGTGTGTATCAACCACGGACGAATTCGCGAACCCCCATGGACACCTCCACCTCCTTCTGCCCCGGGATTCACAGGCTCCGCCCTACCAGGACCAGAAGCGCAGGCCTCCCCCTCTTCCGCCTGGCGTCTATACGTGGAATCTGGGATCCGAACTCAGGACCTTCTGCCTGCAAGACGGAGGCTTAACCCATGAGCCACCTCTCCAGCCCTTGCTTTGTATCTTAACAGATTCACATGAAATTTTTACTTGAACTAATTCTGGAATGTTATGAGAAGCTAGATCTGAATTAAATTAACTCTCTAAAATTAATTTATACTAAGATGAAATAGAAGAGAAACACATTAATTCCTATCAGAAAAATTATAGCTAAAATCATGAAGTAAGCTGTGATGATTGCCATGGCTTTTGCAACAGTAAGTTCAGAAAACAAAATCATTAAAGTGAATCCTATACAGCCACTCTCTGCTTGAAAAGCAAGATTTTGCTATATACATCATGTTAGTTTCAAACTCATAATCATCATGACTTAAATGGTTAGTGAAAGCTTTATTCTATATCTCAGTCTTATATAATTACATAATATAACATGAAGACCTTATGAATATCAAATATGTAAAAACAAAACAAACTTAGTAAGAAGGCTAAGTATATTTAATTAAGATTTTGTTATTAAAGCTATGTTAAGAAATATTACAAATATGTAAATGATTTGATAACATCCATCTACCAATTTATCCATTTATTATATATCATACTTCAGTCTGACTATATTTTCTATATATCTATATCTAGAATCTGTCAACCTATCAACATGTTACTTATCACCTATTTATCTAGCTACTTGTCTAGTATCTGTCTATCATTTAATACCTATCAACTTACATCTATCTGTTTAATTTATCTGTCTATTATCTATCAATCATCTATCTATCTATCTATCTATCTATCTATCTATCTATCTGTCATCTATTGCCTGTCATCTGTCCATTTATCTATCACCTATTTATTCTGAAGTTGCCATCAATATCTCCATCATTTATCTCTGTGTATATTATGGATGAAAATAAATTAATTACAGAGTTGTTTGCTACATGATAAGATTATGTAGAAAGTAAATACACACACATATATGCATATATATGAAATGTGTGTTCAAGTTAATGATTAACACTGTAGTTTTAGTAAAGCAATTAGCAACTAAAATGTTCTTTTATTGTACTTCTCCAAGCGATGGTTGTCTGCCATTCTCAAGATAATCATCATTGTACTGATTTTGAAAGTTGATCCAAACTTTTATATATCTTATTGCATAAAATGTTCAAAGCAGCAATTGCTGTACCAATTCCTATTTTCTGTCTCATAGATTTGGATAATGCTTAAATCTTTGAATTGTAACAAGTCCCTAGGGAATTGATAATTCACACTTCTGATATCTTCATGATCTTTTATTGTATCCTCAAGCAAAGAACAAAAAGGAGATTGAATAAACCTGAAGACTACTAAAAGAGTCTTCACTTTACTGATAATGAGCCACATATTAGACCAACTTGAACGTTACTTTTTACTCATGACTACCTAACTAGAAGGCTCAAAATTCAAATAAACAGAAATAATTTCAAGCAATATGAACATCATAAATTACGTAATTAAGAGCCATTTAAGAAAAATGCTAAAGGTATCTAACAGAAGACCTTTGAAAAGAAGTGTTTTGGAAATTTAAAGAAAATCAGTGGCTTATAAAAATATCACCAAAATCACTGAAAAATTAATTCATAACAACAAGAAAGATTGGAAGCAATGGAACACATTGCAGTCACTGTCTTTCTTGATTTTTAAGATGAATGTACCTTCATTAAGCAATAATGTGATGTAGGATCTATCAGCAATTCAGTTTTTTGGAACATGTTGAAAAATGCATATGTAGAATTAATCATTGTTTAACCACAATGAATGTTGGATCTGAGTTCCATATTCAATATCTTTACTCTACATGCTTTTTTCTGAAATATCATTCTAAAATATCATATATTATTGTCCATGTCTGTCACAAAAATTCAGAATACTCAATTAAACATTTAGCTTCATATGGCTTTGGAAAGAATTCCCAGTCACATTTACCTAAATTAAGACATTTTGTGCCTTTGAGTCAATGAAATCCCAGAGGATGCTCACATATCCAACCTGTACTTTCTCTTCCAGTTTAATTTCTATTGATGTATAGATATGTAATTTGAATGATACATGCTAATCTATGAAAATGCACATCTCTGTTTTAGACTATTACAGCACTTTTGGCTGTATTTTTGCTTGCTTTGTGTTGTTTTCTTTGTTTCTAAGAGGGAGTTTCACACTATAATCTCAGCTTGCCTAGAGCTTGTATGATAGCATAGGCAGTTTGTGTACACAAGGCAATCATGCTGTTTCAGATCCCACATACTTGCATTATGAGACATCATACATGACTCTTCTTTTTGACTTATTTCAGGGTGACATTGTACATTGTATGGTAAAAATAAGGGAATGATACTAACAGACCCAAACTCAATTCTGTAGCTAATCAGACATAACTTTATGTTAGCTCCCTTGTACTTTTTATCTTATATATAGGCATAGACCATTAAAGCACTGACTGTGCCACATAAGTTGAACATCAATCATAAGAACTGAAATTATGATGATTTTTCTTTGATTCTTGTGAGAGCTGGCAGACTAAGTTATTATATCTAATTTATTATATAAGATACTACTTTTTATTTTATATTTTCCTATATGACTTACTTCTGTACCATTTATATTTAATTAGTAATTTTTGGATGTCTGCTATATACAAAAGATTGCATTAGTAATCATGGAATTTCCTACTAATCCTTGTAGAATATCGTTCCTACATTATGGTATAGAGTCACTGAAATGAAGAATGGTAATGTATAAAAAGTAGATGAGTTCAATTAAATAAGTTTGAAAAAGTTAGAGCATTATAAAATAGAACTAAATACAATAATCAAGGATATTCTTAATAGAGAAGAACCATACCTTGAAATTTGGCATAGTATTTTTTATGGCTGTAATTCATATTTGTCAAGGATAGTTCTCTTAGCTGTTTGAAGAGAGAAATTCAATTGCATAATAGCCATTAAATAAACATAAAACCAAGCAGAAATCAGCTCAATACCTATTGTTTGGATTCTAAGACCAAGATAAATACATTTTATTCTCATCATGAGAAGAATAGAGTGGTATGTAATAGATTATGACCTCAAATTTTTACTACAGTCAATACAATGACAAGTTTCATTAGGCAGATATTTAAAATGCCCTTCAAATAGGCAAGTGACATAATGCATTTTGAGAGTTTAATAATTGTAATTCTGTGCTGATCTCTTCTTTGACCTTAGGTAAATTACTATCTCCTCTGTGATTCACTTCCACATCCATAAAGGTTAGAGGTTGGACTAGATAATTTCTTTGGCCTTTCCAGCTTTAGACATATTTAATACATTTTATATAATTAACTTGCCCAAATTATTAGCCTACATCAACATATATTCATTGAAAATGGGCTGAAGCAATGATGAATCAATCTATTTCCAAACCATTTTTTCACAGAATCATTTCTTCCACACAAAATTGCTCAAACTAGTGTAAATAACTGAGAGAATGAAGAGAGAGTAAGTACTCTTCACATTTGGAGTACACATCCTAGAACTCTGTGTTTCCTACTGCCCACTGTTTTACAAGCTTCTCTGATATAATTCTACTGAACAATGGGCTCCAAGAACAAATTTGAAAAGCAAAATTATAATGAAAAAACTCTCATACATTCCCCTGTTTAAAGACAGACTTTAAAATGCTCTGACAATGTAGATATACATTCTGATTAGATGATGTCTTTGAAAAAGCGCTGGTGTTACTTTACCAAAAATGTACATCAAGACCACATACATAAAGATAGGTAGACATCTAGCAGATGTTATATAAGATAGAGGTGATGGGATTCCTTAAAATAATGGTGTTTGACTTAACATGCATCAATCTTAATCAACTGAGTTAATAAATGAATGTAATAGCATATTTCTTGGCAGTGGCTCTATTAACTGAGTTAGATAGTATTTGTAATGCATCAGAACAAGAAAGCAGAATATAAATAAAAAGATAATATCTGTTAATTGTATAATATTTCTTTCAAATTTTATTTAAAATAAGGACTAAGTTGATTGATGTGACAGTTCAGTGGGTAAGGTGTCTGCTTCCAAATATGAGTTTCATTCCTGGGAAATCATATGATCCAAGGAGAGAACTAACAACCTAAAGTTGTCATATTGATATTCACCAGTGTGTCTTGGCATTCATGTGTGTGTCCTCCTTGTCACTGATTTTTCATGTGTCAATCTCTTCCTCGCTTTCAACTAAATGAACAAATATTGGATTTCCAAAGATAATAACAAAATATGGGTTGCTGAAGATAAACAACAATAGTACCTTGCATTACACCCTTTTATCTTAGGTTAGGAAATAACATCAACACCCAAAGAGGATGCAACCAAATGTAGTGTAAGAAAAGCAAAACTGAAAACAACAAACAGTAATTCAGAATACCAAAGCCCCTATAATGTTCATCCCAAACCAGACAAGACCATGGTCTTTGTCATCTGATCTTATTAATGCCAGGTGTGTAAAGTTGACATCCAAGATTAACTATATACTTCTAACCCCTTACCAATAAAGATCCTACTGCCTGAAGTCTTCTCCCCTGAGATCCATGCTTTGAGGGCTTGTTGACATTGTGAAAGTCAGGCAAGGTCAAATCACAGTGTAGAAATATCCTGGCAGCCCCAGCCCAGGCTTGAGTGGAGTATCTTGTCTATCATTATCCTTCCCATAATTTAGCTCTTACAATATTGCTGGCACCTCTTCCTCAAGGTTCCCTGAGATATGGCCAAGGTAGTACAACGAAAGCTGCCAGTAGCTGCTCAGTCCAGTAGTCCATTGGGTGATGGCTGAAGGCTGGAGGATTCTTAGATAATCTTTAGTCACGTTGAAGACTTGGAGGTTTGGAGAACTGAAGGGTCAAAGAAAGAAGAAATCAGGAGGCAGGAAGAAAGAGTATTTTCTAGCACAGCTTCAGAGAGTCTCTCCTTTCTTCAGTCTCCTGTTCTATGGTTCCTTTTATCTGGTCAGCAACTGGGAGGTTCCAATGAGATCTAGGGAGTTTCCAATAGGATTTAGGATTGGTCTTTGTATTGTAAATATATTGATCCAAATAAACTCTTCAGCTGGTCTTAGCTGATCTTAGTTAATGCCAGGTGTGTCAAGTTGACACCCAGGATTAACTATCACAGGCAGATATAACAGAGTTCCCATATTAGTGGGTCACCAAAGAAGGGGCCCCAAGGTATGACACTGACTCCTGAACCTTCATTAGAATAGAGGACTCTGAGGGAAATTCAGCACCTATATAAGCTGCAGGGTGATAAGGAGTAGGCAGGAAACACCAAGAGAGGAGTAGGGAGGAAAGGGAGAGAGAGAGAGGGAAGTAAGGAAGAGAATAGGATGGGAGAACAACAGGGGGGAAGGAAGAGGGTGAAGGTACCTACCCATTAAGCTTTTATAACTGGTAAAAATTTTAAGAAAGATATACATTTACAAATTTTTTAAAAAGTGAGATAGAGAGATGACTCAGGAGTTAAACCTCTATCTCTCAAGCAAAAGGATCTGTGTTTGGATCCCAGATTCTACACAAAAACTGCTGACACAAATGGCCACAGCTTGCACTTTAGCCCTGGAAGGAGAGCCTGGGAAACCTCAGAGAAAATCCAAAAAGAGGAATGATTCCCAAAGTCACTTTTGGGTATTCACAGGCACATATAGTGCCCTCTGATACACATGAATACACATATGTACACAGGCATTCACGCATGGACTCACACAAGAAATAAAAAGAAATGTTGTAAGTTCATACCAAAGAAATAAAATGCTGCACTTCCCTTTTTCTATTTTTTAGTTGGTTTTACTTAGGGAAACCATTTGATAATAGTATACATTCTATAAAAATATGTATTCAGATGATAGAATTACTTTCAAATGAAAAAAGCAGAGAAATCCTGGTTTTAAACAAGTATAAACAAGTATTACATATTATCTATCAAAGAAGGCATATACAATTTTCCTTCTGTTGAATCATCCACTTAATAGTTTCTATTCCTTGGATTAGGGGTGTATTTTCACATGAAGATATTCTATGTGATCCAAAAATTAGACAGTGTGGTGATGTTATAGTCATACTACTCACTGAAATTTCTTTTATATAAGAAAAGCACTATTAAAATCCTTACCACTGCGGTCCTTGGAATCAAATTCCCCATAATGTCAATTTAATGCAGCTGAGGCTTTCTATCATGTACTCATATATTTTAACCATCAAAATTTACTAATTTTGTGAAATAGCATAAGTCATTGGCTTTTCAGGCAATAATGAGTTGATTATGGCTTCATTACTTGGAACCAAGGTAGCACTGAATAATTTAAGTAAGTAAACATAATTTTTAATTTAAATTCATTAAAAGATGCATAGATTTATTCTGATCTTAACTGAAATGTGCATAAGTTCAGGCATATTTTAAGTGTTGAAAATACAATTCTTTAAAAATTTTATGCACACAAAACATAAGAGAAACAATAGGAAAACACATTACCATCAGAAGGTGGACCTTCAAACACATATTTTTTTTTCAGATAGGCTTATATTTCTGTGCAACATTAAATTTTCACACCTTTAGCAAATGATACAATTAGTAATGATATTTCTTACAACATAATATGTATCAACATCCTTCATACTGAATGAAGTTACATTTTTCAAAGTATTTCCCAGTGAAACTTGCCACAGTGATTATGTCTCACAATTCCTAAATTTGGATTCTGTTCTCTACAAAGAAACTGTTGCTATGTACCAAGCCAGTAATTCAGGAAGTCAGCTACCAGAACTGCCCTGATCAGGTACCTAGAATACAGATATTTCATACTTTTGATAGTATGGAGCTTGAGTCAAATGGCTGGGGCTCATGTTTATGACATTGATTTGCTCTGTCTCTTTAGCTTTAGGAGACTAAATTTAGTTCCTTCAACTTGAAAGTCAAGGCACCAATGCCTACTTAGGATGCATATCTCACCACAACAGGAATTCTATTCTTCTTCATTGAGTGAATAAGCTAAAAATCACTGGTTTTGAAATAACTGTTCTTTATGGTTTTCTAGGCTGTAGTATAGGCTGTCACAATATGATGTAGGCATTTATTGAATATGACAGAATTTTCTACCTTAAATTAATATATGAAAATGGTAATGATATCCTGGAGAAAATGTGATATGTTCACTAACCCCTGATAAACCATGTAAATATTCCCCATCAAATATTTTTGATATTAGTTTCCTTTTAATATCACAGCAGTTGCTGCTTCAATTATAAAAGCTTGTTTTTAAATAGAAAATATTTTATTTCCCTAGATATTGAAATATAGATGCATAAATAACCTAGACATTAATACAAAACATTTATCGAACTGCACTGTGGGCAATACTTATATATGACAGGTACTTAGCAGTGATGAATTTGATCCTACAGGAAGTTAATTAAGTTATTCAAGGCACTGGGTTTCTATTTGGAAAGTTTCCCTAAAAGCTCTCTTGTAAGAGCTAATTGTACTCCTATTTTATATTACTTGACAGTCATGGATGATGTTGATTCTGCACCTGGTTTCCCACTGCATGTATTACCATGATAATTCTTATGACTTATAGCAAATATATCTTTATAATTGCTGGTAGGATAAGACAGCATTTTGATGAGCACAGAAACCCATGTTTTTCTGGGAAATAAATTCTAGTTATTTTTACATTAATAGTTGCTGAAGCAGGAGAAGATGCCATATATATATATATATATATATATGTACATATATATATATATATATATATGTATGTGTGATAGGCAAAATGTAGCACCAAACAATCAGCAACAACATGCTTCCTTACAAGCCACGAAAGCATATGCACTATTTCAGATCTTACTGTTTAGACTTTAACTGAGTTATCATGCCTTCTTGCATAGTTGTAGACATTTTCTGGGAGGTTGACCTGATAAAAAAAATGCAGACAAAATTTTGAGGAAATTATTTTCGAGAATATAATCCTTCAATTAGCAGCAATGCCAGTTGCAAAGCTGAATATTCACTGTGTTCACATATTCAACTCCTCAATGAACTGCAGAGTGCCCAGCTCTGTACAACTTTTTCCTATATGCCTATTTAAAATTTGTATTTGTTTTCACTGAAAATCTTTGTGACAAAACATGGATATCTATTTTTAATCAGACCCCTTAAAGTTCATATTCTATCCTAGTAACAAGTTCCCCATTATTATTTGTTTTGTGAATTGTGCAAGCAAATGTTTCTCATATTTAATAATAAATGTTATCACAATTCATTTGCAACTATATTTTTTCATGTTTTAATTGCTCATGACCACAGTCCTACAATACTCTTTTGTGTTTAATTTAGATTGGTTGACCTCATATTCCAACACAGTTAATGTGTGAAACTCTTTCTAAAATCTCACCTGGCACTTTATAGTTCTTCAGTTTCTTTCATTAAGATTCAGTTTCATGAATCATGAAGTTCAAAGATGAAACTCTAATAGGCAAAACAGAATCATTTTCCTGAACAATCATCTAATTGATTCAACACTATTAGATAATTCCACTTATAATGGAAGTATTTTCTCATCACTTAAATAAGAAGTATATGAAGTAGAAGCTTTGAATTATGAATAACACAAGTGAAATTTTGCTGAACATTGTCTTTGTAATCTTTTCCTCAGTTATTTCAATTCTTTCCATCAAGTGCAACTTTGAGCTGCCAACATTTAAGGTCAGAACTTTGCAGCTTGCCCACAAAATCCAGATTTCTATGAGTCATGTGCATTATACTCTATGCCAACTGAATTTTTCAACCTCAAGTTGTAATAATTGGAACTCCTTCTCAATCTGAAATCTGAATCACTTTAGTCAATGACATACGTCCTGTTTTTTAGGCTGAAATTTGAGTCAATTTATGTCTGTCTCCAGTGTACATCCATGTCAGTAAGACCTGCATGTTATAACTTCAAAATTATCTTACTCAAAACTGACAATATCAATTTGCCATTGCCAAACTTTAAAAATACATGACTTATAATCTTTCAACATCTCATATATCTTGCAATTTTACTTAATAATATCTTACATGTATGTCTTCACTGAATAGGTGAAACTTAACAAGGTCAGATATTAAGTAATGATATACCAATATCGACTTTTTCATTGATACATCTAGGTTCTAACCAAGTCCCAGTTAAGCTAAAGCATATAGTACATACTTGTTTAAAGAATGAATTAAATGATTTAAATTTCCCTGAAAATTATGTGGCTTGACTTCAGCATATTACTACATAATATTTTCAAAAAATTTTCATGATATTTAATTGCTATTTTTGCATTTTCAATTTTTGCAATGATTATGAATGGCTTATATTGTGGAAATGCAATTTCTGAGCATATCTCACCACTTCATTCTAAATGAAAGCTTTTTATTTTTTTCTGCAATAGATAATACTTAAATCATGTTTGTTGCCATCACACTAGAATTCACACTAGGTTGCTTCAAAAAGCCTTTCTATCCCATGTTTGAACATTTTGGCATATACCTTCACAACTGGAGACCACATTAATATTTTCAGCTTGTACAATGCTTTCAAAATTCCCTTAAAGAAAATTTTGACATAAGTTTACCTATTTTATGTTGCTACACTAATTTATGATTCGTCACAAATATTCAGTTCATAAATGTGAATGATTTTTTTCAATAAATTATTCCAGATACGAGTGAGAAGAAATATGGCTGGAACTCAAAGGAATCAATTTTCAGTATCACATTCTCTAAGTTATGAGTATGATTTTCTGACTCAATCTGTGTTAAAAATATGCCCATGAGTGCTATTATAGAAGACAAAGTACCAGTGTCGGTGGTATTCTTGCAGAATATCATTATAGGAAGCAGCCATGACACAATTAAAATATAACTGGCAGTAAACCATGGGTCAAATACATTTTATTTGAAAGCTATTTTCAGTAATATCTGATAATTTTCAATGGAACACATTGAAATATGTGGAATAGGCATTTCCTTAGTCACCTAGCACCTTCAAAAGTATTGTATTCCAGAGAGTAAATTTGCTCATGTCTTCAGTATTTTGTTCTCTAAAGTTCTTTGACAAACTGGCATTTCTCTATTCATTTGCTTTCAGAAAATATTATATAATGGATATGAGGTTTCTGGCTAATATTTTCCAGTAACATTTCACTTGTGAGCCAGAACTGTAAATATGAATCTAATAAGACATTCATACAGAGATGTATCCTAAGCAAAACCCAACGCCTTCAGGTAGCTCACCTCCTATGCAAACAATTTCCATCTTAAAAATCCGAAGACAAATTTAACATCTTCATGAAATTGAAGCTTATATTGTGTGGCAATAGAACAATTTCTTCCATTTTTATAGTGTTCTGAAAGAGGAATTCAATATGATTGAGTGCAGTATAGCCTATTGCTCTATAACTATGGAAATTATAGCCTGGCTTCATGCGAAGATCATTCATTTCAAGTAGAGTTTTATTTCTGGCAGTCAATTACATAAAACTACTTAGTAAAAAACGTAACTGATCATATTAACAAGTAAACAATGTTATTTAAAAATCTTTGTTTATACCTATATCAGTGCAACATGTATTAATTCAATAAACAGGATATTTTCTTACTTTTAATAGAAATCATCAGTATTGCAGTATGCATTTGATAAGGAAGTATCTTTTTTTCTGTGGCTTTTATTCTTTTCCTCCAAATGTAGTCCATTCTTGGGTAATTCTGCGAAATAAAATCATCTATCGAAATATTAAACTCCTACATTTTTTCTTCACGTAAACTTTATCCATCACTTTTCCTCCATGACTACTTTCATTAGTATAATTTATTGGGGCTGACCTGATATAGCTTATTATACTTGAATATATTGAGACAGTGATATAATACAATTTTAACATAATATTCAGCAGGTCAATTTCCAAAAGATTGAGTTTCTTTCTTCTGTAAAAGGAGGGCAATGTCTGCAATGACTGTTATGATCACTATATAATTTGGTCAAAACATTGCTTTCCATGCAGATCCTTCGTGTTGAAACAGATTTAGGTGGTGAAGCAAAGGATCAAAAGAGGAGCAGACCAGAAAGAGGACTAGATGAGTAAAGTGTTTCTCAAGCCTGATTATCTAAACTCAGTCCCTGAAATGCTCCTAAAAATGGAAGGAGAGAATTGACACAGAAAAAATTGTTATTTGGCTTCCGCATATGCATGTCATGGCAAGCATACCCATATGCACACATCTGATGTGTGCCACAAAGTGCTAGTAATAGTACTAACATTAACAACAACAATAAAATTTAAAAGGAGATAATGAATCACAGAGATATCAGTTTCATTACAAAAATATGTAATATGAGACTTCTGAGTCCAAGGTGGAAACAAGCCTGGGATTTTATTTTCCTATGAAACAAAGTTCTCAACTGCAGTGAATGAAAACAGGAACAGACTGCAAACGAATGTCTGAAATTCTACAAAGCATAAAATTAAACTGTTTAGTTAATGTTGCTTAATTCTTTCTCACAAAGTGTAGTAATAAAAGAAACTATGTGTGGAGGAAAAGGGGGAAAAGATTAGAGAACAAAAATCCAGAGGTCAAGGAACACAATACCATTGATTCTCTGGTCTGTGGAATGTTCTGGGACAGCTCAATGCAGCAACAGTCTACCTGTTCATTTCTACAAGGCAAATGTGTGAAAGCAATGAATACTGTGTGGGAAGCATTATAGAAGCTGAACAAACACCAGTGACACAGACATAGAGTTAACCTTATTTTCAGAAAGATTATTTGCCAATTGCCTTCTATTTATCTTGCTTCATAAAAACATTTTTTCTTATTTTTCTTAATTATGCAAGCTCAATGAGTAGGTATCCTTACCACTCCTCACTTCCCTCTCTCAAGATCTTCCCTCCCTCCCTTCCCTTTCTTCATGGATCCAACCTACTACTTTTCACCCTCCTGTCCTTCAGCTTATATGGGTCCCAACTCTCCTTCTGGATCATCTGTTCTAGTCTAGTTTAGGCCTCTTGGTCTGCCACTGATAGGGATACTCCCCTACACCTGTCTAATTCCTTGTTCCTGAGATCCTATTGTTTGAGTTATTTCTCTGAGATCCTTGGTAGTCTATGGGGCATGTTGATATGTCAGCCGTTGTACAGGTCTGGGAAGGTCAAGTCTCATTTCAGTGAATTCCTAACTATAGCAGCACTATATTGAGTGGACTATCTAGTCTATCTGTGGACTTGCCTATCTTTAGGCTTTTATTATTCTTGGCGTCCCCTCTTCCACAAGGTTTCATGAGCCTTGGGAGAGATTTCACTGGCCTGGCAATGGGTAAACATTGTAGAGTCATCAGTATTCTGCATCGCAGTTTGTAGTCTATTTTGCTGTTCTTGCACTACACAAGGCTGCATACTGTGTGGGTGTTGAGATCCTTTCCAGCAAATTTTCTTTTAATTTCCATCATTTTCGCATTTTTAGATTATATTAATTATGAAGTTACTTTCACATTTCAAAGGATACACACTATTTCATAGCATTTTGTTTTAATCATAATTTCAATATTCTATTTGTGATAAAAATCAGTTATTTTATAGAAAATCTTACCATATGTGAATAAATACAACAGATACACAAAGGTGGAAAATTCTGGCATAATTTTATGTATGTTTACAAAGATTCATAGATATTTTTGTTGAATACATGTATTCATCCATTCAGGAAGCATTAATTTAATTCAATCTGCAATAAATATTCTTCCTGACATCATAACAACATTGATAAAGCAATTTTCACTGTTAATGTGTGTATTGAATACAGAGAGTAAATGATAAATAAATAACCTTATACTAGAAAACAATGCTAAGGAAGTTAGACAATCATAAAGAAAAGAAATATTGTTGTGGATGAAAATTTCATTTTAGATACACTTTACAATCTGTGTGATATGCGTGGAGCTATAATATTGGAAGGGTATTTCCCTGTTATTAAAGTTTAATGCATATTTTGTGCATAAATTACAGTCCTAGATATTTGTATATCAACCATCTCTGGGATCTAAAAAAGAATGAAATGCATCTGTGGCATATGATATTCACATCACCACATTTTTATAGTTCATATTTGATCTTAGACTGTGTATAGCTTACTACACTACATTCCTAGAGTACGATCTTTGGTTGGGTAAGAGAGCTCATTTAGTCATATTTTATCATTTTGCTAAAAGACAGAATTCATGTTTACATACTTTTTTAAGTGATGAGAGACTAATCATTCCACTTTTCTTTAGTAATTTTTGATTCACTTATATATAAGTCTACAATCAAGGCTCCTTCATTTCTATTTCACTAGTGCTATTCAGATTTTCCCTTTAGAGCATTCTCAGGGATGAAGAGGGGATACTTAAAAGTAAAGCTAGTGATCAAATTTCAAATTGCAGAGACTATTTTTTTTAATTCATCAAGCAATTTTCCTGCTATGATTATTTTGAAAATTCTTCAAAATTTTCAATTTTTTCAGAATAATTTCATCCCTTAACTATTTTATTGCCTATTTAATATTTGTTTTTTATTTTCATAATGATAGTTCAAGATGAATAGTATGAATCAAGATTTGATTTTGGAAAACATCTCTGGATTAGAGGTCTGTTTCTTTTAGGATTGGTACATTTATGGATGAAATGACTAAACCCTACAATAGTACAAGGATTTATGATTGAGTTTATAGATACGATCCTGATAACAAATCCTATTCTTACAGAACTCATTTAATAAATTACTTTCTCATCTCCATTAAAATGTCTTCATAAATTAAATCCATCAATTTTAGGCATGGCTTATATAAATAGTTACTTGAAATTTGAGGAAGATTATTTAAAAGGTTTGAATATAAAGTAGCCAGAAATAAATGTTTGTCAGAATTATATAAATCCAGGGAGAGGAAAACCAAAAAGTTGATTATAATTATCCTTCAATGTTTGAAAATTTTCTCTAGTATTAAAACTATTTTTGGTAAATCAAATCTCCTGGACAATCTTCATAACTTAACAGATGACAATAATGATTTGGTTCATGTTAATGTGATCTAAGTCTGTAAATATAGCTCTTCTTACAGTTCCCTCTCTTGGCATCCCTAAAAGATATACACTCAACACTGTATGATGTTGTTAGACAAGTGCACATAACATAACTGTCATTTATGATATCTGTGCTCATATTTATGTTTCCAACAGTCGATTCCTCATTCATTTTAAATAGGTATTTTACTGCAAACTTCAGTATAAACAGTAAAGAAACAGAACAAATGGAAAAAGTAATGCTTTCCAAAACCTAAATATGAAAAATTTATTGTGTAGTCATGGCCTAGTAGTTAAGGCAATGGACTAGAAAAATTTATGTCCTTCACTTTTCCACATAAGAAAAACAGATTGGTATACTTATGAGTATAGCACTTTTAACATACATGCAGATATTCCAGTAACTCTCCCATGTATACTACATATGCTTTGGAACACTAACCATTAGAGCATTATTTGTCTTTGGAGAAAATTATAGAAAATACATAAGAGAAAATTTTAACATTATGAGGGTGATGAAGACATACTAAAAAAGGAAGTTTAAGTCTGTCTTTTTAGCTGAAAAATACTTAAAGATAAAAGGATAGAACTTGAAAAAATTATATTTAATGAGGTAAATAGGTCACTGAATAATATACCTCATGTTTGTACACTAGCTTTAAATTGTTGAGAACTGAAGCCTCTATAGAGGTTAATAATCTAGAATGAGGATTTTTGGCAGGAGATTCTGTCATGGTTTGTATGTGAGTTGTCCTCCACAGGCTCATGGGTTGCTGCACCTTTAAGAGGAGGAACCTTTCTGGGGAAAGGCATGTCATAGTTTTCAAACATTGAGGTTTGGCAACCCAGTCCTGTTTTCTCAGTTTTCTCTTGTTCTTTCACTCTCCATGAGAGTGTGATAATCTGATATATACTCCAAATTTGGTCATGGGCCATGCCTCCTGCTATGTGATTCTCATCATAATATACTGCACATCCTTTTTGGAACCATTCTTCCTTAAGTTCTTTGTCTGTCGAGGTGATCTCATAGTAGCACAAAGAAAAATTTCATCAGATGCCTTAAGAGAGGGAAGATAATAAAAGGTATATAGAAAAGAATGGGAACACAGAGTTAGAAACTCTTAGGCGCGGATGGGATATGAGAAATGGAAAAGGAGGACCAAGGGCAACTTTAAGAATCATCTGGGTTGTTTTTAACCCCTTTTTGCTTTGCTCTGGGAATTCTCAAGTTCTGATCACCATAAGTGATCAGAAGTGCAGGCTGTGGCCATTTCCTGATATTTTTCCTTGGATACTTGGATCCAAAGACAGAAACTTCTTGTAAGGTATAGTCTTTTTTTGTTTGTTTAAAAAATTTTTATTTTATTTATTTATTTTTTTCAAATTTATTCTTTTTTTAATTTTTTTTATTTCTTCCACTCGTGTAAAGTTGATAAGCACCCCATTCCCCTCCCTCCCTCCACCTCTCCCTGGATTTCCTTACTCCCTCCCCCTCTTTCCCCTTCCCTTCCCCCCTTTTCTCCCAGTGGGCCCCCCCATTCCTGAAGCATCCTATTGTGTGCACGTCAAACTTCCCTATGAGTCCTCCTCTCTGATGAGGTATAAGGACTCAGTAGCTTTGCCTAGAGCTCTTTTTTGTGTTCCCCTGTAGTATAGGAACACTATTGTGGCTGTTAATCGCTTACCTCTAAGGATCATAGTGCCTGCAAACCCCTGAGAATCTCTCAAGCAATTTGAAATATAATTTGCATATTAAAATTAAATTGATGGGAGGTACCTGCATAACAGAGAAAAGCTATGAACAGGGGTGATGGCTCAGGTGTTATGACTCTGCCTCAAAGCAGAAGCACCTGACTGAGGATTCTGAATCCCAGGTTAAAATGCCAGGCTGAAATGTCATTAGCTATCACTTCTTGTTCTGGAAGGCAAAGCCTGGGACATCCAAGATCAAAACAAAAAGAAGGTAGAAGCAATCCAGGATGATTCCTGAAATCACCCTTATGCCTCTTCAGGCTCATATAATTCCTTAAAACACACACATACGCATGGGAAAATAAAATATATTTTATTATAAATAGAAGTTGTAGATTTTTAAACAAAACCTCAATGTCAGCACTTAGCCACTCCTAAGGACTGTTGATTAGGCAGGCACAAAAGGCTTGAAATAATAACATTTCTTGACACTTCTTTTATTTACCCACCAGAATTAGATAAAACAACAACAGAAACAACAAAGCACTTGTTGCTAAAGATATAGATCTTCTTTGGAAGATATAAAAATTTTAATTTAAACTGATTGAAGATGCCTCCTTTCTGCCTAACTTTCACAGTGTCAGAAAGCATTATGCAGACTAATGGGAGAGAAATGTCATCAATGGTCTTACTTAGCAATAAATTTCTGAACTATGATAGCTATCTGCAAGATACTGTTGAGGCTTTAACCAACTGCTCTATGAATGTTCCTAAGGAAAGAAATGTTTCCTAACAACATAAATATGATAAAAGAATTCATGGTGGTGGAGGTTATAGACCCAATGAGGGAGTTGATACGCTGTGATTTAGTCTGTTTGACAGATCATCAGTCTTCTATTTTTTTATTATACAAATTTATAAATATTCTCAGCCTTAATCAAAGAATCCTTTCCAGGAAATGACACTGAATATAGGGACTCATCATTTGTAAGATAGGCGGGATGTCAGCCCTAAAGAGGATAGATGCACAATTTCTTCTAAGTCTTTTTTAACATTGGAGATGAAGGCACAGATGTAAGAGCCAGAAGACAGACAAGAGGGCTGCAGAAAGTCATATTCTTGGTATGGTCCAGCCTTTGCAGTCACACATGAGAACAATTGCTTATTGCAATGGATCATATGAAATGGATCATAATCAGAAGGGCAGGGATGGAAGAGGAAGACAGTAGGTTTTATACCTCACTCATGGAATATCTGCCAATGATAGATTAAGGAAGAGTGGAATCCATTGCCATCAGTAGATGTACAAATTAGCAACAGAATTTTCAATTTTATCTCTTTTTAATAAGATTAAATTAAAGTTCATTCATGCTACTTCTTTGGAAATTAAGGAATAGGGACATTAAAACATCAAGGAGTCAACATTTAGAATGTTCTCAAGAGCATTAGAAATTATTTCAGCAAATTTTCTTCTGTGCATATACCAAAGAGAATGAAAAGCAGCAATTCAGAATTTTTCATATACTAATTTTTAACAATATATTTTCAATCACCAAAAGAGGAAAACAAATTAAAGATTCTTTGAGGAGCAAAAGGATGATCACAAGAAGATGCACATAATAGACTATCAATCAACTTTGAAAAGAAAAAAAATTGACAAAGTTTCCCACATGTATTAACCACATATGTAGTATACAGAGTAAAGTTAGCCATGTATAGAAGGAGAAAATATATGCTAACCATCTTTAAGTATAATGAAAGTTTTACAAACCAGACATAATTGTGGTAATGATCATATTAATAATTATATTCATATATCAATTTATCATCTATTTAATTTGCACATTTATGTGGCATATAATTGAAATTGCAACGCTTTTTATTTACAATGTTTCTGAAATGATGATTTAATCCCAAATAAATACAAAAGACTGAGGGGATCTATTCAATTTGCGGTATTCTTAGTAAGTCTGTATCATTTCTCAGTAATGAAAACCTCTTCTTCACTGGTTGATAAGTAAAGTTTGATGTCAAGTTAAAATAACAAATGAAGGGTGTCTGTTTGTCATTTTTTCTTGCTTCTCTCAGCATGATAAAATGGGACAAAAATACTAAGATTATTTATAATACTTAGAGATTAAAGTTATGCCAAAATTAGACTGTTCTATATTCTCCAAAGATGCATTAAGGACTTTGCACAATGCAGAATTCTTTACATGAACATGGCATTCTCCTCTGTAGTATGATGATGGAGGGAGATAACAATTGGTAAAGTCCAAGTAATTGGAATGTTTTACACACATGTATGAAAAAGCTAGAGAGCAAAGTTCACCAATAATACAAAGTGGAAAAGTAAAAAAGAATATAAATAGAACCTACAAAAATTCCTACAGTAAAACATTAAATGGATATTTCATTTCTTGTTCTCAGAAAAAATGTTGCACTTTTCTCATTACATAATATACAGATAAGCATCAAAAGTAAGGCAAGATATGAGAATAAAATGTACTCATTATCAATTAAAATAATCCCTTGGCTTTTTCCATAGTTTCTGAAATGTGAGTAAATATAAGTCACAGTGGATGGGATGGGAAGGCAGGGAGGAATCTCAGTTCCCTATTCCTTATTGGAAAAGGATGGATTCTCCATTTCTATGTGTGCAGTCTGTCCAATTCAACAGAAATAAGCACGTAGCATCTTTCAGGTTATCTTTGCTACTTGGGGCTTCATTGTAGTATCTTCATAACAGCGGCCTAGTACCAGAGGAAGAAAACCTCTAGTAATCTCAAGGTTTTTCCATTTCCTTCAGTGAGAAGTCCAAGTGGTAAGTGAAAATAAAGCACATTCATCATGCTAAGAATTACTTCCACAAAATTAGTTTGAATGTTATCAAGTATATGACAATTACTCACTGAGGATCTGTAACACAGCAAGAGAAGAATGAGCCACAAGAACACAAAGCCCATAACTGTGTGATCAGTAGTGTTCAGACTGTGTGGAACACCAGCATTAACCTTAATAGAGAATGAAGCCCTTTGAACTATTTGTTTTGATATTGATTCTTTAACTTATAGTTCTTGGGCAATAATGCATATTGACTTTCAGTATTGAAGTAGAGTCAACATTATTTTCCCTGGCATGGAATGTGATTACTTGTTTACTCTGATTATATCATGTAGGTACAAATTGTTAATGTTGCTTGATTTCAAATGTCAGAGTCATTGTATGTTTTCTCATCATAGTACATATCACAGAGAACAACTTACTTCTCTCTCAGGAGGATTGTAGTCAGTTCCTCATCTTCAGGGGGTACCTTCAGGGTGATCTCAGAAGTGAGGGTTGGCCTTTGGGAATTTCAAAGACCTTCAGAGACTGTCCCAGCATCACTGCTGTAAACCTGCTATACAAGGATGGACTCCTTGCTTTAGAATTTATTAACATAGAATATTTTTCTGTAATACAAGTTACATAAATAATAACAAATACCAGTGACTGAAAACTACTTTTTGGACTTCTCTTTCTATAAAAATAGATCATGCTTATTATGATTAAAAATTATGAGCAAGGAATATGGAAAACTTTTTCATATGAAGTTGTTCAATATTTAAGTTTTTGTCATTTATTGCATTTGAGCTTATGTGAGAATGTGAATCATATTTATTATACTAAATATTTTGGAGAACTACTATAAGAAATTGCCGCGTCTTAATCCGACCAAACTGATAGACTAGGTCTCAGTTTGGATAACATGGATTCAAAGAAACACCTTTTGGAAAAGGATATGGCATTATTTGAAATAAATAAGAAAAATAATTAAGTATGGAAATTGTCAGGCCTTGGTGTTTCTGCTCAGTTGGGGCTTAAAGCCTGTTCTCTGGGGAATGTCACAGTAATGCCCATGGACAGGAGCTAGGAATTCCTTCCTAGGTAATTTAAATTTTGCCTCTGGCAGGAGGAATTCTTCCTGCAATTGGGTGTACCTCCTACCTGTTCTTAGTGTTTTGTTTTGTTTTGTTTTTGAGGGGGACTAGCTTCTTGCTCTCTGATCTAGAGAAAAAGTCTGCATATAGATACTGGATTTGTAACCAGAATCTGGAACAACTTTAAAAGGATGATTGATCCCTCTTGGATTATAATTTATGCTATCATAGGAGGAATTGTTCTTTTAATAATTATATTCCCTAAGTGTTTCCTTCAGCACCTCTCTCAGCAGCACTCCATCAACAAGACCATTCACTTGGCCCCCCCTAGAGACATGGTTTAAGCTTGGATTGCAGAGATACATGAGGCCTTTATCTAATCTACTATCCAAATATCCTAACATGCCTTCCAGAGGCCAGATCCTTCAAGGGCCAGTAGTCAATGATGGGTAAGATCCTGTGAGGCAGTGTGACCTAAGACAGGCACCAGTCTATTATACTGGACCCCCTCTGAAGCGGGGTCAACAAGGTCAGAGCAAAGAACTCTGGCTCCTGCTGGCTGTCAAAAAGGATGGATATGTAAAAGGAATGGACCAGGCAGGCTTGTATTGTCTATATGGACTGCATGCAACTTCCCAAGCTAGAACCTGCTGCTATGCCTGGTACTGAAGTCAAACCATCTGGCTAAGAGGACCAACCCAGACAGTACAACAGCAAAAGCTCATGCTGGGACTTAATGGGATGCTGGGCACACATATAGTTACTTGTAATTAAAAACATCTTCCTTATTGAAATAAAAAAGAGCTCAATCTTCCTCTGTGTATTTTAAAAATGCAGTCTCTGTTAAAACAATGACAACTATGTGGGCTCAGCCCCATGGCTATTTGGTGGAGCATTATAGATTAGCTAGATTTGGAAATACTGGGAGAATGGTTCTCTTAAGTGCCTTTACTCTCAAGCAATGGATTAGGTTCTTGAAAAAATGTCTTTCCTGAACATGATTTCTGCTGGAGAACACGTGTTTTACCCCAGAATTTTCTGTATAAAAGCTGTCACAAAGTTTCAGTAAACAGGTCCACATTCACTCAGCCTAGAGAGTTGTGTGTTTCTGTTCTCCATTGCACTGAACACTTGCCTCACCTGGTCCTGAGGGAGTCCTAGTTTTGAAGCTGTGGCTCTGGCCTGCAGCAAGAAATAATATTCCAGAATAGAGTGATACCTACTTTATATCTTTTCTGCACCATACCCATCACCATGGTGCCTAATACTGCATACCTTCACTATGTTGTTCAGCTTCCTGGTACTGCACCTGTCATCATGCAACACTGTTATCTGATGCTACTTCCAGTTACAGCTTCTGGAATCAGAATAAGTTCTAGTATGGAAAATGGTCACAGCTCTAAAATCTAGCAAAACAGAGGAGTGAAGAGTTGTCAGTATGTGGGAAATTGGAAGGCAAAAATATCCTTTTTCATTTCTATTTTCTATTTGCCTCCATGAATTTTTACTCTGTTATTCATTGGTATGTGTGTTTTCACTTGTGTGAGCAGGTTTGTATGCACCTGTCTGCACATGTGTAAACCCTGAAATGATACTGGAACTCTTCCTTGATTATTCTTCTGTCTTAGTTTTACCAGGATGGGTTTTAGTCGATCTGACAGTTTTCAGATAGGAATATTCTGGTTAGGATATATGGTTTAGGAATTCTCAAAGTCTACCTTCCCAGGGTGGAATTACAGATGAGTAGTTATACTCCACCAATATTTACATTCAGTATGGGAAACTATCTCCGGTAGTCTTGCTTGACTGAGAAGCACTTTAACTGCTCAGTGCCAGCCTAGCTTTCCCTTTTCTTTGCTTCCTCTGTAAAGATCTCTCAAATTTCTGAGAGGCTAATTAAATTCTTTGTGAGTGATTTCCACATTAATAATACATCACCTTGCTAGAAAAGCAAAACTATAATAAAAGAAACAAAGATCTATAAGTGCTATGGAAAGAGAAGCACTGAACGATTGGTGATATACACAGTTCTTAGTTTAACATCTAACCTTAATTCTTAAGAATGACTTCTCTGAATGACACAAGGGTCAGATTTTAAACAATTGAGGACAGGCTGTAATTCTAACATTTTCTTGAGCAAATACACATCCTTTAGAGTGTCGATACTGTAGAAAAAAAAAAACACAGACAAGGTGGAAAATGTACGAAAATTTGAGGGACTATAAGCAGGAGAAATAAACAATCAACACATACCCTAATAAAGCTACTTTAAGTATTTTATCATGTATTTGTTTTATAACTTAAAAATATGAACCTTAGCAAGGTAACAGCTGAAAGAATACATTTCTTTCAAGAGATTATTCTGGATGATCTGCTTATTTTTTAATCCCTCTTTTGTTTATATCTCTAGAATTAACTAAAAACCTGCTTCATGTTTTTGACACTTTTTCTTTTCTATGAAACATTCCTCTTCAGGGGCACATGCTGCATACCATCATATATCATGTTTTCATAAAAGATACTACCAGTTTTGTGAATATGAAACTATATTGAATATAAACCATGTAAAATATTTTCCTCTTAGATGTTTGTGCTGAATTTTTACTGATTTATTTATTATGCCAATCTACAGCATGGACGCTGTTTTATTTTTCTACGTTGTCTGAATGTCAAATGTATCAGTAAAAATAGAACTTAAAAGTAAAGGTCTGAATACACTTTTTTTAGTAACTTTTTTTTTATTTCTGCTTCAAGACTTCTGACTCAGGCAACTAAATATATTTGACAAATGGTTTTGAAGGTGACATAGTCCAAGGTGACATAGTCCTTTGTGGTAGAAATCACATAGCAAAAGGCATAGCTGAAGGCAGGCAGAGACAGGAGGCTGAATCAAGGCACTGTAACCATTATCAGAGGCAGAGAAAGCAAAAGAACAAGAGGAAGTAGGGCCAGGCTACCAAACCTCAAGTTCCATCCACTCTGATATGTTTTCCTCCAGCAGGGCTCCGGATCTTAAAAAGTCCCTTCTAAAATATTAACAATGGCTAAGGATTTACACCTGTGAGCCTATGGGAGCAACTAACATTGAAATTATGATACATTATAATTTTTAATCTGTATGTATCTAAAAATCTAAAAGAGTTACTATAAACATTAATTTGTAAAATGTATTATTAATTTTATTATTTTATTTTATGTGGCTCAATTGGGTTTGCTTACAATTCTCTTATTGCAGCCTCAACAGCCTGACTGTTGGGAGCACGCCACTCTAACACACACTTTACTTTGCTCTAAGTATGCATTTTATTGTCTATTTTTATAAATGATGCAGTTTTGGTCTCAGATGCTGAAATTTGTTCCCACTGCACTATCAACAATCTATTATTCCTAGACAGTGTCAGGAATGCATTGCATTCAGTTAAGATAGGAACAAAGGGAGGACAAGAAATAAAGATTCAAAGAGACAGTCACATTATTAACCAAGAGGTAGCTATGAATAAGGACAGACATTATAGGGATAAAATTCTTCATCTCATTCAAGCAACTATGCTCATTGCATAAACTTCTCAACAGAGATGAACAGCACATAAGATGGAAGATATATACATGAGGTCTTTTAACTGAATTCACATATCTGCCAATAAATGAAGCACTGTAGGTATTACACAGTTTTAGTTTTGAAAAGGTAGCATTATGAAGAAAGAAACCTTTAAAAGGAATCCCTATTTTTCAGTGAGAGAAATGAAGGCAGATAGTTTGAATTGTACTAAAGTAACCAAAATTCTTTTCAAAGTCAATGTATTTTCAAGCTGCTTTTGTTCCCATTTTTATTCTCTATTTTCCTTCTGTCCTTTAAAGACTGTCTGCATTACTTTTCTGTTCCTTATTAATCTCAAATGTTTTGTTCAAGAATCAAGCTAGAAATGATGTAAACATGGCATACCAGAAGCCCTGAGGTAGTGTTTTCCTTCCTCCTAGTTTTTCTTCAAAATATGTCACATCACAAGATCACAATAAAATGAGTTGCAGCTATTAACTGAAATGTGTTGTGTAAGTATATTTAAAAGACACATACCACATTCTGTTCCTGAAGGATACTGAATTAGTGTTCAACTTAATCAACAGGTATAGATAATCACAATTGCTGTAGTCCATCTGTGCATTAGCCGCATAATGTTCAGACTTAGACAATTCAGATAGCTAGTGTCTTCAAATCTTAACAAAATGTTTTGCCAAGTTAAAGTTGGACTGGAGATCAATTCTACAGAAAGGAAATCATGCCTAGTACTGTTTTTCTCTTTGTTTTATAATCACTAAATGCTTCATGCATTTATAACATGGATTGAAATATTTTTACCCATATTATCCTATCTCATTGGCCTCTTATCCCACTGAAACCTTCTTCAAAATCTTTCTCCTTTCTATTTTATCAATTTTCATATCTTGTTTTATGAGTTTCATATGGGTTGTCTTCATGTGCTTTAGAATTTTCTGGAGCATACTTTTGCTACTAAAGAAAGTGGCTCTCTTTCCTGTAGCTGGGATTGCATATTACTCTTTCAGGGACAGGTAGTGCTTCATACTATCTTTCCTCCTCCCCAGTGAAATGTTGATAGGCCAAATTTTGTTCAGGAACTTGCTGGAATAGGCACAGCTGCCATGATACTGCTTTTGGTGCAATAAAAGCATTTCTGGGCAACACTTGTCAAAACTCATACCTGGGGAGATCATAGAAATTCGAAATAGTCTTCAGTTTTCTTGCTTACTAATCATGCTGTCAAATTGTCTAGCAAATGTTTATGTTTATGCCCATAGATCTGTGCTGCTCTCAACCATGGTAAAGAAGCTTCTCTTCAGTAAGCAGTGATTAATACAGGACCTATATATTCATCCCCAAGGACCACAGAATAGAAGACAGAAAGAATGTAAAAGCAAAAGGATGGGGAGGAGTGCTGTGAAATGTTGCCATCTGAAAGTTACTCTGTTGTTACATAAATTAAATAACATCAACTTTGGTTAGTTACACAAAACCTGTATAAGACAAAGTTGTCCAAGTGTCAGTATGCATGGAGAGGGGCTCCTGAGGTCTTCCCCTTGGCTGAGGAGGCATTGGCATTTGACAATGAGAGAGGAACAATCATTTTCCTTGTGGTGTAGCTTGCACATGCCCCAGATGAAGACCTCACACTCATACACTTGCAGGCAGTATTGAACAGGATGCTGAAAGGGAGAAAAGTTGGGAGTAATACACCCAGGGAAGTGGGAGGTATGAAATCTTCGAAAATAAATATTATGTTTCTTCTAAACAATCTATCAATGAATATGTTCATGTCTTCTGGACAAATATATAAAATTTAAGACAAGAGAACTATAGAAAGCAACCTGGAATATGGAGCTACTAAATGCCCTAACAATGTTGTTTTGAAGTGAATCAGTATGCCACATCAGAAATTTGGGTGATTCCTTTCAAAGCTAAATGAATTCTCATCACTGAAACCAGAAACTCTACTTCCTACAATAGAGAGACACTTGTAAACAAATATGAATAACAATCTTATTCACAATAACTAAAGCCACAAAATATGTGAATTCTGTCAAAAAGTATTCTTTATATCTTACATGAAAAGGAAAAACAACTTTATGCAATCATTTCTAAGAATCTTGTATAAAGGAAGAAGTAAAAATACTAATTTTAAATCTCTTATATAATTGCTATGAAATTTGTAAGCTATACTTATTTATGAAATATATTACATATATATAAATCAATCCATATATTAATTCCCAAGTTAATTTTCAAATATAGCATTAAATTTGGTATAGCATCTGAAGAGAGGCAAAAAGAAATTGTCTCAGCAGAAGTACTAACTCCAAATTATGCTGATAGTAATTGAAAAGTAAATTATATGTGACTTTTTTCTCCTTGCATTCATTGTTGTTTCCAGGATATCTCTGCCCCATTGCACCTCATCTAGTTTACAAGAAAGTGAGCAGCTTTAAAATATTATGTTTTTAATATCACACGTTTTTAATATTATCAGAAAGTAAAATTTTGAACAGAAAAAAATAGAGTCAAGTAACATTTGAATATATTAATAACTTATGTTCTTAGGCACCAATGATTATGTTCTATAGGAAGTTTCTTTTCTCTTTTAAATTCAAAACTTTTCTCTTAAATTATGCCATGGCCAAACAATTCCATCTGTTTCTGTCTTTCAACTTGGCATTTACTTTAATGCAGTATACAGTTTGCTTTAAACTCCTGCTTATGTTCTGAAGTAGAAAGTAACGCAGAAAAAGGCACAATGAACTAGAATTGCTAAATATATCACAAACGCAATCTTTTGGGTTGATAAATACTCTGGTCAATGAATGCACCCATTAATTTGAATGAGGTTACTGTTAACATCCATGTGTTTGTTTAAGACAATACCATCCACCTGTACCAGAAAAGGAAAAAGCAGTGAAGCTTTTTCACTCAAATTTATGCCTTCAATTCAAAGACATTGCATGAATATGTCTTTTAAGGTTTCAGCTGCCACAACATGAGATTGGAACACTTTGGAAGAAATATTTCATGTAAAATTTGAAATTATTATGTATGCAGATCAACAGCAAAATAATCTATTACAGATTTAAAATCTGTTTGTTTGGGCCATTGTTTTGCATTTTACTTCATTTTACTTCATTTATTACACAGCTGAAAATGAAATTATCTGCATCCACCTGACATTCAAAAAATAGCAAGCAGTCTATACTTTAAAGGTTTTGAAACATAACACACATAAGATCATGTGTAGGTCAATACAAAAATATGCATAAAGACACTGGGGAGATTGTTCATATCTTTGCATCACAAGCAAACGTACTTGAGTTATGATCCCAGATACAATGGAAAAAATTCAGAGGAAATTGTAGCAACTTGATATTTTGGCTTTGGAAAGCAGAGTCTGGGAAACCCCAGACAAAGCACTAAGGAGATAGAATAATCTACGAAGTTTCCCGAAGTCATCTTTGGGTTGCCATAAGCACACTCAGTGCCCTGTTCTACACATACCATCACACTGGTAAGCAAACACACACACACACACACACACACACACACACACACACACACACACACCTACACATGGAAAAAAAAGGAATGAGAAAGATCCATGAAAGAACATGGAAGGGCCAATTTGCTTAGGCCATTAATACTTTCCTAATGCAGTCATACAAAAGTATCATGGAAGACATAAAATGTGCCAAATGATCTAGACTATGTAGTACATATAGTATAATAAGCTACTTTCAAATAAGAGGCAGGAGTGAAATGCACCGTGAGCCTTGTATATGACAGACAGAAAGGGACAAAACATGACATCCTAAAAGAGATTAATACTAGTGCCTGTATAAATACCATGATGAACAGTAATACAATAAAACAAGTATGTTATGACTGAAAATAGCAACATAAGACCTATGATTTTGCAACCAAAATTAATTTTTAAATAAATTTTGACTGAGGTGGATTTGGATCTTAGGGGTAACTGATAACATCTTTTTAGCTAAATTCGCATAAAATCTACCTGCTTTTAAGTAGCCACAGATGAGGTCCTTTATCAATCTTAATGGATCAGACCTTAACATGGTGTTCACATTACCCCCTAAGTCTCAGGTACATTACTGAAGAAGGTACAGCAAGAGTATAATAACCAGAAAATTGGAAAAATGGGCTTTAAATGACATCTTCTAAAGAAAAGGAAGACATGGCAACATGAGATCACAGAAGTTGTGGTTACTGACACAGGTCTGCACAGGACTAGCCTCACCAAAGGACAGCTACAGATGGATGAGATACTTATGGAGATCTATTGATTACCAATGTACAATTGGTAATTGATAGATTCTTGGAGAGAAGAGGTAAAATGCCATGTTGTATACCAGGTGATGAGTCATATTGAGAATCCCAAGCCCATGGTTAAATGCAGTGAGAAACAAAACTAAAAAGGACATGAATACAGAAGGGGAATTTGTACAAAAAAAGGAGGGTTGGAAGAGGTGGGAGGCAAACAAGAGTGTTAGAGAAGAGTAATGACAATGTATTTATGACTATTTATGTGGCTGAGTTTGTCAGAGAACAATATTCATCAATGAAAAGAAAAAAGCAACAAAACAATCATATAAAAATCTAAGATTTGCATGAATTAAGTGTCTTTGGTAATAGTTATGAGTACAAGCTTAATGGTTGAGAATCCATAATAGATATGAATTGTAGCAATCACAGGGACCCACGGGGACCCACGGAGACCCTTGAGGGTAGAGATAAGCAAGCACGAAGTCAACGTCACAGACTTTGGGAATCAGGTGAGTGGCAAAGCAGGCTTGCAGTCTTGCAGACTTATTTATTGCAAATATCGGGCTGCTTATATACCCCACCCAACATCCCATAAGTTCCAGCATGAGCTTTTGCTGCATTGTCCTGTCTGGGTTGGGCCACTCAGTCAGGTGGTTTGACGTCAGCACCAGGCAGGGCAGCACGTTCTAGCTTGGGGAAGTTGCATTTGTGCATGTGGCCCATACAGACAATGCAGCCCTGCCTGGTCCATTCCTCCTACAATGAATTTTTGAAATAATCTCTGCATTGTGATACAATATGTAAGTGAATCACTGGCAAAGATGATAGAGACCTATAATAGTTATATGTAATGAGGAAAGAGGAACTCAGAAAACAAATATAGGGTCTGGGAATATGTTTTAGTCAGTAAAGTGCAAACCAAACAGACATACATGATAGTATACTTGCAATTACACCTCCTAGATAATGAAGGATCCCTGGGGAATATTATCTAACCTACTTAAAGAGTTATACAGTATTTAGAGATCTTGTCTAAAAAGAACGAAAAGGAAGGAAGGAAGGAAGGAAGGAAGGAAGGAAGGAAGGAAGGAAGGAAGGAAGGAAGGAAGGAAGGAAGGAAGGAAGGAAGGAAGGAAGGAACGAAGGAACGAAGGAACGAAGGAAGGAAGGAACAAAGGAAGGAAGGAACAAAGGAAGGAAAGTGAGTGAAAAGAAAAGAAAAAGAGAACTGAAAAAGAGAAAATAATGAAAGATGGACTTTGAAGAGCAATATCTATAACCTTTGGCATGTGCATGCCCACTCATGCATATATGCACATCCTCAATGATGGACACTTATATATAAGGACCTGCAAACCTTATATATAAGGACCTGAAGATAAGAAATGTAACATCAATTTTAGGAAAGTGCAGCTTCCTATACTTACCAGCATAGGGGGAAGATTTATTTACACACTATTATTTGAATATTGCATTTACAGAAAAAAACAACAACTGTGCATTTTCCATATTCCCTCCATAGTTTTTGATAGCATAAATATGTAGCTGTATTGGTTTCTTATTTTTAGTAGCATGAATTTATATTTATTATCTTATATCTGTATATCAAAAGAACAAAATGGGTCTTACTGCATAAAACACAAGCTTCAACATTCATGCTATTCTCTCTATAGTGACGAGAATAATTCAGTTTCTTGTCTTGTCTAACTTCTAAAGTGTCCTCTAAATGGGATTACTTGTGGTTCCCTTGTACATTCACAGAAAGCAATGTGCATTGGAGTCTCCCCTCTGAATAAGCTGACTTTGAGTTTTCACTATTCCTTTTTCCAAATTTCATGAACCTTTTATTAAACCGAGAGCATCTGTGTTTTCCAAGGCATTGTCTGTCATTTTAGGCCAGTGTATTATCATAGATGAATTATTTCTATTGCTTTAATTATTCTGGTAGAGAATATGACAAATCTCCAAATTGCAAAGGGATATACATAAGCCTCCTTGCAGGCAATCACTGGACATACCACCACAAAATTTTGCCATCTCTGGAAAGTATTGCTATTGCCTGCTAATAATAATTATGAATATCAATTTCTAACTTGAATCCAGGGTTTATTTACCTCTGACTAGTTTCTGTGTTGCTCCTTTATATCAATGTTTTATGTAGACTAGGTCATGCTAATTGAATGGTTAAATATGTTTACTTCAAATTTCTCTGTAAAAGATTTTAGTTACAGGAAGAATAATCATAATTCTCATACCCTCCACAAGAAGTGCAACATCCCAGTCATAGTAAAGTCTGTAATGTTCTAGGAAGACACAGTAAAATATTATCAAAAAACATGGTTTAAAAAATCATTCTGAGGGGCTGGAGAGGTGACTCAGGGGTTAAGCCTCTGCCTTGCAGGCGGAAGGTCTTGAGTTCGGATCCTACACCCCACATATAGAAGCAAGACGGAAGCGGGGGCGGCCTGCGTTTCTGGTCCTGGTAGGGCGGAGCCTGTGAATCCCAGGGCAGAGTAAACAAGGAGCAGGTGGAGGCGTCCATGGTGGTTCCCGAATTCATCCGTGGTTCTACTCACACACACACATACACACACACACATACACACACACACACATACCCACACATACATACATACACACATGCACACACGCATACATGCACACACACAATTGAATAAAAATAGTAAAAAAAAATTAAAAAAATCATTCTGAATAATAAGTTAATTTAGAATTTTCTCTCCAATATTCAAGTTTGTTTTACTGATAAGACTTTCCTCATGGTTTCCAACATTTTATCCTGTTTCATAATTTGGAATCAGTACGACTCAATGTCTGCCTAACAATTTTCTTTTCTTGTATCCTTTCACATTTTAACAAACATTCTGCATCAAGTTCCTTTCCAAGCCCAACCTCATGATTTCCTTGCACACAAAGAATATTTTTCCATTTATCTATCCTAGCCGTCAAAAGTCACTTTCCAGATTTCATGTTTATCATCACCTGGATCTATTGTTTTTTTCCTCCATTTATCAAAAAACACAGCATTCTGTCTGTCTTCTTCCTGGAGTCTTCTTTTTCTAGGTATGGATCAGTCTGCTCTGTTATTCTTTATGCATTTCTGTTCAAATGTCACCTTTTCAGACACTAGTGAAAAAGAAATCTAAAATAAGAAGCTCTACAGATATACTACATTTTTTTCCTTGTCTTTACTTATTTCATAAAATATGCTATAGTACTATTTGATTCCTGGCTTAAATATTGAAATACTTATAATTAAACTAATTGCACACAATAAATATAATAACTAGTACTTTCAATTATTATTTTATCATTTCTAGATGCCAAGGATCTTTGAAAAAACTGTTTTTCATCAAAATTGTCCAATATCATATTTATCTTTTTATACACATGAGAAGACTGAGACATAAGTAGATGGGCAGTTTGCCTGAGGCTTCATGGCTATGTAAGGAAGAACAGGGTCTACCAGTATACTGTACTGTTTCTGGTTATTCACCAATGGTATCGTGTTGCTTCTGATATAGGCATGAGTGGAGGGAGAAACTAAGCACTTTCATAAAAATACATCTAAAATAAATTATATTTCTAATCAATTCTTCACAGAGATTTAGAACTTCGATCCAGGATACTTTTGAACTCTATCTGAACTTCTTTGAAGATCTTAAAGCTATCTATTGTCCAACTACTTTTAATAAAACTAATTTAAGCACTTTGATATGTTCTTTCAATTAATAAGGATGAAGTACTTGCCTGAGAGACTCTCATGTATTCACCTCTCTCTAACTAATGAAGTAGATTTCTGGGGATTCTAGATCTGATAAACCTGACAGAAATCACCCACAATATTGGTACAATATTATGGTTATATCAGATTATAGTTTGATTATACAAAGTAAAGGACTCTTGTTACATCAGGAATATCAGGAAACCTAGTAATTTTATTAAGACGACCTTCCAAATATGGGTCCGATTCTTTTCTGAAATGCCTGCTGTCTTTAGAAATTCCACAGTTCAATACACCACAAAACAGTAATGTCACCTTACTTTAATAGGTACATTGTATTTCCTAACATCTAAGTGAAAGAACCTTTAATTGGAGATACATTTGTGTATTTTGAAAAATCCTTTCAATGATTTCCTTCGAAACCTTTTGCAATATGGTTCACAGTTTTAAGTATTTACCTCTCAAGGCTTACCCTTTTGAAACTAACCATCACGATACTAACTCATTCATTCTTCTGCATTTTTCAGTCCATGTCACACTTTAATTTCCCTTGCTGATATGAGATAGAGTGATAGGTCCTACAATATTGGAAGATACAGTTTTATATATTAAGAGCATGTTCATCCTCATGATCAGCTGAGGGATTTAAACCTAAGACTTATGTAATTAATTCCCAAGTTAAAAATTAATGAGAAGCAGAGTTTCTCTAACACTCATATGGAAAGATGGGTTTAGTTTGCTGAATGAAAACATGGCAGAAATTACTGTTAATCTAATGATCTGTGTTATAACTTCATAAAATGTAATTGGAAGACTACACTAAGGGAATCTTTATCCATGTGTGATTTGGAGAAAGATCTAATAATACAGTTTAAAAAGATAAATCTTGACTTTTTTCAAAGAAAATAACTGTTTTCACTCGAACTTGCAAAGTACAGGACTATTGGTCTGAATTTATTCTCATACTGACAAGATAATTCCTTTACTCATTAAACTGAAGTGTTCTTCACAGTTGGTTCCCATTCTCATAATTTCTGCAAGCACTCTATCTCTACAATATTAGATATCTTGACAGTAGCACAGCATGTTTCATAATGTAGTTTCAGAATATACTACAGAATACAAGGTGTATTTTGAAGAGCACTTTTATATTTGGAGATATTCCACATCATGGCATAAAAATGTATTCTAATATCACTATAAAATATCCCTAATGTGTAATATATTTCTAGACTTTTAGAAAAAACCTATGGCACATTTCTCAAAACTGTCTAGGCTAAAGTTCCTTTATATGACCAGATTTAGTAAGTTACAATTTCACAGAAATGCAATATGGCATTTCACCAAACTCTCTGTAAATAAAAACAGAGGTAATAATTAAAACAAAACAAAACAAAAACTCCCTACCTCCTAAGATGGCCAGAAAAGAGAGATAACTCAACAAAAATATGGTTTAGACAAAGCATCTTTGAAATCATTATTACATGGCTATGACACATTCTATTACTGTCTTTACTATCTTGTCTTTCTGCTTCTGATTTGTTCTCTATTTTTGACTTGGAAAGTTGCTTTTGTTTCAGTTTGACATAGAATTCCATGTCAATTTGTTTTTATGAGGACACCCATAAGGTGAGATTAGGAGAGATTATCAGTCCATTTGACTACCCTTATTTTCAGTTCTGACATGAATATAAAAATGCAAACGACTCTGTGTAAGAGGAGGAACATTCCACACTGTTCCACATGCCCAAAAATGGGGAATGGAAGCATTTATGTGGCAATTTTTTCAGAAACTCATTCTAGGTATCATATAGTAATTCAAGTACTGGAATTTTTCTTAAATAATAAAATCTTCACTTGAAGTTTAGTAAAAGTCATTCATCCTAGAACTCCCTCATCAGTTCAGTTCTAACTTCCTTCCAGGAGTGAAGACACAGAGCCAGGTTACAAGAATTTGCATTGATTTATTAAATGATGCTACTCATACTGAAACTAAGCATGATTCAGTACACAAAGCAGGCAGACATAAAAGGACAAATATAACTCATTGTCAGCATGGACAAATAGGGACAGTATTCTTCATTTTCAGCAATAACGCCTTCTATTTGAGTTTTCTTTCAGGTTGCTATAACAACACACCTGACCAAAACAACTCAGGGTAACAGGTTTAATTGGTTCCTGATCCTAGGTTATACTTTCTCATTACAGGGAAGTTGTATTCTCAGTATTTTGAAGATAGCTGGTCAAATCATATTCATAGCAATATATGCCTGCCTACATGCCCTCCTTATTTACACACAGGCAATGATCCCACCCACATTGAGTTGGGTCTTCCTCTATCTGTTAATTCAGCTAAGGCAATCTCTTAGAGGCATTCTTTGAGGCTAAGCTTAACCTAATGAATCCTGCACAGATTTGTCTTCTTCTTTAAAGTTGACAATATTAACTACTACAATTTCGAAATAAAACTAGTAAACAATAAAAAGTCCTGAAATAATCAAACCAATTTTTTTCTGTAGTGAAATCTGATTTTTCTTTTAATAATACATTGAAGCTAGAATTTTTCCCTCTACAAGTAGAATCTGTTACTTTGGGAAAATGTTGGTCATTGGAAACATTCATTCTGCCTATGATTCTTTTCAGTTTGAATGAAAGGCCAAGGGTTAGTACTGAGGAATTACAAAGGGAGATTGTGTCTGGAAAAGATTTCTTTAAACATTATATTTTTAAAAATATCCAGGATTGTTTAAGCAGATTCAGATTTATAAGGTGGGAATGGAAACTGAGTTCCCACATTTCTCAGAAATGAGGTACAGATGATGCTGGTGTGAAAGAAGAACCATTGATTGAGGTCAAATATTGAGGGTCTCAATACATTTAGTTTATATATACAGAAACTGTACCAAGTGGGAAAAATTAATTTTGTTATCAATATTATATTAACTCTTTGCTGATTTCCTTGGGTTTTATATATTCATATATTCATATTAATATAGGTTAAGCTAAAAGTTCTTCTTTTATACGATAAAATACACAAGTTATTTTACATTCTTTTACTACAGACCACTTTTCTTCCACAGTGTACCTCTCCACCATGTTATAATTTATATAAGAAAATTTTTGTGTTTTGCAATATAGTTCCTTTCCCTCAGAGGTAAAGAAATGACAGCAATTCATTTAATTAAGCCACAATAAACCTACCTAAATCACCTCTCAGATTTTCATATTGGAAGAGTAGATTAATGCAATGGAGACCTATATGACAGTTACAAGATATCACACTGTTTGAAAACTAAACTTGACTGATATTGAAGCTTGGAACAAACATACTTGGGATGAATATTGTAACCACTTCTAAACTTACTTTTATTTCCTGTGTACTTTATATTTTGGACTTTATGTAGTCTACTACTGAGAGAACCTGGTGGAATAAATTTTGAAAATTGTATTGTTACCAAGAAGTTGGGTCTAGATAAAGTATAAGATTTTATTTTGGGGGGGGGATTCTAAATATTCCTATGTAAAACAGTATCATGTCATGAAACTCAAAATTAAAACCAGAACTGTAAATATAATCTGCTATAACTGATATTTAAATATCTCAGACACAGATGTCCTATATTTCTCCTTTCCTTTCAATGCATAGGTGTGAATGTGTGTGTGTGTATGTATATATGTGTGTGTGTATTGTAGATGGGTGGGCTTGCATGTGTGAGGGGGTGCATTTGATATTATTATGTATATTATTGTAAGTGCATGAGAAGATTAGAAGTTATATGGGGAATCTTCCTAGATCTTTTACATTATTTAGAATTCCAATGGAATTTTTATTATTCTCTCTCATCAAATCACATTGACTTCTTCCCTCCTATTCCAGTTTCCCTTTCTGTGTATATGTTCCCACAATGTGTTTTTACATGTGTCTGAGCGCCTACAACAGCATAAGTCTTCAGTAGAGGTACCATTGATGCATAAATGATCACTTACTCTGGCCAAATTTGATGATCAGTTATCACTCTGTGTTGGGTAGGATCATCTGAATCCTTGATTTATGCTTGTGCATTTGTTTGAAGCCAGTCTTGCTGAGGCTATGTGAAGGTGTGCTTGGTTGCGTTGTATCAGTAGTTGTATAGGTCTTATGACAAGAGATGTAAAGTTTGCTTTCTTCTCCAGTACATGTAGTTAGCAATTTTTTTCTATCCCCTTACATGAGGTGTATCTTGGACTTTCCTTTAAGGTAATTGGGAGCTTTAAGTGTCCTGCTTATGAATGAATATTGGAAAGGCACTTACTCTGCCCTTACAACATTTGTGGTACTCTGCATTGGCCAATTTTAGCTTTAATGAGAATTCTTCTTGACTACAGAATAAGAACTCCATTTTTCTTTGCACTTAGAGATAAATGTCTGGAAGGTGGTACTTTATTGTGTTTACATTGCATGTCTATAGTCATGGATTTTACTATACATTCTATACAGGAAGTCTTAGCTAGGCTTACAGCAACTACTTATGATATTCTCCCAATGAATAGATCTTAAATCCAACCAGGAAACTGACACTTAGTCCTATACCATGGTCATATAGAAGCTCACAAGGTTTGGTAATACTGCTGATGTCTTTTCTTTCTCAGTTGCTTGCTTATTTCTTTCTGAAAATGTGATAGCTAACCTATAAAGGATAAGCTTTCAACTCATTTCCAGTTTGATTTCTTATTCTTCTGTGATTGAAGTGTCTGATGTCCTCAGTAGCAGGGTCTTCCTGTTAAATTCTGATGAGCAATTGAAAGTTGAAGTTTGAAGTTCACATTTCCACATTTGTAGAAAATTAGCAGTTCAGTTAAGACCCAACTCGATCTTCAGAATATTGTCTAATTGGTAGTGAAGACCCAACATATGATGGGTGAGACTAGTCCCTGAGCAGGTGAATGAGGGACAGGGAGCTGAATAAGGAAAGGGGGCATCCTTCTGTATATTTGGGCAGATGCTTTGGTCTGGCAAGTAAGAAATGTCCATCACTCAGACATAATGTGGGTATGTGGTGGGCAATTCTGTCCGCCCTTGGTGCTAGTGTATGGTTTCCTTCCAAGATGAACAAGGAACTGTAGGCAGACTATCATAAACAAAGATAAAGACCTCTGTGTTACCCAACAAGTGACTTGGCCATTTATTTATTGACAACAATGCAGGTAACTGCTACAATCAAGACCTATGGACACATACTCTATTATTTTGGTAGTTACTGGTTACTCTTTGATCAACAACTCCTTTTGAAGTGTGTCACATCTCTTTTCTGTTTTTATGTAATTATTCATGCATTCTGGGAACAACATCACTAAGAGATTTCAGTTATTTCTAACTTTTCCCCTTCTTCTGTATCCAAATAGGATGTCTCCTCTCAACAATATTACACTGTTCTTGCTAATCGGGATCTTAGGTTAAGTAGTGTCTGCTTTCATGAAATTAGTATTGAAATATTTTTCTTGATGGATTACCACTTAATGAGCATGCAGTAGCCACCTTTATTTCTTTTGACTAGTTTAATTTTTAGATATTAGAATGATACTCTTGATTATTTCCTAATTTCATCTTTTGGAATACTGTTTCCATCTTTTTATACAATGGTAATATATATCTTTTATGAAGAATATCTCTTGTGGAAAGAGTCAGTTTCTGATCCCTGTGGGAAGTCTGTGTGCTATAATTGCTGTATTGTGACTATTAGTACTAAGTATTTTACTAAAATACAGTTATTGATTCTTGTGTTTTCTTTTTCTATTTCTGTGGTTTCACAAATGCTGTTTTCTTTAGTGATATTGCTTATTGTTTTCCCTTTGTGGTCCCTTAAATATACCATCAACATCAACTGATTACTTGATGGTGACCATCCAAGTCAGAAGTGTACGGACCAAAAAAATATTGTTCAGAAAAACATTGTATAAAAATAAAAGGAGAAACAAAAACATCCATGATAAAAACAAATTTAAAGAATATGTAATTATAAGGCCAGATATACAGAGAGTATTGGCAAAAATATCATAAAATAAAGACAAATAGAAAACCTATTTAAGGGACCACAAAGGAAAAAAAGCAATATCATTAAAGAAAATATGCTGGGGAACTGACTCTGGTCCTCCAGAGATAAGATGGCCAACTTCCCTATAGCAGGATTATGCAGATGAGTACTCCATATCCAACAAACAACTTGGTCTTTAGTCCCACATGGGCTCCAGAGAGACTGGGTTGGTCTCTAGTGGGGGCTAAACAATGAGAAAAAGCCATCTCTTGTGCTTACTTAGGTATACAAAATATGCCTGGTCCTGGCAGCCATCTTTGGCACCCCAGCCCCTCATGACACTTGAGTGACCTGAGTTCTTTTTCAACTCCTTGCTTTTCATGGATTCCATGAGTTCTCCAGGTCTCCCTAGCCCCTCATGGCACTCCACGTCTAGAGTTCATGAGTTCCAGCCTTTCTCTCCACTAATAAACTCTAGTAAACCCACACACACAAAAAATATATAATATATATAATTAGAAACAATTATATTAAGTGAAGTATCCCAAACCCAGAAAATTAAGTGCTGTATGTACTCCCTAATAGGTGGCTCCTAGTACCAATCCCACTCAGCCCACCTTGAGACACTCAAAGGTAAGTCTATGTAATACCTACAGTAATTGCAAGGATTATGAACAGGAGGGATGGGGTTGGAGGGTCACACCAGAAACAAGGAGAGAAGTGACCATGTTACAGCAGAGAAAATAGGCCTCCATCAAGGACTGCAAGTAAGTAATGTGACACCTGGTTAAGTTCACAGACGTTCATTCCTGATCATTTTCAACTGAGGGGGTATGATCTCACCAGAAGGGGAGGGCATATAGTCTGACAGATAAAAAGTAACCATTTTGCAAATGGGTGATTGACCCCTCCCTCACTGAGGTTTCCAACTTTTATTACATCTACCCTTGAATGTGCTCTTATAATAAGACTCCAGTTTAACAGCTTTTTGTCTCTGGCCAGGGGGTGACATACAGTGCCCAGCAGGATGGAGTGAAGGGCATTGCAGGAGAAGCAAAACTGCAAAAAAAAACTAACAAACCATAATCCAGAACTTCAGAGACTCTATATCAATCACCTAGAACTAGGCCACACTAATCTCTCCCCATCCTGAAGCTCAGAGACATTTGCGGAAGAGGGGGTGGTAAGATTGTAAGAGCAAAAGGATGGGAGGAGCAATGATATGCAAGATACTCCACACAAGTTAGGGCCGAAGCAATCATAATAGGACTTTGCATGCCCTGCGCAATGTCCAACACACTATTGACCTCACAAAGTCTAACATCGGCTAAAGGCACTAAGATCCTTGGAGGCAAGGGATTGACAGCCATAGTAGTATTCCTATGCTTAAGGGGAACACGGGAAAGGGTTCAGGGAAATGCCACTGGGTCCTTGTACATCATCGGAGAGGAGGGCCCAGAGGAGAGTCAGGCATGCACAATAAAGGACTCTCTGGGAATTGAGGCAGGAGGCAGTGGGGGATGGGGAGGGAGGCGTGAAGGGAGGGGGAGCAGGGGGGTCGGGGGAAGGAGGAGGGAGGGAGGGAACCAGTGTACCTAGTATGTTTGTATGAGTGGAAATAATAAAAAATGTATAAAAAAAAGAAGATTTAAGAAGAAAAAATAATGTCATAGGGAGTTTCTTTCATGGTTATGTATGCTTGGCTTTCTGTTGGATTCTTGTATATGTATTGTATGTATTCTATTGTATATTTCTATGATATTTTGGAAGATACTGTTGTTTATGCAATTGGATTAGATTTCTTCCTCTTATAGACCCATAATTCTTAAGTTTGTTTTTTATAGCAGCCTACATTTCTTGTATATTGCATTTTATTTATCATTTTTCTTTGTTTGAAAGATTTATTTCCTTAATCTTTGATTTCTGATATTCTCCTTTCCTCATAATTCATTCTGCTAGTGGGCACTCCATTAGACCATATTTATTTCATTATAATAATTTTTCATCTACTCTTCAATTACTTTTTTCAGTATTTCTGAGTTTTCATATCTTTTATTGTCTTCTCACTTAATTTATCTATTTTTACTTTTATTGTGCTTCCATCTCTTTGTCTTTATTTCTCTAAATTTATACAGGAGTTGTATAATATGTTTGTGATAGTTAAGCCTGAGTGTCAACTTGACACACCACGTATTAACTAAGCTGGGCTGAGGCTACCTCTGGAAAGGATCAACTGAGACTACTTGAAAGGATTATACATGCCCCAGATCCTATTAGACCTCCAAAGCTCTCAAAGGATCCTCCCAGTACTGCATCAGATAAAAAGGAGCCATCAAGGAGAACAGAGGCCTTCTTGCAGCTGTTCTAGGAATCATTCGTCCTTCCGGCCGCCCGGTTTCTTCTACCTTTCAGCCTTCAACTAGACTAAGACTCTAGGCATTCTCCAGCCTTCAGTCATCACCCACTTGATACCGAACTGAGCAGCTAGCTATTGATAGCCATCATTGGAACTACCTCGGCTACTGGCAGCCATTGTTGGACTACCTTGGCTACTGGCAGCCTTCGCTGGACTACCTCGGCCATATCTGTAAGTGAACTCAATAAATTTCCTATATATATATATATATATATTCATTCTGTGAATTCTGTGACTCTAGAGAACGTTAACTAATACAATGTTGTTTAGTATCCTTTTTGAATTCTTAGATCTCTTCGGATTCATTGAAGATGTTTATTATTGCTGTTTCAGTGTCGTGTATTATACTTTTCCCATAAGCTTATCTACATGGAGTATTGATGTTAGATTGATGATTTGGGGTAAGAAAATATGTTAGTTATTGATAGTTTTGTTCAAAATGATATGAGCATCTTGATTTATACTATTTGTCATGGTTCTGATAAGTTTTGTAAGCTTGATGGTCTAATGATTCCAATTATGTCTGGAGCCTCGACTCTTTTCAGTTTGCTGCAGAGTTTGAGGTCAAAGCTTATATAATAGCATAAGAGGTCTCAATATTGCAATGTTGGGAGAAGAGGTGTGGTCTGTGGGTCATCTTGAGGCAGTCCAGGACTGGGGAATGAAGTAAAGCTCCTACCAGTAAGAAGATGTGGGACAGGGGTACATCGTGTGGAAGGCATGGCTTGTGGCATAAATTATGGCACTCCAGGTCCAAAGTGGGCATCGTTATCACTGTTCAGGTATACAGCACAGTTTTTTGAAGGAAATATTAGAGATATTTGGCTGCTGCTCAACTTTCTCTGGGAATTCCCAGATTCATAAAATACCACCCACAATAAAGAGCCACATTATATTTTGGTGCAATTTTTAGACAAAGTTTTACAATTTTATAATAAAAAGTAGGAAAAATGATATATAATGATAACAAGCTTCTCTCAGGTATAACCTCAAAAATTTAACCAAATGTTCAATAATACAGCAATATATATGAAATATGAGAAAAATACTTTGATTATATTATTTATTTTTATTAACTCATTTAAGTACTATAATTTAATTTTTCCCATCTACAAAGTATATTGATGAAATTCTCATAAATATTGCAAAGTTCATAGAAAATTGAGTGTATTTAAATAAATTAATATTTCTTTCAATACTATCACATAGATGGTATTGTATACTGACTTTGGTATTATATATCATTCTCTCTTGTATATTTAATTCCTTCATGAACATAGTTTAGTTTTCTGTATGCAATTATTTCTGTTTCATTTTTATATTTACATTGTATTTATCTTAATTATATGATAATTTTCCAATTGTTCATTCTGGAAATAAAACTATTTCTTTCTTTAAATCCTTCTAATTTTGTGAAAAATAATTTTTATTTTCATGTTGTTATTGAATTATCTTCAGATATGATTTTACTATCTGTGAAGATACAATTTTTCTTCTGTTTTTACAATTTGGATATCCATCTTCTATTTTCAATTGTCTAGTTTGTTAAAACATTGTTTTTCACAATAATGCCTGTAACCTTTGAAAATTCTGACCTACTTATGTTAATGCTTCCTCTTTCATTTCTGTTTCTGTTTATTTGACTATTTTCATATTTGCTGATACTATAAAGGTCAATATTTTATTTTGTTTAAAATATAGTTACCAAATTCTTATTCTATTGTTATTAGATTCACTGTTTCATCTGGTTTTACACTGATGTTTGAACTTTTCATTCTTCTACCAAAAATGATCTTCATTGGTTCTTTTTACAGACAAGTTTTATTTTTATTTTTTTATTTTTTATTTCCACTAATGCAAACTTAGTAGGTACCCTGGTCCTCTCCCTCCTTCCACCCCTTCCTGGACCTCCTACCCTCTTCCCCCCTTTTTCCTTTCCTTTCCCCCTCCCTCCCTATCTCCCAGTGCCTCCTCCCCACCATTCCTGGAACATCCTTTAATGTGTATGTTAAATTTCCCTCTGGGTCCTCCTCTCTGATGAGGTGTAAGGACTCAGTGGCATTTCCTAAACTCTTTCTTGTGTTCCCCTTAAGTATAGGAACACTATTGTGGCTGTTAATCCTTAGCTTCTAAGGGTCCTAGTGCCTTTAGTCCATGCTAGACTTTGAGAGGTCAGTAACGTGTTGGTCATTGTGCAGGTCATGCAAGTCCTATTACAGACAACTTTGTATAAACTTTAGTCACTTATTCAATGTATTTCTTCTTTTGTTTGTGTGTTTTTTTTGCTATGTTTTTACCTATTTCTAAGCCTTCTCCTGAATCACAAAGAGTTAAAATAATTTGCTTTAATTTTTCATTTGTATTGGGATATTTTTAAAAATTCTAAATTAGCATGCTTATAAATATTTATATTTCAATATTGATAAAAGTCATAATTCTCTTATGTAGCTATTATATTTTTAAAAATTAGGCTTATACACTCAAACAAATGTCACAAAAATCAATTTCCAATGAAACATTATTTAAGCACAAATTTTCCTTATGAGTTTAAATATTAGTGAAATAATAAGCTGTCTAAATTGAAGAGGAAAGCGAGAAAACAAAAATAAATTTCTGCAAAATTTATATAACATACATTGACATAGGAGCAAGACTTCTTTTTCTTTTTCACAGAAATGAAGATATATATTCTGGTAATACTGAGGAAAATGTCTGCTAATTGAAAACAAAGAACAATAATATAAGTTCTTGAAATATATTGTGACTGGTGATTGAAGAACAGTAATGTAAGCCCCTGGCAGTGATACTGATTTACCCACCCTTAGGACAGAAAATATTGTGACCAAAGTTGAAAGAAAAGCAGCCAAAACTGAAGCAGGAGAGAGTAGGAGCTTGATCACTGTGAAATATCAAATTTGGATTTTATTCAAAGCCAAATGGGAAACAATTCTAGAAGGTGATCAACATGATTTAACTTACATGGGTTAAAAAATGTAACTCTACAGAAATAGTGTGTCAGGAAACCCTCAAGAAAAGGAGAGAAGAGATTATGACAAGAGTCCAAGTATTGATTATACTTGGATAAGAGTGTCATTAGAAGCGATATAAAGACATGGAAAGACTCAGAATGTACAGCAAAGTAACGCAGAGCAAGTCTTGCCACTGAATTGGTGAGAGACAGAGACTGGAGAGAAACCTAACTGTGGATGTTACTGGTCACATAGAAAATACTGAAAATGAACACTTTGAGGAAAAGATCAATAATTCAATTTTTTTTCCTTTTTTGTGATAAAGCGATATGGATTCTTTTTTATTTATTCATTTTATATTATTTTCAACTTCCTTGTCCTACCTCTCCTCTTCCTTCCCCCTCTGCTCCCCTCATTGTACTTTTCCACTTTCCACTCTTCCTCCTCCCTTCTTCCCTCTTCCTCTCTTGGTGTTCCATTACCCAGCAAATTTCATTGATTCATTATTTTGATGTCTGAGTAAAATTCTACTGTATAAATGTACCACATTTTCATTACCCATTCATCAACTATTGAGCATTTTAGTTGACTGCATGACTTTGCTATTATAAATAGTGCTGCAATGAACATGGTTGTACTAGTGTCACTGTAGTGAATTGATGTATTTTGGGTTTTTATTCCCAGTAGTGGTATAGTAGGGTCATATGGCTTTTCAATCCTTAACTTTTTACAAAATCACAATACTGGTCTCCAAAGTGGTTGTACAAGGCTGCATTCCTACCAGCAATGTGTGAGGGTTCTCTTCTCTCCACACCCACTCTAGCATTTGGTTTTGTTATGTTAGTATTGTGGATTTTCTCCAGTCAGACCTGGCTGAGATGATATTTCCGGGTAGTTTTGATTTGCATTTCCCTGATGGTCAGGGAGGTGGAACATTTCAATTCTGAAAATTATCTTGCACATATAAATCTGCCATAACAAAAAATAACACAGAATGTGTAGAACAAATAATAGCAAAGTGAGTTCTGGCCACTCAATGTCTTTGTGTGCTTTTTTAGTTTGTAAAGGACCACCCTCCACACATAGACAAATATAATATATACAAATATACCACTTGTAGCTCTTAAGGATAATGGTAGACTGTACTATATAAATACATGGGGACAACTGATTGAGATAAGGAGTACTTTGCTAAAATGCCTTTGTGAAAGATGCTCTTCAGAATTTTAGCCCAGCATTTCCTATGAAACCTGAAATATAAAGCTCAAGGTCAAATTATTTTCATAGTATATCATGCATGGTTTAAAGAAGTGATGGGGAAATAGATCTGCATACACCATAGACAGCTAGCCTACTAGGGTTCAGTTGTTATAAGTCTTATAAATTTCAAGACTTAATATGTCTCTTTTCCTTTTGGTACCTGCTCATTAATAGAGATAATACTTTTGCAGTTCAATTCATGCATAGATATTCTATCTTCCCAGAATTTTTAATTAACTTTATCTCTTTACCTGTTTATACAAGTTCAATGGGTAGGTACCCTCACAGGGCCTCTTTCTACCTTCCCCTCTTCCTTCCCACCCTTCTATTCCCCCATCCCACTCTCCCACAACTCACAAGATTTAAACAATATAGATATAAATAGCCAATAATTCATAATTGTTTTGCATAGATTATTTTCTTGTGTGCTCAAAGAACCTGTATTTATGTATCAGCTTCTAAAAGAGTACAAGTGTCATGGATTGAAATGTGATGTGTCCCACACAGGCTCATGCGTTTGAATCTTTAGTTGTTTGGGGAAGGTCCTGGCACCTTTAAGAGGTATAGACTTGCTAAAACAAGGCAGTCATAGGTTGATTATTCCCCCCCCAGAATTTCAGGAGAAGTGTGCTCTTACATTTTTTGCAGTTCTCAGCCTCCCCGATTGATATGATTTAAGAAGCTTACAGCTTCTGTCATCTAGCTATACCTTTCCTACCATAATGGACATTATTTCCCCTATGGAGCCATGAGATGGATAAACTCCTTTTTTTCATTTAAGTTGTTTGACTTCTAGTTGTGTCTCACAGCATCAGAGAAAAGTAACCAGAACAGCAAGGAACACAATTGTGGGAAAGGAAAGGGAAAGGAAAGTGAAAGGAACGAGTACTGCCACAGAATGTTGATATAATTATATAATTACTACACCTATGAATTTAAAGGAGGGCAAAATACTAACTATTCTGGGAATTGAATTTCTTAACTAAATTCCCTTTTCGGCTAATTAGATTCATGCATGATATAGAAGTATAAGCCTTAGATCACTTGACACTTTGAAGATTGCAACTTCAAAGTGTTCTCCCACATGTCATTGATGATATTGAAGTGATTTGTCAATGCAAACTTAATTCTTTTGTTGTTGAACTTTTCTCTTTTATTTACTTTACTTTTTGGAAGCTTTCTTCTTTTTTTTCTGTGTTTTGCTGTTTCTATATTTGTCTGTCTTACTTTTCTGTTCAAGGATAATCATCTTTATTTATTTTTAGATCATTTTAAATATTTTTAAAAATTTCATCCTTTGACTTTGATCATTTGGGAGAGATTAATATTAATCTTGACTCTTCTTTTAGAACTCTTAAAATAATACAAGGGCTGGAGAGGTGGCTCAGGGGTTAAGCCTCCGCCTTGCAGGCGGAAGGTCCTGAGTTCGGATCCCAGATCCCACGTATAGATGCCAGGCGGAAGCGGGGGCGGCCTGCGCTTCTGGTCCTGGTAGGGCGGAGCCTGTGAATCCCGGGGCAGAAGGAGGTGGAGGCGTCCGTGGTGGTTCGCGAATTCGTCCGTGGTTCTACACATACACAGACACACACACACACACACACACACACACGCGCACGCGCGCACACACATACACACACAGTTGAATAAATGATAATAATAAAAAAATTAAAAAAAAAAACTTTAAAATAATACAAATATTTATGCATTTCACTGATACTATTTTCAAAGACATTTCTTTTCCATTCATTGATTTCTTTTAATTTTTTATTATTATTTATTCAGTCGTGCGTGTGTGTGTGCGTGTGTGTAGAACCACGGACGAATTCGGGAACCACCATGGACGCCTCCACCTCCTCCTTGTTTACTCTGCCCCGGGATTCACAGGCTTCGCCCTACCAGGACCAGAAGCACAGGACGCCCCCGCTTGCGCCCGGAGTCTATACATGGGGTCTAGGATCCGAACTCAGGACCTTCCGCCTGCAAGGCAAAGGCTTAATCCCTGAGCCACCTCTCCAGCCTCCCATTCATTGATTTCTTATGTGTAACTTAACTGCCTTTTATATTACAGTTTTCAGAAATTTTATTTCACATGTTATTTTCAATTGATCATTTCTTGAATTTTATAGTTTTAGAAACATATATTGCCCATGTATTTAGAGTTCATGAAAGTGTCTTTTAAATTATAAGACTATCTCAGTTTTAGGTTTCCATGTCTCGCATGGGCTCATATGTTTGAACACTTGGTTCCTAGCTAGAGGCAGTATTAAAGTTATGGGACATTTATGTGTAGCCTTCTTAGAGAAAGGATATCACAGAAGGTAAGCCTAGAGGTTTGATCGCTAGCCAACTTACTATTTCATTCTCTACCTCCTTCTCCTCGATGCCTTTCCTAACAAGATGGATTATCCCTTTTAGAACTGAAAGCCAAAACAATAACACCTGCTTTCTTAAGTTTCTTGGGTGAGTGAATTTTATCACAACTCAAGAGTAGCTGTAACAAATAGGGTTTCAAACAGACTAGGCCATTCCCAGTGTCCCAACAGAGGGAAGGAAGGCATTGAGGATCGTATTTTCCTGATGCCATTTCTCAAATGGATTCCAGGTTTATGATATAATATCTAGTTTTATATAGTGTTGAGAATTAAATCCATAGTCCCATGAAGCATACTCACAACAAGTGAGCAAAAAGAACAAAATTAGTTGTCATGAACTAAAATAATTTAAAAGCAATAAAATACATAAGGTCTCAAAAAAGTGTGATAAATAGATGTAACAATGGTCGAAAGCAAGACACTCTGAATATTTCAACTCAAACAGGAAATATTGTAATGCTTGTGTGAAAATTGAAAAAACTTAGTTGCTTAGTAATAAATTTAAAATAATACTAAATATAATAACAATATATTTTTCAGTAGAACATGGTAGGCTTTCATAATTATTTGAAGTTCTAAATAATAAAAATGAAATTCATCTCTCCCATGTAGTGGCAAGATTTAATATTAGATTTATAATAATCTGTTTTATGGAAAAGGAAACAATATTTTATTATGAATCCTAGAATTTTAGTTTCCATTGAGTTTAATATGTATTTTTGAATTCATACATTTATAAGTTACTATTCACTGTCTACACTAAAATCTAAGGACCCATATTCCCTATTACTTAGAATAAAGGATGATATAATTTTATAAAATGTTTACTTTATATGTAGATTTTGTCTCCTTCATTTATTTGTGTTTATATAAATTATTCATGTCAGGAAGCAAATATGCATTTACTTTATATTTTGAAATATTTTCTGATAATAACTGATGAATTGAATGATTTTGAGTTCAGAATTGGTCATTGGGAGATCAATCAGTTATTCTTCAATCAGTTATTCTACGCATTTTCTTTTGCTTTCCTCACTACTTACTAGCAATAAAAACTGTTCCAGACATATTTATTTTGGATACTCTGTCCCTATTCTACATTCATCCTTTTGTCTAAGCAACTGTGGTAACATTATTGCATATCTATTTCAGAAACAAGCATTTGTGTGTTCATTACTGTTGTGTGTTTTGTTATTATTAGATTTTTTCAGATAGACGCAGAGGAAAATGCTTTGTCATATGACTGTTTCTATAAATTTATATTTATGTTTATATCTATTAGTACATTTAGCTATCTGCACACAAACCTGCCTATGTATTAAAAATGAACACGGTCAACTCTAATCCATAACTTTGAGGATCCAACTATGACCTGGACTACCAGTAAAAATCATTTCTGCATTCATTCACTTTTAGTTCAGTTGTAGAGTATGTGCACACAGTCCTGTCAAAATCTTTGTAGAGTTGCACCCATCAAGCTAAGTCTACAAAATAGACATCATTGCTTATATGAACTTATAGGGACTTAAGTTTTATGGATTCTTTTATCCTTAAAAATGATTTAGAATCATTTTACTTGCTGCCTAGAAGAGATAGTTAATATAATAACAATAGAGTTTGGCTGACTGGTCATATTCTATGGGATGGTGAGAAACTTTTCAATTTTTTTGCCTATGTATATTTGTGTGTGTGTCTGTGTCTGTGTGTGTGCTTGTATCAGAGGACCTGCTCATGTGTGTGCCTGCAAAGGTCCAAGGGTGACTGTTGAATAATTTTGGATTTCTGCCTTCTTACTGCTTTGCTCTGGGGCTTCCCATACTCTGCCATCTAAGGCCAGAAACACAGGCCCCCACCACTTCTACCAGGTAATTTTATTTGATATCTGAGGTCTTTTTGCTTGGAAGGCAAAGGCTTTAATCTCTAAACCACCTCTGCATCTCTTATAAAATATTTTTTATTAATACTGAAATTAATATCTCACTTTTTTGGACCACTTTATGACACTTTACAAATGAATGAGAAATTTTGTCAATAGTTAAAAAAAGTGCTTTAAGTGCTTTTTTACTTTGCTCTTTAATTCAAATACATAAATGCTTTCTTTGGTCTTGTGAACATGAGTCAGACAAAGGAGTTGATTGTGAATGCAGTCTTCTTTAGGAAAGAGGCAATGCTCTTTCAGTTAAGTGTAACAGAATTCAAGTATTCTTGAAAGTAAGGCAAGATGAAATGCATCCAGCAAGGAGCAGAACTGATAGAGTTTGTGAAGGATTTAATTTGGTTTTAAATAGAATTGCTAAAATTAGTATTCAGCAAATAGATTGAGATAAAATGGTCTTGGATATCATTCACATCTTAAATTTCCCATGGATTTGAAAGCTACTAAGGTTTGAATAGTAATCTTTTTAAGGGTACAAAACCTTTAGCACAGTACCAAGTCTAAACTTCCTAAATATAAAAAGCCACTGACTCACTGTTCTCAGATAATTAAATACTGACAGGAATCTGGATTCTTATTTCTTTCTAAAAAGGATGACAATGAGTCATTCTATGAAAATCTTAATCCGGTATACACAGATATCACATTTTTGTGTTGTATTCATTTAAAATTCTGTCAATTATCACTGCTCAAAAGTGCACTAAGTAGTCTCTAAGAGGCTTGGAAGAGTTAATGTTTCCCTGGTTGCCTAATTTGTTCCCAGGATTGACAGAGACACAGAAACAAACAGATACAAAGAGCATTTAGCAGCAGTGAAATAAAGAGAAAGGGATCTAAGCATTTTCTCTCATCTCTTTAGGGCATTATTTCCATCTACTGTTCACCTGCTCTAATTATCCTGGCAGCTCACTTAAATTACATTATTTCTGCTACTAACAAGATGAGCCAGATTTTCCCCACTGCCAAAGACACAGTATCATCAACAAAAAGTCTTGATGATACCCTAGTGACTTCTGAGTGTTAATCCATCTCACTGGATGTTTATCTGGATTCTAAGGAATGACATGCTCCAGGGAGAATTTGGCTCAATGTGAAATGGCTTTTGTACACAGGCAACAGCCCCGTTCAATTTGTTTTCCCTATATTTACATTAGGTGAATGTTGGCAAGGAGACTTTGATTTCCAAGCAAACATAGCACCATGCCTGCTGCTCCACTTGGGCTGTTTTCAGGTCAATTACTGCTTCCTAAATTCCTTAAGCAGGTGTTAATCTGGTATTTAAACTGCTGAGACATTGGCTTATTTTCCCTGTAAAAAGAAGTTGAAAGTATCTTGTCTAAAAGTTTAAATGAAAAGGCAAATAAATAATAACATTTATTTCCCTTGCAAACTTGAGGTTACTTTTTTAATAAGATACATAGTTCCAATCAAATATTAGTAAAAATAATGTGTTGTTAATACATTTGATTTTTTTCTCCATTCTAATTTTTATTTCTAATTTGGTTTTTAAATTTGTCTGTACCATTCACTTCTAAGTGAAATACAGTATCTTTTATATTTCTATTGCATGATAAGACACTATTTTCAAAGTGTGGTAAAAGAAGACCCCATGAGCATATTACTTCTTCAAACAGAATTTGATTAAAAAAAAGAATAGAAAAACCACAAAGATTCTGCAGTAAAATAATAAAAACTATTGACATACAATCATCCATATCTATATGAAGTGTCTTACAGTCCTAGATCTGTCAGGAATTGATGATAAAAGAGTTAGGTGCATATAATTCTGGCCCTGGACTTATGACGTTCAAAGTCTAGGAGAAAAGATAGAAACAAATTGCAAAGCTTGTAAAAGTATCAAGCAATTGGTACTATAAAAGGATCAATTCTATCCATTTGTAAGACAATATTTGAGTTTCACTAGGGAGGTAAAACCTGATTTAGACAATGACATAAAATTTGAATTTGCAAAGAGTGTAAGGTCAGAAAAAACAGCATAAGCAGAGAAGAGAAAAAAAGAAAAAAGCAAATTGTAGCAAAACACATTATTTGCTTCAAGAAATAATAGTTGGCGAGAGCTATTGAAATATGAGTGAGACAGGTCAACAGTGTGGGAGCTGAAATTATAAATGTAAGGGCCACACAATGATGTGACTCATGTAACATGCCAGCAATCTTAGAATGGGCAAGAGACTCAGTGGTGTCCATGACTCAGAATGCAAAGATAGCTTTGTTTTCTCAGGACTCATGAATGCAAACTCTGGAACTCAAGCCACAGATTCTGATTCAGTCATTTTAGTTAAGAGCAAGGATTGTGTGTTTCTATGAAACTTTGTGGGCTATTTTCAGATGTACCTTATTTTCTTAAGAAAAATGATGAAAAATTGCATTAATGGTGCTATGCAGGAAAGGGATGTAATCACAGTTGTATTATGGAAACAGTATCACAGCAGACACACACATTACCCTGAGGAACACAGAAGTCAGAAATAGGCAATTAAGTTGGTTAATTGATTCACTGCAGATTTGAATGCTTCTAAGATGTGCCAAACTCCATGTAATAGTTCATCTGTCTTTGCATAATGGAGACAGGGTATAGAAGTCTGCATGACTTGTCAGCATTGCACATCTCTCAAAGTGTTCTTTTGTCTCAAAATGAAATGCTTGTAAATCTATTTTAATTATTAATTCTGGTGTTCATGGAGAACCAAAAACATGTGAAGTAAATGTGCTGAGAGCTACAGAAGCAAGGGCAGATCTGTGATTCCACATGTATGGTTCTTAGGTACCTACTACTCATTTGATACATTTTTTCTATGAAAGGAGGATAACATATCCTTTCCTCAATAGCTAGGAGTGTGAATTCTGAAAGATCTGTGTCTCCACATGTAAGGTTCTTTTGTATCTTCTACGTATTTGATACTTTTTTCTATGGATACTTTTTCTATGAATTCTATGGAGAATAAAGTATCCTTCCCTCAAAAGTTAAGAGTATTCATTTCTATGAAATAATTGGACACATTGGATGAAATGACATCTATTTTTCTGAAGTTGAGAGAATGTCTATGTCTCACTTTTATTACTCTGAATGATTTTAGAGCTAGTTACTCATATAAAACAACACATCAGTTAACTTTACAGTTCAGGGAGCCTTGCCTTGAAGTGAAGGGTATCTTTGATCAGCATTGGCTCCTGTGACAAACTTAAACCTCTGGAAGCACTGTTTCAATTTCAGACCCTGAGCCATAACCTTGACTCCTCTAGCCAGTCATGACTGTACTCTACTGAGCAGTGACTGATGCACTATTGCTTCTCTTTCTCTGTTCTCCTGTCTAATATAAGGAGTCATTGTGAAGACTTCGCACATTTTATTTTTGAGTTATTCTGACACAGGGATTACTTATTCTTTGTATGTGGGTATGATTGAGCATTTTAACATCATTTGATAGAGTTTAAACATTTGATATTAGTTGATTAATTCTGGCTCGGTGTGACTGAGATGCACTAGCTTGTTTTCTTTTGTCCTGAAATAATGAAAGAATAAGAATAGGATCATCAGCCACATTTATAAATGGGCACCTGAAGTACAGAAGCTATATTTGCTCTGGTATTGTCTCTGAGGCTAATCAGGGTTTGTCATTTTCATAATGAATTTATGAGTTTCTATCTGTGTTGTCATTTTCTATCCTGATACTTCTATACTTGTGCCAGCAAATCATTTGATTTCTATCCTTTTAATTCAACTTACTCTATCACAGAAGACCTACAGTGGTGAACAACCAAAGATATGTATCTATAGGAAATCTGAAATGTATTTTCAAATGAGAAAAATGATGAAAATGTTTAACATTTTTCTTGCAGTATTTTGATTTTGTCCACATAGAAGGCTTATGCCCAATACAGTAGTACAGGTCCTTTAAGGAACAGATAGAAAAAGCAAATGAGATTATTCAATAAGTATATTAGGGACAGAGTGTTCATAGTTAATGAACAGGATTTGGAATAGCTGAGAACTATATCACAGTCCAGGTGTAATCCTTAAAAGAATAAGTGAATGATTTTAAATAATGTTTCACATAAGAAAAATGTGGCAAGGTTGACAGGAGTTTTCATAGGTCATAATTTAAGTATGTTTGTGTGTCTAAAGTCACTTTCCTGGTGCTCGCGTGGATGGAACTAGAATGAATAAAAATTAATCAAACGAAGTTACATCATTTCTAGAACAGAGTGGTGTCTTTATGTATCAATCTTTATTCTAATTTTATGTAAATTCAAATATAATCAATGGAGACAAATCTGGAAAAAGTAAAACATTCAAAAAAATATGCTATATTCCTCTATGTAAAAACTGAGAAAGGAAGAGTATGGATCTTAAACTTGGAATATCTTTCCATTATAGTTCACTTTAAGGCTTTTAAGGAAGCATATACTTAAATAAAATTATAGGCAATGGCTGCAAACAATTTAAGATCTGGAAAAAGTGAGATTAAATCTGGGCAATACACATATGTCTAGAAATTTAGAAATAAATTTTGGAATTTTCTATTAGGCTCATTGACTATGGTTTATCTTAGTTGTATATAAGTCTAACATGTCAGTGTGCTATGTAAAAACTTAACTTCTCATTTTCACTCAGTGGTTGGAAACTATGAACACTATTTTCCCTTCATCTTATTCCATCAACTTAAAACTCTGTTGATTTAGTTAAACTTCCTTCATTGTTTTTCCTTTTACTATTTTCTTCTTAAATTTCCTAAATTGTTCCTCTTTTTCTTCTCTTAGCAAGTGAATTTAATATCTTAACAATTTTCACATAGTCATGTCTAAATTAATTTTGTTAAGAATGTATGTTTAAGAGCTGGAGAGGTGGCTCAGGGGTTAAGCCTCCGCCTTGCAGGTGGAAGGTCCTGAGTTCGGATCCCAGATCCCACGTATAGACGCCAGGCAGAAGCGGGGGCGGCCTGCGTTTCTGGTCCTGGTAGAGCGGAGCCTGTGAATCCCTGGGGCAGAAGGAGGTGGAGGCATCCATGGTGGTTCGCGAATTCGTCCGTGGTTCTACACATACACAGACACACACACATACGCACACACACACACACGCGCGCGCACACATACACACGCATATGCACACAGTTGAATAAATAATAATAATAAAAAAATTAAAAAAGAATGTTTAAATTTTCCTTATATCTATTGCAATTAATAATTTTGTATTATATACTAATAAACTTTATTTCAATAAATACTGAAAGTATGATGACAAAAAAGATTTTTGTTATTTAGACTGTAGAATTAAGGAAAAGCTATTTCACATTTTCAAAAGAATAAAAAATTAAAAATCATCATGTCTATGAAACAGAAGAAGTAACAAGGCATAATTATACAAAGAAGCCAAGTTCAGAAGTTTTTCATGAATTTATTTATGGAAATGTGCTAACATTAATTTTTGGCACAATGAGTATTTCCAGCATATTGATTCTATTCCTAACTCTGTTCTAATACATGCCATGAGTCCAACTTTAATAATAAATATTAATGTGACTCTGTTATATTTAATGCACCTCTCCTTATTTTATAGTTCACTTGGATTAAATAATAATAAAAATGAAAACATATTAGTCCTCTGGTTGCTTATCTGCTTTTGATCTGTTTTATTTGGGCCGCAGAGATTCTGTTAAAGTTCTATCAAAGTTTCAGCCTAGTACATCTATGTACTGTAATATCAATGAGCACTTCTTCAATGCAGTAACAGTGGCTGCATATTCATTAGCAGGTACATTCCACTGGGTGTCTGCTGTCATTGGAAGCTCTCTGGTTCAAGTCCCAGGTGAGAACATGCCAAGTTGAATAAAGTGACACTTGGCAGCAATGCATACTGAAGTCTGTTTTGAAGAATACAAGTTGTAAATTGATCTCATAGGCCTTTGTACACAACAGGACATATCAATATATTTCTTCAGATGTAACAGAAGATTGGTACTGCAAATAATGATAGAAAAAAAACCCATAGCATGAAATCTGTTGCATTTCTATTAAAAATCATTATTAATAATAGTGATTGGAAAATAGCATGAAAATCATTACTTAGAAAGCTTACCCAAAAATAAGTTTTACGTATAGAAAAAGTCACTATTCTTCATTTATGTTTGTCACAGTTTGAAATGTGATTTGTCACTCAAAGATTCCTGTGCTTGAATTTTTAATTGTTTGGAAAGGCCATGGAACCTATAGGAGACAGATTCTTGCTGGAAGAAGGCAGTCACATGGATTGAAATTGATTAGCCCCATCTTACCGTCGGGAGCAATCTACTAATGCAGTTTGCAGTTTTGTACCTTGCAGCCTCCATAATGACTTAAGATGCTTCCAGTTTTTCCCAGCCAGACATGCTTTTCCTGAAATAATGGACTGTATCTCCCCTCTTGAACCATAAGACTGTATCTCCCCTCTTGAACCATAAGAGGAATAAATCTTCCTTTCTCTCTTAAGTTTCTTGGTGTTGAGTGGTATCAAGTAGCAAAAGACAGAAGTAACCAGTACACAAAAGGATGCTCCAGGGAATGGGAGGGAAGCACTATGAGAAGGGGAGAGAGGGAACGGGGTGAAAGGAAGACTAGAAGAGTGTGCAAAGGGGGATGACTGGGGAGAGGAGGAGGGAGGTAAAGGATGGGGTACCTATTGAGCTTGTATGATTAGAAAAAAATAAAATGTGGGAGAAAAGAAGAGATAAACTCAATCGTGCTTTGAAATAAAAAAAAAATACCTGGCATATATATTAACACCATGTTGAGGAAAAAAAAGTAACCAGTGCAATGTTTAAATGCAAACCTCAGTAGTGAAGTCAGAAGGTGCAAGCTTGAAGGTTGAGAAATATCTTCCTGGTCATCTATCTGCCATTTTCTAGTTGTATTTTATTAGTAATTAACCTAAATTCCTCATTCATTTGGAAAATGTGATAAAAATGTATCTACAAAACAGGGTACTTGGGAGCTTAAACAGGATATCACATAATTACAGCTCATAAGACTTCATCTCACAATGTTGATGCTTCCTGTGCTTTAGTCTGTCTGTCTGTCTGTCTGTCTATCTAAATCTATCTATATATCTACCTATGTATTTACCTATTATCTATCAATCTATTATCCACTTTGATTGAAAGTCTGCACTTCTCAGTGTTTTGATTTTCCTTTTTGAAATACAGGTAACAGCTCTCTCTTTTCTGTTTTACAGGTCTTTGGTATTGGTAAGGAAACATATCTAACAAGTTGACTGTTAATGAAATATTAACTACTTCATAGTATATCTATTTGATAACATACCACATTGACTTTGCATTGCAATGATTGAAGATGACCTCTGTGATGGAGCTCCAATTGCAAAAAAAATATTAAAAAAATAGTATGGAGAGCAGATGTACTGTGTTTAAATGTAGCTACAGTTTGGCATTTTAAGAAAGTAGTCAACATTCAAAAATTTAAGTAAAATATAATGAATTTAATAACCCTTCAAAAATATAAACCAAATTGTAAACAAACAAACAAACACACAACATCAGGGCTGCAGAGATGATTCCAGATCTTATAAGCAGAAGGATTTGTGCTTGAACCCTAGATCTCATGTAAAAATGCAGGTCAGTGACCTGCACTTCTAACCCTGTAAATAGGTGCATGGTAAATCCCAAAGCTAAACAAAAGGAAATAGAACAATCCAGAAATCCAGATGATTCACAAAGTAACCCATGGGCCTACACTAACATACCACACACAGTACTCTCTCTATACATGCACACACACACACATACACACACACACACACCTGTACACATGCAGAAAAAAATTCATGCTGTGAACCACAAACTGTATAGGAAATTAAGTGAGAAAAGGGAATATCAGTCCCTTTTGAACAGATGTGCTATCAATTTTATTAGAAGTCTCATTAGATTCCTTTGTGTCTTTAAATTTCACTTGTAATGTCACCTACTTGGATTCCTCATTCTTTTGATTTTTTTTTTTACCACTAACATGTAGCTTAAGGAAGAAAATGTATGAAGTTGTTTGCAGTGCAAGTTTCTGCACCTCAAGAATACTCATATTTTATGACTTAAATATTTTAAGAATTGATAATAAAAATTCAAAATATTCTCTTCTGCATCTTGCTCATGTTAAGGTAACAACATAAATTATACTCAAGTATTCAGGACATGGAGCATCAGTGAAGAGCATAGTAGTGACTGATGACTTAATAATTGCATCAAAAACTCACTATAATGCATTAAGATGAAGTAAAAAATACTGGCCTGAGTTTCTAAACACAAATTTTAGAAGTGTAAGGCAATTCAGACACAGTGGAAAAATTTGCATTCATTGAAAAAGTTATCACATCCAGATTTTCAGTTTCCAGGATATCTTTTTGAAATTCTCGATATAGTCAAATATTTAGTTCATCACTATGACAACGTGATCTAATTTCTTTGGAAACTACAGCAAGTATAATTAAACTTCTACTGGCCCAAGGAATGTAAATATTCTGTTTAATTTGAATTATTTCACTGGATGAAGAAACTTTTACTCTTTGGATACGTTCTAGAAGAAGACATTCAAATTACCCTCCTTACAGCAAAGAAAGTTAAATAAGTAAGAGCAATATGCACTCAAATCACAGCTCAGCCTGTAAAAAAAGTGAGCACATGTAAAAAAATTACCTAGGTTCTTTCTAATGACACCAATATTTCCAAATTTCTCTAAGATGATTTCATATTCATTATTTCATTTCATTAAACTTCATTTCCATATTTATTTAGGGAATTATTCAAGAACTATGGTGACTGAGGAAGCAGTCAGGTATTAGCAATCTCCAGGAAGCTCTGCTGATTCATCTTTCTTTGTAACACTGTGGGATTTCCATACTCAACTAATTGCACTGCATGTTTGATGATTCAACCAAGAGCTCTGTGGATAGAGCTACAAAATGAAATGTTACAGTTGTTCAGTTTTAAGCTAAGCTATAGGTTATTTGACTTGATTTTGTAATCTAGTCACCTGCTTTAAAAAACAAATGTTAAATGTAGTACAATTCATTAGCTGTACCTTTGTCATTGTCAAAAATACAAGAATTTTCACATTTTTCTCTATTACTTAATCATACTTCATGTCTCTTGTTATGCCTATTATAATATATATATTTCACAGTAAGTTTTAAGTAATAAATTCATGTTATACCTTATATTAAGTATTTTATACAGTACTTTACTTAATGAAAAATGAATTGTTTACACAATATTTTGTGACAAATTTGTAGATAATTTAATCCCCTAATTATTATCCTTTCTATATTTTTTATATTTTTTATTATTATTTATTCAATTGTGCATGTATGTGCACACACACACGTGTGTGTGTGTGTGTGTGTGTGTGTGTGTGTGTGTGTGTAGAACCATGGACAAATTCAGGAACCACCATGGACGCCTCCACCTCCTCTTTGTTTACTCTGCCCCAGGATTCACAGGCTCTGCCCTACCAGGACCAGAAACGTAGGCCGCCCCCGCTTCTGCCTGGCGTTTATACGTGGGGTCTAGGATCCGAACTCAGGACCTTCCGCCTGCAAGGCAGAGGCTTAACCCCTGAGCCATCTCTCCAGCCCCATCCTTTCTACATATTTTTGAGATATTAGGTAATATATTAACAGATGTTAGAATATATGTAAATGCTTTTTTTTATACATAACTGCCTTATTCAATCTGGAACAAAGAATTTTTAAAGGGAAAAATAAATATTAATTTAATATCAGACTCCTTTATTTTGCATGTGTGTTGAATGAGAGAGACAGTGTGTGTGCTTATATGTGTACATGTATAGAAGATGACACTTGAGTGTCAATGCCAGTAGAGGACATATGGTGATGTTGGGAATTATCCTGGATTGTTCTTGTGTTTCCTAGATGCTACCTTCTAGGGAAAGAATTACAGACCACTGCTATATTGGCCTGGCATTTTTAAGTGAAATGTAGGGATCAAGTCATAGTTAAGTATAGGTGTCAACTTGACTATTGAGAGTTTGGGTTCTGGGCACATTTGTAGAGAATTAGTGGTTGACCTAAGCCAGAGCAAACCTGCAGGAGATTGTCTAGCTGCTGGGGAAGGCCCAGTCCATGGTGGGTGGGATTAGACCCTGGAATAAATCACAGAGAGCTGTTTAAGAGAGTTGGAATCCTTCTGTTCACTTGGCCAGGCATGCTGTTCTGGGAAGTAAAGATATCCATCTCTCAGCTGTTATATGGTGATGGTGTGGCCAGTTCCCTCAACAGTGGTGTTGGTGCATGCTCTCCCATCAAGCTGGACTGAGGAACTGTAACTAGGAATCATAAAAGAGAATAAACACTTGTTCCTGTAAGCTGTGTAATGGTCATTAATCAGCAACCATGCAGGTGAACTGCAACAGAATTTGGTACCAGGAATGGAGTGTTGCCAATAAATCTGACATTAATGGACTTTATGGCTTTTATATGGTTCCACTGGACAAAGCTGGAAACGCTTGAAGATTTTCACTTTTTGGATTACCAATACCATTCTTCAGAGTTTAAGGGCCAATTGGATAATGTCAATGATGGATTGTTTGGCCCTAATTTGTGATGAGGGGAACAAGGATTTTTAGTAAAGCTGAATTTAAACATGATAGACTGGTTTACTTGATAGAGGAGAGCTATGTTGGCAGCTTTGAGGATTTGCATGAGGAAAGGGCAGGCAGCCGAAGAGCTGACATTGTTGGAGAAATGAGCATCAATGAAGGAAAACTAACGACTTGCAATGGGACAGTGGAAGATGTGAAAAACACCCTATGGCAAGTTTGTGGTTTAAAAACCCAGATTGCTTCAGGTGCAGAAAGCCCAAGTTAAAGCTGTTTCTTGCCCTTTGCAAGTTTGGTTGCCTAGAAAAGAGGCTTTTCCAGTATCAACGTGTTAAAGTTGGTCGAGCTGTAGCTCCAGTGTACTAAGCTTCAGTTGCAACCTTGCTTCAGAATCTGGCAACATCCCTCAGATGATACTGTTTTTGGTGTACTACTGAAGGGTTCATGGAGAGCAGCAAAAACTTGGCACCACGTGGCAGGTGTAGAGTTCCTGGGAGAGAAGGTGAAGCTTATAGCTGCAGAGGAACCCAGAGTACTGTTGGAAATGCCAAAACCGTGGGACTGCTGCTGAGGAAAGCTGTGAGTGGAGATTCAGCCTGGTTCAGAGGAACTCTGCTTTTACAACTTTAGGCTGCAAACAGGGACTGGGAATGCCTAGAATCTTTGAGCTGCTTTGATTATGTTGATGAGCAACAGAAGATGGATACTGAGGTAAAGGATGCGGTAGTTGATTTGCTGGACTTTGATCTTTTTATGTTTTCTTATTGTTTCAAGATCCTTTCATTTTAATGTTTTATCTGTTTTAAAGTGTTTAACTTATTCTGATTTAAGAGTCTTAAGGTTAAAATACTTTGAGCTTTTAAAATGTTGGAACTGAAGTTTTAATAAGAGAATATTTTAAATTTGCCCATGAAATGTATTTATATTTTCAAGATAACTTTGAACATCTATGGGGATAAGTTTAAAAGTGGCTATTGTTTTTGTGTCAAGTTGACAAGGGGTGGAGTGTCATAGTTGAACACAGGTGTCAACTTGACTGTTGAGGGTTTGAAGCTCTGGGAACATTTGTAGAGAATTAGTGGTGGACCTAAGCCAGAGCAAACCTGCAGGAGATTGTCTAGCAGCTGAGGAAGGCCCGGTCCATGGTGGGTGGGATTAGGCCTTGGAATAAATCACAGACAGCCAGTTGAGATAGTTGGCATCCTTCTGTTCACTTTACCAGATACACTGGTCTGGCAATTAAGGATTGTTCATATCTCAGCTGTTATATGGTGATGGTATGGCCAGTTCCCTCAGCCCTGGTGTTGGTGCATGCTCTCCCATCAAGCTGGACTGAGAACTGTAACCAGGAATGGTAAGAGAGAATAAACCTTGTTCCCTTAAGCCGTGTGATGGTCATTTATCAGCAATCATACAGGTGAACTGCAACAGATCTGATCTCATGTGATTTTGCTAATAGGCAAAGTCTTTAATCCTGATTCATCTCCTCAGCCTGAGGTCTCCATTATATAACTCAAATTATATTATTCATTGAATAGCATAGCTAATTTAGGCCAAATGACAATATATGGAAATTTACTGTATAGCATTGTACCTGTTGTTAATAATAATACATCTAAGGCTCTCACATTTGTTAAGAGAGCAGATGAAATTAATTTCTTCCTACAATAAAATTTTGAAATTGAATGTAAATATAAAGTGTAAATATCCACCTGTAATTGCTATGTTATTCAGGGATAATATATCTGCAGAGAAAGTGCTTTGGGTATTTCTGTGCATGCAAGAAATACTTGAACTATCAAGAAACTCATATAAAGATATGAAAATTCATGCAAAGTATGTGAAAAATCTCTGGTCAAGTTAAACACATTTTTAAGAACAAAGATATAAGGTAGATTGAAAATTGTTCAGGCAAGTTATTTGTGAGGAAGCAAAGGGTATGTGCAAACAGAACAGATAGAATTTATAAAGCATAAGTAAAAGACCCTCCAAAAATGAAAATAGCATGAGAAACAGGGATCATTCCCAATACAAGAGCATCAGGCTGCAAACCATTGGTTTCCTGCCAATAAATTATATTTTGACTCCTAGTGAACACATTATGTTCTTCTTCATAGTCCCTATAGAAATTTTCACAGTGAGACTACTTTTCAGTGTAATAATGTAAATTAATTGCTTGGTAAATATTCAATGTCTTATAAATAGAGCATTGCACTCCTATAAACCCTATTCTTGGGAGGCGTATGTAGAAGTTTCAGGAGTTCAAGATTATTCTCAATGAGTCTACAAGTTAATGGCCAGCCTGGGATACATGAGACTGTCTCAAAAATCCCATAATGACAATGATGATGATGATAATAATGATGATGATAATTTGCAGAAAACCTGTTTGTTGTGTCTTCTGATACTTGAAGAAATTATGTAATACTGAAGGCTATTATTGTGATCTCAAAAACAATGCTTCAGTAAATTGTTTTTCAATGAAGCAAACCTATAAGTGACAGGTGTTTTATCTTAATAATCTTTTAATGTTGGGAAAAGACATCATAGTATCCTAGCTTTACCAATTTGTTGCTTGGTATTTCATATTTAAAGGTGTTAGCATTTGAGTATATTTGATTTGTGAAATTTTATGGATGGAGACAGAATGAAAGAAAAATGTTTTAGCAAATTGGCATATTTTAGAGAATAAACACTTGCATCTCAGCTAAAATGTTTTAGAAATGAATTATTAAGCAATATTTATTGACTTTTGTTCACATACAATTTGTAAATTAGTAGAATTAAATCTCTTCTTCATCAATCATAATAAAAACGGATTTATAATATCAGCAAAGGGGGTTGGAGTGATGGCTAAGGTTTAAGACTCTGTTTCAAAAGGAGAAGGTTCTGAGTTGGGATCCCAGGTCCCATGCAATAATGCCAAACAGGAAAGGAAGCCTGGACTTCTGGATCTGGTGGGCAGAATCTAGAAAATCCCAGAGTGAAGCAAGGAAGAGGTATAACAATCAAGGATGATTCCAGAAGTTGTCCTTGGTCTGCTACAGGGACACACAATGTCCTCTGATACACACACACACGCACATACACACTCATAAAATAATAATATATTTTAAAAGTATCAACACGGATCACAGGGGAGAAGGCTTCAATTAGTAGGCAAGGGATTAAATAGACATAACAGAGTTCCCATAATAGTGGGCAGCCCAAGAAAGGGCCCCAAGCTATGCCTTTGAGTCTTAAATTCTCACCAGTGTAGACAACTCAGAGGGAAATTCAGCGCCCTTATGAACAAGTGTTCTAGAGAATGGGAAGAAGAAGGCAGGAAGCACAAAGAGAGGAGAAAAGAAGGAAAAGGGGTGAGAGGGAGAAGGGGAAAGTAGAAGGGGAGAATGGAATGAGGGGACAATTTGGGGGACAACTGAGGGAACAACTGGGATGTAGAGAGAAGGGAACCCTCCTACATTGCTGGTGGGAATGCAGGCTTATACAACCACTCTGGCAATCATCATGGCAATTTCTAAAAAAGTTAAAGATATGACCCTCCTATACCACTTCTGGGAATAATTCCCCCCTATAATGCAAAAATTTGCTACAGTGACACAATCATAATCATTTTCATTGCAGCATTATTTGCAATAGCAAAGTCATGGAATCAACCCAAATGCCCAACAGTTGATGAATGGATAAGGAAAATGTGGTGCATTTATACAATGGAATACAACTGAGGCATCAAAAAAATGAATTAACAAAATTTGTCGGGAAATGGATGGAATTAGAAAAAATTATATTGAGTGAAATATCCTAGGCACAGAAAATTAGACACTGTATGTAATCCCTAATAGGTGAATCCTAGTATCAACCCCACTTAATGACATATTCAAAGGTAAATCTCTGTAATACTTACTATAATCACAAAGATTACAAATAGGAGGAAAGGGGAAGGAGGGCCCCCCAGAACAAAAGGAGAGAGGGTATCATACTTCAGTAGAGAAAATAGATCACTGTCAAGTATTGCATGTAAGTAGCAAGACATCTGGTGAAGCTCACTCTCACTTCCTGGTCACCTGAGACAGACAACGTTTGAACTCACCAATCAGGGAGGGTATAGGGACTGGCAAATAGATAGTAACTATCCTGCAAATGGGGCAATGACCCCCCCACACACACTGCATTGTCCTACTCCTATTCTATCTATATTTGAATCTCCTCTTATATTAAGATCTTCATTTAAACAGTCTTTTATCTTTGGTTAGGAGGTGACATCCAATACCACCAATAACAAACCATAATTCAAAAGACCTTAGACCCTACATTAATCAGTTGGAACCAAATCAGCCAAATCTCACCCTATCCTAAAGCTCAGGAAACTTTTCAGAAGAGGGGGCATCAACATTGTAAGAGCCTAAAGATAGGGAGGACCACTGATATGCAAGATACTCCAGACAAGTTAAGGCTGCAGTAAGCATAATTGGTCTTTGCCTGACCTGCACAAAGGCTAACATGTCAACGACCCCCAAAAGTCTAGCATGGATCACAGCAGACAAGAATCCCTGCAATAGAATCCTTAGAGGTAAGGGATTAACAGTCACAGTACAATTCCCATACTAACAGGGAGCCCAATAAAGGGCTCAAGGCTATGCCACTTAGTCCTTACCCCTCACTAGGTTGGAGGACTCAGAGGGAGGTTTGGCATTCACATGAAAGGATGCTCTGAAAGATGGGAGGAAGGAAGGGGAAGGCACTGGGCAAAGGAGAGGGAGGAAGGGAGAGGGTGAAAGGAAGAGGAAAAGTGGGGAGAATGCAAGGGCAGACTGGGGACAGTAGGAGGGAAGGAGAGGACAGGGGTACCTATTGAGCTTGTATGATTGTGAGAAAATAAAATGTGGGAGAAAAATATTTAAAAAAGAAATAATCTAACCATCAATATTTAACCTACATAAATAAATTTAACATACCTAAAATAAATTTAACCTACCTAAAAACTTTTAGATATAAAAAAGGAAAATATCAGAAAGAGGTTTTTATTAATGAGATTAGTTTATCTTCAAGCCATGAGGTACCAATCAAAGAATGGAAATAATAGACTATGAATGCAACCACTTATTTATAAAAAGAATAGTAATTTAAGTAAAATATGAAATTTATGACAGTTATATTTTGTATTGACAAAAGTTAAAAAAATAGCAGAAAGAAATATTACCAAATATTCATGAAAGTATATTTTATGCCATTTCCCTTACATTTTGTTAATAGAGCAACTACTTAGACTTTTTATATTTAACATACACATGAGCACAATATTCACTGCAATCAGTGAACATGTAAATTAAGCTACTAATATATTCACCTTAATCAGTAAAGTGTGCAGAAGCTTAACAGTAAAATATTCAGCTTTCATAGTAAACAGTGCACAGCTGGGCATATAAAAATAAAACAGGGTGACATAAATTCACTTATAAAAATCTTTAAATCCTGAGACAACTGTTAATAAATTTGTAAAATATTTATATCTTTAGTCTATTGTCCAAACTTTAGTTCACTGTATTATATGAAAAATGCTTTAACCAATAGCAAATTATAAAGAATTTTCTTTTAAATTCCATCGAACTATCTTAACAAATGTCACATTTTATATGTAGAAAATAAAAAAACATTTCATAATGAATAAAAGAAAGTAAGAGTAGGAGGGGATATTGTTAATATTGAGTTTAAGGATAGATATGTTATGCTCCAATTTTTGATAACTAAACCTGATGCCATATGCCCAAGAATAACTGTCATAAAACATCTCATTTCCCTGAATTAAAGTGGTACAAATTTTCACTGTGAAATCTGGTATGTAAAGTAAACTAGCTTAAACATTTTCAAAATACACAGATGTGAAATGAAACCATTTACTTAATTCACCTAAAAATATTTAACCTTGACACTGCTTGTTACAGAGAGCTTAAAAGATTTACTAACAATATGTTATCATAGGATTCACATGAAAATCTACTGACTTCGGGGCTGGAGAGGTGGCTCAGGGGTTAAGCCTCTGCCTTGCAGGCAGAAGGTCCTGAGTTCGGATCCTAGACCCCACATATAGATGCTGGGCAGAAGCCGGGCAGCCTGCGTTTCTGGTCCTGGTAAGGCGGAGCCTGTGAATCCCTGAGCAGAGTAAACAAGGAGGAGGTGGAGGCTGTCCATGGTGGTTCCTGAATTTGCCACGGTCCTATACACACACACATACACACACACACAACACACATACACACACACGCGCAATTGAAAAAATAATAATAATAATAATAAAATGAAAATATACTGGCTTCAATGCTTTCTTGGAAATTTTAAATTATCTTTATTTTGATTTAAATACTTAAAAAATATTACGATTATTGGGCTATAAGATCCTCAGATTCCATGTAAAAATTGTGGGTGGAACTTGTGGCAGCCTGTACTTCCTGCTTCCTGGGAAATTCCAGAACAAGGAACTAAAAAAACAGTACAATCATGGATGATTCACCAAATAATTCTTAGGTTTCCACAGGCACATATCTTTAAGTACCCTCTGGAACATTTCTTATGTCCTCCCCACTGCAAAATACATATTACCTTTTATATTAATTCACCAAATAATTTATTGGATTTCTATTTCATTTTGTCTCATGTTGGCAATTATATTCTGGTCATTATCTAGTGACTTTTCTGTCACAACTCTGATGTAAGACTCTTACTATTAAGAGAGAAGCAGAATAAAAACTGCATTATATGCATTCTTAGCAGATGGTATTATGGCTACTGACAAGGATGAGATTTTCCTGTTCTGTCAATCATATCCACTCTCTTCAAAGGTGGCTTCATTATTGAGTAATGTGCTGAGAAGAGCAAGGAGAGGAAAGTCCATTTATTGCTCTGGATTATTTCCTGGGCAATGTTGTTTAGGAGCTGAGGGCTATGGTTTAAACTTATTGAGTTTTAAAGAGAAAAATAGTTTGGAAGCAACTTTTAAAGTTCATGTATAATATTTTCTTGATCTTGGAAATGGCTGAAACTTCTTTGCTGACCATATCTATTGGATCATTTCTGCATTTTTACACAAAACTTACATCATCAAGCATTATCTATTTTGTTCAGTTCACCATAAGACTACAGGGACCAAGCTTTATCCATCATTTTCTCTGCATGTAAATAAATTTAAATAAATTCGTTTTCTTTTGTTGGTAGATTTGGCCATAGCTGGTAATTAACACAGAGTCACTAATATAACATATAGTCACTATATAACATATAGTCTCACTAATCTTGCAATGTCTTGCTAAACAAAGTGTAGCCCTGGAACAGCAACAGTGTGAGTTTATTAGAAGTGCTCCACCTCAAACCAGACACAAGACAAATTGTTTCCTAACTTTCATTTACTATGTATTACTGACCATTTATGTTCATCTTAATGCAGATAACTAAGCATAAATACATAAATAGGAAAAGTACTGCATTGTTTTGAAGGAAACAAGCAGGAAGTATTGGCAATTATTTGGGTGTTGATGGATAGAACATATCTCATACACAGAATGTAGAGACAAAATTGTTTTCTGGATTGTTTCTGGATTGTTTTCTGTTGAAAGGAGTACTGTATGTTTAGGTTGCTATTAAAAAGAAAGTAAAACCATAATTATTAGTCTATTTAGAATGTCTTCTGTAGGGGCTGGAGAGGCGGCTCAGGGGTTAAGCCTCTGCCTTGCAGGCAGAAGGTTCTGAGTTCGGAATCTAGACTCCACATATAGACTCTGGGCAGAAGCGGGGGCGGCCTGAGTTTCTGGTCCTGGTAGGGCGGAGCCTGTGAATCCCCAGGCAGAGTAAACAAGGAGCAGGTGGAGGCGTCCATGGTGGTTCCCGAATTCGTCCGGGGTTCTATTTTTTTTATTATTTATTTATTCATTACATCCGTGGTTCTACATACACACACACACACACACACACACACACGCATACACATACATACACACACGCGCACACATGCGTACATGCACAATTGAATAAATAATAAAAAAATTAAAAGAATGTCTTCTCTAACTGCCATTGAGAATTCCCCACCCCATACTGCCCCCTCACCAAAAAAACAAGTATTCCATTAGAAATGCTAGCTCTTGAATCTGAGAATAATACATTTTTAAAAAATTGAGTTCTGTAGTATAAGCTTCTACGAAGTTTCTGGGTTTAGTGTATTAAAAGCTTTAAAAGCTTCCTGTAGTCACTGCACATTCAACCAAGGAATCAATGAAAAGTTCTGTTAAACTACATTGAAATAAATATTAAGAAGATTGTTTTGCTTATTTTCTACCAAATGCTGGATCTCAATGCAAACTGCAATTTAAGTAATATCAGATTATGTATGTCTACCCCAGGCTTTATGAGAATTATCTCTTTTCTGGAAGAGAAAGGAAGTGAGAGCAGAGCTTCATAGCTCTGATTGTGATAATCATCACATGGATTTCACATGAGCTAACAGACAGATACCCTACTGTGCAGCTGGGCCAGACACAACTTTTAGCAAACGAAACTGAGATGTACTGCAACAAGGCACAAGTCCTAGTCTTTCCAGTCTGACAGCAAGAAGTAAATGCTTTGCAATGTATATTCCATAAGTGTCTAAATAGGACAGTGGCCAGTGAAGAAATGGCTTTTACTCAAGCAAAACCAGAGGCTCAAGGAAAAAGTAAGATAGGAGGCTCCTTACCAGAAATCTTCATCAATCATTACTAAATGATTGGTGCAATATGTCTCAGTAGAATCTGGCCATTATTAGATCCATAGTTATGTTTTCCAGCTTTTTTGTTTTTAAATGAAAGGTTTTATTACATTTATTTTTCTTTTACATGTAGATTACCTGAAGAGAAAGATTTCCATTTTTGACATCTTAGCTGTGCATCTGAATGACTTCTCAGTAAGACTGTCCACACTTTCAGAGAACTCATTTTAGTATTTGATTGGCTTTGAAAGAAGTAGAACCATCGACTTTTGGAACAAAGAAATGGTTGGGCATAGTCATTATTTTTACTGTAGATTCAATAGTCTGTGATATAAATTCAAGTGGCCTATAGCACTTAAAAGTCCAAGAGGTTTCAAAGATTTATGTTTTTAAAATAGACAAAATTTCTTAGAGATTTTTGGTTGATGTATTGTATCTTGATTTTTCCCATCAAGTGATTTAACATTAAATTTTATTATGAGATTAGAGGCAGCCTTGTCTTAACATCAATGCATTTAAGAAATCGAATTTTAATATTAATCTATGTAAATTCAAAATTGTGATGTAACCACAAGTCCTGATTCACTATGACTATTTAACATTTACAAACACACCACAAACACACACACACATACACACATATGTGTGCATTCACACACACATGTGTGCATACATACACACACATGCATACCACTGTATCAAGTGTTCTATTAAAAAATAAAAATTAATGGGTAAGAATATGCTGATAGCTTAAATAATTTTCTAATATTTTGTAAGTATAACATGTTCTAGTTAGTTTCAGATTCCACACTGACACCTCAGATATAGGCAAACTTATGGGGAAATTATTTAATTAGGATAGCCTCAAAGATATCTTAATTGTATGGTCTTTTTTTAATATTTTTTATTATTTCCGCTCATACAAACTTAATAGGTAGACCTCCCTCCCCCTCCTCCTCCCCCCAAACCGCCTGCTCCCCCTCCCTCCCTCCCCATCTCCCAGTGCCTCCCCCCCAATTCCCAGAGAGTCCTTTATTGTGTATGCCTAACTCTCCTCTTGGTCTTTTTTGAGAAGTCCCTGCCAACAATGTGTGGTACTATTCCCTGAATCAGTGGATAAGATGAAGAGAGTCAGTTGGCATTTTTGTAAGCTGATCTGTTAGGGGGTAAGCATTCAGTATTGGTCATGGCCTTCTGTTCTTGCTGTGAACCTAGTGTAACAATTTCCTTGTTTTGCTGATATGACTTTTCCTATCATAATGAACTCACACCTTAAACTGTACTCCAGTATAAAAATACTTTATTCAACTAACTAGTTTAGGTTAGGTTTTTTTTTTTTTTTTTTTTTTTTTTTTTTTTTTTAAGCAATGACAGCTGAGACACTTTCATTTCAAGTTCAAGACAAAGGACTAAAAAATAATGTGCCTGGATATAACATCTTATTCCTCATGCTAGGTTTTTATAAATAAGTGATTTGATTGTCCCCAATTGTCCATTTAGTGCTTTTTCCTTTCTTTTTTTTTTTCTAGAGAAAAGATCACCACACACCAGTTAAAGTTGTTCTGAACATCGTGTGCCAGCAGTAAGTTGTCTGTTCAGCATTAACTTCTCTTTCATGTGCAACATCAACTTCTTAAAACTGGAAAAATCTCCTCTATCTGTAAAGTTCACATATTTTCTGTGTCTTTAGCTAAAATAATGAATTTGTTTGCACTAACATGATAAAGAGCTCCAATCTTGTATAATTTTTTATATAGATAAATGTATTATTTAACTGAAAAAAATGTGAAATCCATCCACATAAATGTAACTTTCCTGTGCTTATATGTAGTTGTAACCAGAAGTAAACAAATATTTGCATCTTTCATTTAATATGAAACATTCCATTATTGAGATTTCAGTAATTAGCATCACTAAAGAACCAGCAATTTATGGAAAATTGTATTTGTTAATCAGTGTATGTCAGCATGTGGCATTACAGACAATTATTCTAGTCATTAAATTAGGAATGCATGAGTATCACATGATTTAATTTCAAAGTGGAAATGTAATGAATTTTGGTTAGTATATCATCAGTATATTAAATAGATGTAAAATTAATTCCAAGTTTCTCATATTTAGTGATACATTTTTCCAAAAATTAACCTTAATCAAATTTGAACTTCTCTCCTACTTCATTGCCTTAGATTTCCAATTCACTTTAGTAATTGTTTCTCATTTCTTTTTGACATCACACATAATTCTATTATTTTCTGTATCATTACATATCTGGACATGATCACTCTTTTTATGTCAATATCACTGACATAAGTATCATATTTCATAGTAAATGTTTGAAGTACAAGGAGGCCACTAAAATAATAATAAAAACATGGTATAAATGTACTCTTAAACCAGCCATATATTTGTTTGATAATTTTACTTGATAATATGGGACTGTTCATAATTGTACGTACTCTATTTTTATAGGAATGGAAACAAAGTATATTTGTTTTGACCAATATCATCCCCAGCAGAAGACAGACACATTTTACTGTGTCATCATGGCAGCTTAATTAATATTGGAAGGAATTTTTAAGATCAGTTATAATCTTACAGCTTTTATTGTTGTGTATGTAGATGAATACTGACTAAAACATTACTAAGCAGTACAAGATTGTGTGTATTTGGATAGAAGACAATTTCTTTGTTAACTGCTGTTTTGCAGTACATACACCTTCAGGACATGGAAATCTTAAATTTGCTATTATATAAACAGAGAGCATCTATGACTCAGGGATTCCACAGAAGAATAATATGACTAAATGATAAGAAATACACTTGATGGAATTGTCTATTCTGTACAGGAAAAGGAACATGACCTCAAATCTTTTATTTACACTGATTTCTAAAGAAAAGAAAGCAGCTGTTCAAAATCATTTTTAAGACACACTTTGAAATTATATCAGAAAAAAAGCATAGCCACAAGTGAATTTTGTGTGGATAATATAAGTTTTCTATAAAATATTTATATTTATGAGCAAAATGTTTAGGATCAGGAACTTTAAAGTTTTGAATTGCTTTGCTTTTTTGCATATTTTGAGGTACATTTTCTATACATTTGTTGGTATGATTGATGGTATGAATGCGAGCTGTCCTCCACAGAATAAAGGGTTTGAATCCACAGTTGGTGTTGGGAGGGTTATGGCACCTTTAGGCAATTGAGACTTGCTGGATGAAAGCAGTTATAATGGGTGGACCTGGAGGTTGGTTAACCCCCTCGTGGACCTTTCAATCGCACCCCAAGCCTACTCCAACTTCTCCCTCCTGTTTCAGTTTGTCTGTTTTTGGCAGTTAACAAAATTTACCCTCCATGATGTCTGCAGGGATTTAATCTGCTTCCAACTTCTGATACCAGCCATGTCTTTTCTGTCATAATAGGCTGTATCTCCCATCTGGAACCTTAAGCAGAAAAAAATCTTTCTCCCAACAAGTTGGTTGACTTTGAATGCCTTCTCACAGCAACAGAGACGAATAACTGCCACAACATTGAATCAGCTAGCCTCACAATTTCAATCATCTTGAACCAATTTTCAAGTACTTGGGATTATAGTAATGAACTGCCTTACCTGTATTAAATTTGAAAAATATTCCTCTGTTTTTCCATATTCCTATATTTGTCCAGTGCAAAATATCATTTGCTCACTAAATTTTCAAAAGATAAAACGTCTAAAAGAGCAAGTCAGATGGTATTTTAGCATCATTTAGAATTTGACAAAGTGATATTCTACAGCTTCACCACTTCAAATATTGTTAAGAATCATCTCCTCTGCTTTGTACAAATGCAGCGTATTAGTGAGGTCCATTCTCAATGATATATGTGAACATAAATTGATTTGTAATTGTTTATCCTGTTTTAGTTACATATTCTGCCTTTCTTAAATTATTTAGGTGATATGGGAAACAAACTACTATCATCAGAGATAATGAATAAGGAGACTGAGTTAGTAATAAAATAAAAAAGGAAAATATGCCTTCATTGTTACCACATGTTTAAAAACATTATATCAAACTTTTGCACATTCTTTCAAAAACTGAAATAGAATATCAAAAGCTGAAATAGACTGGACTATATACAAAGTGATTCTCGATTTTAATATCAAACCCATACAAGAAAGATGTTGTATTAGTTAAGGTTCTCTAGAGTCATGGAATTCACAGAATGAATATATATAATATATATATATATATATATACACATATATATATATACACATATATATATAAAATATATATAGGAAATTTATTGAGTTGGCTTACAGATATGGCCAAGGTAGTCCAGTGAAGGCTGCCAGTAGCCGAGGTAGTCCAACAATGGCTGCTAGAGCCGAGGTAGTTCCAAAGATGGCTGTCAATAGCTAGCTGCTCAGTTTGGTAGTCAAGTAGGTGATGGCTGAAGGCTAGAGAACTCCCAGAGTCTTAGTCTAGTGGAAGGCTAGAAGGTCGAAGAAACCAGGCGGCCAAAGGAAGAGCGGTTCCTAGCACAGCTGCAAGAAACATCTATTCTCTTTGGTGGCTCCTTTTTGTATGATTCAGTATTGGGAGGATCCTTTGAGAGCTTTGGATGTTCTGATAGGATCTGGGACATGTATAATCCTTTCAAGTAGTCTCAGTTGATCCTTTCCAGAGGTGGTCTCAGCCCAGCTTAGTTAACACCCAGACCTAACTATCACAGATGTAGATAATTTTTTTTCTATTTATCACTAAAGGAACTTGAACAATTACATAATATAACAGCATAAAAAGTAAAAGAAACACTTTTATAACTTTTAAAGGTTCATTCTTACTGTAGTTTACATGGCATACCAAGAAAATAAGGCATAAAATTTCTTTTCAAAAAATATTTATCATGTCTGAAATTCTGAAAGATAAAAATAAATACAGGAAATGTTTAATTGATTTACTTAAGAGGAGGGTAAAGATGGAAGAAGGAGGGAGGGATGGAGAGACATAGAGAGAGAGAATGTTGTATGCATTTTATGGTGCATGGGTAGAGGCTAGAGGATAACTTTTAGGAGTCAGTTCTTTTCTCAATTAAGTGGGCTACTATCGATCGACGTAGTTAAGTCCCACGTTAGGTCTTCATTTTGGCTTTCCCATTACCTGCTGAGCTCTCTCATTCTCTGGTTCCTACATGAAATTCCTAATTGAATAGTAAGGTCATATACAACACACAGAAAATATTTTTATTTGAAATACCATATTGTTTGCTTTGATTACTGAAAGAGCTCCCCTTCTTATCTGATTGAGTATTCTAACTTCCACCAACATGTCTCTCACCAAAGATCTTGGTAGGCTTCCCACATTGCAGTGCTAGTTCCCATATCATGAACATGTTCAGTAATAATTGTACTCATTAGGCCACAATCAAAGGGAGAAGCTGTGGATTATGTATGCAATGATCAGTTATGTCTGCAAGACAGTATTTCACAGCACTCTTCTACAGATTTTTGCCCTTTCTTTCTTTTTCTTTCTTTCTTTCTTTCTTTCTTTCTTTCTTTCTTTCTTTCTTTCTTTCTTTCTTTCTTTCTTTCTTTCTCTCTCTCTCCCTTCCTTTTTTCTTCCTTCCTTCATTCCGTCTTTCTTTCTTTTTCAACAGTCATCTTAAATGAAAATGGCCAGTATTTTACATTAGATTATGATAAAATGTTAAGACAAAATTCTAAAATTTTGCTTATTGTCTAGTATTATAAATGATTCAATACAGAAAATTGTATGCATAGATCATTTGTCATGAATTTAAAATTCTGAGTGCTAATAAAACATTACATTCTTGCTCTTAGTCATCCTCTTCAAAACCATATTAAAAATAAGATTGAGCTGTCACACTTGTGGATATAGCACAAAAGAATTGACAATCACACTAAAATGATACAGTTGTTTCTAGTAGCTCTGTTGAGATTTCCAAACCTGAGTCAGCCTGAGATAGAAGAATCAATAAATTGTATTATATCCAAACTCTGTAATGTTAAATTTCCATACTAAATGGAAAAGACAAGGAGGAAACAAATATAGTATTTCAAGAGAAAGAAGCCAAACTGCCAAAAAAATCTATGTAGTGTCTATAATTACCTAATGATTCTGAAAAGGTAAAATTTTTAGGAATAATTAACAAGATTAATGATGTAAAAAAGATGGTGAAACACAAAAGAGTAGGCAATATACAAAGGATTTTTAAAAATTTTTGTTTGTGTGTGTGTGTGTGTGTGTGTGTGTGTGTGTGCACATGCATGGGTGTACAGACAGCAGTACGTTCCTTTGGAGGACCAAGGGTAATTTTATAATCATCCTGGATTGTTTCTACCTCCTTCTTGCTTCTTTATAGGATTTTCCAGACCCCAACCATCAGGGCCAGAAGTGTGGGTCACTGCTATATCTGCCTGGTGTTATTACTTGGGACCCCAGATCTGGGCTCAGAACTTTCTGCCTGTGAGGCAGAGTCTTAACCCTTGAGCCATCTCTCCAGCCCTACACAGATTTTTAAACCAAATAATTAGGTTGGGAAATAGCTCAAGGGTTGTTTTTTGCCTTCCCCTGAAAGGACATATATTATTATCACCAGATCACTAGGTAGAAATGATTGTGCTCTAAAATTCTAGTCCTGGAGGGCAGAACCTGGGAAACCACAGGCAAAACAAAAGGAGATAGGCCAATCCTAAGTACATAGACCAATTCAGGATAATTACCAATGTTACTCTTGGGTATCCACAGACACTCACAGGCAAGTGCTCCTTGTACACATGTATACACAGAGAGAGAGAGAGAGAGAGAGAGAGAGAGAAGAAAAAGTGAACATCTAAATATAGATTATGTGAATACCCAGGGTAAACTCTTATCTGAACTACAGACTTTGTATGATAATGTGTGGTAGTGCATTTATCAATGTTAACAATGCTGCTTGGAATACTAGGAGTGGGATAAGTTTTCAAGGCAGTGAGCAGATGAAAAACCACTGTATCCTATGTTCACCTTTGCTGCAAACAAAAGGAGATATTAAAACTAAAATCTATCTTTTAAAAGTCTCAAGAAGAAAAGAAAACATCTGAAAATAAATCGATTCAATGCATTGAGCTCTGCTTGCATCTTTTAAACTTTTCTCTTAACTATATTACTTTGAAATATTACTTTAAAACTCTGAAGAACTTATTAAACTGAACACATACAATTCCAGTTTCTATTTCCAGACTTAGATACCCCTCAACTGCTGTCATCATGCTGTTAATTGAATGTTTGTGTGAAGATGATAGCATTTTCAACAGCAAGAGCAAAAACATTGTTCTCAACTCTTTGATTTTAGGTTCTTCTTTTGGGGGGATTTAACTAAAGCTTGTTAAAACTCTGTTTCTCAGTGTCTATTAATCTTGGCTTTTAACTTCCTATCTGCAACTTCTCTGTGATGTGTCACTGCTTGTCACTCTACTTTAATATTTTTTCTTCAATAACTTCAAACAGTGTAGCAGTCTCTGTGGCATCATGGATAAGAGAATATTTTAAAAATGCAATTACAAAGAAAAATGAAGATGTGGAATTAACTTCAGAGAGTAATTCTCTTGATATGCATTCATCATTGCAGAAAGCTGATGCCATGCTAAGAAACAAACATAGAACATCAGGAAGAAGAAAAATCTCTGGTAAGTGAGGAGAAAAAGAATAATAATTGGATAGAAAGTTCTGCAAATACTGTGTACTAAAGAACATTGTGAGTACTTTCTCCCACCTGGATAAAATTTCACTGGTAATTTCTATGTTCTGACTGTATTCCAACTTGCCCATTGATTGATGTGTTGGAATTTCAAAGGGGGAAGTACTATTTAAGGAGAAACCGTACATCCAAATTCACTTACCCATGGTACACAGCATTTTATATCATCTCAGAAATACCTTGCATGCTTAATAAACAGTGGAGGGCAATAAAGGCCATGTATTTCAGATATAAAGTATTTGTGTTATCTTCACATTTGTTATTGCTAAGGAACAGCTATCTTTCATAGCTTTAAGTTTATTTCCTTAATTTGGAAAGAGATTTGAAAGGCAAAGACTCTTTAAAATTATTTCTCTCTTACAGGTGACAACTAAGAGCAACTAGAGTGTACATACTTTCTCACATAAAAGATAGAAGTTATCCCAATTTTGAATGTTGGACATAAATGTTTTTATTTCAACCCCAAATAAAATCAAATCACTAAGAGGAAGACAAACTCTAACTCTTTCCAACAAATAAAAAAATAGATAAATAAATAAATAAGCTAACAGAACCTTACCATGAAATAATCTGGTGGCAAATCACCATCCAACCATTTTAGGAAAAAAAGTAATGTCTTGTAGTGATCAAGGAGCAAAACTGAAAAAAAAATCAACAAACCATAATTCGGAAAATCAGAGACTTTATATCAACCACCTGGAACCAGGCCAGCCTAATCTCTCCCCATCCTAAAGCTCAGGGAAATTCATGGAAGAGGGGGCAGTAAGATTGTAAGAGCCTAAAGATGGGGAGAAGCAACGATATGCAAGATGCTCAATACAAGTTAGGGCTGAAGTAATCATAATAGGACTTTTCATGACCTGCACAATGACCAACATATCATTGAACCCCTAAAGTCTAGCATGGATCACAGGCACTAGGATCTTTAGAGGCAAGGGATTAACAGCCACAATGATGTTCCTATACTAAAGGGGAACACAAAAAAGAGCTCTAGGCAATGCCACTGAGTCCTTACACTTCATCAGAGAGGAGGACCCAGAGGGAAGTTTGACATGCACACTAAAGGATGTTCCAGGAATGGGGGAGGGAGCACTGAGAGAAAGGGAGGGAGGGGGGAGGAAAGTGAAAAGAGGGGAGGCAGCAAGGGGATCCAGGGAGGGATGGAGGGAGGCAGGGGAATGGGGTACTTATCAACTTTGTATGAGTGGAAGAAATAAATATAAAAAAAGGAAAGATACCGGAAAAGTAAAGGAAACAGTGTGTTAATAATTCCAGTTCACAAATGTATATGGAATATGCTCTGCAAAAGGTAATACATTCACTTTCCTTCCTGGTTACTTGCAATTGATGGGGTATGATCTCACCAGAAAGGGAGGGCATACAGTGTGGCAGATAGAAGGTAATCTTCTTGCAGATGGGAGGCTGAACCCCCTCCCACCACATTCTCCTTATTCCATCTGTCTTTGAATCTACTCTTATAATAAGACTCTTTTTTTAACAGCCTTTTATCTCTGGCCAGGGGTTGACATTCAATACCCATCACGATGGAGCTAAGGGCAGTGTAGTAGCAGCAACACTGAAAAAAAAATCAACAAACCATAATTCAGAACATCAGGGACTCTACATCAACTACCTGGAACCAGGCCAGCCTAATCTCTCCCCATCCTAAAGCTCAGGGAAATTTGTGGAAGGCGGGGTGATAAGATTGTAAGATCCTAAAGATGGGGAGGACCAATGATCTTCCATACAAGTTAGGGCTGAAATAATCATAATAGGACTTGGCATGACATGCACAGTGACCAACATGTCATTGACCCTTCAAAGTCTAGCATGGATCACAGGCACTACAATCCTTAGAGGCAAGGGATTAACAGCCACAATAGTGTTCCTTTACTAAAGGGGAACACAAAAAAAGAGCTTTAGGCAACGCCACTGAGTCTTTATACCTCATCAGAGAGGAGGACCCAGAGGGAAGTTTGATATGCACACTAAAGAATGCTCCAGGAACCAAGGTAGGGGAATAGGAGAAGGGGGGGGGGAGAAAGGAGAAAAGGGTGAAGAGAGCAAGGGGATCCAGGGAGGGTTGGAGGGAGGGAGGGCAATGGGGTATTTATCAACTTTTATCAACTTTGTATGAGTGGAAGAAATAAAAAAAGGCAATACATTGAAATATAATTAATATTTGAATGATTTAAATCAGGTATTATGCATAGCTCAAAGCTCATTCCTATTCTTCCATCAGCTGGGAGTCTAATGGAAGGAAAATATCAATGAGTGCAAAGTCAGACTTAGTATTTGTATGAGTTCTAGGTCAACCTGTGCTAACAGAGTGAAATTCTGTGTCTGGAAAACTAAACTGAGAAGGTATCATTATATAAAGTATGTTCCCCAGGAAAAGAAAATAAAATTAGAAAAAATATCAATTAGAACATATGTCAATGGCTCATAGATATATGGAAAGAGCTCAATTTTACTAATTAGGGAGAAGAAATGAAATTTAAGTATAAGTACTGCTACATACATAGTTAAACATTACTCTCCAATAATTAAAGAAGTGAAAGATTTGTACAATCTAAAAATAAGCTAGCGTATGTCTACGATAAATAAAATAAAATACAATTCAACAGGAGCATATGTAAAATACCAACATCAGTGAGTATATGAAGGATCACAACAATTCAGCTACTAAAATTAATGCATAAATGTCTCATTACAGTATATTTTGACAGGACAGAAATTCAGAGAGTATTATGGACATCTGTAGAAAATGCCCCTTCATACCAGAATCCACTTGAAGGCTTTGCCAGTTAAGAGTTTATAAGCAGAGTTTAAGAAGAATTATAAGTGCATAAAGCAATATTTGCAAAAAGCCTTTCACTTTTCTAATCATGACCTAAAATTTTCTAGGATTATCGGAAACCACATTTAAACTAAAATGGCTGTCCGAAACTCTTTGTGCAGACCTAGCAGTTCTTGTTTTGTGAGGACAGAGTTTTATTTTTCTAAGATGAAAAATGTTGTGGTGACTGATAGTAGTCATAGTTGCTCTGAATTTAGAATGTATCTAATTCTACAAACAATTCCTATAAAAATAGTGTAGACTGCAAATCTGATAACTTATATACTTTTCTCGCAAAAGGCTGAACATTTTTAGAAAGGAGATTTTAATTTTAATGAAGAAAATGTTAAATGTTAACTTTGAGTCTAGAACATTTAATGAAATAGTAGGGATTATTTCATTGTTACTAAATAAGCCAGGACATAGTTGTTTATTGCTAGGTCCCCTCTATCCATCCTTTCCAAGTTCTAAACAAGAAAGATGTTGGCTAACTTTATTAGTGCCAGAAAGTGCTATGATGCCTGTTGGGTGAGAAATCTCAGCAATGATCTTTCCAATGGTGGACATTGTATGTCATAATATTCCCTTCCAGGCAAGATGTACCCACCTGAGCAATAATTGCTTGACTGCGACAGAACTAACCAATTGTGCTCAGATTGAATTCAGAGCATCACAGAAGGGAATAAATTCCCTTACTAGTTTGCAAGTAATTCCATTACTATAAACCTGATTACAAAAAAAAATTGCTAGGTTAGGTTATAGACCCTGGTTGGACAACTGACTACTCTTATTTTGTTAAATGGACAAGCTGAGAACTTGCTGTCAACTGTGGTTAATTGTCCACTTCTAAATCAGACATCTATCAACCCCAATTAAAGTCAAACCCAAATTCCAAAGAACATCATAGAATAAGGAACAAAAAGAATCCAAGAGTCAAGTGATGGGGTGAGTCAGTGCTGTGAAGTGTCGTCTCTGGACATGACAGGACCATTGCATTTATGAACACAAAGCAGCTGTGGTTACCTACACAAGATTTGCATGAGCATGAACCAGTAGGCATGTTAGAGTGGATAGAGGAAAGGTTAATGAGGCCTTATATCTCTTGACTTGGAGGAACTATTGGCCATCGATGATTGCTGAAAGAGAAGTACATTTCCTTCATGTGTCATCTCTGTAGATAACCTGTGATTCAGCAGATGCCTCACAGGCATACACAGGACTCAGTATGTTATATAAAGAAGAGAAAGACAGTAAGATGACTCAGTAGGTATGTATCTGCCACCAAGCCTGAAGACCAGAATCCTGAAACCTACATGGTGACAGATGAGATTTTGTTTCTGAAAGTTGTACTCTGGTATCCACATATGTTTTGTAATAGGCAAACACAAATATATACTCACACACATAAGAAAAATAAATGAATAAATTTAAAAAATTGAAAGAAGAGTATGTGAGTATGTGAAAGTCGGAGAGCCATGTGTTGGCAGGTGTCTGTGTGAGAGGCAAGTAAAGGGTAAATATAATCAAGACATTTTAAAAGATAGAAGAATCATAAACTGATGAGTTTGCAAGTAATTGGTTCAAATATATCTAACACCCTTTTGATATTCAGTTTTGTTATTCTATAGTAGATAGCAGTTCATATTTTACTGGGAAAAGTCACTGAAACTGTTTGTTTTCTTGCTCAGAAGCCAAAGAAAAATTAACAAGAGCCAGATTCATCCTATTTTTTCTTTATTCTCCACTTGACAAAGGAGGAGTTGCTGCATGCTGGTATTGATCAAGGGCTCCTCTTAGAACAATAAATAAAATTAGCCTTAATGTAGATTTGCTTTCTGTTAACTATGTGTATGTATTAGCTCTCCTTCAAGTCCACTGAAAATTTAGTTCAGGATCACTAGTTGCCCAACTGCTTAGAGATGAGCTCTGACTAAACTTTATTCACCTAAGTCCCTGTTCCATGGAATAGCTTTTTTATGAGATACATTAATATGCCAATATTGAAAAAAATTGCTCTAAGAGGAAAGTTTTTTAGTTCCTGACATGAATTACTTCGGTGTTACCTGTGTGAATTACTCAACCTTATTCACATCCTTATTCTGCCAAACATATATAAGCGAACAAATAAAACAAATAAATAAATAAAATTCTCTGTACTTGAAGTCTCAAATTAAGATCACTGTTGCTTAGTTTTTAGCACCCCTTTCCACAGTTTATCATACATAGATGCCGAGGGCATTGAGTGCCTCTGTTCAACTCCATGCAGAGATGGCATAGAAAGTTATACTAGGTTTCACTCAGTTTTGCCCAATTTCACACTTCATTCTATTCATCCTACTGTGCATTCTTTTACAGTAATAAACTATAGTCATGATGACAACAGAATTTTTGAATGTTAGCATTTCGGACTATTCATCAAGCCTAAGAGATGGTCTTGGAATTTTGTTAAGGATAGCTCTGAATACTGTTGAAATAACAAGTTTCCCAATCAATTTTAAATGCAAAATTCATCCTCATCCTCATGCCATTTTTGTCCTCTCTTGTACTTTTAACTTGTTCTAATATACCACATGGGAATTGATTTATGCATGACTGGATGGTTCAATATTTATCTCTTTCCCCAACATAGCAGGGTAAATGAACTTCTTGGCAGTTCCTCATCACTCCAAGTCTTTTCTTTGACAATCCTATCTCCTGGGCCTACGTTTTTGATTTATGCATTAAAAGATTCTCCTTAAGCTTAAAACATAAACCAAGTATACCAGCCAGTGTTTTATGAAATCTGCATCCCTAAAGATAATCATTGTATAAAGAATAATGGTATACTCACTTAATTCTACAATTTTCTACCCTATCTGGAGCTACTTGGTAACCCCAAGAAAGAAAGGTAGTTTGCAGTGGAACATTTTTGTTCTCTAATGCTTGTTATCTGTCTTCAAATAATGTAAAATTCTAAGTAATATTCTAAATGATAAGGCTTTCCAAAATGTCTTAAACTCTTGCAGAGTGGAAGAATGGTGCTAATTATTTCTAATTGCTCGTAATAGATATGCCAAAGTAGAGAAGTACTCAGTGCTTCCTTTCATTATATTCTTGGCTATGGTAACCAGTGAGTTGGGTGATCATGATCTTCCTTCCTCTCCAAGATGACTGCAAGTGTCACTAGACAATTAACCTCTTTGAACTTTAATTTTTTATCAGTCTTTACAATAATGTTGACTGTAAAGAAAAGCTATGATAAATGCTGGCATATCCTATGAAATTTTTTTTCCTGAGTCCAAACTAAGGTATTCTTAATTCTGATGACAAATTTCCTTACATGAAATAGCTAAGAAAACCTGGAAGCATACAAGGGAATGGCACATGGCATAAAAGGCTATTTTCAATATTCTCTTTTGCAGTAAGTAGTAGGCTCAAATGAGTAGTAAGCTCCCATTTGTAAGCAGAAAATATTGTAGTTCATGAGTAGCAATATATATGAGCTTCTCTATTGCAATATCTCAGCTTTTCTGGAATGCATTTGTCTCACAGCAATTGTCAATGAAGATTTAATCCTCCTTTCCTTAATTATAGGAATTTAATTGTAATCAGGTAAAAGTCACAATTTTTCCAGAATACAGACTGCAGTATTTTGAACAGCATTGTTATTGTCATAAAATGGTAATAGATTCACATACATTCCTACTCACACAATGCTGAAATGAAGGTTTCCTAGACTCATACTACTCAAGCAACTATTTATTCTTGTTTGAAGAACCTGTAGTAAGCTTGTTATGTTTTGGTTGTTGTCATTTTGACTAATTTGCTGACTCATTGGCCAGGAGACTTGTCTCATTTTATTATGCATGTGAAATGATTCAATTCATGCAATGACTTTTGTAACACACGTAAGAATCCTTAACAACTTCCTTTGAAACTGAAAATAGGTAAAATTATCTTAGTCAAATTCAACAATAAGCAGTATATTTTATAAATAATCATATACTTTACATATCGATGGTATGTGACATTATACATGAACAAAACGGAACATTTATAATTTTAACATATAAAATAATTAAGATTAATTTACCTGAATGAAACGTTATTTTTATTTGCCTTAGCTGTTCATGTTAACCATAGTAATCCTGAAAATTTATGACAAATTTCAAGCAAGAAATCAAAATATGTTTTGATAGTGGAATCAAGTGTTATTTACCAATTGGTTGTGATTTTCACCATTCGCAAAAACAGTAATAACAACCATATATGTTTATATTTGTTCACTATCAATACATACTTCCTCATGAAAAAGTTCAGTTTGAAGATAACTGTCCAAGTATAACAGATGGGAGAACTGAGGCTGCAGACAGTGGACAGGTGGGTGAGAGAGAACTGATGCCTTAATTTAAACTGGATTTGTCTCTTGGAACAGCCTTTACTCCTTAATTGCACTAACATTATTTTCTTTGTTGTCTTTGAAAAATGAGTGGGGGAACTTTCATATGAATGAAACTGATTAAACAGAAAAAACCCTCATCACTATAACCTCAAAGTCATCATCTATTACCATTTTGTGACAACAATAATACTACTCAAAATATGCATATCTCTGCATTACTTATTTTATTGCTTTTGAAGGGTGGATTGATATGATCAACAAATACCCTGGGTTAAATAGTTTTTGCAAAATAACTAATCATGGGATCTACTTTCTCATTGTATGCTCCATATAGTTCAATAATGAAGGTAATATATATATATATAAATATATATTATATAATAATATATAATAAATATATTATAAATAACATATAAATATATATTAATAATATAATAAATTAGGTAAAAATAATAATGCTAAAACTGATTATGGACACATATGTTAGTTGCATTGATAAAGATTAGCTTAATTCATTCTATTGACAATTGTATTCATATATATGATATGATTTTTGGCATATGATGATAGTGAAGAAGGAAGATTTTCATATGCTAAGTTTACTCAGCTAATAAAAGAAGGAGGTGAAGTTAAAAAATCAGCACATCTGATAGTAAGGTCAAATTTCCTGATTTTCAAGAAGATGAAGATACATAGCAAACGCAATGCTCTTAAACAAAAACCTAAAATAGAGTAAATAAACTTGAATTTTATCATATGTGAAATAAAATATACAGAATAATAGCATGAAACGTTAATTTGATTTTTTGATAAATGAATAGAAATTTAATTGTGAATAACTTTTGAAATTATGTATCATAAAACATCAAATCTTTCTGCTTAATGATACATGGAATATCAGTATCTATCACAAGTAAATTATTTTGGGGCCATATAATCAGCAGTAAAGGCCAAAACCTTTTCTCTGTATTTCTTAGTTGGCCTTGTGGCAATTATGTCTGTAACTTAGAGCAAGTTATGATTTTTTTAATATTTATTTATTTATTTTTATTTCCACTCATACAAACTTAACAGGTACACCAGTCCCTTCCCTCCCCCCATCCTCCCACTCTCCTGTGCCCCCTCCCCTCTCCCAGTGCCTCCCCCTCCCATCCCCAGAGCATCCTTTAATGAGCATGCCAAACTCTCCTCTGAGTCTTCCTCTCCGATGAGGTGCAAGGACCCAGTGGCATTACCCACAACTGTTTCCTGTGTTCCCTTTAAACATGGGAACACTACTGTGACTGTCAATCCCTTGCTTCCAAAGATCCTAGGGCCTTTAGCAAAGGCTAGACTTTGTGGGGTCAATAGTGTGTTGGACATTGCGCAGGGCATGCAAAGTCCAAATGTGATTGCTTCAGCCCTAACTTGTGTGGAGTATCTTGCATATCATTACTCCTCCCATCCTTGTGCTCTTACAATCTTACCACCCCCTCTTCCGCAACTTACCCTGAGTTTAGGATGGGGAGAGATTAGGCTGGCCTAGTTCCAAATGGATGATATAGAGTCTCTGATGTTCTGGATTATGGTTTGTTGATTTATTTTTTTCGGCTTGGCTGCTCCTGCTATGCCCTTCACTCCATCCTGATGAGTATTTGATATCATCCCCTGGCTAGAGATAAAAACCTGATAAATTAGAGTTTGTTATAAGAGTATATTCAAAGGTAGAGAAAGCAGTCTCCTATTAACAATTTCTGTAGGTATAGTATGCATTTTTTCATTCATTTATTAATTTATGCATACTTATGTCCATTTCCCAGCATCTGATATTAGTATGAGTTTTCCTGCCAGGCTACTGACCTTCAGTTGAAAATATAAAGGAAGAATAAATCCTTTCTTCCTCTCAGTTGTTTTGGTCATGTTTTACATCAGCAACAGAGGAAAAGGTAACATGTGACCAATAGTAGGCATACTGGAAAATGATGATGAGCATTCCCATCAAAATAATGTGAATACACAGAGTTACGGATGGACAGATTTCAAAATTACCAGAAATAGAAAGTTAAGAACCTGATGGTATACAATGTAGGACAAGACGTTAAGATGAGCCCAAGTCTTTTAGGTCATAGACACAATCAGAAGAAGCCCAAGGAATAAAGCAAGTGAATTATGAGCCACGGTATGTTCTTTTCATTAGGCTAGTGCTGAGGAGAGGTGATCATAATAAAGTTCACTTCCAGTGTTCATAAATATTTCTGGGATTAATATCCTAATAAAGAGAAGTATTGATAAATCTTTAGATTCCTTAATACATGAGTGAGAGAGTATGGCTAGGATATAGACAACAAAAGGAATTAGGATCCTACTATAGAGACTCATTCACAATTATGTTCACATCTACTTTCTTCACAAGAGCAAGGAAATTGAATCAGACTAAATGTTCAGCAACTGCTAAACAGTTAACAAGTATGTGGTGCATATGTGAATTTATGAGATTTGAAACTGACTAGATGGAACTAGAAAAGATGCAGAATGAAATATCTCAAAACACAAAAATATCTCAAATACAGCACAATTTCTCTCATATAGAGAACATAACCTCAAATATCTACTTTTTTGTTAACTTCTAAAATATCCTAGAAACATAGAAATTAGATAGTGAACAGAAGTTGCCTCAAGTAAAGGGGAACATGAGAACACATTAAAATAGGGGATGACAGGGAGCTGGAGAGGTGGCTCAGGGGTTAAGCCTCTGCCTTGTAGGCAGAAGATCCTGAGTTCCGATCCTAGACCCCACGTATAGACGCCGGACAGAAGTGGGGCGGCCTGCGTTTCTGGTCCTGGTAGGGCGGAGCCTAGGAATCACGGGGCAGAGTAAACAAGAAGGAGGTGGAGGCGTCCATGGTGGTTCCCGAATTCGTCCATGGTTCTACACACACACACACACACACACACACACACACACACACTCATACATACACACACACACACACACACAATTGAATAATAAAAAAAAGAAATTCTTTGGAGTGTGAATAATTCAGTTTCAAATATACATTTCAATGACTTAAAAATGAAACAATTATAATGTAAATGAAGTGATTACCTATAATAAGGATAGAAACTGAGGATAGAAAAATTATCCAAACTATCATCAAATAAATGATAAAAATGAGAATAAACAAATGTCAAAAGCTGCTATTAATGATCCATGTTTAAACTATAAATAAGAGAAAAATAAGATAGTTATGAAATCTTCATGAAGAGTAATAAATATTGGCATGTAAGCATGTAAGATCTCTGAATTATGAAATGTTTCAAAGACAAAAAAGCTAAACCAAGGTAAAAGATCAGACTATCTCATAAGATTCACATGAACTAGTTCCTCTCCAGTGTCAAGCAGTTTCAATAATTTCAAGTGTATAAAACATGAAGAGTCAGAGGTAAACAAGGAATCTGTAAAAAGAAAACATGTTTTTATAGATTATGATTTTCACAGTAAAGAGGTCCTATGGGACTAAATAATAGATGAGAATTCTAAATGGATAACAAAAATATCTTCTACAGCAGGAAGTAAATAGTTTGCAAAATACTATCATTTTGTACTGCACCATAAATGATATTTCTCAAAGTCTCAGATGTTCTTACATTCCAAGTTTGTTTAAGCAAAGCATTTTGACACTAGGGAGACACTACTAAAATCATTTCTGCACCAGGGATGCTTTTTCTAGCAAACATTATTATTTATTTATCAAGGTTACATATTACCACTCATAGATAGAGATTACACTACATCATCTCCTTCTGTTTATCCTGGGAGAGCCCCCTAAGAAATGGAAGTAATATGTATTTTAGGACAATGGCTTAGCTTCTTCTTTTTCAAAGAAAAGTTCTTAAACAGAAAACACATACACATATACAAACAAGAGAGAGAGAGAGAGAGAGAGAAATGGTAACAAAGAAGGGAAGGATATGAAGCTGAAGATGATGATAAAGAAGAGGACTTACAGATGAGAACATCAGTGGATTCCTAGGTTCCTATTTATTTTAGAATTCATCTACAGGGACAAAACCTGTATGCATAAAGCATGACAAGATGCTTCAATTTCTAATCTTTTATCACTTCCATAACTGAAGAATGTTTCTGTGTTTTTGCAATTATGTTTATTATAACTATTTCTACTGAAAATATTGGGAGTAATTTATGTCATCTTCATCTGTCAGGACAAATTATGAACTGTTTTGAGAATGTGAAATACTTTATGATGGAGAGAATCTTGTATATATAAAAGACTGTTTAGAATTACTTGTGTGTTATTTACCACCTCACTGAAATCACAAGCTCAGAAGCGATAATATTTCTTGGTTTTCATTTTCCTATTTACAAATATATAAATTTTATGTAGATTAAAAGAGCCATCTGAGGAAATTTTAATTATGCTTGCATCATCTCCAGTTTAACAGAAGATCCCTTAAATAAACAGCTAATTAGCTACATTTAAGTGCTTAAGGCTATTTATTTCATTTTCAATAGCTTTAGGGACTTAACAAGTCATATTAAGAAAACAAGAAGAAAATTTTGCATGTACTTAAAGATGTCTTCAAAATAGCACTTTCAGTGAGATTTCATAAGGACTAAAGATGAATATTTGTTTACGTCCCTATTCTTCTAAAAAATCATAAGTGTTCAAACCACATAGATTTTGCTTCCAAATTTTTTACAATGTCCATGCTATGAAATGGGTTTTGTTAATAACATCTCAATAAATTTTTTTCATTGTCAAAGATTTGCAAAAAGCTGTGACTGGAGAGAAGGAACAGGAGTTAAGTCTCTGCCTCCAAAGCCAGAAGTACATGAGTTCTGATCCAGGATCCCATGTAAAATCTAGGGGTGGAAATAGTAGCAGCTTATAATTCAGACTCTGGAATACAGAGCTTGTGAAATCCCAGAGTCAATCAAAAAGGAAGTAAAACAATCCAGAAGGATTCCTAAAGTCAGCCTTTGGCCTCTGCAAGCACACACAATGCCCTTTGATGTGAACACACACACACACACACACACATACACACAAACACAAGCACACACACACACCTCTAAGAAGTTATTCAGTCATTACTTTAGGTTACTTTACTGTTAATTTGTGAGAATTTATATAGAACACAGGATAATGGTGCTGAAGGTTATACCAACCTGTATAGACAAACTGTAGTAGGCATGGATTAATTAACCTTTCCACTTTCAAAGAGCAGTCAATTCTAGAATTTCAGGTGGACTAATTTCAGAGCCAGTCTCCTATTGGATTAAATTTTATCTCAATTTATCTTTTCATTAAGAACTGGAATGGTATCTACATAATTTTGACTCTTAAAAAGTGTTTCATGATATTAGAAGAAATTATACTGAGCGAAGTATCCCAACCACAGAAATTTAAACACCACATATTCTCCCTTATAAGTCAATCCTGGTTCCAAACCCTGTTAATGACATACTTAAAGGTAAATCTGTGTACCACCCATTATAACTACAAAGGATTACAATTAGGAGGGAAGGGGAAAGAAGACTTCAAGAGAAAGGAGACAAAAGAATATAGTTCAGTAGAGAAATTAGGTCATGGTTGTGAATAGCCTTTTCTTTTTTTAATTTGTTATTTATTCAATTGTATGCGTATGAACCATGGGCGAATTCGGGAACCACCATGGACGCTTCCACCTCCTCCTTGTTTACTGTCTCCCCCCTCCTCCCCCCCCGATTCACAGGCTCCGCCCTACCAAGACCAGAAATGCAGGCCGCCCCCGCTTCCGCCCGGCATCTATGCATGGAGTCTAGGATCCGAAGGCAGAGGCTTAACCCCTGAGCCACCTCTCCAGCCCCAATAGCCTTTTCTTCAACAGCCTATTATCTTTGGTTAGGAAATGACCTCAAAACCCAATCAAGATGCAGCCAAGGGCAATGAAAAAAAGCAAAACTGAAAATAACAACCAATCATAATTTAGAACACCAAAGACCCTACAATGTTTACCTAGAATCTGACCAGCCAAATATTTTCCCCTCATAAAGCTCAGGCACCATTTCTTAGAAGAGACTGTAAGAACCTATAGATGGGGATGTTCGCAGATACTCTTCTCATGTCTGGGCTGCTAGCAGCCAGGATACTGATGCAATGTGATATGATCTTGCCTGACCTGCACAATGGATGACATGAAAACAACATGCTATGGATGGATCTAAAGGGAGAAGGCTTCTGGAAGTAAGAACCTTAGAGACAAGGGATTAGAATGATATAACAGGGAATGCATATATTAGTGGGCAGTCCAAAAACGGGCTCCAAGCTATGCCACAGAGTCTTGCACCTTTGCTAGTGTAGGTGATTCAGGGAAATTCAGTGCCCATATAATCAGATGTTCTAGAGGGTGTTAAGAAGCAGGCAGGAAACACCAATGGAGGAGAGGAAGAGAGGAAAAAAGGAAGAGAGAAAGGAATGGGTGGGGAGAGAGGGGTGGAGGGCAGCAGGGGCAAGGAGGTGGGAGAGGGAAGAAGTGGGAGTGAGGACACCTACCCACTGAGCTTGTATAACTAGGTAAAAATTTTTAAAAATTAAAAATTAAAAAAATCTTAAGGAGGGAGGGGGAAAAGGAAAGGGAAAAGGGGGGAGAAGCAAGGAGATCCAGGAAGGGGTGGAGGGAGGGAGGGGAATGGGGTACTTATCAACTTTGTATGAGTGGAAGAAATAAATAAATAAATAAATAAACAAATAAATAAATAAATAAGAAAAAAGAAAAAGTATTTATTGGCAATATTGTTTGCTTCTGAAGTATGTTCAACAGGTACATATGTTTAATATGTGGTTCCTCTTTCATGGGCTTTTTGGAAATGATTTGATCCTTAGGGTTCTTACCTGACTAATGAGTCTCACAATCCCTGTCTGTTAATATAGTTTACTCAAAGTAGTAATAAGACCATTGGCATTGGACCTAACCAAGCTACACCTCCTGCATATCTTTTTGTAGCTCTCTCTACTTCCCATCTATTCTTACTTTGCTTAACCACATGTTCCCTGCAATGAAAATATATTTTTCCTCAAGCTGTACAGCAGAGACACCCAAACATACCAGGAAATGTAAAACCATAAGTAGAAATAAACCTTTCTTCATTTATGCAGTTTATTCCATTAGACACTGAAGTGAGAAAAAGCAACCCAAATGGTTTGAAGGACATTTCACCTCTTAATTCATTGTGAGATCAATTCACTTTCCTGAATTCTCTTAATAAATAAAATAGCAGGGACTGGAGAGGTGGCTCAGACCTTCTGCAGGCAGAAGGTCCTGAGTTCGGATCCCAGACCCCACGTATAAACGCCGGACAGAAGCAGGGGAGGCCTGCATTTCTGGTCCTCAGTAGGGCACAGCCTGTGAATCCTGGGGCAGAGTAAACAAGGAGGAGATGGAGGCTTCCATGGTGGTTCCTGAATTCATCTGTGGTTCTACACACACACACACACACATACATATATACATACATGCACACATATGCATACCAGACAATTGAATAAATAATAAATAATAAAAAAATTAAAAATAAATAAAATAGCAAAGCAATTTTATGATGAAGACACCTAAAACCTTTACCTTCAGACATAATATCTTACTGGAGTAATTTTTTCTGAATAATTAAGAAAATATGTATTAAAAATGCCAGCTTTTAAAAAATATGAGTTATAAATATTTGTGTATGCATATGCATGCATTCACTTGCACACTTGTCAATAAATATATTAAAATAGATAAAAAATAAGAAATTTGGATAATGTTTACTCATTGATGAAAATTCACATCAATAACAACTCAGTAGAAAAGATAATTACAGAGAAATATTATTACAGAGAAAATATTAATTACAGAGAATATTTTATCTAGGTTGTATCTTCTTAAAACTAGTTCTGATAATGTCCTTTAATTTAGTATATATTCCATCTTGATTAAATGACTACATATTTCCTCTTCTAAATATCAGGATTTATATTGTTCATTTTGAATATTTAGCATTCAATTTTGCTCTCCAAGCAATATGAAAAATTTATTTTCATGAAGTCTGGTGTTTTTGACAATCATTTAATGGACAAAATATATTTGACTTTGTTAATGTTTTTTAAAAATCCTAAGTCAATTAAAACTTGGAGTTTCTAACACATTAATATCTCTAATGATGTTACCTAAAACATAATGAAGAGTGATTAAACAAATTTGCTCAACTACAAAGCAATTTAAACTATGGATGCTTTTTATAAATATTGGCCTCAGAGGGAAAGTTTTGCCTCATCATATTTTGCTTATGTGCCTCATTTTAGGAAGGATGCATGCTGTTTGGGTAGCCTATTTCCATAATGCTTGCAGATATCTGAGGCCAGGATCACCTACAAATGTCTCTCCTTTCCTGTCCCTAACTGTGATCATTTTTTGTACCATAGGGAAGCGACAACTACTATTAAATGAGGTCAAGATGGTGAGTGGTACACGAAACTGTTAATGGAACTTTCCATTCTAATTCACAAATAAGCACCCTATAATCTTCATGTCAATATTGTCATTATTTTGGTGCACAACATCAAAAACTTTCAGTAATATTTCAACTTCCTCATGAACATGAAAAATTTCATGACATGAGAGCAGTAGAATGAGCTGAACACAAATTTTCACATGTGTATTCTGAAATAACATTTTACTGGCATCCCCAATGGAGAAACAAACTATATTTTTCTGAGTTCCTTAATAAAAAAAGCAGTTTGGTGTTTGTAATCACTCAGTAATATCTGCTGTAAGGATGAGTTAATGAGGTCACTGAAGCTGAGTTGATTTAAAAAAAAATCTGTATCCTACAAGCTAGAGAACCTAACAAACTCAAATCCAGTCCACAAACTGGTATAGATCCAACCAAGACCATATTCAAAAGTGTACAAAGGCTGATGACGCACTTGCTTGACAAAGTCAAACAAGGAGAGTGAACATATATTATGTATCTTTAATGTTCTTTGAGGCCTCTGATGAATTGGATGGTTGATGCACACCACAGAGGACAGTCTGCTGGTTTCACTCAAAAACGTCCTCATAGAAACATTCAAAATGAAGTTTATCTGGGTTCTTTATGGCCCTGTCATGTTGAAATAAAATATTCCAAGTAAAGTCCTCATTAAACATTCCATAGTTAGTTTTCCACCCCTTCTTCTTCAATTTATAGCTTCTTATTTTCAGAAATCATGTTGATCTCAATGTAATTCTCCTGTGAAAACATCTCCTTCATTTATTATTGAGGCAATTTCACGTCACCTAATAATTGATTTACAACTGGAAAATGTAGCAGAAGAGAATTTTCTGGCTTGTTTTCTTTACTCTTCTATGAACTCTTTACAGCAAGAGAATCCTTTCATATCATTCATGTAAAACTAAGATTTAAGGACTCAGCTCTCATCTTTAGGACCCTTCACTTTAAAACAGGCGAGTTAAGCCCAGGAGTGCCATGGAAGTCCAACTTTGATGTTCCAAAGAGAAATACACTGGTCTCAAGCAAATTGAAGTTGGAGGCAAGTGGTCAGCCTAAATTTTTTTTTCCTAAAATAAAGGAGACAATGTTTATTTTTTGAGCCTAAAGTTTTAGCTTCAAATAGGAGCTTTTGAAATTTTTAGTTTTCTTAAGTGACTCAAGTTATCTGAACTGTATTCTCCTTTCTCTCCCCTTTAACAATAATACGAAAGTTAATGAGACTTTGTGTGAAGCATCTAATTTTGTGAAGCATGTAGTTGCCTGAAGCTGGTTCTCAGAAACTCTTAGGATGAGTGGTGCTTTAATGTCTAAAATTTCACTCACAAAGAATAATGTCAAAATGAATAGAACTTATATATACAATAAATCTTCACTGTTGGGCCCGCCCAGGATTTGCCCCAGGGCATGGCCGAGCACATGGGACTAAAGATGGCACTTAGAGGTAGTGTCCTGGGCGTAAGCCTGATCACATTACAGAGAGCCCTAATTGGCTTTCAGGTATTGACCTGCCTTCCATACTGAATTACATTAGATTTGACCTCGAGAACCTGGAGTTTGTATTGACCTTTGACACAATTGGCTGCCCGGTATGTGCCCTATGGTCCTTTGTCTATATAAGCTGTTTTGTTACCCCCCCAATAAATGAAATCCTGCTTCAACAGGTCTCCCGGCCTGGTGTGTCTCTTCCCGGTGGTGAGGAGGGTCGGGCCATCGATACTTATCATCCTGCTCAGTCCCAGGGCCTTCCCACTGGTCTGTCCAGTCCCCTACATATCCCTTGTTGTGGAATCTGACACTTCACCTCATATTTTACTACAGTAATTTTTCAGACTGTTTCCATTAAGTCAAAATTGATGACATACTTCTATGTTTCCATGGACTTGCATGCTTTATGCTAGGGAAGTAAATTTGTTTTCAAGCAGATGCTGTGTCAACATATAGCACTAAGTTTCTTCTTGAGTCTATGAACTCTCTGGTCTTTATTTGACTGAGATATAGGTCCCCCTTATAAAGTGCACCTCAGATACAATTAGGGAACAGTTATTACCTCCATAGTAGTCAGCTATTATTGCATCGATGAGCACATATTGCCTGATAGGTTGAAAATGCAGTTTTTAAGGTTCACAACTGGGTAAGGCCACTGATACTTTTTCTAATTCAGCATCCTGCAGAGTACCTTCTGGCACTCTGAAAGCTAGCCAAAATAGCAGAAGCCTTCCTAGTTCCAGATTGATTTCTTCAAATCTTATAACAGGGTGAGAATAGTTGATATGTGTTATATACATTTGTTAAATTGTGAAAAGAATAAGCTTAATTAATAAAAAGAAAATAATTGGACACCTAAATGTATCTGAGAAGGTCTGCTCTTTTTATAACTTACAGTATATTATTTATTTGTGCAATGTAAAAACCAAGGTGAAGTAGGAAGGCATTGAAAATACATACAATTCATAATGGCATAGTACCTTGACCATCTTGGTATCTTGCTAGAGTTCAGGACCAAACTTCAGATTTCTGAGTCGACAAATGTGTTTTAATGTGTTCACCTATATGTTTAATTTATCATTGAAGTGAGAGATGCACCAATGTAGGAGATTTTACTGAGTATGGTGGTGCTGGCATGAAACTTTGCTTTTTTATTCACATGTGTGGCACTATGAATTTAACAGAAGTAGAGGCAATTTATATGCCTGTGCCTTCTATTGTTTAAATATGGGGTCTTCTGAGGTGGTCTCAGCTGCAATTTGGAAATGTAGAGAACACTGAAACAATGTGACATTCTTCCGATGAACTCTTACATACTTGTAGAGACCAATTTCTTTAACTTTGTCTAATATACCAACTCATTCTAAAGTGTTAATGCTTCCTGGTATTTTTTCTGATAGATCTCATGGAAGCACATTATGACTATAGAAAAGGTATAATGATATTGACAATTTTTAGCCTCATCATGGATATTATTCTGATATTATTCATACTTAATATCACCTATCAGATGGCACAGGTGGGGAAATGTCCAAGCATTAAACTAAGTCACCTGAAGTCTCTATCACCAGTAAGATCATGACAACCACACTTACTTTATGATAGATCTGGGTCTCCTGCTTGAAATCAAAGTGATCATTAAGATAAATTTTACTTTGATGGCCAAGTACAAAGTTTATTTCAGAAATTTTTACATTTTAACTTTGTCCTCTGGGTTAGTTTTCCAGGCCTAATTAACACTGAGACCATTTTTATGGACAGTTAGTAGAGTTTAAACAGAGCTTTGTATTATGTAAACAGACCACATTAGAAAGGCAATAAATGCAGAAGGGAATATTTAATTTCTCTGCCTCCCTCCCTTCTTCCCTTCCTTTCTTTCTCTATTTTTATTTGGGAGTAATAAACATAAATTAAAATAACTAGCTAGGAATTTAAACCAATGAATGTGTTCAAAGAATATTGAGCTAATTTTGATTACGTTAGATATCATTTCACTTCATTATCTATAAAGACATTAAGTAATCAAAACTTTCTATATTAGTAGATAGTTTAATTGCAGGACAGAGTAGAATATAGTTACACAAGGCAGCATTTTTCCTTTAAAATTAATGACATTAATTATACACAAATTTGAATAAAAACAAGTTTCAAATTTTAAGTTGTAATTTTAAAGATAACCTATGAATGATTGCCAGGCTCCTCTCTATCTAGATATGCAGGTGTACATATGCATATATTAAGAAATGAGCAGAAAACATGGCAATTTTGTTAACATTTTTATATGAGCAATATCCCTTAGTTTTCATTATTTCTATTTTGTTGTTGTGTGATAAACTTATTGCACTCTGACACACAAACAGAATTTAAGTGGTTTAAATGATAGTTTCTGAGTATGCTTGAAATTTGTATCATGTGAAGCTTGTGCCCTAAACAATACATCTTATTACTGCTGATCTACCTAGAAAATAAGGTACTTGTTCCAACATAGCAAACTAAAATTAGTAATTTTATAGGAATTAATGATATCTTACTATCTTAATATGCTATCCAATGCATATTGCAAGATCCTTACACAGCCATCTTGAGTTAAGGTCATTTGTTCAAAGGGTGGCATTTAAACATTGTTGCAATATGGTTCTTCATGCTAATTTTCTGTACTTTGCAACTCTTTGAATTATCTGCCAAGTCCAGATACATTTGGAACTCTCTTCCCTCCTGTGACTTGTAGCAGGAGTTACAGGATTTAATTTTATTATATTTTACTATTATGACATTCAGCAAGGATTCAGTGAAATATTTTTATAGATTAATAAAAGCATTCTTCATCAAGTTAGCATCTGCTAAATTGTCAATTTTGTCTTATCTATGTTGGATGAGGGCTTTCAAAATGTTCTGAGCAACAAAGTCAAGTTTTCCCTGGAGCAATTATGTTTCCTCTGCCTTTCATTTATCTCTGATCATGGAATTCAGCAATGGTGTTCCCTTTTAGAGATTGTAACATACACAGGCAAGAACAGAATGCAGGACAGAAAGCTTTCTACACTGTGCAGTCTAGGATTACAGAAGTTCTTTCTAGATTTTATATACATCTTAACTTAAGGCAAGTGGTTTGATAGGACTTTCTCCATTTCATCACACTAAGTTATTTCCCATCAAATTGCCAAAGACATGCACACAATATCAATGCTTCTTAAACACTTTGGAGGTTTCTATTACTAAGATGCTATCTGGAACTCACAATTATTTAGTTTTAAACACATGTAAGTAAAAAAAAAAACAATACAACTTGTTCAACTTTAGTGCAAAGCAGACTTATTAATAAATCGTTATCTGAACATTCAATAATGGAGTGAAATAATGTGTCTAGAAAGAACATTTTTGACTGTCACTTTAGTATTATGTTTGCATTTCATATTTTCTTTCCTTCAAATGCAGTTGGAATAAATAGGTGGGTTATTACTTTCTTTCATTATATTGTGTTTTCAATTTTTTATAAGAATACCATCAATTTCTTTACATCAAGGCTGAGCTAGAAACATTATCCATTATTTAGTCAGGATAAGAAAACCGACTCTGTATAATAGATAAAAATGATATTACTTTGATGGACTGGTATTATATTAGCACAAGAATATTTCAGCTTCTGCATGTTTGTTTTGTCCTTGAAATTTAAAAGGAGTTGTGAAGGGCAGGAGAGATGGCTTAGAGGTTAATACTCTGCCTTCCAAGAAGAAAAACTTAAGTTTACATCCTACATGCTATGTGAAGACACCAGACTGAAATGAGAACTGCTGGACTATCAGCTCCAGATGGTGGAACATGGGAAATTGTAGACAAAACAAAAAGAAGGTAGAAGTTGTCCACAATGCTTCCCAAAGTCATCCTAGGGCTTCCACAGACACATGCAGTACCCCTCATGCACACATACTCATACACACACACATGAATAAATAAATTAATTAATTGAAATTAAAAAACAAAAATGAAAAGAGCTCTGAAATTTAAGACAGAGATTCATGGAGAAGTTCTCTTCGTCACTTAATTTCAGTAAGCTAAAATTGGCATTTAGAAGTGCATTATATCTTGACTTTTTCAAATTGTCTCTTAGAGGTATTATAGAAAAATATTGTTCTGGATGTCACCTCTTGCAGTTCTTGATGGTTGCCTATTTAGGAAAAAGGGAGAGAGGGGGTGAAAGGAAGGAGAAAAGGGAGGAGGGAGCAAGAGGATCTGGGGAGGGGTGGAGGGAGGGAGGGGAATGGCATACCTGTTAAGTTTGTATGAGTGGAAAAAATAAATAAAAATATACAATAAAAACGAATACAGAGCATTTTACAATGCATTTTCAATACATAGAATGTTAGTCAATATATTTTAGTTGACCAGTATGAATTTCATTTTAAAGATAAGATTAATATATTGTGCTATATTGAAAAAAATGAAAAATATTGTCCTATCATATAAATTTATAAATGTAAATTTTGCAGAAGTAAAGTTATAATTAAAGTATGCATTATTCTAGAAACAGTTACAGTCCAATAATCAGAGTCACAGCAAGCAATGAGGAGAATGAATTCATGATAGCTTTCATAGTTGATGAAATACTCTATCAAAAAACAAAAGTAAAAATGAAAATTGAAAGAATTTGTCACATATATTTAAAAATTTTGAATCATAATTTTCTTGGTAAAATAATGTTGAAAATTGGCCTAGAAATCCTTGTTTTGTAAAAATACCCCCACAATTTGGGGCTGGAGAGGTGGCTCAGGGGTTAAGACTCTGCCTTGCAGGCGGAAGGTCTTGAGTTCGGATCCTAGACCCCACGTATAGACGCCAGGCTGAAGCGGGGGCGGCCTGCGTTTCTGGTCCTGGTAGGGCAGAGCCTGTGAATCCCAGGGCAGAATAAACGAGGAGGAGGTGGAGGTGTCCATGGTGGTTCCCGAATTCTCCCGTGGTTCTACACACACACACACACACACACACACACACACACACACACACACACGCATGCCTGCATACACGCACAACTGAATAAATAATAAAAAAATTTAAAAAATATCCCCACAATTTAATCAAAAAAATGTTCAATTTAAAAAACAAAAATGATATTAATGTACCCAAGGAGTTAAAATGGGTGAATTTTATGAAAGATTTCTAGATTCAAAGAAATAATATAATTTTTGTTATAATGGGTCTTTCTTAGCATTTATCCAATATTTATTTATTTAAGGTAGGTTCTTACTCTATACTCTGAACTGAAAATGTAGCCTTTGAACTAGTGGTGTTTCTCTTGAATTAACTACCTGAGCTTTGAAACTACAGGCATGTGACACCATGCCCAACTTGTATATATCCTTAAATGATTTTCAGATATGCCTCAGACACAATCTTATAAGAAACTGCAAGCACAAACTTGCATTTTGATGTGTACACCCATCCCTTGGTTTGATTTTTTTTCTTGTCACTGCTTGTATAAATGTGATTTTCGTATATATATATATATATAGCCATTGAAGATGCAGGCCACAGAGAACTGCAATGATCAATAAACCAAACCTGAATATTAACATTTAAACTGCTAACAAATCCCAGACAGAATAAAATGTGTGTTTTGTTCATCATGAATTTATTTTGTTAATGTTACACTTAAAGATCCAAAATTGTTGGCATTAGTAAAGCTGAATATTAAAGTATGGGTGTTAATTTTTTTCCTATTTCCTATGAGTGATGATGTGGTATGCCAGCTAATAGTATAGATATTATGGAATTATAAGCTTAGTATGAAATCAAATTTTGTTGATGACTCTGCCACTGCTAATTGTAGGATAATTCTTCTCTATTTCTTCATTTAGAAATAATACACATTTTGAGGTTCTGACACATAGATATTGGATGTAACATCATGTAATTAATCTGCTTCTCCTGTATTTACCTCAGTTAGTACTACATAGAGGACAGCAAGAAATCATGGTATATATATCTCAAAAGCACAGTTCATCAGAAAACTATTCATTTCTACACAATGTATTACTATGTATAACTCCATAAATATCTTATGGAGTTATTATGTAGGTGTACTACAAATATCTTTTGATACAGAGAGATTATTATTTGTGGGTATGTATATGTTTTTCCATTCCTTTATTTTACTGAAATCCAATTCTAAATCTAAATCTCATTTATAAATTGAAAAAATGAACATCAAGATAAATCACTGGACTGAAATTTGTAGAGAAAAATATGCTGGAAACTTAATTTGAAGATTTTGCACATCCCTTTAGCTTCATGCACAAATAAACAACAAACAAGACTATGAAAGTTTGTACCACTAGAGTGGAAGTACAAATTACCATGGAAACACCTAGTGTCTATTTGCCTATAAACTTCATTGCTCTTGATCTATTAAGCTGGTCTCTCAATGTTTGTTTTCTCTGCCAATCACATTTCTTTGTATTCATACTGTGTTTCTGTAGGAAAGTAATTTTGAAATGTCCTTTACTAAGAAAAATTACACTTGCTATTGAAAAAAAAACTTCCTGCACCAACATCCCAACATACTTTAAATTTTTATTTATTTGTTTGTGTATGTGTGTGTGTGTATGTGTGTGTGTGTGTGTATGTTGTACCAGATGGCACTATGTCCCTGTGGAGGACCAAAGGTGATTTCAGGAATCATCTATGGATTGCTTCTACCTCCTTTTTTGCTTTGCTCTAGGATTTTCCAGGTTCATCCCACCAGGACTAAAAGAGAAGTCTGCCACCATATCTGTCTTATGATTTTTACATGGGAGCTTGAATCCAAATTCAAGATCTTCTGCTTTAAAGACAGAGTTTTAATCCCTGAGCCATCTTCACAGCCCCCCCATCATACTTAAATTTACTTCATTCAAATGTTTTCATTATCATCATGTGACTCACTGACCTGTGAAAAGTCACTAAACAATATTTTATGTCAGATATGTATAAAACACAAGTCAAGACCATTTGAAAATATGAAAATAAAAATCCAGTATTTATCATATTTCATTTCATTTACAAAATTGAACATAGTTATTTTTGCTTATGGTAGTTAGATTATCTCTGGCTTTGCATAATGCATCATTCTCCCTACTATTGAAAATTCAATAATTTAACATATATTGGGGTATTTGTAGATGAATTTCATGTCTGCTAGACTGACATTTCTAAACCTGGTATTATGTCAGGATCCTTCAGCTGATACCAAAGTAAGACAGACAGTCCTACCTGTATCACATTCCTTTTCTCTTCATCAGCTGTAACACACAGTTGATATATATAATATTGTCCTGGTGTATGTGCATTATGAAGAATGATGTTTGAGAAAGGTTACTATCAATAGCTAAACCATTAGCTGTCAAAATGCACAAGAAAGGCTAAAAATGAAGCAAAAATGTTTCAAGACAAGGTAAATTTTTTTTTTTATTTAATGATGTGTTACAAAATAAAGATAGAAAAAATGCAGGAATAAAATCTTTCCCTCTCCTTGCTGAGGTGTTAGCACAAGAAAAAAGTGGATAGCTGCAAATATGTCCCTGAGCAGCATGCCCGGACCACAACCTCAGGAATTATGCTCAGTTTAATACTGAGTAGAGCATAATTTAGAGGCCCCCTCCCCCCTCCTTTAATCTTTTTTCCAGTTTTCTTCTCTTGTCCTCTTTAGTCCTGAAAGAACTAAAACTGTGGTACACAGTATTCGTCTTTCTAATTGTGACAGTTTTGCCATTCAACTTGCCTGTTCAAAGAGAACCTTTTGGAACACCTATCAGGAACTATTTAGCTGAGGTAGTTCCCTTCAACATACCTGCAGGAGACTCCTTTAGCTGCATGGGAAGTGTAGAATGATCCAGGCCAGAGTGGGTGAGCTATTCCTTAGGCATATAGGGAACTAAGCTAGCTAGTGTTATGGCAAACTGGATACATAGAATGTAAGAATGCAGCATTTGTAAGTCCTTCTGTGTTTGCTGATGATAATACAGCCAGATCCTTAGAACTCTGGACATGATAAACTATAACCTCAACTCATTCTAATGAAAAAAAATTGTTTGTTCCATGTATTATTCCAGTAAAGTATTTATCACATCAACTAAATTTAGAAAGTAAAGCACCTCATGTTTCTTTGTTTATAATAGACATATTTCATACTGTGATTTATTTTATGCTACATTTCTTTTAGTTTTCTCATGAAGTGAAGGGGAAAAGCAGTTGTCAGCTATTTTTTTCTTTAATAGTTTCTTTTGTGTGTGTATGTCTGTACATTATTAACCAACCAGATGATGAAATATTAAATTTATTCTTTAATGGTCAAATGTGGCCATAATTATTTATTACTATTTAATTGACACATTTTTATCTTGACAGCCTTGGTGATTTTTGTAATTTCATTCCAGTTTGACTGTCTATTCCACACTATTCAATATCTTAAAATTCTGTTATTCATTTTGCCCGTTCACTCTGATGATGTATCAGCAGTATGATAATGCTCATGCCACAAATAAACATATACATTATCAGTGGATTTTTTCCTGATTATTGGTCAAAGTTGTTTTAGTACATTTAAAAATTTCTATATTGTAGTAAATATTTTGAATTAAAATGTAATTTTAAGAATTTTCTAGATTCTTGGAAAATTTATGAGCTGCCTGGTCACATGGTAAACTGGAAAGCAAAAACACTGAGTAATTGAAGAAAAGCTATTGAAAAGTGCAATATGCACGAATCATTTGTCACAATGAAACTTACAATATAGCTTATAGCTAAAGGTATTCTCAGATTTATCTATAGCATCATAAATTGCAGTAACATTAATATATACCTTCTATCAAGAAATATTCAAGTGAGTTTTGGGAAGCTAAATTTATACAATACCTTAACCTCATGGCAAATTTTCCCCATTAAATGAAACAATTTCAACACTTTTTTGCAGAATATTTATAACTTAAGTGATATATATAAATCATGGAGCACATTATAATAAATACTTTATCTGCAGCTACCTGTGTGTAAGGAACTACATATGTAGATGGTAACTGTGATGAAATATTGGATAAAATATAGATAAAATATTGCTTTGACCTCCAAAGAAGAAATAGAAAGCCATGCAGGAGATAAACAAACATAAGCAACTGCACTATAGCTGGCTGTGATAAACAGTGTAATAGTTCTGCTATAAAAAATGATTTTTTGCTAAAACACAGAGCAAGCAAGGAAAGAAAATTTATTTCTTCCTAACATGAGACCCACATTGTACCCAAGAACAAAAGAAACTGCAGAGTCTGACTCTGCAAATGCAACTCAGGGAATATCTCAGGAACAAGTAGTAGTTAGCATTCTGCTGAATGTAGCTAACACACAGGAAGCTTAGCTAACCTAAGTTTCAAGATGATTTTGTAGCTGCAAACTGAAGCATCTCAGAATTCAATAAGGAATCTGCTGGTTCTGAAAATAAAGGCAGAGTCAGGAATCTAAATGTCAAGAATCTGCTATGCTTTGCGTTTCTGGACATCATTAAAAGACCTCAACAATTTTGTTTTCTTTTCAAAGGCTCTTTTCTGCCTGTTTAGGTTGCCAGAACCTGTATACTTACCATTTCTTGTGTATGTATGCTAATGATTTGGCTCCTAAGAAATTTTGGAATTTCTTTCTTCTTCTGTTTTCCAAAATTTCCAGGAATTGACTGATCAGCAAATTCAGACAAACTTGGAAGAGATGATAATGTTTGCTTCAATAGTAGTACAAGAACAGTTGTCCAGTATGGGAAATGAAACATAATTTCAACTCCGATATCCAGAGTACACAAAGAACTTGAAAAATTAAATACCAAAGAAGTAAAAAAAAAACTCCATTAAAAGTGGGCTATAGAACTGAAAAGAAGGCTGGAGAGATGGCTCAAGGTTTGAAAATCTGCCTCACCAGCAGAAGGTCCTGAGTTCTGATCTATGACTTACATTAAAAACACCAGGCAGAGATGGTAGGAGCCTGCACTTCTTACCCTAGAAGGCAGAACCTGGGAAATCCCATAGGGAAGCATAAAGGAGGTAGATGCAATCCATGATGATTCCCAGTCATCTTTGGTCCTCCTTAGGGACATACAGTGTTCTCTCTCTCTCTCTCTCTCTCAATTTCTCTCTCTCTCTCTCTCTCTCTCTCTCTCATACACAACACTTAATTAATTAAGTTTAAAATTGAAAAAAAATTCTCACAAAATGTGATTCAAATGTTTGTTAAGCAACTTTGAAAAATATTCTACCTCCTTAGTCATTAGGGAAATGCAAATTAAAACCACCCTGAAATTTCATCTCACTCTAGTCAGAGTAACTATAATCCAAAACACAAGCAACAACAAATGCTGGAGTGGATATAGGGGGAAGGAGAACTTAATACACTGCTGGTAGGATTTTAAACTCATACAACTCCTTTGGAGATCAATTGGAGCCTCTTTAGTGAGTTAAAAATTGAAACCACCTGTAAGCCAGATATACTGCTCCTGGGAATATTTCCCAGAAACATTGAATACTGCTTCAGAGTCACTTGAACAACCATGTTCATAGCAGCTCTTTCCACAATAGGAAAAAAAATGGAACCAATCTAGATATCTGATGGTTGGCAGATGGTTAAGAAAAATGTGGAACTATATACAGTGGAATACTATTCAGATGTCAGGAAAGATGAACTAATAAAATTTACCAATAAATAGATGGAAACAGAAGAAATCATCCTGAGTGCAATTTCCCAGATGCAGATAGCCAGATGTTGTATGTCCTCCCTTATAGGTGGATCCTAGCATTATATATTCAGTTTGATGTAGAAACTCTTACAACACCCACAGATGCAAAAGAACACAAGCTAGGAGGAGGTGGTGGTAGAAGAAATTCCTAAAAGAATGGAAACAAAAGAACAGGGTTAGATAGTTAACAAAAAGTAAAAAAAAAAGTCTTTCATGTAAGAAAAAGTCTTAAATGGGAGAAAAGGATTAGGGATACTGCACAGTAGGAAGTGGAATTAGCCTCCAAGTAATTAGCCAACTGCTTACTAGCTACTAACCTATCCCCCACCATGAAAGGAAACATGTGTCCAACACTGTAGACCAGTCTAAACAATAGTGGATGGGAGAAAACTGACAGTAATCAGTACTAACCCACAGACACCAGGTAGTAATCATCTATTTAAAAACCTCTCATTTTATCTTTAGATAAGAAAAATTCATAGCACATAAACAAAGCACAGCCTAGTGCAATGGAAGGGCAGTGAAAGAGACAACAGCAACCAACCAAAGTGCTGAGTACCAGAAACTTTAAAATTCTCAGCTGATAGCAGGCAAAACAAATCTCTCCCCACCCTAAAGCTCAGGGAATCTTGAGGACAAAGGGGGCGGGAAATAAGTTTGTAAGAACCTAAAGGTGGAGATATCCACTACTGTTCAGGACATTCCACTCAAGACAGGATTGCTGCATCAAGGAACTTACTGTAATGAGGCGAATCCTCATCAAAACTGCACTGTGGCTGACATATCAACATTCCCGCATACATTAGCAGGGATTTCAGGAGAAATAATTACATCCAGGGGAAAACCTTATGATCTAGGGCTAGAAAGGTGAAGCAGAGTGCCCCTTTTCTTGGATCTATCCAAGGAAGGTTTACTTAATCTACCACAGAAGTCTGAGCCCCTACGAAAGCAGACAATCTGAAAGAAATCCTAGAGGCTACATGAGCACATAGGAAGGAGGGAAAAAGAATGGATTGATGAAAGGAAGGGAGAATAGGTGAGGAATGACAGAAGGAAGGGATAAGGAAAACTGCACAGGAACAACCACCCATTGTGTTTATAAGATTAGAAAAACAAAAATAATTTAAAATTTAAATGTTTTTAACATATTGTTGATGTGCAGTTAAGTAAGTGTCCTAAAATTCCACTTCTTTATTCTCAATAAAGTTTCTGATCAAGTGACTAGCACACAGTCTGTTACTACTATTTAGATTCATAAATCTGTAAGTATTAATAGCTCTGAATATTTAGTGGATTATGGAACAAAATATGATCTCCTAGTTTAACTCCTATAGCATTTTGAAGGATAAATACCACCATTGTACAAAAAAATCAGAGTAGACAGTAGGTCTAATTTCAGAGCAACTGACAATACCAGATTTTTAAAGTTACATGAAGAGAGTCGTTTGTTCCGTTGAGACCTTGTCAAAATTTAACAAGTAAATACAGATAACATATGTAACCATTAGAGTTTGGGAACATGGTCTGGTGGCAAGAAAATGGTGCTTGAAGTGAATCACAATAACCTTCCTGTTCAACATGGGCCAAGATTAAGCCTTGGAAGACTGGAAGGTTTGAAGGCAACTATTTAAGATCCTTTCACTGAGAAAGAAGCACTCCACTTGGATACCAAGGGGAAAGCCAAAGATATAAAATAAGTGGGAAATGATGATGTGATGGAGACCTATTAGATTTTTATTTTTATTTATTTATTTATTTTTTTGCAGAGCGGAGATCCTATTTTATGTCTCTGGGCATGAATTTTAAGTGGAACCAGTCAGGAGAAATATCAAAATTTGTCTTGTGTTGAATGCTGCTCTGTCAGAAACTATTTTATTTTGTGCATCCACAGATGAGCATGAGCTAAAAGTAGCCTCATGTAGAAGCATATTAAAGGATGGTGTGTTCAGTTACAGATTAACTGAAGCAAGTTCTCATACCCAGTCATTGATATTGAAAGTCTAATTTTAGTGATGAATGATGTTTTCTGCTTTTTCACAGGCCTCATAGCGAAAGTTTGTGTTCAGAGGCTATCAACCACGCATTTATTCCTCTGTAAATGTGAACTATGGTCATTAGTTTATTTGTTTTAAATATGGAAATGTAAGTTTCCATACAGCTCTAGCAGCTGAAGAACGCTGAAAGAGTAATGATCTTGATAGCATGATTAGTCAGATCTTGTTCTTCTCCAAAAGCAAAGGTTAGAAGATGTCTACATTTCAGCAATACTGTAAACAAAGTGATTTTTTTTATAATGTTATTTTTGTATATGCAATGAGCAATGTCTGCTTGGGACTACTTTCATACTTACTTAGTTAAGATGGAAACAAGTTTTTCAAGTGATTTCAAGATAGAAGTGACCCACGAATGTCTCTAACCAAAGGTTAAAAGTCAGAGTGAAGCAGTCTAGAGTTGGTGACCACAGAGAGCTACATCCTAGTTCTGCAGTTGCAGAACTCTAGGTGCCACCATGTGACACTTATTAATGATTAGGGATATAACGAGGGGATAGCTACACAAGTGTCTTGCTACTGAGCATTCCTTCAGTGTCCTTCCTGAGAAGATGCATACATCTGACTATTTTGTGGTCATTATCTCTGCAAATGCTGTCTTCATGTTGTGTAATTTCCAGTACCTTCACTGGTTTTGTCACCAGACTTAGGGTTTCTACCTCTAATCTAACATTCGCAGCAGTCTTTGCTTTGGGTGAGGCCTAATAGTGCTGTAGCTTTTCTTTTTCTTTTGTTGCTATGAGATAACACTCATACTCAAGCAATATAGAGAAGAAAGGTAATAATATTTATTTAGATTGGGGGTTATGTATCAAAGTGCATTTGCAAAGGTCAGGAACATTTTTTAGGGGTGAGAATACTTCTACCATGTGGCTTTTGGAGACTGAGCTCAGGTGTCACATGAAGCACCAAGTCTTTCTACCTGATGAGCCATCTTGCTGTCCCTATGTTTGGGCCCACGAATCAGCATAAACCCAGACTTTCATGCAGGAAACAAAAGTGGGAGTGGTAGGAATTTATTAGACATCTAGTCAGAGGGAGCCTAGCATGTCCTCCATCATCTAAGCCCATTTTATTGTAGCACACAGGGCCAAATTCTTTATAGGATTATGTAAAATGTATATATTCTGGCTAACAAAGAAAGACAGAAGTGATAGCTACTTGTGTGGGACCAGACATGATATCTCCAGGTAGTGTTAAAAGAAAGTATGACACGTGATTGCTAAAAAGGAATGGGCAATGAATGTCTCAAAGCAGAGTACTTGGTCCATGGATTAACATATCTCAAATACATAAGGAGGGCACTTTAGGGGAAGGTTATAACCCAGCCATTCCTGAGAAGAACAAAAACTATTCAAGAACAGATAGGACTTTGAACTTAACCAGGTTTCTCATTACTTTCCTGATCTCACCAGAAGGGGAGGGCATATAGTCTAGCAGATAAAAAGTAATCATTTTGCAAATGGGTGATGGACCCCTCCCTCAGTGAGGTTTCCTACTCTTATTACATCTACCCTTGAATGTGCTATTACAACAAGACTCCAGTTTAACAGCTTTTTGTCTCTGGCCAGGGGGTGACATACAGTGCCCAGCAGAATGGAGTGAAGGGAATTGCAGGAGCAGCAAAACTGCAAAAGAAAATCAACAAACCACAATCCAGAACTTCAGAGACTCTATCAATCACATAGAACTAGGCCAGCCTAATCTCTCCCCATCCTGGAGCTCAGGGACATTTGCGGAAGAGGGGGCGGTAAGATTGTAAGAGCAAAAGGATGGGAGGAGCAACGATTTGCAAGATTCTCAACAATAGTTGGGGCCAAAGCAATCATAATGGGACTTTGCATGCCCTGCGCAATGTCCAGCGCACTGTTGCCCTCATAAAGTCTAGCATCTGTTAAGGGCACCGAGACCCCTGGAGGCAAGGGATTGACAGCCATAGTAGTGATCTTATGCTTAAGGGGAACAAGAGAAAGGGCTTATGGAAATGCCACTGGGTCCTTATATGTCATCGGAGAGGAGGACCCAGTGGAGAGTCAGGCGTACACAATAAAGGACTCTCTGGGAATTGGGTGGGAGACACTGGGGGAAGGGGAGGGGGAGGAGGGGGGAGGGAGGGAACTGGTAAAAAATTTTAAAATGTATAATTAAATTTTTAATAAAAAAGAACAGATAGGAGGTAAACTCAACTCCCAGAGGGAGGAATTTGCCTGCCATTGTCTATGCAGACAAGAGGCAAAAGTCAACTCCCAAAGGGAGGAATTCACCTAACAATTGCCCATTTCAGATGCTAATGTGTCATTCTCCAGAAAGCAGGCTTTAGGCCTGACAATCCCCACAGCCCAGCATACATGGTCATTAAAAATGTGGATTATTTTAGGGGGCTGAAGAGGTGGCTCAGGGGTTAAGCCTGCGCCTTGCAGGCGGAAGGTCCTGAGTTTGGATCCCAGATCCCACGTATAGACAGACGCCAGGTGCACAGCGGGGGCAGCCTGCGCTTCTGGTCCTGGTAGGGCGGAGCCTGTGAACCCGCGGAGCCTGTGAACCCGCGGAGCCTGTGAACCCGCGGAGCCTGTGAACCCGCGGAGCCTGTGAATCCCGGGGCAGAAGGAGGTGGAGGCGTCCATGGTGGTTCGCGAATTCGTCCGTGGTTCTACACATACACAGACACACATACACACACACACACGCGCGCGCACGCACATACACACACACATGCACACAGTTGAATAAAAAATAATAGTAAAAAATGTGGATTATTTTAATCTATAAACATAAAAATACTTTTGAATATTTTATAACAAATGGCTTTAAATAGAATTTTTTATATAAAAATATGTAACATTGGTAAATTATAGTACAAATGTTAATAGAAGAAATTGTAGATCAGAAAAGCCAAAAGGAAATAAAACGCATATAACAATGAATGGAAGTATAACTGGTTTTGAGGGTTTGATGTCAGACAGGTAGAAAGCTATACTTCGTGGGGTTTAAGGTTTTTGTGCTTTTTTTTAAAAATGCTGGGATATAATAATTAACAAGATTAATTTAGACCATGGTGAACCATTTTAAGCTTCTAACACATTTATTTGCTATGAGGAAGCACAAGTTCTTTGGGACATTAAGTGGCATTTGCCATTGAGAACAAAAAGGAAGGCCACTGGGAGCCCTTTGCTGTTTGAAGAGAATGATAAATTGATTTATTTCCAATTTCCAATTTGCATTTTTTTCTCTGAGCTTTTTTTTATAAGTCATATAATCATAGTAGCTCATATGTGTGATCTTATCAGATGGGAGGCTAATGCAGGAGGATTTTTTGCAGATCTGAGAATAAGCCTTGATCACATAGTGATTTTAAGCACAGCACATGACACAAGTATGAGACTTTAATCTCCACAAAAAAACAAAGAACAAAAAAAGATCCAGTTTTCAATTTAAAAAATCACTTTCAGATATTCCCTATGTATATAATATAATAAAATTTTAGCTCTTGCATATTTTGTAATTCTGGAAAACAAGGCCTGGGAAAACTCATAGCAAACAAGAAGAAGATAGAAAAATCCAGGATAGTTCCCAAAGTCACACTTGGGTCTCTGTAGGCACACACTCAAGTGTTCAACACACACACACACACACACACACACACACACACACAGACACGAATATCAAGGAAAATTAGATTAATAATCACATAAGAAGTCATTATTTACTTACTATGTAGTTTTTTACCTCAAAGCAGAAAACTTAATTGAAAGAAAAGAAAAACTCATGAGTAATAATTGGAGACTTGATAGGAGAGGGCTTTATAGTGATGTATTTTGACTTTGATAACTCCATGGTCTTTTTCTTAGCTTGTCCATGCTATGGAGCACATTTTCAAATACTCTGGATAGTGTAGAGCTTTAATATGTATTATCTCAACAGAAAAAACAAATCAATAGAAGTGAGCCTTTGAAATTGTTAGCAACCCTGTTATCCAGCCTTCTTCACTGGCTTTCTTGCTTAAGTTCAGTCCCAAATTCCCTGAGAAAGTGGACTGAGCCACTGTGCCATGCCTTCTTGTGCCCTGAAGAACTTGCATGCTATAATACTGTGAAAAAAAATCAACCTTTCCTTCCTTATTTCTGTGAAGTAATTTTGTTACAGAATCAGAAAAGCAACAAATATAGGCAGTTTGATTAAAACAATGACTGATCAAATTATAGTAGAAAGGCCATATTTTTCTTATTCCTCCAAGGAAATCACAGAGCTTAGAAAGAAGCAAGAACAGCAAGATCTAAACAGAACCAGGTTCAGAAGATAGTGCCAGAGAGGACACAATTAAATATCCAACACACATCAATGTGAAAGAAAAGAATGAGGTGGCTCATTTAATTCTGCTTTTTTTAAAAAAAATATTATTTGTGGCAAAGTATCACCATACAGATCAGACTAGCCTAACACTGGTGGTTTTCCATCTTCAACTCGCTGAGTACTGGGATTACTTCCATGTGCATCAATGCTAAGTCAGTATTAACAAACATTTTTGGAGCATTTCTAAACTCTAATATAGATGTGACCTTTAACCCTATGTGATATGTGGTATAATTTCCATGTACTACATATAACTGTGAAAAGATAGTGGACAATTTGTGTGACTCTAGAGAGTATTAAAACAAACAAACCATAATAACAGTGTAATTCAGACAGAGAACATGCGTCAAATAAGAAATTTGAGCAATAAATCTTTCAAGGAAAGATAATACAGAATACACATAAAAGATTAAAACACAATATCTGGGAAGAATTGAAAGTATTTTGCTGGATTAGACATTCCAGCACCCCAGAGGAAACTGAGTTCCAAATACTGGGGATGAAATTACGAACTTGATGCAGAGATGATAGTGTCCAAACGAAAGACTGGAAAACAGTTAAATGTGTTTTGTTCCTAAGGATGAATGGAAGATAATTAGAAGAAAAGCACACATGCAGAAAAGTAACACAGGAATGGCTCAGAATTTTGTACTGGTGGAAAGATTTAGGAAAACATTGACCTGAGTTAATATAAGAAAACAAATAGAAACAAACAAATATTTCATGCATTTCTGAATTCTAATGGTTCCTAAAAGCCACAATATGGAAGTGTAGTGAACTGGACTATATATTAACTGTTATGATTGCTTTTTAATTTTTTTTCAAAATTATTGTTTTATGGGTTGACTGGCATGTATACAGGATGACAGAGTATAAATTGTTTTGATGAAAGAACTGGAATGAATCTATGTATGTCAAGTGGACACTTTAAACACTTACCTTTAAACCCCTGGAATAATGCAGCCCTCAGCCTATGAATATGAAGACTCTTATCACTCAAAATTGATCAAAGAAAACAAGTACAACATATCTTAGGACTGAAAGTAAAGGACAGAAGAGTATTTAAATATGAACAGAACATCCAACTGTCTTCAGTATGCCCCAATGGTAAAGGCACCTTACAGCACAGAGGGTAGGACAGAATGATCAGAGCCAGATGGGGAAGGAGCACTGAAAACAGGGATCACTAGATACCAAACCAATCAAAAATGAGCACACTGAAACCACATTGACGCACAAGACCTAAGCAAGATTTATCACAACACATGCACAGTAAACAAGGGGTAAATTCAGTTGTTCCCATTTCCCTTGGACAGCACATTAATGAAATAATCTGGCCACAAGAACAGCCCCTTCATACATCACACTGTGTGTACTGCCACAGATACCCATATACATGCGAGAAGTGACATCTCTTAGGGAACTCAGGGACATCTTATCAGGAAAAAGCTATCAGTCAGTAAGAGGAGAAATGAGATGGGGTAGTGGAGAGTGGGGACACAGGGGAGTAAAAATCCACTGTAATTTTAAATAATGGAAATGAATTTGCAAAAAGAAATGGAACATCTCTCCAAGTATGAATGTTAAGAGGTCATCAGACTTTGGATAGGAGGCTTTAGTCAGAAGTAGGACAACAAAGAGGTAATTTTTTTTAAAAAGTTTCATCACAAGATTAAAGCTTTCAGTCAAATTATTCCAAAAAATGAATTAAGAGTTCAGGAGATGAAATTTATAAGTGTACATTTTCAAATGTGGACCAGGCTGATATGCCCAGGTTCATGAAACTATGGTGTGTAGGATATATTGCATAAGGAATGGACAGCAAGTAAAAGCTTCAGGCATGTTGTCTTCATATTAAATGTTGCCTCACATGAATTATTCATGTCCATAGTTACAAAAATACTTTCATGGCACTGGAGAGTTGGCTCAGAGGTTAAACTTTTGTCTCCCAAAGAGAAGGAACTGGTTTGGATACCAGATCTTAGATGAAAAACTCCAGGTAGAAATGACAGCAGCCTACACTTTTGGAAAGCAGAGCCTGATAAATCTCCAAAGCAAAACAAAATAAAAAATAGAGTAATTCAGGATTAGTCCACAGTGATACACAGTGTTTTTTGATACACACACACACACACACACATACACACATACACACACACGTGAGTGTGTGTACATGCAGACAACAGCAAAATACTCCCAGAAACACAACAAAGTTCATTAATACAGTAATTTAATTACAAAATTTGAATCCATTTTCCATTTAGAATGATCAAGAGCAAGCTAAAATCTGATTCTTTAACTGTTCTCTTTCAATGGAAGATCAGGGATGCGAGAACCACAACTGATCCAAGTGCAGAGAATCAACAATTATCAAGTATTTAGCTTTAAACTGGACATCAAATTCAAATCCTATCTCAAGACTCAGGGAACTTCATAGAAGAGGTAAGAACATTAAAGCCAGTGCGTGGGGAGATATACTTCCAGATTGAATCCTCTGGTCATGACAAGGCTGCTATATCCAAGATCTCACTACAGCAATGTCCCCTTCCAAAAGTCATGCTTGGTAATTGACATGTTAACAGTTCATCTTGGATAAGGGAAAAGTATCAAGAATTAATACACCTTCCTGAGATAATATTGAAGATTTAATGCCAGATTGGAGAAGAGCAGCTTCTTTATTCAGCAACTTAACACTGATGGGTCATTCATGCTCTAGTGGGTATTCAGAAATTTCCAGTTTAGGCATCTCAGATAAATCCCAGCAGTTCATACAAGCAAAGAAGATGTGGAAGTAGAAGGGATACATCGCTGAGAGGAAGTCAGCAAGGGAAAAATATACATATTTTTATTTATGTATGAAAGTGTCAAAGAATAGAGCTAATTACTCAAATGTTAGCCATATTTAGCAAGTTATTGATATTTTCATTGTTTCATGATATTAGCTTTTAAAATCATGGTAATAAATTTTTAAAACAAGTTATTATAAGAATACAGTTACTTAATATGTGAGAACTCCTAGCATACTTCATAAATAGAATTACTGGATATGTTTTAATTTATCATTAGCAATAATAAGTAACATTATCACTACTATTCAAAGTAGGATTCTCCATAGCAAACAAAAGTATCTGTTTGAACTATTCACTGAGACAAATCCTGACCCTTTCTTAAAAGAACTGAATTTGCTGAAATATGCAAACATTACTGAGGAAAATGATTTTTAATTACTTTCCTTGGGAATATGAATTTAAGATGCTGGATTATTTGACCTCCCATGGAAAATTAACACTATTTCTATAAAAGTTTATTTTATTGAATGTACCCTCTAGTGTTTAATTATCACAATTTGAGACTGTGTTTGGGTACATGTAACAAAAAGATGCCTGGTGCTGAGCCTTAACATAAACAGCCAAAGCAAGCTTCCCAGAAATACAGCACATTGCTCCAAGATCTTTCTATTATCTTTACCATGGCAAAATTGTTTCAGTAACTTTATATTGCAAAATTATACTCCACCTATGGCTAAATGTTAATAATGCACTAAATAATTACAAAGACAAGCAAGCAACATTAAGAAGATCTCAAAGAAAATGTCAGCAGAAATGCACAAACACTAATTCAAACTTCATGAATAGAACAATCTGCAAAGGATGATGAGAGATAGTGTTATCAAACTGATGCTTTCTCATTCTAGTAAAAAACCAACCTAAGAGAAGACAGAAAAAAAAGAAGCGAGTCACATAATTAGTGAAGTGTAAATACTTCTAAATATTTTAAGCTTATCAAGTGTAATTGAGAATACACAAATATAGACACGTTAATTTACTATTTAAATATGTCAATATTTGAACAAAATGTTGTGAACAAGAAATGAGCATCACTGGTGGATGTTTATGTATTCCACACATGAATGCTCCAATTCTAACATTTTATAATTTTTGCAAATTCTGTGACCTTAAATTACTTGGTTTGAATATATGGTATTCAGTGTTAAGTAGTTCACTTCAAATGTCTTTTCATCACAAAAATTTTCAGTGCTATTGATACCACTGGTAATCAAAGTAGTCACTATGTGTTGACCTCAGTAAATATTTGTAGACAACAATTGTCAAGGTCTTGTAGTAAATATTGACAATTTCTGATTGCTAGAGACAGATGATAGATATATAAAGGGCTTCTCCTGCCTCAGAATCTCTGAGTGTATTGCCATGAAAATATGACTCAGAGTGATTTTTGATACCATCAAAGATATATTTCTCTAAGAGCACAACATACATTCATATAAGTTATTCTGTAACATTTGTGTTTGTATTCTTTCAGGTTTACCAGAAAGATATTGAAAGCATTAGCTGAATTCAAAACAAGAGAAAAATCATAAACTTATAGTAAAATGAGTCATATACTATTGGATTTAGATATTTCAAACTTATTAAAGCAAAATAATGGGAGAGAGGTTAATGGAGAGAAAGAGAGAGGGAAATTGACGATGCAGCAAAAATATTTTATGGCTAATAGAGGCTTGAGCATCACAAATAATATTTATGAAAAGAATCTTTAAATTTTTTTTTTTTCTAAATAGTTATTAACTGTGCGTAGCGCCGTCTTGTGTGTGTGTAGTCGTGATGTGTAACACCTACGAATCGCGAACCACCATCTACCTCTTCTGCCCTCTGTTCACAGCTCGCACCAGTACAAAGCGCAGGCCGCCCCGTTCGTCTTCATACGTTCGGATCATCGGGACCTCCGCTGCAGGCGAGGCTTAACCCTGAGCCACCCTCCACCCGAAAAGATCTATGTTCACAATGCTAATTAACTTCTGCAATATTTACTTAAGGATGTATAATGAGCTTATGCAAGATCTCTGAAAATATGAATTCTTGATCAAAGTCCTTAATGTGCTAATCAATCACCACTGAATTGTGAATTCCTAATTAGAATCCTATGAATGTCTTCTATCCATGTGTATGATTTAAGGTAAAATGAGCCACAACACATATTCATATATAAATATTCTGTGTTAATTAAGTATGACATATTTTTAAATATTTGACATTTTCATATATAAATATAATTATATATTTTCACTCCTTACTAACCAATCCCATCTTCCCTCTTTTCATGATTCATTTTTTCTGCTTTCCAGTAAGTTTCCTTCTTACTTTCACATTTATTTGTGTATGGCCTGTTTTGTTTTTTTTTTTTTTTTTCTGGGATATACCTTAGAGCTTTCTGGAGCTTAGAAGATATATCTGTAGGCAAATCCTTGAATAAAGAAGTTCTAAGTCTCCAGTCTGAGGTTAATCTTCAATAGTGTTTCAGGAAATTTTATTGGTTCTTGAGACCTTCCCCCTTTCATGACAAAATGTTGATAGACCAAATATTGTACAGTTCTTGTGGCAGTGGACACCACTGAAATAAATTTTTGGGTGCAGCAACCCTGTCATGACAAGAATAGTCAGCATTTCTCACCATCATCAGGATCTTACATTTTTACCACCGCCTTTTCTGCAAGGTTTCTGGGGCTTTCAGAAGGAGGACATTTAGCTATCCTGTTTAGGAGTGAGGAGTCCACTAACACTTAATCTTAGCACTTTGGCCAGTCATGGTCCCCTATATTAATATATTCCATTCATTGCAAAAGGACAAATTTTAAGTTTCTAATACACTCAGTGTATATATTAGAACCAAAACACAAAGTTGAATATGATACTAATCAGTTGCCATGGAGTGTTATGGGGACTTCCCTAGTGGTTACAAAGTGCCGAGTACTAGACAATGACAACAGCAGATCAGGTGACATTTAGAAAGAAGAAGACAAAGCAGTGAGAAATCCAGGGAATCCTGAAATCAGATATGTTGCCTGGATTTCCTGTGGGTATCCTGGCAAAACATTGGCTTTGTAAACTATGGACCATTCATGACTCGAACTTGTAGATTATTTTTGTTGTTTGATGTCTTGTGTTGATTGATCACAGAAAGGTAAATATTCTTTAAATTTATAATTTCTGGTTTTATCTTATGTCTGCTTAAGTGCTTTATATTTTGAAAAACACATTGAAATATATGTGTGCTTAAAATTTCTATTTCTCATTTTGTATTATGAAATCAATCTATTTTATTTCGTGTCTGACTGTTAAAATGTTCCATTTTGAAGCTTCCTATGGTAATAAATTTAAACTTGAAAATATCAGTAGTGGGCTGGAGAGGTGGCTCAGGGGTTAAGCCTCCGCCTTGCAGGCGGAAGGTCCCGAGTTTGGATCCCACGTATAGACGCCAGGCGGAAGCGGGGGTCGCCTGTGCTTCTGGTCCTGGTAGGGCGGAGCTTGTGAATCCCAGGGCAGAAGGAGGTGGAGGCGTCCATGGTGGTTCGCGAATTCGTCCGTGGTTCTACATATACAGAGACACACACACACACACAGACACACACGCGCGCGCACATACACACGTACATGCGCACAGTTGAATAAATAATAATAATAAAAAAAAGAAAATATCAGTAGTGTGAATGTGCTACAAATTTTGAAAAAAGAAGACAAACAATGAAGCAACTTACATGAACATTTCAGTTATTTCACCATATGCATCTTCAATAAAAAGACACATAGACAATTATGGTATGTCAGAAACTGAAACACAGTCTGTTTTCACCAACTTAAAAGCATACTTAAAAATTCATGTAATTTTCACTGACAATGAGAAATCAACATATTTTATAATAATTGTATATTCATTAAAACCACAATATTTAGCATACTATAATCTGATTGTCTCAGCTGTCATCAAAAAGGGATGACCTTAAGGTCATAGTATTTCAAAACAAAATCTCGATGATAATGTCTAGTACAGTTAATTATTCAAAATTTATTTCAAGGTCTCATAATTACAAAATGTTAATATTTTACATTGTATGTTATACTGTTTTCTTGTTAAAATAATTATTCAAACCAAAAGTATAGAGGCAAAAGTATATATTTTCTTTCTCATCTATTAATCAAATGTCACATCTACCTTAAACAGGAAGTGATGAACTGTACCCTGCCTGAATGGGTGACTAAATATTTCAGCTTCATAATTCTGAAGTCTTCTTAGGGTACTATTGGAGACTCCCTCAACTAATCCATATTTAGTTGAAGGAAAAAGTAAGGGGGTCAATGGGTATTACTCACAGTTGTATATTTTTAAACAACTGACTCTGTATTCTTGTGGTATATGCTGTTCACAAGACTAGTCCAGGAAAGACTTATGCAACTGGTAATCACAAATAAATAATAGCTAAAACCATTTGTCACCTATCACCCATAGACTAGTGTTACCACGTTACATGTTAAATACTTCAATATTTCCTCGTAATAAGAAGATTGCTGCTGTTAATGAAACAATATCATTACTGACATTCAATTAGAATGATTTTTGAGAACTGACATAAAAGGTGTAGAGTATATTACAAGTGAACTTTTTTGTAGTGTAGATGGAATGGCTTGATTCAAATGCAACAAGGGAATATATAGGTTTAAACAAAGAGTTGGGAAATGAATGCAGTTAGTGAAAGTAATGGGAGCACTGCTTGTATCCCATGGGAAATGATCAGTAACCATACCAAAAGCCTCCTCTAAGAATGATTAGGTAATACATCACAAGTTGGAGATACTATATAAACTAGACCAAAAGCACAATTAAAATACAAAGAAAAATAATCTGAGGATAACTGGTTCCTCAAGGCCATAGGCGATAATAGGACCTACTTGAAAGAGTAGAAAGAAATTATTTCCATGGACACAGAATACACCAAAGTATTGTGACTACAAATGTGATTCTGAATTTCCATATTATGTCTTTATATTATTGTTATTGGAGTAAGTTTAAAAGACACAGTTTAGACCTCAGTAGGTTAATTCCTTTAGCAAAAAAAAAATATTTTGATACAGCATGAAGGAAGAATTCTTGTTTCCATATTTTGTTTGGATTCTTTTAATATGTGTGATATGCATGTCAGCATTGCTGCATATTAATATGTTTGAAGGAGCATGTTTTTTGGTGGTATGTTTGTGAAGACCTAAGTTCACAACGGGTGTCTTCCTTTATCACCTTCCACTTTATTCTTGGAGGCAGAGTCTCTCAGTTGGAAACAGAGATCACTAACAAGTACAGCTGGCCATGGTCCCCTGGGGAGCCCATGTCTCCACTTCTCAAGGGCTGGGAAAACCGCTGGCAGGCACAGCTTATCAACTTTTACCTGGACCCCAGGACAACATTCAGAAGTCAGTTCTCTCCTACTGTTTGTGCTTCCAAAGCATAAACTCAAGTTGCTAGGTTTGCATGGAGGCATTTTACTTATGAAGTCTATGTAACTAGCTGCAAGTTTCTCTCTCTCTCTCTCTCTCTCTCTCTCTCTCTCTCTCTCTCTCTCTCTCTCTCTCTCTCTCTCTTTAAGTCAGAGTTAATTAGAAGAGAAAAAGAACAGATTCATAGATGTGAATCTGTGAGGGACAAGAGAGCCCTAGAGAATTCAAATATTCTAGGCATGGAATCCATGAGGGGTGAGAGAAAAGTCAGATAGCAACTGATGGACTCTGGTTGTAGAGTACCCTGAAGGGCAAGGGAGCCCAAGTTTCTCTTAGTCAATGAATATTGGACTTGAAAGGCTCAGGTTTAAAAATTTGCCTCACAAGCAAAAAGACCTGAGTTCAGATCACTAGATCCCATGTAAAATAATGTGCAGTGGATGTACCTGGGAAACTCCAAGGGCAAAGCAATAAGAAAATGGAGCAGTCTAGAATAATTCTTGAAGTCCACAGTGACATACACTCAAGTATCCTTGCATATGCTTTCCTACAGACATTTGTGCACTCAACTATTTGCAACACACACAAACACACACACACACACACACACATTTATGTATATACATGAAAAAGAAAAAAGTAAATAAATGAGTCTGTGTGCCCAGTCCCCCAACATACTTTCTTGAATTTACACAAGGTTATTTTATGTGTTCGATTTGCAGTGAATTTACCTGTTAACTTGTTGCATTTTACAATGGCAGAATCTGAAGCATTACCCATGGCTTACTGCATCTACACCTGTGTCACAGCTAGATTTCCAGATCACTTGTCAGCAGAGTAGAGTTAGAAATCACTAAGTAATTTTTGCCCCCCAAAATCAAATAAAGAATTTGGTCACAAACTGTTTTCTAAAAAGAAGACATCATGCAGTATGTCTCCAGAATATAAATAATCTTTTTCTGTGAAATATTTTCCTGTGAAACACTGGATTTCCTCAAAATCTCTGAAATTATACAGGAGTGGTTATGTTACAAAAAATGAAGCAAGCATATTTCTTATAGAAAAATTAAGAATGTAACATATTTGATTATCATTGTCAGCAGGTATAATTTCATGATGCTGAATTCAAATGGGAAATATGTATATGATTAAATACATTGTTAGGTAAACATGCATATTTCTTAAAGGAGGAGCTGAGAAACTCTCAGAATTTTTTACTTCATTGGACCAGATCCCCAAAGGCCAGAAAATAACAGTAGTTCCAAATAGATTAAACATGAGTTATGAGTATGACTCCTATGCACTGCCATTTCCTACATCCTTGAGACACCAGTACTCTCATATAATATAATGTAATAATATATTGAATAATGTAATATACAACAAGTAAGCACACGTGTGGCGCTGTGCACCAGTCCCAGGAAGTTGAATATACTTTTATCCATCAGAGTCAAAATATCACACACACACACACACACACACACACACACACACACATACACACACATATTGACATATGTACACACAAACACACATACATGTATACGCACATGCATACATGCACGAACATACATATTTGCTACATTGAATTTTCCCCAAAAGATTAAGTAAAATGTATTTCAAACACATAACCAGTGTATGCTATTAATGAGTATATAGTAATATTAACCAACAAGTGAAAAGTTGAGAGAAAAGAGATGTACCATTGTACATGAAAGGGGTATTATTAAGTGAAATATCAATAAAGGTTTATCATTATATGTGATGTTGAGGGATTCGCAAAACTGGGATCTAGCCACTAGATAATGACTTTAAGAACTGAGATTTTTCTTATTATTTTTCAGTCTTTAACATTACATCACTATGCTACTAACCAAGGGATAAAGTGATTTTATATTTTTTACGTCATCTGTAAGAACAGAAAAAAATGAACAGGTGGACTTGAAATTAATCTTTTGACACAGCACTCATTTCCACTATTTTTATATCTCTTTGTGTGTGTGTGTGTGTATATATATATATAATTTAAATTTAAATTTTGGGAATCATTTTCAAATATAGCCAATACACATTACAAAATACACTGAGTATTCTGAGATGTCAAGTTACAGGAACAGAAAAATTGCCAAGTATGTGAAGAACTCATTGGTTAACAAGTGTCAATGATACTGTTTCTAGTTACCAGTAGTGTGTCTAAGCAAGTAGGTTTCCAATACTGGTTGTATGGAATTGAACCTTGGTTCTCTCCTGAACTAGGTGACTTTGTTCTTCATATTTCTCAGTGTTTTTATTATTTTTAATTTTTCTATTTATTATTAATAATTTTATATACAAACAAAATGAATTTTTACCAAAGCAAATAATGTTTCTGTCCATGCCCCCATGTCTCTTCCATCCCACATCCTTCTTTCTCCCTCATCACTTCCTTCACACATCCATCCCTATCCCCCTTATCCTCATTCTGTTTGCATGTTTTCCACTCTTAAAATGTTTCTCTTGTGTTTCACCCAGACTACTCACTTTCTATATTTAGTTATTTGTCTGAAGAAGAAAAGATTGAAGAAGAAAAGACAAAACAGCATTGAAGGGAAAAATAAGCAGTAAAAATGCTTTACTTTTGCTACATATTCCCACTGATGCGCTTAAGTAATCAAATATGTATCAGTTAACATAATTACCTTAATTAATCAATTATGTACTCTTATGGGTCCAAGTAAATAATAACTTCTCGTTGTTCTCTATTCAGAAACTGTATAACATAAAACAAGAGTCACAGTGGCTTGTAGTACTAACTTGATACACATAAATATAACTGAATAGCATGATTTATTGGTAAAATAATTCCTAATATGAATAAATGAACTGTTTGCCATTGCTGCATAAGATTAATTTTCATTGACTACACATCCAAACAAAAATGGATGAATAATTCAAAAGCCCACAGAGGGTATTTTATAGAGTCTCTGTAAGATTATATACCTTAGAGCAAAAGATTTGAACAAATGAATATTTAATTCTATTTATTTTCAAGAAGTTTATTTTTAAAAATAGAAGTACAATACCTTAAAGAAAGGGAACATAAGATAATTATTATCTTGGAGTCATTTTCCTAATATATGTATTACTTAAAATAATGTTGGTGATATTCCACAGAAAGATGTAATAATTGACATGATTTATGCCTATTATACAGGATAAAATGTGTTATGCCTTAAACATATATGAACTGTAACTGTTCAAATGAAATTAATTTAAGAAGATTAATTATAAATTCAATTCAATTCAATTAGTTCAAAGTAAATATTATACTGAAACAAGTAATGAACTTTCACCGAATCTAGTGATGTTGCAGTACATGTGTTGCTCCATTAAGAGAGCAAAGAACAGTCATGATCCCAAGATGAATAGTATGCTATTGTTTTGGGGAAGCATGTAGTCTTCTGTGAATGTTTATGGTTATTATATTCTACTTCTGACTAAAATCAGAAATACCTATAGTAAACATAGTGATAATTTACATGAATCTACACACAACATTTCTCAGCTATTTATTAAGAGAAGAATACTCTCAAATGAATTTTATATCGATGAAGCATAAAAGTAGGAAATATGCATGAATAAAGAGTTTTCCCTATGTCTTTATTTTCAATTGGGATGAAAATGTATCTAGTGAATGTGTAGAAAGTTAATGGTTAAAAAACAACAAAAATAGGAACTAATTATTACCATAGAAAAATAAATTCTATCCATTGTAGTTTTGAGCTCTTGAATGAGTCTAAATTTCCTTCTTCAAATAGGTGTTTGAATATGCATTGCAATAAATTTGTCACAAACACATAACCTAGTGAAACTGATTACAGTATAAATCCCAAATGACATTACATTGTAACAAGTAAGAATGACTCTTTCTGTTCCTTTAAAAATACAGTTAGAATTATTTTGAATAGTTGGTATCTAGAAAATTGGAAGAAATTGTGAGAAGTAATATTTGAAAAAGGGATGTGGCTCTTATTCAAAATTGTGAAACTGAATCCTATTGATAATAATTCAGCCTTTCAATGAAATTTCCATCAAAATTCTCTTCTAGGATGTTCCTTTAGAGAACGCTATTTGTGATCAAAATGTGAGAATTTATTTTATTTTTATATTTTATATAAATATTTTATATAAACATAGTATATAAATATTTAATATACTTATATATTAAATATTTAATATATTTTATAACAATTTATTTTTGTGCTCTCAAACAATGTAAGTAAATGCTTGAACTTAATAATTTTTAAATGCTATGCCAGAAATCTTAATGCTGTCTTTTCATACCCCACAGATACCCAAGAAATTTTGCAGTTTACTAAGAAGGGTTGAGAAACTTCAGTTCTGGCGACTTGAAACCCTAAATTAGAAAAGGCATCCTTCCAAATACTTGGAGCATAGAACTTGACTTTCTAGCTCTCTTTGTCAACTACCAAGCTCAGTGCTCTGAGTTGATGAAAGTTATTTAAATTATAGAATTTAAAGACAGTGCCACCAAGCCTTTTCTCATTTCTAGTAGGCTGTATTATGCCATGAACACTGGTAAATTAAAGAGTTAGAAATACATTACTATACGATTATGTTTCAAAAGTTGCCAATTGAAATTTGAGAAGTTCAAAACCATTTGGTGGTTGTTTAAAATATTAAATTCAAGTTTCAATAGTTGAGGGAAGCTAATTTTAAAATTTTTTGAAAAATCAAAATTCCCAACTACTTTTCAGAAGATTAAAAAAGGAATCTTTTTATTTTCATAGTTAATAAAATTCCATTCATTTTTTTGCCTATAAGTTCCTGCTGATTTTGCCTGTGAAGGTCAGTTGAATTAAAAAACATGGACCATTAATTTCAGACATGAATTTCCTGTGACAATGAACTTGACAAGCATTCTTTCTGCAAGTGTGAGTATGCTTTGTATGAATTTCAATATACTTATACATAAAAAAGTGTTAAACAAGCAGTAATAGAAGGAAATAACGTTAAGAAAAGAGTTGACCCTGTTTCCAAATTCTGAAGCAGAAACCTAGCCAAATATTCTATCAAAACCTGCAATATTTAATTCCTTCTTCTCAAACTCTTGCTTTGAAAGAACATGACAAAATTCAGACAAAATTGAAAGTAATTTAGCTGTAGAGTTTGAAATACAAGCAAGAGTTATGCTGAAAAGGACATGAACATTGGTCTGAAATTGTTGATATTTCCACTTTCACACCACCAATGTGTGAAAAAGATTTAAAAGCAAATCACAATGTTACATAGAACTATTCTAATAAAATGTATATAGCTGATAAAAATTAGGTGTTTAGAGAATATCTTAAAAACAACTCTAGCTTTTTGTGTTATTTCACAGAAACTTTTTTAATATTACTGTAATATAAGGTACTAAGTCTCTGTAGCAGGATAAGTGGCACTTCAGAGGACAAACTCACAGGTGGTTGGGAAATGTTCCTGCTAAAGTTATTCTACATTGTTGCTGATCAATGCATAGCAAAACAACCTAAAAGAACTAGGTTCAAGCATATCTCATATGATAATAATAATGGAATAAGAAAGAGTCCATTCTAGTCTATGAAAATATTTCTAGGCAGTTCTGAAATTGTCATTGTAATCCTTGATAATAAAAGAAAATTGAATTCTGATTATTTTAAGTAATTTATAAGAAAGGCATTTGATATGTTAGTCAATAAACTTTAGGTTCAAATGCAAATAAAATGAGGGCCAGTTTGATCATGCTTATTACGTATCTAAATATTTGTAAATTTATTAATTTGTATTTATTTCACTTTTACCTAATTTCTTGCATAAATATCTGTGTAAATTTTATGGTTATAATACTCTAGTTTTTTTGTGTTCTTGAACTTTGTAATTAATTCTGTGATGAGATTATATCTCAGATTATTTTAATTTCATTTCTTTTTTTAATACTTTTTTTATTATTTCTGCTCATACAAACTTAATAGGTAGACCAGTTCCCTCCCTCCCTCCTCCCCCCGAACCCCCTGCTTCCTTTCCCCTCCCTCCCCATCCCCCAGTGCCTCCCCTGCAATTCCCAGAGAGTCCTTTATTGTGTATGACTAACTCTCCTCTGGGTCCTCCTCTCCGATGACGTACAAGGACCCAGTGGCATTTCCCTGAACCCTTTCTTTTGTTCCCCTTAAGCATAGGAACACTACTGTGACTGTCAATCCCTTGCCTCCAAGGATCTTGGTGCCTTTAGCTGATGCTAGACTTTGTGAGGTCAATAGTGTCTTGGACATTTCCTTTTCTTGATGAGTAGGGAAGTAGAGAACTCTTGAAGAATTATTTTTTATTATTTATTTATTTATTTATTTATTTATTTATTTATTTATTTTATTTCTACTCATACAACTTTAACAGGTACACCAGTCCCCTCCCTCCTTCCAACCTCCCACCGCCCTATGCTCTCCTCCCCTCCCCCCTCTCTGCCTATTCCCGAGTGCCGAGTCTCCTCTGGGTCCTCCTCTCCAATGAGGTGCAAGGACCCAGTGGTATTTCCCAGAACCATTTCCTGTGTTCCCCTTAAGCATAGGAGCACTACTGTGGCTGTCAATCCCTTGCCTCCAAGGATCTTAGTGCCTTTGGCAAATGCTAAAATTTGAGGGATCAATAGTGTGTTGGACATTGCACAGGGCATGCAAAGTCCAATTATGATTGCTTTGGCCCTAACTTGTGTGGAGTATCTTGAATATCATTGCTCCTCCCATCCTTGTGCTCTTACAATCTTACTGCCCCCTCTTCCGCAAATTTCCCTGAGCTTCTGGATGGGGAGAGATTAGGCTGGCCTAGTTCTAGGTAGTTGATATAGAGTCTCTGAAGTTCTGGATTATGGTTTGTTGATTTTTTTTTTCCAGTTTTGTTGCTCCTGCAATGCCCTTCACTCCATCCTGATGGGTATTGGATGTCACCCCCCTGGCCAGAGATAAAAAGCTGAAAATCTGGAGTCTTGTTATACGAATATATTCAAAAGTAAATGTAATATAGGTAGGAAACCGCAGTGAGGGAGGGGTCAATCATGCATCTGCGAAATGGTTACTTTTTATCTGCCAGACTATATGCCCTCCCCTTCTGGTGAGATCATACTCCCTCAGTTGTAAATGATCAGGAACAAGTCTGTGAACTTAACCAGATATCTCATTACTCATTTGCAGTCCTTGATGGTGGCCTATTTTCTCTGCTTTAACATGGTTCTTTCTGTCCTTGTTTCTGGTGTGGTTCTCCTATCACATCACTCCTGTTCATATTCCTTGCAATTACTATATGTATTACAGAGATTTATCCTTGAGTGTCTCTAGGTGGGTTTGGTACTAGGAGCCACATTTAGGGAATACATACAGCGCTTAATTTTCTGGGTCTGGGATACTTCACTTAATATAATTGTTTCTAATAACATCCATTTCCTGGCAAATTCCAGTAATTCATCATTTTTGATGGCTGAGTAGTACTCCATTGTATAGATGTGCCACTTTTCCTTATCCACTCGTCAACTGTTGGACATTTGGGTTGATTCCATGACTTTGCTATTGTAAACAGTGCTGCTATGAACATGGTCATGCTTGTGCTACCAAGGTGAATTTTTGCTGTATGTGGGGTTATTCCCAAAAGTGGAATCACAGGGTCATATGGCATTTCAATCTTTAATTTCTTTAAGAATCTTCAGACAGCTCGACAGAGTGGCAGTATGAGCCTGCATTCCCACCAGCAATGTAGGAGAGTTCCCTTCTCTCCACATCCTCTCCAGCATTTGTGGTTGTTTGTATTTTGGATTTTTGCCATCCTGACTGGGGTGAGATGATATCTCAGGGAGGTTTTGATTTGCATTTCCCTGATGGCTAAGGATGTGGAGCATTTTTTAAGATATTTGTTGGACATTTTAATTTCATCTCTAGTAAAGTTTCTTTTAAGTTCCAGGACTCATTTACAAACCTGAATAACAAAAACACTGCTGGAGGTATCACCATACTAAACCTTAATCTATACTACAAATTCATAGTTTTAAAAACAGCCTGGTATTGGCTCCAAAATAGACACACAGATCAATGGATAAGGGTGGAAGACCCAGATATAAGCCCACACAACTACAGCCATTTGATCTTTGACAAAGGGACCCAAAAAATCCAATGGAAAAAGAACAGTATCTTCAACAAATGGTGCTGGAAAAACTGGATATCCACATGCAAAAGAATAAAACTGGACCCCTACTTGTCACCATGTACAAGAATTCATTCCAAATGGATCAAGGACTTCGATATAAGGCCAGAGACTATAAAAACCATAGTTGAAAGGGCAGGGAACTCCCTCAAGCTGATTGGGTTAGGCCAACAGCTCCTAAACAGACATCCAATGGCACAGTCACTGCAACCAACTCCCAATAGATGGGATCTTGTGACATTAAAGAGCTTCTGTTCAGATAAAGGATTGTAACAGGAGCACAAAGGCCACCCACAGAATGGGAGAAAACCTTCACTAACAACATATCTGATAGAGCTCTATATATTCAGAGTGCACAAAGAACTTAGAAAACTAAACACCAAGGAAACAAATGGCCCAATTAAAAAAAGAATTTTGTTTTTTTGAATTTTTTGCACAGTCCCTTTTTAGTACCAAAGTCCATTTTTTAATTCGTTATTTGCTTCATCAATGTTTGCTTCTTGAGTTCTTTGTGTACTCTGGAGATTAATCCTCAGAATTAATACTGCCAATGAATTTGAGCACATGTTCAGGAAGCACTAGCACAAGCAAATATTTGAAGAGACCTGTCTTAAATCATGATTGAAAACACTTGAAAACTGCCCGTTCATGCCACATGATGAGTGAAAGAAGCTAAGTCTTTCTTCTGATAGTCTTGTTCCTGTTTTTTGTCTGCTTCTCAGAGAGCTCATATCAACACCAAGGCTAGGGGAACTGGCTGCAACATGTAATAGCTGAGAGAGGGATGATCACCAAATCAAGTCTTAAAATGTGAGCTATTCTTTCATAATTGCCCAGTTCATTTATTTGACTGTATTATTTTGGGAGCTTCCTCTTCTCCTTAACTTTTGTTCCTTTGTACTTTGTGTGTGTTACAGAATTTTCTCCTTGTGTATATTGTCCTGAAGATGCAATGCTAGGATCCACTTATAAAGGCAAACAATCTTGTGAATTATTGATGGTTGAAGGATTGAGCTCTTGGCACATTTGTAAAGAATTAGTAGTTGAGTTAATCCCGGAGTGATCCTGAAAAAGATTGTCTACTTGATAGCAAAGATCAATCCATAGTGAGCAAGGGTGGGACTAGTGAGTGAATGAGGTGGAAGGAACTTGTTGACAAAATTGACATCCTTTTGTATATTTGGCCTGACTTGCTGTTCTGGCAAGAAAAGATCATCCATTCAGCTGTTATGTGGAGATGATGCACAAGTTCCCTGGGTCTGGTTTGGGGTGAGTGCTCCTATCAAGCTGGACAAGGAACAATAACAAGACTAAGCTCCTAGTTCCTTTAGGTTTTTTTGCTATGTATTGATCAGCAATAATGTAGAATAACTGTAACAGTAACATTCCCCACCCACCTGTGAGTTTGTCCTCTGAAGTGCCACTTATACTGCCACAGAGACCTAGTACCTTACAAGTATTATAGTAATATTAAAAAAGTTTCTATGACATAATAGAACAAAGTTATAATTGTTTTTAAGATATTCTCTAAACACCTAATTTGTATCAGCTACATACATTTTATTACAATAGATTCTATATAATGCTGTGATTCATATGAGAAATTTTAAATCTTTCACAAGGAGTAAAGTTCATCTATGATTATACAGACACACACATACACATGCACATGCATTATTCTGCTTTTAGACCAGAGGTCATTAAAAACGTGACTCATAACTGAGTACGTGCATCACTTTTTATACAGGAAGCAGTTATTCAAACTATTTCAGGAAAAGAAATATTTGAACACAGTTGAAATGGCAAGAAAAGATTGTCCTAGATCTAGCAATATGGAATTAGATTAGTCTGGAAAAAAATAATCATTTATTGATGTACGGGCTACTACATATATGCACTGGCAAGGAAATTCTAAGTTAAAGTTAAGAAAAACAAAAATTATATTTGGACTGAATTTGACACATCTTAAAATTTTCCAGTTGGATAAAAAGTAATGCATTTATCCCAGGAAAACAAAGTAATAGGTAAAAAGAACATATTGATGGCATTGTGGCCTTTTGCAGGTGCTTAATAAATATGTGTTGTGCTTGATGGGGATATCTTACTTAATTAGATTTATTGGGATCAGGGAGAGTTCTTGGAGGAGGAAAGACAGATGTGTAGGCAAAGTGCAAGCCTAAAATAGCTTCGTGGTTATGCCAACCTTTTATATTTAAAGTTGGGGCATTTCAGAGTACTTCACAGGAATTGTGAGATTATTTCTTCTATAGTTCTTGTGCCTCAAAATAAGATTGAGAAAAATCTGAATGAACTTGTGTTGTTTCCAAAGGCCTCTGAGACTTGGTGGACTTACTCTTCTTTTCTTTTTTTTTCTCAGTCATTCTAAGTTCATAGTTTGTATTTTGATTGACATTTTAATTTCCTCAGTCACTACAGAATCTTATTGTGAGGCTTCACTTGGGATCACAAAAGTAAACATTATCACCAATGATAAGGATGGTCAAGTTAACAATTCCCTCCCAAATCGGTCATGGTTGAGGAATTTACTGGGACTATGTACAGGAGAATGGATGACTCCGTGTCAGTTTCACCACTGAAAATTTCGTGCAAGCATTCTTACAGCTGCTTTTATAATTTGCAGGTAGCTTACCTTGAAGAGAGTGTCTTCTCTGACAGCACAAAACTCTATCAACTTAGATGATCATGATGAATTTTGTAACTTTTGTAAATTTCATGCTTCCTTAGGTTTCCTAGTCTTACAAACTTCCCTCCTGCCTCCTGGGAAAGTATTTCAAATAGCCACATAACATCCTACACATTTGTAGCATATTTTTTCATTTATTTTGGGAGGGAGCAATTGAGTGAGTGAAGTGATTATGCATGTGGAGTTTTCGGGACAGTTTTCAGACATTAGTATTTTCTCTTCATCCACTCTGTGAGCTTTAGGGAGCAAAATTAGGTTGCTACAAGCTCAACTGCATTACTCATTGAACCATATCTCCAGCTCTACAGGTTATTAGAGCTTTCTGTTTGCTATTGCTATCATACATTTATTAGACATAACAGGCTTTATTATGATACTTGGTGCATGGACATAATGTATTTTGAACATATCTACACTCATTAGCCATTCTTTTCTTTCAAACTCCATCCAAGTTATTCTTCTACTTTCATGCACCCCTCTTTAAAGCCAACAAGCACAGCTAACATGCTCCAAGGAGGTACCTGCATCTTAACTAGTGGGTACTCCTATGAGAATGATCTTACCATTAACTGACAAGATCTCTTTGAGGAGATATGAGGCTTTGTGGGCCAATACCCCCAGGCAATCGGGTGTTGAAGGGCTCATGTTTGTGGAGGTCTAGCATAGCTGCTCCCAATTTATAGGTGAATTATTCCTAGAATTTTGACTAGTGAGAAATCTCTGAAATCACTGCCCACCATTGCAAAAGAAGCTCCTCTCGGGGGAAAAAAAAAAACTGTGACAAACACTAATCTATGACCAGAGATATAAGTATTTAAAAGACTATTTTGTAGTCATAAAATATCTAAGTTTTAACATGAGAATACTAATTTCCCAAATGGGGTCTATGACCTACCAGCGACAGGTTTTGACTAAAGCATGAATTTCCTGCTGTGGAGAAAGTCTCTGAGCCAATCAGAAAACAAACACTTGGTAACACCAAAATAACCCCACCAATTTTGTGTTCATGGCTATCCTGTGTGACCAGTCATAAACAAAGTGCTGAAGACCAACAACCTTCTAAGTAAGATTAATGTTGCCCCCTGCTGTCCAGAAGCTTGCATCTCATTTCCTGGCACTAAACTGGTCAGTTTGTCCAGAGTGGAAATAATAGTACTTGCATGACCACTGATACAACCAACCTGTACTCACGATGAGCTTTATGCTTGACTAGGACTGTTAATTGGAAGCTTTTCTTGCAGGAACAAAATATATTAGGATATTCTAATACATAATATATTAGAACCAAGAATTTATTTATCTAGATTAAAGACTTAGGTCTAAACATTTGTAGGTTATTATTTAGTAAAAATCAGCAAAAAGCAGTATACATTAGTTTTCAAGTGGTGGAAAAAAAATTTTAACCTGTGCAGGAGGTACAGGCAACTTAACCAGTGGTTGCTGCTCTGAGGATAATGTTCCCAGAAAGTACACAATATCTCTTGGAGGATATGTGATTATTAATATATTAATATATATCAGTAATTATGTAGTCATCTAAGTTAATTGACAATACTATAAGACATCAAGATTTGTCATGACAAAAGTGACAATGGCAAGCATATTAATCTGAAAAGCCTTTCCAACAATATCTATTTTTTATGGGAAGCACTGAAACATGAAAATTGCCCTTCACCATTGTCTTCATACCTGTCAGGCCTGGATAAAGCATGTGAGGAGATAAAGTTCCCTACACTGTGATTTATTGAAGGTGGTTTGCAGACAAAATGCTTCTAGGAGTGACAGGAGTTCATGAAACACTTTTATTCCTTTTTTTGTTTTGCAACTTGTTGCCACATTTCTATTGAAGGAAAGAATGAAAAAGGGACACTAACTTTTGCATGAATCATATTCTATAATTTTATAAGCACATATAATTATATAAACATTGTGTATGGTATGTATTTTCCTGTAGAAATATATTATCCACATAAACTCATTTAGTAATATTTTAATAATTTGTCATGGAGATCAGAATTCCAAAGACAACACAACATTTTTAGAACTTTCTAGAACTTCATTATGTGCATGGTTTATGTAACTAAATCAATCAATCCTGATTGTTATCAACTAGAATAAAAAAGTGCTTAAAATAGTGTCTTCAAACTCAATTGCAAAATAGAAAATATTACTGACTTGCAGACCAAACACTTTAAAAGTTGTGGGATTTTTTGCACATATATTTGTGTTTGGTATGCATGCATGTATTTATGCATGTTTGCTTATATGTCAGCATATGTAGACACTTCTGTGTGAACATACCAAGTTGACATCAGGAACCTTCCCTGGCCATTATTTATTCATTGAGACAGGGTAGAAAACAATGTACCCTGAGTTCACAGATTGGCTAGTCTAGTCATCCAGCTCACTCAAGAGTTCCCCCTTGTTTCCCTCTCTAGTGTAGAGATTCCAAGCTACAACTCCTTCCTGGTTTTTCTGTGGGTTCTGGATATCAGCAATGTTGTGCTCATGCTTGGTCCATCAAGCACCTTATCCGTTGACCACTTTTCCATCCTCTGACAATGTTTCTGATAACTTGTCAGCATTTTCAGAGAGACAGTTTTAATACCATTGGCGTTGCTGGATAAAATGTTGTGGTCTAACGAACATCTCTTTTATCCTACAATGTGTGACAACAGAGAACAGATCAGGTTTCATGTGTGAGCCAGAAAGCTCATAGATCAACTATAGAAATGAACCCATTTCAGTACAGATCAATAGATCCGATATGCTGCATTTCTTCTTACCTCAATAACAAAATGATTGTTTAATAGATTTATTTAAACCTTATGTTCCATAATGTATTTTAATGTGTATATTCATATTTTATTTGCCCAGAATAAACATGACTCAACACAAAGGCTTTAAGTTGTTGTTATGATTAAGTTCATATTTATTTAAAATGTTTTTATCACACATTATTTTTCAAGGTAGACTTTATAATACACTAAAATATTGAACCTTTGCTCCTACAATAATCATCAATATGTTGGTGATGATGGATAAACTGGTAGATCCAAGAACAAATTTCCTTTATCTTTCAATATATGAGATTATCAGTGAATTATTCTAGAAATAAGGAAGAATTGTATCACACAATAGTCCTTACATCACTGGCCTGTGGTTATTCCATTCAAGATACCTAATTTATATTGGCTTTGATTTTGGTGTTTCCCTACTACTTGCCTCCATACTTCTTGGTCTCCTTCCCATCCCAGTTGTTTCCAATTGTGTTCTCAGGCCACTTCTATGGTTTTATTTTTAAATTAGTATTGAAAGGGTTTATCAGCTTTCCTGACTGGATACAGTTTGGGTAGTTCAATAATAGCTGGCATTATACTGAATCTGGTAGTTGTTCTGTTTACAAGAGTCTTTTATCAATTTTATGTGTATATATATACGGTGTATTTGTGTGTATACATGTGTTTTCACATGTGTGTGGCTGCACATGTGGATATGGGTACATGTGCATATATTTATGTGTGGAGGTCTGAGATTAATATGAGGAATTACTTTTCCACATTTTTTGAGGATTAAGGTAGAGCTGATTAGACGAGAGAAAGGATGGACTCATGGATTCCAGACTTGGAGTTCCATGAGAGGCGAGGGTGCCCTCACGTTTTTATTTTTGAAATAAGGCATTTAATATAACCCAGAACTCATGGATATGTTTAGTCTAGTTAGTGAACTTGGTCTGTGGATGTCCAGTCTCTACTTTTCTTCAGGAGAATTGCAAGTGAGCTTCTACCCTTGTGTGAAATTTTTTGTGAGATCTGAGAACCAACTATCTGGATTTTTTTTGTGTGTGTGTGTGACACATGCTTTAATCAATGAGTCATCTCTAAAGCCTTCAAGCCACATATGCTCGATTCTCTTTTACCTCATCTAAAGACCCCTTTTTATACCCTTATGTTCTTTTTTTATTTTTCATGAATTGTGCTATCACAAACACATATGCACACTTTTATAAATCATATGGACAATCTTCATATAAGAAGAAAAATGTACATGTGAATGAGTTAGAATGCTGAATAGAAAAGTTCCAATTCCATCTCTCTTTTTAAAGAATCATATGCTATTTTTTCTTGGAATGTGGATCAATTTTTTTGGGTCTACATCCCCTAACATGTCCTTTTCCCTTCAACATTTGCTAATTTCTATTGTATTGTGATTCATTCTTCAAGAAACTTCCAGGGGAATCAATATTCTCTGAACTTACATATGCATATAATATTTCAAATATTCAATGTACTTTTATTCTGCCAAACTTTTTAAAAGAGGCTATCTTATTTAAGCAGTTAATATGGTGCCAATGAAATGCAGGATGACATAGAAAATCAGATACAATGAAAAAACATTTCAAAGACATTTTCTTTAAATTTAAACTTAATGGACACAAATAATTTTACTGTTTGACATAATATTCTACTACATTTGTTAAGTGGCTTAAATACTCTAACCACTCATGGAAACTGATTCATGAATACAAGCTTCTGGCTTCATTGTTTGAAAATGAGTTTCACTTCTCATTTTTTGGTTCCCATAACTCTGTATATGTCTATAACACTTTGTAATTAATATTCTATAAGTGATAAAGAAAATTTCATATTTGATATGTGAATTTTATTTTATGATTGTTACTTCTACCTGCAGATCCTTAGCCACAAGAATACCTACTGAATAGTTATTCTTATGTTCCTATGCATATACGTAGTTTTGAGTTATGAAATCATTTCCCCAAGGAAACACCACTCCTAGCTGTCCAACTTCAAATCTTGCCCCAATTCTTTGCTCCAAGTGCTTTATTTACATTCATTGAACTTTATGAAGTTTATATGGGGAACTTCATAATGACTAATGATTTTCAAATCATACTTTTACCTGCTGCCATTCCTATGATAAAGATGTTGATTGTAGGTGTGATTATTCACAACTGCCAACAATGAAGACAATAACAGAGTTCCTTTTTAAAGTGCTTCTAAAGCAAAACAAAATGCACAATCATAGTTTTCTGAGGTTGCATGGTTGTCTCAAGGTGACTGAAAGTAGAAATGCAACTGCAGAGACAATTGAGAAGCTGCAGCTACAGCATATTGTCCAGCTTGCTTTTCTCTGCCATCTCCTGTGGGCCCTCGAGAAACAAAGTTTGGGGCTGAAGGATGAGCCTCAGCAGATCCACTTATTTGATTTGTGTCCTGTCTGCGCTGCTTTTCCTCGGGTTCATTGATCAAGATGATTGCATTCGCTGTCCTTTGCTGGGCCAGACAGGCAGAAGTAAAGGATCATTGGCTGCAATGTGAGTCCTCAGGGTAGGTCCATGTCTTTGAATGCACAGCCCACTGGCTAGTTTGCTATGGTGTTCAGTAATAAAAATAATAAAATGAGTGAAATAGCCCCTCTGTTAGAAGGAAATACCACTCTGCTCTGATTCCCAGCCAGGAAACTTGGACTTTGACCCAGCTAGTGAACCCTGTTAGATGGCAGAATAGTTTCTCCAAAAGACAAGACAGATAATCCACAGGGGGAAGAAATTTAAAGTGATATGAGCACGGATTGATAAAAAGAATGTCAGAAAGGCTTTTGTGTCAGAGAATAGCAATTGAAAGACTGTGGTTTGACTATATCATATCTAATTTAATTTAAGTGCATGCAATTCTAATGGAAACACCAATTCATGAATTCTCAAGATTTGGAGAAGACATTCCGCCTCACATACATATAGCAAAATCTTAATAAAAATATAGTGTAGATTTGATGAAATTAATTAACCCAATTATTGTGAAGATTAAATAGGATAATTATACATGGATTTGGTCCATTTGATGGAAAATGTTAAAATAGATTGTCATTTTCCCAGTGAATTAAAGGTGTATATTGAGACAGCAGAGAAAAATGACTGTCTAGAGAACAGAACAGGAAGCATTCTCTCTCTCTCTCTCTCCAACTTTCTAACTCTCTGACTTCCTCTCTGATTTGAACAATTTTCATATAATTTCACTATATATGACAAAATGAATAAATCAATAATTCATTTTTTACATTGCAAATGAACATTGCATTTAATGTTATAACTAATGAAATAAGTAAATTCAAATGAAGAAATATGGTATGCTAACAGGAATAAAAGGTAGTTATATTACTATTATTTCCACTTAAAGTTTTCATAATAAAATATGTCTTTTGAAAAGATTCAAGGACCTACTGTGTTAGCATGTCTACAGAAAACTTGACTTAATATACCTTACTATATGTTCCAAAGTCTTCTGCTCTATAAATGAAAATCTATACACAATTAGAGCAACAGATACTTAACTCATAAAAATGTAATTTAGCCTATGTTTCAATACACAGTGCTACCCAAAGACATTCATTGCAAAAGCTATCTATACTACAAGATCTAAATAGATACTACCACTTTTGAGATCTTCATTGCATATTAAGAAATATATATTGGGCTGCACATATTCTTCTCTTGACTCTCTTTCCCAGTAGAAATTAAACTTATCAGTAAATCAGGAAAAAAATAGTATGGCAATACTGTTTGATTAACCACTTCATGAGTGCTATTATTCAAAACTATTCAAAATGTTTATATTGATTGTGTTTTCAATATACTATGTTATTAATGCTAATGATATTATAACATATTCTGTATCTTCCTATTTAGGATAAATATAGCCATGTAATAGACTTCCTGTATATATTTTCTTTTAGTGGAGGGAAGAAAGTTCCATTAAACTGATTTTAAGGGCTGGAGAGGTGGCTCAGGGGTTAAGCCTCCGCCTTGCAGGCGGAAGGTCCTGAGTTCGGATCCCAGATCCCACGTATAGACGCCAAGCGGAAGCGGGGGCGGCCTGTGCTTCTGGTCCTGGTAGGGCGGAGCCTGTGAATCCCGGGGCAGAAGGAGGTGGAGGCGTCCATGGTGGTTCGCGAATTCGTCCGTGGTTCTACACATACACATACACACATGCGCACACACACAACGCACATGCACACAGTTGAATAAATAATAATAAAAAAAATTTAAAAAAAAAAAAAAAAAAAAACTGATTTTAACATATTGTGAGTGCCCCCCCCACCCCGGAGCCGAGCCGCCCGGCCAGCAGCACCCGCACGCGCGGCCGCCGGCTTTGTCCCCAGCCCCCCCTCTGCGCCGAACCCCGACCAGCGCCCAGGTGAGAGCGAGCCCCTCCCAGCCCCGCCCCCCACCCTGGAGCCCAGCCGCCCGGCCAGCAGCACCCACGCGTGGCCGCCAGCTTAGCCTCCGGGGCCCGCCCTGGACACCAGCCCCTTGTGCCCTCCCGCCCCCGCGCCCCTCTGCCCCCCCTCAGGTCGCAGGTGAAGAATTCTGCCATCAACATCAGACCCTCTGCCTCTCTGGCCCACCGGGGACCTACACATGTGGTCCACGGAAGTCACACTGCTACTCAGAATTCAATAGAGTACAAAGGAAACCCAAGCAAAACTCTAAGGAACAAAGAGAACACAGGCCATACATCTGGACTTCACTACAACCATTGTATCACATGCGAGACTCTTCACATCCAGCCTAAAGATAAGGAAACCTTTTTTTTTTTTTTTCCTTACCCTTTTTCTTTTCTTTCACCTTACTGATCCTTTCTAGTATCAATGTTGTAGGTCAGCTTCCTCATACAGCCACCCCAAAAACATACAACTCCAGGGAGTACACGACCCACCCTCACATTTCACCAAGACACTAGATCATAAAAGTGCACTACCATACTTATATTCATCCCCTGGTTATGTAACTGACGTACTAACATCCTAGTAGTCTCATCTAGGATATAACAATACCAATACACAAACATACCCAATCCAAGGCAAGCACTAGTAACAACTGGCAGGTGTAACAATACCAACTACATCGGTTCAGTGAAAAACACACAGAAACTGAAAGGTTCTAAAAAACAAAACAACAATGTACAAGTCAAAGTGCAGATCCACGAGAAACAAACCCCAAGAACAATCTCCCACCAAAAGAATCAATCCCATAACGATGGATTGCGACCAGAACAAATCCATAGAAAATAGCCATGAAAGCCAGACCCAACATAACGACTTTCAGAGTATGATCATTACCATGATTAATAATATGAAAGAGGAAATCCGAGAAGAGTTAAATAACCGTGTCAACCACTTTGAACAGGAACACAACAGGAACCTGGAGGAGTTGAGAAAAACAGTTCAAGAAACAAAAATAGGTATAGAGCAGGTAAAACAGTCTCAGGCAGAGTTTAAAATTGAACTAAGAGATAAGTTATCTTCAACCCAAAACTCTACAGAGAGTCTTATCAGCAGAACAAATGAGGCAGAAAATAGAATCTCAGATCTTGAAGACAAAGTAGGAGAATTAACCAGCTCAATGGAAGAGATTGTTAAAGCCAAAAAGATACTGGAGAGGAACATTCAAGAAATATGGGACACCCTGAAGAAACCTAACATGCGCATTCATGGAATACCAGAACAAGAATCCCAAAATACCACACCTGAGGAAATATTTCAATTCATCATAAATGAAAACTTCCCACAATTAAAGAATGAGAGGCCTATCCAAATACAAGAGGCATTTCGCACTCCAAACAGATATGACCAAAATAGAAAATCGCCACGGCAAATAATAGTCAAAACACTCCACATTCAAGACAAAGAAAAGGTGCTGAGAGCTTCAAGAGAAAAAAAGCAACTCACTTTTAAAGGTAAACCTATTAGAATAACAAATGACTACTCAATGGAAACAGTAAAAGCAAGAAGAGCTTGGAGAGACATACTTCAAGTATTAAATGAGCAAAAATGCCAACCCAGACTGATATACCCGGCAAAACTATCTGTCATGATTGAGGGAGAAAGAAAAGTTTTTCAGCACAAAGACAACTTGAAGGGATACATGTCTACCAAACCAGGCCTTCAAAAAATGCTAGAAATGATACTCAAGCTTGAAAAAAAGAACAAGCGTATCCAGGAGGACAGAATGGAAGTATAATACCAACAAAATATAAATATCAAACAACATGCTTACAAAATCTACTAAACATAAAAAATGTCCAGAATTAAAAATAATTTCTCCATTATAACATTAAATGTCAACGGCATTAACTCACCGATTAAGAGACACAGATTACAAACTTGGATTAGAAACCACAATCCAACAATCTGCTGCCTTCAGGAAACTCATCTCACCAAAAAAGATAGGCACGTCCTAAGAATGAAAGGCTGGTCCAAAATCTTGCAAGCTAATGGAACCAGGAAACAGGCAGGGGTAGCAATTATGCTTTCAGACAAAGTGGACTTCAAACCAAAGAAAATCATAAGAGACACAGATGGATACTACATTTTAGTCACAGGTACAATTCACCAGGAAGACTTCACATTACTGAACATATATGCACCCAATATGGGCCCCTCCACATTCATTAAGAAAACCCTACAGCGTCTAAAGCAAGAAATCAACCCCCAAACAATAATTCTCGGGGATTTCAACACCGCCCTCTCAACATGGGATAGATCAACAGGTCAAAAGCTTAACAGAGACACTTTGGAGCTTAACCAAACCCTTACTGAAATGGACCTTACAGATCTCTATCGAACTTTTCACCCACGTACCAAAGAATACACATTTTTCTCAGCAGCACACGGAACTTTCTCCAAAATAGATCACATATTGGGCCACAAAATGAATCTACACAAATACAAAAAAGTCGAAATTCTAGCCTGTGCCCTATCAGACCACCACGGCCTAAAGCTGGACATCCACAACAACACAACAAACAAGAGAAAATACACTAACTCCTGGAAACTTAACAATATAATGCTGAATGAGAACTGGATTCAGGAAGAAATTAAACGGGAAATTCAAGATTTTCTGAAAGTGAACGAAAATGAGAATACAACTTACCAAAATCTCTGGGACACAATGAAAGCTGTTCTAAGAGGTAAGTTCATAGCTCTTAATGCCTACATCAGAAAATTGGAAACATCAGAAATAAATAATTTAACGATGCAGCTTAAGGCTTTGGAGAAACTTGAGCAATCTGATCCCAAAAGTAATAGAAGAGAGGAGATTAGCAAAATAAGGGGAGAAATATCTGAAATCGAGATTAAGAAAATGATAGAAAAAATCAACCAGTCAAAAAGCTGGTTCTTTGAAAAAATCAATAAGATTGATACACCCCTAGCTAAATTAACCAAAAGCAAGAGAGAGAAAACCCAAATTAACAAAATTAGAAATGAACATGGAGTTATCACTACGGATACCCAAGAAATCCAGAGAATTATAACATCATATTTCAAAAACTTATACTCTGTGAAGTTTGACAACACAAAAGAGATGGATGAATTTCTAAGTAAACACAACTTACCTAAATTGAATCAGGAAGTTGTGAATTATTTAAATAGTCCTATAACATACAAGGAAATTGAAGAAGTAATCTCGAATCTTCCCACCAAAAAATGTCCTGGGCCAGATGGATTCAGCACAGAATTCTACCAGACATTTAAGGAGTTAATAACACCAATACTCCTTAAACTGTTCCATCAAATAGCAAAGGAAGGAACACTGCCAAATTCCTTCTATGAAGCTAATATCGTCTTAATCCCAAAACCTAATAAAGATGCACTTAAAAAAGAAAACTATAGGCCGATCTCTCTGATGAACACAGATGCAAAGATTCTCAACAAAGTCTTAGCAAATCAGATTCAAAAACATATCAAAAAGATCATTCACGGGGACCAAGTAGGCTTCATCCCCGGCACACAAAGTTGGTTCAACATACGCAAATCAATAAATGTAATTCATCATGTAAACCAGTCCAAAGTCCAAGACCACATGATACTCTCCATAGATGCAGAAAAAGCCTTTGACAAAATCCAACAGCCTTTTATGATCAAAACGCTAGAGACTGTAGGAATGGAAGGAACCTTTATCAATATAATAAAAGCTGTATACAACAAGCCTACAGCAAGGATTATGCTCAATGGGGAACAATTGGAAGCATTCCCACTTCGATCAGGAACTAGACAAGGCTGTCCACTCTCACCACTTCTATTCAATATTGTACTTGAAGTCTTAGCTGAAGCCATAAGACAAGAAAGGGACATAAGAGGGATTCAAATCGGCAAGGAAGAAGTCAAACTATCCCTATTTGCAGATGACATGATCTTATACCTGAGGGATCCCAAAAACTCCACCAGGAAGCTCCTGGAACTCATTGAGAAGTTCAGCAGGGTGGCAGGATACAAAATAAATGTGCAAAAATCAGAGGCCTTCCTATATGCCCAGAATGAAAGAAGTGAAAAAGCCTTGAGAGAAACAATCCCATTTACTATATCCCCTAAAAAAATGAAATACCTTGGTATAAACCTAACCAAGGAGGTAAAAGACCTTTACAATGAAAACTTTAAAACCCTAAAGAAAGAAATAGCAGAAGACACCAGAAGGTGGAAAGACCTCCCATGTTCCTGGATTGGTAGAATCAACATCGTAAAAATGACCATCCTACCAAAGGCAATATACAAATTCAATGCTATACCAATTAAAATCCCAAAGCAATTCTTTAAAGAAGTTGACCAAATAATCTCAAAATTCATATGGAGGCACAAAAGACCCAGGATAGCAAAGACAATCCTGAGTAACAAAAACACTGCTGGAGGTATTACCATACCAAACCTTAGTTTATACTACAAATCCATAGCTATAAAGACAGCCTGGTACTGGCTCCAAAATAGACACACAGATCAATGAATAAGGATTGAAGACCCAGATATAAGCCCACAAAAATACAGCCATTTGGTCTTTGACAAAGGGGCCCAAAGAATCCAATGGAAAAAAAACAGCATCTTCAACAAATGGTGCTGGCAAAACTGGATCTCCACATGCAGAAGATTAAAGCTGGACCCATACTTGTCACCATGTACAAGACTTAATTCCAAATGGATCAAGGACCTTGATTTAAGGCCAGAGACTTTAAAAACCATAGTTGAAAGGATAGGGAACTCCCTCGAGCTGATTGGGCTAGGCCAACACTTCCTAAACAGACATCCAATGGCACAGTCACTGCTACCAACTCTCAACAGTTGGGATCTTGTGAAATTAAAGAGCTTCTGTTCAGATAAAGAGATTGTAACACGAGCTCAAAGGCCACCCACAGAATGGGAGAAAATCTTCACTAACCACGTATCTGACAGAGCTCTACTGTCCAGAGTGCACAAAGAACTTAGAAAACTAAACTCCAAGGAAAACACTGGCCCAATTAAAAAATGGACCATGGAACTTCAAAGAAACTTTACCAGGGATGAAATTAAAATGTCTAACAAATATCTTAAAAAATGCTCCACTTCCTTCGCCATCAGGGAAATGCAAATCAAAACTTCCCTGAGATACCATCTCACCCCGGTCAGGATGGCAAAAATCCACAATACAAACCACGACAAATGCTGGAGAGGATGTGGAGAGAGGGGAACTCTCCTACATTGTTGGTGGGAATGCAAGCTCATACAGCCACTCTGGCGAGCTGTCTGGAGATTCTTAAAGAAATTAAAGATTGAAATGCCATATGACCCTGCTATCCCACTTTTGGGAATAACCCCCCATGCAGCAGAGGTTCGCCTCGATAGCACAAGCTCGACCATGTTCATAGCAGCACTGTTTACAATAGCAAAGTCATGGAATCAACCTAAATGTCCAACAGTTGACGAGTGGATAAGGAAACTGTGGTACATCTATACAATGGAGTACTACTCAGCCATCAAAAATGATGAATTACTGGAATTTGCTGGGAAATGGATGTCATTAGAAAGAATTATATTAAGTGAAGTATCCCAAACCCAGAAAATTAAGCACCGTATGTACTCCTTAATAGGTGGCTCCTAGTACCAAACTCATCCAGCCCACATTGAGACACTTAAAAGTAAACCTATGTAACACAGTAATTGCAAGGATTATGAACAAGAGAGATGGGGTAGGAGGGCCAAACCAGAAACAAGGAGAAAGGGGACCATGTTACAGCAGAGAAAATAGGCCTCCATCAAGGGCTGCAAGTAAGTAATGAGAAACCAGGTTAAGTTCACAGACGTTCTTTCCTGATTTCACCAGAAGGGGGGGCATATAGTCTAACAGATAAAAAGTAATCATTTCGCAAATGGGTGATGGACCCCTCCCTCACTGAGGTTTCCTACTCTTATTACATACACCCTTGAATGTGCTATTATAACAAGACTCCAGTTTAACAGCTTTTGTCTCTGGCCAGGGGGTGACATACAGTGCCCAGCAGAATGGAGTGAAGGGCATTGCAGGAGCAGCAAAACTGCAAAAGAAAATCAACCAACCACAATCCAGAACTTCAGAGACTCTATATCAATCACCTAGAACTAGGCCAGCCTAATCTCTCCCCATCCTGGAGCTCAGGGACATTTGCGGAAGAGGGGGCGGTAAGATTGTAAGAGCAAAAGGATGGGAGGAGCAACGATTTGCAAGATTCTCAACAATAGTTGGGGCCAAAGCAATCATAATGGGACTTTGCATGCCCTGCGCAATGTCCAATGCACTGTTGCCCTCATAAAGTCTAGCATCTGTTAAGGGCACCGAGACCCCTGGAGGCAAGGTGATTGACAGCCATAGTAGTGATCCTATGCTTAAGGGGAACAAGAGAAAGGGCTTATGGAAATGCCACTGGGTCCTTTTATGTCATTGGAGAGGAAGACCCAGTGGAGAGTTAGGCGTACACAATAAAGGACTCTCTGGGAATTGGGGGGGAGGCACTGGGGGATGGGGAGGGAGAGGAGGGAGAGGAGGGGGTTCGGGGGGAGGAGGGGAGAGGGAGGGAACTGGTAAAAAAATTTTAAAATGTATAATTAAATTTTTAATAAAAAAAAAAGAAAAAAAAACATATTGTGAGTGATGTATTTCCATTGACTATTGACAATGAATAATCTGTTTTTTCTAGATTGATTTTTTTCATAGATTCAGCATTTTGGTTGGAGTTATTTGTTATAGCAAACATTATACTAGCAAATTCCTACTTAAAATTGAGACTCAAGGACAGTAAAATGGCTCATTGGGAAAGGAAGGCAACAACACACAAATCAAGTTCCCTGAATTTGATTCACAGAACCAACATGGCAGAAGAACAGAACCAACTTCTGAAAGTGGTCCTCTGACCCCCACTCATGCATAGTGGTACACACATGTCAGACCTCTGTCTCTCATGCTCTTTTGTAAGTAAATAAATAAGTTAACAAACAAACAAACAAATAAGTAAATAAATAAATAAGTAAATAAATAAATAAATAAATAAATAAATAAATAAAGTCCAACTAAATTTGGCACTATTTTCCAGAGGAGATATTTTTCCTAATTTTACACCACAATGAATAATAATCTCTGCTCTCTCTTTCCTCCCCCTTTCTTTGCTTTCCTTCCTCCCTCCCCTCCCTTCATCAACCCATCCCATTCCCTCCCACCTTCCTGTTCATCTGTTTCTGTGACTCCTGGGATTCCCTCTGCATCATCTGCTCTGGTGGGGTTTCAGGCCTTTGTGGCATACCAAGTGGCTCTTCCTTGGGCAGGCTCATTGTGAAGGGCACTCATCTTTACATGCCTAGCCCTAGCTCCTAAGTTACCTACTGCTTGAAATTATTTCTTCTGAGATCTTCACTAGTCTGTGGGAACATGTTGATATGTCAGTCACTGTGCAGATATTGTAAGGAAAAGTCTCATTGCAGTGAGTTCCTGGAAGCAAGAGACCTGCCTTGAATGGAATGTATTGTTGAGCAATGGACTTTGCCATCTTTAGGCTCTTACAATCTTACTGTACCCTCCTCCACAAATTTCCCTAAGCCTTGTGATGAGGAGAGATTTAGTAGGTTTGATTCTGGATGAGCATTACAGGATCTCCACTACTCTGTATTCTGGTTGGCTATTGTTGTCTATTTCACTGTTCTTCCACTGCACTAGACTGTATCTTGTTTGGGTGTTGAGATCTTCTCCTATCTAAAGATAAAAATTTGCTAAAAAAGAAAGCCTTTATATAGAAAAAGGCTTAAAGGTGAGGGAAGAACAGGAATAGGACATAGTAGAGAATGGGGTTGGCCTCCAAGTAGCCAACAACCTGTACTAACCCCAACCCTACCTTCCCCATGACATGGAACACATGTACAGAACTGCAAAACAGCCTAAACAAACATGGACAGGAAGGTAACTGACAGTGGATAGTATCAGATATCTCAAAACAAGGATTTTCTTAATAGTGGCCTTATTCATCTACTTAACAGTGCTCCTTTGTCTATACTCACTTGGGAGGTCTTCTTTTCCATGCTTCTCAAGTTGTCTTCCTTTGTAGTTATAATAGATATTATAGAGATTTTTCCTTGAGTGTGTCATTATGAGGGCTTAGCACTACATTCTATTTATACGGGAGAACGTATAACATATATTGTTCTGTGTTTGGAATACTTCCCTCAGTATAACGACTTCCAATTCTATCTATTTATCAGGAAATTTCATTAATTAATATGTACCAAACTTTTAATTATCCATTTTTAACTGTTTGGCATTTAAGTTGATTCCATGATTTTGCTATTGTGAATAGTGCTGGAATGAGCATGGATGTATGTGTGTCTCTATAGTAAGATGCAACATTCTTTGCAAATATTACCAATGTTATTCTTTCAATTGATGCTGAAAAACATTGACAAAATCCAACACCTCTTTATGATAAAGATCCTGAAGAAAATAAGGTCATAAGGAATATTTATCACCATAATAAAGGCCATATACAACAAGCCAATGGCACAAATCATCCTAAATGGTGAAAAACTGGAAGCATTCCCATTCAGATTTGGACCTAGACGAGGCTCCCCACTCTCATCACTTCTATTCAACATTGTACTTGAAGTCTTAGCTAATGCTATAATACAAGAGAGGGCGATAAAATGGGATATAACTCAGAAAAGGAGAAAGCAAGTTATTGGTTTCACAGATGACATGATCCTATACCTCGAGGACACTAAATGTTCTGCAAGAAGACCCCTGGAATTAAAAAAAAATGTTTACCAGAGTAACAGGATACAAAATTAATGTTCAAAAATCAGTGGCCATTCTATTCCCTAAGGAAAAAACAAAACAAGAAAGACTTGAAAGAAACAATGCCATCTGTCATAAACCCTAAAAATATTGAAATACTAACCAAGAATGTGAGAGATTTGTATGGCAAAAACTTTAGAACCCCAAAAAAAAGAGATCACAGAAGACCCAGAAGATGAAAAGACCTCCCATACTCTTAGATTGGCAGAATTAAAGTAATAATGATCATTCACTCTAAAGTAATATACAATTTCAATGCAATGCCAATAAAAATTCAACTTGATTCTTCACTAAAATGGTAAAACAATCTCAAATTTCATATGGAAGCATAAAAGACCCAGGATAGCAAAAACAATCCTGAGTAATAAAAATGCTGCAGGAAATATTATCCTACAAGACCTTAAGCTGTATTGTAAAGCCATGGTATTAAAAGCATCATGGTACTAGCTCCAAATAAAGGGATATAGACCAATGAATTAGAATTGAAGACTCAAATGTAAGCATACTGACTTACTTTCAACTGATTTTTGACCTAGGTCAAAAAATAATTCCTTGGAAAAAGGACAGCATCTTTGACAAATCATAGTGGCACAAATGTATGTCTTCATTCAGAAGAAAACCATGGAACCTTATTTGTCTCCTGCATAAAAATCGACTCTAAAAAGTTAAAAAACTTCAATGTTAGACCAGAGATCATAAACCTTCTAGATGAAAAGTAGGCAATACCTATGAAGTGATTGACATTTACCAGCATTTCCTCAATAGGACCCCAAAGACACAGAGAATAAGTGGGTCTACATGAAATAAAAAGCTTTTATTCTATAAAAGAGACTGATAGTCGAGAAAAATACAATCTGTAGAATGGGAGAGCATTTTCACTAACCACACATCTATTAGAGGGCTAATATCCACAATACATAAAGAACTTCAAAAATTAAATACCAAGGAAACAAACAAACCCTTTAAGTAATGGGCTATATACCACAGTAATAAAAACAGCATGATAATGACTCCTAAAAAGCAATGTAGACCAATGAATTGAAGTAAAAAACCAAATGTAAGCACATTCACATGTAGTCAACTCATCTTTGACAAAAATTCCAAAAAATAAAATGGAAAAAGGACAGCATCTTCAATAATGGTGCTGGCAAAATTTGATATCTACATGTAGTAAAATGAAACTGGACCCTATTTGTCTCCCTGAACAAAACTCAACTCCAAGTAGATGAAAGACATCAATGTTTAGACTATAATCTATAAAACTCTTAGAATAAAATACAGGGAATACCCTCAATTTACTGGCCTTGGCCAGTAAACATTTCCTCAATAGTATCCTAAAGGCACATAGAATAAGTTCAACACTAACCATGTGGGAGTATATGAAAAGAAACTTTTGCTCAATGAAAAAGATTGTTAACCAACCAAAAAGGCAAATTTCAAAATGGGAGAACATCTTCATGAGTCGTATATCCAATAGAGGATTCAAATCCAGGATACATTTTGGGAGTTAGTGCTAGACATCCCAAAGCTCCTTCAGTGCTGCCTCATTTGAGTAACAAGATCAGCAGTGGAGATATACTGTCTCCTGTTCTTTGGCCTATAAAGGTGGGATTGTTTACCCTGTGGCCCAGACACAGAGCAGGAGGTGACACCAGCCAGTTCACAATATTTTTCCCTTAATACATTTTTAAATGATGACACGTTCAACTATGTAGCATAACATGTTTGCCTACAATTGGTGACTGTTTGGGAAAAAATTAATCAGTAAAGTCCCTCTTTATGTACTTCATAAAGTTATTTATTTCTTGTTTCTTGTTTTAACAAGATCACACTATTCTTAGTTGTTTTTCTATAGTTAAAGACTTTAGATGATTGATTAACTTTGATGCTATGAGCTAAGTAGCTTAGAATAAACTTATTTTAGTTTTGTTGAGATCCCTTCAACCTGGCCTGGTTTCAATTCCCACCAATCCTCTTCAGCAACTTTTCAGAGACTGGTAAGTGTGAGCACTTACAATACACAAAAAGCTTCAAAAATTAAATACCAGGGAAGAAAACAATTCTATTAAAAATGGGTCATAGAATTGAAAAGAAACTCCTCACAAGATGAAATTCAAATGTCTAACAAACATCTTAAAAATGTTTTGCATCCCTAGTATAGATTAAGGAAATGCAAATTAAAATCAATTTAAGATATCATGTCACTCAAGCCAAAATGGTTAAGATGCAAAGCCTAAAAAACAGCAAACACTGGTGTGGATGTGGGGAGCAGAGGAGTCTCATACATTGCTGGTAGGATAGGAACTCATGCAACCCCTTTGAAAATCAATTTAAAGGTTCCCGAAAAAGTTAAAAATTATATTTCCTTACCATCCAGCTATTCCTTTCCTGGGAATTTTTCCAAAGAACACTGTATCCAGCACCAGAGGCTCATGTGCATTGTCAATTGGAAAGAAATGGAATCAATGTAGATATCTACCACTTGACAAATTGTTAATGAAAATGTGGTGGATATATACATTGGAATACTATTCATCTGTCAGGAAAGATGATCAATAAAATTTGCCAGTAAATAGATGGAACTGATAGGAATCATAACGAGTGCATCCCAGATGCAGAAAGACCGATACTGTATGGTCCCCTTACAAGTTGATCCTAGCATTAAACCCTCAATTTAATGGACTCAAAAGGAAACACCCACAAATACAAAGGAACACAAACAGGGGGAAAGGGTAGAGAAGACTGTAAAAGAATGGAAAAGAAAAGAAATGGGTAAATAGTTTAAAAAGCTTTTATGTAAGAAAAGTCTTAGTAAAAAAGATAGAACACTAAAGTGAATGGGGTTAGCTTCCTTATGACCAGCCAGCTCTTTACCTCCTCAACCCTTCTTCCTGCACTCCATGACAGGGAACACAAGCCTAGTCCTGTAAACCAGTCTAAACAGTAGTGGACAAGGTAAAAACTGACAATAGACAGAATCAGATATCTTAATACTAACAACAAATACAAAGAGTAAACTTGCATCTAAACAGTTTATCCTGTGGTGGCAAAATATAAAAAAATTAGAAACAGAGATAAAGGTTTAGAGAGAAAATATACATTAGGATGGTATCATTCAAAGACTTAATTGCTCCAACTACCTAGACTTTAATCCCTAAAGATTTTATGGATTCCCAAAGCACATAAGCATATTAAGCTATGAGCCATTCATGGAGTAATCCATTGAGAACATTAGATCCCTCATGCTTCAATTTGTTCTTGAACACTACAACATTTTGCATTACTGCATTGGGAATCACGTTTATTGATATAGATTTTGGAGTATATTTTAGATCCAACCTGTATCAGACTACTTTTATCAGTTTTATTCATATGTCAAAGGAAAATGCACAAACACAAAGCACCATATACAGATATATGGTTCTCAGTTAACAGTGTTGTATCTTTAGTGCTCACTCAATGGGTGTTTTATAGTAATTCTATGCTTTGCATCTTCATGAAAATTTTGTTTAGAAAGACTTAAAAATAATCAATCTATGTTGATATGCAAGGTAAATTTGGTTAGCTTTCTAGAATTTAGTGAATTTTATTTTTAGTATCTGAACAAAAAGAAGATTAAAGAACAAGGAAAAAGTGAGAATTCACTGTTATTTAGGCAGCTAAGACAAAAATTAATTTGGAAACAGCCTCTGTCCAATGAGCTACATGCCATCAGAAAAAGTAGTCTTCTTATCTCATCTTTTTGAATCTGCAAAGTCAACCTCTAAAGCCTTTTCATGTTTCAATCATCTATAATTTTCTATAGCTAACATACTGCATTTTAATTTTAAACAATGCTATTGAAGGACCAAATGTTAATTTCAAAGCAAAATATTTCTAATAATGATGACATACTTAGAAATTTTAGAGCACCCAAGTAGAAACTGAATTGCAACCTGACTGACTGGGAATTCTTTTTTGGGGGGGTGGGTGGGAGGGGAAGGATCCTTTTGCCCTGGACTCAAAGATTAAAACCTGAACACATACAAAGATATAAAGGATTAAAAGCAAGATTTTTATTGATAATAAGAGAAAAAGAAAGAGATCAAGGATACTAGGGAATTCCATGAGGAGCAAGTGATCCCTTGGAGAAGTGTGCAGGGATGGGGCATTTATAAACTAGTCAGACATTAAAAAGGTGGTTTTTCCTTATTGCTTAGTTTTAGTTTCTTGAAATCTGAATTAATCATTCAATCTCTTGGTCCTGGGGATACCACATTTGATGAGTAAGAAGCTCTCTGTTTACAGTAAATGATATCAGGGGCTAAGTTCCTATAGATGAAGGGACTGTCTCCTTTTAGGTAGGCAGCACACTGAGGTTTTTGAAAAGGTGTTGTGGATCAAGAATCCCATGTTTGTAGTAAACAGAGCACGGAACAAGCTTTTTTTTATCTCTTCTATGGGCTTAGGGAACATTTAGGACCTTCTCAGTCTGATTACTCCTAAGAAAAATTATCCTACTCATTTCCCTAAAATAATTGCCTAATAGAAGCTATTCTATCCTCTTAACATTAACTAATGTAATATCAATTCTGAGAAATTATTGGACATTGATATGTGAACTATCTGTGTATGTGGGGGGGAAGAACACTTACATAGAGTTCAATGTGCTAATTGCATTCCTATAATCAAATAGGTATCAAATTTTACCTTACTACGGAATTAGACATTGGCCAAGTAACAATGGTTCTTGTTAACTGTATTTGGGATTAGTTTTAGAAGAACACAAATTTATACATGAAGAATGCAAGTTTTAGCAATTTTAGAAAGTACATTTAATTAGCTAAGATTCTTCCTACAAAAGGTATATTTACTAGGTGTTGGAATGAAAGCAAAACACATTTTAAGATATTTATTTATGAGAGAGAGAGGGAGAGGGAGAAAGAAAAAGAATACATGTCATAATATTCCTGTATTCCTTCCTGTCTTCCATGCATGTCAGAAGATAACTTCTTTTTCTTACTGATAAAGCCTCAGTATCTGAAAATATAATTAAGCACTTGCTAGTGCAGACATCCCAGATGAAACCCTGTGAGCTTCACATGTAAATAGATGCTAAAATAGAAAGGAGACTGGCTGGAAAGGAGAAGGTATGAAGTGTGACAGGATGGGGGATAAGAATGGGCAGTAAGGAGGTATAATGAATTCATTATATTTATATATGACAGCGTTAAAAATAAAATAATTCTTTTAAAAAAGCAGACAACTTTTTTGACAAAGTTTACTACTTCCACGGTACAAACTCTAGGGTCAGTAGTCCTCTATTTATATACAGACATCTTTACGCACTTAGCCCTCTGGCCAGAAATAGAATAGTGCACTTTAGAAACTATTTAGAATATTAAATGATTTGGTGAGATGGATCAGGAAGTAAAGCTTTTGCCTCACAAGCAAAATTACCTGAGTTCAGAACCCCAGATACCACATAGAAAAGCCAGGGAGAAATGGTGACAGACAACATTTCAAGTCTTGGAAGGCAGACTCTGGTAAATTACAGGATAAAGCAATAAAGAGAGAAAATTCAGGGACAGAAAGTCCAGGAAGATACATTTTTATTATTTTATTTTTTCTCACATTTTTTTTTCTAATCATGTAAACTCAATAGGTACCCCCGTCCTCTTCCTCTTTCCTTCCCTCCCCAGTCATCTTTCCTTGTACTCTCCCCACTTTCCCCTTCTTTTGAATCCCCTTCCTCCCTCCCTCCCATCACCTCCCCCTCTCTCCTATCTCTGCAGCATCCTTTGTGTGAATGCCAGAACTTCCTCTGCGTCCTCCACCCTAGTGAGGGGTAAGAACTCAGTGGAATATCCTGGAGCCCCTCTTGGGCTCCCCTTTAGTATGTGAACTCTATTATGATTGTCAATCCCTTGTCTCTGAGGATCCTACTGCCTGGAGTCTTCTCTACTGTGGTCCATGCTAGATTCTGGGGGGTTATTGACATATCAGCCATTGTGCAGGTCAGGCAAAGACCATTTGTAGCTGCTGCAGCCCTGACTTGTATGGAGTATCTTGCATATCATCGGTCCTCCCCATCTTTAGGCTCTTACAATCTTGCTACCTCCCTTTTCAGGAAGGTTCCCTGAGCTTTAGGATGGGGAGAGATTTGGCTGGTCTGGTTCCAGGTGATTAACGTAGGGTTTTTGGTGTTCTGAATTATGGTTTGTCATTTTCAGTTTTGCTTTTAATGCATCACCCTTAGCTGTATACTGATTGGTGTGGAAGGTTGCCTCTTAACAAAAGATAAAAGACTGTTTAAATGAAGATCTTAATATTAGAGGAGACTCAAAGATAGATGGAAGAATAGGAGAGGGACCCAGCAGTGGGAGAAGAGGGGGTCAGTGTCCAGTCCCTATACCCTTCCTTATTGATAAGATCAAACCTCTTTCATCACAAGTAATCAGGAAAGGAAGTGAGAGTGACCTTCACCAGATGTCTCCCTACTTACATGCAATACTTGACAATCTGAAAAAATTCATATGGAAGTACAAAAGGCCCAGGTGAGCCAAAGCAATCCTGAGCAACAAAAGCACTGCTGGACGTATTACCATACCGAACCTTAATCTATTCTGCAAATCCATAGTAATAAAAACAGCCTGGTAGGCTGGAGAGGTGGCTCAGGGGTTAAGCCTCTGACTTGTAGGCAGAAGGTCCCGAGTTTGGATCCTAGACCCCACGTATAGACACCGGGTGGAATTGGGGGCAGCCTGCGTTTCTGGTCCTGGTAGGGCGGCATGGACTCCTCATTAAGGAGACCACCTTACACACAACTGAAAAAAAAAAACAGAAAACTGAATGATTTCTGTTAACATGCATGTGACAGGGACCACATGATACTACTTTCAAAAGAAATCACAGGAATATCTTAATCCATATAAGGGACCTAGGAAATTATTATGACTTTGATAAACTATACCAAAATTTCTAAATTAAATGAATGTAACATTTACATTATTTCCAAAACATTAGTTTATGACTTTTTTCAAATTTCTATATTTTATACAAAATTTCTTAAATCTTTGTAAACTGATTCATACCGCAAACATTTTAATTAAATACACTCTAGTAATGTGGTTAAATCATTAAATAAGCAAATAATCTATTCTCATTGATCATCCTGAGTATCATTGACGTAATTTAAACTTTCACTTTCTAAACGAGTATACTCAGAGATTTCTTACTATAATTAAAACATTAAAGCTTCTAAATGATTGAAATAATTCTGTAATAAATACTGACTCGCTGTGCATAACACATTAAATTTATAATTCACTTAATATAAACTATATTTCATCCAAATAAAATAATTCAAGAAGCTAATTAAAGAAAATATAGAAAATTTTTCATGAGGCAAAGAAGTGCATTTCTGGTGCTAAAGTGTCTGCAAAATCCTGAGATGCAAACTGTTTCAGTTTGTATAAATGAAATACAAATGCCATCTTTTTTAATAGATTAATTATCTCATATATCTAATGAGAGAATTCTATGGACAGAAGAACAAAAAAGTACATTGCAGTTGTTAGCATTTTAATGTGAGACAAAGTTTGGGAGACAACACATACAGTTTCCAGCAAATAATTAAAAAATGGGCATTAACAATTCAGATTCTGCAGGTAAGCATGCACATAAATGCAGACTTTTGGATCCAAGTAAGTATATAAACTTTCAGATGAAACAAAGTTTCTTACGCTGGTTTCAAAAGAACACTTTAACATCCCAAGAAAACTGAAAAAACAAATTGTTAGGTATACCATCTGGTTAGATTAGATGGAAATGTTTATTTAATTTTAATTTTTATTGTGTTTGTATTTGTGTATGTGTGTGTGTGTGTGTGTGTGTGTGTGTGTGTGTGTGTGTGTGTGTGAAAGCACATATTCAGGCATGAACATATGTGGGAGTACTTATGTCTACCCATGCACATATTATTCCAGGATAGTTGTACCAAGAGTTTTTCTTATCTCTACTTTCCACACATTGTTGGCATGCCAGGATTACAGATATGCTGCATCACATTTGGAATTTGGTGTTCCTTCCCCTTCTTTCCTTCCTTCTTTCCTTCCTTCGTTCCTTCCTTCGTTCCTTCCTTCCTTCCTTCCTTCCTTCCTTCTTTCCCTGCCTCCTTCCTTTCCTTCCGTCTCGCCTCCGTCCTTCCTCCTTCCCTTCCTTCCTTCGCTTCCTTCCTTCCTCCGTCCTTCCCTTCCTCCTATCCTTCTGTCCTCTTTCCTCTTTCTTTCCTTTCTTCCTTCCTTCCTCTTCCTTCCTTCCTTCTCTTTTCTTTCCTTCCTTTCATTTCTTCTTTTTCTTCCTTTATTTAATATTCATTGAATTTGAGCTTTGATCATTTCCCACATGTATATTGTGTGTTCTGATTACTGTAACATCCAATTTCTTTGATTTCCCTCTTGCCTACAGTTTCTAGTAGCCCACAGTTTCTTATCCTCTGTTCTTTCTGTGATTATGATGTGACCATTTCCATCAATTGCTGTTGGCATGACCTCTTGATCTAATGAACTGCAGCCTAGTACACTGAGTCAATAATATCTACTTGTTACTCTGATTTGTTTGGGTTTGTTATTACTTCAGTAAAGAATTCTTGGAACTTTTCACAAGAATAAGAAGGTCATCTTTCTACCCATATGGTCTACTAAAGAAGGCCAAGTATATTGTTTAGAGTGATAGTACATAGAAAATAATGCTAGCTAAATTTATGTGCTTTTCAAAATATCAATCACAGATACATCTTCACAAAAATCTACGTGATTATTGAAACTTGAGGCACACACATGAAAATTTATTTGATTACAGCAATCCTTGAGCAAGCCTGTGGAAGATTATTTAATTGATGGGGGAAACCTAACATTTAGTGGGTAAGTACATTTCATGGGTAGAGCATAGGATGGGGAGAGTTGATTCCGTATTTTTGGAAAACTAGTAAGTGAGAAACCATGCCTCTCTCTGTTCATTCTATTGACAGCTTGGACTACTCAAGATATGAATTGTCCTGCTATATTGGCAAACTGGAATTGAGATTGTAAATTTGAATAAAGCCCTGTAGTATACTCTAAATTGTTTAAGTCCTACATTTATTTTGTCATGGGAACTATAAAAATCACTTAAAATTCTGGAGATTTTATTTAGATGCTATACAGATTTGAGAGTTCCTTAAACATTGTGTATGATTTCTGTACTAAAAATCAATATTAGCAAAGTGAAATTCATTTGTTAGTCTTTAGAAAAGTAGCAATGCAAGACGGTAGTTTCATCAGTAATTCATGCTCACGGTAGTTTCATCAGTAATTCATGCTCACTCTCACAATGTGAATATAGACTGTTTGAAAGCTTATTTTGGGATTCATGTAGAATATGGTGAAGCTTTTGAGGCACAGGGATTAACTGATAAATTTGTTTTTTGGTAATGACCTTGAAGGATACACTGCTGACCTTTCCTTATGACCTTTCCTATTCAATATGATACTCCTCGTTTCTTGATTCACAGCTGCCATGCAAAAAACCTTTTATCATATGGTCTGTCTGACTCTATACTTCCTGTGCCACAGGGTACATAACACTCCAAAACCATAAGACCAAGCAAACCTTTACTATCAATCTTAACTTGTTCCTATCATGTATACTGTTAGCTCCAGTGCAAAAGCCAAAATACACCCATATCCATTCCTTATTAAAGATATAATGTATTGTAGATGTGATGGTAAACTCTACCAAATCACATACTGTAGCACTGATGGTTTATCAAAATTTTAAACAAAATCTGAGATGATGAACTAAGAAAATATATACTTCACTTTCTGTACATATGTATAATTATAATGCTTACTATATAATCTTTATTCTTTTTCTCTTGCTGCTGCTGTGGATTGGCTCCAACAGTACACTGTATGTACTCATGAACCTCTGATATGACAAGATCAAATACTTTGCAATATTCTTGAAACTCTAATCATAAGCTATTGTTCAATTTAGATATGCTTAGGCTCCAACTTCTATCACTTTTAATAAAATTCACAATTATCTGAAAGGTTTAAACAGCAATCTAACAGATTATATCATGAATTTATAATTGTGATCACTGAATGAATCAGCTTAGTGTTTCCACTGACGTATTAATGAAAGTATTCAATTAGGAAGTTAAAATTGAGATTCCAAATTTAAAGATAAGCTTATGTGTATGCTTCATCCTATTTGAAATTCAGTGATTTTTCTTTAAAATCAACAAATACTACCCATCTAACCTGACAAAGCACTAACTGTGAAAACATCTAGCTCTGAAATTTATCTTCGACTTTATCTTCCAGACTAACTTTTTTCAACCAAATAATGCTCACATTAAAGAGCAGGTATGGATTGATTTATTCAACACTGCAAATACTAAGGTAAGCTGTTTTTATACAATGGATACTTGCCCTTCTATAATCCTATGAAGAACTGGGAATACATTCATTTGTGGTTCTTAAAAAGCTCCTTTTTATCCAGTTTGCTGGGACTGATGGGGAATATTGGGGACCTACTCTGGCCTTATATGCATGACATGTTCATATCCATGAGTAAAAATGAAACTGAAATGAGGGTGAGACTTAAAAACAGGAGTTTATTTAGAGTAGAGAGCCTCGTGTTATTTAACCTTAAAGTGCTAGAATATTATAGGATAGAAAAGACAGCGAAAGGCAAAATGAGAGCCACCAATATAGTGTACCAGAAGAGATAGAGAGGAGCAGATGGGAGGAGAGGCAAGAGTTTGGAGAGTCAAGAGCAGAAAAAATAGACTTTGGGTGGCATGAGGACCACCTAGATAATGTGAAAGTTTTACAAAATGGTGGCTGTAGCTAACACTGTTTTCTGGTTATCAAAGTTGAAATATCAACTATAATCAATACTCACTGCATTTCATATGTCTATTAAATTTCCCTTAAATTCTATGCCTTTTCCTTAAGGTCTGTCTAGTAGAATAATTCAACCAAAATATTTTCAAACTTGGATCAGAGTGGATCAGAGTAGCATCAATATCCCATTGATGCCAAGATCTCCTGTTTTAACTAATGTGAAATTTTACTCCATAGTTCTGCTTCCTCATACTTAGTCCACTTTTGTTTATTCCCTTAAGAAGGAACAATGCTGAAAATTGTTTTCTATATTTACTTATTTTTTCACTTGGTATCTATCAAGCAGTGAAAAATACCACTCTCAGTGATAGAAGGAACTACTGTAAATGATATGTATGCTCTATTTGTCTAGCTAGAGGACTCTAAATCATGAGGCATCTAACATGTCAATGATGTACTTGATATTACTATCCAACTATTCATAGAATCATCATTGTTTTGTTTGTAAATGTATATATTATAGATTTATAAAATTGTCGTTGGGTCATGTTCTTTCTGTGTGACACAAAATGACCTTGAGCCCAACATGCAAGTCCACTCTGATCCAGGATGTAATGGAATGCATGATCATTTTTACCTTAGGCTCCCTGGTTCTACTGTTACAGGTCTCCTCAATCAGGTCTACTGCATCCATTATATATAATTTGTCCTTTTGCCTGATAATGATTGGATGAAAGGGGGAAGGAAGAAAGCCAGGATAAATATTCAATTGTTTGTAAAAGTAGAAAAAATAAAAATAGGGGCTGGAGAGGTGGCTCAGGGGTTAAGCCTCCGCCTTGCAGGCGGAAGGTCCTGAGTTCGGATCCCAGATCCCACGTATAGACGCCAGGCGGAAGTGGGGGCGGCCTGCGTTTCTGGTCCTGGTAGGGCGGAGCCTGTGAATCCTGGGGCAGAAGGAGGTGGAGGTGTCCATGGTGGTTTGCGAATTTGTCCGTGGTTCTACACAGACACACACACACACACAGACGCGCACACATACACACACACATGCACACAGTTGAATAAATAATAATAATAATAATAAATTAGAAAAAGAAAAGAAAAAATAAAAATAGGAAGAAAGAATATCAGATGCATATAATTACAAAGAAATTGAATTGCTCATATAAAAACACAAATGAGTATAAATAAATGAAAAAGAGAAGGAATAGAATGATGACTTCTTGCTCTTTTGGAGCCACACATTCCTTAAATTCCTAAAGTACATTCTAAGTGATGGGGCAAGGGACACAGAAGATAGTTCTTTCTGCTGGCTTTTAAAATAACAATAGAGATCTTCCATGGAATGAACAAAAGTAACACAGACGAATGCTCAGCAAAATGCTTATATGGTGATACAAGGTGATGCTATACCTCAAAGATTACTTAAACTCAATCCATATATGACTGCAAAGAATCAGAGAAAATAGTACTCAATAAAGTGAGGAGCACTGATCTATAATCTCTTACCTTGCTGTCTATGTCTTTTCAGTTAGGTAAAGTTTCTCTTTTATAGTCTCAAAATCTTTTATGTAAATTGATTTTATCTTTGACTAAATATCTAAAATAATTTTGTTTAAAACCTCTTAAATTTCAATACCCTACCATCACTTTGATTTACAGAGATTAAAATGTTCCCAGTGGAAAGAAACTTATCCCTAAATGTTGAAAGAATGATATTCTTTTAAAAAACATAAATATTGGGTATTTGCTTAAGCTATGACTGCAAAAAATGCTTAACTATGATTTGAAAGAATAACATTAATTCATAGGATAGGAAGCAAAGAAAATAAACTTGATAAGAGCTAGCAGGGTGTTAGGAAATCATAAGGTGATTTTAATATGTATATCCAACATTTAAAGAATTTCAAAATTTGTTAAGTTAAACAAAATATAAAGAAATTCCAGAAGTACATTTAATCAAGGGAAATCTATGAATAAACTTTCATCTTAATAATTTGGTCTATAAAATTGTTTATTCATCATATTTTAAATGAAAAACTTATTGTAGGTCAGCTTCTATGTTCTTACCAGTGACCCTCTGGTACTTGATATGTCATGACATATTGATTATTATGGACTTCATTATAAATATGATGATATGCTAGTACCTACAATATTTAACCTTTTCAAAATTTCAATAGATGAAAATGATCATATACATATCCACATAAGTTTTTAATAACCCTTAGAACTTTGGACATATGAAATTATAAGCAATTTCTATAAAACCTGGAGCAATTAGTGTCTCTAAAATGTATCCTCTACTTCATAAAATTAGTCAGTTTATCATTTATTATTCTTTCCTAAATTTTGTTCAGAAAAATTTTATTAGTTAAAAATGCGTCAGTGCTAAAATGGCTTTTGTCAATCTTCTCCCTAGCTATTTTGCATTTCTGATGCTATAGATAAATAAAATTAAGTCCTTCTCAGCAACTGCCATTTGGTTGAACTCTTCAACACCTGTCAGGTTAACGAGCAATAAATGTTGCTGCACTTGCTGAATGAGGGCAGGTGAAATTCCTGTGTTATATACATTTTTCCTGCAGGCCTCATGCTTTCCTTGTGCCCTGCATCTGATGATTTCAGAGAGCCACTTTGCAGGTCATAATGCTCCCCCAGGAAATGACCTTCATTTGCATATGCCTGAGTAAGTAATAGAAGGTAATTTTTAGTGACTGTGCCCTATTTCTGCTTGTGTGCTGCGTGCCTTCAAAGGACAAGAGGACAGTGCACCAAGCAGCAGTTTCAGCAAAGGGCTGAGTAACACTGCAGCATTGTTTAAAAGAAACTCTTCCTTTATCCGCTTTTCATTTTGTTTGGAAGAGCATACAGCATTGAACACTGGAATGGAATTTGGTAGCCTCACTAAATTTATTAGCTGTATGATTTTTAAAATAAAGTCTTTCAAATTTCCTCCTTTAGAGAATCATGTCAGCAGAATACAATGAAAGTTTCATTTCATCCATTACAAATTGCTTTGATTTTTCTGCTTTCAGTTCCATAATTAGAACAGAACAGTAAAGTGTTAAATAAAAATAAAGGGATATATATATATCCCTTTATGTCTCCGCAGGTCTCATGCTTTCCTTGGCCCTTCCATCTGATGATTTCGAGAAAAACTTTGTAGATATTTCATGACACTTCCTGTTATGGTTGCATTTTGTTGTCAACTTGACAGTTGCAGCCAGTTTGGGGCGCAGCTGTGGATGGTTAATAGTTGGAATGGCCTCTGAACAAATCTGCAAGTACTTGATTGATTGCTATGGGAAACCCAGCCCATAGTGGGTGGTACTTTCCAGTGGTGGAACATATATTAGGAGGTGCAGGGAGGAGGGACTGGCTCTTCCCTTATCCGGTGTCCACTTGCTATGGAGTCCTCTTTGTGTGCGACGTTGCTTTAAGAGCATCGTGGCCTTCTTTGTTGCTGCTGCTGCCTTGGTCTTTGGCTGACTTGGAGCTTCGCCTTTTCCATCACGTTGTTCCTGTTCCCACTGCCACTGGAACCTGGTCTCTAGGCCTTGCTGCTGTTCGCTGTTCATTGCTGACTTGGGGGCCCATATGTCCTTCAACGAACTTGTAACCTAGCACCTTCGACCCTCCAGAGAAGTAAAGGATTGAGACCTTCTCGGGATCGTTTGGCTTTGTGGAACGTTACCGTCAAGAAATGAGGTGGCTACGGGCGGCTACTTTGAAGGACACTATTTTTATTTTGACTTATTTTAATAAACTTATTTATATGTTCCATAGATTGTTTTTTCAGAGAATACTGACTGATAAACTTCCCAAAGAAATGACCTTCATTTGCATATATACATGATATTTTGAACTGTAAAGAAAATCTTTAGATTTTGTTTTTTATTTCTCTTAATATCTCTCTCTTCCTGTCTTTTCTCCTCATCTAACTTTTTTTTTAGCATATATTAAAATCCAACAGTAAATGTTTTTGACCATTTCTTATTTGCTAAGAGTTGTTTTAAAAATATTGAATTTGAAGTGTTCATGGAATTTTTAAAATTTTGCTGTTGATGTTGTTTTTCTCCACTCTTCCATTAAGTAGTTGATTTATTTTCTAATTATATACCATGTTGTATTTATGGAAAAGACTTGTATTAGTCAATGAGATTAATATTTGTTCCCCTTATTACTTGATATATTAGTAAGCGAATCCTTATTGTGATAGTGTTTGGAGATGTGGATTTGTAAATCATCTGGTCATAAAGGCAATGGGCTTATCATTGTTAATATTTTTCTTGGGAGAAGATGAAAGTATCACACACAGCTCTCTATTATCTCTGTCTGAAAAGAATAAGAAATACTTTTTTATCCATTTCTAACCTGAAACATAGGTTTTTACCATGGATCCAACCATGCTTATGCCCTTTACTCCAACTTCAGTTGTGAGAAATAAATTTGTTGTCCACAGATATATTATTATCTTCATTGACATATAAATACTTTTTTGTACAAGTCATTCAATACTTTTTTCAAGTTGTTACCAAATGTCGACTAATAATTGGAACACATGCTTTCTTCCTTTAAAATACAAAAATTAAATTTATGGTCTTTCTTTTATGAGTTTATTTGAATTAGGAGTTATAAAATAAATTATTGATTCCTTGAATTTCTACGGGGGAGCCTTGGAGATTAATGACATTCAGTGTATTTACTGGTGCAGTGATACACACACACATTCATTTATTACATTGGGTACGTACAAGGTTCAAGAAAGTAAATCATTTCATCTAAACTGTGTCAATTATTTTTTTATAATTTTTTCCTAGAATCCTTTACTCACTGACTCATTACATAATAACAACTTCATATTTTCTTCTTATTTCTCTTCTACTTGTATAAAATAAGCTCTTTGGGCATGTGTATGTATGTGTAGTGTGTATGTATATGTGTATGCATGTTTATATATAATAGATTTATGTGTATGTATAAACAAGTACATGAATGTGTTTGTGTAGATCTCAAGTTAAAGCCAGGAGTCATATTCAACTGCTCTAAGCTTTATTAAAGAAGAATGGCTTAATCTATGCACTTCAACTGGAAATCCTAGCTAGCCAACTTGTCTCTGCCTATTTCTCTGCTTCCCTATGTTGAAATTAAAGGCAACCACAATGCTCATGCTTTTTACATGGTTTCTGGCAAATGAGATTTCCATTCTTCATATTTATATAGAAAACAGGCCCTTTTCCTTCCCCAAAACCTAATATATAGTTTAAAACTATAAAAAAAATTTGTGAAGCATTTTTAAGCTATTTTCTATAAATTTTGATAGATCTTATGGTCCTTACAATTCTTTCAAAATCATTTTTGATGCCATATATAATTTAATAAATGTAGTTACTGTTTCTTTGTATATATATTGTTAAGTTACACTCATTACTTTTGGGATATTTTCTTGGCATTGAGTAATTTCCAGTTTTTCATTCATGGGTCAGGCATGTAATAATTTTAGCTTGTTTTTCCTCCATTTGTTTGCTATCTACATGGAAAATTCCCAGAAATAATTTTCAGTATGGATTATTCTCTTTCATTTTCACTAATATTGTTATCAGAACTGACTTGTTATCAGAACCAACTGTGTTGACACAGAAAAATTAAACATAATGGTATACTTCTAAAATTTCATTTTTGTTTTATACTCTTGTTTTTCTTACTTAGAAGTAAGTATGCAAATTTTTTTCATTTATTTTGAATTACATTTATAGATTCTTTCTTCTTACTTAGTTTTTTTATTGTTTTTTTTTTTTTGCCCACATTTATTTTTATTTGTCTGCTATAGGAGACTTACTTTGGTTGATTCTTCAGAGATTTACTGTTGGGACTACATAAAGTGATTATAAAGCAATGTAATACTATCATCTTTTTCACAACATTAGCAGTCATTTTGAAATAGAAGAATTGCACAATGAGTTTAAAAATGTGTATCTTGTGGAGTATCAAATTAGCAGCGTGCAGAAAAAGAACTTAATAAAATTATGACAAAATTTGATTTTTTTATTTGTTGACTTTCAACAGAATATATACTATTAACTAATTTCCAATTTTTAGTTACATTAAAATATGTATTATTTTGAAAAATAGAAAAATAGTTTAAAAATTAGAAATCAGGGTTATTCCTCATTTTGAAAATTGAAAAAGGATGAATGTTACTTCTAAAAACATGCACTTTTGTTTCTATAAATGAATAAAAAGTTTATTAATATTTACCAATAATTGCACACAAATATTCACTTGTAGTACAGTTTATAATAGTAAACATATTGACATATTGACATTATAATATTAAACATATCGACATTTTGACATTATCTACGGATATACATTTCACCAAATATATGCAATTAAAGAGTTAGATATTATCCCTAAATATTCATCATGACACTACTACATAATATTTAGTATACTAGGTGATAAGAATATTTTATTTTAGTGCTTTTGCACCTTGTTGATCTGGGAAGCAACATCTTAGCTCCCTGGGATGAAATGGTTTACAGCTTATAACACAATATAATATTTATCACATTATACAGCTACATTGCTTCTACCTCTTCAAAAAACAGTTTTTATTACTAAACAGTAAAGCTTCTCAAGTGTGGAGGGTAAATTAACTGCCTTGCAAACAGCATAAGAAATGTCACCTTTTATGAATCAGCGTTAACTAGATCCAACAAACAGAGTGCCACACATTCTGTTTGCATTAGAAGGACTGTCTCTCTGAGAAAATTGCTAAGGATTGTTATTAAATTTCAAAATATCAGCATGGATTCTCTTTCTAGCAAATTATCAAGGAGATTTTTCCAAAGATTTCTTCAAACATCATTACTATTTAAGAGTTCTCTAATATGCTATGAGTGAGAGAATGATGAAAAATATAAATGTATTTTTCAAAGTATACCTATATGTAAATTTTTCAGTAGTTTATTCTTTCATCATTTCTCAGTTCTTATTACATTTTTCTATTTATTGGAAGCTACAAATACTAGATTTCTGAAGATAGTGTTGTATCTCCTCAGGGTTCTGTAAAACAGAATGTAAAAGAGACAAGATAGATTAGAACTCTCCATTTACATACTTATATCCTAGCAAAAATTTTTGAAAATAATTTTTAAAGACTTTATATTTGAAAGCAGAGAAACAACAGTTTCTTGCATGATAATCACTACAGCAGCATTTACATCAACCTCTAAGTTTTCACCAAAGGAAATAAATGCCATCCAGAGAGTCTATGTGATACAGAAGTTATTTTCTATGTGATACACCAGTCTTCACTATATATATACTGGCTCCATTGCTGTAATTAAATTCTTTGAAAAGAAAAATTAAGGAAAGAAGGGCGTACTGTGTCTCCAGGTTAGAGAGGACTTTATTATTGTACAGAATGCAGGGTAGCATTATCCTGACACAGCTGGTTGCAGTTTATCTACAGTCAAGACACAGACAGAATATATATATATATATATATATATATATATATATATACATACATACATACATACATATATATATATACTAGCCCAATTTTTCCTTTTTCATTCAGTCCAGAATTTCATCCATTAAAAGTATCATGAATATTCTATGGTGGAATATCCACATCAATGAACATAATCTGGATATTTTGCTGGGTTTATTGAGTAACATAATGCTTCTATATCCTATCAAGTTGGCAATTTTCACCATCACACTACATTTGCTTCTATTTATTGCTATAAGAACATAAAAATAAATTAATGACCATGTTGTTTATGGCAATGCATCCCTTATTAAAATAATTTTCCAACACAAAGTGTCATATCATATTTATATAATACTTTTTCATAAAACAGAAACTTCCACTTGAAAGAGAAAGTTGGTAAAGGTTACAAATTACCTGGTAAAGTAAATTGATCCTAAAGATTAAGGGAATGCAACTCATGATTAGCTCATTAATGTGTTTCTTTCTCACCTTGCTCCCCTAGTTCCTCTTTCTCACATGTTAGATAAAACAGGTATTCCTATTTTTATTGTGGAGATGAATGCACAGCTATGTATAATAGTGAAACAGCCTAATAAAGAAATTCTTATTATTTTATCATCCCATGTACTAGTAAGAAATTTAATAAACATATGATGTATATTGTAGCATATTTGAATCTTTTTATGAAAGGAAATTCATTGGATGACTGTCAATGTTAAACAATGGACATTTCTTGTAAGCCAATGAGTTAAAATATACTATTTTAAATTCAAGGACATTTAAAATTTTTGCAACCTTAGATATTATAAGTTGACTTCATAGAAGTCTGTTATAAGGTTCAGTGGATTAAGACATTTCTTATGCTAGCTGTATGAGTGTGGTCCCTTGAACACAAATTCCTCTGATCATGTGCTGTACACACACATGCACACATGCATGCACACGCACACACACACACACACACACACACACACACAATAAAAATAATTTTCCAAATGCATATTCAGAAACCAAACAGCTACTGGGCACTTTTACCTATGAGGTATACACATAGAACCACTTAGCAATGAATGCTAATTCTAGAAGTAAAAAGGTCCTGTTTCATGTATAGTATTTTTCCTAAGATGTCCCCTAATGTTTACAATTTAACTCCATTATTCTTAATCACTTTTCCAAGTTTTAGCACTAGCAATAAATGCAATTAATACAAATGGCTGCTGAGAAGTTAATAATGCTTACAGGTCAGTTATTTCATCTCAATGAAATGAATTTCAGTAGATAGGAAAGTGAGAAAGACATGTTTAAGAAAGATAGAGAGAGAGTAAAGCTTCTAGGAGGATGGAGCGATGAACACAGGATGGAACACTGAGAACTTCAGAGATGGAAGAAAGGAATAAAATTGTATGTTGAAATCTATTATAGATTTCCCTTTGTCTCTGTCTCTGTCTTTCAGTCTCTCTCTTTCTCTCTCTCTCTCTCGCTTTCTCTTTCTCTTTCTCACTCTCTCTGTCTTTCTCCACAGGTATGTGCCTGTGTGGAGCACATGTAGATCTCTGTATATTCTACTTCACAAAGGAGGTTAGTACGTGAGTCATGAATTTCCCTATCAAGAGGAAAGATGGAGAACTGATACAAAGGCCAGTGAGAATACATCAATAAAGTGGTATGATCTGTGTAGACTAGTACCGAGATCATCATGTTTTCTTGTGACAAGAGAGAACAAAGGATAAACATAAAATAGTATTCTGCAGTAAAGTTCAGTTAATACATATTGGCTTGTAGAAGTTCATTTAGTCCTTTTCATAGAAATATAATTACTTCATTACAAAAGAATAAAAACTAAATTATCACAATATTTAGAAATCAAAATGACTAGGATCATTCAATTTCCCAGGAATTTGCAGTAGAATGTATGTTTAGAGGTGTGCTATTTTTGACTTTACAATATGGAAAGTTATTTTCTGTGATACTTGCTTCTTTTGCTTTGAATTTTAAGTGATTTTTTTAAAACCTGGGAACAGCACACTTTTTTAAAAATGGATATTGTAATCTTTTTTTTTTTCCAGTCATACAAACTTATCAGGTACACCGGTCCCCCCCTCCCTCCGACTCCCTACCCCACTGTGCCCCCCTCCCCTCCCCCCTGCCTCCCTACCCCTCAGTGCCTCCCCCTCCCATCCCCGGAGCATCCTTTAATGTGCATGCCAAACTCTCCTCTGGGTCCTCCTCTCCAATGAGATGCAAGGACCCAGTGGCATTTCCCAGAACCCTTTCCTATGTTCCCGTTAAGCATAGTAACACCGCTTGTGGCTGTCAATCTCGTGCCTCCCAGGATCCTAGTGCCTTTAGCAAATGTTAGACTTTGTGGGGTCAATAGTGTGCTGGACATTGCACAGGGCATGTAAAGTCCAAATATGATTGTTTCGGCCCTAACATATGTGGAGTATCTTGCATATCATTGCTCCTCCCATCCTTGTGTTCTTACAATCTTACTGCCCCCTCTTCCGCAAATTTCCCTGACCTTCAGGGAAGCTTCAGGATGAGGAAAGATTACGCTGGCCTAGTTCCAGGTGATTGATATAGAGTCACTGATGTTCTAGATTATGTTTTGTTGATTTTTTTTTTTTCAGTTTTGCTGCTCCTGCAATGCCCTTGGCTCCACCCTGATGGGTATTGGATATTACCCTCTGGCCAGAGATAAAAACCTGTTAAAGTAGAGTCTTGTTATAAGAGTATATTCAAAGGTAGATGTAATAAAAGTAGGAAACCGCGGTAAGGGAGGGGTTAATCATCTATCTGCGAAAGGGTTACTTCTATCTGCCAGACTATACGCTATCCCCTTCTAGTAAGATCGTACCCCATCAGTTGTAAATGATCAAGAACGAAAGTCTGTGAACTTAAAAAGATGTCTCATTACTTACTTGTAGTCTTTGATGGTGGCCTATTTTCTCTGCTGTAACATGGTCTCCTCTCTCCTTGTTACTGGTGTGGCCCTCCTTCCTCATCCCTCCTGTTCATAATCTTAGCTATTACTATAGTTATTACAGAGATTTATCTTTGAGTGTCTCTAAGTGGGTTTCATACTAGGAGCCACCTATTAGGGAGTATATATGGTGCTTAATTTTCTGTGTCTCCACTCAATATAATTGTTTCTAATTCCATCCTTTTCTGGTAAAATTCCATTAATTCATCATTTTTGATGGCTGAGTAGTACTCCATTTTATAGCTATATCACATTTTCCTTATGCACTCATCAACTGTTGGACATTTGGGTTGATTCCATGACTTTGTAAACAGTGCTGCTATGAACATGGTCATGCTTGTGCTATCGAGGTGAATTTTTGCTATATGGGGTGTTATTCCCAAAAGTGGAATTACAAGGTCATATGGCATTTAAATCTTTAATTTCTTTAAGATTCTCCAGACGCCTTGCCAGAGTGGCTGTATGAGCCTGCATTCCCACCAGCAATGTAGGAGAGTTCCCTTCTCTCCACATCCTCTCCAGCATTTGGTGGTGTTTGTATTGTGGATTTTTGCCATCCTAACCGGGGTGAGATGATATCTCAGGGAAGTTTTGATTTGCATTTCCCTGATGGCTAAGGATGTGGAGCATTTTTTAAGATATTTGTTAGACATTTTAATTTCATCCCTGCTAAAATTTTTTTTAAGTTCCAGGGCCCATTTTCTAATTGGGCCATTTGTTTCCTTAGTGTTTAGTTTTCTAAGTTCTTTGTGCACTCTGGATAATAGAGCTCTATCAGATACATGTTTGGTGAAGATTTTCTCCCATTCTGTGGGTTGCCTTTGAGCTCGTGTTACAATCTCTTTATCTGAACAGAAGCTCATTAATTCTCCAGATCCCAACTGTTGAGAGTTGGTAGCAGTGACAGGGCTATTGAATGTCTATTTAGGAACTGTTGGCCTAGCCCAATCAGCTCGAGGGAGTTCCCTACCCTTTAAACTATGGTTTTTAGAGTCTCTGGCCTTATATCAAGGTCCTTGATCCATTTGGGATTAAGTCTTGTACATTTACGGGTCCAGTTTTAATCTTCTGCATGTGGAGATCTAGTTTTGCCAGCACTATTTGTTGAAGATACTGTTCTTTTTCCATTGGATTTTTTGGGCCCCTTTGTCAAATATCAAATGGCTGTAATTTTGTGGGCTTATATCTGGATCTTCAACCCTTATTCAAAAAATGGATATTGTAATCTTGAATGACAAAAAGTGTCCAAGACTTAAACATGTGCACATCTTTCTTTGTATGAAGACATTTCCATCTTTCACAAGTAGACTTTCATTTTTCCTGCCCTCTATTGATGAGACACATTCATATAAATTATAAACTCTGTTGTGTCTTTTGCAAACCATTTTCATACAATAAGATACAGTCTAGTTAAAATTATAGGTGAATGATGTAATTCTATATCATATTTCATAATACAGCTTTTGTGTGAAACTAGTTACTTTAGAGAACCGCAATTTTGAAGAAAACAACCAGGTTAAATACATATTTTGCTTTTGTCTCCTATGCAATAAATATCAGAAAAACAAAAAAATGAAATTAGAGTGCTCATTGTGAAGCACTCACATAATTTGGTGGTCAGGCTTATGTTTTAAAATCCAGAAGCAACAATAAATATAAAAGAAAGAAATGAGGCAATGTTCTGTGACCCTCGTATGTGCAAATTTTGTTTTATAATGTAATGAATTTCACATTCTTAACTCAGAACTAAGCAAGAAAAAGAATTGAAAATGAAGTATAGAATGAACACACTCTTCACCAAAGAAAAGGCATTTGTACTTTGTGTATGTTAAGTTCATTCTGTGTTTTCAGTTATTTTACAGCTTCATATTTGCCTTAGCTGTTTTCTTTGTATTCAAGAAATTTGGTAGGATATGTGTCTTCCATGAAAACAAAGCACAATCTTTTACGCTATAAAAATAGTTGCTATTTTTACAAAATATTTGTCTAAAATATAAAATATTTTTATATATGATACCATTTGAAAATTTATATATTAGTCTTAAATATTAGTATTAAGAAGTCTTCATTTTAGGATGCTCGAGGTTTTGAAGAAACGAACATTTTTAAGGATGAAATGAATATTAGTCGTATATATAATATGTGTATGTATATTTGATAGTGACCTTTTGGTATAGAAATATGCCTTTCATAACACAGCAAGGCTCACTCAGAAACAAGTCAATCTAATCTTTCCCATCCTAAGGCTTTGGGGATCTCATGGAAGAGGGTTAAGAGATTGTAAGAATCTACAGATGGAAAGGTTCACTATTGGACAAGAAATTTTACTCAAGGCAGGACTGCTGCATCTAGGAACTTGCTGCAATGAACCCATAGACCATTGAAGAACTCAAGAGAGTTAACAATGTGCGGTGGAAATCATGGGGACTAAAGCAGATGAATGAAGGAAGATCCCTTTCGGTGGGTAGCCTGAAGAGAAGCAACTTGTTATGCCACAAGAGGCCTCCACAAGAGTAGACAAGTGAGAGCAAATCCTGGGGTCCATAGGAGTAGACAAGCAGGAGGGTGGGAATGAGTGGGATGGATTGATGAAGGGATGAGAGGGAGGAGGAATGCAGGAAAGCAGGGATAAGTACTCAATATGCTTGCAAATCTAAAAAAGAATAAAAAATGTTAAAAAAGAAATATGCTTTTGAATCTTAGGTCCCCAAGAAGCTAAATATTTACTCATTGACAATTTAATGTGCCTCGATATGCACCAATGTCCTCCTTAATGCCTAGTTCAAGGGCTTGTTATGTAGATTAAAATGCACATGACAGATTTTGCTTGCTATATAATGGACATTTTGGCCCTATAGTAACTGCCAATGAATTATGCAAAAATACCTCTAGAATTCAAAATATAATTAGATTTCTATCATCTTTTCAAGTATATTGGCCATATTGCTAACCCAGCTGTATGTCAAATTTTTTGTTTGAAATTAAATGAATAAGATTTATTGATTTAATACAAATTTAATTTGTAAGAATTTCTAGGCTGCTCACTCCCCACAGCAGAGTTGTGGCATATAATATTTCATGACATGTAAATATACAAGATTTGCATGGCATCTGTCTAATATCTCACCACGAAGTTTGAAAGACCTCAAGAAGAAATATGCTTGAATGAACACCTGAAGAAATATACCTAAAGCTGATGGGGATGAGCAGGAGGATGCTTTTATCAGTGCTATGTTCACTGATCTATGATATTTGCTGGGTCACAAAGTATGTCAGGCATATGTCATCAAAGACAAACTTGAGGAAACCCAGTGGGTCACGTGACTGAAAAGATTTGAAAATAGGTGTGTTCTAGCAGGGAAGATAAAGGATTGTAAAGGGAAAATGATGAGGCTGATTTGGGCTTAAGGGGTGAAGATCAAAAATATGAATTCGCTATATTCATATATGCAACATTAAAAATAAAAGAATGGGGGCTGGAGAGGTGGCTCAGGGATTAAGCCTCTGCCTTGCAGGTGGAAGGTCCTGAGTTCAGATCCCAGACCCCACGTATAGACGCCGGGCAGAAGGCGGGCGGCCTGCGTTTCTGGTCCTGGTAGGGCGGAGCCTGTGAATCCCTGGGCAGAGTAAATGAGGAGGAGGTGGAGACGTCCATGGTGGTTCCCGAATTCGTCCGTGGTTCTACACACACACACACACACACACACACACGCGCGCGCGCACACATATGCATACATGCACAATTGAATAAATAATAAAAAATAAATAAAAAAAGAATGGAGAAGAAAAAATCTATGGAGAGATTCATATTTTAATTAACTCCTGTGCTTGAGTTGATAACCTCATTTAGAAATTACAGGAAATAACAGCAAGAGAAAAAAAAAAAGAAAAGCAAGACATTCTCTTCCTCATGGATGACAGCCAAGCTACACAGATGAAAGTAGCACAGCAAATATGATGAAATGCACTGGTGCTGCAAAGTTAATTCTAGACTATGTATAAGAGGTTTGCATCCTGAATCTCAAGGAAAGGACCCTCATCCTCCATCAGAATTTAGAGTAAATGAAATCCCTATAATACTGTCCTAGTGAATTAGTGGAGACAATGAAAGAGAAGGCTTCCTTCCAGATCCCAGCAATCTCCCTTCTTCAGTGCTTTTCCTGCATCCTATTGAGCACAGGGCATCCTGTATAGATTAAAACCAGTAGAGCCTCAAGCCTTGCAAATTAGACTAGGCTGGGTGGAATTTCATCTTGACATTCAGCAGATAAATTGCAGTTTGATGTGCATGCAACATGAGACGTCTAATTCAACAAAACTGCATTCCTCCAAAATATTTCTCTTAAGGGTGGTTGTTTGAGGCTGCTTGTCCAGCTTTTCCAGATTAACCCAGAGAAATCCCTTTAACTTCTAATAGTAGCAAGAGAGCAGACAGCTATTGTCTTATTTTCATTCTCAAGTCCCTTTTTGTGACTTCCTCAAAGACCTTACTTTTTTAAATCATAACACACATTGATAAGTTTTAAAAAGAACATTCATCTATATAACAGACACAAAATAAAAATGTTTTCATGACATTACAATTATTAAAAATCAGAAAGAGAAGCAATACTTAGTCGTTTTCAAAGCAAAAATAAAGTTACTTGTTTACTTCCCTCCAAAAGTAGATAATTTTTTTGGTTTATTACAGTGAGGGAAAAGACCAAAAGAAATTTAAAGAATTTAAAGGAGACAATAAAAATGAAGAAAATAGAAGAGTTACATGTGTGTTTGTGTTTGTGGGGAATGGGAAAGAAAAGAGAAAATAATACTGAATTAATCTCTTAAAAGACTTCCCATTTATAGACGCTTCTAATGGATGAATAACATCAGGGAGCGAAGAGTGAAGGAGGAAATCTTCTCCCTGATATAAACACTGGTTTGACTACCCTCTACCTGCTCATATTCAAGGAATGTTTATTTAGTAATTACTATGTGTGGGTACTATTTCAGATAAAGGACCACTCTAGCAAATGAAGCAGTTAGAAAAGCAGATTTTTGGAACTTGAAAAAGAATAGTGTAACACTTTGTCTGTTGCTGTGAGACAAAACATAAAGTCAAGAAACTTATGGGAGAAAAAGATCTGTTTATCTAACAGTTCCAGAGGGGAGATACAGTCCATTATGTGGAAAAGTCATGGGTAGCAATAGAATATATGATTAAGTTCTATCAACCATGGAGGTCTAAAGAACAAACTGCTAATTTGGACTGCTATTGGAAGCAGGGTAAGGCTAACCATCTCTAAAGTCTTGCCCCCTGTGAGTGTCTTCCTCCAGCAGGGCTCCATATATCAAAGTGCTGTAACCTTTCTAAACACCAACTAAGTGTTTAAGCACATGAATCTGTAGGGGAGAGTTCACATTCAACTCTTAATAAATAATTTGAAGAAGGGAGATTTTAAAAGTCTATTTTGATCTAAGAGTCCTAAGTGATTTAACAACCTGAGTTGTATATGTGTGATTGACAATGAAATAAAAGATTTATTTTCTCTGCTTTTAGACCTGCAGACCTACAGCTCCTTAGCTTAGATAGTAATGCTTTTAAGAGATAATGACATTGAGATGTTTTGAGACAATTTGTAAAGTATTTCTTGTGTATTTTTCTCCAAAACATATTTACTCATGATTAGTAACCTTGACTGCTCTGACATTAGATTTTCTTTTACCATTTTAATCACACAGCTACATTTGATATTTTTGACAATTAAAATTCAGTTTCTCAAAGGCAAATCAACAATAACAGTAAGAACCTGTATCTTGAATTGATCTTATCTTAATAGTTCATGGCTAGACCAAATCATTGCTCAGATACTTTTTAATTAAGTAAGTGCAATGCAGAAAGTGCAGGGCTTTAGTTTCATTGCCAAGGTAAATGCCAAACGATAATGCTGCCCTATTTCAATTTATGCTTGCTAGTGACTGTACTGACTTATTTACTCTCTTATGGTTCTATGTGAAAGAAACAAACTGTACCATGCATTCCCACAGGGATCAGTGTGCTCTGAGGCCAGAGGCGAGGGAGCTGAGCATTGCTCAATGTTTTGCATTGGCAGAGCATTATCTTCAAAACAGAATTGTTCTATTCCAAGCAGCCAGCAGCATTCTGAATCATAAGTGCAGGTTTATATTCTCGGCTATGTGATCTTTCTCCTTGTCTCCTTGTCATATTGATCCAAGAACTTCACTGCAATGGGAGCTGAAATTATTCCCAGTAGCTTTAGGTATAACTACATAGATGTTAACTTCTTATATTTTGGTGTGTTCATACTTTATGTTTTAGAAAAAATGGCTCTTGTGAATTGGACACTGTTACAGTTACAGTAAAATAGCCATGTCTGAGAAAGCACTCGGGCTTCAGACTCCACATATAATGGAAACACAAACCAGTCAGGAAAGTATATAATTTATGCAACACAAATTTTGTAACATGTTTAATTTCTCTTGTCCTGCAGGCACTGCACTATAGTCCCCATTTATGAAAGAACATCGTCTAGATGTCGAAAACAGCAAGCGTCACAGCAAAGTATACCTTTTGATTTCCAAGTTGTTAGTTCTTCACTCTTGAATATCACAAAAAATGTATTTACTTCTGTTGAAAATGATACAATAAAAATGCAGCAATGCTAGATCTGCAACACAGTCCCAACTGTACCTTTGGAGATAGTTGCCTGGGATTGAGCTCCAGCTGTCTTCTTTACATGAATCCTGTCTCTCCAGTTTCCCACAGTTTCCAAAAAACAGTTATGTTCACACATGCCACCAATTTGTTGACATGGGCATTCTTAAGTGATCTGGTTTTCCAAGAATGGGTCATTTTCTATCTTTTCTTGTTAAGACTTTGATTGATATATGATACAATTTAACATAAACCTTGCAGGTTATATCATTCATTATTACTTTCATACCTACTGTGCCTGTTATATGTATGGATGAAGCATTTTATGTGATGTATTATGTTTATAAACTGCAATTCACTCTGGATAATTATCAAGGGCTCAGTTTTACAGTTTGAAAACAAAGTTTTTGATTGCCTTTCGAAAATTTTAGTGGTCATGGAAGGTACAGGTCAGGAAATATTTTATCATTGGATATTTTGACTCTCAATAGCTGTAATTCACCAACTAATTTCCTTACTCATATGAAACAATTTGGTTTTATTGAGGCATCATAAATCACTTATAAATCAAAACTACTTATCTTTAGATATTTAGATAATGTTAAAAATTAATTTTCTTGTGTAATAAATAGCACTCAAGGCATAATGCTCATCTTGGCTTTGCAAAGTTATTTCACTTGAAATTATTTTGAACTTCAAAGGATGATAAACCTAGAATTTGATCTTTCCCCTATTAGACATAATGATGCTGCTATCCTACTTTCTGCATTCAACAAACATTGAAAACATGTAGCTTATTAGTTACTATACCAAATGTTGAGGGAAAAATACTGAGCAGAATCCTCTGAGTCTAAGTTCCACTTGAGAAAATAGAAAATGGTGAAAAAGAGTCCTAAATATAGAATAAAATATCAGGTAGTCTTAAGATCAGTGAACCAAATAAATCATCAGTCTGTCTTTGAAAACATATTGTGTATAGGTGTCTTGACTAAAGTGACAGTAGAAAGGACATTCAAATGAAATAAGATCACAAATGTCAAGAGACTCTTAAAAAAGGTATTTAAGTATCCAGCATACTGTACCTGAAAGCATGAGATTGCTTTGTGCTGGAGCAATGTAGAAAGCTGAAAGTAACCGGAGAAGCAAACATGAGATTTTGTAGTTCTCCTTTAGGAAATTTCTTTGTTCTTCATGCTGAACTGAAAGTGGGCGTCTTTTCCTACTCTAATGTTTCTATGTCTTTGGAGAGACAACCTTTCTCCTTATTGCCCTGTTTTTCTCCATTCCAAGAGCCTCAGGGAGCAGGAACTGTCTTTCTGCTTTACTTCAAAGGATAAGGTGCACAGTTGTGTTATGTTCCTCTCTATTCTCATCTCTGTCTTCTTTCTTCACCCATCTGCAGTCAGTTTCTCTTTTTCATATCTCAGCACCACGTGCAAAGGGGGAAGTTGTGTCACAGCAGATGTGAATCAGATACAGCTGCTGTCATTCTGGAGAACATGTTCAAGAAGAGACGTTGCCATTTTTCTTGTCCTTACACTACATTTGTGATGAGAAAACAATGAGAAACTAATTTCTGAAGCTTCAGCTGTAATTGGGGGGATGGCTCAGGGGTTAAAGCTTTTCCTTTCCAATCAAAACAATGCCAGGGGGCACGCAGGTGTTGGCAGAATGGCAGAGCCTTCTCTTCAGGCCTTGGAAAGCAGAACCTGGGAAATCCAAAAGCAGAACAATCCAGGATAATTCCTGAAGTCACCAGGACTCCTCCACAAGCATACACACTTAAATGTTCTCTATTACACAGAAATACACACACACACACACACACACACACACACACATACACACACACACACACACACAAACTAAATACGACTTGGGCAAATTAAGCTATTGGAAATCTAAAAAAAAATCTGGGAATAGTGTACTAATGGTACTAAAATTCATTTGATTGTTACACAATAATGCCCCCTCATCAAATGAAATGATTGCTTTATTTGTTCTCTGGTTCAACCTGCCCATTAATCTGACAGCAGATGGGTGATGATGATATTATTTTTCTTATTGAGCAAAAAGTACTCAGGTGTTGGCACCATAACTCAGTGGATAAAGCACTTGGTCACAGAACTGATGATGCGAGTTCAATACACAGAAGCCCATATTGTAGGAAACAATCAACTTTTCAAAAAGAACTCTGGTCTTCAGAAAAAGAAATCAGCAAGAAACCAAAAATCACATAAATATACAACAACAAAATAAAACAACAAATCAACAATGGCAAAAAAAAAATCCTCTTGGACATGAAGAATAAAGTTCACGTTTCACAGGATACTGACTCTTTGAACTATTTAGAAGAAAAGATCTTACAAACTCAAAGTGTAGAAGTTCCTTATCTCATGAAATAGATTCAAACTTCACTGAGATATCTTAGCTTCAGGTAACAGTCCAAGTGGGAAGAAAGTAAAAGTTCCCATGCATTTCAAATAATAGTTATAGAACTTAAAGCCATGTCTGGAATATTTAATGCTTACTTACCAAATGAGAACAACCAGATTTACTTTTTGTTTAAGTTGGGAATCTGGTTAGCATCTGTTTCATTTTCGTAGTATAATGTCTGTCAATATACAATGCTAATATACATATGAAAAGAAGTGATTAACGCACTTTGTTTCTTGGAATTTAGGCTGAAATTTTATGTAAAGAAATAGTATTTATGTCTAATGAAGATGTATATGCAAGTCTATTAATTTTTTATTAAGAAAAATTTCCGTGAATACTGACAAAAAGCATTTTGATACCACATCTCCCCCTCCTATTCCGTTGCGGTATGTCATTTTTTGGCAATATGGAAGATATTTCTGAAATAGAACTCAATTGGTTTCTTTGCCTAAAATTACAAAAGAAGATAAACCAACATTAATTCAGTAAAATTATTATTATATTACTGTAAGAAAAATTCCTTACTATCAATTTAACATCAAGTTAACATTGATAAAAAATAGCAGATTTCTAGTTGTAGAATATTTTACCCAAATTATTAACAATAATTTCATAATACTAAAGGCCTCCCAAGCCTTTCAAATGTGGTTATTGTAAGTTGTCTAAACTAGTGCATAGAATCTTATTAAACTGACTTTTCAACGATTGATTAAATATTATTTTTATATGATCTTTCCTGCTTAAGTCTTCCTATGCTTTTGTCCTATATATTTGCCGACTTGATCCTACACACTTGTTCTCAGACTTTTTCATCTAGAATTAATCTATAGTAAAATGTACTACTTTTATATTCATTTCCTGTGAAATTTTCATTCAATACTCAAGAATTTGAACTAAGTGGATGTGGAGAGAGGGGAACTCTCCTACATTGCTGGTGGGAATGCAAGCTCATACAGCCACTCTGGCGAGCCGTCTGGAGATTCTTAAAGAAATTAAAGATTGAAATGCCATATGACTCTGCGATTGCACTTTTGGGAATAACCTCCCATGCAGCAGAGGTCCACCTGGATAGCACAAGTGCAACCATGTCATAGCAACACTGTTTACAATAGCAAAGTCATGGAATCAACCCAAATGTCCAACAGTTGACAAGTGGATAAGGAAAAGTGGTACATCTATACAATGGAGTACTACTCAGCCATCAAAAATGATGAATTACTGGAATTTGCCGGGAAATGGATGTCATTAGAGACAATTATATTGAGTGAAGTACCCCAGACCCAGAAAATTAAGCGCCGTATGTGCTCCCTAATAGGTGGCTTCTAGTATCAAACTCACCCAGCCCACCTAGAGACACTCGACAATAAATCTCTGTAATACAGTAATTGTAAGGAGTATGAACAGGAGGGATGGGGTAGGAGGGCCACACCAGAAACAAGGAGAGAGTGGACAATGTAACAGCAGAGAAAATAGGGCTCCATCAAGGACTGTGAGTAAGCAATAAGACATCTGGTTAAGTTCACACATTTTTCGTTCCTGATCATCTACAACTGAGGGGGTATGATCTCACTAGAAGGGGAGGGCATATAGTCTGGCAGATAATAGTAACCATTTTGCAAATGGGTGATTGACCCCTCCCTCACTGTGGTTTCCTACTTTTATTACATCTACCTTTGAATATACTCTTAAACAAGACTCTAGTTTAACAGTTTTTTTTTTTTTTTAATCTCTGGCCAGGGGGTGACATCCAATACCCATCAGGATGGAGTGAAGGGCATTGCAGGAGCAGCAAAACCGCAAAAGAAAATCAACAAACCATAATCCAGAACTTCAGAGACTCTATATCAACAACCTAGAAGTAGGCCAGCCTAATCTCTCCCCATCCTGAAGCTCAGGGAAATTTGCGGAAGAGGGGGCGGTAAAAGTGTAAAAGCACAAGGATGGGAGGAGCAATGATATGCAAGATACTCCACACAAGTTAGGGCTGAAGCAATAATAATTGGACTTTACATGCCCTGTGCCATGTCCAACACACTATTGTCCCCACAAAGTCTAGCATTTGCTAAAAGCACCAAGATCCTTGGAGGCAAGGGATTGACAGCCAAAATAGTGTTCCTATGCTTTAAGGGGAACACAGAAAAGGGTTCAGGGAAATGCCGCTGGGTCCTTGTATGTCATCCGAGAGGAGGACCCAGAAGACAGTCAGGCATGCACATTAAAGGGGATTGGGGAAGGGGAGGCACTAGGGGGGTGGGGAGGGTGGGGTGAGGGGAGGCCGAGCAGAGGGGTGGGAGGAGGAGGAGGAAGGGAGGAAACCGGTGTACCTATTAAGTTTTTATGAGCAGAGATAATAAAAAATGTTAAAAAAATAAAAAATAAAAAATACTCTATAAAGTTTACTTTCAAATGTTATATTGATTCTACAGTACTTTCCTCCTTTATAATTTTCACAGATATTTAATAAATGCTAAAACAAACTTGAAAGATTTAATGACTTACAAAAATATACACTAGTAGCAATTATACAATGAAAATATTGATTCTAATTGAATTGAAATAACCAATAAACATTTATACAAACCATATGACTGGCAATAAAGTCATAATTGAAAAACAGCAAATAATTCAATTTCACATATGTTATCCATAATGCTGCGAATTTCACAATTATTTGAGATGAGAATATTCATTTAAGTCCATTTAGCTTTCCCACTGACACAATGTTCAAATTGGTTTGAGGACAAATCTTTTAATACAGTTTCTATAATTACTTTTGCTTTAACATTTCTCATTAACGTCAAAGCATTTACATATTTTTACATCATTATTTATTTTGTATATTTTTATTAATTTTAAATCTTTCACCAACTTATTACTGAGAAATTTTCACAGAATTCATATTGCTGACTCAGATTATGTTAAGATAAAAAACTGAAGTCTGCATTTCAATTCTTAAGACATGTTTGCATGAGTGTAAAACTACAGGACAATATTTAATTTTCTGACTTAGATGGTGCTTAGATCGTGATTGATGGCTTCCACTAAATTTGGAATTTGTTATAATGATTTTTGCAAATTCAGAAGATAGTTCATAATATGTTTATTATGTTAACTAAATCATCAAATCTTGGGCACAAACATGCTGGGTTATCTAGATTGAGTTTAGTTTCTGATAGTGCTGACAGGGACTATAATGAAAGACCTAATTTGGACAAGGTTGGAACCATTCCCTGGCCTTGGGTGTGAAGGTACAGCGCTTGCAGCACAAATTTTATGACTGAACTTACATCAAAGAAACAAATTGTATTTTCATATTACCTGGAATAGAAAATTTCGCAATTCCTATAGGCTTGACCATCAGATATAAAATATTTTGAATACTGACTTATGGATGTATCATTCATATTGCTGTGTTTCTCCTTATGTTTACATTAGCATACTTGGTATGCGCACTCACACACACACGTACACACACACAAATACAATTCATTTGAAGGAGCAGATATAAACAGCATTTCCTTAAAGCAGGAAAAGAGCATGGCTTGTTACATTATCTCAAGAAAGTGAAATCTGAAGCACTTCATTTTAGAAAAGATTAATGTAGGGAGTTCTAGAGGATAACTGACTTTAGAATCTTTATTTATATGAGCATACTTATAACATTTACATGATACAGAATGCATGAGTGAAAGTCTTGAAAAGTATCTATGTGTCTCAACTTTGTTAATATTAGATATAACTACTCCAATGAAGTTGCAGAAATTATAGATACAATGAAAACCAAAAAGTGTTGCTTGTGTTTATCATAACTCTGACATATGATGAATGTTGCCCATATATACTGAGTCACATAAATTGTTTGAAGGTTATGGCATACATACCACAATTCCTAGGCTGCGTTTGAAATGCTATAATTGTGAAGGAATATTCATATCTAACTTCTCATGAATTAAATTTTATGAATGCTGTGGTAATTCATAAGAATTTCTGAAATTAGCACACTCATTTACAAATATAAGTTTAAATCTTGTAATATCATCCAGAAAAGGGAGAAAGCCACCCAGAAATTTATATAACCTAACAGATTCCTAATTCCCCCTCTGAGTGAATTATGTACATGACTAAGAATATTAAATTTTCTGGGAAACTATTAACAAATAATTCAATTTTAAGATGAAGTAGGTCTCAACCAAAGTCTTAATTAAAAACTTGCACATCTTCTCTATGTGATTATCTTTACAGAGAACCTGATATTGTTCTCCAATGATTATTAATATCATCATGGTTTGTATTTTTTCCTTTGCATAGCGCCTAAAATTTTTTCTAAAATCAAGGAAGCATAGAGACAATAATTTCCAAAGATTTTTTAAGCGAAGTGATGTAAAATAAAAGTAATTCTTGTGCATCTACAGTAACAAAAAGTGATATCTGCTGTCACTTTTAGAAATTTAAAGGAAAAACAAACACTGAAATTACTATAATTTAGTGACCAAAAAGGGGAGTAAAAGAAGAGAAGGTTAGACAGCGCTCACTAAAGAAAAGATCAGTTTGTTTGTCTCATATTCCAGTGTTAAACTAGGATCACTATATTTTTAAATACTGATAAATCATTCCTATTGAGTAGTTTCTTAATGAATAGCCATTTAAATAAAAAATAAAGTTTTTGTCAGAATGCCTGTGTGCTCTACTATGGACACTTTTGTTTTTCCTGAAAAGAAGGAAATATAAGGAGAAGAAATAAGATATTTTACTTTACTTTGAGAACAAAGAATCAAAAATTATGTCTAAAGTATGAGCATTGAAATTTAAGTAAATGTTAAACAATAGGCAAAAAACTAAGATGGTCACAGGAGTTTATATGTGATATAATAGCTGCTTTTTATGAAGACAACATGGAATATTTATCTGTAAATTTAATTCATAACAGTATTTTCAAACATTTAACTATTTATTTACAAATAACCAGAAATATTTTATTTATAATGGAATCACCTTTGTCCCATGACTAAATGCAAAAAATAGCAACTGTTCATACCATCTTTGTAGCTCTTAAGTAACAGATTTTCTCTCCCATCATGATCCATTTTGGACTGTTAATTTGTTAGGAATGAGCAAATAGTTTAAACGAACTGGTATATGCAAGTGATTGTTTCCTTTACACATTTTTGTGTATATTTGCAGAAAAATCTCCTCTGAAAAATAGAAGCTTCAATTTATTCACATGTCATCTTTATTCCCCACCCCCTCATCCACTTCTGGTTAGCTTCACTACTAACGAGAAAAATAACTCCAGAGGAAAGACAGCTTAAATGAGTCTGCGTGACTGCTTCTTTAACCAAAATGAGTAGAAAATGAAAACACTTTTAAATGAAGTGTCTCACATAAACATTTCATTTAGGGTAAAACAGAGACTGTATATGCTCACCATATCAAATATTGAAAGAACACTTAGTGAAGAGTTGAAAGACTCATTTGTGGGAAAATAAATGGAATTCTAAAAGTGAGCTGCAGAGATAAATATGCAAAACTACATTTAAGCAGCATGCAATTAACATGAATTTATACTGGAAAAATGCAAACCATGAAGACTGAGATTTTGGTGAATTATGCATTTCAGCAGGAAAACATTTCATTTATCATCAAGCATGAGCCTAGCTGTGAATGGACGCACTTTAGTGAACCATAAATTAAAAGCTTCATGGTTATGCCACAGTAGATGCTGAATCACTTTTTATTTAATAACTCTCCTTATCTCCTGTGGCTTAAATATCTACTTTCCCAGCCCTTTACTGCTCTATCTTTCTCTATTCTCTTTGTTTAAGAAATCCCACTTTCATGATTTTCCCTTACTCCTTTGTGTATACTTGTGATCTGAAAGTATTTACTGTAATTTTATGCAATGAAAAGATTGGATTTTATTGCAAGCATTCTGATGTTTATAAACATCCCATCATGCAGAATTCCAATCCTATGAAATGTTATGTAACCCGCTTCATCTATATAGCTGTATGCCATAAATAACTATATTAATGTTAATTATTTATTGATTTAGACTAAAAATTAAAATGTAGCATATATAGTTCTCAACAAATAAGAGCAAACACATAGTTAACTGTTGTGAAAGTCCAAATTCAAGCTCATTTTTCTTTTTTAAAGTAGCATCTAATATGGGGAGATGATGTCCAAAAGAATTAAAGATGGAATAAAAATTGTAATTGTCAGGAGTGATTAAAAGTCAAAAGACATTCACAAAATATGCATTCCAAAAGATTTGTATCTACTGCCAAGTGTTTGGTTGGCTAATGCAAGTTTTATAATTTTCTGTTATCTCAGCATCCAGAAAGCCTATTAAAGAGAAATAAAATGAAATTATTAGTGACAAAATGACTTTAGTATTTGATATGAGATTATAGAAGCAACGAGTCACATTTCATCTATATCACATAAAATGTCTTGTCAAAATATGTTTCATGTTTGCATGTTCCTCCCTAAATATACTGTGTTTGTTAGTTTCAGATGTCATCTTAAAAATAGAAATCTGATACTTTAGACATATCTCTGAAGAATTGATTGGTTGAGACAGGACCTAAGGAATCCTGTGAAAGATTTTATGATTGATGTGGGAAGATGCAGCTTTAAGCACATGGGACCATTCACTGGATAAGAAGATAAAATGGAAAGAGTTGCTTTAGTAATGTCAAGGGGAAAAGTATCCTCTTCTCTTAACAATCCCTATGGGTTCTCTGGGGCTCATAATCCTGATATGTACCCATCAGTCATACTGATTGATGAAGGACTAAATTGTTTGGTCATGCACTTAACAGCAACATGTGCACTGACCTTTTCAGTTCTCAACAGAGCAGCTTTATTATCCTTCATTACAGAGCTACTGGACCCAAGAACTCACTGCAAAATTTCCATTTCCACAAGACTTTCAGATTAGATGGGATGTCAATATTTTGCCATGTATGAGAGATGTTCTCAAGAAATTATATACACTCCAAAGAGAGTACTGAAAGATAATAATGCCAGAAAAGAGAAATGTAGCTTCTTTAATCAAAGATTATTTACCCAGTGATGGGTCATCTGTGCTCCAAAAGGTGCTCATTTCACCTTGTAGACAGGACATGAAAGCCAGTGGGTCACGCAGGCAAAACTACATGAAAATAGCACTGAGAATGCTTGACTGCAGACAAGTGGGATAGGAATGGATACTGAAGGGTGAAAAACATGTAAGAGTTATTGTACTTATGCAAATATCAAAGAACAAAAGAAAAAAATAGATGGCAATATCTACAGATACAAATTTTCCAATGAGTGTTATGTTTTTACTTAGAATGTAAGTGAAAGATTTCATAGCTAAATTTTCATTCAGTTCTATTTAATCTTGATTCTGATCCTGTTTTCATTGTCTTTATCTTCTTGTGCTATCTTGTCCTGTTTGAATAATCTCCCCCTCCCATCTTCTTTTTCTCACAAAACATTTCCTGGAAATATTCTAAGTTTTACAACTTGTCTATCCTTCCTTATTAATTGTTGCCCTCTCATGACACACTGATCACTTTCATTTTCATATATGTGATAGCAAAACAAGCACATAAACTCTTTCATTTTTAAAGAAAACCAGAGAGAGAGAGAGAGAGAGAGAGAGAGAGAGAGAGAGAGAGAGAGAGAGCTGGCATGAATGCGTCATGGTCATCTGTGGAGACAAGAGTACACTTGAAGAAGTCAGCTTTCCTTAATTCCTTAATTCAGATCTCCATGCTTCAGACTAGAACTATACCTTCTGAATGACCACCCTGCCATTCAAACAATTATTATGAAAAATTCTTAAGAGCATTTTAGAAGTATCTTACTTGATTGTAAATTAATATTATATAATAATGCTTTGGTCAGAGAAAAATTTCATTAGAGTATCAAATAGAAGTCACACAGCCCAGTACAAAGCCATACAAACAAGAAAGGACACATGGGAGAGAACTAGGTTTGATTGACTCAATCTACTTCATGTGGATGGGTTAGTCAGTTTTTTCCACTGTAGCAAAATATTGCAGTGATATATCTCTAAAGCAAAGAGATCATCTATTTTCTTCAGATTTTGGAAACTGAAAGTCAAAACAGCATGCTGTAACTCTGGCTAAATACCTTGGTAAGCTGTGCTGATCAAGTGAGATAATGAATAACATCTTACACCAGGAGCTAAGAGCAGCTAGGTGAGTCCAGAAATGTTCCTCAAAAAGTAAACCCTTCTAAATAAACACACCCAAGGATCACAATAAAACAGTTTTAATCCCCATCTAATGGCAAACTTTCTATGGCTGGAAGACCTCCTGCTATCCTCTACCTCTTAGAATTATGTGCATAACATAGCAACAAACGTTAATTCTTGTTTCTAGACTTGGGATAAAATATGGAAGACAAAAATAAATGAATAGAAACCATATTGCATTGAAGTTTTCGTGTTTCATTTTTCTCTTCTCTGGTCTTCCACAATAAATTTTGGAGCATGAACAAAAGCTAACAAAAGGAAATTATTGCTTATTGTGTATTTTTCCTACCATATTCCCTTTTACTACCCTGATCCTGTCCAGTTCTGTGGAGAATCACTTGTTAAAAGCAATAAGAAGAACAGAGTATGTAAACTGTGTAAAATACGATCAGAATGAAATACAGAGCAGAGGAACCTCTGCCCATTTCCAGTCCCTGCTTATGAATTAACTAAAACAGTTTCTTCTGTGTTTGTCTATTTAAGCTTCAGAACCTAGTACAGTGCTAGTAATTAATGAGCCTATTTCAGTTTGGGAGACTAGAATTTCAGTTTGGGAGACTAGTGATCAATGAACTTAGGAGAATAAAGTTGTATTTCTTATACAGAATGAGTTCATTCTAACCAAGAAAGTCAGACTTAGTAGGTAAGGGTGTTTTTCATCACGCCTGATTACCTGAATGTATCCCTGAAGCCCTCATGTTAAAAGGAGAAAATTAACTCCCACAAGCTGTCCTCTGACCTTCCTGTCCTGCACACATAAATGTAAAAGGAAAAAGAAACACAATTCTTTACAGATGCACTTAGCTGAGTAATTCACCCCCAAGATGATAGCTGCTTCTACATCATGATCTTTCCTTCTGTGACATTTCCTCCGTGTTGATAAGTGCAGCACCAAAGGTGTACTGTGTTATTTCACTATAATTTCAGATTTATTGCCCAGAGTTGGCCTCATGTGGATATAAAGGGTAGGCAGCTGGGGAACAGCAACACTTTTCCACAGAAAAACACAGAGTTTGGTTTCAACTAGTCACCTATCCCGGACATATATCACATGAGAGATTAACTTTTTAATTCAGATATGTGTCTATCTACAATGTTCCAGTCATTTTATTCAGTCTAATTTAGAATATGTACAAAAATTAAGTTACATAAGAAATAGATCATGATCTTTGGGGCTGGAGAGGTGGCTCAGGGGTTAAACCTCTGCTTTGCAGAAGGAAGGTCCTGAGTTCGGATCCTAGACCCACACCCCACGTATAGACCCCGGGCGGAAGCGGGGGCAGCCTGTGTTTCCGGTCCTGGTAGGGCAGAGCCTGTGAATCCTGGGACAGAGTAAACAAGGAGGAGGTGGAGGTGGTCCATGGTGGTTCCCCAATTCGCCCTTGGTTCTACACACACACGCACACACACACACACACACACACGCTCACACGCTCACATGCATACATACACAATTGAATAAATAATAATAAAAAAGAAATAGATCATGATCTTAAAAATGACACTATTGTACTGAGATATACTCACAGAATTCAAAGGTAGGATATCTGAACACATTTTGATGGATAATGCTATTGTTTATATGTTCTTAGTGACGAGAATAAATCAAAAATTTTCTTAAATGGATTTTAGGAGAAAATGGAAATAAATCACCTCATAACAATTATAAGGAAAACAGTTTTAAACAAAACTGAGAATTTAATATCAAAAAGTAACAGTTGGTGAATATATATATATATAATTACATTTTTGGAAAAGAATTTAATATAAATTCTCTATGAGTACTAGGATACTTTTATTAAGAAGCAAAGTGAACATATTTTCTATTTCCTCTCTAAGGTTCCAAGAACCCTGTAAGGAAGGACGCAGAAAGCATTAGAGCCAGAGAAGAGAAGGACTTCAGATGTCATCTCCAGAGCATGGCATTGCAGTCAGGATTTCACAACAGGTGTGGGTGCCCCAGAACCCACATGCAGGTATGCGTGGGGAGGTATTGTGGGGCAGCATCCCTCTATGCTGAACTCTGCTCTGCTGATATGTTCTAGGAGACATGAAGTTAACCGTTTCAGTTGTGTTTCTCACTAAAAAGCCCAGTAGTCTCCAATGGAGCATTCCCAGCCAAGGCCACACAGAAGGTCCTGGTAAAATCAGTGAGTCACAAAACAATCCAAAGGACTTGGGAAAGGTTCTTGCTGGGAGGAGGGGCAGGGTACTGACTGAGACAGTGTGAGCAAGAGAAAAGAGAGTCAGGGATAACAATCATCAGAATACATTATATAAATTCAGTTAATTATCAAAGAACTAATTCAAGTAGCAAGAAACGTTTTTTCCATCCTTTGTCCGTGAATTTTTCTTCAGATGGATATCTGATTTCTTTCTCTCATAGGTAGAGAATGTCTTCTCTTCACAATGTAAGGGCACAGTGCATTATTTGGCATATCTTTGGAACTCAAATGTTTGCTTACTCATGTTCCATATTTATAAGGAGTATTTTTGTTTTTTTTTTCTTGCAATGTGGGAAACAGCTAAGAGCTACTGCAGAAAGGTCATTTTCAGAGTCACAGCAAGGAAATTAGTCTTCTATGTGACTGATGAGACATACAAGCTTTTTTTTAAGGTTTTTTTTATTATTATTTCCGCTCATACAAAGTTAATAGGTACACTGGTTCCCTCCTTCCTTCCTCCTTCCCCCGAGCCCCCTGCTCCCCTTTCCCTCACCCCTCTTTCCCCATCCCTCAGTGCCTCCCCCCAATCCCCGGGGAATCCTTCAATGTGCATGCCAGACTCTTCTCTCGGCCCTCCTCTCCGATGACGTACAAGGACCCAGTGGCCTTTCCCTGAACCCTTTCCTGTGTTCCCCTTAAGCATAGGAACACTACTGTGGCTGTCAATCCCTTGCCTCCAAGGATCTTGGTGCCTTTAGCAAATGCTAGACTTTGTGGGGTCAATAGTGTGTTGGACATTGCGCGGGACATGCAAAGTCCAATTATGATTGCTTCGGCCCTAACTTCTGTGGAGTATCTTGCATATCATTGCTCCTCCCATCTTTGTGCTCTTACACTCTTACCGCCCCCTCTTCCGCAAATTTCCCAGAGCTTCAGGATGGGGAGAGATCAGACTGGCCTAGTTCTAGGTGGTTGATATAGAGTCTCTGAAGTTCTGGATTACGGTTTGTTGATTTTCTTTTGCAGTTTTGCTGCTCCTGCAATGCCCTTCGCAACATCCTGATGGGCATTGGATGTCACCCCCTGGCCAGAGATAAAAAGCTGTTAAACTAGAGTCTTGTTATAAGAGTATATTCAAAGGTAGATGTAATAAAAGTAGGAAACCACAGTGAGGAAGGGGTAATCACCCATTTGCAAAATGGTTACTTTTTATCTGCCAGACTATTTGCCCTCCCCTTCTGGTGAGATCATACCCCCTCAGTTGTAAATAGTCAGGAACGAAAGTCTGTGAATTTAACCAGATGAGACATACAAGCTTAACACTGCCAAATGACTACCCAGAGAAATGAATGCAAGATTATTTTAATGATCATAATCTCAAGAAGTAAAGATGGTTTCAATGGTGTTTTTGTAGCATTAACAAAAATGAACTAGACTAATGCTACAGATTACTGTTCAGACACATGTACAGGAAAAAATATCTGTGACCTTATCTATTTTTTCAGCTTCTTAGATGTGTGTGTATGTATGTGTGTGTGTGTGTGTGTGTGTGTAGAAACATTTTATGTTTTCAAAAGATTTTGTATACATAGTAGGCTTTGATTTTTTAAATTAATTAATTAATTTAGTGATGTTTGTGTGTGTGTGTGTGTGTGTGTGTGTGTGTGTGAGATATAGCACTCTGTGGAGCACTAAGAGTGACTTTGGGAATTATCCTGGCTTGCTTCTACCTATTTCTTGTTTCTCTGTGGGATTTCCCATGCTCTGCCCATCAGAGCCAGATGTGCAGGGTGCCATGATTTCTGCCTGGTGTTTTTACATAGGACCTGGACTCTGAACTCAGGACCTTCTGCTTGAGAGAGAGACTTAACCCTTGAGCCATCTCCTCAGGCCTTGCTTTGATTTTTTTTTTGTTTACTATTTTACATGATTAATTTTCTGATTTTATTTAAACATTTTTATTTGCAGAAATATTTGATTTCATTATCATTTTTAATGTATCTTTATTATCTAGAACATATTTTTCTTTTAATATCAGACACTAAAAGGAAAAAATGTGTGGTCACAGGAAAATGAAGTAAAAAGTTTTTGAATAGATATACAATATAATATACATATACTTGTGCATATATATTCTATAGATAAACACGTGTATGTATACAATATTGGAATATAAAAGCTGTATTTGATATAGAAACTAAAGTTTGAAAATGGAGAGAGAATATAGTTCATGTTAGAGAAATATATGCTTCAACATTATGTGATAATGTACTTAAGCTACAGAAATATTATTTTTGCTATTATTGAATACATTAAATATCATTCTAAACTGAATAATTTGGGGATTAATAATATTTACAATTCATTTTAAAAATCCTAGTAATTCTGGGCTGGAGAGGTGGCTCAGGGGTTAAGCCTCTGCCTTGCAGGCAGAAGGTGCTGAGTTCAGATCCCAGATCCCATGTATAGACGCCAGGCGGAAGCAGGAGTGCCCTGCGCTTCTGGTCCTGGTAGGGCAGAGCCTCTGAATCCCAGGGCAGAAGGAGGTGGAGGCGTCTATGGTGGTTCCCGATTCGTCCATGGTTCTACACACACACATACACACATGCGCGCGCACATACACACACACATACGCACAATTGAATAAATAATAATAAAAAATCCTAGTAATTCATATTTTCTGGTTATTTCTCACTGTTGTAATGGGAAAACTATGTTTTGTAATTCATTATGTACAATGTGATCCTCATGGATATTTTCAAACGTTACAAATGTCACAAACATCAGGTGGCAAAATATGTTCAGAATATAGTGTTTATCTGTTATGAATTCATGGTTATGGGAGATTTTACTATGAAATAGCTAAACTATATCATAAGCACAATATTACTTGAGGATATGTAATTTCAGATAAAGTTAAATATATTGGGTTTAAAAATCAAAACCAAGATTGTGGTAACATTTTTTTCTTTTTCCTATTTATCTCCTTTTTAAAATAATTTTATTATGGACATGTTTTTGTCAAACCACTTAATTATTTTCTTAAATTGATCCAATAACTCATGTTCTTTAATCACCTAGGTATTACTCAGACTCATTATGTTTTGTAACTATTTTGACATTAGTTTCACTGATTCAAATGACTATAACTACAAGTTTTAAGTACTTGACACATTTTTACCTGTATTATTCATAAGAAATATGTAGATTTATTAATTTCATACATGTGAAAAACATAAGACATTTCATTTTGAAATAAGAAAACAATAGAAAGAAAGGAGCCTCTATCAAAAATATAAGTACTTTTGTCATGCTTTATATAAATACTCGTGAATAAGCATGGAACAGAAGATGAGAAAAAGAACAGGACCAGCAATTACTGTCATTAAAATAATAAATAGATAGATGATGGATAGATGTAGACATGTGAATCAGAATATATACTCTGTTAGTGTGTATAGTCATGTTATCAGATCTTGAAATAATATCATGTAAATTCTATAGCTTTAATAAAATGCTATAAAATTGTTTATAGCATTTTTTCCTCTCTTGCATAGCCCTGTGTTTGGAGATGTAGTTACATGGAAACAAGAGCTAAGTTACAAAGCATAGTATATTCCTTCATTGCTCAGTTCACACAGTCCCATTTCTTGAATGTTCAATTCTAACAATGTAATATTCTTATTATTAACGTATCAAGAGCATTTCATTCACTTTGCGAGTGGACTGAAAATGTAGTTAAGAATTATATTCACAGACTAGGTTTTAGTTCACTTTTATCTAAACTAATAATGGTATAGACATTTACATATCTCCAAAAAATATTCAAATTTGATATAACTATAACAAATTTATTTTATTGGATGACTATAGAACATTTTCAGAACATTATTAGTAAGCTGCATCGAATACAGGTTCCATTTATAATTAAGAACATGTGAAGAAAGGTTTCATTAGTCAGTGATCTAAAATACCTCAGATTTCCTGTTCCCAAGTTATCATAATATGTTTCATGAAATTAATGATAAAAACAATCTTTTGCACACCATTGAACTGTTAGTCAATTCTCCATAATATATTGCAAATTTGATAGTATCCATTGCCCAAAAGTTTTTAAAAGCACTTTGACAATTACATTTTCCTTAGTTTACTTTTTCCCTCTTTTGAGACTAAATAGTTGATTTAGAATACCATTTTATCTATCCTGAATAATATTCCTTTTGAAAGTTCACTCAATTGAAGTCTAAAAATAGATGAAATATTTATAATATACACATGCCCTTTACCTTTATTCTTATTGCCTTAGCAACAAAAATTATCAACTAATTTAATAGTGTTCATTTTGCATTAGGTATTACATATGATCTAAAAATTATTTAAAGTATGTGAGGGAATGGGCAGTTACATGGAAAAACTGAATTATTTTGCAAAAGAGATGGAGCCAAGGGACAAATACAAGTTTAATTAGAGTTAGAGATACCATTCCTGAAGTGCATGAACATTCAGTCATGTTTATTGCCTAATTTTACTGTTCATGTCCAGGAGATTCCCCATTACTGCATAACAGAATCAGATTTTCTTAATTCAGAAAAGATATTAATCACTCTTATCCATCTACAATTTTTAAAACAGTATAATAAAGCATTATCGATGTTCAGAAAAGTCATACAGTTTGAGAACTGAATGTGCATAAATTCCAACATTTCAGTTCATTCAAAGTTCTAAAATTTTCCCACAACATTGGTAAAGCTATTGACTAAATGTGTGGAAGTAAAATATGGAGCTCCAGATTTCCAAATGAACAATTTACAACTAAAATGCAGTTCTTTGTTTGATGCACTTTCCTTTTATTATTATGCATATAATATCTTGAAAGATATTGAGTATTCTGAAATGCAAATAAAAGTCCAAGACAGACTCTCAATAATATTGTTAGAATCAGGCTATAACTAAAGAACTGATAAAGGTGCTGGTAATAAGACAAAAATAAAAAGAATTCATGTATATGCGTAGGATATCACAGAAGAAAACCATCATAGAACATCCTGAGAAAATTATCATAATCAATTTCTTGCACTTTTTTGAGTGGTTATGACTTATAAAGTTGAATTGTCACCTTAACAAAACATTTTTTGCTTCCTTTTTTACCTTTTTATCCACCATCTATCCCTTTCTATATTTTTCCTCTTGTCAAAAAGAATGCTTTTGTTTATGTAATATACCATTTTAAGCTGCCTGAAAGTTTAAAGTTTGTGGAAAACTTTATATCTGATGGCTATATTTCAGTTGATAAAAGAACAATAAAATAACTTTTTTTCTTATTTGAAGGCAATGCACAGTGTAACTTGGGCACAGTTTCTACTTGTACATTTGCATTGTTACTTAGTGTCCTTTGACCATTTGTTATTTATATTCCGGAAGCATATTATTAGCTATGTGAAAGCTCCTAGTAAATAAAGTATACTGCCATGATGTGACAGAATTTTAAAAGAATAATAAAAATGAGAGCATTTAGAACAAAAGGACTAGAGAATATGTCAAATATCTTGTCTAAAGACAAAGAGAAATTTCACTCATGTATTTTGTACATGTTTCTTCAAACAATGTTTACATTCAGATATTCTCTGCATTATGCACACTAACATGAATTTAAATGATTTTTACCTACAAATGAAAAGAACATATTCTTTTCATGAGCTTAGTTCTATGTGATTTTCATTTTTTATTTCTTCCTTTCTGAGTGTATACATACAAGATATACTCATAACTGACTATGTTAATAGTCACATCTATTATTAACATTGTATATTGTTTATGTTTATATACACAGCTGTTTGTTTTTAATTATATGCCAATAAATATGAAATTAATGCAGAGTTGTTTTGAAAATTGTTTTAATAAGCATATATTTAGGAATAAGAATTAACAATAGCAGTAGAACTAATTCAAATGAATTTTGCTCCATTAATATTTTGAGCTATCCTTCTAGAAAAGATGGATACTAAGTTTTCCCTTGATTTTCTTATTGAGATTAAAACTTCACCTATTCCCTGATACTTTAGAATACATACTATGTAATTTCATCTAACACTGATGATTTATCAAGTCTGGCATTCTCTGTTCTGAAAATACATTTTGAAGACCATTCTTCCCTCTGTGCTTATAAAGACAACATGGAACAGAATTTACAAAAATGGGAAGATTTGTCTTAGGAAAGTGTATTCCTATTGCTTGTGACATTTCTTACTTCACATATTATTTAAAAATTCAGTCAATGTTTGAATGCAAAACCAACAACAAACCTGACTAATTCCTGCCTGTCTTTCAATGAAACAATGAACTTTCTAGTTAGCGTGGTAACTATATATGGCAAGTTCTTTCAGTATTTTAATGCTGTTAATGACAAAAATGTACAAATAAATATAGTCACTGGAAGTTTTTCATTCTGTTACAAAAATTTAATATGACACTAAGAAGTTTTGTTTCAACTTCTCAGTTCTCTGTCTTTCTGAATTTTATTTGAAGAAAAATAGTCTATAATAACTGGATATTTTGAAATATTCTTGTAGTGATGTCTTTAACTACTGAAGAGTGCTGACTTGAGAGACACAGAAAAGTTAGAATATTATTCTTAAATTGTAAATTTTCTTATACTACATTAAATCAGGAAAACATAAGTACACTGTCATTGTATTCCTTAAAAATATATTCTTTTTCAGAACTGTTTAGAGCAATCCAACTGTTCTTTTTGCAAATATTTAGTCTAAATGAAGTACTGTTTCAAATTCTGCCTTGCAAACTTAATATTTAAAACTTGATAATAGGAAATTTATAAAGATCTTCATGATGTGTCAGTCACATCTTAACATACATAAATTTAGTAACTAAAATAAATGATATTAAACACCTTCTAGGACTGGAGAGACAGCTCAGGTGTTAAGCTTTGACTCACAATGGCCAGAATTTGAATACCAGATTCCACATAAAAATGTCTGGCTAATATGGTGGTAGCCTGCACTTCTAGCAATGGGGAATGTCTGGGAAATTCAAGAGCAAAGAAAAATGGTGATAGAGCAATCCAAGATGGTCCCCAAAGTCACCATTAGGTGTCCACAGGTATATGCAGTACTCTTTTCTACACACACCAACATACACAGGGTATGCACATCCACAACTATACTTACACCTGCCAAACAAACAACCAAACTACCAAAAAACAACAACAACAACAACAACAAAACCACCTTCTAATTCACACACAAAGGTACAGGGCCAAGTTTGAACTCTGGTAATTAAGAGCAAGGCCCTATTGTGTTCAATTTAACATTAAGCCATTTAGCTAAGAAGAATCATGTCTATGGAATCAAAAGATCTTCAGAGCAGAAAATATAATCGGCAATTCATTTGTGTGTCTTGGGACCTAGATGACAGTTAAAACCTAAATTACTTCTTGAAAGACAATGAAAATAACTTATTTTCTTAGAGTTGGTCAAGTTCTCAAAATGATAATGAGCAATAATAAATCAATTGATTATGCTATTAGCATTGAGGGAACAAAGTTATGTGTGAAGCAATTTTCAATATTAAATGTATACTTTTAGAGAAGAGAAAATAAGTGTATGGAGCAGAATGTGATCTGATTCACTTCACTAGGACAGGTTCTCAGAAAACCTTCAGAATCTTCTTCCAGGGGTGAGTAGATTGCTGAAAAAATAAGGTGTTTGCCCTGCAAGCATGAGTCCCTGAGTTCAGCTACCAGATGCCTCTGAAGAGCACTAGGGAGGTAATAGAGAATCCTCAGAGCAAGCTATGTAGGTGGTCTAGCTGATAATCTGATTATAGAGAGACTCTGTTCTATTGGGAGACTCTGCTTTAAAGGTATCAGTGGAGTGGCTCAACAATATTTCAAATTTGGGCTTCCATTTTCACATATATGTACATGTGTACTTTCATATATACCTGTGCCAACACACCTGAAAATATGCCTACACATATCTGCCTACCATCAGAACCATGAGCAGATGTATTTTAAATTCATATTGCTTCATTTTTACTCTTTTACAACCTCATACATGTAGACAATGGATTTTGAACATGGTATACTTTTCTCCCTTCCACTTCTCCTGGACATTTCCCTAGCATCTGTGCCAGATGGTGGCAGAGAAGAGATGAGACTATTTCTACATTCAGGGTTCTGACCTGTGGATGTACCATCCATACATACATAGTCTGCCATACCACAATGTCTGCCAAAACTCTGAATTCCGTATCTTTGTACTCACCACATAAAGGCCTCTCATGGATTGCATTCCGTGTGCTCACAATGTGATCAGCCTCCCTGGTTGGGACTTCATATGCTCACAAGATGGATGGTTTCCTGTGTGCTCACAAGTAGAATGGTCTCCTCAGAGCCAGGTCTCCCTGTGCTCAAAATGTGGACAGCCTCCCATGAACCAGGTCTCTATGTGCTCACAATGTGGATAGACTTCTGTGCCATGGCTCTGTATGTTCATACCATGAGCTTAATCTCATAAAAGATGGACAAAACTGGTATTCTTCAGCTTTATCATATGTTTTTAACCATGTGGAACTGGAAGCTCAATCATGGCTATCTACCTCCTAAATGTATTTTCTTTTATTGCTTACATATTATTTTATATTGTCCCATTTAAAAATTAGGATATAAAGGAGGAGGTAGACATGCTAGGGAATGTCCAGGAGAAGTGGGAGGGAGAAAAGTATACCATGTTCAAAATGCATTGTCTACGTGTATGAGGTTGTAAAAGAGTAAAAATAAAGCAATACGAATTTAAAATACATCTGCTCCTGGTTCTGAAGGTAGGCAGATCAAATTTTGAGATTGCAGTGTTGTAGGACTTATTTTTTCTTGAAGAAGAAGTCAACCATTGGTAAGTTATATTCATAAAAGCACCATCTAAATTCTTGCTAGTGTATAATTTACACTATTCTCATTAGACTGAGAATGGGTTCACCTTTCCATTATCCCATGGCCAAGACCAAAACATGGTATATTTTTGTGTTTGTATGAAGCACAGACCTTCCTTTGTGATGTGAATGAGACCATTGCTTCCTCTTGAGCTTATGCTCTGTTTATATTATTTACCTTATCTTCCACACTCTGCTGCTTCACATTCTTAAAATTTCCTTTGTGAGATATTGTGAACATTTCAACTGAAATAGTCTTTTTGCTGTGGTACTCAGTACTGCTGGAAAGACCCAAAAAGACATTTAATGCTAATAACTCTTCTCAACTTTTTTTAATTCCTAAGAATTTACTGTAGTTTTTGGTTTGTGAAATTCACAAGCAAATGAAATTCCACATAGTCCCATGTCTACAATCTGATATGCCTGAATATATCTCAATATATCTCAATACCTTATATGAACTCTGCCCCTGATTTATTGAAGATTATGAGAAAAAAGGACTAATGGAGGCTAGATAAGAAAAAAGTTATCTAATTTATGAGGCATTAAGGTTCATCTGTTTAACATACACTTGTGTAGGAATAGTCCCTTAGATACAGATTCTTCTGAGAGAGAGAGAGAGAGAGAGAGAGAGAGAGAATATGTAACAATTATCAACCTAATTTTTCCAAAGCTATAGAATTTACATGAATACTAAGTCACATCACACAATTGTTATTAAAAAGATACCAACAAATTACCGTTGAAATTCTGACTAGCATGAGAATAAATGGCGAATGCAGAAGACAGGAAGCTCAGGAAAAGTTTTTGCAAAAGCAAGGATGGACTGATAGATGCTCTATTGAACTCTAAGCTGACTTGAAGTCTCCTTAATCCTGCTAAGACTAGATACAAGAGAGACACCATACTAAGTAAAAAAAAAAAGTGGAAGAAGCATATAGTTCTGTTGAATTCATTGGTGATAGGAGAAAATTGATTCAATAGATTTCCTTGGACTACTTCTAAATTAGTTACTTATGAATGTGTACCATTGCTTTTAGAAATTACTTTCAGTATAATTAGAAATATGAACTAATTGTTACCAATTTTTCTCTATATGTGATTAGCTCCTATATATGAGTTGTAGAGATAACTTGAATGATCAGTAAGTGGCCAGAATGTTATAATGAACTTTAGAGTTGAGAATCCCATATAATTAATTCTAAAGTCTGAATAAAATAAATCCACCCTTCACACACTACTCCATTGAAAAATTCAGTATCAATTATAATTTCTTATTCAAATATTTTCATGTAGCTCTAGAATACCTATCATAAATTATGTATGGCTATTTAATTATATCATCAACAACTGAAAAGCAAAGACTGTCTTACATTATTTGCTTGAATACGTTTGAATAAAAATATACTAAAATAAATACTAAATTTATGCATGAATAATGTTTGACATAAACTCGTATTGCATTTAATTTTTAACTCTGAAAGAATTATTTATATATACAGTCTAGTTTTTGTCAAAGAGTTCTGGTTTACTTTCATTCAGAGCTTTCACCTTCAGTGATTTTCATCCAAAAGTGACATTTCCTGTAGACACTCACAAATTAAATTAATTTTATGTACAAACGTATATGGCATACACTTTAAATTTCCAAAGAATTAATACAGCATATAAGATTATTTTTTGAATTGCCCACTGTGTATCATTTAAATTACCTTTTAAATTATTTACAAAACAAGCATGTTATCAGAAAGAGTTATTATAGAGGACTTTTTTAAATTTTGCTTGGAAATTGGCCGAGTCTCTCCTGAGTTTACATATATAAATGATTAAGTGCTAACAGCACATCAAACATAAAATGAAAAAAAAAAGGATTTTGATTTTCTAAACATGTCCTCAGGGCTCCTGCCTGAGCAAACATGGAGGGCTAACTTCCTGCTTCTGCAGAACATTTCAGCAAGATTCTGCCTCTTTGCCAATTCTTTTCATCTTGCTTATACCAAAAACCTGCTTTCATTTGCAAGTGACAGTTCATTTATCTACATATTAATGTGCACTAATTATAAAACTACAGTGAAGTATTAAGTGCAATGGTATGACTATTATATGGAATACCATAAATGATGTACTTAAGTAAAATGGTATAAATATTATATGGAATATCAACTGGATGATAATTTTCAATTTTTTTCTCCCACAATTTATTTTTTTCCCAATCATAAAAGCTCAATAGCTATCCCATCCTCTCCCTCCTTCCTCTCCTCTGCATACCCTATTGTGTCCCCCTTTTCCTCTTCCTTTCACCCCACTCTCCTCTCCCTCTTTCCCAGTGCCTCCCCTTCCTCCCTCCCATCCCCTGGTTCATCCTTCTGTGTGAATGTCAAACCTCCTTGAGTCCTCCACCTTAGTGACTTATACATACATATGGTATCTAACTTTCTGTGTTTGGGATACTTCACTCGAAATATTTTTTCTAATTCCATCCATTTCCTGGAAAATTTCATTAATTCATCTTTTATGATGGCTTAGTAATATTCCATTGTATAACTGTACCACATTTTCCTTATCCATTCATCAACTGTTAGGTTAGGCATTTGGGTTGATTCCATCACTTTGCTATTATAAATAGTGCTGCAGTGAACACCATTGTGCTTGTGTCACTGCAGTGAATTTCTTCATTATAGGGGATAATTCCCAGAAGTGGTATAGACGGGTTATATAGCATTTCAATCTTTTTTAGAAATTGCCAGATTGATAGACAGAGTGGTTGTATAAGCCTGCATTCCCACCAGCAATGTAAGAGACTTCCCTTCCCTCCACATCCTCTCCAGCATTTGGTGTTCTTTGTATTGTAGATTTTGCCATTCTGAGCAGGGTGAGAAGATATTTCAGGGAAGTTTTAAGTTGCATTTTCCTGATGGCTAAAGATGTGGAGCATTTTTTAAGATATTTTTTAGACATTTCAATTTCGTCCTTGGAAAAGTTTATTTTGAATTCCAAGGCCCTTTTTTTAATTGGGCCATTTATCTCCTTGGTGTTTAGTTTCTTAACTTCTTTGTGCATTCTGGATAATAGAGCTCTATCAGATATGTAATTAGTGAAGAATTTCTCCCATTCTGTGGGTTGCCTTTGTGCTGGAGTTACAATCTTTTTATCTGAACAGAAGCTCTTTAATTGTATAAGATCCCATTTGTTGAGTGTTGGGTCTAGTGACTGTGCTATTGCATTTCTGTATAGGGACTGTTGGCCTAGCCTAATTAGCTTGAGGGAGTTCCCTACCCTTTCAACTAAGGTTTTATAGTCTCTGGCCTAATATTAAGGTCTTTGATCCATTTGGAATTAATTTTGTGCATGGTGATAGTACAGGTCCAGTTTTGATTTTCAACATGTGGATATCCAGTTCTGCCATTGAATTTTTTGGGCCCCTTTGTCAAAGATCAAATGACTGTAATTTTGTCGATTATGTCTGGGTCCATTGATCTACATGTCTAATTTGGAGCCAGTACCAGGCTGTTTTTATTACTATGGATTTGTAGTATAGGTTAAAGTTTGTGATGTTGATATTTCCAGCTGTGTTTTTGTTACTCAGGAGTGTTTTTGCTATCCTGGGCATTTTGTGCTTCCATGTGAATTTTGAGATTGTTTGGTCAGTTTCTTTAAAGAATTGCTTGGGTATTTTGATTGGTATAGCATTGAATATGTACATTGCTTTTAGTAGATGGTCATTTCTATGATGTTGATTTATTGATCCAGGAGCATGGGAGGCCTTTCCACCTTCTGGTTTCTTTTGTAATTTCTTTCTTTAGAGTTTTAAAGTTTTCATTATAAAAGACTCATTTCTTTGGTAAGATTTATACCAATGTATGTCATGTTTTTAGGGGTTGTAGTAAATGGGATTGTTTCTCTTAAGACTTTTTCTTTTTTCTCATCATTGGTGTATAAGAAGGCGACTGATTTTTGCACGTTTATTTTGTAGCCAGCCACTCTGCTGAACTTATTTATTAGTTCCAGGAGTTTCCTGGTGGAGTTTTTAAGATCATTCAGGTATACAATCATGTCATCCACAAATAGAGATATCTTGACTTCTTCCTTTCCTATTTTAATCCATTTTATCTCTCACTCTTGTCTTTTGGCTCTAGCTAAGATTTCAAGTACAATACTGAATTGATGTGGTGAGAATGGACAGCCTTGTCTAGTTCCTAATCAAAGCACGAATGCTTCAAGTTTTTCCCCATTGGGTATAATCCTTGCTGTTGGCTTGTTGTATACAGCTTTTATTATGTTGATATAAGTTCTTTCAATTCCAACTGTCCCCAGGGTTTTGGTCATAAAAAAATGTTGGATGTTGTCAAAAGTGTTTTCTGTATCTATTGAGAGCGTCATGTGGTCTTGGACTTTGGATTTGTTATATGATGAATAACACTAATTTATTTGTGTATGTTGAACCAACCTTGTGTGCCTGGGTTAAAGCCTACTTAATCACAGGGAATGGTGTTTTTGATAGATTTTTGAATGAATTTGCTAAGATTTTACTGAGAATCTTTGCATCTGTGTTCATCAAAGAGATTATCCTGTAGTTTTCTTTTTTAAGTGTATCTTTATTAGGTTTTGGAATTAGTATGTTAGCTTTGTCGAAAGAATTTGGAAGTGTTCCATCCTTTGCCATTTTATGAAACAGTTTAAGGATTATTGGTGTTCTTTAAATGTCTGTTAATATTCTGAGCTGAATCCCTCTGGTCCAGGAAATATTTTGGTGGGAATATTTGAGATTTCCTCAATTTCCTCATTTGTTATAGGACTATTTAAATAATTTAAAACTTCCAGGTACACCTCAGGAACTCATCCATTTCTTTTTTGTTTTCAAATTTCATACTTTCTCAGGTATCATTTGTGATAACTCCATTTTCAGTTCTAATTTGTCAATTTGTTTTTTTCTCTCTAGATTTTGGTTAATTTAACTAGAGGGATATCAATCTTATTGATTTTTTCAAAACCAGCTTTTCTTCTCCTTGATTCTTTGTATTGTTTTCCTTACCTTAATTTCAGATATTTCTCCCCTGATTTTGCTAATCTCCTTTCCTGTACTGCTTTTGGGATTGGATTGCTCTTTATTTCTAAAGCTTTAAGCTGCATTGTTAATTACTTGTGCTGCTTTCATTTTTTATATAGGCATTAAGAGCTATAAACTTACCTCGTAGGACAGCTTTCATTGTGTCACAGAGATTTTGATATGCTGTATTTTTATTATTTTTCATTTCTAGGAAATCTTCATTTTTTTTATTTCTTTCTTAACCCATTTCTCATTCAGCATCATAGTGTTTAGTTTCCAAGAGTTAGTGTATTTTCTGGTATTTGTTGTGTTGTGGATGTCAAGCTTTAGACAATGATGGTCTGACAGGGTACAGGCTGTAATTTCAACTTTCCTATTTATGTGGAGATTTGTTTTTTGGCCCAATATGTGGTCCATCTTCAAGAAAGTTCCACAGGCTACTGGGAAGAATGTGTATCACTTGGTACTTGGATGGAAAGTTTGATAGAGATCTATAAGGTCAATTTCAGTAAGGGTTCGACTTAGTTCCAATGTGTCTCTGTTGAGTTTTTGGCCTGTTGATCTATATCCCACATTGAGAGGGCAGTACTGAAATCCCCAAGTATTATTTTGGGATTGATTTCTTGTTTTAGACATTGTAGCATTTGCTTAATGATGGAGGAGCCCGTATTAGGTGCATATATAGTTAGTATTGTGAACTCTTCCTAGTGAATTGTACCTGTGACTAAAATGTATGTAGTATCCTTCTGGGTCTCATGATTTTTTTTTTGAAGTAAACTCTGTCAGATAACATAATTGTTACCCTTGCTTTTTCCCTGGTTCCATTAGCTTGAAGAATGTTTGACCATACTTTTACTTTTAGAATGTGCCTATCTTTTGCAGTGAGATGTGTTTCCTGAAGGCAGCAGATGGATGCATTTTGATTTCTAATCTGTATTGTGCCTGTGTCTTTTGATTAGTGAGTTAATTCCATTGATATTTAGTGTTACAATGGAGAAATTACTTTTAATTCCAGACACTTTTTGTGTTTAGTGGCTTTCGTAAGTGTATTATTTAGCTTATAGGTTGTGGTGTTATTATACATCCCTTCTATCCTCTCAGATATGCTTATTCTTTTCTTCAAGCCTGACAATCTTTTCTATCAATTTTTGAGGCCGGGTTTGTTGCTCATGTAAGCCTTCAAGTTTTCTTTTTTTTTAACATTTTTATTATTATTTCCGCTCATACAAACTTAATAGGTACACCAGTTCCCTCCCTCCCTCCTCCTAACCCCAACCCCCCTGATGCCCCTCCCCTCACCCCTCCCTCTCCATCCCCCAGTGTCTCCCCCCAATCCCCGGAGAATCCTTTAATGTGCATGCCAAACCCTCCTGTGGGTCCTCGTCTACGATGACCTACAAGGACCCAGTGGGATTTCCCTGAACCCTTTCCTGTGTTCCCCTTAAGCATAGGAATACTACTGTGGCTGTCAATCCCTTGCCTCCAAGGATCTTGGTGCCTTTAGCAAATGCTAGACTTTGTGGGGTCAATAGTGTGTTGAACATTGTGCAGGGCATGCAATGTCCAATTATCATTGCTTCGGCCCTAACTTGTGTGGAGTATCTTGCATATCATTACTCCTCCCATCTTTGTGTTCTTACAATCTTACCACCCCCTCTTCTGCAAATTGACCTGAGCTTCAGGATGGCCTTGTTCTAGGTGGTTGATATAGAGTCCCTGAAGTTTTGGATTATGGTTTGTTGATTTTCTTTTGCAGTTTTGCTGCTCCTGCAATGCCCTTCACTCCATCCTGATGGGTATTGTATGTCACCCCCTGGCCAGAGATAAAAAGCTGTTAAACTACAGTCTTATTATAAGAGTATATTCAAAGGTAGATGTAATAAAAGTAGGAAACCACAGTGAGGGAGGGGTTAATCACCCATTTGCAAAATGATTACTTTTTATCTGCGAGACTATATGCCTTCCCCTTCTGGTGAGATCATACCCCCTCAGTTGTAAATAATCAAGAACGAAAGTCTGTGAAATTAACCAGATGGCTCATTATTTATTTGCAGTCCTTGATGGAGGCCTATTTTCACTGCTGTAACATCGTCTCCTCTCTCCTTGTTTCTGGTGTGGCCCTCCTACCCCATCCCTCCAGTTCATAATCCTTGCAATTACTGCAGGTATTACAGAGATTTATCTTCGAGTGTCTCTAGGTAGGCTGGGTGGGTTTGGTACTAGGAGCCACCTATTAGGGAGTACATATGGCCCTTAATTTTCTAGGTCTGGGATAATTCACTTAATATAATTGTTTCTAATAACATCCATTTCCCGGCAAATTCCAGTAATTCATCATTTTTGATGGCTGAGTAGTACTCCATTGTATAGATGTACAACATTTTCCTTATTGACTCGTCAACTGTTGGACATTTGGGTTCATTCCATGTCTTTGCTATTGTAAACAGTGCTCCTATGAACATGGTTGTGCTTGTGCTATCGAGGTGAATTTTTGCTGCATGGGGGGTTATTCCCAAAAGTGAAATAGCAGGGTCATATGGCATTTCAATCTTTAATTTCTTTAAGAATCTCCAAATGGCTCGCCAGAGTAGTTGTATGAGCCTGCACTCTCACCACCAATGTAGGAGAGTTCCCCTCTCTTCACATCCTCTCCATCATTTGTTGTTGTTTATATTGTGGATTTTTGCCATCCTGACCAGGGTGAGATGATATCTCAGGGAAGTTTTGATTTGCATTTCCCTGATGGCTAAGGAAGTGGAGCATTTTTTAAGATATTTGTTAGACATTTTAATTTCATCCATGGTAAAGTTTTTTTTAAGTTTCAGGGTCCATTTTTTAATTGGGCCATTAGTTTCCTTAGTGTTTAATTTTCTAAGTTCTTTATGCACTCAGGATAATAGAGCTCTATCAGATAAGTGGTTAGTAAAGATTTTCTCCCATTCTGTGGGTTGCCTTTGAACTCCTGTTACAATCTCCTTATCTGAACAGATGCTCTTTAATTTCACAAGATCCCAACTGGTGAGACTTGGTCGCAGTGACTGTGCCATTGGATGTCTGTTTAGGAACTGTTGGCCTAGCCCAATCAGCTCAAAGGAGTTCCCTGCGCTTTCAACTATGGTTTTTATAGTCTCTGGTCTTACATCAAGGTCCTTGATCCATGTACATGGTGACAAGTACAGGTCCAGTTTTAATATTCTGCATGTGGAGATCCAGTTTTGCCAGCACCATTTGTTGAAGATACTGTTCTTTTTCCATTGGATTTTTTGGGCCCCTTTGTCAAAGACCAAATGGCTGTAGTTGTGTGGGCTTATATCTGGGTCTTCAACCCTTATCCATTGATCTGTGTGTCTATTTTGGAGCCAATACCAGGCTGTTTTTATAACTATGGATTTGTAATATAGACTAAGGTTTGGTATGGTGATACCTCCAGCAGTATTTTGTTACTCAGGATTCTCTTTGCTATCCTGGGTCCTTTGTGCCTCCATATGAATTTTGAGATTGCTTGGTCAACTTCTTTGAAGAATTGCTTTGGGATTTTAATTGGTATAGCACTGAATTTTTATATTGCCTTTGGTAAGGTGGTCATTTTTACGATGTTGATTCTGCCAATCCAGGAACAAGGTAGGTCTTTCCACCTTCTGGTATCTTCTGCAATTTCTTTCTTTAGGGTTTTAAAGTTTTCATTGTAAAGGTCTTTTACCTCCTTGGTTAGGTTTATAACAAGGAATTTCATTTTTTTAATGGACTATAGTAATTGGGATTGTTTCTCTCAGGGCTTTTTCATTTCTTTCATTTTGGGCATATAGGAAGGTCACTGATTTTTGTACATTTATTTTGTATCCTGCTACCCTGTTGAACTTCTCAATTAGTTCCAGGAGCTTCCTGGTGGAGTTTTTGGGATCACTCAGGTATAAAATCATGTCATCTGCAAATAGGGATGGCTTGACTTCTTCCTTGCCAATTTGAATCCCTTCTATGTCCCTTTCTTGTCCTATGGCTTCAGCTGAGACTTAAGTACAATATTGAATAGAAGTGGTGAGAATGGACAGCCTTGTCTAGTACCTGATCGAAGTGTGAATGCTTCCAGTTTTTCTCCATTGAGTATAATCCTTGCTGTGGGCTTTTATACAGCTTTTATTGTATTGATAAAGGTTTCTTCCATTCCTACTGTCTCTAGCGTTTTGCTCATAAAAGGCTGTTGGATCTAGTCAAAAACTTTTTCTGCATCTATCGAGAGTATCATGTGGTCTTGGACTTTGGACTGGTATATATGATGAATTACATTTATTGATTTGCGTATTTTGAACCAACCTTGTGTGCTGGGGATAAAGCTTACTTGGTCCCTGTGGATGATCTTTTTGATATGTTTTTGAATCCGATTTGCTAAGACTTTGTTGAGAATCTTTGCATCTGTGTTCATCAGAGAGATTGGCCTTTAGTTTTCTTAAGAGTATCTTTATTAGGTTTTGGGATTAAGATGATATTAGCTTTATAGAAGGAATTTGGTAGTGTTCCTTCCTTTGCTATTTGATGGAACAGTTTAAGGAGTATTGGTGTTATCAACTCCTTAAATGTCTGGTAGACCTTTGTGCTGAATCTGTCTGGTACAGGACATTTTTTGGTATGAAGATTCGAGATTACTTCCTCAATTTCCTCATATGTTATAGGATTATTTAAATAATTCACAACTTCCTGATTCAATTTAGGTAAGTTGTGTTTACTTAGGAATTCATCCATCTCTTTTGGGTTATAGAATTTCACAAAGTATAAGTTTTTGAAATAGGATGTTATAATTCTCTAGATTTCTTGGGTATCAGTTATGATAACTCCATTTTCATTTCTAATTTTGTTAATTTGGGTTTTCTCTCTCTCTTGCTTTTGTTAATTTAGATACTAGTGTATCACTCTTTTTGATTTTTTCAAAGAACCAGCTTTTTGACTGGTTGATTTTCTCTATTGTTTTCCTAATCTTGATTTCAGATATTTCTCCCCTTATTTTGCTAATCTCCTCTCTTCTACTACTTTTGGGATCAGATTGCTCTAGTTTCTCTAAAGCTTTAAGTTGCATTGTTAAGTTATTTATTTCTGATGTTTCCTTTTTTTTTGATGTATACATTAAGAGCTATGAACTTACCTCTTAGAACAGCTTTCATTGTGTCCCAGAGATTTTGGTAAGTTGTATTTTCATTATCATTCACTTTCAGGAAATCTTGAATTTCCTTTTTAATTTCTTCCTGAATCCAGTTCTCATTTAGCATCATAGTGTCAAGTTTCCAGGAGTTAGTGTATTTTCTGTCATTTGTTGTGTTGTGGATGTCTAGTTTTAGGCCATGGTGGTCTGATAGGGCACAGGCTATAATTTCAACTTTCCCGTATATGTGGAGATTCATTTTGTGGCCCAATATGTGATCTATTTTGGAGAAAGTTCCGTGTGCTGCTGAGAAAAATGTGTATTCTTTGGTGCATGGATGAAAAGTTCGATAGAGATCTGTAAGGTCCATTTCTTTAAGGGTTTGATTAAGTTCCAAAGTGTCTCTGTTAAGCTTTTGGCCTGTTGATCTATCCCATGTTGAGAGGGCGGTGTTGAAATCCAAAAGAATTTTTTTTGGGGGGGTTATTTCTCGCTTTAGATGCTGTAGGATTTCTTAATGAATGTGGAGGGGCCCATATTGGGTGCATATATGTTCAGTATTGTGAAGTCTTCCTGGTGAATTGTACCTGTGACTAAAATGTAGTATCCATTTGTGTCCTCTTATGATTCTTTTTTTTGGTTTGAAGTCCACTTTGTCCAACAGCATAATGGCTACCCCTGCCTTTTTCCTGATTCCATTAGCTTGCAGAATTTTGGACCAGCCTTCCATTTTTAGGATGTGCCTATTTTTTGTGGTGAGATGAGTTTCCTGAAGGCAGCAGATTGATGGGTTGTGATTTTTAATCCAAGTTTGTAATCTGTGTCTCTTAATCAGTGAGTTCATACCATTGACCTTTAATGTTATAATGGAGAAATTATTTTTAATTCTGGACATTTTTTATGTTTAGTGGATTTTGTAAGCTTATTGTTTGACATTTATGTTTTTGTGGTATTATACTTCCCTTCTGTCCTCCTGGATAAGCTTGTTTTTTTCTTCAAGTTTGCATATCATTTCTAGCATTTTTTGAAGGCCTGGTTTGGTAGACATATATCCCTTCAAGTTGTCTTTGTGCTAGAAAATTTTTCTTTCTCATTTGAAATCGACATATAGTTTTGCCAGGTATATCATTCTGGGTTGGCATTTTTGCTCATTTAATACATGAAGTACATCTCTCCAAGCTCTTCTTGCTTTTACTGTTTCCATTGAGAAGTCACTTGTTATTTTAATAGGTTTGCCTTTAAAAGTGACTTCCTTTTTTACTCTTGAACCTCTCAGCACCTTTTCTTTGTCTTGAATGTAGAGTGTTTTTACTATTATTTGCCGTGACGATTTTCTATTTTGGTCATATCTGTTTGGATTGTGAAATGCCTCTTGTATTTGGATGGGCCTCTCATTCTTCAGTTGAGGGAAGTTTTCATTTATGATAATTTGAAAAATTTCCTCAGGTGTGGTATTTTGAGATTCTTGCTCTGGTATTCCATGAATGCGCATGTTAGGCTTCTTCAGGGTGTCCCATATCTCTTGAATGTTCCTCTCAAGTATCTTTTTGGCTTTAACAATCTCTTCCATTGAGCTGGTTATTTCTACTACTTTGTCTTCAAGATCTGAAATTCTATTTTCTGCTTCGTTAGTTCTGCTGATAAGACTCTCTGTTGACACACATACATACACACATCCGCACACACACATACACACACACACACACACACACACACACAGACACACACTTATACACGCACAATTGAATAAATGACAATAAAGAAAGTCTCTGTTGAGCTTTGGGTTGAAGATAACTTGTATTTTAGTTCAATTTTAAACTGTGCCTGAGACTGTTTTAACTGCTCTATGCATATTTTTGTTTCTTGAACTGTTTTTCTCAACTCTTCCAAATGCCTGTTTTGTTCCTGTTCAACGTGGTTGATAAGGTTGTTTAACTCCTCTTGGATTTCCTCTTTCATTGTATTGATCATGGTAATGATCATACTTTGAAAGTCATTGTCTTGGGTCTGGCTTTCTTGGCTGTTTTCTGTGAACTTGTTCTGGTGGGAATCCATCATTAAGGGGTTAATTCTTTCAGTGGGAGATTGGTTTTCTTGGGTTTTGTTTCTAATGTATCTGTACTTTGACTTAGGCATTGTTGTTTTGTCTTCTAGGGCTTTTCAATTTCTGTGTGTTTTTGACTGAACTGATTTAGTTGGTAATATTACACTTGGGCAGTTATTACTAGTGCTTCCCTTGGGGTTGGGTATGTTTGTATTTTGTTATTGTTATTTCCTAGTTGAGGCTGTTAGGCTGCTAGTACATCAGTTAAATCAGGTTAAGTAGACAGGGAGTGAATATTAGTATGATTGTGCACTTTTACGATGTAGTATCTTGGTGATATGTGAGAGTGAGTTGTGTACTCCCTGTAGTTGTATATGTTTTTGGGCTGGCTGTATGGAAAAGTTAATCTGCAGTGATTAATATTAGAAAGGAACAGTAATGTGAAAAAAAAGAGGTTTATTCATCTTTGGTCTGGATATGAAGAATCTCTCCCGTGTGATAGGATGATTGTAGAGGTTTTCAGAGGTATGGCCTTTAACCCTTAGAACTTTGCTTGAGTTTTCTTTGGACTCTATTCAATTCTGAGTAGCAGTGTGTTCTGTAGACCACGTGCGTGGGTCCCCGGTGGGCCAGAGAGGCAGAGGGGCTGGTGTTGATAGCAGAATTCTTCACCTGGGACCTGAGATTTGGCTTGGTGGCCCTCCCAAGCTCCAGAAATGGAGGAATGTGAGCAAGTCCTGTCCAGTTGGGCGGACAGGCAGGCGAGAGGAAGAAAGGGGCTGCGGCCCGGGGCCACGCCCCGGGCCAAAACTGGAAGCAGCCTGGGTGCTGCTTGGACAGGGGGTGACCTGAGGGCACTGGGTGGACTCACCTGAAGATGGAAGTGAAGCCTTCAAGTTTTCTTTATGGTGGAAAATTTTTCTTTTACCCTCAATCATGACTGATAGTTTTGCTAGGTATATCAGCCTGGATTGATATTTGTGCTCATTCAATACTTGAAGCATGTCTCTCCAAGCTCTTCTGACTTTTACTGTTTCCATTGAAAAATTATGTGTTATTTTAATAAGTTTACCTTTAAAAGTGACTTTTTTTTTTTTTTTCCTCTTGAAGCTCTCAGCACGTTCTCTTCTTCTTGTATGTGTAGTGTTTTGACTGTTATTTGCCAATAGTTTCTATTTTGGTAGTATTTGTTTGGGGTGTGAAATGCCTCTTGTAGTTGGATGGACCTCTCTTTCTTTAGATGTGTAAAGTTTTCCTTAATGATAACTTGAAAATTTTCCTTAGGTGTGGTATTTTGCGATTCTTGTTCTGGTTCATGAATTCATATGTTAGGCTTCTACAGTTTCCCATAATTTGAATATTCCTCTCAGGTATCATTTTGGCTTTAGCAACCTCTTTAATTGAACTAGTTATTTCTTCCATTTTTTCTTCAAGATCTGACATTCTGTTTTCTGCTTCATTATTTCTGCTAATAATACTCTCTTTTGAGTTCTGGTTTGAAGATAGCTTGTCTTTTATTTCAAGTTTAAACTCTTCTTAAGATTGTTTTAACTGCTCTATGCCTATTTTTGTTTCTTCAACTGCTTTTCTCATCTCCAAGTGCCTGTTGTGTTCCTGTGCAAAATGGGTGATACAGTTATTCAACTCCTCTCAGATTTCCTCTTTCATTGTTTTGATCCTAGTAAAGATCTGGCTTTGAAAGTCATTATCTTGTTCGTGACATTTTTCGTTATTTTCTGTGAGTTTGTTCTGGTTGGTTTCCATCATAATGGGGTTGATTCTTTTTGTAGGATATTTGTTGTCTTGTTTTTTTGTTTCTCATGAATTTGCACTATGATTTGAGCATTTTTGTTTATCTCTTATGTCATTCTTTTTGTTTTTGTGTGTTTTTGGCTGAGCTGAATTAGACAGTGTTACTACACTTCAGCAGTTATTGCTAACTGTTTGCTGTGGAGTTGAGTATGCCTGCCTGGTTATTTCCTAGATAGGGCTATTGGACTGTTAGTACATCAATTAACATGGGTTTAGTAGACAGGGATTGGAGATTAGTATGGTAGCACAGTTTTTTAGGCTTATTTCCTTGGTGACATGTGAGGGTGAATGGTATAGTCCCTGAAGTTATATGGTGTTTTGGACGTCTATGTGGAAATGTTAAACAACTAATAATTGAGAGGAGCAGGATGGCAAAAAGGTTTACTTATCTTAGAGCTGGATGTGAAGCTTCTCTCCTGTAGGATAGGATGATTTTAGGTGTGTGTCTCTTAGCCCTTTGCTTGGGTTTTTTTCTGAACTCTGTTGAATTCTGGGAATCAGGGAGTCTTCCCTGGGAATGGGGCATAAAAGCAGAGTGGCTAATGGGATGTGCAGATGACCTGGGGTCTGGAGTGTGGTCTAGTGGCCTTACCTGAGGAGCAGGGATCCACCCTGATCCTGTTCCAAGGCAGAAAGGCAAAGTGGCTAGTGGGGTGCACAGATAACCCAGAGTCTGGGGCCTGGCCTTGGGGTCTTCTCCAGGGCCAGAAAAGCAGGTTGGCTACTAGTGAGGTGTGCAGATGACCTGGGGCCTGGGGTGTGGTCTAGCAGGCTCACTTGAGGAGCAGGGATTCCACCTGGGTCTAGTTCCAGGGCAGAAAGGCTGTTTTTCCTTTAATCTACCTGTCTTCACTATCAAGTCTGGAGGTAACAACCTTGAATGACCATGTTCAACTTTCTATCAACTTCCTGCACTGTAACTTGTTAAGTCATCTCAGTTTCAACTAATACTGAAATCTTTCTTTCTTTTGTTTTCAGTGTTAGACATAAGGTATAATTTCACTATATGAGTTAGCTTTCCTAAGAAGCCTTGTTTTTTTCTAAGGCCAACTTCATAAAATGTCTACTGATAATGTTCAGCCTACATGCACCTTCCTTTCTGGCTTAGACTATAAATTTCTCATTATTTCAGCAACATCTTCCTGTATGAAGCCACTTTTAAATTAGATTTTTTTTCAAATTCAGATTTTTTTTTATATGAATCTTCATTGCATCTTAATGTAAGGAAATATGATTTCTATTTGCTTTATTATTTTAAAATAATATATTAATTTCATTAGAATATTTTATTTTTGGTAGTTTTCCATCTCAAATGAAAACTTAACATTAATAGTATATTTTAATGATTTACTTTTTCTGTTTGCGTAATTGGGGTGATGATAGAGATAGACTTCAAGACCATTTGCTTTCTACAAAAGAACTATACTATTGAGCTGTATTCCCAGACTTTTTCTTGCTAAATCAAGCTTCTCTGACTGCAGAGCATATATGATCTTGAGCTCATAATTCTCTGTCCTTGGACTTCTCAGTCCTGTGATGGCATGTGTGTGCCAACACTCCTGGAAGACATTTACTAGCATTAAGAGTGTGATTTTTCCCTGGAACACTAGCTTTTTTTTTTTCTTTTAAACAACTGGAGGCACTTTTATGAATTGAATTATAGGAATGGGCTTGTGTTGCTTCCTCTCATCTCTCAGTACTCTTGAAAAGTGAGATTGTAAATTAAAATTTGGAATTGAGACTTTTCAGATCACACAGGAAGTGTGAATTTGGCTTCTGTCACTTAAAAAAATAAGAGTTTCTGTTTTTTTATTTTCCCAGGAAAAATTTTGTATATATTCTCCAAAACTAATCTTCATAGAACAAAATTTAAAACATGGAAGTCTCTCTTGTTAAAGTTCTGCAGAATTTTAAGAAAGAATGCTGTTTTTTATGTTCTTGTGGAAGTCTTGGCCTTGTGTGATAGTAACAAGTGACATTCCATATAGCCAGGACTTTCTTTTTCCACACTGATGGAGCTGTCATGGTCTGAATGTGAGTTGTCACCCACAGGCTTATGAGTTTCAATCTTTAGTTGTTGTTTGGGAAAGTCATGGCTTGTTTAGAAGGTGGAAATTTGCTGGAGGAAGGCAGTTCTCAGGTGATGGTTCTTTAAGTTGGAAACAGCTACCCTGATTTGTGGATGAGTTGGCTCTTCCAGTTAGCAGTGTTGTTCTCTTAGCCTCCATGATGGATGTGACCTAAGCTGCCTCCAGCTTCTGTTACCGGCCATCCCTTTTCTGTCATAAAGGCCTATATCTCTCTCTGGAACCATTAACCAAATCTTTCTCTGTTAAGCTGCCTGACTTTGAGTGTTGCCTCTCATCAATAGAGGAAAGTATTAGGAACAGGGTCTGCCCAAAAGCTGCTTTCTAGGTCATTGAAGATGAGCAGCTAAAGTGTCCTAAGATACATATATTTTTCTGCACTTTGTCTCTGACCATTTATTGAAAATCACTGAAAAAGCAGGTAGACTGGTGGCTATTTTCTAAGTATAAATTCTACACTGCATGTCCATACTTCTTGGAGTATCAAATCCACTCAGGATAACTGAGTTTACTATTTACAAGAGTTAATCCCCATTGCTCATTAGCTCTTTAATATTTCCAATAAAATTCCTGTATATCCAATTCTTTTTGGGTGCAAATACATTTTAATATTTTTTATTTATTGTTTAGCTTTCCAAGCTTATTGAATATTAACACCTGCTTCCCTCCAACCCTCCTCCTCCCATTTCTCTCCCTTTCCCTCATCAGTCCATCGCACTCCCTCCCACTCTCCTACCTGGCCACTTCTATGGACCCAAGGGTTATCTCTGGCTTCTCTACTCTTGTGGGGGATCAGGCCTTTGTGGCATACCAAGTTGACCCTCCTTCAGAACACCCCACTGATAGGGGTGGTTCTCTTCATTCATCCTGCTGTAGTCCCTAATTGTTTCTCCTGTGTGATCTTACCTCTCTTCAATTCCACATAGTCTGTGGAAACCTGAAGCCTGAATACATTGCAGAGAAATTTTAGTTCCACACATGCTCATAAATATAAAATCACTGGATTTTAGGTGCACTCACAAAATCCCTTAAGTGATAGAGATTCATTTCCATAGTTCCAGGGTCAGAGAACTAGAAGATTATAATGCTGTATTTCTTAGGACAAGGTGTTTATCCATCTCTTTTTCTATATGATCACAATGAAGTCCCCCATCATGGGGACTTCACCAATAGAAGGTCATAAATGCATCATTACTTCTCAATGACTTCACATCCAAATACCATCAAATTAAAATTAGAGGTTATGCATATGAGTTTTTGGTGGACATAAATAAATAACACATAACCTGACAGTTTTAGTAACCTGACAGTTATATTTTAAAGTCCAAGTTTTTTGAATTCAAGTTAAATATCAAAATATACTATCCATATTTGAAAAACCAGTATTGACATCTCCTTCAGATATGATTGTAATTTTATGTGCTATCTTTAGTTGCAATAAAACAAAAAAGTCAGTAAACACAAAATGGCACAAATATGAGCTACTATTAGTAAAATAATGAAAAAACACAGTTTTTAATTAACCCCTAGCAATCAGTAATAAGCCTTCTGTATCAATCTTCATGTGATTTTATACCTTATAAACAAGGAAATGAAATTATAGCACAATTTCTCACACAGTATGTTTCAGCTGTACCTTAATATTATAAATTTTTAGAAACTGGCCTTCACTGCTAGGAATCCATTCCATTAATGCATTAGTGACTAAGCAGAATGTAATATTTTTATTCCAGTGCCAAATATTCTGATTATGTCACACATAAATTTACAAATTATTTTCTCTATATGCTAAAAAACTTTAAAGGAAATATAAAGATCTTTAAGTGTCTGTATAAGCATTCTAAAAATATTTTAACATTACTACAGATTATAAAAAACTCATATTTCAGTGGCATTGTCAGGCAAAATGATGTTTTTTTAGCATCCATCTCACCTGAATGCTAATTTGCATTTTCTGATGCAATAACACAATTTTGTATTAGGGGTCTTTTGTACACTAATGAATAAACACATGAAAGTGGAAGAGATAAATAGAATGGAGACACTTTTATATGAATTTTTACATAATATTCTGTTTAGTATCAGCTGCCAACTTGACACTTAGGATATAGATCACTGGGCACACCTCTGGACTGGTATATGTAGATGAAGAGAACTGTTTGGCAATTTGTAAAGCTGCCATCAAGCTAATATAAATTGGTATTATCCTATGTTTTTCCAGTGGATAAGTTATAGCCAATTGTCTTCATTCTTTTTTTGCAACTCTCTTGCTATGATGTCACCTGTAATGATGACACTGAATAAAATCCATGTTCCTTTAAATAGTTTGGGTCAGGTATTTACTATAGCAGCAAAATTACACAATTAGGGCACTTGCCTTCACATTTTACATGACTTTAAATTTGCTGTTGCAAGACCATTTGAAGTCTCTTTGGGAAATATCTAATTTTATAGAAAAAATCTATAGTTCTTAAAAACAAATCATTTTTCTAAAGTTAATGAAGAAATCAAACTTTTAAAAAGATGACTCTTGCAAAGATTGTTTACAATCTTTAAACAGGATCATCTATGATTTCTTCATTAACTTTAGAAAAAAAAATAGGCCACCTTCAAGGACTGCAAGTAAGCAATGAGACATCTGGTTAAGTTCATAGACTTTTCCTCCTGATCATTTGCAACTGAGGGGTTATGATCTCACCAGAAGGGGAGGGCATTTAGTCTGGCAGATAAAAAGTAACCATTTTGCAATGGGAGACTGACTCCCTCACCTCAGTCTCCTATTTTTATTCCAGGTATCTTTGAATATACTCTTATAATAAGACTCTAATTTAACAGCTTTTTATCTCTGGCCAGGGGGTGAGATCCAATACCCATCAGGATGGAGCCAAGGGCATTGCAGGAGCAGCAAAACTGAAAAAAAATCAACAAACCATATTTCAGAACATCAGAGACTATATCAACCACCTGGAACTAGACCAGCCTAATTTCTCCCCATCCTGAAGCTCAGGGAAATTTACAGAAGAGGGGGCGGTAAGATTGTAAGAGCACAAGGATGGGAGGAGGAATGTTATGCAAGATACTCCACACAAGTTAGGTCCGAAGCAATCATAATAGAACTTTGCATGACCTGTGCAATGACCAACACATTATTGACTCCTCAAAGTCTAGCATGGACTAAAGGCACTAGGATCCTTAGAAGCTAAGAATTAACACCCACAATAGTGTTTCTATACTTAAGGGGAACACAAGAAAGAGTTTTAGGAAATGCCACTGAGTCCTTACACCTCATCAGAGAGGAGGGCTCAGAGGAAAGTTTGACATACACATGAAAGGATGCTCCAGGGATGGGGGGAGGAGGCACTGGGAGATAGGGAGGGAGGGGGGAAAGGAAGGGAAAAAGGGGTGGAGAATGAGGGGGTCTAGAAAGGGGTGGAGGGAGGGAAGAGACTGGGGTACCTATTAAGGTTGTATGAGCGGAAATAAAAATTAAAAAAAAGAAAAAAAAGAAAGACATGAAAATAGGAGGGAGACTGGCTGGAAAGGAAAAAGTATGTAGTGAGAAGGATGGAATGGGTGAAAATGATGTAAATTCATCATACTGGTGTATCAAAGTATCAAACCACAAAGGTAAATTATATTAAAATATTTTAAAATAAAGATTGTAGTCATGTGAAAACATTCCTCATTTTTTAGTTTTGTTGGTGTGCTATTTTAGATTCCTCAGATTAGGATAAAGAAATGATTATTTGAATATATTAATTATTCATATATGTTAATTTCCATAGCAAATGGATTTTCATTATCTAAATTAATTTTATTTATTATCATTAATGTGTAATGTTACACATGTGTATGATGTGTGTTAGGACATGATGTATATAATGTGTGTGTGTGTGTGTGTGTGTGCGTGTTTGTGTGTATGACGTGAAGAAATGTGTGTCAGTTCATCCCTGTGGAATTGAAAAGCTGCCTTTTTCATATCCTTTTATGGCTTTATGCATACTTTCATAATATTTTCACACCCTTGTTACCCAATTCCAATCTCCATTTTTATCTCATTTCAAACTATTTTCTTCGCTACTTATCTCCCTTCCATTTTCATGTCCTTCTGTGCACTTATGACTTAAATTCCATCTGAGTTGCTATTAATGACAAGTGTCTATGGAATTGGTTGAGTCAGGGCAGTATGTGGTGGGTATCTCACTGGGAAGAAGTGCTCCCTTTCTCTATCATTTCGCCTTAATCATCATCATTCTCTGATGAAGGTATGTGCCTCTTCCATACTCTTCCATTTTATGATGGTTAAGTGGTGGTGGAATGAAAAAGATATTTATTTGTGTTCCTTTGCAGGAGATCAACAGGTAGTAAGAGTAGAACCCAACTCCAGAATCACGCACAGGGCTCTGGTTGAGCCCTCTACACAGAAAAAAAAAGGACATGAATACAAATCAGAAGGAAAGAGTGAAAGGAAAGGAAAATGGTGGAGGAGTGGAGAGAGGTGGTGGGAAGAAAAGAAGATAGAGTGATTAATCATATGATTGTAAAAAATGTTCTCCTATGTTGAAATACTCAGGGCAAAGTTTATATTAATTTTTTCCATTATGAAATATCTTTATTATGTTTATGTATGATACACTAAATCTTTCATAAAATCATCATTCGTATCATAAATGTTCATATCTTCTTATGAAAATAGAATAAAAATCTACTAGTCATCCACATATTTATTTCACATTAATAACACATGCTAGGCTAGAAATATTATAAATTCTTATACTACTTCATTTGTAAATGGAATATAAGGCATTCTGGTTTTCAAACCCTTGATTTCTGCTTCACTCCTATGAATATCTTTCAATTTTGTAATAGGTATATAGATGTCTTGGGGAATCCTATGTCAATTTTTTCAGCAAAACTTCTGTTTTCACAGAAACACTTTTAGTAAGAAGCAATGAAAATAATATATTTAGCTGTTTCACTGGTTTTAATTTGTTATAAAGGAAATTATTTGAATTTCTTTTTTTTTATTTTTCCTGTTTTGTGGTTGCTACTGTTGACTTGTTTTGTTTTATGGACTCAATATTGTGTGGATTTAGGCATGATTTTTCTCATTAATTTAAAGTGCTCCTTGACTATTTAGGTAGCTCATTTAAAGGTGAGTCACAAAAATGGTTTTCTGAGGTTATATTTTCCCTAGTTCTATGTTGGTATAGCACACTTTCCAACTGATTCTTTAGACATATTCCTCTTTTCTTTGTGTTTCCTTAAATTTCATGCCATACTCAGTTAGGGCATAAGATTTTTCCACCATATGAAACAACTGCTCTTTATATTGATTTCATTTTATATAAAAATTAACATCATTTGATCTATTTCAAATATATCAAGCACAAATTCCTTCAAGCCTTGGGAAAAAAATGAGAACACCTTTGAATTAACTAATTACTTCAATGTCTTTTAATATGCCATAATGCCACAAAGAACACACACAGAAAAATTAGGTTGGTTAAGAAAGAAGCACTTCGAGGAGAAGTCGGGTTTTGCAGCAAGCAGTCTGCAACTCTCAGCTTCCAAGATGTCTGCGGTGACTTAGCCTCCTCCAGCTTTGGCCAGCCAGCCATGCCACCTCTGCTTTGAGAGACTGTACCTTCCCTCTGGAACCGGCAGTGTTATGATGCACATGCTATCAAATACTAAGCCTGAGGGACCGACTGCATCTGAAGGACAGCAGCTATGAAACAACTAGAAGATTTTCTTATCATATGTAGTCAAGTTGGCCAAGTCCTTGCCATGTACCTAACAGATGACCTTCAACTCCTGATCACGTAACATCTTCCAATTGTCAACATGCCCAGTTTATGTGGTGCTGGAGATCAAGTCAGGACTACATGAATGCTATACAAATATTCTACAGGGAAAAGTATTCTCAGACACTTTTATCTTTAAATAATAAATAATTCTATTATAATTAAAAAAAAAGAAAGAAGCACTTCAGTGAAGGAAAAGTTGTTCTCAAACTACAGTCATTCTAAGATAATAATAAGATCAGTAGAGTAGACCATTGCTGTGCTTCATTAATTCTATGACTGAATTCCCTTGCTCACTAAAATATCGATAGGATCCCCAAGTCAATACTTGTAATTATGCATGTGGCCATTTTGAGACGTATGCAGAATGCCAAATTTCTTTTAATTGCCTATAATGCACATTCATAGCTGATGAGAGACAAGGCAACAGTGTGCTCTCTCATCTCAGTGCTCGTAATATAAATGACTTTTATTTTCTGGTCTCTTTAGTGTTATCTGTTTTTGCATTTGAAGCCTTTCATTGACAATTGTAGTGTCTGAATTTTCCCAGAAGCATAATTCTAAAATGTTGGCTACTACAATTCAGTTCAGGATGATAACCTGTGTCTCATGGAGAAATACATGTTTGAAATATGCTCACACACAAGTTAAAGTATTATTGAGCATGATATCAGAAGGCACACACATAAAACAAAGATCATATGTTGACTTCTTGGTAAAAATGTTCTGACCAAGAATTCCCAGGAACCTATGCTGATATTTCTCTTAGGAACAATGATTCAGTGTTTGCTAACTTGGTTCTTGAGGAAACATTATAATCCACAACTACTAGGATAATGAGAATTGATAATAGCTACTGTTTACCCAAGGAGCAGAATGAGCAACCCAGGCTTAAAATTATAAGAAAAGACAAGAATTTTAATTGTATGTTTCCACAGATTATTTCACCATTTTGTAACAGTGAGTCCAAGGATAAGTGCTACTATTCTAGAGAGGAGGAAGGAAAGCTAAAATTAGGGATTTGCAAGGTTACATAGCACCAAAAAAGGAATTGAATTCACTTTTCTTTGCCTTCTCTTTCCAAGGAAAATGCTACTATGCTTTCAAAAATATGCACATTGAATGAAAAAGAGAATCTTACTTTTACATCTGTGTTAACATTATACACTTCTGGGGAAAGTACAGTACAATTTCCTGAAATACTGTCACATTAGTAGACTGTGTAGTAGTATAAAAATTACCATAACACATTCATGGTCAATTCAATTGTTGCAATTAAAACTTCGAACATAAAGATCCTGATGATTTTACAATCTTTGTTTCTGTACAAAAACTAAATGCTTCTTCCAGACAGCAAAACAAGCTTATGTAAGCAGTAATGTCTCTAAAACACATCAGGTATAATACTGTTCTCAATTATTTTATATTATTTCTCAAGGTTATATTCTGTGTTCCTATTTGCAGAGAGAGACATAAATATTACAAACCTTCCTAATTATATTTAAGCTAGCTTACACACAGTACATAAACACTAACTGCAATTCAGAACAAACATCACATATCACCAAGATTTGCAGCCCAATTTACTCAAAATATTGGAAATTTGTTTACATCAATGGAATATTTATTGTTTTATTTTTAACACAATTTAGATTTTGGGTTAGGAATTTATACTCAATTCATAAATTCTTATATTTAAGCTTGCTATTTCTATTTTAGATATACATATCAACCCTCATATTCCATGCTAATTGTTATCTCTGTATAATCATTTATTTTAACCCAATATTCATAACTAGTTTTTCTCAACAGCTTCCTTAATATTCATATTAGCACTTGGTTTTTGTTCAATTTAATACCATAATTGATTAAATTCAGAACAAATGAACTAAAGATCTCTAAGCATATTTCATTATGCTTAAGTTTTAATTATTTTATTATTTTTATTTTTTTTATTCAATTGTGGGTGTGTGCATGTGAGTATGTTATGTGTGTGTGTGTAGAACCACGAGCGAATTCGGAACCACCATGGACGCCTCTACCTCCTCCTTGCTTACTCTGCCCCGGGATTCACAGGCTCCGTCCTACCAGGACCAGAAAGGCAGGCCGCCCCTGCTTCCGCCGGTCGTCTATACGTGGGGTCTAGGATCTGAACTCAGGACCTTCCACCTGCAAGGCGGAGGCTTAACCCCTGAGCCTCCCCACCCCTCATTATGCTTAAGTTTTATGAATGACTTCTTTTCTAACTTTTAGTGGAGATCCTCATTATGGTTTGAATGTTAAATACAGGCTCATGTGTTTGCATCCTTGATGCTGGAGGAAGTTGTGCCAAGTTTAAAAGGTAGAATTTTGCTGAAGCAAGGCAACCCTGCTTCCCTCTATTCTCTCCCTCTCTCTCTCTCTCTCTCTCTCTCTCTCTCTCTCTCTCTCTCTCTCTCTCTCATTGACAATGGCTGCTATGACTTGAACCACCTCCTACTTCTAACTCCAGTCATTCCTTTTTCTCTTTGATTTCTGCCATAATGAACTATAATAGTCCCTCTCAAACTGTCATCCAAATACATCTTTAATCGTCCCTTAACTTGTGCATGAATATTAGGTTACAGTAATAAGAAGGGGTAACTGCAACAATCATCCTGACAATCTATAGGTGTTTGTGACAATAAATCTTTTTATTTACATGTTTAATGACACAAAACAAGTGGGTTTCCATTATCTCATTTGGAAACACGCATTTGTAACATGCTTTCACCAACTTCACCCTCTGTGTCTGTCTCTTATAAATCTCCCTTTTATTCTTTTGTATCAGTTATTTTGTCATTATTGTAACAAAGTAGAAAACTAAAGCAATATGAGCAAGGAATAGGTGATTTTGGCTTAGAATTTGAGGGTCCATTCCAAGATGAGGGGAAAGGAATAAATGGAGGGAGGAATGAGAGGCTCTCGGGCACACTGAATATGCTGTCAGGTAGCAGAAGAGCAGAATATTTCTGTTCATATCACTTTCTTCGTTTCCTTTATTATTTTTTTGCAGTTCAAGACAAGGCAGTGATGCAATGTCCACATGACAGTACCGTCCATGTTCAGAGAAGGTTTTCCCTTCTCATTTAAGCCTCTGCAACAACAGCTTCACTGACATGATAGGAGTGCATTGCCTGAATGATTCCAAATATGATCGGGCTGAAAATAGATAGGAATCTTACAAAATTCAACATCTCTAAAATTCTCCTCTTTTTATTTTTTCATGTTCTTTCTTTTAACTGTCATTTCCACATGGGAGAGAAATCGTGGTGCAATCGTCATGGAAAGATTGACTTAACTCACTTATTGTGAAAGTAGCAATATTTTCAAAGTTGACATTGTTGGGGGAACACAACCATTTTTTGGAACTGCTATTGCTTTTCTGCAAAATGTAGCTGTTTTGTGCTATTTGAGACCACAGAGATCATTTGTAAGTGTATATGGGTTTATAATACTCACTTTTTGTTTATTTCCATTTTCATTTCTATATTTTAGCACATTAATATGATCTCAAGGGATATACTTTTTTCTAAAGTCTTCTGTAGGCATTTATCTTTCAAAAATCCTACATATTTGCTATAAAGTGACTATATAATTGAAAACTGAACATGATTATTTTGACAATATTTCTCAATTACTGTAATGTTTCTTGCAATTTTATTGCTATATGTAGCTTAATTTTACATGTAAGGCTTCAAAGATTTTGTCAAATTTACTGAAGTGTATATTTTTGTTATTGCTCCTTATAAACTTTTAAAAATCCATTTCATAACTATAAACAAATTATTCATCAATTCATGATTGCCAATATTTCACTGATCTAAGGTTTTCGTTAGACACACTCTTAAATTTACAAATAATAAGACTGGAGAGATGGTTTTTGGGCTTAGATGGCTTAGATAAAGACTCTGCTTCAAAAGTCAAAGGTCCTGAGTTTAGATCGTAGGTCCCAAATAATAATGCCAGACCTCCGTGGCTTGCACTTCAGACCCCCGTGAACAGAGTCTGGGAAATCCCAGAACTAAGCAAAAAGGAGATAGAAGCAATCCAGATGACTCCCTATGTCACAATTGAACCTCTACAGGGATACACAGTGCCCTCTGATACACACACACACACACATGCACACACATGAAATAATAAATCAATAAATAGATTTGAGAATTTAAAATAATAATAGGAAAATGTAGTTGTTACATGCAAGAAAGCTAACTAAAAGGAGAAAAAGCAATATATAATGTAGATTTGAAGCTATAGTCCAAGAACATAAAATTGCACTAAACTCATTTCTTCCTTCCTCCCTTCCCCCTTGCTATGGCCATCCTTCCTTCCTTTGACAAGTGTTTATTGCACCATATTCAAAGATCTGTGAAATAATAATGCTAACATCTTGTATTGTTTGATATAACTGCACATCTTAATGAAAAGAAAATGTAAGTAATGGTTTGAGCATACATGTTTTAGTAGTAGATAAGTATGTCAGTCCTTAATGGAGAACTTGTGAGAAATGGAGACTTGTGAAACTAATGCATTTACGAGAACTTGCAAGTATAGGCCAGAGCAGAAATAATCACTTTGTCACAGACAGATAAGAAATGTGAAATCTAACAGTGCTATACTACATGCCATTTAACTTTCCTTAGACAAATTTCTCTATCTGTCTATGATTGTCTTTATCTTCATTTTCTGTTATTAATCTTCCACTCAAAATTATTTATTTTTATGAAATAATGGTTTCATATTTAGTTTGTTCTTAAAGGCAATAGCAATATCTTCAATATCATTAAATTATGGTGAAATAATTAACACTGAATGTTTTAAAAATTGGGGCATACAATTTGCTACTCTAATAAAGAATTTTACCCCTAAAATATTTTTGTTATGAAATACAAATATTTATTATAATATTAATTTTCATTCATTGCAGAATATTTTTCCTAAGTATCAAACCAGCTCATAGTAAAGCAGAATAGCAAGTATTATATTGAGAAAAGCTACTTTTGCCTTATTTCTAGAATTTTCTGACATAAAAAATTACTAGCATGATTTCCATAAGCATAATGTAAGAGATGCCTTCCAAACATATGTGTATTATTTTCCCATTAATTCATATGTTTATAAAATCTGTTGCTGTCTGTAAGTGATCTCATGTATTCTCATTTATGCTCACAAATTGAGAAAACAACAAATATTTGCTGTTCAGTCTCTGTATTTATACTACAAGATCAATAAATAAATGAAAAATTTAGTTGATATATGACATGATTATTCTCAAAATAATGTATTTATGGGAGAGTTTCTAATCTAGTCTTGCTCTGCAAGAGATAGTTGACTTATTAGTAAAAAATAAGCAAATAACATATTCTCTTGTTTGCTGTGAAAATAAAAAAAATAGGACAAGTCTAATGTGAAGAATTAAATATGTAAAGTTAGCACATTTTTAAATGAGCAAAGCAATATTTATTTTCTGATTACATTATATTAATGAGAATTACACATATATCTATTCCTTCCTCTCTTCATTATGCTAATACAAAATTAACTAAACAGAAGGATTAGGTCACTGCTTGCAGAAGGATAAACTAATGCTTAGGAACTTCAATCTTGAGAGTAAGCAAATATTTGGTTAAATAACAAACAAATCCTTCTAAAGTTGTATTAAACTTATTCATATGAGGAATTCATTCATTGAATTTTATTTAGAAGAAAAGAAAAATAGGTATTGTCTTACAATTAGTGAAAAAATCACAAGTATTTACTCCTCAATTTCAAAGGTGATGCTTTTAGAGAAATGCAAATAATTAAAAATATTTTTAAATATTTTCTTTCTTTTGTGTGTGTGTGTGTGTGTGTGTATGCATGTATCAAAGGACATTGTATGTCCTTGTTGAGGACCACGGATGACTTCAGGAATCATCCAGAATTGCTTTTACCTCCTGCTTGGATTTCCCAGGCTCTGCCCACCAGGACCCAAAGTACAGACAGCCACCATTTCTGCCTGGCCTTTATATGTGGGACCTGGGATCTGAACTCTAGACCTTCAGCTTGATAGACAGTCTTAACCCCTGAGCCATCTCCTCAGCTGGTATTCAAAAATACTTTCAATAATGTAGATTCTCAAGTTGAACAGAAATTACTTTCAATATTTTTGAAAGTATACAATAATACACAAGTTCAAAGCTTAAGAAAATGTTAACCATGAGGAACATTTATTTATAAAAATTGGGATTGATAGCCATATGTTTTCATTGTTCTTTTGACTGAAAAATAATGTTATATGACTCATATTTAACAATTTCTTTCTTTTTTTTCTTTTTTTTTCTTTTTTTAAACATTTTTTATTATTATTTCAGCTCATACAAACTTAATAGGTACACCGGTTCCCTCCCTCCCTCCTCCTTCCCCCGACTCCCCTACTCCCCCTCCCCTCACCCTCCCTTCCCATCCCCCAGTGCCTCCCCCCCAATCCCCTGAGAATCCTTTAATGTGAATGCCAGACTCTCCTCTGTGTCCTCCTCTGTCTCCGATGACGTACAAGGACCCAGTGGCATTTCCCTGAACCCTTTCCTGTTTTCCCCTTAAGCATAGGAACACTACTGTGGCTGTCAATCCCTTGCCTCCAACGATCTTGGTGCCTTTAACAAATGCTAGACTTTGTGAGATCAACAGTGTGTTGGACATTGCACAGGGCGTGTAAAGTCCAATTATGATTGCTTCGGCCCTAACTTATGTGGAGTATCTTGCATATCATTGCTCCTCCCATTCTTGTGCTCTTACACTCTTACTGGCCCCTCTTCCACAAATTTCTCTGAGCTTCAGGATGGGGAGAGATTAGGCTGGCCCAGTTCTAGGTGGTTGATATAGAGTCTCTGAAGTTCTGTAGATGAATGGTCTAATTGATGGGGAAGAACTAGCTCCTGACGGACATGTCTATTTCCTGGTCAGGTGGATACAATGGAAGGAGCTATGAATTATATTAGTGAAGGTCAATGAGTTCTATGAGCTTGGACCTTTTCCATACTTCTTTTTCTGGCTTAGTAACTTGACATACTTTGACAAATTTGGACAGAAATGTTGTCTGGAAAGTGGGGTTTTAATATTCATGTCCTATCTTATGCCATATCATTGTTATGAAAATTAGATAGTATTTTCTCAAAATAAATTTGATGTAAGCTATTTTCAATAAGATATATAAAATATAATCTTGAAATATTAAGTAATGATGTATACATTAAAGTACAGGCTACAAAAAGATAAATTGGAAATGCTTTCCTATATAAAATATTGGATGCAATAATGATTAGAATTATTTGTCCTTGAAATGATACCAAAGATAGATAACAATCTAGAATTAAACTGAGGCATTGTGGAAGACTATTTCCTTTATACATTATTGTTCCTTAGTAATATATGTGTTTATTATATGTTCCAGTGCGAAGGGAAAAAGACAAAATGTTTGAAATTGGGTAGAGACAATGTTCTTGTTTTCATGTATGTTCAGTGAACAATCTCTCTGTTATGGAAGAACAGACTGATATAAAAGAACACAAGATTAATCTAGTCAAATTTTAGGGAAGGCAATTGCAAAAATCTATTTTTCTTTATAATGGGAAAGTTTTTCAATTTGTTGACTACTACCTTGAAAAATATAGTTACACAAACCCTTCCTTCTTGCTTACAAATAAAAGCAACACTATATCACAAGTTTTTTGACTTCAGGGACTGCTTCTCAAGGCTATTACATGATGAAACAATGACATGAGGGTCAAGAAAGGAGGCATAATTAGGGTACTTTCTTCAATAGCAGAGAGAAATCATTTATATTTATGAATTGACCAAAGATGCTTCTAAAAAGCAGGAAATCTAGTTCACAATCTGAAATTTTGCTGAGTGGGGAACCACAACCCAGATGGTACAATTCTTGCTATTCTGTAGACTAACCTTTCATTTAGAAAACACTTACTGCATGCTATCAAAGAATGGGAATTTCTGACTTGGGACACGGTTCAGTTGGTACAATGCATGCTGTGAATTCAGGCTTGAATACATGTCCCCAAAACCCATGTAAGTTCCACAGATGTACTAACCAAGCACAGCAGAATCAAACAGAACCTTTGAACTTACTGGCTGGTCACTCTAGCCCATGCTGTACCTCTAGGTTCAGTAAGACAACTTGTTTCAATAGATAAGTTGAAAACAGATTCAAGAGTTTATCTAATGTAAACATCTATCATCCACAAGAATGTACACACATCCCCCACACAAGTACATATACACACTCATACATAAACATGAAATAAATAAAGATATTTGTAGTCAGTATTGTTCAACTTCTGATCTTTAGTTTAGATATATTTTGTTTTCACATTTTTTCCAAACACTTGTGTGTTTTTTATATTTGATTTTTTTAAATATATTTATTTATCCACTCATACAAACTTGATAAGTACCCCATTCCCTTCCCTCCCTCCACCCCTCCCTGGATCCCCTTGCTCCCTCCCCTTTTTCCCTTCATTCCCCTCCCTTTCTCCTATTGTCCCCCCAAATCCCTAGAACATCTTTTAGTGTGCATGTCAAACTTCCCTCTGGTCCTCCTCTCTGATAAGGTATAAGGACTCAGTAGCATTGCTTAGAGCTCTTTTTTGAGTTCCCCTTTAGTAAAGGAACACTATTGTGGCTGTTAATCCCTTGCCTCTAAGGATCCTAGTGCCTGTGATCCATGCTAGACTTTTGTGGGGGGGAGGGTGTCAGTGATATGTTGGTCATTGTGCAGGTCATGCAAAGTCCTAGTATGATTACTTCAGCCCTAACTTGGGTGGAGTATCTTTGGGAAATTTGCGGAAGAGGAGGCGGTAAGATTGTAAGAGCCTAAAGATGAGGGGAAGTTATGACATACAATATATTTGATTTTTTAAAGCATTCTTGAGCTGGTCACCTCCACACTAAAGATCACAGTCCAGTCATAGACAGGCACCATGGAAATAAGCCAAGAGTCAAAAGCATGTGTATTTTACTCAAAGGTTTCTAGAATAAGAGGGATGCTACCATAGCAAATTATTACTTGTTGAACTTTAAAGATTTGAATACATGTTTCCATGTTTTACATCAAAATCTTTGGTTGCTTTTAAGCTGTGATGAATGCTAAGAGCAGAGAAAAGTTAATGATACAGCTGGACATAACTTTGTGAAAGTACCATAAGAATAAGTATGTCCCCAAAGAAATTAGAATCGATCTATGTATTGAATGCTTGCTTATGGTTAACTAGCATTCATCTCCAGGTTGTCTGCAAATTGAACAATTAACAGCAGAATTGTTTAGGCATCATTTTAATATTATTTTAAGCCAAGGATGCTTACGTTTAGGGAGATTAAGTTTTTTATTTTTCAAGTTCCCAGATCCAGCAAGTACAAAGTCAGTATTCAAGCCAGATTGGTGGATTCCAGTTGCTTTATCCTTCTGACAGATATGCCTGAGATTACAGGAAATTCTCTTAATGCAATTGTGTATTCAATGAGATGCTTGTCATTCTCAACCTAATGTTTATGAAAAATTGTGGATCAAAATTTGAGTTTATTTTGCATTAATTTCCTGAATTTTTTATTTCATTGTTAAAAATAATTCTGTTAATATTTCTGCTATAGAACTAATGTTTCCTTCATTTCCAATGTGATTGATAACATTTTATTGAGTCGTGTACACAGTACACATTAATGTGATATTGGAAAGTAAATATTTGTTTAAACATTTATTATTATGTTTAAATATTTATTTCTCACAAATAAAGAATGTAGCTGTGTTTCCCATTAAGTGATAATTATATTGTTAAGCAGAATGGGTCAAAACTGAATGAGCTACTCATTAATTTGAAAGAAATTGAGCTTTAAAATTTTTTTATTTCGATTTTAAAATTCATTAGAATACCATGGTATGTTTAAAGAAAATAACATTTTAAAGACTGAAATGCTTGCATATACTCATTCTGAAATATATGTTGAAATGCTACCCATGGTTTTAGCTTCCCATTTTATACATTATTCACAGTAACTTAATCAAGACTATAAAGTAAAACCTTTAATGCCGGGGCTACAGCTCAGTGGTCCAGTGCTTTCCAGGCATGTGTGAGACCCTCTATTCAATGGCTAGTGCTAAAAAACAATTGCTATTAGTAGTTACATCAATGGCATCCTCTTTTTCACTACTTCAATGTAAAGGGATAACAATGAACAGAAGAAGGATCTTTGCAGCTGTTTGACATTGCTGTTTCATTTTTTTTCCAGATTTAAGAATCCCAACTATTAATATAGGAAAATGTGTCATTTTTTTGGATATTTTCTTTCTTTTTTTGTGTGTGTTTGTGTGTGTGTGTGTGTGTGTGTGAGAGAGAGAGAGAGAGAGAGAGAGAGAGAAAGAGAGAGACAGAGACAGAGACAGAGAAAGAGACAGAGACTGAGAGAGAAAAGCATGCCATAATACATGGGTGGAGGTCTGAATAACTTTGGGAAATTCTTGGCAGCTACATCTGGGGATCAGACTTAGGTCACCAGGTTGAGAGCAGGCTCCTTACCTGCTAAACTATCTCATCAGCCCATAGGTTACTTCTTAACATATATGACCTAAAGAATTAGAAAATTAGTCTTCACTATGAAGAAGAATAAAAATATCCATGTTCATCAATCAAGCCAAAAATATTCAGAGTAGCCAGTTCCAGAAAATAATTGGAATCATGACCTTATCATAGAATAAGAGCAAAATATATAGACTTTTGTCTATGGAGAATGCTAGATTCTAATGTAAAACATTTCTAAGTGTGGGCTATCTTTAAAGGCCTGCTTTTCTCTGGCAGTGGCATTAACTCTGCTGGACTTATTCCTTAATGACACCTAATTGACAGTCTGAACGTGTGGCCCAGTTGCCACACTGCCCCTTCTACCAAGCATTCAAGTTGAGGTCCCTGGACAGAAAAGAGTTGATAGCTGCAATTGCTCAGGGGTCAGAGGACTGTTGCTCTGCTACTTTTCAAATGATGATGATCACATTTCCAAAGGTTCATTTAGATCATCTGAGATGAGCTGCCATCACTTAAAGGTGATATGAAGATAAGGAAATGTTTAGTCATCTTAGGAGCTAAGAATCACCCTCAGTAAAATGAACCCACTGAAAGTCCCAATGAAAACCCTCTTGCCTCACAGCACAGAGGTTAGAAAAGTTATTGTCACATATTTGAGGCTTGCTGTGTGCAAATTGCATTTGCCTTGAAAATTGCTGTTTAACATAAGCAGATTTATTAACATGCCATTCTTCTTTTTTCCACATTTGGTTCTAAATAAAGCAAGAAGCAAGGCAAATTTTAAAAAGAAGTATAAATCTTGAATTTTATGTTCACAAAACTAAAAACATTTATAAATTACTATATGTAAAACAATACACTTCAAAATTGTAGGTGGCAAAGTTAAGAAAGATTTGTATGACCAACAACTTGTGATATCCATTGTATTCTCCCTGTATTCTTGTCTTTTAACTCTGTAGTATAACCTACTATCTACTTTTTATTAAAACATTGTAGGTTCTCTTAGTTCTTTTTGATGATCTCTGTATATGGAAAATGGATACATTCCTCATTTGCTTTTGAAGCTGAATTTTTCTTTATAACACAGAAGCATAATATAGCTTGGGCTTGTAGAAATAAACCTCACAGTCTAAATTTAGAGTGCCATCTAGTGATGAATGAGAATTGAATCAGTTCTAGAATTAAAAGACATTTCTATGAGGCTTATTTTCTGTGTGTGTGGGGGAGTATGAGTTGCATGTACATATTTTCATGTATGTATACATGTATATACATGTGTGTGGAGGTCATAGATCAATGTCACATTTCTTCCTAGATTGCTCTCCACTGCGTTATTTGAGACAGGGTCTTTCTCCCCTAAGCTGAGGCTCATTGACTTTGTGAACTGACCAGCAAGTTATAAGGGACTTTCTGCCTCTATTCACTCAATGGTGAGACTGCAGGCATGCTTCTTTTATGTCCCACCCTTATTTCAGTGCTAGGGATCCAAGCATATGAACTCAAGATTTTCATATTTAGCCCTTTATTCATTGAGCCATCTGCCTAATTCAACTTCACCCGCAGCAAGAATTTAACATTAATAGTGACATAATATTCTGTGTGTTCTAGTATAAAGTAATATGACACTCCATAAATTGTCAGATTGAAAACTAATGCAACTGATGGAGAAAAGGTTAAAATTGTTTTATATATGTCACAATAGTACCATAAAGATATTGACAATTAAATTAAGATACAACATTGTTGCATTTAAAATATTCCAGGTAAATTAAAAAATATCTGCCTTACTTACTGTCTTTCCAGTATCCAGTGTCTGTCTTAACAAATGTTTTGCAAATGAAAATTAAATAGTATTTATTATAGAAAACTATATGCACAGATATTTTCATGAGACATTTATAACACTTATTTTCAAGCTTTAATTATTTAGGTTTCCTGGAGTAAGTTTCAAATGATCTATATTCAAATTTTGACTTCATTATTGATGCTTGAATATAATATACCTGAATATAATATTTGGATGCTTGGAAAGTTATCAATGCACAGGAAGAAAAACCAAGTTAAAAATGACTGCTCGATCAAATTCCCGACTTCAGGTCTAGATTATCATTTTGTTACTAACTAAATCCATTCGCCTTGAGTCAGACCTCATGTTTTATTGTGATGACAACTGTGTATGCACAAAAAAAAATTTGCTATGAGAAACTACATGAACTCATTGATAATATACTAGAAAGTATGCAATCTAAAAAGACAGTCAAAATTGATTCTGCTCTACATGAAAAGATTCTCCATGATCAGTATCAGCATTCATGTTAATATATATGTAGATTGCATGAATCCCAGTATTCTGTGACCCATAATGCCACATAAGTATTCTGCTGTAGTCACTGAGATCATGTTTCTGTGCGTTCTCATTCATTGTTTCTTTTTAAAGCAAGGCGACATTTTCCTTAAAAAGTAAACAATTTTGACTGATGTTTTAATGAATAAAATAAGACTAAAATGCATTTTAAACAATAGAATCATCCTCTTTTAAAATTCTTAAACAACAAATGTATGTGGGAGTCTTTGAAATAATAATGTAATTGATGCATTGAGGGCAAGATCTTGAAGGATACCACATGAGATCTATTAAATGACAGAAAAGTGGCTTTGATTCCTAGCAAACTAAATAGATGCTCTAATTTTACATGGGCCTTACTGTGATGATATTTCTGTGGAGATTTGCCAATAACCTGTTGTCATCGCAGGAAATGACTTTGGCTCACGAATTTAGTCAGCGCCTAAGTCACAAGGGACACACCAAACTGAATGTGGCAGGTTCTGCCTCCAGGTAGGGAAAATTTTCTGGAGAGGATTAGCTGTGTTCACATCATGTTAGGGAAAGGAACAAACGAAGGTTGTGTAAAATGTTTTGACCACCCTGTCTTCAGTGAATGAATTAAGGATGAATTTATACCTCTCAATAAAAATAGAATTAAGCAAATTGTATTTCATCACAATAGTTGATTGTTTTTATTTTTACTCTTCATTTCTAACTATGCGTTTTTCAGAGAACTAATGCTTCTCTATTCCTCTAACTTTTACAAAGATATAAATCTAGGTGCCTGTCCTAAAAGGAGATCCTTTAAAGGACTTCTAAGAAGATACTATTTTTTCCAACCACTTTCACCACTGTGAGACCATAATTAGCAAATAATCAATCAGATGACATAGTTAATGACTGTTAATTGAAAAAAATTAATATAATTGCAATGTGCTTTCCAGGTGTAGGAATATAACTGGAATGGAGAAGGATTTCAGATTTTTACAGAATGAGTGAAGTCAAATAACTTTATACAGCAATCTGAGAGTCTAGAAGACAGTATAACAGATTCTTTTTTAAAAAAATGTGGAATGCTTCATATATTCACGTGTCATTCTAGTGAGGGGCCATGCTTATCTCTCTATTGTTCCAATTTTATATTTGCGCTGCAGAAGCAAGCACAGATCTTTCTCTTTTAATTTGTATTTTTCTGATTTTACAAGCATATTGAGTATTTATCCCTACTTCCCTCCATCCCCTTCCCAACCATCCCCCAACCTTTCCCTTCCCCAATCCAATCCGCTGCCTCTCTCCCTCCTGCCTGTTTGCTTCTGTGATAGCAACATAGGAATAACATGGTGATACAGGAAGATCAAAGATCAAGATTATTTTCTGCTACGTAATAGTTCAAGGACTACATGAGATTCTGCCTCAAGTAATAACGACAACAGAAACAACTTGGGATCTTTTTGAAATGAAAACACTTTGGACAATTAAAAAATCTGATATCATAATGAATATGTTCATGTACATGCACTATTCATGCTGTTTACACTTATAAAGTCAAATAAACAAGAAAATTTACTTTCTCAGACAAGGTAAATGGGTTGAATTACTCCCTGCACACTTAAAAAACATCAGTTGGTGAATTGGCTTGGAAACAACCAATATAATTACACAAAAAATGTTTCTCATCTGGTATATCATTGGCCTGTAATCAGGGAGCCCTGTATCTGCTGAAAAACTTGAAAGACAGGAAGGCAAGAGGACTCAGACTTGGGAGCAGGTTATTGTACTTCATCATAACCCAGATGATACCTGAAAATCACTGGATTCACGCTTCCACTCCAAACTGTCAAAAGCCAACAGTAGCAATAATAAGGGAGGGGAATAGATATGTATGTCACTTTTGCATGGCTGGCCTTAAGCAGTGGCTGAGAAGTATTCTGAATTCCCAGACTCTGCAAACATGATGTGACGGTACTCCTGGGCCTCTTTGTAGTTGAGTGAGGTCTCTGATTAAAACCCTAATTAGTATGAGCAGAAAAGATGAATGCCATTTCTGGGCCACAACAATTAATTTATACTTAATTGAATGCAGAACATTCTCTGCCTCTCAAATAAAAATCACAATAATCTGGATAAAAAGCAAAACCACTTCTGACATCAGAGTAGAGCCTTGGGGACAGATATTTCATTATAATACATCAAAGCATAATAAGTGTCAAAGCAAGCAGATATGTTTACTACTGGTTCATGTTATATGTTCAGATTATTTTGGAAAATGAGCTGACATGGTGACTATTGATTAAAACTATTGAAAATAAAAAATGATGATCAAGGCTTATGCCATTTACAATGATGTTATAAGCAGAAGCAAAATAGGTTAAAAAACAAAAGAAGCTTGAAATTCCTCTATTCCATTAATGTCTTTGGAAATCCCTAGTTTAATGTCCTGACTCATAAATTATTGCTTCATTCTCACCAGTACAGGGCAGCTGTACTGGACAGTTGGACTATTGTAGATCAGTAGGCCACCAACACTTGTGGGTTGTTTTCAGACCCAAGAGAAGGAAACTTTACTTATAGCTGTCTCACTAATTGTCCAACTGGTTGAAGGTCTTCCTCTGAGCTTAGGAGATACTCCTCTGAGAGTGGGCAAATGACTGGACTCTGAGGAAGATGAGTCTGGGTTCAAGATGAGTTGGCCTTTTGTTTCTCCAAAGCTGACAGTTACTCCCAGCCGTTGGAGAATTCCAGCAAGGGATATGGGTAGTCATACATAGCAAGAAAAGAGTGAGTCACAGTACCTTTGATTAGGTTTATTATAAAAGGTGCTCCACAAATAAGAGGCAGTTTATTCCATTGGACCTAATAGTTATGTCCATTGTGATGTCAGGAGCCCCAAGGGCTTCTTGTGCATGAGCCCCTACCTTCTTTATTACCATGTGCTCCCAAGGGGCTGACTGAGATGGAGTCCCAGCCCCATAATTCTTTCAGTGAGAAAATAAGATGGTCCTTTTTCTTTTCTCAGTTGTGATAGTCATTCTTTAGTGTCATTTCTGTTTGCAATATGCACATTGATCCCTGTCCAATTTTTTTTATTTTTGTCCTATTATTCTTCCCTCCCTGTCTTTCCTGCTCCTTGGTTCTGTAACTCTGGATTCTCTATGACTCCTGCTATTACCTTTGCTAGTTACTTATTCTACATTTCCTCTGTGGTTCCACACTTGGATAGAGAAGCTCACAGAAAGTCTGGTGAGTTCCAGAGGAGAGTGTAACACCATAATCACTGTCTTCAGCAAACATGCTCTGAAATTCTGAAGCAAACATTTCAAGGGAGATTTTGAACAACCCGATCCTCCTCCCGTATTTGTGGACAACAGAATACAAAGATTTATAGTGAACAGAAAATCTTATGGATAAAAATGACACATGGTAGCCACCACATTCTCTTCCATTCTTTTACCAGATTAAGGAAACCAGAAGGTTTTGGCAGACAACCTTATTTCATCTTGCAACTTGCCTCAATTCTTTCTTCCCCTGTGTGATTGACTCACTTTCACCTCCACCACCATTCTTCACTGCAATCAACACCCAGCTCCTTCTCCCTCCCTCCAACATGACTGAGGTTCAGAACTTCTCCAGGAATCCTCTGGTATTCAGCAACAGATCAAGACTGCTGAACTATTCAACCCCTTATCTGAGCAGCTACAGGCAGCTATTATTGGACTAACCAGACCTTATCTCCTAAACCAACCCAATAAATTGCCTTTATGTATTTTTCTTAAGATATATTTCAGTTCCTTTGAGAACCCTGACTAATACAATATGTAAACATTCTTTAGAAAAACTAGAGTAAGTCTTCATATGAAGAAAAGTTAATATTTTCCTTGTGACATATATATAAGTTTGGAAATGAAAATCAGAAAAATAATGAATGAAGAGGAATGTTTAGACATAATTTTTTCTTGGTTACAATATGTTGATGATAACTTTTGTAAAATGTCTTTGAAAAAATGATGGGTGTTCATTTGTAAAAATTTTGGAAACAAAATCATGAAAAAAGGCTTTCAGTTTAATTTTTAATGTTCTTATTATAAATATAAATTTTATATTACATAATTTATTATGTTCTTTCAGTTTAATTTATAAGGTTCATGAAATTTTGTAGAAATTTTAAGGAAATGTCTTTGATTAATATGATTACAAACAGAGTGAATAAAAGTGCAAATGAGATGAGAGATTGAAATACATATTTCTGTGATTTCCTAGTTCCTTTTAAATAATGTAAGCAGTAAATATTATTTGGACGAAATACAATAGGACATATAGTTATTACCATAGTTATTCTAAACTCTCAATTTGATCTAGAATCATTATGGAGACACCTCTTGATGAGTCTGTGAAGATATTTCCAGAAAAAAATATTAACTGATTGAACTCTGAATTCAGATAACAAATGAGATAAAAAAGATAATAAATAATAAAATGAAGTAAACTTAATATCTCCTTTTATCTCTTTCTGATACCAAACTGCAGACACAAAATAAGAGGCCTTCTCATGTGCTTGCTACCTTCCCCACCATGGTTAACTACAAAATCAAACGGGGAACAAAAATAAGAACTTTACTAGTAAGGTTGTTTCAAAAATTGATAGGTTATATTAACTTGAAAAATAATAATTGTATATATTTACTTCTTTTTTATTTTATTTTTCTGCTCATACAAATATAATAGGAACCCTTGTCCCCTTCCTCCCCCCATCCCTCCCTGGATCTCTCTGTTCCCTCCCCGCTTTGTCCCTTCCTTTTCCCCTTCCCACCCTTCTCCTAGTGCCTCATCCCCCATCTCTGAAGCATCCTTTAATGAGTATATCAAAACTTTCCTCTGGGTCCTCCTGTTTGATGATGTGTAAGGACTCAGTGGCAATTCCTAGAACTCTTTCTTGTGTTCCCCTTAAGTATAGGACACTTTGTCACTATTGTGACTGTTAATCCCTTGCTTCTAAGGATCTTAGTGCCTTTAGTCCATGCTAGAATTTGAGGGGTCAATGATATGTTGGTCATTGTGCAGATCATGCAGAGTCCTGTTACAATTGCTTCTTAAACTTTAGTCTTAGCATTTAAAATTCTGTGAAGTCCCTCTGTTCTGCTTGCTAGTTTTCACAGTGGTAGAAAAAATATTTTAAGTTATGGTAGCATTTTTTCTCATTATTTTTAGATAATTAATATTTTCTAGTAAATAATTTCAAGGAAGAATGATAATATGAGTCTCATTGTTTTGCCTATTTGTCTAAAACAACAAAATTCTCCCCTCTTCCCCCTAAAATGAAAAGTACCTTATGTAAAGAAGGATAATACAGGACAGCCCACAGTAGTGCAGCATAGTATGGTACCGCACTTCTACCAGATGTAAACATCAAGACTAAACAAGGAAGAGGCTGATCACTAAATGAAAGAAATCTTTGTAAGCAATGAAGGGCACAGAAAGAGAAGTTAGGGATGTCCAGCCAAACCCTCCTTGATGGAGGCCTATTTTCTCTGCTGTAACATGGTCCCCTCTCTGCTTGTTTCTCGTGTGGCCCTCCTACCCCATCCTTCCTGTTCATAATCCTTGCAATTACTGTAGGTATTACAGAGATTTATCTTTGAGTGTCTCTAGGTGGGCTGGGTGGGTTTGGTACTAAGAGCCACCTATTAGGGAGTACATAAGGCGCTTAATTTTCTAGGTCTGGGATACTTCACTTAATATAATTATTTCTAATGACATCCATTTCCCGGCAAATTCCAGTAATTCATCATTTTGGATGGCTGAGTAGTACTCCATTGTATAGATGTACCACATTTTCCTTATCCACTTGTCAACTGTTGGACATTTGGGTTGATTCCATGACTTTGCTATTGTAAGCAGTGATGCTATGAACATGGTCATGTTTGTGCTATTGAGGTGAATTTTTGCTGTATGTGGGGTTATTCCCAGAAGTGGAACAGCAGGGTCATATGGCATTTCAATCTTTAATTTCTTTAAGAATCTCCAGACGGCGCGCCAGAGTGGCTGCATGAGCCTGCATTCCCACTAGCAATGTAGGAGAATTTCCCTCTCTCCACATCCACTTAATTCAAATTCTTGAGTTTTTTGAGATGTGCTAGGTCTTTGACTATAGTAAAGGTTGTTATGTATCATTTCTAGGCAGCATAATCTGTAATGCAGTTCTGATTCCCCTGCACAAGATAAACACTCCTAACTATATCTATATGTGTACTTTACATTCAACCCTATATAATTACATTAGTGAACACAGTAGCTTCTAATTTTATATTGTCTTCATAGTGGTAATCTTTTTAATGTTAGATAGTGATGTCTTTGGGGGTCTAAAAGTAAGTGCCTTACATCCTTCGCTCAACCCAAAGTTTGGAGCATTATGTAATTTAACAAGTTGTTTGTGACAGACTCATGGTCTTTTATATCTAACTTTATGGAGAAAAAGTGATCCTGAGATATTGCTCTGCCTGAAACAGGGCCTATTGAATGTGTAGGGTTTTTTTTGGGGGGGGTATGCACAATTATTCTTTTATATGTCAGAGCCACAAGGATCAGGGCCTTCATGAAAAACTTGATTATCTTGTAAAACATTTTATTTTAAAAGAAATGCATATGGGCTGGAGAGGTGGCTCAGGGGTTAAGCTTCCGTCTTCCAGGCGGAAGGTCCTGAGTTCGGTTCCCAGATCCCACGTATAGACGCCAGGCGGAGGCGGGGGCGACCTGTTTCTGGTCCTGGTAGGGCGGAGCCTGTGAATCCCGGGGCAGAAGGCGGTGGAGGCGTCCATGGTGGTTCGCGAATTCGTCTGTGGTTCTACACATACACAGACACACACACACACACACACACGCACATACACACGCACATGCGCACAGTTGAATAAATAATAAAAAAAAATTAAAAAAAAAAGAAATGCATATGATACCAAAAAGCATAGCAGCAGTTCCTGAGCTGCTTCATCTCAGTAGCATGCCAAATTGTTCGTTATTATTATTAGCATGCTTTATCACTGGTTTTGTTATAGGATGACAGCCAGTGTTTAGTGGTATTACACATAAATGCCTCCAACTTTTCAATTCTTGGTCCACATTTACTAGGTATTACATAGTGGTAGACTCAGTCACTGATATAAGGGAATCAGTTCCATACACAATAAAATCTAGTAATTTAATGAAGTTTATTTGCATACTGTCCTGGCAGAAATCCATGACAGAAAAACCATCTTCATTCACCACAACATACTTTGTTCCTTAGATCATGAATAAATATAAAACTGTTTTATTCAACATTCCAGTCTGGGAAAGAAACTGTGATATGTTAACATTGCTATATAATTGATACTGAAAAAGATAGGTGAGATAATTCTATCTGCAGTTAGTGTTTGAAAGAATCACTATTTTTACTATTTTAAATGGTCAATGCTGATATATTGAGAAACAGTACAACTCCAACAATCAGTTTGCTACAATAAATCATGTAATGTTGAGATTTGTCTCATTCTGAGCTCATGTGAAAATCATGGAAAATAAAGACACAATGGAATAAAGTTTAATTTTGACTTTTCATAAAGTTGGTGACTTCAAAGTACTGGCAAAAGATATGAAAAATATGTTACTTTTACTTTGTCAAATTATTCTGTATGATCTAATTGCTTAATTTTGTGTATTTAAAGCCTTATAAATTAGGACTATCAGTATAGATATATACAGAATTAAAGATAGCAAAATGTGCATCATAAATAAGATACAGCCTCAAAGCTTTGTTTTCTGGAAAAGTTTTATTGTATCAAATTTGTATGTTACCTTATAATGACAAATGCTCTAAAAAGGATGTTTAAGCTATTTCAGTTCTTGTGCCTCTTCCCTTTCTCCCAGAACATAAAAAAAGTGATATTATATTAACTTTATATGATCTGTGTGAATAACATTGTGGCTTATGTTATTAAATTGTTTTTTTAGATCAAATTCTGTATTTTAAAAAATAATAGCATTTTATTCTTAAATATTTATTTTGAAAAAATGGTTATAATACCTGTATTTGGCATAGTGTTACTTATCTGTTATTTGAACAACTTTACAAATTTAAAAAAAAGAAGGATTCACTTTGGTTCAAAGGGGAATTCCTCATGGTGAAGGAAGCAAGGTTTCAGGAGCTTGAGAGAGAAGTTCACATTGTAGCTGCACTCAGGAAACAGAATAATGTAGGCTGGTGCTCAGGTATATTTGTGTATTTTTGGTAGCTTAGCACACCACACCTGGACTGAGATCATACTTTTCACATTTGGTCTTCACACTTCAATTAACCTGATCTAGAAGTCCTCACAGATACACCTACAGATTTTTCATTAAGGGGATTTTTTCAATCTCATCAAATTGAAAAAAATCAGCAATCATACATCATACTATCAATACTACTACTGTTGATACTTGTTTTACTAGCTATTGTTGATACAAATGTTTGTTGCAAAATCCTTCATATTAGGTAACTAGAAGAATCCTTGGTATTATTTTTATCCATTTTATGATAAACATTGATATTGATCCATACCAATTGCTTGTCACATAATAATAGTAAATTCTACAATAACATAATTTTCACGCTTTGGGAGTTCATACTAATTCTTCTCAAACACGACTACAGATTTGGAATTAATGATCAAATATTGAGTCTAATACCACACTTAAAGGTTTGTTAATTGTGTTAAAAATATCTCTTTATTTCCATGGAATATGAAAACATAATATCAAGATATATTCTTAATATGATATGGAAAGCTCATGGAGACACATAGAGATACATTGTTTATGATCATGTAGCAAATGTCACATGTGATATGTGACAGTATTTTAATCATAAAAATGCTAATAACAATAACAAGGTAGATTAAATTCCTGGAAATATTAGCAAATATTTTAACTGAACAAAATGTCATTTAGGAGTTTGGAAAAAATCATTATCTGTCTTGGAATTTATAGATTTCAATAACATTGCATATTTTAATCACAATAGAGAATATAAAAAATGTGAAAAATAAAGTATGTCATTGTTCAATGTACATATTTATGTATAAACACACAAATCACTCGTGCATGCAAGATATTGTTGCTTTTCTGGAGTTCGAGAAAACCAGACTCTTATTCAACTTATAGGATATTAGAGCAAGGAGGGAATTTAAGCATTTCATCATCCGATTTGTCTTTTTATTGCCAAGGTCATGGAGTGAAAGCAATTTAAACTGGAATCAATTTGTCTCCTAAGTCCAGTTGCATTTTTGCTAAAACTCTCTGCCCCTCCTGTAGGGAAAATACAGAAAAAATATAACAAAAGCACATTTCTTAAATCCCCAGATCATTTTAAGGGATAACGCCTTCTCCTTTCTTCATGTTCCAGAAGCTTACTATCTGACTTTTGATCCCAAACATATTAGAGGCTTTGCTAACAGCCCTTTTCTTCACAGAGACATCCCATACACGAAATATTTCTCTATTTGGCTTATGAAAAACCTAGTATAAAGGTGTAAATAGCAATGCATTTGATGAGAATGGCACCTGTTCATTTGATATTTTTATTACTTGGAAATACATCTGTAGTAATTTTAGAAGCCTTTATTTATTTTTTTACTTTTATTTTTCTTTCTGTTTCAAGAATTTTCCAAGTCATTGCACAGCAAAAGGAATGAGGAAGAAACCCAGGTGCAAAATATCTGTCAGCAGTATATTAAAAGAAATCTGATATGAATTCCCCAAACCTTTAAATATTTTATAATATGTTTTAAAATAAAGAAGCTTCTCTTACATAGAAAGGTTTACTTTGTCATTAACTCTTTACTTTTCTTTCATTCATTCATTTTTTCATTCATTCATTCAATTGGTATGCCACAAGAGACCTGAACCCCCAAAAGAGTATACAAGGCAGAGGGAAGTCTGGGCTCCATAGAAGCAGACAGGCAGGGTGGGAAAGAGTAAGATGAATTGAAGAAGGGATGGAGGGAAGTAGAGATGAGTACTCAAAATGCATGTAAAACTAGATAAATAAACATAATTTAAAAATAAAACATGCTATGAGAAAAAAGATGACTTACCACATATTTTTTGAGGATTTAAGTAACTTTCATAATTCTTTACAAATTCTGTCAGGGAAAATAACTGAAATGTTTCCGTTGTGCATGATCAATCTTTACGAGTTAAACCAAAAGTCTCAACAATTTTAAAAAGAGCTGTAAGCATTCATGAACAGAACATAATAGTCCTCAATTAGCTTGACTTTCCATAGTATTCTTTTGTTTGTTATAGATAAGGAATTAATTTGTCATAATTATTTTATTTATTTATTTTGTGTATGTGTGTGCAGACAAAGAACATTTGGGTTGTTACATGAACATGGAGGCTCAAGGGTAACATCAGAATCATCTGACATTGTATTCTCTCTTTATTATCTTGCTTTGGGGTATCCCTGACCCCAACTTTCTAGGGTTGGAAATGCAGGCCACAATTATTTCTGGCGGTTATTTTTATGGGGTATTTGGGGATCAAAATCCATGTCTTTTGGCTTGTTAGTTGAAACCTTTGCACTCTCAGTCATGATGGAAAATAATTTAGTACATGTTTTATATTATAGATCATATATTACTTCAGGAAAATAGAATTGTTATTATAGATAAAATTTAGTACTGTAAAAGATAGATCTGCACAAGAATGAAATGGACAGATGACTAAGTAAACAATGAGATGGTTACTTACTATTAGACACATCTGCTGAAAATCTGGGAAGTGCTTTATTTGTAGAATATTGTAGATAAAATATAATACTGGATGCTTTATACTCATTGTTATAAGATAATCATTTTTAAAAGAGATATTTTCTGCAGTGAAATTAGTTAAGCCTACTTTTTAATGGTCTAAGAATTAGTATTTTACATTGAAATAATCAAGCTCTAATCAAAAAATGGCAATATCTGAGACACAAAAGTATCTCAAACTTTCATTATTTAAAGTTTTTGAAACTACACTAAAGAAAATGAAATATTGTGTGTGAAGGATGGGAAGGTTCATGTTTCACTATTTGCATCAGATGTGTGTGTATGTATGTGTGTGTGTGTGTGTGTGTGTGTGTGTGTGTGTGTTGTGTTGTTTAAGGAGCTAAATAACTTACTCAGGTGACTTTGTTTAGGCTTTATCCACCTGGTTTTTGAGACAGAGTCTTGCGCTGACCTAGAAATCATGAACTAGGATACATTGAACTGGCCAACTCCACTTACTTGAAATTTCCCAGTCCTGTTATACTAATCATAAATGACAAAGCCATGATTTGTACATGGGTAATCGGGATAAAACTTGGTTTCTTGTAAAGGGAGATAAAAGGGATTCAAACAAGCAAAGAAGTAAAGTTATCTCTATTTGCAGATGACATGATCATATACCTGTGACATGATCACAAAAGCTCCACCAGGAAACTCCTGGAACTAATACAGAAGTTCAGCAGGGTGGCAGGATACAAAATAAAGGTACAAAAATCAGTGGCCTTCCTATATGTGCAGAATGAAAGAAGTGAAAAAGTCCTGAGAGAAACAATTCCATTTACTATTGCGCCTAAAAAAATGAAATACCTTGGCATAAACCTAACTAAAAAGTAAGAGATCTTTACAATGAAAACTTTAAAACCCTAAAGAAAGAAATTGCAGAAGACAACAGAAGGTGGAAATACCTGCCATGTTCCTGGATTGGTAAAATCAACATCGTAAAAATGACCATCCTACCAAAGGCAATATACAGATTCAATGCTATACCAATTCTTTAAAGAAGTTCATCAAACAATCTCAAAATTCATATGGAGGCAGAAAAGACCCAGGATGACATAAACAATCCTGAGTAACAAAAACACTGCTGGAGGTATCACCATACCAAACCTTAGTCTATACTACAAATCCACAGTTGTAAAAACAGCCTGATATTGGCTCCAAAACAGACACACAGATAAATGGATAAAGGGTTGAAGACCCAGATAAAAGCCCACACAACTACAGACATTTGATCTTTGACAAAGGGGCCCAAAAAATCCAATGGAAAAAGAGCAGCATCTTCAACAAATGGTGCTGGGAAAACTGGATATCCACATGCAGAAGATTAAAGCTGGATTCGTGCTTGTCACCATGTACAAGACTTAATTCCAAATGGATCAAAGACCTCAATATAAAGACAGAGACTATAAAAACCATGGTTGAAAGGGTAGGGAACTCCCTCGAGCTGATTGCACTAGGCCAATAGTTCATAAACAGATATCTAATAGCACAGTCACTACAACCAACACTCAACAGATGAGATCTTGTGAAATTAAAGGCCTTCTGTTCAGATAAAGAGATTGTAACTCGAGCACAAAGGCAACCCACAGAATGGGAGAAAATCTCCACTAACCATATATCTAATAGAGCTCTATTATCCAGAGTGCACAAAGAACTTAGGAACTAAACACCAAGGGAAAAAAATGACCCAATTAAAAAATGGGCCTTGGAACTTAAAAGAAACTTTATGAGGGACGAAATTAAAATGTCTAACAAATATCTTTAAAAATGATCCACTTCCTTAGCCATCAGGGAAATCCAAATCAAAACCTCCCTGAGATATCATGTCACTCTGGTCAGGATGGCAAAAGTCCACAATATAAACAACCCCAAGTGCTGGAGACGATGTGGAGAGACGGGAACTCTCCTACATTGGTGGTGGGAGTGCAGGCTCATACAGCCACTCTGGCGAGCCGTCTAGCACAAGCACGACCATGTTCATAGCAGCATTGTTTACAATAGCAAAATCATGGAATCAACTGAAATGTCCAACAATTGAAGAGTGGATAAGGAAAATGTGGTGCATTTATACAATGGAATACTACTCAGCCATCAAAAACGATGAATTAATGCAATTTCCTGGGAAATGGGTGTAATTAGAAAAAATTATATTGAGTGAAGTATCCCAGACACAGAAAATTAAGTGCCCCCTTTACACCCCACCCCACTCCGCAGGTCCGGACGCACGCGCTCAGTCCAGCCGGACGCCCCCCACCCTAGGTGGTAAGTCTCCGCCCAGCGCACCACCCACGAGGACCGCAGGTCAGCCCACAGGGACCCAGCTCCGACTCCCACCATCAAGCCTGAGCTGCGCGCGGGGCCAAGGGACGAGGAGGACCTCCCCCTGCACCCGGCCCCGCCCCAGCTGCCCTCGGGTTAAATAGCTCCCCGCCAACGCCCCCATCCTCCCTTTAAACCCCACCCCGCTCCAAGGGTCGGGACTGTGTGAGCCTGCATTCCCACCAGCAATGTAGGAGAGTTCCCCTCTCTCCACATCCTCTCCAGCATTTGTTGTTGTTAGTATTGTGGATTTTTGTCATCCTGACCGGGGTGAGATGATATCTCAGGGAAGTTTTGATTTGCATTTCCCTGATGGCTAAAGAAGTGGATCATTTTTTAAGATATTTTTAAGACATTTTAATTTCATCCCTGGTAAAGTTTCTTTGAAGTTCCAGGGCCCATTTTTTAATTGGGCCATTGATTTCCCTGGTGTTTAATTTTCTAAGTTCTTTGTGCACTCTGGACAGTAGAGCTCTATCAGATATGTGGTTAGTGAAGATTTTCTCCCATTCTGTGGGTTGCCTTTGAGCTCCTGTGACAATCTCTTTATGTGAACAGAAGCTCTTTAATTTCACAAGATCCCAACTGTTGAGAGTTGGTAGCAGTGACTGTGCCATTGGATGTCTGTTTAAGAAATGTTGGCCTAGCCCAATCAGCTCCAGGGAGTTCCCTATCCTTAAAACTATGGTTTTTATACTCTCTGGCCTTATATCAGGGTCCTTGATCCATTTGGAATTAAGTCTTGTACAGGGTGACAAGTATGGGTCCAGCTTTAATCTTCTGCATATGGAGATCCAGTTTTGACAGCACCATTTGTTGAAGATGCTGCTCTTTTTCCATTGGATTCTTTGGGTCCCTTTGTCAAAGACCAAATGGCTGTAGTTGTGTGGGCTTATATCTGGGTCTTCAATCCTTATCCATTGATCTGTGTGTCTATTTTAGAGCCAGTACCAGGCTGTTTTATAACTATGGATTTGTAATATAGACTAAGGTTCAGTATGGTGATACCTCCAGCAGTGTTTTTGTTACTCAGGATTTTCTTTGCTATCCTAGGTATTTTGTGCCTCCATATGAATTTTGAGATTGTTTGGTCAACTTTTTTAAAGAATTGCGTTGGGATTTTAGTTGGTGTAGCATTGAATTTGTGTATTGCCTTTGGTAGTATGGTCATTTTTACGATGTTGATTCTGCCAATCCGGGAACATGGGAAAACTTTCCACCTTCTGGTGTCTTCTGCAATTACTTTCTTTAGGGTTTAAAAGTTTTCATTGTAAAGGTCTTTTACCTCCTTGGTTAGGTTTATACCAAGGAATTTCATTTTTTTAGGGGCTATAGTAAATGGGATTGTTTCTCTCAAGGCTTTTTCACTTCTTTCATTCTGGGCATATAGGAAGGCCTCTGATTTTTGCACATTTATATTTTGTATCCTGCCACCCTGCTGAACTTCTCAATTAGTTCCAGGAGCTTCCTGGTGGAGTTTTTTGGATCCCTCAGGTATAAGATCATGTCATCTGCAAATAGGGATAGCTTGATTTCTTCCTTGCCGATTTGAATCCCTCTTATGTCCCTTTCTTGTCTTATGGCTTCAGCTAAGACTTCAAGTACAATATTGAATAGAAGTGGTGAGAGTGGACAGCCTTGTCTAGTTCCTGATCGAAGTGGGAATGCTTCCAATTGTTCCCCATTGAGCATAATCCTTGCTGTGGGCTTGTTGTATACAGCTTTTATTATATTGATAAAGGTTCCTTCCATTCCTACTGTCTCTAGCGTTTTGATCATAAAAGGCTGTTGGATCTTGTGAAAAGCTTTTTCTGCATCTATCGAGAGTATCATGTGGTCTTGGACTTTGGACTGGTTTACAAGATGAATTACATTTATTGATTTGTGTATGTTGAACCAAACTTGTGTGCCGGGGATGAAGCCTACTTGGTCCCCATGAATAATCTTTTTAATCTGTTTTTGAATCCGATTTGCTAAGACTTTGTTGAGAATCTTTGTGTCTTTGTTCATCAGAGAGATCAGCCTATAGTTTTCTTTTTTAAGTGAGTCTTATTAGGTTTTGGGATTAAAACGATATTAGCTTCATAGAAGGAATTTGGTAGTATTCCTTCCTTTACTATTTGATGGAACAGTTTAAGGAGTATTGGTATTATTAACTCCTTAAATGTCTGGTAGAACTCTGTGCTGAATCCATCTGGTCCAGGACAATTTTTGGCGGAAAGAATCAAGATTACTTCCTCAATTACCTTATATGTTATAGGACTATTTAAATAATTCACAACATCCTGATTCAATTTAGGTAAGTTGTGTTTACTTAGGAAATTCATCCATCCTTTTTGTGTTGTCAAACTTCACAGAGTATAAGTTTTTGAAATATGATGTTATAATTCTCTGGATTTCTTGGGTATCACTAGTGATAACTCCATGTTCATTTCCAATTTTGTTAATTTGGATTTTCTCTCTCCTGCTTTTGGTTAATTTAGCTAGGGGTGTATCAATCTTATTGATTTTTTCAAAGAACCAGCTTTTTGACTGGTTGATTTTTTCTATCGTTTTCTTCATCTCGATTTCAGATATTTCTCCCCTTATTTTGCTAATCTCCTCTCTTGTACTAATTTTGGGATCAGATTGCTCTAGTTTCTCTAAAGCTTTAAGCTGCATTGTTAAGTTGTTTATTTCTGATGTTTCCATTTTTTTGATGTAGGCATTAAGAGCTATGAACTTACCTCTTAGTAGAGCTTTCATTGTGTCCCAGAGAATTTGGTAAGTTGTATTTTCATTATAGTTCACTTTCAGGAAATCTTGAATTTCTTTTTTAATTTGTTCTTGAATCCGGTTCTCATTCAGCATCATATTGCTAAGTTTCCAGGAGTTAGTGTATTTTCTCTTGTTTGATGTGTTGTGGATGTCCAGCTTTAGGCCGTGGTGGTCTGATAGGGCACAGGTTAGAATTTCAACTTCTTTGTATATGTGTAGATTCGTTTTGTGGCCCAGTATGTGATCTATTTTGTAGAAAGTTCTTTGTGCTGCTGAGAAAAATGTGTATTCTTTGATACATGGGTGAAAAGTTTGATAGAGATCTGTAAGGTCATTTCTTTAAGGGTTTGATTAAGTTCCAAAGTGTCTCTGTTAAGCTTTTGACCTGTTGATCTATCCCATGTTGAGAGGGCGGTGTTGAAGTCCCCAAGAATTATCGTTTGGGGTTTGATTTCTTGCTTTAGACGCTGTAGGGTTTTCTTAATGAATGTGGAGGGGCCTGTATTGGGTGCATATATGTTCAGTATTGTGAAGTCTTCCTGGTGAATTGTACCTGTGACTAAAATGTAATATCCATCCGTGTCTCTTATAATTTTCTTTGGTTTGAAGTCCACTTTGTCTGATAGCATAATGGCTACCCCTGCCTGTTTTCTGCTTCCATTAGCTTGTAGAATTGTTGACCAGCCTTTTATTTTTAGAGCGTGCCTATCTTTTGTGGTGAGATGGGTTTCCTGCAGGCAGCAGATTGATGGATTGTGATTTTTAATCCAAGTTTGTAATCTGTGTCTCTTGATCAGTGAATTAATTCCATTAACATTTAGTGTTATAATAGAGAAACTATTTTAAATTCCAGACATTTATTATGTTTAGTAGTTTTATAAGTATATTGCTTCACTTTTAATGGTGTTATACTTGCCTTCTGTTCTCCTGGATATGCCTGTTTTTTTCTTCATGCTTGAGTATCATCTCTAGCATTTTTTGAAGGCCTGGTTTGGTGGACATGTATCTCTTCAAGTTGTCTTTGTGCTGAAGATTTTTCTTTCTCCCTCGATCATGATAGATAGTTTAGCAGGGTAAATCAGCCTGGGTTGACATTTTTGCTCATTCAATACTTGAAGTATGTCTCTCCAAGCTCTTCTTGCTTTTACTGTTTTGACTGAGAAGTCTTTTGTTATTTTAATAGGTTTACCTTTAAAAGTGACTTGTTTTTCTCCCTTGAAGCTCTCAGCATCAGTTCTTTATCTTGAATGTGGAGTGTTTTGACTATTATTTGCTGTAGCATGCTTCTGTTTTGGTCATATCTGTTTGGGGTGTGGAATGCCTCTTGTGTATGGATGGGCCTCTCTTTTTTTAGATGAGGAAAGTTTTCCTTGATGATCGTTTGAAAAATTTCCTCAGGGGTGGTATTTTGAGATTCTTGCTCTGGTATTCCATGAATACGCATGTTAGGCTTCTTCAGGGTGTCCTATATCTCTTGGATATTTCTCTCAAGTATCTTTTTGGCTTTAACCACCTCTTCCATTGAGCTGGTTAGTACTCCCACTTTATCTTCAAGGTTTGAAATTCTGTTTTCTGCTTCCTTAGTTCTGTTGATAAGACTCTCTGTGGCGTTCTGGGTTGAAGATAACTTGTCTTTTAGCTCAGTTTTAAACTCTGCTTGAGTCTGTTTTAACTGTTGTATGCCAGTTTTTGTTTCTTGCACTGTTTTTCTCAACTCCTCCAAGTGTCTGTTGTGTTCCTCTTCAAAGCAATTGATTCGATTATGTAATTCCTCCCGGATTTCCTCTTTCATAGTATTGAACATGGTAATGATCATATTTTGAAAGTCGTTATCCTGGGTCAGGCTTGCTTGGCCATTTTCTGTGGGTTTGTTCTTGTTGGAGTCTAACATTTTGGGATTAATTCCTTCAGTGGGAAATTTGTTTACTTGAGTGTTGCTTCTCATGGATTTGCACTTTGATTTTGGCATTGTCATTTTAACTCTTAAGATCTTTCAATTTCACTAAACTGAATTATTTGGCCTGGGGTTCTGGAGGTGGGCAGGGACTGAGCTTCCCTAGGTCACGGATGAGGCTCGCCTGGACTGCGCGCGTGTGTTCCGGCTGGCGGAACGGGGGGGGGGGGGGGAGAAGGTGTTTATGATTTTGTTTAATGCTGTATAGTCTAAGTATTAGCATTAAATAATATCCTACTATTTATTTTATTAGATGGTTTGTTGTACCAGAGTTCTTAGAATAATGCATTTCTGTGAAAAGAAAGGATATTATTTATTGAATTCTTCATTATAGGCTGAAAAAAATGAAGAGGCAGTCATGGATGAGTATTGTCTATACTAATTAGAAGAATTAAAGGAGGAAGTGAAGACTCCTATCATTGATCCAGATTATACAGTCAAATTTTTGCGTGTTACTTCTTAGCTAACAATGCATGTTCAAAATAATACAGTCAGAATCCAGTTTGAATATGTATGAATGAGTCTCTTGGAGAGGAGAAAGCAAAACATAGGCATCATGAATTTAAGATTCAATACTGAAAAATCAGATAATAAAATTTTAAAAGTTAATCAAAGAGGTAGAAAGAAGGAAGATGAGAAGTATCAGGAAGAACAGAAGTAGCATAACCTTATTTGGAGCAAGCAATCCAGTGTTCATTTTAATGCAGAATGGAACAGCCATGTGAATATGGAAATGCTTCATAAATCTTTGTACTTTAGAGGCTTGTAATCTGCAGACAATGCCTGGAATTCATCAAAGTAGAAAGTATTAGAATTATGGTCTTTTAAAGTCAGTGGTGAAAGAGAGGCACTGAACCAAACAGAAAAAAAAATATATAGAATGAAATTTCAGTAATTTTGAGTGAGAAATGACAAGGGAAATTGTAGAGTAAGTTTTCAGTAATTTTGAGTGAGAAATGACAAACATGAGCTTGGAGTTAGTATTTGAGTAAAAATATTTGCTCCATATTTTAACTATTGTTAGTGAGACAGATTCTTCCACAACATACCAAGAGTGGATGAATAATTAATCCAGGTAAGATCCTTCTAGCATATCAATGTCCATTAAAATCTTAGTAGCAAGTTATGAAAAGAATATATCTCAAATACTTGAATAATCTGATTGAATAGAGTGATTTCTTAGATACCATAGTAGGAAAACTTCCTATTTCTGCATGTACATTCTTACTAAGTCAAATTTGATCCTCATCAAACTCTAAACTGTTGTCCTCACTTACTTTCAGGTTTCACAAGATATTGAAATTTTACTTTCCTAGAGCTTTAAATGTAAATTTCATTAAATTTTTGAAAAATATTGTCCTAATCTTCTAAGAATATTTTAAATGGCTTTGATTAATTCATAATTTCTAAAGAAATTATGTGGCTATCGCTTCTTGGCCTTTTGGCTAAGATCAAGTGAAATTATGTGGCTATGTCTGCACTTTAATCTCTCTGATTTCTAAATAAATTTTCTTTAATGGGAAGTTTTATTCTTTGATAATTTTATAAACATAAATATACATAGTACATTTGAATCGTTTCCTCATGGGGTCAGCATCTTCTGGGCCTGCCTACCTGAGGGAGGCTTTTATCTTTTTGTATCTCCTTTCCACCTCCTGCAAGCCCTACTTACATCTAAATATTTCTCCATCATTCACATCAGTTTGCTTTGTTTTGTGTCCCAGTGGGTTGAACCAGATAATTTTCTGTGATCCTGGATTTGGACCTATCTACTTGAGCCTAGTGTGCTTCCCCATAGAGACACAAACAGATACTTTTATTATCTATCAATACATCTGCTAGTTGTCCACAATTCATCAGTATTTTCTGGGGTAACAAGTTTTTCTCTTCAGTTCATAGCTTAACAATGGCTAGGCAGGTTGAGCATGAGTGGCATGAGTCATCATCTGATGTGGGCTCATGATTGTCATTTTGGAGAATGGCATCCCACACCCCTTTTTTCTGGCTTTTGGATTTCATGCGTGCATTCTCTCTTCCAAAATGGCTCTTAGAGTAGTATACATGCCAAGTTGAGGGATGATTCCTTAACCTTCATATATTCTCAGCACCTTAAACAACTATGGTCACCTTCAGTCACTATAGTGAAGGGCTCCTTTGCTAAACGAGGACAGTAGTCTGGGCATTTTTGTTCCTCTTTTTATTGTTTCTTGTTACTGAGAAGAGAAGTTTAGACATCCACCATAACGTCCAAGTGCTCCAAAGTCATATGTTCTTTTCCAATCACCATTTAATGCAAAAAACCAGAAGATTTTGAATTGAAAGCTGAAACCTATGTTAACCAGAGGGTTGGAAGTTTTCTATCAATTGTATCAGGATCTCTCTATAGTCTATGACCTCTCCATCCAAAGACATGACTTATAGTATCAGGCAATCTTGTCTGAATTTGACCATTTTACATATTTGACTTTCAAAAACTGAAATTTCTGACTACTAACCAAGTGCAGAAGTTCCAGGCATATGTAACTATATCAGGATTCCCAGTGATTTGTATGGCAGCTGGACAGAAATTTGTAGTCATGGAAATAATCTGAGCCTGTCCTCTAGGGATATGGAGTTTTGGCATGGATTGGAGTAGGAAGAATGTATGAATGTGATCACAGGAAATTTCTTTAAAAGAGTTGATTAAGAGGCAAGAACTAACTACAAGCAACACTATTTCACAGTTTGATGACATGGTTGTAACAAAGTGAAAAGGAAAAGTAATTTATCTCGGTATTTTATGTTCTCCTCAGTCTTGGGCACCATGATATGTATGTCATTTCTACATCTTATCCTCCCCATTCAAAAATAATTATTCTTTCTCTGAAATCATAAGCTCTCTTCCTCTTTTCTGATATGACTTTCCATATTGCAAGATTCATTTCCTGTTTTTTCTGCTTGTCTTTGTTTTGCTATTGTTATTGTTTTACTGATTTAAAAAAAATCTGCCTTGGTAATTCACTCTGGTTCGAACAGCGATTAAACACAGTAGGAACAGATTCTTCATGGTTGCAAGTTGTCTTTAATAATAAGCAGAAGAGTTAAAATCACCTTTCCAATAAAATTTTCAGTGAAAGTTAAGAACAGGAGAAACAAAAAACAATTCTGCAACAAAATTGATTTCCACAAGGAGCATAAAGTGTTGTAGGAAATAGTAGGACAGTTTCTTATTCTACATTGTCAATATCTAAGTGGGGAGGATTGTTTAAGTACAAACAGGGCCATTCACTGTCATACCTCCAATATGACAAACTGCCAGTACTTCTAGGTTCTTGAAGTTCAGACATTCAACAATCTACTCTCCATTTAAGCAATTTAGTTTTTGTTAAAAGAAGATTGGCAGAAAAGAAAGAGAGTGAAGCACTATGTTTACCCAAAGGAAAATAGATCCTGGACAGTAAGTGCACAATCTTCTACCATGTTATTGTGCCAAGACTCTTCAGTCTGTTCACAGAAAGAATCATTTACAGAGCAAAACATGAGGTTTCAAAACTCCTTGATTTTAGGAAACTATTCACTTGCTGTATAATGCTCAACTGTGCTACTTTTTGTCCTTTCATGGAAAGAAAGATATTTTTCCTTCATTTTCAAAGATTAAGTGCTTAAGCAATATTAAATTAATCGAAGCAAAATCAAGATGGATTCTTCACTAAGGATAGCAGGCTTCTTACACAATAATTCTTAGAAATAAAAGCAGCATTGAGTTCCTATTACTAAGTAGAGAAAATCATCATCAAATGATTTTTTTTCACAGATCACTCTTCTTTTGTATATAAAAGTAGCAAAAAACTTCATCTTCTGGAAGCTTTTAAGCTTCATTTAAAGACTACAGGTCCTCCAAAGCCATGTAATGTTTCATTTCAACTACAGGTTGAAGTAGCTGTTTCTTCAAATATTTAGACTTGGAAATATTGTTCTGAAGTATCCAGATGTTAGAAGAAAAGAAAACAACTATTTTAGAAATATGTCATGTTTACTTCAAACAAAGCAACTAATATGTATGTATGTTTTATTCCATAATTTGGAGTCTTTCTTTAAAAACTAAATAAGAAAACATTTTTCCAAATATATCAAGAACCATACTATAAGGCCTGAAGTACTTAAACTGTTACATGAAAATAAGTAGAGAAAATACTTCAAAATATTGGCAAGGCAATGACTAAATAAAACTCTGACTATTCAGAAAATAATATCAACAAGAGATAACTGGGATTTATAACATTAAAATACTTCTGTTTCTCAGGGTTGGAGAGGTAGCTCAGCGGTTAAGCCTCTGCCTTGCAGGCGGAAGGTCCTGAGTTGGGATCCTAGACCCCACATATAGACGCCGAAAGGAAGTGGGGCAGCCTGCATTTCTGGACCTGGTAGGGTGGAGCCTGTGAATCCCAGGGCAGAGTAAACAAGGAGGAGGTGTCGGTGGTCCATGGTGGTTCTCAAATTCACCTGTGGTTCTACACACACACACACGCACACACACGCACATACACGCACATACATGCATGCGCATGCACACACGCACAATTGAATAAAAAAATAAAATACTTCTGTTTCTCTAAACTATGAAAGTTTTTTATTGTTAAATTGTATATTTGTGTTGTCTATAATTTTATTAAATATAGGCATTTTACACTTAAACTTTTCTCTTAAGACTGCCTTCCTTGTATTCTATAAATTTTGGTATGTAAGATTTTCATTTTCATTCAGTTCTAGGTATAATTTATTACTTTTGTTATTTCTTTAATGATCCATTTATTGTCTGGTAGTGATTGCATTATCCAATCTCCACTAGTTTGTGCATTTCCTGTAATATCTTTTGCTCTTGATTTATACATTTATTTTGTGTCCAGATAGAATTCAAGAAATTATATTATCTTATGCGAGAGAATGTCCATCTCTCTCTATCTCTCTATCTATCTATCTATCATCAATCTATCTATCTATCATCTATCATCTATTTATCATGTGTGTTGCATTTTATTGAAAGATCCATGGACTGTGAGAGAAATGTGCAATTGATAGTCTGGACAGTGTTTGGGTGGAATGTATGATGAAGTATGCTACACCGGTTTTCTGTTTATTTTTGGTGTGAATGATTTTCCTAGTGGTGAAAGTAAGATAATGAAGTCACCCACTGAAACCAGTTGTGGACCCTTTATGTTAAAATACTGACCTGCAAAAATGTTATGGTGATTTTGAAAGTGACTATTTTTTTTTGGTTTGAATTTGAGACCCTCTTCAAATGGAAAAACATGCTTGGCACTGAGAACCTGTTCCGATGCCTTCGCATGAGAAGGAGAAATGTTTTGGATAGGAATCTACTACTGATGTTTGGACGTGCAGTCAAACTGTCTTCTAATAATTTTGTCCTTCTAATAATTTTGTTTAGTGTATTATTAGGACTGCCCTTATCAGTGATCAGGGGATGGTGAGAGCAGATACCCATGACTGGTTAAAATGAAGAGTTAAGTGACTCATGGCTGGGAAGATGGCTAGGGGATGAAATTCTTTGCCTCACAAGCAAAATGACATGAGTTGATACAACAGATACAGATACAACATAAACATGCCAGGCAGACATTCTGGTAGCCTTCAACACCAATCCTGGATGTCAGAGACTGTAGCATCCCAGAGAAAAACCAAGAAAAAAGAAGAAAAATCCAGGATTATTTTCAGTGTTACCCCTAAGCCTTTACATACTCAACTCTTTGTTGCACACACAAAACACACACACACACACACACACACACACACACACACACACACACGACATGAGTGATTTTTTAATTCTCAGTATTAAAGTGAGACATCTGACTAATCCACTTCCAAGGCACTGGAAACATTGGGCAAGAAGAAATGAAAACAATTCAAGAGTTGTGGGATATGGGAAAGTTCTGTGAACACTATATTCTAGATATAACATCACTTTTGAATTGAAAATCAAACAGCAGCTGTGGCTATGTATACTTTCACAGAAATACACACATACCTCCCCACGTCACATAAGAAATCAAAGTCTAAGTTGGCCTGGTTGTGAAGAAGAAGGAGTCTAGCAGAAGTAGAAAAAGAGTATAATGGGGATGGATATGTTAAAAAAATAATACGTACATATATGTGAAGTTGCCAAAAGTTAAAAAATATTCTTTAAAGATAGTAAAGTATTTAATGAAGAGAAAATGTAAACAATGTGAGATTTAATGTCTAGGATACTGGAACAAGTTAAATAAAAGGATAACAAATGTTATGATTCATAAATAGACTATAGAAATGAGTGGGCATTTCTTAAAAATGACATAAAAATAATTTATTAATATGTGAGCACATTTCCAACCTATTTAGGTATCAGAGAAAAAGAAATACATTCACATTGAGATTTCTTATCCAGTCAGTCAGAATGACAGTAATCAAGAAAACAAGTAACATCAAATTCCTCTCAGAATGTGTGCAAAAGCAAGTCCTCATATACTGCTGGTGGGAATGGATACTATAGAAATAACTATAATGGTTCCTTGAAAAGCCAGAAATATATCCAAATAGTACCCGTAGAAGTGTATAACACTTCTGGGAATATCCAGAAAGAATGCAAATCAACTAATTATGACAATGGTTACACACAGAACAATGCCTGTTGTAGTACTGCTCACAGTAGCTAATCTATACAGCATTCTGCATAGCAACAGAGGAACTAAGTTACATCCTTCACAGGTAAGTGAGTGTGCTAAATGCAGCAGAGGTTGACAAGTATTACTCAACACATTATGGATTAGGTAAAATACTCTTAGTTTTATATGGCTAATGAATTGGACACTAAATACTATTGTAATATTAATTTAATTCTCTCAACCTATTAAGTAATTTAGACTTTTGTTTTTTCCTCAAGCTTGAGGTCATTATTACTAATATAAGTGTAAATAACTTTAAGTTTCACATAAATCTTTTAAGGTCAAAATTATTTCATTCCCTAAGAAATTGAATCACAGAAATATTAATGTGCAACAAAATATACATTGTCAGGAGCAGATTTACTGAATTAATATCTATTGATTTTAAACTTTTTTCCACTATCTTTTCATGAACCTTAATTTGAGATACTTTACATTTGATAAAAGAGTGTTTTTATTTTCTATAATGAGGGGCTGGAGAGGTGGCTCAGTGGTTAAGCCTCTGCCTTGCAGGCAGAAGGTCCTGAGTTCAGATCCTAGACCCCACGTATAGACGCCAGGCAGAAGCAGCGGCGGCCTGTGTTTCTGGTCCTGGTAGGGCGGAGCCTGTGAATTTCAGGGCAGAGTAAATAAGGAGGAGGTAGAAGCAGTCCATGGTGGTTCCCAAATTCGCCCGTGGTTCTACACACACACACATACACACACACGCACATATGCACAATTGAATAAATAAAAAAATTTAATTTTCTATAATGAATAGCATGCAAAATATCAAATTCAGCTTAGAGTGGAATGTAAGACATGCTTGTTTAAATAAATAAAAGAAACTGAAAAGAAAATGGAATAAGTTGTCACATGAAGCATAGTTTGTAAACACAATTAGAGAATCATCAGTCATTAATGCTACTGCAGTGCCATCCTGAAAATGGCATAGTTTCAGAAAGGAGAAGGAATGTGAGTAAGCTGGGATTGAATCTGCCATTTTTAGTTTGTTCTCTGTCTGTAGTTTGTCTTTGACTCATGATTTCTTTGATCTTTTCTGTTTCTTGTACTTCATGTCTAATAAGTCCCTCCTAGCCCAATGTAATGTGTATAACTTAAGTGTCTCTTAAAGACACAGAAACTAAAATTTTGGTGCAGACACTTCAAGAGTTGGGACTGAAGCAAGGAGTGGAATTTCTGGCCTTTTACTCTAATGGGAATCAAAAGGTAGGAAGTTCATGAATATAAAGTCAGTGTGAGTTACATAGCAAATATGAGGTTGATCTGCGATGTAGATAAGACACTATATCCCCAGTGAAGTTGTGTTATCAGAAGTGAGAATTTGACATATTACCCATTGACAACAGCTTTAATGAAGAAGGATTATTTCAAGAACATTTACCATGAGCATGGGCATATCACAGCACATTCTGGACCCAAAAAGCCCGAGCCAGGAGTTACCTCTGTCTGCTTCATTTGAAAGTTTAGAGTTGTTTTGCATGTTTGACCTTTTTCCAGAATACATTATATGCTACAAGAAAACCACAAAATCTTTATTTTTCATGACATCTGCTGAGTCAGAAGTATTATTAGCTTGTTGCACAATAAAATTGCTTGGCTGTTCTAGGCTGTTGTGTTTTGATCTGAGCAGCAGTCCAATCTATTACTTTTCTGTATTTTTTTATAAGAAATCTGATTCTTTTTTATTTTATTATTTATTCAATTGTACGTGTATGCGTGTGTGTGCATGTGTATGTGTGTGTGTGTGTGTGTGTGTGTGTGTGTGTGTGTGTGTGTGTGTGTGTGTAGAACCACGGACGAATTCGGGAACCACCATGGACGCCTCCACCTCCTTATTTACTCTGCCCGGGAATTCACAGGCTCCGCCCTACCAGGACCAGAAACGCAGGCCGCCCGCGCTTCCGCCTGGCGTCTATACTTGGGCCTAGGATCAGAACTCAGGACCTTCTGCCTGCAAGGCAGAAGCTTAACCCCTGAGTCACCACTCCAGCCCACTTTTCTATATTTATCTCGGATTTTTCTCAGTCTTTCATCTCCCCACCAGAGCAATGCAATGTGTGTCTCATCGACTATCTGGAGTTTACTCACATTGCTGCCTTTCTTTTTGCTTTCACTGTTCTATCACTATAACAAGCCTGCTCTATCAAGTGTACTAGAGCCATATAGAGTATCTCAAAGACCCGTAGCCACAGAGCAAGCAAGAATGTGCTGAAGCTTAAGAAATGATGTATCCTAATAAACTAACCTTTCTTCAATGTTAACTATAAACTGGTATATATTACACTGAGGTAAAGTTGAGTAAAAAATGTATGAACACAAATTTCAGACATAGTATCACACTTCATAAATTATGCTTTAATTATAGTATGTTCTTAAAGCTAAGGACAACATGAACTCATGAGTAATATCAAAAAGTGTCCTGGTACGGGGTTGGAGAGGTGGTTCAGGGATTAAGCCTCTGCCTTGCAGGTGGAAGGTCCTGAGTTCGGATCCTGGACCCCACGTATAGATGCCAGGCGGAAGCAGGGGCGGCCTGCATTTCTGGTCCTGGTGGGGCGTAGCCTGTGAATCCCGTGACAGAGTAAACAAGGAGGAGGTGGAGGCATCCATGGTGGTTCTACACACACACATACATACACACACACATATACTCGCATACACGCACAATTGAATAAATAATAAAAAAAAATTTAAAAAAAAGAGTCCTGGTACTCAAAGTTTGTGTTTTACTGACTTAGTAAATCCCTAAGGCAAATAATTATGTAGCCAGAACAATAGAACAATAACAAAAACACTTTGTAAAATTGAATTTCAAGTATCCAGACTAATTTTCATAAAAATTTCATAAAAATATGAAATTATGTTCATGGGAGCTCTGAAAAATATTCTGAAAGTATAAGGTTTAGAATCTTTTTGTTTATCTATAACTCTGTATAAGAATATTTAAATGAACATTTAAAAAATGGGAGTAGAGGGAATGGAGTGATGGCTCAGATTGAGTCTTCAAAGTAGGATCTGAGTTTGGATTCCTGATTTCATGTAAGAAAAAAGTAACCTTCATTTCAGGCTCTAAAAAGTGTATCCTGAAAAATTCCAGAACAAAGCACGAAAGAGTTAAATAATCCAGGGTGACTCTTCAAGTCTCCCTTGGGCTTCCACATGCAAACATGGTACCCTTTGATACACACATACCCCCACACACCCACACCCACCCACCCACCCACACACACACACACACACACACACAAATAAAAACATATTTTTTCAAAAAAAATATTGGTTGTTTACCTGAAAATCAATGTGACTTGCATTTTCTTAATTATCAACATCAGGAGATCTAACTTAGAGATAAAAATCCAATTGTCACTCTTCAAAATATATGTATTTGTTTATGTAGGGGTGAGAGAGATTAAGGGTTTAAAGCCTTTGCATTAAAAGTAAAAGGTCATAAGTTCAAACTCAAGATCCCACATAAAAACACCTGATGAAAATGGTGATCTATATTTCTTGCCCTGAAGGATGGAGCCTGGGAAATCTTCGAGCAAAGAAATAAGGAGTTATAGCAATCCAGCAATCCAAGGTTATTCTGAGTCACCTTGGGCCTCCACAGGCAAACACTCAAATGCATTCTTCTATACACACGCACACACACACACACACACACACATACACACACACACTGTTACACAGGTAAAATAAATAAATTGACACATGCATTCTACTGGAAAAGAAGGAATACATTTTAATAAGTTTCTGTGTTTTACTGACTTAGTAAAGCCCTAAAGCAAATAATTATGTAGCCAGAACAATAGAACAATAACAAAAGCACTTTGTAAAATTGAATTTCAAGTATCCAGACTAATTTTCATAATCACCTTGTCTTATGGTGAGAATGGGGTACTGAAGTCTCCTTCTATCTCTGTATTTTGCTGATTAGTTGTAGCATTTTGACATCAGAATATGTGCGTGTTTCTATTTCTTTCGACTTATACTCTCAAAAATTCCTTTGCAAATGTCAATAATATGATTTCCAAAAACAAGGTTAACAGAGTGAAAAATTATGTGATTGCAGCTCTCTCCCTTTGTAGTCAATATATGGATAGAAATAAATATAAATATATCTGAGTGATTATACTTGTGTCTATACATGGGACTTCAGAGAATTTGAGGAATGAACTTCAGATGCATATGAGCAGAAAGATGATTGATAGATAAATGTTTATTTACATATTTACATTTTGGTGTAGTTATGTTTTAAAAGCTCTGGAAATTGCTATAATTCCTTATTCCACTGTGCAATGGAAGCAACAAAAAGCCAGTCTCAGCTACTTAAGAGGTCATGAAGAGGACTTTGTCTAAAACTCCATGGGGGAACGTGAAATTGCTTCATGCCCACTGTTGCAGAAGCACAGCAGCATCGAGCTTTGACAACAGTAACTGAGAGCACAGACAGTGGTTTAATGAATTCTTTACACTCTAAAATTTCACCATTTTCAAACAGATTGTTTGAAAATTAAAGGAGGCATTTTTATTCTAATGAGAAGACCAAGAAGAGCCAAAAGACAGCATGACAGGGAAGGCATGCATGCCCTGGAAAAAAAATCAGATTTGCACTCTTTGTCTAAATAGTACTAAATCTTTCACTGAGTTTACTTCTATGTAATTTATTTAATTGCTAAATTAAATTTATTTATTTAATTTTATTATATCATGGTTTTTATGTTATAGTTATCATCTCATCATGCTTTAATATAATACACTGTTATATTCACACCATGACTTTCTTTCATTTTTCTGCCTTCCCCCTTATTCCTGAATAGTGCTTTCTTATCCTCATGAGCCTTCTTCCCCCCCTCTCTTCCTCCCTTTATCTTCCTTCCTTTATCTTTCCCTTCCTCCCTCCCTTATTCCTTCCTCCCTTCTTGCTCCCTCCCTTCTTGCTCCCTCCCTTCTTCCTCCCTCCGTTCCTTCCTCCCTCCCTTCCTCGCTCCTCACTCCCTCTCTTCCTTTCTTCCTTCCCTCCTTCTCTCCTCCTCCTCCTCTTCTTCTTTTTCTTCTCTTTCTCTCTCCTTCTTTTTCTCTGTTCCTTTCTTAATTTTGGTCCTTAGCATTTCCCTCTATGTGTTCCAATCATTGTATCCCATCTTGTATTCCTCTTGTACGCTTCTTTCCTAAAAGTTCTTTCCTATGCTTATGACATGTTTTGTTTTATATCTCACTGTGTTTGTCCATGATCCTCAGTTTGATCATGTTTTTGGAACATGCATTTTTAAGTTTGTTGGGTTCATGTGCCAAAATTCATCCTTATCTTTCTTTCTTTCTTTTCTTTTTTTCTCTTTTTCCAGGCCTTGTAAACTAGTAATCACAGAGGCTCATTACTGCAATGGCCATGCTGTAGCCAGAAAACAGTGTCCCACCAAATTTTCCCTATCCTTTATTTCCCACAGATCTTCCATGATATTGCTTGCCTCAAAGGGGAATATAGACATGTCTTAATTTTTTGTAGTTCTTGTGAATTGTCATGTCTAAACATTAATAAAATAGTTGGCATAGCATGATATCTTTATTTGTTAATCATTTAGAATATTTGCTTGCTTTTAGGTTATTATAATGATGAAAATATTATGTTTGTAGAAATCCCTGCTTATTTTTCCAAATGAATAGTAGTAAAGCATATTGTTCTATTTTAGAAAAAGTCACAAATATTTTTCATTGCAACAAAATTTTGAGAGTTTAAAAATAACTAAGAATGACAAGCACATCTTATCTGGAATACATTTGTCAACTTATACCAAATTATTCATTAAAAATGAAAAAAATTTCCTTTCATGTGAAGAAACTATTGTCTGACTACACGCTTGCTTTCTCCAGGCTCTTAAAACTATCATCTTTAGAAACTGAACTTTTAAGATTAAAAAGAGAGGACAGTGACAAAGAAAACTGGATTTCATTAGTTCACAGGTGCCAAGTCTTACCATAGTTTTGCACCAACAGCATAAGTGTTAATATAATTATTCAAAGATTAATAGATACCATGTAAAAGAATTGAATAGTAGTTTGAATATTTAACACTTCTGGTCATGAAGAATCATTTCTTGTGAAGCTTTAAACAATATTATTTGGTGCTAACCAGTACAAAAATCTCATATGAAACCTTAAATGATCATTCATTTGTTAAATAATGTACCATTTAGAATATGAGATGCCTGTTCAATCATGTCAACTAAACCACTAGTTAGAAGATTTACTGTAACAATGAAAACATATTGAGATTGTTTATTTAATTAACTTTTCCTCTGAGATACCTAATTTTTTTGTGTGCTTGTGTTTGTATGTTGTGTACAAGAGTGCATGTCGTGCATGAGTATATGTGTCTATGTGTCTGTGTGTATCAAGAGGCACTGTGTGTGCCTATAGAGGCTAAAGAGTTATTTCAGGAATCATCCTGGGATTTTTTTCCTCCCTTTTGTTTTTTTCTGGTTTTTCTCAGGCACTTTTTATTCTTAGTGTTTTTATTTCAAATCAGAACTTAGGTCATTCTGTTTGGTCTAGCCTCAAACTCACTAAGTAGCAAGAATAATCTTGAATTCCTGATCCTCTTGTCTCCATCACCAAAGTGGTGGAGTGACAATCATGCACCACTGAAATAATTTCTCTCTCTCTCTCTCTCTCTCTCTCTCTCTCTATATATATATATATATATATATATATATATACACACACATACATATATATGACACTTCATTTAAATGTGAAATATACTTATGCTTTTAATTACTCTTAAAATTTTACTTAGCTAAAATAAATGTAGAAAGATACAAGTGGTTTTTGAATCTCTTTACCACATTCTCCCTTGAAGTATATCCTGACTTTACTGTTACTTTATTCTGAATAAAAACTTTACTCAAAAAAGGATAAATATGTGTCTTCTTACTTTTAACATATTTGTCTAATGGAGCTATAATTTGAATATAACATCACACATGAGTTTTATACAGGACCCTTTGAAGAACATTAAGACCTAAATTTTTCTTTAGGACTTTTGTGCATAAAAAAAAAAGTATCCAAGGACAGAAAAAAGAATGAAGTAAATGTACAAGTAGTCGCATGATAGTGACTTTGCAGAATATGGCAGAAATATTTTAGAACATGAGAAAATACAGATGGTGAATACATATGTAGTGAAACACAATTTTTTCTTGGGTGGGATGCTTCCAGCCTGCCAGGATCTTCAAGGTTTCCGGCCGGCTGGTATCTTCTTCTCCTACCTCCCCACCTGCACTAATCACACACACATATGAAATAAATCCAAGTATAATATTTTATACAACATAAAACTTCAAAGAATAAAGAGAGAAAAGACCTCTGAAAAACAGCATAATAGTCACGTCTAAAAAGCATCAACATGATACTATAGCCAGAGAACACTAGAATCTTTATCATTACAAGTAAAGACCCAAACATTTGGTCCCTAACTCCAAAATAACTACAGATGCTAACATCATCTAAGTGCTGAAGAATAGCACCATGGATACAAGACTACCACCATACCAAACATCAGTCCCCAGCGATTTCAAATAAGCTACAATCAACACCTACTCACCAAAAAGTGGTACACACAAATAGAAAACTTAACTCAAGCAGTAGACATAAGCAAGGTAACACTATACATCAAAGAGAATTAGCAGCAATCTAACTCCAGATGTAGACATCTCACAGGAAAAACAGAAAAAGCATAAGAATACAGGAAAAAATGTCTCCCCACAATTTCACCAATCCCAAGGCTTCAGAGTCCACAGAGGATAGCCCATTGAGAGGTACCCAAGACAGCAATAACCATGACAATAAATTTCAAAGATCAATTATAAATGTGTTCAACCAACTCCAAAAGAACATGCCTAAACAAATTAAAAGAAGAACACAACAAACTCAGGAAAGAAAACAAGGAAAACAGAAGCAAACAACATACAACTAGAGAACCTGAAAATAGATCTATAAACACTGAAAAAAAACAAACAAACAGTGATCTACAAACAAGCAGAAACGCTGAAAAAATCCAAGGTTGAAATTTGTACTGGAGCTAAAAAAATCTAAGCAGCATAATAAAAATTCAATAGATTCTCAAAAATATAACTAATCATGTAGAAGACAGAGTCTCAGAACTGGAAGATAAGATAGAAGAGGTTGATATGTCAATGAGAGAACCTGATAAACTGAAAGCACACATAAAAGGAACATATAGAAACTCTGGGACAGGATCAAAAGGCCCAACATATGGGTCATGGTTATCCCTTAAAAAGACACAAAAGAGGAAAATCGATCATGCATAATCAATGAGATAACACAGGAAAATTTCCCTCACCTAAAAAAAGAGATAACCATCCCGATTCAAGAGGCATACAAATACCAAGCACCTAGGACAAAAAATAAAGGAAAATAAAAAACACTCTATGGTATATGATAGGCCACATACCCAATACATACATTAAAGACAAAATCTTAAGAGCGGCAAGACAAAAGGAACAAGTCACATACACTGGCAAACCCATCAAAAGAACTGACTTCGCAATACAAGCTGCCAGAGCCAGAAGGACTTAGAAAGACACAAGTTCTGAATGAACACAAATGCCACCACAGATTATTATATCCAGCAAAACTGTCTATCTTAATAGGAGGTGAAAGAAAAATATTCCATGACAGAAACAGACTAAAGGACCATATGAACACTAAGTCAGGGCTACAAAGAATACTAGAAGAAATGAGCAAAAGGGAAGAGAAAGATTATTAGATCAAAGAAGTTAAAGGGAATAAATAATGCCAGCACAAGAGTTGAATTATGGACTGAAAAAGGCAATACCTTAAGATCAGCATAATGTCAGGAGCCATTAAATATCTCTCAATAATTGCTTTAAATGTCAGTGAACATAATTCCCCAATCAAGAGACACAGACTTATAACCTGGATCGAGCATCATGACCCATCAATTCCCTGCCTACAAAAGCACACCTCACCATGAAAGATAAATATTTTCACAGGGTGAAAGAATGCTTGAAAATACCCCCAAGAAAATGAAAAAAAGAAACAAGCAAGAGTTGGCATCTTAATATCAAACAAAATAGACTTCAAACTAAAGCAAACCAGAATAGATACAAATGGATACTATGTCTTAGTTAAGCAAAAACTGCAGGAAGATTTTACAATTTTAAGAATATATGCATGAAACATGGAATCAGTCAAATTCATCAAGCAAACACTATAATATGAAAAACAACTAATCAACCCAAAAATAGTGATAGTAGGAAATTTCACTCACACCACTAGATAGACAACTGGTCAAAAACTAAGCAGGGACACATTGGGGTTAAATGAAACCATAAATCAAATGAACCATGACTATAGATATCAACAGAACATTTCATCCAAACACTAAAAAATACATATTCTACTCAACAGCTCATGGGACATTCTTGAAAATAGACCATATACAATTACACAAATCAAACCTCCATATATACATAGAAATTAAAATCATTCACTGCATACTATGTGGCCATCATGGAATAAAGGAAGACATATACAATAATGGAAACAGTAGAAACCACATTAAATTCATGAAATTTAATAACATATTTGTGAAAGAGGAATGAGTTAAAAATGAAATAAAACAGGAAGTTAAAAACTTTATTGAAGCCGATGAAAAAGAAGGTACAACCTTCTCTTTCTCAATGGGACACATTGAAAGCAGTTTTAAGAGGAAAGTTTATAGTGCTAAATGCCTACATTACAAAAAAAAAAAATCCCAATGGTTAATGTTATATCTGAAAGCCTTAGAACAAAGTAACAAACCAATCTTAAAAGTGGACACTTGAAGAAATACCTAAGATCTTAGCAGAAATCAATTAATTGGAACTGAAAAAGACAATACAGAAAAATGAAACAAAGCTGGTTATTTGAAAGATAAACAAGACTGGCAAGTCCTTAGCTTCATTAACCAAAAGAAGAAGAGGAATACTCAAATCAAGAAAATTGGAAATAAAAGTGGGAAAATCACAACAGATACTGTAGAAATCAAGAGAATCATAAGACATACCTTAAAAATTATACTCTCTTAAATTAAAGAATATAAAGGAAATGGATAAATTCCTAAATACATATGATCTATCAAAACTGACTGAAGATGAAATAAATACATTAAACAGGCAAGTAATAAAAGATGAAATGGAAACAGTAATTACAAGCCTTCCAACTAAAAAAAAAAAAAGCTCTGGACCATATGGACTCAGTGCAGAATTCTTTATGGCCTTCAGAGGAGAATTATCACCACAACTCCTCAAAATATTCCATAAAATAGAGAAAGAAGAAATACTCCCAAACTCTCTATGAAGTCAATATTACTGGAAAGAAAAAAAAGAAAATTATAGACCAATCTCATTAATGAGCAGATATGCAAAAATCTTTAATAAAATACTGCAAACCGAATTCAAAAACATATCTAAAATATCATACGTCATGATCAAGCCAGGTTTATTCCATGAATTCAAGGATGGTTTAATACACATAAATCGATTATAAATGTGATTCACCATATTAACAGACTTAAAACAAAAATCATGTGAACCTCTCAAGTGATGAAGAAAAGTTTTAGAGAAAACAGGAATGGAAGGGACCAATTTGAACTTGATAAAAGCTAAATATGAGAAGACTAAAGCAAGCATTATCCTAAATCCCAAAGCATTCCAACTTAAGGTTGTACACTGTTACCATTCCTATTTAATATTGTGCTTGAAGTCCTACCTAGAGCAATAAGGCAAGAGAAGGAAATAAAAAGGTATAGACAGGTAAGGAAGAAGTTAAAGTATCCCTATTTGAAGATGATATGATTCTATACTTCAGAGATCCACATGACTCTACCCTGAAACTCCTCAAATTAAAAATTTCAATAAATTGGTAGACTGCAAAACCAACAGACAAAAATCAGAGAAAAACAAGCTGAAAAACGAATGAGAGAAATGATCCCATTCACCATAGCTACAAGAACAATAAAATATCTTGGAATAAATTTAATCAATGAAGTAAAAGACTTGTATAATGAAAACTACAAAACATTACTAAAAGAAATTAAAGAGAATACTAGAAAGTGGAAAGACTTTCCTTGCTCATGGATCAGAAGGATAAATATTGTTAAAATGACTGTTTTACTGAAAGCAATATACAGATTTAATGTCATTCCAATCAAAAAGCCCAACATAATTCTTTGCAGAAATGGAAAAAAAAATCTCAAAATTCATATGGAAGAACAAAAGACCATGATTAACCAAAACAGCTTAAGCAATAAAAAGACTGCTGGAGGTATCACCACACCAGATTTCAAACTATGCTTCAGAGCTATAGTACTAACAGCTTAGTACTGGCACAAAAAAACACATTAACCAATGGATTATAGCAGAGAACCCAAATATAAGCTGTGACACATACAGCCTCTTGATTTTTGACAAAGGTGCCAAACATGTATGCTGGAGAAAATACAGCATCTTCAATAAGTGGTCTTTGGGAAAAGTGGACATCTACATGTAGAAGAATACAAATTGACTGTTGCCTCTCTCCTTGCACAAAAATCAACTCCAAATGAATCAGATATCTCAATATTAAACCTGAACCTATGAAACTGTTAGAAGAAAGGTAGGGAGTATACTTAATTTGATAAGCCTAGGTAAAGATTTCCTAAACTTAACAGCAAATGCTTAGGAACTAATACCAATAATCATTAAATGGAACTTAATGAAATTGAAAAGTTTCTGTTCTACAAAAGAAAGTATTAATCAGGCAAAAACACAATCCACAGAATTGGAGAAAATCTTTGTTAGACATGAATCTGAAAAAGGATCCAGAATATGCAAAGAGCTCAAAACACTAAACACTACATTAACAAACATTCCAATTAAAAAAATAGGCTTTGGAACTAAACAGGACTTCACTCAAAAAGAAACTGAAATGTCGAACAAATATCTTTAAAAGATGCTCAACTTCCCTAATCACCAGAGAAATGCGAATTAAAACCACCCTGCAATACCATCTTATCCCAGTCATAGTGGCAAAAATAATAAAACAAAACCAAGAGAGAATGCTAGAGAGGATGTGTAGAAAAGGGGACTTACACTATTTTTGGTTGCAGTGTAGGCTAGTACATCCTCTTTGGAGATGAGTATGGTGGTTCCTTAGAAAGTTAAAAATTGAACTGCCATATGACCCAATAAAATGACCTTTCCACTCCTAGGAATATTCCCAAAAATCTCTACATTTTATTACAAGGATACTTGTTCATCTGTGTTCATTTCAGCCCTATTCAAAATAGCAAGAAAAAATGGAATTAGCCATCAACAGAGGAATGGGTAATGAAAATGCAATTCATATACACAAAGGAGTACAATTTAGCTATTAGAAAGGATGAAACTATGGAATTTGCTGGTAAATGGATGGAACTGGAAAATTAAATATGGAGCAAAGCATCATATCCTTTCTTATATGCTAGATGCTGGTACTGTTATCATTTCCAATTTATTTGGTTTAGAATTATTGTATGAGAGAAAATTTTAAAGGCATCAACGAATGGGAAGTTGGGAAGCAGTGGAAAAGATGAAGCTTTTTAAAAGGGGAGATGTAGGACCATGGCAAGTAGAGTGAGGTAGGAAAAAATACCTAGGGGGCCATGATGTAATGGGATATAGGAGGAAAGGAGGGATTTACAGAAAAGCTCTAAGATTGTGGGAAGTAACCCCACAGGAACCTCACATGTTAATACTATGACAAAAATATATTTTAAAGGAAGTAACAAGAATGGGCATCTCCTAAACAGAAGAGCACAGAGTGAGGAAAGCAGGGCAAAACAAAACAAAACAAAAGTCCAGAACTGATCCACTTTAGTACCCAATGACAATTAGAGATATACTAGAAGTAACAGGGGCATGGCACTTCCTGATAAAATGATGGTCAGAGAGGTCTCAAAGTCTCCCCCCAAAATATAGGCATTTTCCATTGTTCTTCACTGCTCACCACAAAAAAACTGTCCATAAGATGAAACATAAATGGATCACAGAACATGGGAAAAATGCATCAAATGGAACTAGTCTTAGAATTTTCTCCTTTGCTGGATAGCTTACATAGTACCAAGGAATATTGTACAAGCTAGTTGGGAGAGACATAATCACAGGTCTCAACAACTTGTGAGATCTGCATTGCAATAAAAATCACCCTTATGACAAGTGAACACCAGTGTAATAGTGGCATGAGTGTAAAAGAGACAACCAATAGCTTTCTGATTGAACTCAAGACCTGTTTTTAACAATAGAACATATGCTTGTTACTGTTAGCTAGAGAAAGAGTCTAAAAAAGGGAAGGAACTAGATTAATAGGGAAAAGCGGCCAATGAACCTATAGGTAGGAAGACAGTACACTAAACTGCTCTGTAAATAACTACCATTATTCTCATAGATTTAAAGAGCACTTAGCACTTAGCCTAGAACACTTCTTCTACAAGAGAGTTAGAGAATATTAACACCCTGACAGGATGGAGCTAGGCCAGTAAAAGAAAAGTGAAGTGGACAACAATGATCAGCCATTGTGGGGGGGGGTCCCCAAGGATCACAGCTTTGTCCTACAGACCAGTCCCATGGGTCTTCCAGAAGGGGGATCTGGGAAAGATGAGTGCTCTGTCCTCCCACTCCCAGCCCTCCTTCCGGAAGACAATCAGACATGACAGGGAGTCTAGTCAAGCAGGAACTCATTTATTGCAAGTCCATAGCCATCTTATAAAGGTAGAAACCTCAAGGGGAATTGGAGGGTGAGGTAACAGGCAACCAGTCATCTTAAAGGTCAAGCCAGCATGCAGGCTGTATGTAGCGAAATTTCTTTAAAACATCCTGAGCTACTCCCTTCTGACTTCATCAAAACATCCTGAGCTATCCCTTCCTGACTTCCTCCATCAAAAACATCTTTGTATAGGCTTGCCAGATTATTGAGATCACCAAGACTGAGGCCCCCACATGTACCCCCTTTTTTTTTGTAATGAAGTGGGCTAAAAGTGTTGTTCCTCGCATGAACCCCAGGAGAGCACCTCATGAAGATGACTACACCCTTAGAGTAATTGTCTCTATTGAGGAACCTGAGCAACCACTTGGAGGGCCAATTGTATCTGTGGGTCCTGAGGGCCTCCAGAGGGTGTCTCCTCTAGGATCTGTGCAAGCATAATCATTTTTTGTTATGTAGTATGATTGTTCTGTATTATCTTTCTTATCATGTATATAATCGATAGCAAAGGAAGCCCAGCCATATAGGTGATGGGCCGGGATAATAAGTCCCATTGGTTGCAGCATATATAGCTCCAAAGCAATCCCCCTCACAAGTTCTACCAGTAGCAGTAGCAAAAGCGTCACATGTCCGTAGCCTTTAAGCCTCCAGAAGCCTCGACCCATTGTTAATGATGGGTCTGGACCTCTCCATTGCTCTGTAATGGGGTCCTCCCATTTTACTTATATTTCAGATTTCTGTTCTTGTCACCACCAATGCTTTTGAATGTGGGACTCTATTTGATTTTGAAAATTGAGAATGTTATTTAATTGTTGGTGGAGGCTTATTCACTCTTTTTGTTTTTGTAAATGGGCCTTAATATTTTGATGATTGTGTTCTACAATAGCTTGGCCCTGGGGGTTGTAAAGAATTCCTGTAGAGTGTTGAATCCCCCATAATGTGAAGAAGTCCTGTAGGCTTTTGTTTATAAAGCATGGCCTATTATTAGTTTTTATTTTTTTTTTTTTTGTGGTAGTCCTTGTATAGCAAAACATTGTAAAAAATGAGATTGAGCATATTTAGACCTTTCTCCTGTGTGGGCTGGAGCCCAACAGGCCTGGGAGAATGTGTCAATAGATGCAAAAACATATTTAAGCTTACCAAATGGAGAATAATGTGTAACATCAGGCTGCCATAGAAAACTGGACCTCAGTCCATGGGGATTTACCCCTAGTTGTTTTAATGGTGGCATCTGTGAAAAAGTCTGCAAGACTTGTAGGTGTGCACAATTTTCTTTAGGTCTTTGATAGGAATTCCAGGGAATTTCTTGTGAAGTCCCCTCAAATTAATGTGAGTGAGGTCATGCAAACCTTGGGCCCCTTCCAAATTAGTGGTTAAAATATGGGCAGAGCTCATTTTACCTGCTTCAGCAGTACCTTGAGTTAAAAACCCAGGTTTCCCCTTGATGTCCCTTAAGGTGCTATAAGAAGATTGGGTATTTTCTCTCCTTGAGGAGAGTTTGGGTCTGAATCATTAAGGGCATGATGGGGTTTTCATTCAGACAAATGTGAGCATTTAGCAGCCCAGGGAGGAGATTAATTACATAAAGGCTGTCTGAAAACAGATCAATATTATTTCTTCTTATTTTTAAGTATGCACACATGTATTTAAAAATAGCATGCCTGGGGCTGGAGAGGTGGCTCAGGGCTTAAGCCTCTGCCTTGCAGGCAGAGGGCCCTGAGTTTGGATCCTAGACCCCATGTATAAATGCCGGGAGTAAACAAGGAGGAGATACACACACACACACACACACACACACACACACACACACACAATTGAATAAATAAAATTTAAAAAATAAATAAATAAAAATAGCATGCCAAAATTATAATATTAGCATGCAATGGAAATGAAAAAAAATTGAAGCAGCCACAGATTTTTTGTTCAAACAAGGCACACAACATGTAAACACAGAACATATAAACATACAAGGACATGAACAACATTTTACCAGCAACTGCACAATTTATCAGCAACTGTCTTAAAATTATCCTTGAAAGCTTTATCAAAGACAGATTGACATTTAAGAAAACCCTATTTAAAACAAGACCTCATATTAGTTAAGTCCAGCAACTTAGCTTAATTATGAAAAACATCTAGCAAGGAAAAGCACCCTTATCCATAGGTGCTTTATCCACATAACTCTCTGAGAAGATCCAAGGTGCTAAAACCATAGCCTCATTCTAAAATTCCTCTAGACTAGCACTCTTAACCTTGAGGTCTCTAGTCTCTAGGAGAGATTTTTTTTAATTTTTTTTATTTATTATTTTATTCAATTGTGTGTGTATGCATGTGTGCGCGTGTGTGTAGAACCACGGATGAATTTGGGAACCACCGTGGACGCCTCCACCTCCTCCTTGTTTACTCTGCCCCGGGATTCACAGGCTCCGCCCTACCAGGACCAGAAATGCAGGCCGCCCCCCTTCCGCCTGGCGTCTATACGTGGGGTCTAGGATCCGAACTCAGGACCTTCCGCCTGCAAGGCAGAGGCATAAACCCTGAGCCACCTCTCCAGCCCCCTCGAGGAGAGATTTTAAGACATGTATTTGGGGCTTCTTGCAGTGTGAAGGGAGGTTGCCCATTTTTCTAAAGAACAGTGAACCCTCTACTCTTAAGCATATTTCTCAGCGCTTTAAGGGCTGGGTGTTTAGGGTTATTAGTTGTGTTACCCATCTCTTAAGGTCTCACTCACCTCGTATACCGCTTGGCCGCGATCGAATTAACATTCCAGAAACTCTTTATACCCCATGTTGGGGCCAGATGTGGGGGATCCCCGGGGATTGCAACTCCGTCCTGCAGGCCAGTCCCATGGGTCTTCCACAAGGAGAATCGGGGAAAGGTGAGTGCGCTGTCCACCCACTCCCAGCTCTCCTTCTGGAAGACAATCAGACTGATAGGGAGTCTAGTCAAGCAGGAACTCATTTATTGCAAGTCCATAGCCATCTTATAAAGGTAGAAACCCCAAGGGGAATTCCAGGGCAGAAAAAACAGGCAACCAGTCATCTTAAAGGTCAAGCCAGCATGCAGGCTGTATGTAGCGAAATTTCTTTAAAACATCCTGAGCTACTCCCTTCTGACTTCATCAAAACATCCTGAGCTGCACCCTCCTGACTTCCTCCATCAAAACATCTTTGTCTAAGCTTGCCAAATTATTGAGGTCACCTAGACTGAGGGCCCCACAAGCCATAAGGCAAATTACCAGCCACCACCAATGGTCACCAACAATCAGGCCATCCTAATGTCTCTCCATCCTAATGCATTAGAAAACCTTAATGAAGAGGGGCTGGACAGATTTTAAGAACCAAAATATGGGAATGCTCACTGTTAGAAAAGACATTCCATTCAAGGCAAAGATGCTGCATCCAGGAATTCACCTCAACAAGACTTGTCCTTACCATACCTGCATAATGACTAAATACCAACATATCCCCATAGACTATGAGGAATTGAAGAGAGATAAGAACACACAGTGGAAACTTAGGGACTAAAGCTGAAGGAATGAAGAGACACGCCCCTATCAATGGTGTGGTCAGAGGAAGGGAAACGTGGTGTTATTCCACAGAGGCCTGAAACCACACAAGAGTAGACAAGCCAGAGGGAACCTTCTGGTCCATAGAAGTGACCAGGCAAGAGGATGGTAGTGAGTAGAATGGATTTGAGAGGGGAAGGAAATATACGAGATATAAGGGGGGATAGAGGGAAGTTGAGATTAGTACTCAATATGCTTGTAAAACCAAAAAATAAGTTAAAAACAGAAAATAGTAATAGAAAATATTATGGTGTAAGTTTGTACTAAAAATAGTAGAAACCAAATAAATAAATGACCAATGATAAAGTGTTATCTCAGGGGTTGTAGGAGGAAACATATTAAGAACATATGTGTAGTAGAGTCAACTGTGGGCATTGTCTTTGCCTTCTGCTCAATTGTGTTCTGAACCTGAATCTGTTACAAATCCCTATATAGTATTTTTAAAGTGACAAGTAAAAGAAAGGATTAAAAAAGAATGAAATTTTAAGAAGACATAGGCATAAAGATAAAACACACCCACGTTACTAAAAACTTCAAATTACAGTTAAAATTAAAATATGGATTTAATAATTATTTATCAGAGGATGTATTACTAATACATGTAAAATTTTTTAGCAATCACTTAAAGTAGAACACACGATTCTTCTGATTAGTCATCAGTATTAGAATATCACATGGATTTTTTTTGTTCTGGATTGGTTCTTAAGACTGATAAGATTTCAAAATCTATGTAAATATCGCTAATAAAAATGATAAAATATTACAACCAAATAATTGTAAATTTATAAAAGTCATCGCTTACTAGAAATCATTACAATATTGATTTTGTTATATTCATTTCCCATATACATTTTTACTTCTATGCATGCATTTTTCTCACCTTTTTCTTATACTAAACATTCAACATTTAGAAATTTTTTGCTCTTTAAGATAAAAAATTTTAAACTTTTTCTCTTGCCTGTGAAACTTTAGCTCATTTTCATTAAATTGTAGTCTATTTTCTTCTTTTAATGATTGTGATTTCACTACTTTATCACACCTCATTAATTTTTCTTATTGAACAGTTTTCCCCCTGGTATTCCAAATCCTGCAGTAATAAATCTTATACATGGAGCCAGTCATCTGCTACTCTGCGAAGAGTGTTCTTAGTAGCTGTTAATTCCATTTTAGCACATGAAGGAATTAGCTGGCCTAGTAAATCTGAGTTGCTTCTCTATTCACAGATTATAAAATTATCATATCACTAACAATTGATGTTGCTAGATTGAAAAAATTAATATATATGGAAAGCAATGGTACCATGGCCTCTACTCATTTACATTTGAGGAACTTTCTTTGTATTATTTGGCAATTGGATTTTGCTCATTTAGCAAATCACTATTTAATCTTCTGCCAATTTTGAATGATTTGGTCCAATTTTAGGAATATTTAAAGCAGCTTGATTAGATTCTTAGCTTCCCATTATTTATAATTGTTTCAAGTCTTTCCAGAATTATATATTCTTTCATTTTATGTTATTTAATGGAAAGATATTCACAATTTTAAGAAATCCTGAAAGTTAGAGTGGGTTGTGTCTCCATTTAGACATCAAGTTTTAGAAAATTTCACTTGGGTTTTCACAGAATGGAATTGATTTATTTTTGAATTCCCATTGGTTATAAATCTGTTCTTTTCATAGAGATTTGAGTCAAGTGTGCACCTCAACTATAGTTTTTTTGTGTTAGTTTTGTAAACTTATTCTTTTTCTTCATGCTACTTTTTTCCTTTTCTTATTGAGGAAAATAACACACTTTCTAAATTTATACATGTTCTTTTAATTACTTTAATATTATCCTAGACAGGAGAAATGATCAAAAACTAAAATTGTACTACTTGAGTACTACATTTTACCTCATCTACCTTCTTGTTTCTGGGTGCTTTTAGCTTTTTATACTTTGAAAAATATTTGTAATGTTGTTCCTAATTATAAAAACATGGGTTGGTGTTTTGGATCAATGCATAAAGAAACCTTTATATTAAATACAATCACCTGAGTTAATTTCCTTGGTCCTAAAGGTGGCAGAAGAGACTTGTCTCCTGAAAGTTCTCCTTTACCTCCTAATGCACATCCCTAGTTCCCCCACACTCATATTCATATATGCATACATACACACATGCATAATATATAATAAATATTTTATTAACATTTATTATCACACTCATATATGCATACACATGCCATAATAAATAACATTAAATAAAAATAAATATTTTATTGACAACTAAATATAGTAATTATTTGTATGTTCTTGATTCATGTTCTAATTTTTTTTTACTTTGAAATGCCAAAAGGAAATGTAATCTGGAATTATAAGGAGATTTTTTTGTCCTTTCAGACTATCCAGTTACCTTTGCATTTGAAAGATCCAATAAAGGAAAAAAAGATGCAAATTTGTTTTAAAAAGATGTTAGTTAATCATACCAGTTGTGTCTTTGAAGCCATACAAGTTAATCCCATGATTATTAGTGATAAAAAATTGCCTTAGATCATTCTTTGCAGGGCTATTGTGTGCAGATGTGATGCAGCAGCCAAGGAAAAATACATGCAGATGCTACAGATGAAGTGTCCTGCTTGAGAATTATTTTTACATCTTATTCTGATGTTGCCTCTGCTTAGTGATTCTCTTTTACTGTGGAACATATTGAACTATATTAGTCTTCTTTGGCACATCTTCCATTTTTTCATAACTGCTGTCCCACACATATTTGACAGCTAGATCTAAAATAAATTTTAGTATGTCTTCTAGATTCCTTATTTCTACATTTATATCTTGTGCTGCCACTTATTCACTGAGATTTAATTATTACTGATTTTTCATTTTAGCCTCATATTTTTCCAGATAATCTTATGCATTAAAACACTTTTCACAAAATTGTCAATCTGTATTAAATATTTAAAATTCATATATGTGGAACTATTGATATGAATGGATCTGCATATATACAAATATATATGTGAATATATAATTATTTCAATATATGTAAGGACTAGGATATGAATGCATATCCCATGTCACTTCTTTAGGCTCTTTTTTTATAGTTTTGTTGGATTTTGCTGGTAATTTTAGTTTTTACTTAATAATAGTTATTAACCTTGAAAAATAAATTTTAAACTCAAGCACGCAGTATAAATGTGAATTCCTTAGAAATAATTTCTATTTGCTCATCCTCGACTATCATCATTCAGATGTGTTCTCAACATCTTGCGACAGTTTCACAAACATACTTACATATTCTGCACCAATGAGAATCTGTTTTTAATATGACTGAGTCTGTGTTTGACAGTGATTTATTTCTGGTTCAAACATACTCTAAACATTCAATGCTTGAAGTAAAATGTTCCAATTCGGACTCAGTACTTGTGAAGGATTCATATTTTTAACTTCTCTTTCCCTTTCTTCCCTAGTTACTCCACAGTTTTGAATCAGTAGCCCTTCAACATTTTGTACTCCATATATACACAGAAAAAAATGAGGTTGATGAAAAATTTCTTATTTTTGTTCAATCATTGTTTGTTTTTAGAATTGGGAAGGTACTTTATTTCTTCATTGCCAGTCAATGGAAAGTTTAATCTCAATAGCCTTGAGTGTTTTGAAAGAAATATTTTAATGAAAAATACTTTCCTCCTTATTTTGATTTATTATTGCTTTTAGTTTATGGCTACTTTGAATTTATCATTCAGAGGACATTGTATAAAGTAGAGATCTGTTTCTTTCATAATACTTGTAAAACTGTGTTACCAGAGGATGAAGCTTATTCAACTATACTACACAAAATGTAAAATATCTAGGTGCCAAGAAGACATTATGAAATATGAAAGCAACCTTTATCTTTGTTCTTCAGTTACATCATTCACATATGGACTGTATAAGTATGCAGGTTAATCTGCACATCGATAAGCACATATTTACCATAAATATTTTATATATTTTATCTATGCACATGTGAATCTGTGATTTGCTTGGGAAAAATAATTTCTGAACAATATCTATTACAGTTAAAAGAGTTTGGTTGTCACATGCAAAAATAAGAATCACAAAGAAGTAGAAAAATACAGTGTGCACATAGAGCGTGAAATTGAGAGTCACATTGTGCTGAATTGAATCTAGGATGTACTGTATTGTTAGCTACGTGGCTTAATTGAAACTATGTAACCTTTTCTAGCCCTTTTTGTCACCTACAGAAAGATCACAAATATTATTTTCTGATATTAAATGCTTTGGATGCTTATATTATGGACTTAATTAAAAAAACCTCTGGAAGATCACAGTTCATGTTTCCATCATTAATGGTTCTTTAGTAACTATTGTTATTTACAAACTGAAATAGAATTCAGATTCTTATATTTATAGTTAATTTTATTTGTCTCCAAAATGCAAATATTGTCCGTATTGATGAAACTAATTTAAAAAGAAAATAAAAATAATAATTAACCAATTTTGTCTTTTTTAAAGATGAAAAAATTGAGAGCCAGGAAAAACTGCTCCAAGAAGCAGTGGGTTATTAATCAAAACTCTGGTGCCAGGTATAATTGGGTAATTACACCACATGAAGTTTAGTCACAAAGGTGGCAGAGACTCACAGAATAATACAGACAGCTTCCAGTCCTTTCTGTGGCCTAGTGGAACTAGATCACAGGATTCTTTGGCTGAAAACACCACATACGTTGGTTGCATGATGTAGAGAAATAGACTGGATATAAACTAGAGGTTCATTCTGTGCTGAAAAGCTTTCACTAACAACAAAGATGGAATTCAGGCTACTCAAGGATAGAAAAAAACATTGGTGGACTTACATAACTAAGAATCTTATAAACTACAATATTAACTTGAAGGATTAATGTAAAGTGTCGCTGTTAGGGGTGTAAACATCCACTCCCTGACAGGGTTTGAGGCACACTCTACAGGAAGGAGTTCATTCCTGATACTGAATTTTTTTTCAGTAATTCATGATGGAAAAGGCCATAGTCTTTGTGGGATGGGAAGTAGTGAAATCTGCTTTCTAGCGAAGGTGATGTATTATCAACGTTTCTCCTAAATGTTTATGTTTACACCTATATGTGGCACTACCAAGTCAGGGAGGCCCTAGCCTGGCTCCCAAATTCAGGACAAGCCTGGACATACAGACATGCCCCAGACATGTCCCAACAGAGGGCCATGCAGGCAGAGGGATTAATAATCAATGGGAAGTGGCCATTTAACCTGCACCTACAATGGACACCTAGTAGACAGTTAAATTACTGGTGGCTGCCTCCCCTCAAGAGTGATGGCAACACCTGATTGGACCCTGACCCTATATAAGCCCAAATGCCCTTAATGATTCTGAATCTGCAGCATCTCATCCACTGCTGCATCTCACCTGATTTCTGTGGTCTGGGGATGACCCAGTTGCTAGCTTGCCCATTTGCCTCCAGGCTTGAGGCCCCTGCTGTTTCCCCTCATCCCCCCCGGCTGGCCTGGCAGGGGATATGGCAACAATTGTTGCTCCAACATGGGGCCACCCATGAGACACCCACTCCGGTAAAGTTCGGTGAGTGGCCCCTTTGGTTTTGTGTTCCTGTGCTTACAGTGCCTGAAGGTGTGCAGGTGGCCCCCTTCTCTTTCCCTTTCCCTGTTTGTCCTTAGGAACACAGTTGCTCATTTGATTTGCTGATGATCATGAAGCCCCAATCGCTCGTTTGATTTGCTGACAATCAAGGAGCCCCACTTTAGGTTATGAACATAATCACTCATTCAGAGAGCCCAATTTAAGATTAGGAGTGTTTAAACCAAGGCTTGTCCTAGTGAGTTCACATGAGAGATTGATGCCCTCAGAACTCGGATCCCAGGCTTGATTCCAATGATTTGGCCTAACCTGGAGGCACCATACGTGCATAAGGCCAGGGGATTAGCGGACCTCTGGAAGCCCCCCCACCAAGCCTAAAATATTTGGGTCCAATACATTCCTTCTTTCATCTGTTCCTCTTATGGTCTCATCTCTATTCTTTAGAAAAATGGGCAACCTTCCCTTACACTGTAAGAAGCCCAGATACATATCTTAAAATCTCTCTTAAGAGACTAGGGGCCTGGAGGTTAAGTCTGCTGGCCTAGAGGAATTCTGGAATGAGGCTGCGATTTTAACACCTTGGATCCTCCCAGAGAATATGTGGGAACCTGATTATGGATATGAATGTTTTCCTTGCTAGATGTTTTTCATAATTAAGCTAAGCTGCTGGACTTAACTAATATGAGGTCTTGTTTTAAATAAGGTTTTCCTAAATGTTAATCTACCTTTGATAAAGCTTTCAAGGGTAATTTTAAGACAGTTGCTGGTAAATTGTACAGTTGCCAGTAAAATGTTGTTCATGTGCTTGTATGTTTATATGTTCTGTGTTTACATGTGTGTCTTGTGTCTGTGGCCACTTCAATTTTTTTGCATTTCTGTTGTGCACTGATATAAAAATTGTGGCATGCCATTTTTAAACACATGAATGCATACTTAAAAATGAGAACAAATAATTTTAGTAATATCTAAGGCCTTAACTAGTTTCATTTTATATTGATCAAAATTGTTTTCCTGATAAATTGGAAGTTTTCTTTCATGAAAAATGTTCTCACTTGGTTTTAATCTTTATTGGGACTACAAATAAAAGTGCCATTGTATGGGCTGGAGAGGTGGCTCGGGGGTTAAGCTTTTGCCTTGCAGGCGGAAGGTCCTGTGTTCGGATCCCATATCCCACGTATAGATGCCAGGCAGAAGTAGGGGTGGCCTGCATTTCTGGTCCTGGTAGGGTGGAGCCTGTGAATCCCGGGGCACAGTGAACAAGGAGTAAGTGGAGGCGGTCCATAGTGGTTCCTGAATTTGCCCGTGGTTCTACACACACACACACACACACAATTGAATAAAATAATAATAAAATGTCATTGTGTTTTTAAATGTTTTCCAAGTGTTCCCAAAATAACAATGCCACTATGATATTTCTTTATCAAAGTTGCTTATTCTTCTGACTTCTTTTATAGAATTTTATCCCATCAAATATAGCAGCCACAAAAATATAGTTGTCATCTAAAAAGTTCATTGGAATTTCTTCCTTCTACTGGTAGGTATGAGGTCCCTTTCTTGGGGACAAATCTGCTTTCTAATTCCATGCTCCTACTAAGGTGGAATAGGAATTTCAAGCCTCCATCTTGAAACAAAACAGGATCAATAAAATCCAGACCCAGCATAGTCTGTTTGCAGGAAAGTCTAAGTGCATTTGGTTCAACTCAAATTCATGTTTCTTTTTTCATTGCAAGATTTTGGCTTAAGTTACTTAAGGAATTTCTCTGAGAATCCATCTGCCTAAGGGGATAGATAAAATACTAACAAACACACCTAAACTGACAAACCTGAAATTCTCTTCCTCCACAGGGAAAGAAAGAAAAAAATATGCTTTAAACGTGTCCTGAGCACTGCTCTTCCTGGCCCCTAAGAGGGAAATCCAGAACGGTCATGTGCCTCCTGTCCACCAATATTAATGGCAACTGAAATGTTTCAAACTATCCTTAGACATATCAAAAATTAATGGGACTAAAGTTCAAATTATTACTGCTGTGTCCTTTGGCAAACAATTATTGGACAGGATACCTGCTTTCTTTTCACCCATAAATTTGGTAACTCAGTTAACTTTTGAAATTTGCTTTTTAGTGTTAATTGTTCTATTTAGATGCAAATGCCAAGCAGTAAGGTCTCAGCTGTTTACAACACAAGCTTGCTTTCCAGGTCCTCAGAGCATCCATTCAGGCCTCAGGCATTCCTCACCATTTACAAAAAAAGCTTGCTTTGCAGCCTCTCAGAGGATCCATTCAGGCTTCAGACATTCCTAAGGCCACCAAAGGCCCCTTGGAATCCTGACTATCCTTCATTGAAGCTATTCTATGCCTTACTAATATACAATTGTTAGGTTTTGATTTGTGTCTCACCAGCTCTTCTGGTTTATTTCTGTGCTGCCCCACCCACAGCCTCTCCACATACCCCTGCAATGATGAAAACCTGCTTTTCTCTGCCACTTTGAGTTCCCCTTTGGGACCATGATTCCTTCACTGTGGTGGTCTCATGACTGATAGTCAATGACAGGTAAGGCTCCACAAGAGGGTGGTGACCAATCTAAGGCAGGCACAGTTACCTGTATTCCATGCAGCTGAAGAGGCTTGGGGTCACCACAGCTTTCATGGTCCCTACTGAATAAATTTATAAATAAAAGGATGAAATGTGGCACTACCAATTCAGGAAGGCCCTAGCTTGGATCCCAAATTTAGGACAAGCCTGGACATACAGACATGCTCCAGACATGTCCCAATAAAGGACCATGCAGGCAGAGGGATGAACAACCAATGGGAAGTGGCTATTTAACCTGCACCTGCAATGGCCACCTGGTAGACAGTTAAATTACTGGTGGCTGCCCGCCCTCAGGAGTGATGGCAACACCTGATTGGACCCTGACCCTATATAAGCCCAAATGCCCTTAATGATTCTGAATCTGCAGCATCTTGTCCACTACTGCTTCTCACCTGATTCCCGGGGTCTGGGGGTGACCCCGTCACTGGCTTGCCCATTTGCCTTGCGCCTCCAGGCCCCTGCCATTTCCCCTCATCCCCCTGGCTGGCCTGGAAGGGGATATGGAAGCACCTATAGTCTACTACAACTTTCAGCTTTATCAGAGATGCCCACCAGTGAGTAAGCAGACACACATGAATGGTGCAGGTAAGTGATGACAAACATCTACCATGCAAGCAAGACTATTTTTTATTACTAACATTTGTAAATATGAAATACAGGACTATTCATTCATTAAGGTACAAAGAGCCAGATAAACCTTATATTATTTACAATTCTGTCATATGTTGCTTGTCAGATGTATTCTCAGACTTATAGATAAGTGTCTATATATGTATATGTAGTTATTAAGCTAATAATATATACTATTATGAATGTAAAAGAGAATTGATTTTAAAATTTATACAACTATATGTAGATTCAAAACCAAACAGAATTTATTCTAAATTTAGTTTCTAGATTTTTGAGATTTGAAATTAGATTTTCACACACATGTAAATTTGTGTTTGTTTATGTGTTTTGTGTATGTGTGTGTGTTTGTGTGTGTGTGTGTGTATATAATGTGGGCCCAGATTAAGTTTTCACAGTATAGGACCAAATAACTTATACTATTGTCAATAATATCTTCTTTCTATTTGGGTGATATTTTTCACAAATAAACATGAAAAGTTCCATATTTAGAGTCATTATAGGAAAGTGCAAATGCCAGCACAGATCTTCTATGATTGAATTCAGATACATAAATCCAATCACAATGAATCAAACAAGTATCTTCTTACCACTTCAATTCAGAACATTTTCACTAGCAGAATCTTTATTTCTCACAGTCAGAATTGAGCTAAAGATTTCATTTACTCCCATGTGGTCACTTTAGAGAAAGGGCAGAGGAATCTACTGACAGTCTCTTGCAAAGTCAAGATGTTTAATTAATTGACTTAATCCAGTCTGTGATTCCTTTGAGCCCATTTTGATTAGAGTTGGATGTAAATAAATTAATTTGTGGAAAGTCTCTCAGCTTGCTAACTCCAAATCCATGCCTGGTATTGCTGAGGGGAAAGTAGAAACAGCAATCTCAAAGTAGAATTGAAAAATGAGAACCATAGGTCAACTTTGAATGTAACACTAATCAATCACTGTGCTTTGCTTCATTGAATGTGAACTAGACCAATAGTTCCCAATATTTTGATTTTTTAATATGACAAAAATGTTCTTTATTATATGTAATAAACATGTAACAGTAGAATAAGGTCATGAAAATGGGTGAATTTGAATGTGACACAGATAGAAGAATATAAATGTTAGAAAATAAAGGATGCAGAGATTTTGAACTATTTTAAAATAAAAGCTGTAGTTTAATGAAATGTTATCATATTCTGAAAAGATACATATTTTTCAATTTATCTAAAATGGAAGGTACAAATATAAGCTACATGTACAAATTTTATGTAAGGGTGAAGAGATAACTTCTGAGTGAAAGCACTCAGTTGTGAGTTCATATCTCAAGAATCCATGTAACATCAGGTGATAGATGTGCTTCTCATTAATCCCAGGACAGGGTGAGAAAAGGCAGGATGACTCTTGAAGTCCACAGAACACTACCTTAGCTACAAAGTTGAATTACAGTTTCTGTGGGGGTTATGAAGCCATAACTCTCCTTTGTTGTCCACGTGTACCTGCACACAATTGCACACAAATATGGATATGTACATAACACACACACAAATCACATTCAGTTAGTGTCTAAGTGACATCTCTTACAATACATTGAAATCATGAGCTACACATTGTGATATATGTTTTATTAGGCTTTTCAAACACACATGATTTTAATGTAAGATTTAACTAAAAATCAAATGTTATTAGCCTATGCACAAAAATATAAAGTCCTTACATGTTTTTAATCACAATCAATGTCAATCGGGTATAGTGTTGTTTTTCTGATAGTTTCTAATTGAAACCAAAAAAAGCAGTTGTGATAATCTCTTTATTTGAAAATTGTAGTGAGAAGAATTTAGGCAGACTTGTAAGGTAAGCTCGTCCTAAACATTAGAAATGCAAACAAAGATGCAAAACCAAAAAAAAAATCAAGAATCAGAGAAAATTCTCATGAGGCAATGAAAGATTTGTGTGTGATGAATGTACTTCATAACTCTGATATAAAACATTTCTAATGTTTATTATCAATATTATTACAAATGTTCCTATGCAAATTTTACATATATTTCATTCAGCATATAGAACATAAAGATATTAATAGTAAAATTATTTGAAACATTAGATTTTAAATTTTTTTATTATTTATTATATTCAATTGTGGGTGTATACATGTGGGCACGTGTGTGTTATGTATGTGTGTGTAGAACCACGGACAAATTTGGGACCCCACCTTGGACTGCTTCCACCTCCTCCTTGTTTACTCCGCCCGGGGATCCACAGGCTCCACCCTACCAGGACCAGAAACGCAGGTGGCCCCCGGTGGCCTCCCAACCCCCTCCCCCCACTTCCGACTGGAGTCTATACGTGGGGTCTAGGATCTGAACTCAAGACCTTCCACCTGCAAGGCAGAGGCTTAACCCCTGAGCCACCTCTCCAGCCCCGAAACATTAGATTTTATCATTCATGCTTTTCATAGAAGCATTAAAGCTGTGAAGCACTAACAAAAATTCAAATATCACTGTGCACATTAACAATGCTTTTAATAAATTTCATAAGTTTGCTGACACACTGGTTTCTAAGTCATCCCATCTGACTCTGTTATACAATGTAGCAGCACAAAGTACTGAATATCACACTGCTTTGGGAAAGAATATATAACCACATGGGGACAGAGTAAGTGAGGATTTTATAACTCCAAATATGTTTTTATATTGAATTTGCACCTGCTTAAAGCTCAGCCAAATGATGGTACATGGGCCAGTTCTATTTTCCATTTTCTTTGTGAATTAGAGGGAAAATAAATGTGCAATTGAGCCTAGACAACAGATGGTAAGAAATAGGTATAAACATATTGTACCATATGGCTGAATAGCACTTTCAGAACGTACTTGGCAGTGTGAAATATTTCATTTTCAATAGACATATGAATATACATACGCTACTATAGTTAAAGAGAAAGTGACAGATTCACTCTTTACCATTTGGTTGAAATATGTCTTGGGACTAGATTGGGTACCACATCAGGAAAGCAGCATTCCTTTTTTGATCCCTGAGGAGGTACAGAAAATTAAAGTCCACATGGGGGAATAAGTCTGTGGGAGGAATTTTGTTCTTTGACAGGTCATTTAAAGGTATGTGTAGTTCTAACTTCATTGGGTTTCTAAGGTATCTCTGGAATAAATGATGCTCCTGGAAAAAAATCAAATTGTACTTTAAGGGTTTATTTTTTTTCTTTTTATTTCATTCTGTATTTTGATCATCCCTTTACAGTTCTCTTTTAAAACACATAGACACAACACTTGTATAATAAATGCTTGTGGAGTTGTCCTGTTGAAAATTAAATTAAAGGTCATGTAATACAACCCAGCAGTTGATCCAGGTAGATGATTATGAATCTTTCAGGTCATATGTGTTTTATATTCATTATGTTTCACATTCGTACACACTAGTTTGCCTTTATGCCAATGAGTTTTCAACTTTCATCTTAGAGAAGAAAAACGAATTCCTCTTGTTTATTCTTCTCCTCTGGACAAATCAAATAAATAGTTTTATTTGTCATTTATATGAAATTTTACCCCTATAAGATCTGTGTTTGCACACACACACACACACACACACACACACACACACACGAACAAATTGAATAAATAATGAATAATAAAAAAATTTAAGATCTGTGTTTGGAGAACATGGAACACATTATTTATTTAAAAACTAATTTTATCAGTGTGTGACCATAGCTGTGGCTCATCTCATTGCCCACCATTCTGGCTTGTTCTACAGATCGCTGTGATTACTGGTGTAGACTACAATGTTTGACTTGGTATATGTGCTGTAAGATTAAGGATCACTGTAGGGTTAACAAGTTATGGATTAAGTTTCAGGTTTGGGACACTAATGTATATTATTACATCAAGACACTTTTTTCCCAATTGATGTAGCTATCTAAGTATAGGAGCTTCCAAATATGGCTGCATATGTAGTACCTATTAGATTATTTACTCTATACATAAAATACATATACTAATTTTTGTATTTATTTTGTGTAGTTTTAGAAGCAAAATGGGTTATAGTCTTTGTCCTCCTTTCCCCTTCTCTCTCCCCCTTTCTTCTATAATCCTCCCCACTCTTTACCAATACCTCCCACTACCTCTCAACTTCCTGTCTATATGCTTTTGTGGGCCTGCAGATTCCCTTTGGATGTCTGCTCTATGGCCGGGATTCAGACCTCTGCCGCAGATTAAGTGGCCCTTCCTTGGGTACACCTACTGATAGGGACACACCCCATTACCTGCCTAGCCCCAACTCCTGGGAGAATGTTGATATGTCAGTCTTTGCTTAAGACTGGTGAGAATAAATCTAATTGCAGTGAGTTCTTGGATGCAGCAACCCTGCCTTGAGTGGAATATTTTGACTTGATACTGATTTCCCCATCTTTGGGCTCTTATCCAATCTTCCACAAGATTCTCTGAGCCTTAGGATGGGGAGAAATTTGGTTGGCCTGGTTCTGGCTGTTTCAGGGTTGCTGGTACTCTGCATTCTGGTTGGTTGTTGTCTATTTCACTGTTCTTAATTGCACATGGCTCTGTCTTGTTTGGGTGTTGAGATCTTATCTAAAGATAAAACCAGAGGTGTTTAGTTTAGTTTATTCTTGGTTGTTTGTGGTTAGTATTGAGACATCTGATCCTAAACACATATATTCTAATAAAAACTATTAAGGAACCTTAAGAATCACCCTAATGGATCAAGGACTTTATACTAGCATTAGATCCCACCCTGACCACCCAAGAATAGCTGGATGGAACCCACCCGAAGTCATTCACCCTTGAGGAAGAGATCTGGAATACTTGGAAGAACTTGACTGGCTACACTAGCCAGAAATGGGAAGGTCCATGTTCAGTAGAAAAGTATCTCAATCAACAAAGGGGTGAATGACTTAGGAAGATAGCAACATCAACCACAGGACTTCAAGCATGTGTCCACACTTGTGCACACACATTTAACCTCACATATCTGTAAACTCATGCACTCCACATACATATGAATGGAAAACAGTAAAAGGCATATAGATATTTAGGGCAAATAATCAAAAACATTAAAACATGGAAGACAATATAGCATTTCCTCCATGATTTTCTCAGGTTTAGATTGTTTTCTATCAGAACACATTAAACTCTTTCATAAAATATAAACTTACACAATTGAAGAGAGTGAGGGAGGGTTTTCCCTATTAAAGTCATTGAAGTCATGGGAAAACAATGAATATAAGATGGGGGTGAAAAAAGCAAATTTCTGTAATTTTTTTCTTGCAAATCTGACTCACTTTAAAATTTAATTGCTGAACTGAAAGCTCCATAATAAGATGAAGTTATCATGTTCTATCAGCACATGGTACATAACGCAAGAGTTTAGCCAAAATTGAAATAGTCAGTAATCTTAAGCACATTCCACATTTTCTATAAAATTTCACTACTCATTCATTAGCACAAAATAGAAGTCAAATTATTAAAAAAGTTAAAATATAAGAAATGTTACTGTCTAAAACAATGAAAGAAAAACTGAACTCATCCTGATTCAGTTTAGCAATATAAAAAGATGATTATACAAATAGATAATATAATTTTGAGGGCTGGAGAGGTGGCTCAGGGGTTAAGCCTATGCCCTGCAGGTGGAAGGTCCTGAGTTTGGATCCTAGGCCCCACGTATAGACGCCAGGCAGAAGCAGGGGCGGCTGTATTTCTGTTCCTGGTAGGGCGGAGCCTGTGAATCCTGGGGCAGAGTAAACAGGAGGAGGTAGAGGTGGTCATGGTGGTTCCGGAAATCACCCGTAGTTCTACACACACACACATACATGCACACATGCACAATTGAATAAATAATAAAAATTAAAAAAAACAAATAGATAATATACTCTCAATTCCAGAACTTAAAAAAAACTGATATTTGAAAGGAACTAAATCAGAAATTTTTATTGAATGGATGGAAAAAAAGAAAGGAGATACTAGAACACAGATTAATAAATTCAATTATATTAGAAAGAAATAATCCTTCTGAAAGAAAAAATAAAACATGGATTTTATAGCTAATAGGCACGAAATGGATACATTTTCTCACTTTTCAATTAATATATTGAATCTGAAATGCAGTTACATTTAGGACACGGACATTGAGGAAGATATTAGACTCAAACTGATAAATGAAAATGTTCTCTCTCTCTCTCTCTCTCTTTCTCTCTCTATCTATCTCTTTCTCTGTCCAAAAACATACTTATACACAAACAGAAAAACACAGATACATAAGGAGGATTGGCCAATAAACAAATGATTAAAAGGCAGAGGACTATCATAAATACTTACAGCTCAATGATCTTAGACATCAAGAGTGCAATAGAAATTCAACTTATATATTTTTCTTATATTTTTCTAATTCTCATGCTCTGTCAAAAACATAAAGCCCAGAATGTAATGACAAAAATATTTTCATATTTACAAGGGAAACAGTACAACTTACCTTATAGGTCAGAAAAATTATTTAAAGTGAAAAATTCAGGATATATTTCAATATGATAAAAGTATATATCTGATGATTTAAGAAGTTTAGAAAACCATACATGTGATTAAAACATTGTTATCTCAATGTGAACATCATTAATAAAAAATTGAAATCAGTATATGTGACATCTTACAAGTGTGAAAACTGCAGATAAATCACACTAATGTCTGAATATCATAAAATAGAATGAATGAAACAATTTCTTTGAAATGCTGAAAAGAAAAACAACTGCACAAAAATCTTGTAAACAAAAAATCCATTTTTAACTTAAGAATATAACATTCTAAACAAAACATGAATTCTCCATAATAAAAAACAAATATTAGCATCTTTACACATTGGGAAGTAAAAACAAAAATTTTTTTTTCAGCACACCTACATTATAGGACATGTTGAAGGAATCTGTTTTTTACTGATTGAAAACTTAATCTGAAACTTAACAACTAATCTTTAGGAAGGAAAGAACTTTAAAGAATTTAATGAGGGGCTGGAGAGGTGGCTCAGGGGTTAAGCCTCCGCCTTGCAGGCGGAGGGTCCAGAATTCTGATCCTAGACCCCATGTATAGACGCCAGGCGGAAGAAGGATAGTCTGCGTTTCTGGTCCTGGTAGGGCGGAGCCTGTGAATCCCCAGGCAGAGTAAACAAGGAGGAGGTGGAGGCGTCCATGGTGGTTCCCGAATTCGCCCGTGGTTCTACACACACCCATACATACACATACATACACATACATACACACGCACAATTGAATAAATAATAATAAAAAATTAAAAAAAAGAATTTAATGAAGCAATAGTATGCATAGAAGCAAAAAAAATTTATGTGTTCATGAGTCGTGTTGTCTGGATGACCTTTGCATTTGCAGTGATTTTGTAGGGGGATTTGCATATTTCTAATGTATATATGGTACACATTCTACACGTTCATAAATGTACACACATGCCTTGAGCTTGTATACACATACATGTGGAGGCTAGAAGTTGAAATTTGTATCTTGTTCTAACACATTCCACTTTAAACTTTGAATTAGAATTTTACACTGAACCTGGATTTCACTAATTAAGCAAGACCAATTGGCCACCAAGCTCCAGGTATACAATTTTCTCCTCCTTTCAGGCTTTAGTATCACAGGTGCATACCAGCATGGTTTTTATGCAGGTGATCCAAACTCAGATATGCATGTTTCCACAGTATTTACTTCATAGATTCAGCCATTTCCCCAGCCCCTGTCAGTTGATGACTTGAAGACCCTGTGGGTGACATTATTCCCTGGTAAGAAAGGTAAGATGGACAGAACTGGTTCAGCAGTTTTATATACTTTGACAGACCCTAAGTCAATTGAGTAGGTTTGCTCCTCTCTCAACAATTCCTGTGGATATGATTTGGCTAATTTACTTAACCTATGATGTTACCATGTACTTTCAAAGCAAACTATACTATGAAATGTAGTCAGAATCACAAGAGAGAATAAAACCCCTTATTCTACTAAGATCTGGTTGTATATTTATTATCAGAATGAAGACAAATTGTGACACAATTGATCAATAAGTTACACTAGGTTAGGATCTAAGAAGATATAAATTAAATGCAAAATTTTAACATCTCTCCTGCAATTTTGTAAATATCCTGAAGGATAATGAGATATATTCTCAGATATAAGTGACAAATTGTTAGGCAAAGTGAAAGTAGAAAATTCAATATATTTTCTTTATAGGACAAAAACACACTGCAAATAAATTATGGATGCATGGGTAGGACTTGTAATTGTAAACTATAAAAAGTATAGGTATTACTGATTGTGTTTATATTGGATCAGCACAATTTTAGCCAAGAATTGTAATAAATAAACAAGGTCCTTAATGTCATTGGAAATGTCAATAAGCAAAAAAAAATCAATGCAAAATGTTTAAACATTATAAAATGTAACCTCAAAATCCGGAGAAAATCTTAGAAGAAAAAATACTTGACCACAGTTAGAAATTTGTCACTACTCACAGTCATTAGTAGAATGCATGTAGGCTTCAGTAGAATGATAGATGTAAACTATCAGCATCCTTAAAGTGGATTCTTTGTTAGTTGAGAAGACTTTATAAACATAATAAAATATGTATGCCTCATGTTACTGGTGCATTCCTCGAGTCTTGCTACTCTACAGAACTGAACTTACACTTAATGCACTTCAAAGGGATGTAGTACAAAGTGTGCTTTAAGCATGTCACAGAATGCAGCATAAAATACAGAAATGAATAGCACAAGTATGTGAGAGTAAGAAATTTAGAATGGTTAGCAGGTTAAAGTAAATTACAAAAATGACAGTAAAAATATATTAAGTCAAATGAGAGCAGTTTTAAAGAGAAACACATCAATTAAGTGTAGATGTCCAAGAGAAGAAAGGCCTCAGTTAGTAATCTGATAATGCTTTTCAAGCTATAGAAACAGGATTGCCTTCCCAAAGAAAGTAAATTCATTTTCTGGGAAATGCTTTGCTCTGGAACTGTATGGACACATAGAACTTATCCACTTAGTTTAGATTCTAATATGCAGATTTAACAAAACTAACATAAAGTGATTTAATTTTATTTTTAAAGGGATGACACAGTGATTAAAGCTTTTAATATTTTTCAAATTGACATGGGGTTTTATGAAATACAAATACATACTAAATTATGATAATAATCTGTTCTTTGTATTTTCCTCTATGCTAATCATGAACTATGCATGTTTAAGGCTGTATCTTGCTTTTTACTTTTCCGAAATAAAGTTAATTATTTTAAATTATCTTGAAATACATGACTCATGAGCTTGGAAATATCAATTTTTTATTCTACTTCTTGATTTAATTTTATTTAGTTATTTATATATTATAGGGAGTATTTTGAGAGATACCTTTCAATACAAATTACTGTGACACTGATTCTGTGAGATGTTCTAGTTTATAATCCAGATTATAGATTTATAATAGTATGAAATATTACAAAACTGTTGTGCTGATATGCTGATAACAGTAGCAATATACTTTAGATTATTAAGGCAAACCACTCAAAAGACCTATCTTTATTCTTCAAATGTCTCATTAACATTTTGAATATGGTATTCTTATCATTCTTGCCCTCAAGTATACATATGTCCATGTTAATATAGATGCCTATATATCTATGTTAAATCTTTTATCTGCATGTATTTAGAGAGTGAATTTAGCTCCATCATGTTATTTGATATGTTTGATTTATATGTTTATTAAAATATATGTAAGGCTCATACAAATATATTCTCTGTATTGATAGTTGGAATACTTGACACCAAAAGGGAATCCAGGGAGGGGTGGAAGGAGGGAGGGGAATGGGGTACCTATCAAGTTTGTATGAGTGGAAAAAATAAATTAAAAAAAAAAAGAAACATGAGAAGAGTAACGTCTTAAAAAAGTAGCTCAGCATCTCAGAAATGCTTCTTGTAACCAGCTTTTATAACCATCTTTGCTTGGGCAGCCACAGGATTCATGACCATGAGGAGGCTGGTTTTTTACAGCAAGATGGTTCCACAGCACCTGGAGTAATATGAATATTCATTCCTATTCAACAAAGAGGAGAGCTGTGATTGTGAATTTCTGTTACAGGATGCTCTATTTACAGGAGAACTCAGCAAAAGAAACCTCTCTGTTATTGGTTGATATTATTGTTAGCTCCATGATTCCAAGATAATAAGAACAGTTTTAAACTAATCAAGTGGAATGTAATAGATGTCAGGTATCTCAGTAAAATGTTTCTTTGTGTTACACAATAAAAGACAACTGTTTCAATGAATAATGAGGTAAGACTCATTAAATCAATGAATTTCTAACATTGTCTGGATTTTACGATATCCTTCAGAGATCCTATGTGGTATGCAAACAGTTCTTTAAATTATTGCTATTAATCTGAGAACTTTTTGTACTGAAAAGTTTTATTTTTCTACATTAATTCTGTATAACATGTTAAGAAGCTAGAAATTAAATAATAAGTATATATGTTATTTTCAATTAAGATGGAAGAAATACCTCTAATTTTCATCCTAATTATCAGGTAAGATAAAAAACTAGGGGCTGGAGGGTGGCATAGGGGTTAAGCCTCTGCCTTGCAAGCAGAACGTCCTGTGTTCGGATCCTAGACCCCACGTATAGACGCCATGCGGAAACCGGGGCGGCCTGCGTTTCCGGTCCTGGAAAGCCGGAGCCTGTGAATCCCGGGGCAGAGTAAACAAGGAGGAGGTGGAGGTGTCCATGGTGGTTCCCGAATTCGTCTGTGGTTCTACACACACACATACACACACACACACACACACACACACACACACACACAAGCACACACATGTATACACGCACAATTTAATAAATAATAAAATAATAATAAAAAACAAAAATTTTGGGCTGGAGAGGTGGCTCAGGAGTTAAGCTTCTGCCTTGCAGGCAGAAGGTCCTGAGTTCGGATCCTAGACCCCACGTATAGACGCCGTGCGGAAACCGGGGCGGCCTGCGTTTCCGGTCCTGGAAAGCCGGAGCCTGTGAATCCCGGGGCAGAGTAAACAAGAAGGAGGTGGAGGTGTCCATGGTGGTTCCCGAATTCGTCCGTGGTTCTACACACACATACATACACACACATACATACACACACGGCGCACACACGCACATGCACACAATTGAATAAATAAATAAAAGTTTCAAAAATATAACAAACTAATCAATATTAATATTAGGACTTTATAAACTTAAATTTCTTGTGGTGGAGAGATGATGGCTCAGGGATCAAGATTTGCTTTTCAAGCAAGAGGACTTAAGTTCAAATGCTGAATCCCAAGTAAAATTGTTAAACAAAAATGGGTGTGGGGAAGCAATATGGCTGTACATGAGTCCAAAACATTCTCAAAGTCACCCTTAGGCCTCTACAGACATATACAGTGTCCTTTTCTATAAACACACAGAAAAAAATGCTAAATTTCTTGATGTGATTAATGTTTCTATGTTGTTAATATAGCTCCAAAATTCTATGATTCTGTAACATATTTTAACTACACTCCTAAATATGATATGCTCAAAGAAAAATCTCATTGCTTTTTGACATGTTAGAATACCATAATCCAGAGTTCATATGTGTGTACTTTCTTGGGTTATATAATATAAATATCAGAATTTATGTTTTATTGTTAATTTACTAAAACAAGAAACAGAGACAATCACATAGAAATATTTCAAGTGTTAATTAAGAGGTTATTTTACAAGAACAGTGGATATGTATACACATGTAAGCATAATAATGGCTAAAAAGAAATGAAAGCTTAGAATACTGTAGCACATAACAGCTTAGGTTGCTGAGTGACTGCTTCAGGTATTACTATGCCATAAAATATTGACCTCGCCTAAATAACACAATTTTTAAAGTTACACTTCTAAATTTGTGATTTGTGTTGCTACTCTTCTATATTTTACATCGAGAAATGATTTTCAGGCTGATGAGGTGTATAAATAGACATTCTGTTCACAATGACTGATGAGTAGATATAGTAATAGTTGTCCTTTGATTTATATAGCCGAATAATTGATTTTCTTGATGAATAAACTAGTGTTCATGTATTAAATACTTATAAATATGCTGATGCACTCTTCCATATTCGTGATTTAATGTTGGTGAATATGCAATTTCTATGATCTGTTATAAGCAAATTGCACTTCTGAAACTAATATTGGACTTGAGATGTTTCTAATTGAAGATATATTTCTGTTTTACGTGTGTGTGTGTGTGACCAGAAACACAATTCAGTTTATGAACAAAAAGGATAATCAAATGAATGAGGAAAATGACCTAATTATACATTGATAAATTATCATTTTTATTAGCTTGTTCAGGTTTTCATGTCAGGCTTATGAATAAAAATATTTTTCTTTCACAACAAAAATGGAAAATATGCACATTCCCTTTTATACAAATAGCCATTGAACCATGTGCACTTCAGTATCTGAACAAAATCTCATTATTACTCAAGTCTTAAAATAGGAAAGTGTAGCAGTGAAAGACCTCGCCATTTTTATTTTCAGAATCATTGACATTGCTCAGTCCTTCTTGGTCTATGTCAAGCTCGCATCAACTTGAATGAATTTCATTTTCAGTCTCAAATATCAATGAATCAGAAGACTGCTTCTAACCAATTCATGACAGGGGCTGTCATAGTTTTTGCATCATCAAATACTTCTCTTTGAAATTTTTTATTCTGATATTCTTATTATTGTACTTTTTAAATTATATTTTGTTAGCATGCATAATTCTATAGATTTATGGAATATTGTGTAGTATTTGTAATAATAATTAATTTGTAATAAATAATAATTTGTAATAAGAGTAATACATTATCTCAAATTTTATCACTCTCTTTGATGAGAATATTCAAAATTCTTTCCTTCTATTTTGACTATACAGAATAAATTTTCACTAGATATAAGCATCTTGCTATGCAATGTCAGGATACAATTCATTTATCATATTTAAAAAAACATTTTTAACACTCCTTTCTTACATTTCTTTTGATTAGTTACTTCCTCTATGGAATCACATATACTTTTGGTTCATTAAGGGGACCATGTATTATATGTCTTTCTGTGCCTATTTTGTTTCCTTTATTTTCATAGTTTAAAATGTGTCCCCCACAGGCTCAAGTATTTGGGAAAATCATAGCATCTTTAGGAGGTAGCAACTTACTGGAAGAAGGCAGTCACAGGAGGCGAGCCTTACGTTTGGTTAGACCCACCTTGCTCAAGTATGTGAGCTTGATCTTGCAGCTGGCAGTCTTGCAGCTCTCAGCATCTATTTAGAGAAATTGGTACCAGAGAAGTGAGTCAGGTATTGCCATATGAGACAAAGAGATTCTGGTACCAAAAACTGAAGTCTTTGTTGTGAAGCTGAGAGAAGGTGGTACCCAGCAATATGGCCATTGCTATGATGTGGCTAGTATGTCTTTGGAAATGTTTCTTGAGAGAAATATGGAGCACTTTGGGACTTTGTGCTTACAAAGCCTTTGCATCTTGGAGATGTGGACCTAAGTGGCCATTTTAGTGAGAGCTTTGAAGTACTGATGCTATTAGAGATGCAGACAGTGGAAGACAAGCTTGTGATGGTCCAGAGGAGAGCAGAGACTGTGTTAGAAACTTGACGAGTGGCAAATGGAGAGGAGGAACTGAAGTCCTTTGGAACTGTGATGATTTTAACAATAACCTCATCTATTGGACATGGAGCTGCAGGATTTGGAGTTTGTTCTGTTGGTTTTCCATCTTTGTCCTGGGTATGTGTTGCAGTTCACCTACATTGTTGCTGATAAATGAAAATCAAACTGCTTAGGGAACAAGGGGTTTAGTCCAGTTACAGTTCTCAGTCCAGCTTGACAGGAGAGCTACACCAACTCAAGGGCCCAGGGAACTGGCCACACTATCACCACATAAGAGCTGAGAGAAGGACAATCCTTACTTGCCAGACACATGGTGCCCAAGTGTACTCAAGGATGCAACTTTCTCAACCAGCTCTCTGTGATTTATTCCAGGGCTTAATCCCACCCACCACAGGCTGGGCCTTCCCCATCAGCTAAGCAATCAACTACAGGTTCGCTCTGGACTTAACTACTAATTCTCTATAAATTGCTCAGAGCTCAAATCCTCAACACTCAAGTTGACACCTGTGCCTAACCATGACAGTATGCCCCTATTTGTATCTTTTAGAATCATAATATCTGTTTTGTGCCATTGTATGTTTAAATATAAAACGTGTCTCTTGATTTTACAGGAGGCTTTGGACTTTGTACTTTTGGAGTGTTTTGGGACTACTGATGCAGTCTATGTTGGAATTTTTAAAATCGGACTGAGTACTTTTTAAATGAAGAGATGGCAATGAATCTGTGGGCGTCAAGAGTGGAATGTCATCATTTCAATGTGTCACCCACAAGCTCATGTATTCGAGAAGGTCATGGTAATTTTAGAAGGTGGAGCCTTGCTGGGAAAAGGCAGTCACAAGGTTTGGGCCTTGAAGTTGGTTAGCCCCACATTGCTTGAGAATGTGAGTCTGCTCTTGCAGCTGGCAGTTTAGCAGCTCTCTCACTCCTCCAGCTTTCACCAGCCAACCATGTTTTTTTCACCATAGTGAACTATTTCTCCTCTCTAGAATCCTAAGCTGAATAAATCTCCCTGTCTCCCACTAAATTAGTAGACTTTGGGTGTTCTCTCATACCAAAAAACAAGATTAACCAATATATTTATGTCAGTTAATATATTAATCATAGGAATTTGCTCATCTTTGTTTTACTTATAGGTAGAAAATAAGAGGTGTTTCCAACAAAGAAGAAAAGCAGTGTCTCTGAATTTACATGTCATTAGAAAATAGTGCAGAATGTCAGAATATAGTGGTTATTTATTCAGCTGTCATATTGTTTTAATACCAAATTTCTGTGGGATGAAAAAGTATATGCCATAAACATTAGGAGGAAAATGGTTTTATTCATGTTCATGACTATAGGTTATAGTCAATCTCCTTGACATGTCAGTGATACCAGTATCAGTGGTCAAAGGTACTGGACACGCCATGCCTACAGAAAGAGCTGAAACAATACCATACTTTCCATATTGCCAGACTACCAACTTGCCAACTAGTCTTCTCTTCATCATATTCATTTTACCACAGATCAATTCCTCACACTGTGGCCGAGAATGTCTCACATCTATTAGAGTCCTATAGGTTTCATCAGAGGACTGTCTCAACAAAGAAATTCCTCATAGGTATGTACAAGAGCTAAACTCTTAATCATCATCTTGACAACTTAAAATAACTGCATATATAAAAATGTTATAATAAATACATTTTAGCATTTTTTATGTTTTGTGATGTTTATTCACACTAGAAGGCGCATCAATGACAGACCAAAATAATAATTTCACTAAAAATCATATTAGTTCCTTAGATTTCTTACAATAGTAAGGTGAGGCCTTTCTTATGTCGCTAAATAATTAGAAGGCAGCTGTGACAGTGGATCTATTCCCAAAGCTCTCAGCAAGGTTATTGGCAACTTGACAAGTCAATATGTGTCCTCTAGCTAGCAGTTCTTACTACCTATATGATCTTACAGAAGGAGGAGTCTAGTAAACTTTTAAATTTCAGATAATTCTGAGACTCATGAATGGCTTATTTCCTGTACTTTAATGTGCATATCCTGTGGGTGGATTTTATGGAATGTATGTGTCTCAAATTTATGCAAAATATTTTATATATATATATAACATAATATTTTATTCAAAATAACTTATGAGTATATACTTGAATATATATATAAAAGATAAGGAAAAAATAAATAGTAAATCAGAGACATATATTATATCCACTGCTTACCAGAATCTGTTACAAGTTTTATATAAGGATACAGAACATGTCTAAACTCATGTAGTTAACAGGATTTAATTAAGATTTCAATATAAAAAGGCATATTTTCATCATTCTGTAAAATTTGAGTTTATTTAGCATACTTCAATGAATTTGGGGGATTGATACAAAATTTCATATAAATTAGCTCTCTATCGAGTTTTTTGATGTCCTATGTACCTATTATAATAGGGAAAACAAGATTCAAAGTACTTTTTTGATAATAAAAAGTAAAAACTAATGATAATAGTTATGATGATAATTATAGTAAATTAAACCTCAGTAAGTTTCTTGTGTATGTATTAACTAAATGAAATACAATTATCATTAAAAGAAATGTTCTGGATGTCTTTACATACAAATAAGTAAGTTTATTATTTTCTCTATATTCATTTTCTCATTGAATAGGCAGAAACTTTTTATTGACATAAGCTCTTAATTTTATGGAAATAGTTAATCAACAGTAACACATGTGATTTATAAAGTACTTCATTATACATTTCTATAATGCATAAGAAAATAATAGAACATACTAAAACATGTGCTTAGTATCAGCTGAAATACAATACTTTCAGTTGAAATTATTTTTTATATTATAGTCATGGAAATACTAAGCAATTTTCTTTAAAAAATTATTACTGACTACCTAAATATACCATATTTTTATTATTTTTTTATTTTTTTAATATACCATATGTTAAAAAGAAATTTGTCACTCCATTTTGGTTAATAAATTTTTGGTTTCTAGTTTAACACTTTCTATATATCTAATTTCTATTAACCTGGGAGATGAAGGATATTGTCAGTTTTCAGACACTATAAAATAAGAGTTTAGATTGTGTTGATAAATCAGAGTTGACATATTTGTTATGTATACCACACAAGGAAACTTATATAAAGTGCTTAGTTCCTTTCAGTTAACATTGTAACTTATTTCCCATAATCAAGACATGACATTATGTAGCTTTTGTGTAGAGGGCAATTATGGCAATATAATAAATGATAATAGTTTTAATTGCAGAATCTCAAAATTCACAGCTTAAAAAGAAGAAAAGATAGCATGGAGAAATGTAGCAGTTTAGATTACTTCTTTATATTTTATAAATATAGATTTTATTTGAAAAGTATGTAATAAAATGAAAGAACAACCATATTAGTACACATGGTCAAAACACTGAGTAAAATCTGTTGGTTTAGAGACTCATTCATTGTATTCATTGTGTATCAGACACACAAGTACTAGTATGAGATAATTTAGGAATATGTAGTTTATAATTTGATATTCATAACTCTTATCATTTGTGTATTTTAACTCATAACACAATTTTATTTTATGACCAATTATGTATAAGTTATTTTTAAGGTTAATTTACACATAAATCAGAAATGACTCAGTGAATAAAAACTAACAAAGGTGCTACAACTTATTCACAGTTCAGTATGGGACAAAATGTGATATAAAGAACATTTATGTAAACCTATTATATTTCCAGTAACTTCATACAAATGAGCTTCTAATCTGTTTTTCTCTTTGATTTCTGGATATACACCTTACAATTTAGCCCTTCCTGAAGATCTTTCTTAATTAATTAATTTATTCATAAACAGACTGGGTTTATATCTTTGCCATAATCCCCCCTCACTACCCACCCAGTTTATTCCTCCTCTTCCACCCTTCTACCCCTTCCCCTCCCTTCACCTATCCTGCTCTGTCCCACCCTTACTCCTCTGTGTGTCCCTCTGTGAATCACAGGACTCCTTTTGAGGTGCCTGTGTTGATATGAGAGTCATATTTCTGTTGAACTTTATGTGTCTCTTCAGTGGGTAGAATCTAAGTGGGAAGATATATATTATTTTTCATGAGACTGACCCCTGTGGTGTAAGCGTCATTCCTTAAAGATCTGGAAACCAAAGAAAATATGACCATTGCCTAATATTCTACAGTTTGTTAAAGGAGAAATGTTCATTCATTTTTAAAATTTTTAAATTATTAAATTTATTTTTACATTCCTAGGTATTCAAACTCAATGAATACTCTATCCTTCCCCCTCTATCCTCTCTCCACACTCTAACCTCTCTCCACCCTGCCCTCCCACTTTCCCTGTTCCCTCCTTCCCTACTTTCTTCCCAATTCCCTTCCTTCCTCCTCCTTCCCCTTTCTTGGTGTATCCACCTGCTCCTACCACGTTCCTGTCCATCAACTTATATGGGCCCACAATTCCCTCTGAATCATTTATTCTGGTGGAGATTCAGGCCTCTGTGGCAGACCAGGTGCCCCTCCTTGGGCTGCCCCCTAATATGGAAACTCCTCTATACCTATCTAATCTCTTGTCCCCTAAAGAACTTATTGCCTGAAACCATCTCCCCTGAGATCCTCTTTAGTCTATAGGAGCATATTGATGTGTCAGTCATTGTTTAGGTCTGATAAGGTCAAATATCATTGCAGTGAGTTCCTGGCTGCTGCAGCTCTATTTTGAGTGGAGTTTTATGTCTAGTAGTGGAGCTTCACATCTTTAGGCTCTCTTAACTTCTTATAAGGCTAGAGGTTGACAGTGCTACCAGAGTCCTTGGCCAGAGACTTAACTCTGCTAGTACCAAAATCTTAATGGAAAGTAACAGCTAATTTCAGTAAGATATATACAATTTTGAAAAAAATGCTACTTTATCAAAAGTTTTAAAGAATTACATTAGCTTCCCCTAATTCCACAGCCTTGAAAAGTGCTAAATTTTTAGATTATTTATTTATTTATTTTTCTGATCATACAAATTTAATAGGTACCCGTCTTCTCCTTCCCTCCACCCCTTCCCAGTCCCCCTTGCTCCCTGCCCCCTTTTCCTCCTTCCTAAAATTTTGAAAATATATGCAGAATGTGATAGTCATCAAAATAATACAAAAGAATTCTCACATCTGCTGGACTCAGAGTCAATAAAACACAAGGAAATTGGACTTTATTGTGCTGCTTCCCACCAACACAAGCAATTTGTAGGCAGGAAGGAATTGAAGCACATTGGCTGCAGACAAATTGCAGAGGAAATAATCCGAAGTTCACATTTAAAGATCTTGGTGGGTTTTGTGAAGTTAAATGCATTTGTGTCTTATTAAGCAGCTTCAAATAGGGCTGCCAGGCACTTTGTTCTCGCTTTACAGGGAGCCCTGGAGACATTCTTGTGCTGTAAAAAGATTTGTCAGTGCAACATTGTCTGGTAAATTTCCACTTAAGACAATGAAAGAAATAAAGGAGATTTTGAAGTATGCTGTAAAGGAAAGAAAGCAGTCATATAGTGCTTTATTTACCTAATCAGGATATTAGAAATTAATCAGTACATAAACATTACAAGCCAATTTTCTCCTGGGGATTTGAAATGAACAGCTGGAATGCAAACTTTGCATGTTAAAACACAATTTTTAGATATTAATTTGTTTCTAATATTAGTGAAGAAATATTTAGATGTGAAGTGACCAATTTTGCTGCAATGGTTATTTATAGTTTGATTTTAAATAACATCTTTAGAATTGTACAATTTGAAATTCATATTTGATTAATTTTTTGGAATCAGAATTAAAAAGCCTCTACTTGATTTCCAACAAAACAAATATGTCATTGCAAGAGATGACAATGATTTCTAAATAAATTAAAGAAATAATTTAATTTTTATTAAAGCAAAAGTATGAATGAATGCACACAAGTAATACAAAATATTAAATTTTGTGAGTGTCATAAATTCTTTCACATTTTGTTGCGACATTGCTTTCACATGTAAACAGATTCAGATGGACTCCAACTCATGTTCCTCCCACCTTCATATCCAAGTAATGGGATGATAGTCATGAGTCAGCACACATAGAAAATGCTTTGTGACACCAAATATTGAACATGGGTCTGTTGGAATCCTACAAGTGTTCTTCTACTAAGCCATCAAACAGTGTCCAGAAACACTTAAATATACTCATGATCTTTATTTTGGAGAGCATAGAAAACATTAAAAATCGTAAATTTATTAGGTTAAACAGAATGTCATATGTCTACATAGACCATGTTCAGTGACATCTGACTCACTGATGCAGAAGAACATCTTTACTTATGAATTTTCTACATTTTCTAATTTGAGAAATATATATTCATTTTCTATTACAAGTATTAACAAAAAATAGCCATTGACTGTAAATACATACATTGATTGCAGTTCTTTTCTGATTGAATTTAGAATATAATTATTTAAATTATAAAATTAATAAAGACATGATAGCAATAAGAGAAAGGTGAGGAAGGAGAAAAAGTAGTAAATTGATACTGAGTAATAAGGCTATGGAAATGACAAGAATATGTATGCAAAATTCACAAAAGAAGAGTACCATTCTAGCAATTACTCACATGAAGCATAATGCACTTATCCTGAATGATAGTATATTTTTTCATTAATAAACAAGGTACTGAAAATTATCTGGGATATTGCTAGCTGTCAACAAACTGCAAACCATTTACATTAGCAGAACCCTCATAAACAAGCTGAGTTACTTGGATCAATATATGTGAATAGCCTTTGTTTTCCACAGAGTTCAATTAACAAAACCAAGAAATTGGTCCCTAGATCTCTGAAATCTAATCTTGGCAATATTATTATTTTGAAAATGCTCTACATTCCTATTTGGAACCTTTTTTTGTGAAAGAAAGTATAAAAAGAAAAATGAAGAGAACATTTTACTCAGTGAGAGAAAAATAATAAAGGAAGAATGAAGGGAATTGGGTAGGCTGATTGTCAAAGTTTCAGTGAAAAGCCCAGGGATCGAGGCTTTCTGAATTGTACTTGGAAACAGTCTCTTAAAGTTAATGGCATGTTATTTTGTTTTTCATTGAAATTATCAGAATGTCTACATATAATACTTTAGAGCTTAGCTCACAATATAGACATAAATATAATAAGCCAACCTGATTATAAATAAGAGGGCTTAGTACTGTCAGCTCAGAAAGCAAAATAGAAAAAAATAGCACCCTAGAATTTTTATTTTTAAACTTCTAAGTATTGTGAAAGCTAATGTGAAAGACAATTTCAGAAATACAATGTAGAAGAAAGGAATGTAGCCTTAAGAACAGGAACTTTGCATTTGCAATACTTCCTGTAGTATAAAATTCTAAGTCTTATTTATGTCTTCAAAGAAGTTATTCAGAAGAAATGAAGCCTGATAATATTTAACATGTTTTTCAAAACTTCATATGCTTTTAATCATTACAATAACTTACTGAGGTCAATACTCTTGAGTTCATTTTTGTGTGGAACATCTGACAAATTTAGAAAACAGTGCCCTTATTGGAAATTTCAAAATGCTCGGTTTTTCTCCAGTGCTATGACATGCCATGATTTATGGCTGATTGACAAGGAATCACTCTTGTTTCCTTTGGTAAGAGAAAAAGTAGCATGATAGAAACTATGACTGAACACATGAATACCTGAGATAAAGCACAGGGATTGTGTAATTATTCTAATGGGGCACAATGCAAGCTTAACAACAAAGTGCTACTTAAAATTGGCTTAGTAATGCCAAGGGCACTAAAGGGAGAAAGAAACAAATCATGAATAAATGTACCAAGAAATAATGTTTCATTAAAAGCCAATCTGTGTGGTCCCCGAATGCGCCGCCCGCTCCCCGCTTGGCCAGCACCCCAGGTCCAGAGTGAAGAATTCTGCAATCAAGATCAGCCCCACTGCCTCTCTGGCCCACCAGGGACCCACGCACGTGGTCTACAGAAGACACACTGCTACTCAGAATTCAATAGAGCAAAAATGCCAACCCAGACTGATATACCCGGCAAAACTATCTCTCATGATCAAGGGAGAAAGAAAAATTTTCTAGCACAAAATCAGGCCTTCAAAAATTGCGAGAAATGATACGCAAACTTGAAGAAAAGAACTAGCATATCCAGGAGGACAGAAGGGAAGTATAATACCACAAAAATATAAATGTAAAACAATAAGCTTACAAAATCCACTAAACATAAAAAATGTCCAGAATTAAAAATAATTTCTCCATTATAACATTAAATGTCAATGGTATTAACTCACCGATTAAGAGACACACAGATTACAAACTTGGATTAAAAATCACAACCCATCAATCTGTTGCCTTCAGGAAACTCATCTCACCACAAAAGATAGGCACATCCTAAAAATAAAAGGCTGGTCAAAAATTCAGCAAGCTGATAGAATTAGGAAACAGGCAGGGGTAGCCATTATGCTGTCGGACAACATGGACTTCAAAGCCAAAAAAATTGTAGGAGACAGAGATGGATACTACATTTTAATCACAGGTACAATTCACCAAAAAGACTTCACAATACTAAACATACATGCACCCAATACAGGCCCCTCCACATTCATTAAGAAAATCCTACAGCATCAAAAGGGAGAAATCAACCCCCAAATGATAATTCTTGGGAATTTCAACTAAGCCCTCTCAACATGGGATAGATCAACAGGTCAAAAGCTTAACAGAGACCCTTTGGAGCTTAACCAAACCCTTACTGAAATGGACCTTACAGATCTCTATCGAACTTTTCACCCACACACCAAAGAATACACATTTTTCTCAGCAGCACACGGAACTTTCTCCAAAATAGATCACATATTGGGCCACAAAAATGAATCTTCACATATACAGGAAATTTGAAATTCTAGCCTGTGCCCTATCAGACCACCACGGCCTAAAGCTGGACAATTCACAACACAACAAAAGAGAGAAAATACACTAACTCCTAGAAACTTAACACTATGATGCTGAATGAGAACTGGATTCAGGAAAAAATTAAAAAGGAAATTCAAGATTTCCTGAATGATAATGAAAATGCAACTTACCAAAATCTCTGGGACACAATGAAAGCTGTTCTAAGAGGTAAGTTCATAGCTCTTAATGCCTACATCAAAAAAATGGAAACATCAGAAAAAAACACCTGAACAATGCAGCTTTTGTTTTAAAAAAACTAGTGCAATCTGATCCCAAAAGCAGTAGAGGAGAGGAGATTAGCAAAATAAGAGGAGAAATATCTGAAATCGAGATTAGGAAAACGATAGAGAAAATTAACCAGTCAAAAAGCTGGTTCTTTGAAAAAATCAATAAGATTGATACACCCCTAGCTAAATTAACCAAAAGCAAGAGAGAGAAAACCCAAATTAATAAAATTAGAAATGAAAATGGAGTTATCACTACTGATACCCAAGAAATACAGAGAATTACAACATCTTATTTCAAAAACTTGCACTCTGTGAAATATGACAACACAAAAGAGATGGCTGAATTTCAAAGTAAACACAACTTACCAAAATTGAATCAGGAAGTTGTGAATTATTTAAATAGTCCTATAACATATAAGGAAATTGCGGAAGTAATCTCGAATCCTCCCACCAAAAAATGTGCTGGACCAGATGGATTCAGCACAGAGTTCTACCAGACATTTAAGGAGTTAATAATACCAATACTCCTTAAACTGTTCCATCAAATACCAAAGGAAGGAACACTACCAAATTCCTTCTATGAAGCTAATATTGTTTTAATTCCAAACCTAATAAAGATACACTTAAAGAAAACTATAGGCCACTCTCTGATGAACACAGACGCAAAGATTCTCAACAAAGTCTTAGCAAATTGGATTCAAAAACATATCAAAAAGATCATTCATGGGGATCAAGTAGGCTTTATCCCTGGCACACAAGGTTGGTTCAACATACGCAAATCAATAAATTTAATTCATAATATAAAGCAGTCCAAAGTCCAAGACCACAAGATACTCTCGATAGATGCAGAAAAAGCTTTTGACAAGATCCAACAGCCTTTTATGATCAAAACGCTAGAGACAGTAGGAATGGAAGGAACTTTTATCAATATAATAAAAGCAGTATACAACAAGCCTACTGCAAGGATTATGCTCAATGGGGAACAATTAGAAGCATTGCCACTTTGATCAGGAACTAGACAAGGCTGTCCACTCTCACCACTTCTATTCAATATTGTACTTGAAGTGTTAGCTGAAGCCATAAGACAAGAAAGGGACATAAGAGGGATTCAAATTGGCAAGGAAGAAGTTAAGCTTTCCCTATTTGCAAATGACACGATCTTATACCTGAGTGATCCCAAAAAATCTACCAGGAAGCTCCTGGAACTAATGGAGAAGTTCAGCAGGGTGGCAGGATACAAAATAAATGTACAAAAATCAGTGGCTTTCCTATATTCCCAGAATGAAAGAAGTGAAAAAGCCTTGAGAGAAACAATCCCATTTACTATAGCCCCTAAAAAAATGAAACACCATGGTATAAACCTAACCAAGGAGGTAAAAGACCTTTACAATGAAAACTTTAAACTCCTCAAGAAAGAAATTGCAGAAGACACCAGAAGGTGGAAAGACCACCCTTGTTCCTGGATTGGTAGAATCAACATTGTAAAAATGACCATCCTACCAAAGGCAATATACAAATTCAATGCTATACCAATTAATATCCCAAAGTAATTCTTTAAAGAAGTTGACCAAACAATCTGAAATTCATATGGAGGCACAAAAGACCCAGGATAGCAAAGACAATCCTGAGTAACAAAAACACGGCTGAAGGTATCACCATACCAAATCTTAGTCTATACTACAAATCCATAGTTGTAAAAACAGCCTGGTACTGGCTCCAAAATAGACACACAGATCAATGGATAAGGCTTGAAGACCCAGATATAAGCTCAGAAAACTGTAGTCATTTGCTCTTTGACAAAGGTGCCCAAAAAATCCAATGGAAAAAGAAATGTATCTTCAACAAATGGTGCTGGCAAAACTGGATCTCCACATGTAGAAGATTAAAATTGGACCTGTACTTGTCACCTTGTACAAGACTTAATTCCAAATGGATCAAGGACCTTGATTTAAGGCCAGAGACTATAAAAACCATAGTTGAAAGGGTAGGGAATTCCCTTGAGCTGATTGGGCTAGGCCAAGTCTTCCTAAACAGACATCCAATGGCACAGTCACTGCTACAACTCTTAGCAGTTGGGATCTTGTGAAATTAAAGAGCTTCTGTTCAGATAAAGATAGTAACATGAGCTCAAAGGCAACTCACAAAATGGGAGAAAATCTTCACTAACCACATATCTGATAGAGCTCTATTATCCAGAGTACACAAAGAACTTAGAAAACTAAACGCCAAGGAAACCAATGGCCAAATTAAAAACCGGGGCCTGGAACTTGAAAGAAACTTTACTAGGGATGAAATTAAAATGTGTAACAAATATCTTTAAAAATGCTCCACTTCCTTAGCCATCAGGGAAATGCAAATCAAAACTTCCCTGAGATATCATCTCACCCCAGTCAGGATGGCAAAAAAATCCACAATACAAACAACAAATGCTAGAGAGGATGTGGAGAGAGGGGAACTCTGCTACATTGCTGGTGGGAATCAGGGTCATACAGCCACTCTGGCGAGCCATTTGGAGATTCTTAAAGAAATTAAAGATTGAAATGTCATATGACCCACGATTCCACTTTTGGGAATAACCCCCCATGCAGCAGAGGTTCATCTAGATAGCACAAGTGTGACCATGTTCATAGCAGCACTGTTTACAATAGCAAAGTCATGGAATCAACCCAAATGTCCAACGGTTGACTGAGTGGATATGGAAAAGTGGTACATCTATACAATGGAGTACTACTCAGCCATAAAAAAAGATGAATTACTGGAATTTGCCTGGAAATGGAGGTCATTAGAGATAAATATATTGAGTAAAGTATCCCAGACCCAGAAAATTAAGCACCGTATATATTCCCTAATAGGTGGCTCCTAGTACCAAACCCACCCAGCCCACCTAGAGACACTTGATGATAAATCTCTGTAATACAGTAATTGCAAAGAGTATGAACAGGCAGGATCGGGTAGGAGGGCCACACCAGAAACAAGGAGAGAGGGGATCATGTAACAGGGACCATGTAACAGCAGAGAAAATAGGCCTCCATCATGGACTGCGAGTAAGCAATGAGACATCTGGTTAAGTTCACAGACCTTTCGTTCCTTATCATCTACGACTGAGGGGGTATGATCTCACCAGAAGGGAAGGGCATATAATCTGGCAGATAATAAGTAACCATTTTGCAAATGGGTGATTGACCCCTCTCTCACTGTGGTTTCCTACCTTTATTTCATCTACTTTTGAATATACTCCTATATCAAGACTCTTGTTTAACGTTTTTTTTCTTTGGCCAGGGGGTGACTTCCAATACCCATCAGGATGGAGTGAAGGGCATTGCAGGAGCAGCAAAACTGGAAAAAAAAAATCAATAAACCATAATCCAGAATTTCAGAGACTCTATATCAACTACATGGAACTAGGCCAGCCTAATCTCTCCCCATCCAGAAGCTGAGGGAAATTTGTGAAGAGGGGGCGGTAAGATTGTAAGAGCACAAGGATGGGAGGAGCAATGATATGCAAGATACTCCACACAAGTTAGGGCCAAAGCAATCATAATTGGACTTTGCATGCCCTGTGCAATGTCCAACACACTATTGACCCCTCAAATTCTAGAATTTGCTAAAGGCACTAAGATCCTTTGAGGCAAGGGATTGACAGCTACAGTGATGTTCCTATGCTTAAGGAGAACACAGGAAACGGGCCCTTGGGAAATGTCACTGGGCCCTTGCACTTCATTGGAGAGGAGAACCCAGAGGAGAGTCTGGCATGCACATGAAAGGATGCTCTAGGGATGGGAGGGGGATGCACTGGGAGATAGGGAGGGAGGGGGGAGGGAAGGGGAGCATAGGGCTTTGGGAGATTGGAGGGAGGTAGGGGACCGGTGTACGTGTTAACGTTGTATGTGTAGAAATAAAATAAATAAATAAATGTTGTAATAAAATGAGCTGAATGTAACTAAAAAAAAATGCCAGCCTTAAGTGCTGATGTGGGTTTATTCCCCCTTTTTGTTTTTGTAATTGGGCCTTTAAGTACTGGTGGTTTCTTTCAATAATAGCTTGTCCTTGGGGATTATATGGGATTCCTGTGGTGTGAGTAACATGCCAAGTCTGAAAAAAGTTTTGTAAATTCTGATTAATAAAACAAGGGCCATTATCTGTCTTAATTTATTTTGGTAACCCTATGGTGGCAAAGCTTGTAAAATAATGTGATTGTGCATGTTTGGCCTTTTCCCCTGTATGTGCAGATGCCCAACATGCTTGAGAGAATGTATCTATGGAAACAAAGACACATTTAAGTTTAACAAATGGCGCACAATGAGTAACATCTGTTTGCCACAGCATGTTAGGTTTTAACTCTCCGGGATTAACCTCTGGTCCCTATAAGGGTGGGACTTGGAGAAAGGGTTGACATGATTTGCAGATTTGAATAATCTTTTCTAAGTCCTTCACAGGAACTTGAGGGAACCTGTGGAGGAAGCCCCTCCAATTAAGTTGAGTTAGGCCATGTAATTCAGAGACTTCCTGAACATTAAGAGCCCACATCTCTTGTGAAGCTAATTAATGAGGTAAAGCATTGCCCTGGGTTAGGAAGGTAGCATAAGCAGATACTGTTTTTCCCCCACCTGTGAATACATGTGGGGCATTTGGTATAAGTGTTTAAACAAAGAGTTTGGGCTCCTTGAGTGGTAAGTGTTGAAGGGGCATGACCTATTTAGATGGACCATAATGGCAGCTTATCTCCCTAGGTATCATTCTAATGCAAAAGCCAATCAGGGGTGATATTTACCTAGCGATTCTATATCACCCAGCCTATATGGAAAGACAATAGAGTCTGGATTTTTACATTAGTGTCTACATGTCTGTTCACATCCCTTATTTATCATATCTTCTAATTGATCTGGGCATTTTCCAGGGACATATGGCTCCATTGTAGAATTTCTCCAACCTGTGATAGAGCTGCTGTAAGGAACCCCCTTCCTGAAATTGGCCATAGGGCAATGGGTTTCCCATGATTATACCTAGCCAACTGAGCATCCCTAATGGCATCCTGAAACTGTTCAATTATCCGAAGGTGACTTTCCTGTAAAATAATTGTATCTCCACGTTGTCTGCGGGACAATAGGTTGAAAAGAGGGTTAAGGGCCTTGTTGGAGATCCCTACCCACAGCGTAAGCCAATTTATTTCTCCTAATACTTGTTATAAACTAGTGATAGTAATATCGTTAGGCACATTTATATATGGTCTGAGAGGTGATGCATAAGTGTCAAATGGTTCCTAAAACCTTAAAAGGAGGCACCTGTTGGACCTTATCAGGGCCGATACACAATTTTCCCCCTTTTAAATATTTAATCACTTCTTGCATAAGATATTGTAATTTAGTTGGATCTCTATGTGCAATGATAATGTCATCCATGTAAACATATGTAAGAACACCCATTTAATGAACGTGGGGCTGGAAAGCACCGCTTGGGCCATATCTGTCCAATCTTTAGCAGTGCAAGGTTGGTGAGATAAATCTTGAAGAAGGATCTCAACCCAAGTGGAATTTGGGACATCCTCTAGAACTGCCCTCTTTAATTCCTTTAAATCTTTAGCCTCCCAGGGATACCATACTGCAGGGCAATTACCCCCCACAGTTGACAGGATTGAGGTTGACAGCATAAGCTTGCACCTGATATGTCTCAGCACATGTGGGCTCCAGCTCCGGATTCCCTGCTCTAGCCTGATGAGGGCCAATGCGCTAACATGAAGTCAGGAGCTATCTTTATGAGACGGGCATATGGGGGGATCCTCCTCTAGATTACCCCCATCCCCTTCTCCCTTGAACAAGGTTAGGTCTGGATAAAGGGGGCCAAGTGCGGCTGACTCAAGATTCCTGTCTTTCCCTAGTGCTTCAGGCAAGATTACAATTTCACTTTTGCTTTCAACCCAGTGTTTCTGGGCTCTCTCTTCACTGAATTTGACCCAGTCCGCCTTATCCTCCTCTAGTTTGGGGGATGTAAGACCCTCCTTTTCTTTTTCTCCTTGTTCTTCTCTCTGATTTTCATCAACTATTTTTTTTGGAGAGTCCTGAAGGGCATCTGAGTGAAAGGACATCTTGAGAGCAGAGATTTTGATATAGAACCCTAAAGGTGGTTGCATGTTAAAATGGAGTTCCCTCTTTCTTGCTAAATTTTCTACTCTGGCTCATGTGGTCCAGGAAAAGAGATTAGAAGATGGGACCCAAGGGGCCAAATCAAGGACTGTTTGCCAGACCTTATCAATGCTAGAGTCTGAAATCTCTAAACCACAGCTTTTCAACATGAGTCTCAGTGCTTCAAGCGCTGGGTCAGGCATGGTCATTGCATTACCCATTCTAAAGGTCTCACTCACCTTGATAGACCACTTGTCTCCAACCCTTCCTGGAAGATGACCTCACATGGGGCACCAGATGTGTGGGGGTCGGCTTCTGGCTGCCAGGAAGGAGAGAGGTGAGTGCACTGCCTCCCCCTCCACCTCCCAGGTCCTGGAAGACAATCAGGTATGGCAGGGAGTTAAGTCGAAGCATGAATTCATTTATTGTCTGCAGCACAGCAGTTTATAAAGGCAAAAACTGCAAGGTGTGAAATGGGCAGCCAATCATATTAAAGATCAGCACAACATGCAGGCTTCACGGGTTACAGAACTCTTACATACCACTCAGGGTGCCCTGTGATGCAAACAGGGTTACACCCCGCACACTAGCTCCCAGCACCATCTTAAGCCCCATGTGCTTGTCTATGCCTTGTTCACTTCTTCCCAGTGCTGTCTTAGCCTCCATGTGCTGGGCTATACCTTGTTCCTCCCAGCGCCATCTTGCCTGGGCCAGACCAACAGAAACAATATTTGAAAGGTAAAAAATAAATACAAATCCCAAGTAAAAATGAAATAGTATTGTGAAAATGTGTTTTATTGACCATCTCCATATACTGTCTTTTCAGAAAGTTTTCTTTAGATCACCCACATTTAGTCAATTCACTCTGTCATTTCACTCTTGGAAAACTAATTCTGCCATTTAGTAAATTGTATCAAGTGCTAAATGTTCATTTTTCCCCTTGTACATATTTTTATCTCATTGAAATGGTAATCAACTGAATTAATCAAATTATCCACTGAATAATTAATGAAAAGATTGAATGCACAGTTTTTGTAACTTATTTAAGTAACATGTACAATTAAACTAAAAGCCATAGCCAATCAGAGGATGAAAATTATCTCATATTAATTGAATGATGTTATAAAGGTATTTGAGAGAAATAATAGTCTAATAAAATTTTACCTCGGAAATCTAATCTATTTTTAGAATGTTATGCATAAGATAAGAAACTGAGGATTATTGTCTGTGTTTTAAATATGAACTAAAATATAATTAACTTTGTATTCTGTAATTTACTTTATTAAACATTACCATATTAATATATATGATGTTATAGTATTCATTTTCTTTTGTTGACTTTCATTATATTTTGATGCTATTACCAAGGAGGCCTGATGCCTATGGATGTACCAATATCTGCCTGTATATCTTCCTAAACACTCACTCTTCCTCTCAATAACAAGGGCTGAAGCAATGGTTCAGGACTTTAAACCTTTCAAGCAGAAAGTCCTGAGTTCAGATGATAGATCCCATGAGATCATGCCAGGTAGAAACTGCAGTGTCTTCCACTTCCTGCCCTGGTGGGCAGAGCCTTGGCCCTCAACAAAGACATGCAATGCCCTCTGATACACACAAAAATTAATTAATTAATCAATTAATTAAAAATAAGTCAAGAGGCCTTTTAGATGAAATCCCAAATTGCCCACAGCATAGAGAGCAAGAATGCCAACTCTGATGTCATATAATGTATCCTGCAGTTCACTTTTGTGGCAGCTCTTATTTTATACCTTCACATTTTCCTTCTGTGTTGTGTTGTTTCAATTAATATTTCTTTTTCTTTTTCAGTTCATTTCTGGTATTTTGTGCAAACTAAATGAAGGCATGGAGGCAGGAAGGGGTACAAAAATAACCGCATCTTTTATTTTCTATTGCTGTTCTAGTGAGTGGAACTGCTTTGTTTGTTCCCCACACTAGAAACGTCTTGTTCCATTTCCCAGAATCTTCCACCACATAAACTATTCTTGCTATACTTTCTCAGAACTGTCATTATAAGCCAGATGTTAGAATCTCTTCAAAGCTTAGAGACTCAGATTTTGGTGTACTAGGGTTATGAGTAAGCACTATCCCCCAGGTCTCAACTCAGGAACTTTATGGTTAACTTAGCATCATTCAAATATCAACATTGTTCTTAAGTGATTTCAGTTTGCTTTCTGAGAATCTCTTTAATTTGTCAAATTCATCTGAATTATCTTCTGTGCAGTTATAATATAAGTATGTTCCTTGTTTCAAGGTAAAATAGTTGAGCCGAAATAACAGGAAAACATTGTGTTTTAGTGACACAATCTCCTATCATTTCCTTTTTGCCTTGCTTTTGTTTTTGTTTGCTTTGCTTTCATCTGTAGAGCAAATCTCACAATCCCCTACCTAAATTTTTGTGTATATATGTGATTCTGTCATCATATACCATAAACACATAACATCAGAAATTATGGCTTCAAGTTAACTTTCATTATGTTTAATGTCTAGGCCTTATCTATATTTAAGGAAATATTGGACATACTTCTCACTGTGCAATGCTCTGTATATTAAGAGAGTAACCCTAAGTCAGATGATTGTACCAGAAGCTGAGCAGATATAAGTCTTATGCTTTCTAATGTCCCAGCACCCAGAACATAATCTATTCTTTATAGTTCATGGTACTTCCTTGATAATCATAGAAAATTGGTTAAGAACTTAAGGAGATTGCTTCCATCCTTGAAACCATTTTGTTTGTCTAACTCAAGGTATTCCATTAAATTCTTTAGTCCATAAGACATTCTCTGTTAAAGAGATGAAAACCTTACAAGATTCAGAATACATTCATTAACCTACAAATTTCACTACATTCAGTCACTTCATTTGAAAAGGACACTATAGTATGTGTTTTGATATGTAATCTGGTGGTGATAATTCAAGGAGCATAAAATAAAACTCTGCAATTGACTTCTTCTTTGTAGTTTAAGTTATGAATGTGTTATTTTGTGAGATAGATGCTTTAGTTTCATTATATTCTGTTGCAACAAAATACATGACCCTAGAAATTTAAGGTTTAATTCTATCTCCAGGACATAGTCCACCATCAAATGGAAGCCACCAAAACAGAATCACAAGGAAAGAGGTCACTTTAGGTCCATAGTCAAGACAAAAGACTAGATTGCTTGACTGCCTCCTAGCTCCATCTTTTCCTTTATAGAATGCTAAGCAACTTGACTAGGAACTAGTACTGTTTGAACTGCTATGTCCTCTCACATAAATTATGGACTCAATTAAGTCCCAGAAGCACATCCATATTTAGTCAAGAGATTATCTCTGAGACCACTTTCTTTATGTCATGTTGACAGTATTATCATAAAACAATAAATACTTGAACATTTAGGACTTGTTATTTCTATACTACATCTCCTTTAACTTACCTGTCAAGTTATGGATAGTCAGAGAGATCTCAGGAAATATATGAAATTTCAGTTGTTTTAAAACATGTATTCGTTGGTAGAAATCTGCATCACAATATTTTATTTGATAAAGGCTTTGTTATTCCTCTCTATGGGTTAGTCTCCAAAAAGTAGTATGTTCTTTGTCATCAAATAGCAAGGTAAATACATATACTCATATATTTAAAGCTCTGCTAATTCTTCTGGTTTCACTATAATCTAGTCTCCAGAAATCTTATCATGAATTGATATTCACAATAAAATTATACACTTTCATCATACTAATGACAAAGGAATTAAATGACAAAGAAATAAATACTAATGACAAAGAAAATAAATATCACTGAGAAAAGCCAAATGTCAGTATGAAAATAAAACCTCAAAGAAGATTTTAAGATCAAAGAAAGTACTTATGGGCTGATTCTGTGGTAAAAAATCTGTGAAGCCATATTACCTGTCTAGAGGAATTCTACAAACATGTAAAATATATGTGGCAAAAATGATCTATGGCATAGAATGAAACTAAAGATGAAACTCAGACATTATTTATTGTGCTTCATACACCATCCCTTCTTTTTTTAAATTAATTAATTAATTAATTTCCACTCATACAAACTTAATCGGTACACCGGTCCCCTCCCTCTCTCCACCCCTCCCTGGACCCCCTTGCTCCCTCTCCCCTTTTCCCCTTCCTTTCCCCCCTCCCTCCCTATCTCCCAGTGCCTCCTCCCCCCCATCCCTGGAGCATCCTTTAATGTATATGTGAAACTTTCCTGTGGACCCTCCTCTCTGATAAGATGTAAGGACTCAGTGGCATTTCCTAGAACTCTTTCTTGTGTTCTCCATAAGTATAGGGACACTATTGTGGCTGTTAATCCCTACCTTCTAAGAATCCTAGTGCCTTTAGTCCATGCTAGACTTTGAGGATACAATAATGTGTTCGTCATTGCACAGGTTATGCAAAGTCCTATTATAATTGCTTCTGCCCTAACTTGTGTGGAGTATCTTGCATATCATTACTTCTTTCCATCCTTGTGCTCTTACATTCTTACCGCCCCCTCTTCCACAAATTTCCCTGAGCTTCAGCATGGGGAGAGATTAGGCTGTCCTGCTGCCAAGTGGTTGATATAGAATCTCTGATATTCTGAATTATGGTTTGTTGTTTGTTTTTTTTTTCAGTTTTTCTGCTCCTGCAATGCCCTTGGCTCCATCCTGATGGGTATTGGATGTAACCACCTGGCCAGAGATAAAAGCTGTTAAAATAGAGTCTTATTATAAGAGTATATTCAAAGGTAGATGGAATAAAAGTAGGAGACCACGGTGAGGGGAGGGTCAATCTCCCATTTGCACAATGATTACTTTCTATCTCCCAGACTATATGCTCTCCCCATCTGGCTTCTTATTCAATATATTTTAGGACTTTCTCAAAATTGAAACACTGGATTTTGAGACATCAGAAGTTCATGAGGTTTTACATAAAGATATGGAGTATTTTTTATTTTATCACCTATAAAGTTGTCAAACATAATTTGGATCTATTGGAACTATGATCAGTCAGGTAAACTAAGTTGAATATTCATTCAACTTAGAGGACTTGGATTTGTTATGATTTTTCTTGATATATTGCGAGTCTATTATGGCCTTTTGCAGAATTCTTTGAGACAAATAGACTGAAGGGGAAGCATTAAAAATCCTCTGTCAATTTGATGTATTTATCCATATAAGGACTACCAAAGCACTACAGTTCCAGTAATAAATAGAACTCAAGTGTGAATGAAATTCATTCCAGTAGGCTAACCAGTGAGCAATCTATCTTCTATTCAGTTTGTTTGCATTGAGAGACCTAGAAAATGAGTACTGTTCAGAAATGAAAAAACTGAGCATATAAGAATAATATATTATATGTATTTCTATAGAAATGAAGTCATGTGTATAAAGATAATTTACTGCTGTTAAATATTGACCTGCAAATGAGATTTTCATATCTAGACAAGACTTTCAGTAATCAGTTGCTTTATGAGCTTCAAGTTGGATCAGTGTTTTGCTTTTTGGTTTATTTTCAAATTGGTTATGTTTTAAAATTCTTTGCAGTTTCATTTTCTCAATCTGTAACTAATCGTTGAACTGGGCTTTGATATCCCAGCTGCACCATGCATAATATCTCCTGGGGTGATAGATTTATTTTTACTGGGGTAAAATAACCTCTGCTGCTGGAAATTACTACATATAATATTTGTTAGTACATGTATATATGCATTATAAATTTATTGTTTTTTACCACTGCATTGATTTTGTAACAAGCTTCAAGATGGGCATTTCACTCGAAATTCTCAAATTGTTCTCTGTACACTGCCATATCAAGTCACTGATATGAGACAAAGAAGGCTAATAAGAAACATTCACATTGAAGTTATGAAATAATTGTAATTTATTTTTAGTCTTCGAATATATAGGCTATGTTTTTTTTTATTGCCAAGAAATGTATGGGAATGAAAGCCAGTCATATAACTATTCATAAGTTTTGATTGTTGAGATAATGAATTATCTTAATATAATATGTTATAAAAGAATATGTGTGTATTAATTCACAGATATTTTTGATCGGGCACTTTTCCAGTGTACATATTTTAAGTAGAATCTAGTAAGATTATAATAAGAATTGAAACAAGCACCTTTCTTGGAAATTCTGAAGATATATTCACTTTTTCATTTTTGAAGTGTTTTGTATATATGTGTATGTGACATGTTTGTAAGTATTTGAATGTGTACACACATTTCTCTGTGTGTGTATGTGTGTGTGTGCATGTATGTGTGTATGGTTATGTACACATATGTGCACATGCAGGTGGGTACCAGAGGTAGGTGTGGGTCGTTTTCCTTGATTTTCTCTCCACATATCCATTAAGACAAAATCAGAAATTGAAGATAGGGTAGTTTATCTGGAAAATTTACCCTACTTATCTCTGCTTTATTTCTAACCTCCTTTCAATTATAATCCCTCAGCTTCGCAAGTACTAGAATTATATGTGTGTACCATCAAATCACACTTATTTCCTCAAAATAGCTACATAAAAGTGAGTGTCTTCCTTTTAAATCTCTTTCTGTGAAAGAGAGAGGAAATGAGGTTAAAATATGAGGAAAATGAAGAGAAAAGGAAAGGATAAGAGAGGGAAAGGAATGCTGTAAAATGAATATATACAGTTCAACTCATTCCTCCCATACCCAGGAATTTATATAATTTTCTGCCAGGTATTATTCCTATGGTTATTGCATCAGTACAATGTTGCGGATTTGGAGTAAAAATTTTTTAAAAATGAACACATTCCACCAAAAATGAAAGAAAGCATTCTATTTCATATTGATTAATATTCATTTTGGGTAAGAAAACTATATATATATAGTGCACATATATATATAGTGCAATGTGAAAACAGAAGGCAATGAAAGTTGTAGACATAATTTTAAATATGTTAATTTTTAAATTTGTGTACTGGAAAACAAAAATAGGTTAATTAGAATTTGAAATAAAAGAATTTTCAGCTTATTAGTGAAGTAACGTTAAGGATTATTAAATGAGAATACATTTTAAGAAACTTTTGTGGGGAACATTGAAATACAAAGAAAGGAAACAGAGAGGTGGCATAGGTGAGAGATGACTGTTATATAAGTGATAGTAGATATACAGATGATAAATGGATACAAGATAAATGATAGGTAAAGGATATATATATATTAGATAGGCTGGTGATATAGATTTAATCAAGCGTAAAAAGTTTATATTGCATATAAGAACCTGTAATGTTATCCCTTCCCCCACTCAGCTGCCCGGGACGCGTGCGGTTCAGCCGGGCCTCACCGAGACCTAGGTAAGCTCCAGCGCCCCCACCCACCCACCCCCAGAACCCCAGGCAGCCCAAGGGACCCAGCTCCTCCCACCATCCAGCCAGAGCCTGGCAGGGCATGGGAGGAGGACACACCCTCTGCGCCCGGCCCTGCCCCAGCTACCCCCAGGTTAAATAGCGCTCCCTGCCTATGCCCCATCCTCCCTTCCCCCACTCTGCCAACCAGGACCAGCCCGCCCGCTCCAGCAGGGCCTCACCACGACCTAGGTATGCTCCGACCTTGCCCACCCCCAGAACCCCAGATCAAATAATTCGGTTTAGTGAAAAACGCACAGAAATTCAAAGAAGATCTTAAGAGTTAAAACAACAATGCCAAAGTCAAAGTGCAAATCCATGAGAAACAACACTCAAGTAAACAAATCTCCCACTGAAGGAATTAATCCCATAATGTTAGACTCCAACCAGAACAAACCCACGGAAAATGGCCATGAAAGCCTGACCCAGGATAATGACTTTCAAAATATGATCATTACCATGTTCAATACTATGAAAAAGGAAATCCGGGAGGAATTAAATAATCGAATCAATCGCTTTGAAGAAGAACACAACAGACACTTGGAGGAGTTGAGAAAAACAGTGCAAGAAACAAAAACTGGCATAGAGCAGTTAAAACAGACTCAAGCAGAGTTTAAAACTGAGCTACAAGACAAGTTATCTTCTACCCAGAACTCCACAGAGAGTCTTATCAGCAGAACTAAGGAAGCAGAAAACAGAATTTCAGACCTTGAACATAAAGTGAGAGTATTAACCAGCTCAATGGAAGAGGTTGTTAAAGCCAAAAAGATACTTGAGAGAAATATCCAGGAGATATGGGACACCATGAAGAAGCTTAACATGGGTATTCATGGAATACCAGAACAAGAATCTCAAAATACCACCCCTGAGGAAATTTTTCAAATGATCATCAAGGAAAACTTTCCTCATCTGAAAAAAGAGAGGACCATACATATACAAGAGGCATTCCGCAACCCAAACAGATATGACCAAATCAGAAGCTCGCCACAGCAAATAATAGTTAAAACACTACATATTCAAGGTAAAGAACTGGTGCTGAGAGTTTCAAGGGAGAAAAAACAATATCACTTTTAAAGGTAAACCTATTAAAATAACAAATGACTTCTCAGTTGAAACAGTAAAGGTAAGAAGAGCTGGAGAGACATAGTTCAAGTATTGAATGAGCAAAAATGTCAACCCAGGCTGACTTACCCTGTAAAACTATCAGTCATGATCGAGGAAGAAAGAAAAATCTTCAGCACAAAGACAGCTTGAAGGGATACATGTCCACCAAACCAGGCATTCAAAAATGCTAGAAATGATACTCAAGCTTGAAGAAAAAAACAGGCACATCCAGAAGAACAGAAGGCAAGTATAACACCATTAACATAACATAATAAATGTCTGGAATTAAAAATAGTTTCTCCCTTATAACATAAATGTTAATGGAATTAACTCACTGATCAAAAGACACAGATTACAAATTTGGATTAAATATCACAATCCATCAATCTGCTGCCTGCAGGAAACCCATCTCACCACAAAAGATAGGTATGCCCTAAAAATAAAAGGCTGCTCAACAATTCTACAAGCTAATGGAAGCAGAAAACAGGCAGGGGTAGCCATTATGATATCAGACAAAGTGGACTTCAAACCAAAGAAAATTATAACAGACACGAATGGATAATACATTTTAGTCACAGGTACAATTCACCAGGAAGACATCACAATACTGAACATATATGCACCCAATACGGGCCCCTCCACATTCATTAAGAAAATCCTACAGCGTCTAAAGCAAGAAATCAACCCCCAAATGATAATTCTTGGGGACTTCAACACCACCCTCTCTACATGGGATAGATCATCAGGTCAAAAGCTTAACAGAGACACTTTGGACCTTAATCAAACCCTTAAAGAAATGGACCTTACAGATCTCTATCGAACTTTTCACCCACGCACCAAAGAATACACAATTTTCTCAGCAGCACATGGAACTTTCTCCAAAATACATCACATATTGGGCCACAAAACGAATCTACACCTATACAAAAAAGTTGAAATTCTAACCTGTGCCCTATCAGACCACCACGGCCTAAAGCTGGACATCCACAACACATCAAACAAGAGAAAATACACTAACTCCTGGAAACGTAAAAATATGATGCTGAATGAGAACTGGATTCAGGAAGAAATTAAAAAGGAAATTCAAGATTTCCTGAAAGCAAATGATAATGAAAATGCAACTTACCAAAATCTCTGGGACACAATGAAAGCTGTTCTAAGAGGTAAGTTCATAGCTCTTAATGCCTACATCAAAAAAATGGAAACATCAGATATAAACAACTTAACAATGCAGCTTAAAGCTTTAGAGAAACTAGAGCAATCTGATCCCAAAAGTAGTAGAAGAGAGGAGATTAGCAAAATAAGGGGAGAAATATCTGAAATCAAGATTAAGAAAATGATAGAAAAAATCAACCAGTCAAAAAGCTGGTTCTTTGAAAAAATCTATAATATTGATACATCCCTAGCTAAATTATCAAAAGCAAGAGAGAGAAAACCCAAATTAACAAAATTAGAAATGAACATGGAGTTATCACTACTGATACTCAAGAAATCCAGAGAATTATAACATCATATTTCAAAAACTTATACTCTGTGTGAAGTTTGACAACACAAAAGAGATGGATGAATTTCTAAGTAAACACAACTTACCTAAATTGAATCAGGAAGTTGTGAATTATTTAAATAGTCCTATAACATATAAGGAAATTGAGGATGTAATCTCGAATCTTCCCACCAAAAAATGTCCTGGACCAGATGGATTCAGCACAGAGTTCTACCAGACATGTAAGGAGTTAATAAAACCAATACTCCTTAAACTGTTCCATCAAATAGCAAAGGAAGGAACACTACCAAATTCCTTCTATGAAGTTAATATCGTTTTAATCCCAAAACCTAATAAAGATTCACTTAAAAAAGAAAACTATAGGCCGATCTCTCTGATGAACACAGACGCAAAGATTCTCAACAAAGTCTTAGCAAATTGGCTTCAAAAACATATTAAAAAGATCATTCATGGGGACCAAGTAGGCTTCATCTCCGGCACACAAGGTTGGTTCAACATACACAAATCAATAAATGTAATTCATTATGTTAACCAGTCCAAAGTCCAAGACCACAAGATACTCTCGATAGATGCAGAAAAAGCTTTTGACAAGATCCAACAGCCTTTTATGATCAAAACACTAGAGACAGTAGGAATGGAAGGAACCTTTATCAATATAATAAAAACTGTATACAACAAGCCCACAGCAAGGATTATACTCAATGGGGAACAATTGGAAGCATTCCCACTTCAAACACTGCTGGAGGTATCACCATACCAAACCTTACTTTATACTGCAAATCCATAGTTGTAAAAACAGCCTGGGACTGGCTCCAAAATAGACACACAGATCAATGGATAAGGATTGAAGACCCAGATATAAGCCCACAAAATTACAGCCATTTGGTCTTTGACAACTAGACAAGGCTGTCCACTCTCACCACTTCTATTCAATATTTTACTTGAAGTCTTAGCTGAAGCCTTAAGACAAGAAAGGGACATAAGAGGGATTCAAATCGGCAAGGAGGAAGTCAAGCTATCCCTATTTCCAGATGACATGATCTTATACCTGAGTGATCCCAAAAACTCCACCAGGAAGGTCCTGGAACTAATGGAGAAGTTCATCAGTGTGGCAGGATACAAAATAAATGTGCAAAAATCAGAGGCCTTCCTATATGCCCAGAATGAGAGAAACAATTCCATTTACTATAGCCCCTAAAAAAATGAAATACCTTGGTATAAATCTAACCAAGGAGGTAAAAGACCTTTACAATGAAAACTTTAAACCCCTCAAGAAAGAAATTGCAGAAGACACCAGAAGGTGGAAAGACCTCCCACGTTCCTGGATTGGAAGAATCAACATCGTAAAAATGACGATCCTACCAAAGGCAATATACAAATTCAATGCTATACCAATTAATATCCCAAAGCAATTCTTGAAAGAAGTTGACCAAACAATCTCAAAGTTCATATGGAAGCACAAAAGACCCAGGATAGCAAAGATAATCCTGAGTAACAAAACCACTGCTGAAGGTATCACCATACCAAATCTTAGTCTATACTACAAATCCATAGTCATAAAAACAGCCTGGTACTGGCTCCAAAATAGACACACAGATCAATGGATAAGGCTTGAAGACCCAGACATAAACCCATAAAATTACAGCCATTTAGTCTTTGACAAAGGGGCCCAAAGAATCCAATGGAAAAAGAACAGCATCTTCAACAAATGGTGTTGGCAAAATTGGATCTCCACATGCAGAAGATTAAAGCTGGACCCGTACTTGTCACCATGTCGAAGACTTAATTCCAAATGGATCAAGGACCTTGATTTAAGGCCAGAGACTATAAAAACCATAGTAGAAAGGATAGGGAACTCCCTTGAGCTGATTGGGCTAGGCCAACATTTCCTAAACAGACATCCAATGGCACAGTCACTGCTACCAACGCTCAACAGTTGGGATCTTGTGAAATTAAAGAGCTTCTGTTCAGATAAAGAGATTGTAACAGGAGCTCAAAGGCAACCCACAGAATGGGAGAAAATCTTCACTAACCACACATATGATAGAGCTCTACTGTCCAGAATGCACAAAGAACTTAGAAAACTAAACGCCTAAGAAATCAATGGCCCAATTAAAAAATGGGTCCTGGAACTTAAAAGAAATTTTACCAGAAATGTCTAACAAATATCTTTAAAAATGCTCCACTTCTTTAGCCATCAGGGAAATGCAATCAATACTTCCCTGAGATATCATCTCACACTGGTCAGGATGGCAAAAATCCACAATACAAACAACAACAAATGCTGGAGAGGATGTGGAGAGAGCGGAATTCTGTTACATTGCTGGTGGGAATGCAGGCTCATTCAGCCACTCTGGCGAGCCGTCTAGAGATTCTTAAAGAAATTAAAGATTGAAATGCCATGTGACCCTGCTATTCTGCTTTTGGGAATAACCCCCCCAAACAGCAGAGATTCACATAGATAGCACAAGCATGACCATGTTCATAGCAGCACTGTTTACAATAGCAAAGTCATGGAATCAACCCAAATGTCCAACAGTTGATGAGTAGATAAGGAAACCGTGGTACATCTATACAATGGAGTACTACTAAGCCATTAAAAATGATGAATTACTGGATTTTGCCGGGAAATGGATGTCATTAGAAACAATTATATTAAGTGAAGTATCCCATAAGCGCTGTATGTACTCCCTAATAGATGGTTCCTACTACCAAACCCACCCAGCCCACCTTGACATACTCATAGGTAAATCTATGTATTACCTACAGTAATTGCAAGGATTATGAACAGGAGGGATGGGGTTAGAGGGCCACACCAGAAACAAGGAGAAAAGTGACCATGTTATAGTAGAGAAAATAGGCCTCCATCAAGGACTGCAAGTAAGTAATGTGACACCTGGTTAAATTCACAGATGTTCGTTCCTGATCATTTACAACTAAGTGGGTATGATCTCACCAGAAGGGGAGGGCATATAGTCTGGCAGATAAAAAGTAACCATTTTGCAAATGGGTGATTGACCCCTCCCTGACTGAGGTTTCCAACTTTTATTACATCTATCCTTGAATGTGCTCTTATAATAAGACTCCACTTTAACAGCTTTTTGTCTCTGGCCTTGGGGTGACATACAGTGCCCAGCAGGATGGAGTGAAGGGCATTGCAGGAGAAGCAAAACTGCAAAAGAAAATCAACAAACCACAATCCAGAACTTCAGAGACTCTATATCAACCACTTAGAACTAAGCCAGACTAATCTCTCCCCACCCTGAAGCTCAAGGAAATTTGCGGAAGAGGAGACAGTAAGAGTGTAAGAGCAAAAGGATGGGAGGAGCAATGATTTGCAAGATACTCTACACAAGTTAGGGCCGAAGTAAGCATAATTGGACTTTGCTTGCCCTGTTCAATATCCAACACACTATTGACCTCACAAAGTCTACCATCTGCTAAAGGCACCACAATCCTTGGAGGCAAGGGATTGGCACCCACAGTAGTGTTCCTATGCTTAAGGGGGACACGGGAAAGTGTTCAGGGAAATGCCACTGGGTCCTTGTATGTCATCGGAGAGGAGGGCCCAGATTAGATTCAGGGATGCATATTAAAGGACTCTCTGGGAATTGGGGCGGGAGGCACTGTGGGATGGGGAGCAGGGGGTGAGGGGAAGGGGAGCAAGGGGTTGGGGGGAGGAGGAGGGAGGGAGGGAACTGGTGTACCTATTAAGTTTGTATGAGCGGAAATAATAATAGAAAATGTTAAAAAAAAGAACCTGTAATGTTCATGAATTTGAACCTGAAATAAATTGACTCAAATATATATCACAAACTTTTCTCAAAATAAGTCAGTACCATTTTAAATTAAATTCAGCAAATATTGACGTTTTATTCTATGTAAATTCCATTTGCTATTTTATTTATTCCAATAGATTATTTATGATTTTATAATTAGATAAGGCAACTATATGCAATGAGAAATATTTTCTTGATTATTTAGTAATCAACCTATTGGGAACTGGGTAATAAGTCATTGTAGATCATATTATTATGAGTATAACATTTTTAAATATATAGATACCCATAAAGAATTCTAGCCTCAGTTTGCTTTATAGGAGATTTATTTCCATTCTTGCCTTTTCAAAAGTGAAGTATGAATGAAGTTTTTGAGCATATCCATGCAGAAATGACAACTGAAAGAATAAACCTGTATACACAATAAGACATGACAGGTCTAAAACTTGATTCCGTAATTGTCAAAATTTAGGAAAGTGAATATACATTTGGCAGTGGAAAAATGATAATAATCTGTCTAAATTAGACTTACAAGTATATACATTCACTCAATACACTGCATTGTTCTAAAACCAGTGGGTTAGCATTTCAATTTATTTAGATGTGTACATTAACATACAAAAACTATTGTAATGTTGAGTGAATGATTCATATAAGTAATTACTCAAATACATTCTGATGATGTGGAATCTCTCTAAATTTCATATTTAATAAAAATTAATTTACTTTCAAATTTGATTATATCACAACACTTAACACCCTATACCATATTTCAATCCAAACTATGGCTGGTGATTGGAACTCTACTGTAAAATATGAAAAGAATGGGGGACAGGATTAGATAATTAGGGGCAGGAAGAAGAAAAACTTATTATATTTATTTATGAAACACTAAATAAATAAAACACTAAATGAATCAAACAAATTAAAAAAACAGTTCTGATGCAAACACCCAATGTTCTTCAAGTCTTTGTAGTAAATTTAATAAAGTATTTATAAAATGAAAGCAATGCATTGTCTGAAAAATGTCAGTTAGCGTGCAAATTATGCAAGGACTAATATTTTGCAATTACCCTACAAATTTAAATAGTAACACAGTTCTGATAGCAATAGACTGATGGAAATCAGCCTTAGAATATAATAAATTAAAAAATCTATTTGATAGTTTTTATTGTGATTTCATTGGACATTTTCAGGATATAAAGTTTGACAATGACATTTTAATAATTTGTGTTTAGTTTTGGTACTATTGCAGTTGTGCATCCCCTGGAAAGCAAATCTATAGACGGAGTAGAGCTTTTCCCCTGAAGTCATTTGAATTAATGATGATCTGTGAGCTATTGCAGCAGGTGTTTGCTTTCATAATTTACATTTTCCTAAAAGGGGAGCACAAACAATCATCACATAATAGAATCCTGAGATGTCTTTCTGCAGCTGTATTTCCACCACTTCCATGGGCTCTGGGAGTCATTTTCCCACTTCTGACAGTCTGTAGTTCTCACTGAGGGTCATTAGCAGGTGTTATCCATACTCTAAAATAATATACTCCTTTCCAGAAATACAAATTTGAAACCACTAATAAAATAAAAAAATGCCTTATCAACTACTTGCTTTGTGCAACAATAAATTTGTTGAAATGTCAGCAATATTCCCCAAGTAAAAGTGCTTTTCCCCTTAAGGTATGTCAAATATAGTTATGTAAAAGTTTTGCATTTTGTTTTGCTTTTCTGGACCTTTTTCCAGAAACTGTAATCAGGAATGTAATAACATGTACAGGTGAAGGACATGAAACTTCAGATTGTCTCCAATTTCTATTATTTATGACAAGGCTAGCATCCAAAGTTCAATAATACTATTAGAACTGTGGATTTCATGCATGCTATGAAATTTTTTTATCTGACTTTAGAAAGGACACTGAGGCTTGATTTGTGCTACAAAAATCAGAATTGTCTGGCTGCAATTAGGTCAGTTCTCTAAAATGTATTGTGTTGCATACATAATATTATTCTGTTTATAGTGCATAAATGTGGAAATAATTTTTTGATTTACTGTAAATAATCTGTGTAAACATAATTGTGTAAGATGATTGAAATAAATTAAAAATTAAATTTCCACACATAAAAATCTTTTAATTAATAATTAAATATAATTAGAAAATATTTACTCGTTCAGAGAGAGAGAGAGAGAATGAGCATGCATGTCATGGTACATGGGTCAAAGGACAACTTTTAGAAGTCTCTTCTCTCCTTCAGCCATGTGTGCTTGCAAGGATGGAACCCAGATTACCATGTTTGTGAGAAGGAATCCTATCCACTGAGTTCAATCACAGGCCAACAATCATCCTTACTTTATTTTCTGGATATATATGTTTTATTAAAAGAAGCTATTGATGATTTCACATTTTAAACAGAGAATAACTGTGGCTATTCTTTTTATTTTTCTACTCACAGTAGTGCTTGTGGAAAGAGTGACCTTGGTAGTAAAGAAAAGCTGAAATGAGTTACATAAAATCTTCATTTTATAAAAAGCAATTAAGTGAATATTCATATTTTATAATATATAATGTCTTTTTATTAATTCCTTTACACATAGTGTATTTCTTAATGAATAATATGATAATTTTGTCAAATTCTCATTCAAGTGCTTATATTTTGTTCTATTTAGTCTCAGCTATTAACATGTCCTTGTGAAGTGAGCGTGTGGGCACAACAATGAAGAAATTCCTAGTTAAGCAGACCCCTGGGGATTCCTGGAGGGATTGTCTTCATTACATTATTAACCCAGTGTACAATGTGTATTCACCTTGTGCAGGTGAATAAAATGAAGAGTTAGTGGTTATAAGGGACTTACTAGTAAGCAAGCAAATTGATATGTATTAGAGTTCTCCCTCTCAACTGTTGACCTTGGATGTGATGTGTTTAGTTTCCTGAGATGTGTGCACATGGATATGTGCAAATAAAATCCCCTTGACTTCCCAAGTTTTTTGTTATACGTGTTTGCTTGTTACAGCAATGTAAAATGAAACAAACAGGTAGATACCAAAGAAGACGGTTGTTGTGAGAACATGACATCATCAGGAATGGCTCTTGCAGTGAACTTGGGCAAAGCTCTGTGGGAATGCAGATAGCACTCATCCAATTTATTATGAAGTATCACAAGAATAGAGACAAAACCCTAGTGAAATAAGAAGGAATCGGACAATTCAATGTCTATACTTCCTGACTGACTGGCTGTAGAGAGGTAATGTCATAACATCTCTTTTAAGCCTACGGTCAGAGCACACTACAGATTTGCTTCTACTGGGAATATCCTCAAGTCCAAAGTTTTGCCCTGGCCGTGGCTAGTTCTATATAAAAACCACTTAATTTCTGTTATTGTTTTATAATGCTATAGAAAATCTTTTCTCACACTCCTGATTTCTACATCTTTGTTTATAATGTTGACTTGGTCTTCTACATTGTTTACTTTATCCATCAGACCTTATGGCATATTAATAAAATTGTTTCAGCATATGTGGCTCACTGAGGTTCATCGTAACATGTTCTGTTACTGTGTTCAGGTGGAAACAGCAAATAGGAGGAAGCTGATTGGGAAAAAGAAGGGTGTAATAGAGAGAGGATTGTGTCAGGAAGAAGGCATGCAAAGGGAAAAGTCGGGTTGGGATTGATAATTACGGTGTGAAAATATCATGAATTTGTTATATTCATCTATAAAATAATATGGATAAAAAGAATAAAAAATGAAAAAACTGAGAAAAGGGTATTTTATATTACCAGTTCAATTATTCTATAATCCTTTACTTATCTAGATTTGATTAATATTTTCATATTAGATTTTATCTTTTATTATACCTAATAATTTTATAGGTTGTTTACTTTTTAATTAGATTTTTGATATTTTCATACAGCTATATAATGCATTCTGTGTGTATGTGTATGTGTGTGTATGCTTGTGTAGCTATGTTTGTGTTTTTTATATCACAGGTTTTTATATCACAGTTCACCTGCATGGTTGCTGATAAATCATCAACAAATGGCTTAAGGGAATAAGGGGTTTATTCTCTTACAAATAGTCTGGTTACAGTTCATAGTCAAGTATGAAAGGAGAGCATGCACCAACACTAAGAGAACTGGCAACACGATTTCTACATAATGGCTGAGAGAGGGACTACTCTTTACTTACCAGAACAGCTTATCCGGCCAAGTGCATACAAGGATGCCAATTCTCCCAACCAGCTCTCTGTTTTAATCCAGGGCCTAATCCCACCCGCCATGGGCCTTCCCCATCAGCTAGAAAATCTCCTGCAGGTTTGCTCTGGGATTGACCATTAATTCTCTACAAATGTGCCCAGAGCTCAAACCCTTAACTGTCAAGTTAACACCTGTGCATAATTATGACAACAGGAAACTTGAGTGTGTGTGTCTGTGGGGACTCAATGGTGGCTTTGGGATTCATCATCTATTTCTTTAGGATCACATTCTTTTGCTTGGGGGTTTCCCAGGCTCCACCTCCAAAGCCAGAAGTGTAGGCCTCTGACATTTCTCCTTGATATTTTTATATGGGATCTGTAGATCCAAACTCAGATTATTTTGCTTTGTAGACAAAGACTTTCTAGCCTAGCCATCTTCTCTGTCTACAATGCATTCTAGTTACTATTATTCTTACACCCAAATCTCCCATATCTTCCATCCACTCTTACTAATATCTCTTTTCCCAAAATAATTTCCTGCATGTATGTCTCTTTTTTTGTGTGTGTTCGTGTGCTGTTTGTTTTGTGTGGCACTGAGTTTAACCAGGGCTGTCTATGTGAACACGGGTATGCAACTGTCCATGAAAACTTGGTGGGCTCAGCATTGGGATTACAACTGGAGAAAATGACTCCTCCATCAAAAAACTTATGACACTTCCTCTGCTTTCTACTGCTTACTGTTGATATGTTCATTTCTGTGCTCAGTGCATGTGCACCTGGCGTGATTTTGTAATAGTAATTGCCACTCCAGAACTTGGTGTTTCACTGCCCTTCTGATGTGTTGCCATTTCTCTGCATATTGCTGAAAATTTATGTTCACACAGTTTATTGGAATACATCTTGGCCAGCTGCAGTTGCCAATCATCTTTGAATGAGAGAGTTCATATCAGCACTAGGAATTCAGGGAAACACACCATATCCACAGGACTTTCTAAGAGATAGGCAAACCTAATTTGTCAGATTTCAAAGCTGTCAAGTATTTTGAAGGATTTCAACTTACTGAACCAGTTTCCGTCAAGTAATCCACCTGCTAAGGGAATGGTCCCACTAACTGGGGGCTAGGTCTTCCCACATTAATTAGACAATGTCCTGCACATTTGTTTAGAACTTGCCTTAACTATCAAATCTTTACAGATGTGCCCAAAGCATAGACTTCAGATGTCAGTAGATACTTGTATCATATGCTTTATCTTTCATTTCTGGAAGTCTAACTGCCTGTTCTTCCAGATTTTTTTTTCCCACTGGAGGAATTACATCAGTTGCTAGATAGACATAATGAAGCATGCAAAAAGATTTCTACAAATAGATCTTTAGTAAAAGGTGTGGGGAAGTGAAGATGTTGACAAAATATCTGAGAATTCTAGATTTATATTTCAGTTTTTATTGATATTATGACTGTAGATCTCCAGGCTTCTTATTTTAGCTCCTTCTTTTTTCTAATTTTATTTATTTATTCATTGTGTGTGTGTGTGTGTGTGTGTGTGTGTGTAGAACCACGGGCGAATTCCGGAATCACCATGGATCACCTTGTTTACTCTGCCCAGAGACTCACAGGCTCCACCCTACCAGGACCAGAAACACAGGCCGCCCCTGCTTCTTTCCGGCGTCTATACGTGGGGTCTAGGATCCGAACTCAGGACCTTCTGCCTGCAAGGCAGAGGCTTAACCCCTGAGCCACTTCTCCAGCCCCCTTTATCTCCTTCTTAACTAGAGAGTAGAAAGAAAAATAGAAAGAATGGACTATGTTGAACTGTTTCATCCCCCTGTGTATGCGAGTTCTGATTAAAACCTCCACCAAGTATAACTGACTAAGCAGTTTCTTCTGAGGCAAATCAGGTTTAGAGAAACAACATAATATTAAACACTTCAAGACACTGTCCTTCCCTTCTTCTGTGTTGTACAAACAAAGGGATTATCCTTGACAGTCACTATGAAAACTTCTCAGTGCTCCAGAAGGCAAAACACACTAAAGTATATCTACAACCGTGGCTGGACACCCTAGTCTTTCAACTCCTAGATGTCAGACTTGGGAACATTCGGTCTCCTGCTGGCTGTCAAATAAATTTTAGGTTTCACTGATTTCTGGAGACTACAGTACTTTTGAATTTCTGTTGCAGTAAGCTCTGCTTATCTGTATTCTGTTATCCACCTAATTTGACTGAGAAAGTTCCACTTCTCTTGCAGAGATAAGTAAAGATAATTTGTTCAGCTCTTTTCTTGTTAGTACCAAAAGCATCATATTGCTTGTCTCACTTAACTATAGAACTGCAAGTCAGCACAATTCCACAAGCTGGTAGATTATGATAAATCCTTTGCACAAATATTCATGCTATTGTAAAAGTGAATGCAGTTCATATAATATTGATGACAATTTCATTTGTTGTTATTTTCTATAAGGCTAGAATCCAGCTTCTGCTTTCTTGTGAAAACAGATACTTGCTTTTGAACATATTATGATCCTTACTCCTTTAGTTGTACAATAGAAACAGCATGAGAAAGCACAGAAGTTTATTTAATACTTCATCACTCTCTTTTACTTTTTTTCTTTTTGTCTGTTGAATGTGCATGTGCATGTACATGTGTGACATCTATACTCAAGAACCAGAGCTGGAAAACATACTTGCTGCTGAAGATCCTCTAGGTCAAGCACATCTAGGTCAGCATGGTCAAGACAGCATCTATCAAGCAGTTGGATAGACCTGTCTTAAACAAAGGAGTTTCTCTCAGATGGACTGCTGTCATAGTCAGTCACAGGTGCAAATTGACAGTTGAAGCTTTGAGCTCTGGGCACATTTGTGGAGAATTAGTGGCTGAGTTGTGCTCAGAGCAAGCCTGCAGGAGATTGTCTAGCTGATGGGGAAGGCCCAGCCTATGGGGGTGGGATTAGGCCCTGGAGTAAAAGACAGAGGGCTGGTTGAGGAAGTTGGCATCCTTTTGTACATTTGGCCAGGCATGCTGGTCTGACAAATGATTGTCCCTCTCTTGGCCATTACATAGAGATTATGTGGTCAGTACCCTTGGACCTTATGTTGGTGTGAGCTCTCCTGTCAAGCTAGACTGAGAACTATAATCAGATAGTTGCTAAGAGAAAATAAACCCCTTGTCCCCAGCCATGTAATGGCCATTTATTGGCAACCATGCAGGTGAACTGCAACAACTAGAATGCCTGCTTCCTGGGCATTAGTTTTGAAACTAATACCAACCAATACCTGCATCATTACTTAGATCATATCCATGCCATCCCACACAAACCCACACCTACACACACAGTCCATGCCTTTCAAAAATCCTGTACTCACAAAACACTGAAGTATTACATAAAGCAGGGATACAGTTCAATAGACCCCTTAGTCTGATTACTCACAAAATATGAAATGAGAAATATCCAACAGGATTATATTCAATCTCCAAATACTTCATAAGTGGATAAGTAGCATGGCAAATAATGATCTTTGCCTGTTCAAGGAACAACCTTTTATTTTCTTAGAAGACAATCTAGATCTACTTTAAGCATCTGAAGGTACTATTTCCAGAAAAAGTGCTCCCTTTCCTAAACCTAAGAAATGAGAGATAATTGAATTAATAGAAATATGGCTATTTTATTCACTTTTGTTATTTATACCTTTAAGGAGACTAATAACTGGAAATATATATGTAATGGTTGGAATATGTCCCTTAGAGTCTGTTGCAGTCTGGTTACAGTTCATAGTCCAGCTTGACGGGAGAGCACACACCAACACCAGGGCCAAGAGAACTGGCCACCATAACGGCTGAGAGATGGACAATCCGTACTTACTAGACCAGCATGTCTGGCCAAGTATACAGAAGGATGCCAACTCTCTCAACCAGCTCTCTGTGATTTATCCAGGGCCTAATCCCACCCACCATGGGCTGGGTCTTCCCCACCAGCTAGACAATCTCCTTCAGATTTGCTCTGGGCTTAACTCAACCATCAACTCTCTACACCTGTGCCCAGAGCTCAAACCCTCAAGGGTTAAGTTGACACCTGTGCTTAACTATGACAGAGTCTCATGTGTTTGGGAAAGTATGGCAACTTTGAGACACGGTGCTTTCCTGGAGGAAGGTCACAGTGGGTGGGTCTTAAGGTGGATTAGTCCCATTCTATCTCCAGATGAGTCTGCTTTTGTGCCAAGAGGAGTTAGGTAGCTATCACTCTCCAAGATGTCTGCAGTGACCTAGGCCCTCTCCAACTTCTGCTAGCCAACCATGCCACATTTACCATGGTAGACTGTGTCACCCCTCTGGAGCCATAGGCTGAATAAATCTCCCTTTCTCCCTTAAGTTGTTTGAATTTGAATGTTCTCTCACAACAACAGAAAAGAGTAACCAATATAATATAACAGGGATGTTAGGTTTTAGAAACATTTTTCACTGTATTTTAAAACACACACATAAAGAGTGACCCTTCTCTTTCACTTGGGTATTTTCTGATGGGCAAGGATGAACTAAGTGAAGGAGTGATCTTAATTATTAAATAGTAAGCCAGTGGATAAATAGGAGATTGGGGGGCTAGATTAAGAAGAATAGAACCCAAAAGACATAATTTAAATTGTTAAGTATTATGAGGACCTAGCTTCTATTTTATCTTATGCATAATTTTGACTGAGGTGTATAATTGCAGGAAAAAATACTAATGAATTAAATTTACCTAACCTTTTTATTTTTTTGAGCAGTTAATTCAAAAGGCAAGTTTTATACCTACCTCTTTTCCTAACTGTTCATTTTTATTAAAGTTCCCCTTTGATTCTCTCATTTTAAATTACTATACAATTTCCATAGAAATAGGAAGAAACTGGTAAAAATCTCTATGTATCCTCTGTTTATATTACTTTATTTCCTTATCAACAGAATAGGGTAATGATGTCTTTTCAACGTACCTTTGAATAGAATCACAGAGATAATTCTGATATGAATATATGATATTTTAAATTTCTTATGATGAAATAAGGAGTAAATAATTTCTTTTTTATTATTAATACATTTTTATTATTATTTCAGCTCAAACAAACTTAATAGTTACACCAGTTCCCTCCCTCCCTCCACCTCCCCCCGTACCCCCTGCTCCCCCTGCCCTCCCCCCTCCCTTCCCATCCCCCAGTGCCTCCTGCCCCAATTCCCAGAGAGTCCTTTCTTGTGCATGCCTGATTTTCCTCTGGGCCCTCTTCTACGATGACATACAAGGACCCAGTAGCCTTTTCCTGAACCCTTTCCCATGTTCCCCTTAAGTATGGGAACACTGCTGTGGCTGCGAATCCCTTGCCTCCAAGAATCCTGGTACCTTTAGCAGATGTTGGACTTTGTGAGGTCAATAGTGTGTTGGACATTGTGCCGGACATGTAAAGTCCAATTATGATTGCTTCGGCCATAACTCGTGTGGAGAATCTTGCATATCATTGCTCCTCCCATCCTTTTGCTCTTACACTCTTACCACCCCCTCTTCCACAAATGTCCCTGAGCTTCAGGATGGGGAGAGATTAGGCTGGCCTAGTTATAGGTGGTTGATATAGAGTCTCTGAAGTTCTAGATAGTGGTTCCTTGATTTTCTTTTGCAGTTTTGCTGCTCCTGCAATGCCCTTCACTCCATTCTGGTGGGCATTGTATGTCACCCCCCTGGCCAGAGACAGAAAACTGTTAAACTAGAGTCTTGTGATAAGAGCACATTCAAAAGTAGATGTAATAAAAGTGGGAAACCACAGTGAGGGAGGGGTCTATCACCCATTTGCAAAATGGTTACTTTTTATCTGCCAGACTATATGCCCTCCCCTTCTGGTGAGATCATACCCCCTCAGTAGTAAATGATCAGGAATGAAAGTATGTGAACTTAATCAGATGTCTCATTACTTATTTAAGTCCTTGATGGAGGCCTATTTTCTCTGCTGTAACATGGTCCCTTCTCTCCTTGTTTCTGGTGTGGCCCTCCTACCACAACCCTCCTATTCATATTCCTTGCAATTACTGTAGGTATTACAGAGATTTTTCTTTGAATGTCTCTAGGTGGGCCGGGTGGGTTTGGTACTAGGAGCCACCTGTTAGGGAGTTACATACGGCGCTTAATTTTCTGGGTTTGGGATACATCACTTAATATAATTCTTTCTAATGACATCTATTTCCCAGCAAATTTCCAGTAATTCATCATTTTGGATGGCTGAGTAGTACTCCATTGTATAGATGTACCACGGTTTCCTTATCTACTTGTCAACTGTTGGACATTTGGGTTGATTCCATGACTTTGTTATTGTAAACAGTGTTGCTATGAACATGGCCGTGGTTGTGCTATCGAGGTGAACCTCTGCTGTATGGGGGGTTATTCCCAAAAGTGGAATAGCAGGGTCATATGGCAATTCAATCTTTAATTTCTTTAAGAATCTCCAAACAACTCGCCAGAGTGGCTGTATGAGCCTGCATTCCCACCAGCAATGTAGGAGAGTTCCCCTCTCTCCACATCCTCTCCAGCATTAGTTGTTTTGTATTGTGGATTTTTGCCATCCTAACCAGGTGAGATGATATCTCAAGGAAGTTTTGATTTGCAATTCACTGATGGCGAAGGAAGTGGACCATTTTTTAAAATATTTGTTAGACATTTTAATTTCATCCCTGGTAAAGTTTCTTTTAAGTTCCAGGGCCCATTTCTTATTGGGCCATTGGTTTCCTTGGTGTTTAGTTTTCTAAGTTCTTTGTGCACTCTGGACAGCAGAGGTCTATCTGATGTGTGGTTAGTGAAGATTTTCTCCCATTCTGTGGTTTGCCTTTGAGCTCGTGTTACAATCTCTTTATCTGAACAGAAGCTCTTTAGTTTCACAAGATCCCAACTGTTGAGCATTGGTAGCAGTGACTGTGCCATTGGATGTCTGTTTAGGAAACATTGGCCTAGCCCAATCAGCTTGAGGGAGTTCCCTATCCTTTCAACTATGGTTTTTATAGTCTCTGGCCTTAAATCAAGGTCCTTGATCCATTTGGAATTAAGTCTTCGACATGGTGACAAGTACGGGTCCAGCTTTAATCTTCTGCATGTGGAGATCCAATTTTGCCAACACCATTTGTTGAAGATGCTGTTCTTTTTCCATTGGATTCTTTGGGCCCCTTTGTCAAAGACCAAATGGCTGTAATTTTGTGGGCTTATATCTGGGTCTTCAATCCTTATCCATTGGTCTGTGTGTCTATTTTGGAGCCAGTACCAGGCTGTTTTTATTACTATGGATTTGTAGTATAGACTTAGGTTTGGTATGGTAATACCCCAGCAGTGTTTTTGTTACTCAGGATTGTCTTTGCTATCCTGGGTCTTTTGTGCCTCCATATGAACTTTGAGATTGTTTGGTCAACTTCTTTCAAGAATTGCTTTGGGATTTTAATTGGAATAGCACTGAATTTGTATATTGCCTTTGGTAGGATGGTCATTTTTACGATATTGATTCTACCAATCCAGGAACAAGGGCGGTCTTTCCACCTTCTGGTGTCTTCTGCTATTTCTTTCTTTAGGGTTTTAAAGTTTTCATTGTAAAGGTCTTTTACCTCCTTGGTTAGATTTATACCAAGGTATTTCATTTTTTTAGGGGCTATAGTAAATGGGATTGTTTCTCTCAAGGCTTTTTCACTTCTTTCATTCTGGACATATAGGAAGGCCTCTGATTTTTGCACATTTATTTTGTATCCTGCCACCCTGATGAACTTCTCAATTAGTTCCAGGAGCTTCCTGGTGGAGTTTTTGGGATCACTCAGGTATGAGATCATGTCATCTGCAAATAGGGATAGCTTGACTTCTTCCTTGCCGATTTGAATCCCTCTTATGTCCCTTTCTTGTCTTATGTCTTCAGCTAAGACTTCAAGTAAAATACTGAATAGAAGTGGTGAGAGTGGACAGCCTTGTCTAGTTCCTGATTGAAGTGGGAATGCTTCCAATTGTTCCCCATTGAGCATAATCCTTGCTGTGGGCTTGTTTTATACACCTTTTATTATATTGATAAAAGTTCCTTCCATTCCTACTGTCTCTAGCGTTTTGATCATAAAAGGCTGTTGGATCTTGTCAAAAGCTTTTTCTGCATCTATCGAGAGTGTCATGTGGTCTTGGACTTTGGACTGGTTTACATGATGAATTACATTTATTGATTTGCGAATGATGAACCAACCTTGTGTGCCGGGGATGAAGCTTACTTGGTCCCCGTGAATGATCTTTTTAATGTATTTTGGAATCCTATTTGCTTAGACTTTGTTGAGAATCTTTGCGTCTGTGTTCATCAGAGAGATCGGCCTATAGTTTTCTTTTTTAAGTGAATCTTTATTAGGTTTTGGGATTAAAACGATATTAGCTTCATAGAAGGAATTTGGTAGTGTTCCTTCCTTTGCTATTTGTTGGAAGAGTTTAAGGAATATTGCTGTTATGAACTCCTTAAATGTCTGGTAGAACTCTGTGCTGAATCCATCTGGTCCAGGACATTTTTTGGTGGTAAGATTTGAGATTACTTCTTCAATTTCCTTATATGTTATAGGACTATTTAAATAATTCACAACTTCCTGATTCAATTACGTAAGTTGTGTTTACTTAGGAATTCATCCATCTCTTTTGTGTTGTCAATCTTCACAGAGTATAAGTTTTTGAAATATGATGTTATATTTCTCTGGATTTCTTGGGTATCAGTAGTGATAACTCCATGTTCATTTCTAATTTTGTTAATTTGGGTTTTCTCTCTCTTGCTTTTGGTTAATTTAGCTAGGGGTGTATCAATCTTATTGATTTTTTCAAAGAACCAGCTTTTTGACTGGTTCATTTTTTCTATCATTTTCTTAATCTTGATTTCAGATATTTCTCCCCTTATTTTGCTGATCTCTCTTCTACTACTTTTGGGATCAGATTGCTCTAGTTTCTCTAAAGCTTTAAGCTGCATTGTTACGTTGTTTATTTCTGATGTTTCCATTTTTTTGATGTAGGCAATAAGAGCTATGAACTTACCTCTTAGAACAGCTTTCATTGTGTCCCAGAGATTTTGGTAAGTTGCATTTTCATTATCATTTGCTTTCAGGAAATCTTGAATTTCCTTTTTAATTTCTTCCTGAATCCAGTTCTCATTCAGCATCATATTTTTAAGTTTCCTGGAGTTACTGTATTTTCTCTTGTTTGTTGTGTTGTGGATATCCAGCTTTAGGCCATGGTGTTCTGACAGGGCACAGGTTAGAATTTTAACTTTTTTGTATATGTGTAGATTCGTTTTTTGACCCAATATGTGATCTATTTTAGAGAAAGTTCCGTGTGCTGCTAAGAAAAATGTGTATTCTTTGGTGCATGGGTGAAAAGTTCCATAGAAATCTGTAAGGTCCATTTCTTTAAGGGTTTGATTATGGTCCAAAGTGTCTCTGTTAAGCTTTTGATCTATCCCATGTAGAGAGGGTGGTGTTGAAGTCCCCAAGAATTATCGTTTGGTGGTTGATTTCTTGCTTTCGATGCTGTAGGGTTTTCTTAATGAATGTGGAGGACCTGTATTGGGTGCATATATGTTCAGTATTGTGATGTCTTCCTGGTGAATTGTACCTGTGACTAAAATGTAATATCCATCCGTGTCTCTTATAATTTTCTTTGGTTTGAAGTCCACTTTGTCTGATATCATAATGGCTACCCCTGCCTGTTTTCTGCTTCCATTAGCTTTTAGAATTGTTGACCAGCCTTTTATTTTTAGGGCATGCCTATCTTTTGTGGTGAGATGGGTTTCCTGCAGGCAGCAGATTGATGGATTGTGATATTTAATCCAAATTTGTAATCTGTGTCTCTTGATCAGTAAATTAATTCCATTAACATTTAGTGTTATAATGGAGAAACTATTTTTAATTCCAGACATTTATTATGTTTAGTAGTTTTTATAAGTATATTGCTTCGCTTTTAATGGTGTTATACTTGCCTTCTATTCTCCTGGATATGCCTGTTTTTTTCTTCAAGCTTGAGTATCATTTCTAGCATATTTTGAAGGCCTGGTTTGGTGGACATGTATCCCTTCAAGCTGTCTTTGTGCTGGATGATTTTTATTTCTCCCTCGATCATGACTGATAGTTTTACAGGGTAAATCATCCTGGGTTGACATTTTTGCTCATTCAATACTTGAAGTATGTCTCTCCAAGCTCTTCTTACCTTTACTGTTTCGACTGAGAAGTCATTTTTTATTTTAATAGGTTTACCTTTAAAAGTGATATTGTTTTTTCTCCCTTGAAGCTCTCAGCACCAGTTCTTTACCTTGAATGTGGAGTGTTTTAACTATTATTTGCTGTGGCGAGCTTTTGTTTTGGTCATATCTGTTTGGGTTGCGGAATGCCTCTTGTATATGGATGGGCCTCTCTTTTTTCAGATGAGGAAAGTTTTCCTTGATGATCATTTGAAAAATTTCCTCAGGGGTGGTATTTTGAGATTCTTGTTCTGGTATTCCATGAATACGCATGTTGGGCTTCTTCAGGGTGTCCCATATCTCCTGAATATTTCTCTCAAATATCTTTTTTGCTTTAACAATCTCTTCCATTGAGCTGGTTAATACTCCCACTTTATCTTCAAGATCTGAAATTGTGTTTTCTGCTTCCTTAGTTCTGCTGATAAGACTCTCTGTGGAGTTCTAGGTTGAAGATAGCTTGTCTTTTAGCTCAGTTTTAAACTCTGCTTGAGTCTGCTTTAACTGCTCTATACCAGTTTTTGTTTCTAACACTGTTTTTCTCAACTCCTCCAAGTGTCTGTTGTGTTCTTCTTCAAAGCGGTTGATTCGATTATTTAATTCCTCCCGGATTTCCTTTTTCATAGTATTGAACATGGTAATGATCGTATTTTGAAGGTCTTTATCCTGGGTGAGGTTTTCTTGGCCATTTTCCATGTGTTTGTTCTGGTTGGAGTCTAACATTATGGGAGTCTAACATTATGGGATTCAGTGGGAGATTTGTTTACTTTACTGTTGTTTGTCATGGATTTGCACTTTGACTTTGGCATTGTCGTTTTAACTCTTAAGATCTTTCAATTTCTCTACGTTTTTCACTAACTGAATTATTTAGCCTGGGTTTTGGGGGTTGGGCGGAGACAGAGCTTACCTAGGTCGAGGGGTAAGGCCCGGCTGGATCGCATGCGCGTCCTGGCGGAGTGGAGGGAAGGGAGGATGGGGCATCGGCGGGGCGCTATTTAAACCTGGGGGACCTGAGGGTGGGGCCCAGGCGTAGAGGTGGTGCCCTCTCCTCCTCCCAGGCCCTACTCTTGCGGCTCCGGCTGGATGGTGGGAGGAGCTGGGTCCCTTGGGCGGCCTGGGGTTCTGGGGGTGGGCTGGGACCGAGCTTACCTGCATTGCGCAGTGAGGCCCGGCTGAATCGCGCTTGCGAATCCCTGGCGGCAGAGTGGAGGGAAGGGAAGAGTAAATAATTTCTTAAGGGTTGGAGAGATGGCTCAGGGATTAAATCTCTGCCTCACAAACAGAAGGTCCTCAATTCAATCCCATTTAAAAGATGCCAAGCTGAAATGTCAGTGGCCTATACTTCTAGCAATGGAAAGCAGAGCATGGGAAACTCCATAGCAAATCAAAGAGGAGGCAGTGCAATCTTGGTGTGATTCCTGAAATCACTCTTAGGCCTCTATAGGCACACACAGTGTCCTCTGGATACACACAGACACACAGATGCACATACACACACACAAACAGCATAAAATTTTCTTAAAATATGAGCATTTTGGGAATGCCAAAATTTCTACTCTATTAGTATCACCTTGACATACAGTACTCATGGAATCATACATCACCTCAATTCTTTAAATATAGAAAAAATCAAAGAAAACAAATATTTATGAACCTTTAAAACTTTATTTTAAGTGATATATAGACACATAAGAAATGCACATATGAACAAAATACCATATAATGACCCATCCATGTTCTGCATAGTTTTTAGCAAGAATTTTTTTCATATGCAGACGTGAACTTTTGTCCTTGCCCTTCCCATCCCCTTCTGCTCCCATATTCCTCCTCTCTATCCTCCTCTTCCCTTCCAACAATCCACCCATGTCCTTTTCTCCAACCTGCTCCTCTGCATGTGCAGATCATAGGGCTCGTTTCTAGACACTTCTGTTAGTATGGAACCACATCTCCATGGTAACATAGTTGGCTCTCCCATGGGGGACAGTATATTTTGTCCAGTAACTGCTCAAGAGAGTCTTTTTGAGTGGAGTTGTTTCTCCTGGTCATCTGGTTTATCAGAGAGTGGTGATATGTTAGCCACTATGTAGATTTACAGTGAGCTCCTGAATACAACAACCCTTATCATAAGTGGAATCTTGGCTGGCAGTATACCTCCTCACCCTTAAGCTTTGACAATCTTACAGCCCCATATTCCAAAAGGTTCTGTAAACCTCAGGATGAGGAAAGTTTTTTGATAGTATAATTAGGATTAAGCATTCCAAGATTATCAATACTCTGCACTCTGACCAATGTTGGTTTTTCTGCTTCATTAATTTTCTCTTACACTAGGGTACTTCTTGGTTGTGTGTTGAGACTTTTTCTTATGTAAATGCATAATAAGTATTTAGATAGTGTTTTACTATCATATATTTATAGTTAATACTAAGACATCTGTTCCTATCTACTGTCTGTTTTCTCCCCCTCTACTGTTGTTTGGCCTATCAGACAGTGTTTCTTGACAATAGAGGGAATGGGGAGTTTAGAACTCATTTTGAAAGTAATTGGTTCCTCAAGAGTCTTGTATACATACATACCTTTGTTGTCTCATTAGTTTCTTCTTAGGAGAGTTTTGCTTGCAGCATTTATAGCGGGGTGAGACCTTTGATCTCTTCCCACAACCCAGGTTTCCAATTTTATGTATATACTTAAATAGTTATAATTGTCTTGCCTATAACACCTCATAGTTTTTTTTTACTTTTGTGGAATACAGTGCATAATTTTTTTTGTTATTTGCTATATTAAAATACAAATGACTAATTACAATTATGTATTTATAGTAATAAAATGTTATTATGCTTCTTAAATTCCAAGGGAAATTCAGTGTTTAACAGAAAATAACAAACATAACCCAATGTCTCCAGATAAATGAGGATTTATGTTTGAATTTACACTAAGGGTGTTTCTGATAGTGAATGATTGCTTGAATGGCAATATTTTCTCATGTAAACTTGATCATAGTCTCTCTAGGCTCCTTTATCTCTTTGTTTTTGACTTTTACAGAAAATGAAAGAAAGTCTAATAATTTTTACATTACACTGGGAAAATAATTCTTTCTTTATAGAAAAACACATTTCCGGTATTGACAATAGATAGATGCACTGAGAAAGCAATTCAAGTGGCCCTGTGAAGCTTGTTTCATATACCAGTCATTCCTCATTCTCTACACAGTGAACTGTAAGAATGAGTGAGAAAAAGTGTTTACAAACCACCAGCAAGTATGCAGACATTTACATGTTCAATGTGAAATTTAAATAGGAGAGCAAGAGAAGGTATGTCCATAAAGTATCTGTCTAGAGACAGGTATTTACATGATCAAAGCAGTTCATATCCTCATAAGCCTCCTCACTGATTAAATAATGGAAATGATGTTGAAGTGAATGAATTGTTTTTGACTTTTACTTGTAGGATCTGAGGTTGAAGAAGGCACAAAATTATTTACATGGGCATGTAGTAAAGTCCATTAAATACCAAATTTGACAATATGGATCTTTTTCTATTTTGTTATTTTGTGTTACTGCCACCAGTAATTTTAGCTTGCATTTTTTAACAAAACATAATATCTCATAAAACTCAAAATGTGCTGTGATTCATTAACAAACTTTGAACAAGTAGACCATGTTATTTTTTCAGCTAATCACCTTCAAATAGTCTTTGATATTTGTAATATTTTCAGTGTAATAAACAGCAATGTATAATAGTGTTTTGTTTGGAGTTCAGGTATTCTTTTCCATTGTCTCTGAAATTATTATTATATAAATATACTGCTATCATCTGATGTGAGGAAATTGACATTCAAAGAGAAAAATATAATTCTTGTTGAATTCTTCAGTTAAACCTGACCTTTCCTACCCAGAAAAAAATTAGTTTCTCTCAGATAATCTCATACTACCATTATAGATTAAAAACCATTAAAATTATTCCAACAAAATATTGTAAACTGGATGATTTTATAAGTCAAAATGTACATAAAATCATTGTAATTGCTTTTATGACAGATTTATGAATTAAATATATCTAATAATGTTAGTATTCTCAATATTTTCAATATTATAATATCTGTGCTTATTTATTCATTATGAAGCATATGTATAAAGCAAGTGAGGCACTGGAATATGTGAATATGTAGGAATATTTATATATCAAGTATTTTCTTTGTTAGAAAGAATAGGAAGAAGTTATTGCTATTATGATTCCTTTTTAGAAGAATAGTTAATTTAATTGAAATATTTCATTTTATATACACTTACACAGGCACTAAAGTACTTGGTGATGAATAAAAATCAGTATTAGTTATAATCTATATATTTTACAAAGAAAATATTTTATTTATGGTATTAATTTTCATTTTGAAGCCATATACTACAAGTTAAAAGCACCAAACTAATAATGACATCTCCACAAGGAAAGATATGAAATTTTATAATGCTATAATAGCTTATGTAGGTAAAGAATTAGTAAAGGAATTTGGTGACATATTCAATAATGTAAGATTATTTCTGTTGTCCATTTGTATGAGTAGTATGATATCATAGTATTTCAAATCACTACTAAAGCAAATGTCTCATAATCAGATCAGAGAATTAGAGAAAGGAAATCCAGTGTATCTGATACTTTTCATTACAGACAGAAACCATAATTTCAAAGGACTAAAGAAAAAATTCTTGCCTAGAAGATATTCACACACATTTCCCCTTTTGACTGCATCAGTATAGCATGGTGATACCTACAAATTCCACATTATATTACAGAAAGGAGGTTTTGCCAACATGTGTGAATAAAGAGGATTAAGATCATTCATATATTATCATCACTAATTGTTCAATTGTAAACAGAACTAGCTGTGATTATCTTCTTAAAAGTCTTATTATGTTAGAAGAAATAACATTTCATGAGCACCACAACAGACTTGACTACATAAAATATTTATAAAAAAGTGAAACAATTTGTTACATTTTATATTTCATATAAATAACATATTTCATGACTGTTTCATAAAGTGCTTGAGAAATTGTAACTGATGATCATTACAAGAAAAAATCTGATTTGGAAGATTTTCAAAGGACGAATTTATTTTTAAATTTTAAGTATGTGTGTGTATGTTTATCCTTTTCTCCTAAAAAATACTGTAGTAAGCATCGTCAATGTTTGTTGATAATGTGAACTTATTGTAATTTTGAATGTATTTTTAAAATAATTTTCTAAAGCTTGATTTTTGCGCCTATTGCTGATATGGGGCTTTTTGTGTTTAAAGGGAATAGCATGCATATTTCACCTAAATAATGCCTTATTAGCATTTATTATTATAAACTATTCACAGTTTGAAATTTAGCTTATGTGTTATGTTATTTGAAGGGGTAAAACTAAAATACTGAAATATCAATGAAAATAAGTAATGAAAAGACTACTTATAGAATAAGATACTGAAACAAAAATAATAAAAGTCAGAACAATTTAGTTCTTTACAATGCATGAAATTTCATTGCAAATTTATTAAAATTCATATGGAGTAAAAATATAGATTTTATAATATGCTAATATATCTAATTTTAAAAATATTTATTTTTATGTTGAGTGTAAGCCAGTGTTGTTCTTTTTTTAATTTTTTATTTTTATTATTATTATTTATTCAACTGTGTGCATGTGCGTATGTATGTGCGCGCATGTGTCTGTGTGTGTGTAGAACCACGGACTAATTCGCGAACCACCATGGACGCCTCCACCTCCTTCAGCCCCGGGATTCACAGGCTCCGCCCTACCAGGACCAGAAGCGCAGGGCCGCATCTATATGTGGGATATGGGATCCGAACTCAGGACCTTCTTAACCCCTGAACCACCTCTCCAGCCAAGCCAGTGTTGTTCTTAAGGATGCATGATAACAATATATATGTTTAAGCATTATATACATGTTTAATGCAAAATATAATAAATTTTAAAATATGAAATGATAAAGCAATATAAATTTATGTTAATACTAAAGTCATTTATCTGTATTTGAACTGGATTAGCTTATTTTTAAAGCTAGTAAATATTGCCAAGTGAATTCATTTTAATTAATTTTCTCAGTCATGTCAAATTTCAAAAACCAATATAGCTTCAGAAAATAGATTTGCACATTTTTTCAGGTCTAACATTCAAAGCTGAATATCATATTTGTGATAGGTTTGTTTTGCAGACAGAGTAGGCAGTAGTATGGAAATATTGAGGAATCTGTGGCCCAACAACATAGCTGCCACGAAACTGTACACAATGTCTCACAAGTTCTCTGCAAATATCATTACATACTTGGTATTGAAATGTTCTATAAAATACATTCATTTATTAACTATATTTCATGTATGATTATTATGATTTCATATGATTATTATAAAAGTAAATAAATAAATGAAATTGGTGACATACCTAATGTATCTAAGAGCCATTTAAGCATTCATATTTACAACTGCTGTGTTCAAAATAGCCAGGAAGTGGAATTAGAATGCTGTGCATTGATATATATGTATATATATCAACATGTATATAAAGAAAATAATATATAAGTATATAAATAAATGTAATAAGCTTAAATTATGCAATTCTATTTAGCCATCCAGAAAATATGCAAATGACATTTTCAGGAAAATGGATAGAACTAAAAATTATTTTGTTATAACAGTCAGACATGAAACAGAAAATGCCATGTCTAGAAGTTAAATTCTGTATGTGTGTGTGTGTGTGTGTGTGTGTGTATTTGTGAATAAATCTAGTAGGGTTCATGAAAAAAGATCTGAAAAAGTGAATAATGAAGACAATGGATACATATAATAGTAAAGCAGAAGAGAAGGCTTAACTGGAGGAAGAAAGAACTAGACGTTGAGTTAAGAGAATATGGAAGAGAGTATGTGTGGGTATGTTCATGTGGAATAGATAAGAGAAGAAGAATTATTCAGAACAAAGGATGATGACATGACACATGTAATGGAAGGTGAGAAAGTCAAAACTATTACTTTGAACATTAAACCAAAATAAAATTCACAAATAAGAAAAGTGAGGACCAATGTTATATGTGTGCTGGTTTATATTCCAGAACAACTGATTCACTCCAGCTTTATCCATTTCTCCAGGGAATGGTTGCCTAGATTTCTCCATTTCAATTAAAAGCAATCTCCTTCAGGACAGTTCAATGGTATGCCTTCATTATGTAATCCCTCGTTATACTTCCAAAGATCTAAATCCCATGTGTGAAGTTATCATTGGAGACTTATAAAACAATATTAAATCAGAGATAAACAAATCAAAACAATCAGCTTCTTTCACTGAATTATTTATTTGCTATTTTCCCATTTTTTCTACAGTTTGGATAAGAGAGAAGTTCTCTTTAAGAATTCTACTTAGCATTTTTTTAAATTCATGTGTTTCTGTTCGGTGTGGTTATAAATTGAAACAGTGCCTACCTCAATGCATACACTCCATGACACAGATAAATGCATGTAAATATTGAACGTGATGTGAAAAAGATTTTAGCAAATCTTGAAACCAAAACAAAAATAAATGAACACACACAGCAGACTCAAATTCGAGTGAAAGAGTTAAGAATGACACTCATGATTTCTTGAATGTCTAATAACTATGCCATCCCAGTAGTATGTGGCTGAGGTAAGCACAAAATGATATTAGGTTCCTATCGTGAAGTTGCTTGTTCCAGTGAAAACTCCAACATTACAGCTTGCCTGAAGCATGTCACTGTCCCTTTCATGATCAGAATTTGTGATCTATTCTATTGTGTTCTCATTGCTTGAGACAGACTTCCAGATTGTGCTTCCTTCTCTATGTGATCAGTATTCCTTCTTACCTCATTTCAGTACAATGAGCTTTTTATATTACTTCAGATTGACCTCTGTTCATGCTCTCTGTTTGCCCTCACAAAAGGTAAAGTTCAGGTCAGAGATAAATTCTACTCTATTCCTTTTTGCTTGTTTCACATAATTTTCCATGAATTCACAATTTATTCTCTAGCCTGTTAACAGATACAAAATATCATTTACAATCTCATTCCTTTTCAGATTTCTCGAATTCCTCTTCTTCCACATCCTTCCAAACTAGGTTCATTTGATTTAGGTACTGATATACCAGTAAATGTTTTATCCCCTCTGTCCCTTACTCATGAACAATCCTATGCCCTCTACCAATACAGCATAAGCCTCGTGTATTTTTTTCATTCACAGTAGTTTCATTGTATTTCAGGATTTCTCAAGCATCCAGTGCACCCTAAGGAGCTTTCCTATGTCTTGAGGCTATCTTCTACTCTTGCTGCGTAATATTCTGCAACACGGTCTTCATACAAATATTAATAATTTTGTGTAACCCAATCACAACTCTTTATTTTCAAGGCTTTATCCCCATTTTATCCTGATACCTATTGAGACATGTGTAATCCATAGAGACATGTTGAAGTAGTAGATCAATTGCACTACTGTGGGCTTTTCAGAAACCAAACACACTTTAGGAGCTTGAAGTCTTTTGTTCTTTCTATACTTGCTTTTGAACTCATTACAAATAAATGGAGCTTCCAAAGTGGAAGACTGAACAGTTTTTACATTCACGTATAAGTTCACCAACAACCGATTACCCTGAAGTCCTTCTTTAATCATTTCTGTGCATTTCAACCATACTAGCTTAATATGCAGTTGAAAAAAATCAGTTAGTCGTCCAACTTAGTAATATTACTTATATTTTCAGGCCAATGTACTCAGCCTACTTTGACGCATGACTAACTCCACATATACTTCCAGACCTTCTCATTAAAATTAAATAGAAAATATAATTTTCATCAGTGCATAATGAGGTATCTATTACAAAGATAGTTTTAATTTTGCAACCAAGGCTGTCAGTGCAGCATATAATTTAATTTATCACTTACATTTCCTGTTAACATTTTATGCAGGGCAAACACCATAATAAAATAATGCACTTCAGGTTTTCAAAAATTTGATTCTTTTATTAATAATTATTTTGGCCATATAAGCACAAGGAACATGTATTTCTATGACTAAGCTACATTGGTTGCATTCCAGATATTCTAATCAGTTCAAAAGCTAACTTTCACCCTTATCTTCATTCACTGTTGCACTGTTGTAGACTCGGTGGTGATTTGCCTATCTCATTTAACCTCTCAAGTGCTGATATACCAGGCATGAAAATGCATCTTCAGATTCTATCTGCAACATATTTTCAAATTATTGTTCTCGATAGAAGATTTGGTGAAAAATAAATGCTTTTTAAATCAGAACTTGCATTTTCTTGCATTGGATACTGATTTTATTCATCTCAAACATTGCTTACCTAACTTCTCAACAACTAAATAAGTCTGCAAACTTTTTCTTACCAAAAAAATTGAGAAAATTTCTTGAATGTCTACAAATGCAAATTATAGTTCTTATACAAACTGAAGCCATCTATAATATTTATGAATAATTATTACTTATAAAATAAATACTGTAATTATGCTTTTTGTTATAATCTGTGAACATATATGTCCTTATGCATTCAAAGGATATATAAACATAACCAAATATTAATGGCTTAGGTTGCATTATTTTCAATAATTGTATTCATAAAATAAGGGATACTTTAGAAATTATCATAAAGAATCAAAATATTTACTCATTTAACTGACTGACATGGATGAAAATTTATTTTATTATTTTAGTAGTTTTTACTCCCAAATGACAATATGGTCTTTTTGTTTAGCTCTATGGAATAAAAGAATGAGAAAATTATTTCTTGAAATGCATTGAATACAATTGGGATTACTGTAATTACATTTTGTTTTAGTAACTTATAATCAATGTGATAGTAAATCTTAAGTTCATTGGAAGGTTAATGCCTGGAGAAATGAATTAAATTAATTTCTTCACTCAAAGTCAAAAGTAATACAAAGTTTTCAGGTCCTCTTACGATTAATGTGACAAATGTTACAACAATTCTCCTAGATTATTAATGAAACAATGAAATGGAAACATTTCATACTATCTCAGAATTGCATTTAGAATATATTCATGTTTACCAATCATTAATATTTTAAAATCAATGCTTCTACATTTGATCATACCCAAAGGAAGCAATGTATTTGAACAGAGTATTAAGTTGCCTAAGAAGGGGGAAAAATGTTGATCTTGGACAATCAGTTCAAGGATACTCTTCATTCTTATTTCTAGGATTTTTATAGTCTCTGTTCTTGCATTAACATCCTTGATTCATTTGGAGTTGATTTCCATGCAGGGTGATAGACAAGGTTCCAATTTCATTCTTGTTCATGCAGATATCCAATTTTGCCAGCACCATTTATTTAAGATGCTTTCCTTTTCCAATTATCTTTTTTGGCCAATTCTGTCAAAAATCAGTTTATGCTGTTTTATTACTATGAATTTGTAGTATAGATTAAGGTCTGTATGTATGTTGATAGCTCCAGCAAACATCTTATTATCTAGGTTTTTTTTCCGTCCTGGGCCTTTTGTGCTTCTATATGAATATTGATATTGTTAAATAATTTCTCTAAAGAATTCTCTTGAAATTTTGATTTATAATGGACTGACTCTGCATATCGTTTTTGGTAAGATGATCACTTTTGCAAGGTTAATTCTATCACTAGTGAAGCATGGGATGGTTTTCCACCTTCTGGTGTCTTCTATAATCTTTCTTTGGAGTTTTAAAATTTTTACTGAGTAAGTCTTTACATCCTTGGTATTTATTCCAAGGTATTCCATTTTTTCCAGCTGTAATAAAGGGAATTATTCCTCTCAGGTTTCTCTCACTTCCCTTGTCCTTGATGCATAGAAAAGCAATTGATATGTAAACTTTATTTTTTTATTTTTTTTTGAGATCCATGCTTTATGAACACATTTTCTCAAATGTCTGGGTGACAGGTTTGTACACATGATCCTTAAGTTCATTTTACAGATTTGGAAAGCAACTTGTTTGAGAGGTAAAATTTGAAACCATGGTTGATGTTGCAAATGAACATATTAAAACAAAGAAAAACTTTATCCAAATATTTACATTTAAAAAAACATTTAAAATAGACTACTTAGTTAAGTGTGCTTGAACAAACCATGTGTGGAATTGAATTCCATTCATTATGGAGTTAGTGTCTGCTAAATACTGAAGCTATAGTAGACTCTTGGCATCTGAAGATTTGAGTTTTCAACTATTCCCGATCTACACTAAAAATAATACATCCTGCACATTTGAGGCACTAATTTGAACCTCAGAAATGGAAGCTGATGATATGTAAGGCAAACTATTTACGTATGAGGACTGGCAGCTGTGTGACTCAGTGGTTTCATAGCTACCCATATTACGATGTCTCCGATAAAACTCTCTACAGGCCATTTAAAATTTATTAATTAATTATACCTTACTGTATTATGTCCTAGGGGTAACTTAGACACTCACAAAAAGGCTTTGGGATATGTTTCTGGCGAATGAGCAGGTCTCCTAATGACTTTAAGCCCAAATCCATGCAGCTCCTCAGACCTCACAGAACTTTGCAAAAATTACTCATTATACAACAGCTCAGTTAAAATCCCCACTCTTTATCTTATAGAAAGTTTATAGTCCAGCAATGTCAATATAGGCAATGTGACATTTCAGCCCTACTTCAAAACAACTAACAATTACACAATAATTTTCATCATTATTAGCTTTGGCTTAGAAAGTTTTGTTTCTGTATTTTGCCATTTTCTTCCTATGTGTGGGTGCTGCTGTGTGGAGGGAACTGGATCAAAGATGGAAAGAATGAAGAAAGGTCAGGAATTAAACCACTGACATTTACCACTTCAGTATAGTACCAATGTAGGAGAATATGGCTTAAAGACGGAAGGAGAAAAAGCTCTTAGTTCACACTAAATTTTACTTTGTTTCTTAACCAGTCTGACAATACAGCCAAACCTACCTAGGGCAAAGTAGCCCTCTGACAGAATTGTATCAAGACAGCTTAACTTTGGTCCTAAAGTCACAGGTGCTTAACTATTTGGCATTTTTCACATTAACCAAAACAATGCATATCAACATCTAAAAACCCCATAAGAGCAGGAAAAAAAAAAAAAAAACCCAACTGCTAAAACTGATTTAATGTTTTTGTAGATCAGAATTGGTAAAATGCATCTCAATTTGATCTTCTTGAAAAGGGTATCTTTTCTTAAAAAATGACTTCTAATGAGGAGAACAAAATTCTCCCACTAAGTACACACCAAGAATGGAGGTCACCTCAGAACTATCCCTAGGTCCCAAACAGAACGACAGACAGCACAACTCAGTTTGCACAAAAGTGCTATTTTCTTTTTGTTTAAAAAAAAATAGGGCTTATCTACCAAAGTTAGAAGAATTTTCACATTTCACAATTTTGTTGCTTGAGATTCGAAAGTTTCTCAAATCCATTTGGTAAGTTTTCTGAAGGTGTGCATTACAGTAACAGCAGCAAATACCAAAACGAGTCATTCTATTGCTAAAAAAGCAGCTACTCCTGCTTGTGCCTTTAGAACACTAGCTGTAATGGAAATCTACAAAAAAAAAAAAAAAAGGTAAACTTGCAACTTGTGCCACTGGCTTGGATTTGAACAATTCCAAAGAATCATACAGGGATAAAAGTCAATACTATCAAAAAGGAAAAAGAATGGCATTCTGTCAAGCATTCTGAAGGCACGATGCAGGTGGTTCGACAATGATTCTGGTTAAGACCAACTGCTCACAGACACACACGCACACACATAGTTTAATGGTTTTAAAAAAAAACAAATTTGTTACTTTAGAAAACGAATGCAGTGCATTTTCAGCAATATTATCGCCACAGACTTGATTGCTCAGTCCACACTTAAGTAGAGTTGCGTCTATTCTGATATGGCTTCTCTGCACTAATTCCCATCAGGCCGAAAAACATTAGGGCAGGGTAAGCACAGACTGAATTGTTGCACAAAGGAACATTTACTCATCAGATCCCACTGATCTCTTCTGTGCGCGCTTCCTGGGCAGCCTTTTTGGCGAAGCTTTGTTGATCTGATTCAGAGTTTCCTGAGGAATCCAGCTCATGTCCACATCATTCTGACTCGATGTACCCATTTCTACTTTCTGAATGGGTCTCTTGAGCTTTCTAGACTCTAGGAGCTGATGAAGACCAACAACAACCAGAAGCCCAAGACCAGCAAGGAACATATACATGAAGATTGTTTCTCCATCTAACCCATCCTCTCTTGCAATTACTGTAACTGTTTGATTGAAGACAGCATCTTGGAATACATTGGCCATTTAAATCTTTGTAGTTCAGGTTGATGACCAGACCAAAGGGCCGCCCCCCCATGGGCTCGGCAGGAATGAAGAAGTATTCAAAGGTCGCTTGTCTCTGGGGCGGCACCACAGTGTTCAGAGGGAGAGCTGTGAAGTTCTGGATATAAAACTGGTAGTCCTGAGGATATCGGAACGAAGCATCTAGCGACTCAACAATAAAATCTTCTGTTCCTTTGTTTGTAAAGCCTACCAGAAACTTCACAATGTTATTTGCTGGAAAATCTTCTCCTTTTACAAAGGGAATAGTTGTGTCTGCACTTGGCGAAGCTTCAGGTTCACCAGATACATCTTCTTCATCTTTATCTTCTGCCAAATCTGTTGGTTCATCTTCTTCTACCTCAGCTTCATCATCTTCATCTTCAATTATCGAATCCTCCACCGTTTCTTCATCCTCTGTAAGATCCTGAGCCACTGCTAATGCCCCCCCTCCGGGGCCGCCTCGCAGCAGCACCGCGGCCTGGAGCAGCAGCAAGAGCAGCAGCAGCAGGCGGGGGAGGAGTCTCATAGCCCCGCCGCTCCGGCGTCCACTCGGCGTCCGCGAGGGCTCCCGGCGGCTCCGCGGTAATGGCGGTCCGGTCCTCTTCCGATATGTAAACTTTAATTTTGTTGCTGATACTACTCTGCTGAACTTATTTTATTAGTTCCAGGAGTTTCCATATAAAATCTTTGGGTCTTTCAGGATAGAATCATGTCATCTTCAAAAAGTGAAATTTTACTTCTTCTTTTACAAGTTGCATACCTTTTCTTTCTTTCTCTCTCTTTCTCTTTATATGGCTCTAGCTAAGAAACTAGTACAATTAAATAGAAATCATGACAGTGGACAGCTAGGTTTAGCTCCTCATGTAAGTGGAAATGCATCAAGTTTTTCACCATTTAGGAGAATTTTTGCTATAGGCTTACTCTATTTGTCCTTTATTATGTCGAGATATTATGTTGTCCTTTATTATGTCCATATTTTTTCCAGGGTTTAGAATGAAAGGGGTTGGGTTTTGTCAAAAGTTTTTAGCTTCTATTGAAAAAAATCAACTGATTTTAGTGTTGAATTTAGTTATACCATGAATTGCACTTATTGATTTGTGTGTGCTATACCAAACTTGTGTTTCTGGAATGAATCAAATCTCATCCAAGTGATGATGTTCTTTATGTGTTTTTGATTCTGGCATGCTAGAATTCTGTTGGGGACCTTTACATCTCTGTTCTTCAATGAACTTGCCTATAGTTTTCTTTTTTGTTTGTTTTTTTTTTTCTGCATTTGGTGTGTGGATCAGTGTAATATTGGCTTTATAGAGTATGCAATTAATCCTTACTTTTATATTTTATGGAATAATATATGTTGTTGTGTTAGTGGTTACTTAAATGTCTGATAGTGTTCTGTGCTTTATCAATATGGTTCCAGATTTTTTAGGAGGGAGATTTGTAATTACTGCTGTAACTTCATCAGTTCTTGTAGGACTGTTTGAATAATTCAGTTCTTTATTATTCAATGTTTGTGTGCTGCACTATTTCAGGCTTTTTCTCACACATTTTATTTTTTTTCCTAATCATACAAGCTCAATAGATACCCCTGATCTCTCTTTGCCCCCCTCTTCTCCCTTGTCACCCATTCAACTCTTTCCCTTCCTCCCTTACCTCCCTCCCTCCTCTTCTCCTTGTGCTTCTGCCTTCCTCTCTCCCATCCCCTAGATCATCCATTTATGTGGACTCCGAACCTCCCTCTGAGTCCTCCACCCTAGTGAGGGTTCAGGATTCAGTGGCATAGCCCAGGGCCACTTTGTGGACTCCCTGTTAGCATGAGAACTCTCCTATGACTGTTTAATTTATTGCCTTTAAGAAACCTACTGCCTGAAGCCTTCTCCCCTGTGATCCATGCTGGATTTTGAGGGTGTTGACTGTTAGCCATTGTGCAGGTCAAGCAAAGTCCAATCCTGCGCTGCTGCAGTATTGAGTTGTGTGGAGTATCTTTCATATCATTGGTCCTTCTCATCTTTAGGCTCTTATAATCTTGCCACCCCCTCTTTCACAAGGTTCTCTAAGCTTCAGGATGGGGAGAGACTTGGTGGTCTGCTTCCAGGTGAGTAATGTAGGGTCTTTGGTGTTCTGAATTACAATTTGTTGTTGTTTTCAGTTTTGTTGCAAGTTTTTTATATCCCAGTTCTTGGATTTGGGGGTCAAAGATTGCAAACAGAATGGAATAGAGGATTAAGCCACATTTTATTACAGAAGAAAGAAAATGAAAGTCACAGACGCAAAGTGTGCAAGGGGCAAAATAGGCTGGCAGTGTCAGGAGTGTTTGTAAACTTGGGCAAGCCTAATTGGTTTATTATGGGGCTCAGTATCATAACCAGATATCATAGCTAAACTGAGGACTTAAGTATATTTGTATCTCAGGATTTCCTTTCCTCCTGCATTTATGGACTTCATATCTTTATATATTCATAAACAAAGGGTTGGGGGAGGTTGAGAACTTATTCAGTGGGAGGTTGGTGCCTACTTCTGTATAGTGAGAACTTCCAAATTTTCCCAGCAGCCTTTTTGTACTTTTCTATTCTAAGCTGCCTAACAAAATATTTCTCTCTTAGTATGGACTTAGAATGTCATCCATTGAGACTCGCTTGTCCCTCATAGTACTCCATGTGGAATCCATGAGTTCTCCAGGCTTCTCTTGTCCCTTCCAGATTCACATCCTTGAGTTCCATTCTTTCTCTTCTCTAATAAGCTATGCCCTAATCCTCAAGAAAAGGAAGGAAATTAACCATTTTTTTAATTGTCAAATTTTGTGGAGTACATATTTTTGAAACATGCCTTTGTGATTCATTGAATTTCTTTGGCATTGGTGGTGATAGTTCTGTTTTCATGTATAAATTGGGGCTTTCTCACTTTGGATTCTCTTTTTAAATTTTACTAGCGATTTATCAACCTTGTTAATTTTGTCAAAGAATCAGCTCTTTCCATGATTTATTCTTTGTGTTGTTTTCAGTTATTTCTTCTCTGATGTTAATAATCTCTGACCAGACCATCTGGTGCTTTGGGGGTTGGTTTGTTCTGATGTAGGCATCAAGTGCTATGAACTTGCCTCTTAAGACCACCTTCATTGTATGTCAAATAATTTGATATGTTGTGTATTTATTAACACTGATACCTAGGAATTTTTATATTTCCATTTTTCTTTCTTTGAACCCTTTCTTATTCAGTAGTATGTTGTTCAGCTTCCAGAAATTCATGTACCTTCTGTTATTAATTTGGTATGGATGTCTAGCATTATTCGCTGGCAGTCAGATACAGTAAACAATGTGATTTCAGTATTTTTGTTGTTATAGCTTGATACAGGTATCAACTTGACATTTGAAGGTTTGCTATGTGGGCACATTTATAGAGAATTAGTAGTTGAGTAAAGTCCAGAGTGAACCTGCAAGAAATTGTTTAGTGGATAGGGAGGCTCTAGCCCAAGATAGGTATGACTAGACCCTTTACAGGTGAATAAAATGCAGAGAAATGATAAAGTTGTCACCCTTTTCACACATGGATAGAAATGCTGATCTGTAAAGTAAGGATCACACCTCTCTTAGCCTTTATGTGAAGATGTTGTGGCCAGTTTCCTCAGCCCTGTTATTGGTGTGAGCTCTCTTGTCAAATTGGACTAAGAATTATAACTAGACTATTGTAAGAGAAAATACATCCCTTGTTCTTTTTTTAAGCAAAATTGCAGGTAACGTGATACAACTGTACTTGTGTAGGCTTGGTTTGTGGACTTGCATATGATCTATTTTGGAGAGGGTTCCTTGTACTGTTGAAAAGAACATATATACTTTGGTGTTAGGATGGAAATTTTGGTATATGTCAGTCAGATCCATTTGTTTTATGGTTTGATTTAGTCCCAGTGTGTTCTTTTCAATTTTTGACCTGCTATCCTGTCTATTGGTGAAAGTGGGGTATTGAAACTCACTACAAATATCGTGTTTGGGTTGTTTGGTGTTTATGTATTGTAGTGTTATTTTTAATCTATGTTGGAAAGTCTGTGTCTGGAGCACATATGGTTAAAAATTTGATTTATTTTTGATGGATTGTTCCTTTACTGAATATGTAATAACATTGTGGGAATGTTTATTGTATGATTCAGGCAATTATATCTCACTAGAAGTAACTATGGCTGGTGTGAATCCAAGGGGAAGCAACTAGACAAAGTAAGAGAAGCTTCCCCACCTGTGGGGTTTACCACTGAAGGACCTGGTGTCTTATTAATACAGGTGCCATGAAAGAACAATTTAGTTCATACATGCAGATATAAGAGCAGCAAGGATTTGGATGAATGAGTTAAGGGAGGTCTAAGGGTGAAAGTGTAATGGGTGGCAGAGGAGGGATAGGGGGCATGTATAGAAACTTGATTGAACATAAAATAGTCTTAATTAAAGAGGAAAAATATGCTGGGTGGAAATTGGGGAAGAATGGACTTCCAACCCTGGAAGGTTGAGCCTTGGAAACTCCAGAGCAAAATAGAAAGGAAGGAAGCAGAATAATCCAGGGTGAGTCCTATCCAAAAGTGATCGGTGGATGTGAGGCACACATGCAATGTCCACACACATGGGCTCTCCCTCTCTCTCTCTCTCTCTCTATCTCTTTCTCTCTCTCTCTCTCACACACACACAAACACACATACATACACACATATTCATAAAATATGAATAAATTATACAGATAAATCAGAGCAAAATAAATAATTTAACCATTAATACAGAATAGGAACCAGCCTTTGCTAATGAGCAAGTATGATAGATACCTTATAAAGGAATTATGACATTGTTGCAACTGGTTTAAAAATTCAAGAGCAAGATTTTAGCCCCAAAGAAAAGCTAACATTAAAAAAATGGATGTTCTACTTTCTAATGGTCTACAACAAGCCATCACTAACACGACACCTGAAGAAATGAAGTTTCAAGCTCAGAAATTCTGGCAGAATACTGTCGGCTTCTCATTTTCTTCCATTAAACTAGAATCAAGATGTCATCAGTGATGTTTTAATGTCTGAAACGTGGTGGAAAGTCCACTTTTCATATCTATACATAGAAGGTAAAATTCTGTTTCTGCCAAAATTTGAGGATGATGTCTTGCTTCACTTCCTATGAGCTGGGAACTTCTCCACTCCTAGGAGTTCCAACAATTGTTGTACAGTGCTGTCACTCCCAGCAGACAATAATTTATTGTTTCTCAAATCCGATTCCTGTTTGATTATAACTTCGAGAAAAATTTGTACTTAATTTAGTGCTTTCTAAGTATTAAGCATTAGCAAATAAAAATTCTCATTTTACTGTCATTTTTAGGACAATATGCATTACTGTGACAGCATGTCTTAGTCTAACCCAATTTATTATATATGAATCTGTACTGAAAAGCTGATTTGATGTAACCAAAAGTATAGATGAAATTAACAAAGAAGAAATTTTTGTATAGAACAAGTGAGAAATGTCAATTTCATATTCTGATCATGTGTCATAAAATCCATGAAAATTCTGATTCATAGGCATTATTAATAGTTATTAATAGTATTTTTATTTATTTATTTTTCCCCAATCATACAAGGTTAATAGGTACCCTAATCCCCTCCCTCTCTCCACCTCTCCCCAGTCTCCCTTGCATCCTCACCCCCTTTTTCTCTTCTTTTCACCCCCACCCTCCCCTTTTCCAATGTCTCTATCTTCCCCCCTCCCATTCCCTAGAGCATCCTTTTGTGTGAATGTCAAACTTCCCTTTGAGTCCTCCACTCTAGTGAGGTGTAAGGACTCATTGGCATTGCCCAGAGCCCTTTCTTGTGTTCCCCTTTGATATGGGAACACTATTATGACTGTTAATCCCTTGCCTCTATGGATCGTAGTGCCTGTGATCCATGCTAGACTTTGGGGGGGGTTGTTAACATGTTAATTATTTCACAGGTCAAGTAAACTCCGATTATGGCTACTGTGGCCCAAACTTGTGTGGAGTATCTTGCATATTGTTGGTCCTCACCATCTTTAGGCTCTTATAAACTTGCTGCCCCCTCTTCCGCAAGTTTCCCTGAGCTTTAGGATGGGGAGATAATAGTTCCTCTTCTTTATCCCCTCAAACACAAACAAATAATGGAAAAATGACTAATTTTAGCTCATAGCTCCAGAAGGACAGAGTTCCTAATGTCCAAGGTATGGTAACAGGAAAATGAGTCTCCTTATATTGCATAACATTCAATAATCTTACAGAGAAAAAGAAGTTGGTTCAGGATGCTAAACCTCAAATACTATTCTTAATAATGAAATTTTATCAGCAGGCTTCTAACTTATAAGGCTCCACAACCTTCTTAAACAGTTCTACCTACTAGAGACCAAATATTCATGCGAATGACAATGGTATGGCATTTCACCTTCCAGACATAGCATTTCACCTCTAACCTCCAAAGACTGTTGATCAGATAAAACTCACGTTGCCTTTAAGAGTTTCAATATCATTCAAAAGATCAAGATCAAAATTATGAAAATTGAGAGAGTCTTTTAATTGTGAGTTACTCTAAAATAAAAAAGGTATGACCCCTCAGCATACAATATCAAAGAGAAAACATTCCTAATCAAAAATGGAGGAATAGGAGTGCAGTGAAGAATAATTGAAACAAAGCTGATTAAAATCAACAGGACAACCTCTAAAGTTTGAACTCCCTTTTCTAGCATGTTGGGATAAAACTGTCTAAGGTCCAAAGAAATTAAGTAGCCCAGCCTCTTAGATCCACTGTCAAAACTACCACAGCTTTTCCCTTGGATTGCTTCCCTTCCTTCATAAAACCTTCCTTGAAAGGCATCACAGGGACCTGAAATCTCAAACATTTTTCTGTCTCTAAAGCAAGCCAGGCTTTATCTTACAGCATCATGCAATGAATTCTCAGGAACTTCCTATAGTGTCTCCAACCTTGCCACATACTGTCTAGCTTCAGTAGTTAATTGAAAAACCACAGTGGAGGAATGTATTGCACATTACCTCTTGAGACTTGTATGTCTTCAAATATTCTACCAAGTGGACAACATTACTTTGTCATGCTGCCATCAGACATAGCGCTTGACTTCCTTGAACAAGAATTGCAGCAGCTATATTTACTACACTGAAGTTGTTGAAAACTTCCCTAGACCATGTTTTTTCCAGAAGCAGTTTGTGTCATAAAAAATCCTTAGGCTCTCTCATTTCAAAGTTGGAAAAGGTTCCAGTTGATGTCTAACTAGTTTCTAAAGTTCAGTGTGCAGAAGGAGTTTTCTCCTTAATCAGACCTGCCCCTACTTTTAATGATTATAGTCTCTTTTATCAAATGAGCTTAAGTTTTCTACTGCTATTCCTTCACCAAACTTCATGTTTCTTAGTTTTTTGAATCTAATATAGATTTGAATAAGACTATTAGCGAGAAACTATGTCACTGATTAGTTATGTTATGTTCAAATTTCCTCTACCAAAAATATCAATGTGTTGTATTTCAATTCATCCTCTAGTTTCTTCCTCTTATTTTGCTGTGATTAATACTCTAAGTTAAAGGGTATTTGGATTACAGCATCTACTGTAGAGAAGCCATGGATTTGATTGGCAGTAGGACATACAGAAAAAGCGGGAAGTGGGGGCAAATTATAAAATATCAAGGGTATCACCAGTTATGTATGTCCTACATCAAGTTTCCTTCTTGTTAATGTTCCCAAACCATGCTAACAGCAACACCAACTGGGGACTGTGTGGTTAAATAAATGAGTCTATATGGGATATTTTACATTCAAATCACAATTATGAATGCAATTTATAAGTAATTATTCACACCTAATTATAAGAAACTTTCGTTAAGTTGTGATCATAAATGAACATTTCCTATAAAGAGTTCTCAAAGACTTTTTGGGAAGTGAATGTAAAAACAAGAAAAACCTGCATTTCAGAATCTAAGAAAGAAAATGTGGCATGAAAATCAAAAGCATGGTAAAGTCGGAGGAGAAAGCGATATTCAGAAAGGTTGCCAAAAATTTGAAGCACAAAATCACCTTTCTAATATATTAGGGAAGATTTTGGAAATGCTAATTTTGGAAATACTATTATGAGTTAATAATAATATTAGTAAAAGTCATGGTATTTCATAAAATTAGGTAATTGACTATTTTAGATAAATTTAGATTAGCAATTTTTAATATCTACTTTTCCTGATTTAATTCAACAGAAAGATTGAAAGCACACACCTACAAATTATTCCTTATTATTCAAGGTTTTACTAAGACCACATGACTAATTAATATTAATTTTAAGTGAATATGCAGTGTGTATATTCATTTTACCAATATGTAGGAATGACAAGTTATTCACATTTGCATTAACAATATCAGCACAACTCTAAAGTGCATTTTTATGCAATTTTTTATATTAACAATATGAATACAATTCCTAAGTGCATTTTATGCAAAAAAATTTTTTTAACAATTTGTATTTGTTTTCTTTTAATTTATACTTTCTTTCCTAGGGGGAAGTACAAGGTTGATAAGACTTGGTAAGGTAAGGGAATATATAAGATTTAACAATTTGGAGACTTAAAAGATTGTCAGGGCCCTTGTCTATGGTTTTAAAAGCATTGAACTGAACCTATGACTCAGGCATGGTGTAATGGTTCACAGGTCCATTCTTCCTGTGTAATGGTGGTACTAAATGTCAAACTTATGCCTGCCTAGGTAAGCCTCAGGGAAAATATGTGGAAGTGAAAAACGTAGCACAAAGTGGCCAGTGAGAAAGATCTTAGCATCATATTTAATAGGATATCGCTGTACTCCCTGGAAGAAACTCTGTTGCTGCTGGAATGAACACTTCTAGACCTACAAAGCATAAAGTCTTGGGAATAGGAAGCAAATGTTTTCTCACTAGGTGATCTTGATTCCTGAACCTCTGAACCCTTTATACAGAGAAAACAGTACTATGTATTGGATAATAATTCAAAACATGTTCATCTTCCTGAAGGACCATTCCCCAACCTCCAGACTTCAGAGATATGTCCAATCTATTCACAGTTGCTTTTACTTTGTACTTAGTCCAGTTGTGGTTCTCTACATTATGCATCTTCCATTTCACTTGTCGGTGAGTACTAAGTGCTTCATTGACCTATGGATATAAATTAAAGTTTTTAGATGGTAGCTTAATATCTAGTATCTATAGTACCAGGAATGTGATCACTGTGGTGAAACAGGCCTTAATGTCAATGAGATAACCACTGCTTATCCCTATATCTTACAGACTACTATTACACACTACTGTTCTTCTCTTGAGAGTATTCCTATTGTAGATTACAGTATCCATTCCCAGGAAAAGACATTGATCACAACTTCTCCATAGTAGCTTGCATCATGCCTTGTTTTTCAAATAAAAGTTTTTTTTCCAGATAAGCCCACAATTTGCCACCTATTTTCATTTCATTTTTTAATTCTTCTTTTTATTTATCTCCAATATTTTATTTTTTTCCTAATCATACAAGCTCAATAGGTATCCCCATCTTCTCCCTTCCCCTCCCCCTCCCCAGTTATTCCCCATTGCACTCTTCCCCCTTCCTCCCTTCCTTTCACCTGCCTCCTTCCCTCCATTCCCCTCTCCTGGTATCTCCCCTTTCCTCTCTCCCATCCAATGGATCATCATTTTATGTGAACACCAAACCTCGATCTGAGTCCTCCACCCTATTGAGGGTTCAGGATTCAGCGGCATAACCCAGAGCCCCTTCTTTAGCTCCATGTTAGTATGAGACTCTATTATGACAGTTTATTTATTTCCTTGCCTCTAAGGATCCTACTGCCTAGAGCCTTCTCTCCTGTGATCCATGCTAGACTTTAGGGGATCTTGGACATGTCAGCCATTGTGTAAGTCAGGCAAAGTCCAATCCTGGCTACTGCAGCACTAAGTTGTGTGGAATATCTTGCATATTGTTGGTACTCCCCATCTTTAGGCTCTTACATTCTCTCAAGGTTCCCTAAGCTTTAAGATGGTGTGAGATTTGGCTGGTATGGTTCCATGAGTAATATATGGACTTTGGTGTTCTGAATTATGGTTTGTTTTTATTTTCAGTTTTGCTTTTCCTGCACTACCTTTGGCTTCATCCTGATTGGTATTGGAGGTCACCTCCTAACCAAAGATAAAAGACTGTTTAAATGCTGATCTTCATGTAAGAGGAGATTCAAAGATAGATGGAATAGGATTAGGACACAGCAGTGGGGGTCAGTGTCCCATTTGAAAGATAGTTACTGTCTATCTGCCAATCCCTACATCCTCCCTGGTTGGTAAGATCAAACCTATTAACTTTGGATTGAAAAGGTTTCATTTCATTTTTTAGCCAAGTACCACCATGATGTGTTCCTTGTTTCAATGTGGATTTTTCAGGGAGAAGTCTTTGAGGTTGGGCAGCCTCACCATGTATATAGTTGTTGCAGTTGTTGCTTTCTCTGTCTCAATGGATGTAGCCTAAGCTGTGTCCAGATTCTGCAATTTGTCATGACTTTTCAGCCTTAATGACTTATATCTACCCTCTGCCCCTCTGGAGCCATAAGTCAAACATCTCTACCTTTCTCCCCTTAAGTTACTTCTAAAAGTTGTCTCACAACAGCAGAAAGAGTACCTTTAATGTCCAAGGAAACTATCTAGCCCTTACATGTTGATTTCTGATTTTCATTTTTATTCACATCGCCCATAGCCACTCATCAAAATTTCGCATGATGAGATAACTACATGACTCTAATAGAATGACAATAGTAATGGGATAGAGTAAAATTTCCTGTGAGGATATTTTAGTGTCTATGTTTGAAACAAATGAATTGTAATCACAGATAAGTGCTATTTTGCCAAAAATATCTTTCTTGTGTTTACATTGTATTAAGATTTGACATTTAATAAATGAGTATAAAAATCAAGTTGTTATGGTATATTCTTTAAAAGTTCTAAATTGTAGTAGAAATAGGAAATAATGATTTAGGAACTTTATTGATAATTACATAAAGTAGCATTTATGTTCAAAAGTAAAACTTTATGTAACACTGAATTTGGCGTGTTTTTAAATAAAATGCAAAGTACCATCACTTCATGACTGCACAAACTTTAATTCTGGCACTAATTTAAGTGACTCCATTGTCCTCTTGTACAGAATGGGGGGAAATGAGTCACCTTGGTTCAAAATGTGAAGAACTGTCATCTTTGATATTATTAGTCTCCATAATGTGTTAAGGAAGCTGATTTTATGTGCTAGAGCAAAGCCCATGGCTCATAAACTCAACAGAGGTGAGTGAGTTATGATAGTCTTGGAAATACATTAATGAAATTCTGCAAACATCAGTATGGTACATTAGTCTTCATCACATTTGGCTTTATTAAACACACAGATAGATGGCAACCTGTCATGGATACCAATTGTTTTCCATTTTCACAATGACCTAAGGACATAAAAAAGCATTGAGGTATTTTTTAAGCATTTCAGCATCATGTGTGGATGATAATTTTTCATCGTCTGGTGATCTGAAGAATAATAGCATTGTGATGTTTTAACATTCATCAAGGACCTATAATATGCTCCACGCCACAAGACCCAAGAAATACACAGCAACACAAGGCCTCTCCTTAATTTATGTTTGCTTATTTTCTTTTAAGAGTCCAGAAAATGAAATGGTTATTTCCTAATACATGTTTTGAAAAGTGAATTCCTCCATCAGAATCAATGAGGCTTATGCCATCAAGAAACACAAAGCTGATCTTTTCATTTCATGGAAAAAAAATCAACTTATACTAATATCCTTAAGTCTAGCTCCTCCGTTTGCTTCATGAGGAGGCCAAAAGTTTGAGAGATGGGGTCCAGACCCCTTGGAGTGAAACTCTGGTTATTTTCTCTCTCTCTCTCTCTCTCTTTCTCTCTCTCTCTTTCTCTCTCTCTCTCTCTCTCTCTCTCTCTCTCTCTCTCTCTCTCTCCCTCTCTCTCTCTCTCTCTTTCTCTCTCTCTCTCTGGCTCTATCTTTCTTTCCCTCTCTCTTCCTCTTCCCTCCTTATTTCTCTTCTTTAAATGTTGTGAGCTGGTCAGATCCACCATGCCCTTTAAGAGTGATGGCTATAAATCCCTGAACCTCTCCATCTTTTCTATATAATAGACTCTGTCATAGTGATGAAATTATTATTTGAACAGAAAATCACAGTGGCTGAATCCATAGTAAAAAAATGGCCCAGAACTGTGGAATAGAGAGAACAAGAGAGGGAATGTTTCTAACTCATTTGTCTCTTATCCTCTATGTTAGCTCCTCTTCTCAGGGCTATGGCCTGGCACCTTAAAAAACAAACAAACAAAAAAACAACAACAACAAAAAAAAAACTCTTGCAAAGAAAGATTTCTTTTAGCTCACTACTGTTAACATACATGACTGCCATGTTGGGAAAAAATGTGGCATTGAAAGCAACTTGCTGCATGCTATTAGGAGCATCAGGTTGTGTTTTTAATCTCTTGGAGATGGGAGCAGGATAGATTGCTCCATTCAGGTGGTCACAGAGAGCAGCACAACCTTCAGAGGTTCTTCTACTGTTACTCAACTCCCTAGGCCTCCTGATTACTTATTTACTCCCTAAAATATCACCATCAGATGTCAGAACACTCCAAATTCAAACTGGTATACCCTCTTTTTATCATTTTGACTTCCTTCCTACCAGAGTAATCATCCTGAGGCTAGCTCTATAACTAACACCTTCAATCTAACTGACTGCTTTTCAACAACCTCTCCCTTCACACCACCTGCAGGAATCTGAGCACTGGATCAGCTACTAAGCACTGGGTCAGTAATTTGGAAAACAGAAGGTTCACATAAACAATACAGTTATGATAAATGAGTATTTAACTTTTGTAAGTGTGTAGATATTTAAGAAAAAATAACATTTATGGAAAATGCCACATACAGGAAAAATATAAGTGAAGTTCATGAAAGTCACTTAGTCTTAGCAATAGATTACATTTTTCTGAAGAACAAAGCAAAACTAAACAAATGAAAGTTAATAGTGGAAATCATGTTTATTTTGGGGGAGGAATAAAAAGCATGGCAGCATATCAGTAACTTTCAGCTACCTTTTAAATGATGTAAATGATTAGTATCTAGTTAATATTATTTTCAGATAAACACTCCACCATTAGGTCATAAATGAAGCAGGTCAATGAAGATGTTTATAAAGAACTTGGGGGAAAACACACTTAATGAATAGCAGCCAAAAAATGAGATGATCAGTTTTGAGTGCTATTTATCAAGAAATTTAAGTAGTGCAGAAGTGGATCTTGGCGATACAAAATGGAGCTTCCAGGTAAAAAGATTTCCTTCCATCTCTCATTCTTCAACACAAGAATTATAATGCTTCAAAAAGAGGGCTATGCTAACATACCAATAAACTCAAAAACCTCTCTTTGTTTACTGACAATAGGAAGACAATTTGATTTCATTCCAATCTGAAATGATGAGAAATAATCAGGTCAACAGGGTTCCAGGTATGAAAATTGATTCACAGAAGTAAATTGGATTTGTGTGGGAGACTGATAATCAACCAAAATAGCTATCAGTATACAAGATAATAAAAGCTGTCAACAATAACCATAAATTACATGAGAAGGTATTTAATGACCATTTATTGCAAGGTTATTCAGTCTTTTGATCATCTTAAGTGAAGTTTAGAATAATGGACATACTAAGCAGAGAGTTAAGTAGTGAAACCAATATTATTAAGGTGATGATAAATTAGAGAATAAACTGCTATTTAATATATTCTCATGTTTATTTAAATCATCTCTAGATGAGGTAATGAGTGCTATTTTAAATTCCTTTGGACACACTATGCTATTTTTTAAAAGTACAAATCCACTTATAAGAATGAAAAACATGTCCAAATATCTATCTAGATTTCAGTGTTTATTCTAGGATGGATGAGGAGAAACAAATCAATTGCAAAAACACTACCTATAATAGTTCATGAAAGCATGAAAGGAGACATCCGCAGCAATTTCAAAGAGAGGTTGTGAGTTCACCTGCCTTAAAAGTGAGCAGATCACTGAATACAGAAACAGCACAGGAAATAACTTCTAAATTGAGTGTCTGAGGTCTGGGACATGGCCTGAAGAAGTGACTTGCTGGATCACACAGATGCCAGGAACAAACCTCAGCAAAGTTATACAGTAATAGACAAAAAAGCAAAAATAACATAAAAAGGAGAAACACAATTGAAGAAAAGATAAAACATTAGCCACAATAAAAGAAGATAAATCCGATGTTCACAGAGAACACAACAAAAAGGAAATTTGCTTGAGTCATAACTCAATAGCAACTGAAAAGAAACTGCATCATCACATTAAATAAGTAATATTTCACAGAGAAGATGTTGAACAGTCTGAATTGTTGGACATTTGCTGTATGAATTGTTGTGAATAATCTGGCATCCTTCACTCACAAACATCCCAAGATTCCTTGTGTATATTGTAAGGTCCTCAATTGTTCTCAAAATGATACATGAAGCAGAAAATGTATCTGAAGATCATTTTAGGAAGCCAAGATAATGTGTCCATGATTTTACCATACACATATATGTATAATACATAAATCAGATGAAATAAGTTAATTTCAAAATCATCTTGTGTTAAACAGATACCTAAAAGTTTGTTTCTTATTCATTGAAGTGCTTTGAAGAAATATATTGCTAAAGTTAAATACTTGTAATGCTAGAATGTCTGCAGAATGATTGCAAGGAAGTGATATAGGAAGAATATTGACAATGACATGGGTGTAAAAATTCAAATTCACAAATAAAACACTAAAGTAAAAGACATGTGATAAAGCTTCTCTTTAGTTGCTGAAAAATACATGAGTGAACAACTTCAGAGAACAAAGCATCTTAATTTTGCTTGCGATTTTGATAGCAATTCATTTTCTAGCATGGCAAAAAGTTCACATTAATATTGTGAACTGACAAAAATGGCCCCATCATATCCAAAAGAAATGTTGAGAGAGAGTAAATCTTCCCCTTGCCAGATCACAATGAAGCCGATATGCCAAAGCACGGAACCAGCTTTCTCCATCTTTTCACAAGTCTGTGGAGCTTTTCCATCCACCACAGACTAGCTGCTTCCAGGTAAACTAGAAAATTGTGTATAGTGTTGCTTCAGAGGTTGCTTTAGCTATTAATTCTTCACAAATGTGCCCAAGAGCTCAGATTCCATTGCTAGCACAATGCAGTGGTGGGCTAGTTATATGTACTTCAAACAGATATAGATGTTTAAGCCACCCCATTACATATATGAGCAAAATGGTATGTGAAGGAAATACATTATGCTGTATAGAGGCATAGAATATTGATAAAATAGAGTGATAAAGTACAATTCATGGGACTTGAGTACAAAGCCAGACCTATTACTAGAATCATGTATTGGTTGCATATTTTGAAACTTTGAGAGCTAAAGAACTTAGGGAACAAGGGGTTTCATTATGATTATCCTCCTACATTTCTTAGTTCAGTTTGGCAGGAGATCCCAAACATACATGAAGAGCTGAGGAAACTAACTATACCATATCCACATGATTTCAGAGAGAGTGGTAAACTTCCTGACTTACCAGCAAGTCATTCTAAGACATGCTGATCCATGTCAACTTAGTGAATCAGCTTCCCTCATCTTATCCTCTTGCCCAGGGGACAGTTCCACTTATCATGGGCTGGGTCTTCCCTCATCAAATAGACAATCTCCTTCAAGCTTGTTCAGAGCTCAACTCAACTACCAATTCTTCATAAATGTGTCCAGAACTTAGTCTTCATTTGTAAAATTGATACATATACATCCAACTATCACATCCCTTTACGGCATATATACTTTACTATTTTATTTTCTCTTCTCTTCATAAAAAAATAGAAGCACATTAAAATATTGGATATTCTACAGTCATTCAATGGATACTGACTTCATTCATTAAGAAAATCTTTTCTGAATGTCTCTCTATGTAAAGCGTTGTTCTATGTGTTTATGGTGACAGTGTGATAAAGAAAAGGATAGGAGAGCTCAGGGCAAATGCAAAGGACTAGTTACAATCATGCTTCACAAAAAATAGAGTTAGGAGATAAGAAACTTTGCAGAATAATAACAACCAAGATTTGTATATCAGAATGGGGACAAAGTAGAGTTAGAAAACTTAGAGGCTTAAACTAAAATAAATGAACGAGGTGCATTTTAGCTGTTTACTTGTTTAATTTTCTTTTTCTTTTTTTTCCTTTGTCTATAATCTCTTTCTTTTTCCACAATCTCTATTGGGATACCCTTTTTTTTTTCCACCTTTGTCTATAATCTCTATTGTGATACCCTTCTTTTTCCATCTCATTGTCTCATTTCCTCCTATTTTCAAGTCTTTTCATTTGTGAGATCCACTGTGCTTCATTAATTTTGTTCTTGATGCAGTATGTTTGACATGATTCATGTTCTAGTAAGTATCATAGATCTGGGGGTATGCCATTAAGGACATTTTCATTTTCTTCCCTGTATTAGTTCTCTTGAATCTCTCAAGGAAGTGTAGTTTGTTGAGATTTTTCCCTTTTCCTGGCAAGATGATGATAGGACTCATGAAGTCTTTGCTCCCATGCAGTCTTTGTCATGTTAGATATTATGTCTGGCCCACCATTGTTCCATCTTAAGCATTACAATTTTACTGGTCCTCCCTCACCTTTGTCTATATATACAATCCTTTGTGTCCCATCTATGATGCCTGAATTTCTCAGTGCTGGACATCCGCCAGAGCCTGAGTGCTTTACCAATGAATATACAGAGCTTCCCCTCTCTTTTGTCTGATACCAGTCCCATGCAATCTTTCATGGTAATTCCATGTCTTGTGAGATATTCTGTGTTCCAATGTAAAGTGTTGCTAGTCCAGCTACTGTTGAGGTCTAGTATAAGTAGACAGTTTTACATTGAGTTCTTAGGTATGAAATCTCTGATATTAACAGAGGCTACAGTCTTACATTATCTCTCCCAGTCCTTCATCTCTTACATTCTTGCAATCCTTCTTCTGGAAGTTTCTCTAAACTGTGGAATGGGAAGTGATTTAGATATCTGATTAAAGCTGACCTGGTCTGCTGATGCCTTTACTTTGTACTTTGACCAGTTGTGGTTCTACATATTGTGGATCTTCTTTTTCACATGGTACATTTTAGTGCTAAGTAGTTCTTTGATCTATGGGTATTATGATTAATATTTAGATGGTTACCACCAAGCAGTTAATTTTGACCTTCTTTAATTATTACTACTCTCTTCTGGAGAGAAGATTGAAAACACAACATTTTCATCAAACTCAAATATAACTCAGATATTACTTTCTTATTCTATAGTTGTTCTGTTAAACGTGTGACAGAAACAATTTAGGAAAGGAGATTTATTAAAGGACTAAGTCTCTTGGTATGGTCAATTATAGCTGGAAAATTGAAGAGCTGAAAGATGTGCAAAACTTTAAGCTTCCTAATTTACCAAACAAAACTACTTGTCTCTCCATCTTTTACCTGATCATGGAATGGTGGTACCTACGCTTGGTCTTCTATCTTTTGTATTGATCAGGTAATGTCCTACAGACTTTTCCAAGACAAGCTTTAACTACTAATTCTTCACAAGTATGCCAAATATTGAGCCTTAAATTGTCAAGCTGGCATCTAAAACCTACTACTTCAGGTACTAAGCTTAAATATCTAAAATTTCTTAATTGTAATCATTAATTCCTACAATATCCTGTATAGGTAATACAGGATAATATCTAGGCATGAATTCCCATAAGATATATAGTTGAATTTCAGAGAATTTCAATAATTAAATACGCATCCAAATAGAATAGGAAGTCAATAACTCCTTAGCTGAATTCCACATGTACAAAACTCAGTTTATTGTGGCTTTCAAAGAAAACAGAGGAAAGTTCTAAATTTTAATTCTGGGTTGAGGAAAAGATCTGCTTGGTGATGTACAGCTTTATATAATTTTGAGTATAGGTGTGTTTTCTTCAAGTTTGGTTAAATGCAGTAACATTGCACTATGAGTTAGATTCTATCAGCAATCATTGGTATTGAAAGAAACTAGCTTTTTCACATGTTTATTATAGGAAAATATCAAATATTCCTTTGCTTTAACATATTTAAATATTTTGTGCAAGAGAAAATTTAAAACCTGCTATTTTTTTAAATTTCTGTGCATTCTTGAAGCACTACGGAATGAAATTTTGTTAAGCCACTAGAAAGATAAACATCATAAAATTTGTGAGATTTTTGCATTCATTTAATTGAATTAAAAGGAAAACATTTATATTTTCATTACACTCACAAATGTTTATCAAGCAAGTTATTTCTGTCAACAAAATAGTTTTGACATTTCTGTTTGGTAGGAATTATATAATAGTGAAAGAATTAGTGACATGTTTTCACAATAAGAATTTAATGCAGTGAAGCAAAACAGTATGACAATATGAGAAAAACTTAATGAGTCCACGATTAGAATCGTACTAATGGTTCTTTTAAACTTTGAGAGTCTAATTCTAAAATTAAATAAATGTTTTTGAGTAATGCAAACACTTGGAAGGCAACAGCAGAAAGAATACTAGTTCTACTGTTTTGGGGCAAGACCTTATGTCAAAAGACAAAGAAAAAATACAGAAGAAACCTTTAACATTTTAGAAATACTATTATTTCTTAAAGACATGCCTAACATAGTCACAATTGTACTGTAAAGTCTGAGAAAGCTACCAGGGCTGGTCAGGTAAATAAAATGACAATGAAAGAAATGGTAAGGAAATCCAGGGGAAGTGGCAGAGGGCAACACCATGATAAAAATTCACTGGTTTTCAAAGTGGAGAAAGGAACATGACCATAAGACAATGGAATTCTCCGGAAGCTGAAAATAGTCCTTAGGTTTTAGACAACTGAAATCAGTGACCTGTTTTCTAGAAAGCAAATTAAATTCTCTCAACAACCCAAGGGAACGACAATGCAAAATTTCCTTTGGAAATGTTGCAAAATAACACAGTAGGCAAACACTTTGATATTAGTCAAGTGAAGCTGATGTTGTGCTTGTGTCCTAGGGAACTGCAGCCTAATAACTTCGTGCTGCTTTGCATCAGTAACTCCCTGGCAAATTGTTATTATGGTTGTAATGGAGTACTAATACACAGTGTAAAAGCTAAATGAAGCAAGATATAGAAATAGAATGGTCTATGTCAGGGGAACAATACAACTTTCCATTGGTTACTAAAGGTAGTTTTGATTGAAAATATTGACACTGATGAATTATCATAGATTATAATTATACATTTTTAATATTTGTAGAAAAGTATTTGAATTAAGGAAACACAAATCAAAGGAATGTAGGCAGAATAGTATTAGCGTACTCAATAAGCAAGAAACCAATAAATGTGGGTGCAACAGATAGAAAAATTAAAGAAGAAAAAATGAGACAAAATATTAGGAAAAAAATAATTCAGCTTTTTTGTCTCTGTGTGTGTGCCTGTGTGTGTGTGTGTGCACCTGTGTGTGTATGTGTGTGTGTGTGTGTGTGTGTGTGTATGTGTGTGTCTGTGTCTGTATTTGTGTCTGTGTGTCTGTGTTCATGTGCATATCTGTGTGTATCCAAAGCATGTGAGGGCAAGGGTGACTTTGGGAATCACCCTGGATTGCTTTCACCTCCCGTTTGCTGTTCTGGAGTTTCCCAGGTTCCACCTTCCAGAACCAGAAATGCAGGCTGCTGCCAATTCCAGCTGTCATTTTTATGTGGGGTCCAGGACCCAAACTTAGGACTGTCTGTTTAAAGATAGATATTTAAACCCTGAGCCCTCTCTCTGGCTTTTTAAAATATTTATTTATTTATTTCAGACAGAGACAGAAGGAGCGGGAGAAGGTGCACATAGATATGCTATGGTGCATGGGTGGAGGTCAGAGGACAACTCACAGAAGTCAGTTCTATTCCACCATGTGGGCTTCCCGGAATGGAACTCAGGACACCAGGTTTGCATGCAGCTGCCTGACCTGCTAAGCCATGTTCTCAGCCTTAATTCAGATTTTTTTAAAGCAAACTAGATTACTTCATTTTGACTGAATCAAATTTTAGGCCATTTCAAATAAAACCACTTAGGTGAGCTCTGAAAATTAAAGGTTGTATTTCTCCAGGTGGATATTCAATTATTTCAGTTACAAATCACAATTACAAACTATTTGAAAGTGAATAAATTGTGATTTTAGAGGTTAATAGCAAAAGAGAAGACACTGACAGTTACTGGATTCTTTACCGGTATTGTATCTGCTTGTATCTGTGCTTGATTTTGATACTGGTTTGGTATTATTTTGTTCCTGTGACGGATGCACTACTCAAAACACTTTCTATATCTGCTTTTCACAATCTTGCTGCAATTTATTCCTGATCATTGTGGGTATCACAAAACTAGGGACAGACAATGTTAAGCAAAAGTGAAGGGAAAAAAAAAACATTCAGAGTAATCAGTTCAAAGAACCATATAGTCTAAGTAAACATATACTTGGTATACTTAGGCCTCCCCATCACCCGTACAGCCAGGATATTCTTGTTGATGTCCTTTTGAATCATGTTTGTGGACCTGAGTGACATTTTCTGTTTGTGTAGCTGTGAATAACGAAAAATTTTGTTTCTTACATATCTGAGCATCATTAGTATCAGACTATTGTATCTCACCATACAAATCTTTAAATTTTATACAATCTACAACTTTTCAGGATATTGTTTTTGGATAAAAGAACTGGGATGATAGAAAAAATAATTAAAATATTCTCCCTAACCTTGTTTATCAAATATGGCATAGACTTTAGTATATACAAGGTAATGGGAACTCCTTAATGAAGAACAAAGTATTCTGGTTGAGGTATTAAGGTAAGCTTGAGAACAGAGCAGGGTCAGCATAGTTTAATAATCCATCCATTCTGCTTGACAGATGGAATGGCAAAGGCAAGAGAAATTCTCAATAAAATTGCTACATCTAAAGTGGAAGCAAAATATAAATCCTCTGTGACAGAAATATTAAGCTTATGCTTCAAATTCAATGTATATGTGCTCCCATAGGAACACACTTGAGGAAAACACAGTGAAAACTTTCAAACACTAATGTGTGTTGCGCTATGGATCAAAGGGTTTCCTCCAGAATATGAAACCTTGGTTTCTTTTCATGGCATTACAAAAAATATAGTGCAAAAAATGCTGAGCTTTACATTTCTCCATGGAAATTAGCCAATTTAAACAAACAAAAAGCAGTGAAATGTGATTCTCTCACTTACAATTAAGAATAGTTCAGTATATTCAGAATAAGCATAGCACTATTTCTTATACTTGCATTGTCCTGAGAGAATTCAACAGCACTGTAAAGGTTCAAGCATATTCAATTATTGAAAACCCTACTGGGATCTTGTTGCCTTTGTTGGGTAGACTTGCAGCAATGAGAAATGTGTGAATGTTAGATATTATGCATATGTGTGTATGCTATGCAATTTAAAATACTAGGGTAAAAATATGTCCATGATCCATTCACCACAAATTACTCTTTAGTTCTACAAAGCAGGATCAAGTATACAAACTCAGACTATAATTATGCATGCTGTTCATACATTTATTATTTTCTTTTTGTATGGAGCTGATAAATATGCTGTTTAACTCTCTCTAAACAAAGCCATTATATTTATATCGGTTAGGTTAGTTAATGTAAAAATTAATGAAAAATTTTTGTGATACATACGATTGCTAAATGGAGGTCAGCAGTAGTTTAAGTAGGTTGGCAGTAAAGCACTGCACACCCAATTTTCAATGCTTTATTAGCAGATGCATGCAATGTCAGAGATATTTCCCATTAGGAAGCAGATGTAAAGTAATTTCAAAAATCTTGGTACTGCTATTTGGAGTGCTTACATGTTTCAAACATTCATCCTTAACTTCTACACAAGTTTAGCTGTTGAGGGGGCTGGAGAGATGTCTCAGGGGTTAAGCCTCTGCCTTGTGGGTGAAAGGTCCTGAGTTCGGGTCCTAGACCCCACGTATAGACGCCGGGTGGCAGTGGGGGTGGCCTGTATTTCTGGTCCTGGTAGGGCAGAGCCTGTGAATCCCGGGGCAGAGTAAACAAAGAGGAGATGGAGGTGGATGGTTCCCGAATTCACCCGTGGTTCTACACACACACACGTACATACATACACACACATACATGCACACACGCATACACGCACAATTGAATAAATGATAAAAATTAATAATAGTAATAATAATAATAAAATTTACCTGTTAAGTGTCATGCAAATTTTTGATTCATACATACTCCAAGCAATGTTTAAATCATGTTGAAAAATATGAAATATGCAAATACTGAAGTATTGATCATTTGTTCACAGTTAAAGACCCTTAAATCTTTTCTGCCAGACTCTCAACATGTACAGAACATTCCTTCTACCTCATCTCTCCATGTGGTGACAGGAGTTTAAAAGTCCTGTCTTTAGCATGTTTCAGACTTTGAATGCAAATCTACATAAAAGACCCACAATCTAAAGTTTTCCTCCTTTGCTCATACAGCTTTGGGGAGTTTTTAGAACTTTTAAGAGGTAAGGGATATGGGAGTGAAATTCTGCCATGAGTGACTTCCCTTTACAGGTGATGCATGGATCCTGGGACTCCACATTCTTTCCCTCTCTCTTTACTTCTCAGTAAACACATGATGATCAGCTATGCTCCACCCCACAATTCCATCATGATATATGCCCTGTGACAAACTGAAGACATTAGAGCCAAACACTATAACCTACATCTATGAATGTGAGATTCATAGGAAGTTTTAATCTCTGTAAATTTTTTCAGACATGATCTCATAGCAATAGTTACTCACATGATCAGTTGAACAAGTTTTCATCTGCCTTTTTAACACTTGCTCTATAGACTTTTCTTTATCACACTTCAGTCTCTTTTGTTTTGGGTCCAAGGCATTCAATTAAGGCCACCTGTGCAAAATAAATCTGGAGCAACCTTGGTAATTTCATAGACTATACTAGATCATATGAATAAAACTTACATTTGTGTATTCATTTTGTTCTTCTAATAATTTCATGTAGTATGTTTGTATATAACAATTGTCTCTGCTAATTTAATCTTATCAAAGTGGCATCTACACTGATCACTGATCTTCTGAGTAATCTTCAGCTAAGGGCAGTTGCCAAATGAATCCTAACTTGATTCCCCAAATTTAGTTTTGCTTAGAAAATTAGAGTTAGATGTGATTCTTCATTATCATCACTTAAAAGAAATTGTTAATATTTAAATTTGATATTTTAGCAAATATTAAAATTTGTAAGAGCAACTTAATGAGCTTAAAACACATCATTCATTGTTGCATCCTAATTAGTATAAAAATTATACCCCCTAATTTTTATATTGTACATTTTTGGGCTTGTGTCACTTCCCACTTTCATATATTTTTCATTCTTTAGATATGTCATCTAACTAATCATACTTCTTAAACTTTAATATTTTAATGCTCTATTCTTATATGTCAGAGAGTAAAGTCATATAAATCTTACACTTTTACTTATGTGAAAATAAATAATTTGAATGTCTATATAGTCTAGCAAGTATTTCAGACATTGCTTAGGAATATATGTAACGAACCTATTGTTTTATGTAAGTTAAGGTAGAACAGCTAGTTGAAAATTATATTTTCTTCCATTTGATTTATTTTTGAGAAAACATACCTTTATGCTCTTACCAGTGGAATATCATCTAGGTTGTTTTATTTCAGGAACATAGTCTCTAGAATGCCAATTAGAAATAATGTTGAAAGGCACTGTGTGAAATAGTCTATGGTAGCTTTACCTAATTGCATTTAAAAAGGATTTAAAAAACACTCATGTTCAGCATCCTTTTTCTATCATTCTGGTTTATATTTCTGTAGCATATCTGCTATTATTAATTTATCTATTGCTACTCCTATATAACCAACTTTGGCATGAATCCTGCTTTATATTCTCTATATAAAACACAGCCAGGTACAGACAAATGTTAAGAAATATTTTTAAAGCCTTTCCAAGAATCTGATGAAAAGATTATCCTCTGAAAAAATATTTTCGCCATTCTCTAATTTTTGGATTTTAACTCTAAAATATATTCTTTGGTAACAACCACTTTTTCATTCTAAAAAACATATTGCATATGATGCTGCAGTAGTTAACATGCCCCAGGAGAGTTATAATGCCAGGGAGTAAATGGGAATAGGAAAAAGCTTGCAAGGCAGATGTCATAGATTACCCAAGGGATTGCTTCCAGGAAGAGATGGCAGGTCTATTCTCCTGTGAGCTTTGAGTCAAGCGTTACAGAGTTTTAATTCTAGAGCACTGAATTGGAAAAGAAAAGGCTAAACAAGTTTCATAAATCCTGTTCCAAAAGGACAAACCTTATAGCACTTGATATTATGTATTTCAGTATGTAAAATAAGCTTTAAGTAGTAGCTACACGTAAGAATCAAACTAGATGGTCAACTTCAAAATAGAACTGAGGTTATTTGTTCGAAATTGAAAGAAGGCAGATTATGCAGAGACTTTATGAAAAATATTCAGAGTAATGGTTACATGTAAAGTTGTGCAAACTAAATGTAAAAAAAATCCACATGTACTGAAAGGTCACTTTTACTACAGGAGAAGCCTGGTGCCATACTAGTACAGGCACCAGAAGGGGCCCTGTAGTGTATACATGAAGGCATGAGAGACTGGGTCTGATGTGAGAAGGTAAAGGAAAATTGAGAAAACAAAGAGTGGGAGTGGAGGGAGAGGGAGAATAATCAGGAACTCATCTTGTTTGTTTGAAAAAAACTCTTAATAAACTCTTGAAAAAAGAAAAGCAAATCGCATGTGAGAAATTTTATGAATCAATGATAAAAAATTAAATAAATAAAATAGTTTGTGCCATATTAATGTTTTCAGAATGTTCATTTTTCAATGATACTTATGGAAAAATAAAGTTAATTGAGAACATTGGGACTGAATACTGAGCTTATGCCATTAGAACGGGTTGTAAAGATCATCGTAGTCAACAATACATATGTTGTCTTAAGGTAAATTACTTCTCTTCTTGGTCACCTAAGTCTACATAGAAAAAGTATCCACATTGAGTTTCCTCAGAACTAAGATGTACTGCAAAAATAATATATACCATTGACTTACTATGTAAAAAAAATTTCTACATTTTCCAAAGTCTTCATTCTTAATACAATTTTGTTTAGAAATGGAAAGTAATGATTCCTTTTCTTGTCATCCTTACATAGAATTTTACATATGGATATCAAATATGTGCAACTGTAAGACAGATGCAGAATGTGTCCAGGCAAGGTCACATATTGTCATTGCATTACTTGCTGTAACAGTTACTCTTTACTATTGCTGTGAGAGAACACCTTAAGTTAAACAACTTATGGGAGAAAGGGAGATTTATTCAATTTACAGTTCCAGAGGGGAAATAGATACAGTTTTTCACGGCGGAAATGGCATGGCTGGATGGTTGAGGCTGGCAGGCAGGCGAAGTCACAGCAGACTGCCACATGGCTTGAGCATTCTTGGAATATCTCTCCTCTTATATTCTGTGTTCCTTTTTATATGGTCCATTACTGGGAGTTTCCTATGGGATATATGACGGGTATAATCCCTTCAGACGGGAGAGGGGGAGGGGAAGAGGGGAGGGGAGAGGGGTGCCACGGGGGGGGGGATGGCCCACTCACCCACGTTTCTGGTCCTGATAGGGAGGAGCCTGTGAATCCCGGGGCAGAGTAAAACAAGGAGGTGGAGATGGTCCATGGCGGTTCCCGAATTCGTCCATGGTTCTACACAGACACGCACAATTGAATAAATAAAAATAAAAATAAAGAAATATTTGCTTCAAAGTTGTAGACACTGTCGTTTCTCATTCTCTTGAAGAGAATGCCTAATAATTTTCTTGTAATTATTACTAATCTAAATCACTGAGTCATTGATAACAAGATGAAATAAGATCAACTAGATGGAGAGAGGTAGGAGACCAGAAGAGACACAAAAGAGTTATTACAATACATTATGGACATGTATGAAAATGCCATTTTCTTTTCTTTTTTGCTGTGACTAATACTGCATCAAAAATATGTGAAAGAAGAATGCTTTCTTTTCGTTGACTCACAACTCCAGATTATAGTCCATTATGGCAGAATCCTTGAGAACTCGTTATGAGATTAGGGGAGATAATCAAACTGCATCCACAGTCACAAATGAATGAATGTGTGTACCCCGAAGACCAGTGTGAATTCTCCATTTTATGAATCCTTCACAGGGAAATGTTACCTGAAGTTGGAAGGGTATAGTGAGATAGATATGAAAGCTAAAAAGGGTATTTTTGTGACAAAGAAGGTTCAGCCACAGCAGAGAATTGAGAATAGAGTAAGGAATGGCATCAAAAATAGCAAAGTATAATAATATATGTGTATGAAAAATATCATAATAAGTCCACTACTTTATATACTAACTTTTAAAAAGTAACTAAAATACGCATAGCTGTCCAAAGTAGAATGAAAATATGTAAAAAGTAACCCAGGCATTTTGAAAACTTCAAAAGAGGAAACTTACATTTTGAATTGTATGTTCTTCAGTATGTTCCATTTGGTTTAATTAGCATATCTGAAATCTGTACCAATTTTCACAAAGTATAATAATATCTATGCAAATAAAAGTTCACGGAATGAAAAACAGAATATAAACAGGTATGCATATTAAACATTTTTATACATCTGATGTGTAAACATTTATACATCTAATGTGTAAACATAAAATAATTTGGAAGAAGCACATTTAAATTATACCAAAATAAAGTACAAGAAACATCTAATATCTGAACTGAGCATCATCAGTCAAATTTCTATAGATTTCATTTCATAAATATTTTCTTAAGGTTTCAGTATGTGTTTTGTTAATGTTATAATTTGTTTTACAGAAAACAACAACCACTGTAGTAGCTTAAACACAAAGCATATTTTCAAAAACACCCCATATCATAGTATAACCCTGAGCTTAGCAAAGACCTTATAGCCACAGCACAAATCATGGTTACTACTGTGGATTTTGTAAGTACAATGATTAAAAGCCTGTAAACTCAGAATGCCACTGGCACAACTACTGAATCCAAAAGCAAGCCTCATGCCCTGTGGTCAAAGAAAAGGAGCCAATGACTATTGTAATGCAAGAGAATAGCTCCAGAATTACATGTCTCTTCCAACATTATTGTTGGAAAGATAAACACTTTCCACCTTGTCAGTGTGTCTGAAAGCTAATTCACTTCTCAAGCATGTGACTGTAAGAATCTAATTTATAAACAAGAACTATTTCCAAGAGATTCCTAGGAAAGAAAATACAAAGATTTGTAGTTTTGTCTGTGGTGTAGGGTATACTTAAACAGACTGGTGCGACAATAGGATCCTCCAGGGAATGGGAAGGGGGAAAGAGGGAGACACTGAGAAAAGGGGAGGGTGGGGAGTGAAAGGAAGGGGAAAAGGAGGGAGGGTGCAAAAGGGACTGGGGAGGGGTGGAGGGAGGGAGGGGAACGGGGTACCTATTAAGCTTGTATGATTGGGGAAAAATAAATAAAAAAATAGACTGGTGTGGCATTGTCAATACCACATGCACAAAAATCCCCATAGTGAAGGTAAGGATATTTGTATCTTTAACTTGGATTTTTCATAGATATTTTGAGTGTACCATATATTTCATATATAGATCTTTAGAGTCATTCCATAATGACTGCTCAATATAACACTAATTTTTCTGCTTCCCTTTTCTCTAGTGTTTTAGAAACTAACACAGTCATTTGCATTTTCATGTGCATATATAGGATGTTCTCAATATTCTAAGATCTCTTCTCAAAATTGGATTACAACAAAAATTCAAATTTTTAGCTCAATTCTGCAAGGACAATGTTGTTTTCACGCAAGTTTTAACAAATAAATTTCATTAACCACAAAGTGCATTTATGAGCGACAGACATGTAGAGTGTATAAAGTGCTTACTGTTTAAGCTCATGGATACATGGGCTTGGATATCAAGTAACCAGATAAAAGCCAAGTATGAAAATATATCTGTAGTCCCAGCACTTAGAATGTACAGTTGGAGAGAGGTGATCTTGCGGGGTTGCTGAACAGTCAGTCTAGCCATTGAGTGGACTCCAGGTTTAAGAAAAGAGCATATCTCATAAAATGAGGTTCAGAAACCTAAAAGGAGACGCCGGGCTTCAAACCGTTGCCTGAATATGCAAGTTCATCCTTGCGCCTACGTTCCAGATGCATGCATACTAACACGATCAAGTACAAATATACACACATACAATGACAAAATGGACAATGGCATCACAAATTTAAAATACCATATCTATTGGTTTGTATTGGTAGAATGTTTTATTTCCTTTCAGTCGCAAAAAATGTGAGTTTTTCCTTCTTTTTCCAAAGTCATTATGATGTTTCTTTTTAGTGAATACATATACATTCATAGGTGTGTAACTGTATGTATGTGTATTTTAAAGAAAATGTCTGCTATGAAATTCACTGTTATTTTATGTCTTAATTTATGTCTAAAAATTTCAGAGCAAAAATATAAAACAATTATTGAGAATAATTATACAGAATAAAGACTAAGAATTTTGCTTATGCCTTTCAGATATTCAGAAATGCATTTTCTTCTTCAGATGGGAGATCAATTCTTTTTACTGATTTGGGTATCATATCACTCAGATATTCATTCTTATTTTTAAAAGCAAAGTGTAGGATTCTTCAGGATGTTCATGTAAGGAAGATATTGGAAACATCATATTAGTCTGAATTATTGTCTTGTAGGCAGAAATTTTTACAGATCCCACAGGGAAGTAATCACAAAAGTATACATCTTAAATGCTTATATCCAGGTGTTCTCCTTCCTTCCAATCAGCCTTGAAGATGGCTCATCAATAATGTCTGATTTCAAGTGTTTCAATCACTTTTCCCACAGCTTTTCCCTCCTAAAAGCAATCATGTTCAGGTATTTTGCATATTTGAAACTTTGGTTAGTTCTCAAATATGTGAAGTTAATATAAGTTTCAATCCAGTGATCCTGCACAATATAAGCATATATTTCTTTCCAACTCATTAAAAACGTGAAAAGATATTATGAAACTATTTGGTAAAAATGAGTGAAGATCTTATACAAGTGAGCAAATGTTATTTCTAACCTGAGAACATTTAGACAAACTCTGTGCTTCATGTAGAAATAAGTGGAAGAATAGTTCTAAATTTAGACTATTAAGATTAAGAAGTGGTAGGATCATACCCCATCAGCTGCAAGTGAACAGGAAGGAAAGTCTGTGAGCTTAACCAGATATCTCACTACTTACTTGCAGTCCTTGGTGGTGACTTATTTTCTCTGCTGCAGCGTGATCACACCAGAAAGGGAGGCACACAGTCTGGCAGATAGAAGGTAACCATTTTGGAAATGGAAGACTGATCCCCTTACCACGGTCTCCTACTCTTATTCCATCTACCTTTGAATCTACTCTTGTAATAATACTCTATTTTAACAGCCTTTTATCTCTGGCCAGGGGGCGACATCCAATACCCATCAGGATGGAGCTAATGGTGGTGCAGGAAGGAGCAGTAAAACTAAAAAAAAAAATCAACAAACCATAATTCAGAACATCAGAGACTGTGTATCAACCACCTGGAACCAGGCCAGCCTAATCTCTCCCCATCCTAAAACTCAGGGAAATTTGTGGAAGAGGGGTTGATAAGATTGTAAGAGCCTAAAGATGGGGAGGAGCAACAATATGCAAGATACTCCACACGAATTAGGGCCGCAGTTATCATAATAGGACTTTACATAACCTGCACAATGACCAACATATCATTGACCCCTCAAAGTCTAGCATGGATCACAGGCACTAAGATCCTTAGAATCAAGGGATTAACAGCCACAATAGTGTTCCCATAGTAAAGGGGAACACAAATAAGAGCTCTATGTAATGCTACGAGTCCTTATATCTCATCAGAGAGGAGGACCAAGAGGAAGTTTCACATGCACACTAAAAGGTGCTCCAGAGATGGGTAGGGGAAAAATGGGAGAAAGGGAGGGAGGAGGGGAAAGGAAGGGGAAAAGGGGAGAGGGAGCGAGGGGATCCAGAGAGGGGGGGAGGAGGGAGGGGAATGCGGTACCTCTCAAGTTTGTATGAATGGAAAAAATAAATTAATTAATAAAAAAAGAAGTGGTAGGGTCACCAACAAAGGTAATGTGTATGCCTCTGAAATTTTATTTCCCATAATGCAAAGATATCTAGATTCTGAAAATCAGCCAGAGACTGTTTTTCAGCTAAGAAGAATGTTTTTCATTAAAAACAAATTGCAGGAATTTTCATTAAGAACCATAAGGCTTCAGCCGAACATTTTCTTAATTCATTTCTTGACTGTCTTGAACATAAATAGCTATAACCATGTTAAAGTCCAACAGAGACACCCAAAAGCAGAACCAAAACAGAACTGGCTCTCTACATTTCCTCATTTCATGGGAAATGCTATTTATCAAGGTGTGTGTTCTCAATTTGATCAGAGTCATCTTTATTTGTTGTAGATCAAAGCTCACTCACCATGAAAATTGGATTCTTGAGGGCTGTTGATCAGAATTAATTAGACACGATTGCTTAACCTTGTAGATACTTGCAAAACTGGCAAAGTTATGATTATCATCAAAAGTAGAAAAAACCTATTAAGTTTGTATGAGTGGAAAAAATAAATAATAAAAAAGAAAAGAAAAATATATTTAAATGTAATAAAAATAGAAAAAAAACTTTCATTTGTGAAAATTTAATTGAATTAGAGTTCTCTCATTGTTGGAAAGAATTCAAATTGGCAAAACCACTCTGGAAAGCAGTTTGGCACTTCCTAAAATTTAAATATCAAATTTACAAGTAAAAAATAGTAAAATCACTGTAAGCTATCTTCTTTTCATTATGTAACAATTTTTAAAATATTTACATCTAAGCCACAAATGTGGTTATTATTTGTTTACATATTCATTTAAAGAGATTAATAAAATGGCTATCTATATAGCCATTTCTTTCATTTTACATGGACAAAAATAATTTAATGATTCAAACTCGTCTTGAACAAAAGATTAGGACTGATGAGATAATCCAGAAGTTAAGATATCTGCTGAGAAAATTGTTGACCTATATTAGATCAAAGAAAATTCCCTTAGTGAAAAGCGAACTGACTTCTGAAAGTATTGTGCATTTTGGCATTCACAAATGTGCTCTCTTTCTCTGATAAATATTTTTTTATTTAATTTGTGTGTGCATATATGTGTGTGTGTGTGTGAGTTTGTGATCAGAGAGCACTGTGTGTCCCTTTGGATGACCAAGGGTGACTTTGGAATCATCCTGGATTGCTTCTACCTCCTTCTTGTTTCACTCTGGGATTTCTCAGGTTCCACCAACCAGGGACTGGAGTGAAAGTTGCCTGGCATTTTTACTTGGGACCAAGGATCCGAACTTGGGAACTTCTGCTTGTGAGACAGAGTTTTAACCCCTAGGCCATCTCTCCAGCACGTAAGTAAACATTTTTAAAAATCAAAATTTTATACAGGAAAATGTTTTCCTCCAATTTCTGCATTTTCTATATCTAGGTCCCAAGTAGCAACTCCAACTATTAATTTATTGAGTAAGTTTCAAACAAAAGCAAACAGGTCCAAACAAACATACTTTTTTTTCCTCCTGTGTATAAAAGTGCTAAATGCATCATTGATGTCTTGCTTCACTTATTGGAAATGGAACTTGAGAACAAGGTTTTTTATTTCTTTTTTTCTACTTTTACAAGCATACTGAGTACTCAACCTTGCTTTCCTCCATACTTCCCTACTTTCCAGTCCCTTCCTTCCTTCATCAATCCCTTCCACTCTGTGGAGAACCAGTTTTGATGAAGAAAGTGTTTATTTACAACTGATTAAGGATACAGACCAGGCAGCTCATGACACAATATGAACATTCATGTTTCACATTTAAACATTACACCACAGCCAGGGTTAGCCTCCACATTTCCCTCAATGCATATTTTTCAAAAGATCTTGTAATATTTTCTTAATCTATGACAGAGAAACTTAATAAAAGCAAATGAAAAAATTCTCATCTTCATTTTTTCTTTTGGACTTGAATTTTATTGCGATTAATTATCTTCTTTTTTACTTCACTGGATCACTATTTTTGCTCTTAGATATTATCATACCTATATAAAAAACCCATCTACTTACTCTTGAGTTTGTTGTTCCACATTTCCCTCTCTCCCTTTCAGATTTCCTTCCACATTCAAATCCTATTGATTTGCTTCGCATATACCAGACTTGATACAGGGCCTCTGTGTACTTCTGGGGTTGATACCTTCATTCAGAGCCTGGTAGGTAGTTCTAAGTGTCCAAACCAAATATCCTTGCCCACTCCTTTGAGGTTGTTGATGGCATATCAATCATCAGAACTTTGTTAGTCCTGTGATGGACTTATGAATGTCATCCCTGTGTGAATTCTGAGGGCTTGGGTCTCATCCACATGCCCCCCATCTTCTGATATTTTTTGCCAACTCTTTGTAGAGATCCCCCAGATATGAGAAGTGCAGTATACTTGAGAACATGAGAAGTCATGTTGAGAACTGGAGTTTTCCATCTTTTTAATTCCAAGTATCTTTTGTGACCCTGGCTCTCTGAATGACTAATGATTATTATTCAGAATATATAATGAACTCAAAAAGCTCAAACAACAGAAAAGCAAATAATTGAATGATTGAAAAGTCCAAGTGATCTGGACGGAGAGTTCGCAAAAGAAGAAATACAAACATCTACAAACATCTATGAAATATATAAAATAAAATTCAATATCTTCAGGGGCTGGAGAGGTGGCTCGGGGGTTGAGCCTCCGCCTTGCAGGTGGAAGGTCCTGAGTTCGGATCCCAGATCCCACGTATAGACGCCAGACGGAAGCGGGGGCGGCCTGCGCTTCTGGTCCTGGTAGGGCGGAGCCTGTGAATCCCAGGGCAGAAGGAGGTGGAGGCGTCTATGGTGGTTCGCGAATTCGTCCGTGGTTCTACATATACAGAGACACACACACACACAGACACACACGCGCGCACATACACACACACATACGCACAGTTGAATAAATAATAATAAAAAAAATTTAAAAAAATTCAATATCTTCAGAATCAAGGAAGTAAATATCAAAAGGGTCCAGAAGGTTCTCTCAGAAATAGATTTCAATCAGCAGAGAATAGATGACTATGGAGCATTCAACCCCAGGTCAGACATCCTACCCTATCTATTCATGATCAATGAACATTATAAAAGAGACAACAGAAAGGATGCTTAAATAATCCTCATCCTTAAGAAGAGAACACACCAAAGCAATCGTAATGGGACTTTGCATGCCCTGCGCAATGTCCAGCGCGCACTGTTGACCTCATAAAGTCTAGCATCTGTTAAGGGCACCGAGACCCCTGGAGGCAAGGGATTGACAGCCATAGTAGTGATCTTATGCTTAAGGGGAACAAGAGAAAGGGCTTATGGAAATGCCACTGGGTCCTTATATGTCATCGGAGAGGAGGACCCAATGAAGAGTTAGGCGTATACAATAAAGGACTCTCTGGGAATTGGGGGGGAGGCACTGGTAAAAAATTTTAAAATGTATAATTAAATTTTTTAATAAAAAAAAGAAAAAAAAAAAGAAGAGAACACACCTATAAGAGGATTTATATTATGAATATTTGTAGTCTTCAATATCCTTATACTTTCAAAATGTATAAATCCTGTTTTTCACTTCATATGTTGAAATTTTATGACAAAAATTATTATAAGCTGTAACATTTACATTTATATTTTGTTTTGGCATATTTGAGTTTAAATTTTGCCTTAATTAGGTAATTATAATTTTCAAATATAATCATTTAAAAAATATTGGAACATTTCAAAACAAACATAATAAGTTTTTCTTCAAATTATACTATAACATAAAAAGCAGAAAACATGTAGATAATATCAGCTTCATTTAGTTTTTGGGAATTCTATCCTTATATAAACTTCACTTGATAATTTAGCTACATATCTTCTGTATTGAAGTATCACTGTTAAAAGACAGATATTGAGGTTTTTAAATATTATCATGAACAGTAAAGTACATTTTCAACCAAATTAAGAGACAGCATGTAGAGATATTCAAAGTTGTGCTAAAACGACATCATTTTTTCATAAGAAATTTTCATACAAAATAAGATTTCTTGTGCTCATTAAATTGACTAATAAATTTCTCATGCCTACAAAGCTGACTTTTTCCCTGCTTTTAGTGTGTTTAAAATGTCAGCTCTGTCAGAACACTTTCATTATTACACAGCTGCCCAGATAACCCTTGTTTATGTTCTCTCATGTCAGAAGAGCTCACAGGGATTGTATTCTTAGACTGCTTGATGAATAGCTAGACTGTTCAGCAGAAATCTGTGTTCAATGACATCTCAGGTATTAAAGAAATTCTCCAGATTCTTAGCTTAAAAATACTCTCCATAGTGGCCATGATAATTCGTGCTTTGCACAACTTATGATGCCTATGTTCCCACTGAGAAACATGAATCAGAAGTCAGGGAGTTTCAGAGTAATGTCACATACCTGTCTATAGAAAGTTTAGAGAAATTTATTTTCCACTGGATTTAAACACTACCAAAGTCCAATAGGCATCAAATCCTCTGAATTCTAGTACTTTCGAGCAACTGAACAAGAATGCCATGTTGTTATAAATAACTGGGAACAGTTGTGACATATGCATACATACTTATCTTTTTTAAAAGTTTTGGACAAATGGGGCATATCATCTCGTTTGCATTTGAAAGAACTCTAACTAAAGCTACATTCACAGTGGTGGTGTACGCTGACAATATCAGTTCTTGGGAGGTTGCAGCTAGTAGATTAAAATTTCAAGCCCTGCTTCAGCACACAGTGAATTCATGTTCAAGTTTGAGAGTTTTCTTTATTACATGAGCCCCCTTCTAAACTTAAAAAAATTAAATAAAATGTAATAAAACTGTATATACAATGCTCCAGTACATTTCATGTTGCGATAGAAATATGATTGTGGTTGCAATCAGTAGTCCAATTTGACTGGAGAGTCCACAAAAACATCAGGAGTCAAGGGGATTGACCACAACATAATTACAGGACATGATGAGAGAGTGCAAAACCTCCTCTTGCAAGACTTACAGCTTGCCAAAGTTTGTAAACTTTGCCAAAATACTGTACCATCTACTCAGAGAATGACACACTTGCCACGGACTGTATTTCTCCACATAATCTCCTGCAGACTTCTTTAGGGCTTTTCTTAAATACAAATTTTTCATAGATAAGCTGAAAGCTCATTTGCCAAATGTCAATTTAACATGTCGATCTAGCTGTCACATTGACTTTACATCATATTTAAACTCTATTCTTTTATCTTTTGTCACCAAAAATGTTACAATAATCATATGATGTAAAGGACATTATATTCAATTTTAAAAATTATCATAATCCAAGAGTGAACATTCACACATTCCAGCTTTAAACTAGTAATAGTTAAAAATAGTTTGTTACCAATTTGTTAAGAGATCCAAAGTTTTATTAAATTTTTTTCCAATTTTTCCTGTAAATTCAAAATAAAGTTAAACATTTCCAAAATATCGATGTACATCATCCATTGCTTGTCATCTCAGAAATTCAGGATTATTTTGTTCTTTCCCAGGAATATTTCCTTCCAAAATTATTTCATTCCTGTTTTACAACTTCCAGTCTAAACAGCTTTCCTTTGCAAAAACTCTAAGCTATATTCCCAGCCTTACTCAGAAAACATCCAATAATTTTGGTATTACCAATATTCTGTGTTCTTTACTGCAATTATTAGCTTCAACTTCTTTTTCAAAGATTTCTAACCTGGCATATTGTATCAAGCCTGAACTGTCCTCCATAAAACTGTCAGTGTTGCTTCAAAATCACCATTACCTAGACAATGCTACAAACTTCTGCCATGAAGTGGAGATCTGGACTGGCCCATTTGAGCCATAGTTGTATCAATTTTCGTGTGTTGATCCAGAAAAAAACCTTTTTTTTTTTAGGCAGGCAAAACTTGAAAAGACCAACAAAGTAAATAGTTTGAGTTTTCTTCAGCTAAAACCCAGCTAGTCTGGGTTTTCACAAATGAAAAATTCTGCAGAGTGGTAATCACCTCTCCCACCATTCCAGTGCAGTGAACTATGTTTTTCTCCAGTGACATATGTTTTCCCATTAATCACAGATGCTCTGCTGTCTGTTCTTTCTTTTTGACAAACTTTCAACCTACTGACATACTTTCTCAACCAGGAGGTAAACCAGTCCATCATCTTTAAATACAAGTTTATCAAGTTCTTTGTTCTCTTCCTCAGAGCCTGGGCCCAAATGATTCATTTCTGTCTCAGTGTTGTTACTCCCCAAATGGCCCACTAAATTCTGCTCAAATGTCTTTTCTAGTTCACACTCTCAAAAACCTTCAAATAATTTCACATGTTCCCCAACAAAGCTGTTCAAAATACAGAAATCCAAATTTGATAGCAATATCCCACATCTGTGGTACCAAATTCTTTTTGAGTTTCTCTTCATGTTGTTGCTAAATATACAACCAAACTACCTTTGTGAATTTATAAAAAGTTTGCTGAAGCATAGAAAAATACTGGCTCATGTGTCTTTATCTTATCCTTCTACTAAGAAATGGTCCCTCCCAGGGTCTTTCTGAACAATGCCATACAGGTTTGAGTAGGATTTGCCTGAACTACAAATTCTTCACGGATGTGGGCCCAAAATTCAGCCAAATGTCAAGTTCATATCTATATCTGACAGAGGAAGGCAACATTCACCTTTCAATAAATAAAGTACTGGTTACAAAATCATTCCTCTGAAATTTAAAATATGGTCTCATGCGGGTTTCTGGTCACATAAAGTAAGTAAAACAGCTTGTTTTTCTTTTATTAAATTAGTATTTTAAAGGTATATTACACATTGCTATTTAGTATAGAAGATGTTTAGTACAGAGATGATCTATGAGTAAAATCCTTTAACATTACATATTTCTTTTTATTTGAAGTAGTCAATTTTTATTAATGTGGAATATATTTCATCAATTTCCGAAGTGCCTATATTGAATATTTTTCAAACGTTCTTTCAGTATTATGCAAAATTAATTCCTGATATTTGATTTTAACCATAGATAAATTTAATATTAAATAAGTGCCCTTTTATATTTAATTAATTTATTTTTGCATGTATATGTATGAATGTGTGTTCATGTGTACAGCAGAAGGAATGAAAGTTTGTGGAGATCCAAAGGTGGATTGATCTCCCTCTATTTTGCTTTCTTTTGTGATTTCTCAGGTTCTGCCTTACAAGGCTGGAAGTGCAAGCCATAGCCATTTTAGCTGGGCATTTTTAGGTGTGATCCAGGATGTGAAATCAGGTCCTTCTTTTTGTGAGGCATAGGCTTTAATGTCTGAGCCATCTCTCCATCTCTGATAGGTTTGATCTTGAAAAGGTTCTTATTGTGAGGTCTGGGGATGTCATTCAGTTAGAAGGATGCCCCTTATTCATTCATAGAAACCTGAGTTTGAGCATCAGCACCACATAAACTATGCAAGGTGATGTATGCTGTTAAATTCAGTATTTGAGACCTGAAGAAAGGAAGAACAGAAGTTCCCATACATAGTTCTACAATATAGTTGTACCAAATAAATAGTGATTGTTCTGTTTTATTAAAGCTCCTTTTAAACTGATTTGTCTAGCATAGGTATTGATTTGTGAGAGATGATCCAGAGATATGATTTGTCACTGAAGGAAGTAGTAAATTGATAAATTAAAAATTCATTGAGAACATTGTATTCTCTCTGGCCCGGGATTCACAGGCTCCGCCCTCCCAAGACCAGAAATGCAGGCCGCCCCCGCTTCTGCCCGGCATCTATTCGTGGGGTCTAGGATCTGAACTCAGAACCTTCCACCTGCAAGGCAGAGGCTTAACCCTTGAGCCATCTCTCCAGCCCCTCACTTTCTCAAATTCTTTATCATGACTTTTTTCCCAGTTGCTTGAAGGTCTGTGAAGTTGACAAGGAAGACACAAAAAGAAAATAAATATTAAACTACTTCATATTCCTCTTAAGTGCACAGTTTTTATGTGTGTGTATATATACTTGACATATATCAAATTCAACATTTATCATTTATCTATTATGAAATTATTTTTGTTATGACTCCCTAAAATATGTTTTACACTGTTTTAAAACTGAGTTTTATCACGTATTTCAGAAATAAGCTCAGTTAAGGATTTAAAAAACTTGCCAAAATTTGCAAATAAACACATATACAACACATGCACATATGCACATGAATCTTAATCTCAGTTCCCAATCAAGTACTTTAGCAGTTCTTATTTTTGAACAAATGATGTTCATTATGATATTATTAATTGGGATGTGCTTTTTATTTTTCATTATTTTTAATTAAAATATCTACATAATTTAATAATTGTAAGCTGATTAAATGATAAGGCTTTTTATTGTTTTGGATAAACTATCTTAAGCTTTAAAGCTCATCAAATATGAAAAATTTGGGTCCATTTATCTAGTTACAAATTTTCTAATCTGATATTTTATTTAATTTCTCGACTTCCTTATTTCTTTATTAAAATGTCTATATCAGCATAGTTCACATAAAACAAAATTACATTTTTTGCCAATATTGTAAATGTTTTCAGGGAACTACAGTATCACTACTGAAAGAATTTTGGAAGGTACACTAAGTTTAGCAGTAATACAGTAGTATTAAGAACTCAATGTCTCTCAACAAAATTACCACATGGGGGAGCTCTAATATAGCAAAATAGTAAATCATTAGCTAAAAGGATATCACCGAAAAATATTTTTCTTCTTTTGTAATAAAATCCAAGCTGAGACTGAAATATTTTCATGTTATTCTGATTACCTGTTATGTACATCTCTTATAAATATGTTCTCTTGGAAAAGTATATAAATCACATTCAAAGTAATTCATAGTAAAAGGAATTTCCTTCTTTCTTTGCCTTCTAACTAGTGTGTCTTTTTTTTATAAAATGGAATTGAATTTCAATGGCTGGAGATTTTGCTATGAATTGTACTTCATAAAAATGACTGTGAATTTAAGTAGCAGCTTTTGTAGGCAGTAATATTTATGGAAAGAAATGTTCATAAGTGTGTGAGATTGAAATTGTCAGAACAAATACATAATGGTACATAGCTAATTGCTTAGGTAAGAATTAAAATTCTTTAACACTGTCCTATGTAAAGTTTACATTTTACTATGACTTGAGTGGCTGATATATTGAAAATTGTATTTTTTGCATTTGAATTTCAATATGAACTGAAATTCTAATGTATTCATTTTCTTATGACAGAAATTCCTCTTTTAATATTATATACTTTCTAAACAATTATTTCTTTTTAACTCACTTCATTCAAAAAATAAATTAGTTTAGCAAAATAAATAAAATGTTCTGCAATGCATTGCTTTCAGAATAGACTTTTTATTTATCTTTTATTTATTTAGCCTGTGTGTGTGTGTGTGTGTGTGTGTGTGTGTGTGTGTGTGTGTGTATGTGTGTGTGTGTGTGTATGTGTGTGTGTGAATCACAGGACACTGTGTCCCTATAAGGATAACTTCAGGAATCATCCTGGATTATTTCTACCTCCTTTCTGCTTCACTCTGTGATTTCTCAGTCTGTGCTCATGAGGATATGAAGCAAAGGCCGCTGGCATTACTGCCTGGCACTTTTATGTGGGACCAGGAATCTGAACTCATGTCCTGCCTGCGGGACTAAGTCTTAGCTTCTGAAACATCTCTCCAGCTCCAGAGTAGGCTTCTGAGAAATTTGACAGATTCTCTTTCAATGCAGTAAGGCATAGGTGACAAAAATACAGTAAAAAATAATTAGTGAAGAAAGAAATTAGCTTTTCAAAGTCTGTTTGCAGGGCTCCTAGCCTTCCCACAAATGGCCTGAAAGCAGCCTTTGTCCAAGGCTATTGACCAGAATTCTAAACCCCTCTGTTATGTTTTCTTCAAGCCTACAAATCTTTGATGTTCCACCAACAACTTATAATGTAGCATAGATCACACATAGACTATACTTCTCACAGTCTCAGCACATTGACCATAGAGAAACACAATTAACCAAATTGCTTTTAAATAAGGAATAAACTCAGATGAGGTTTATAAATGAGTACATATTTTCACAAAATAACACCTCTGTGGGTCAGAATGACCGATTAATATCAGCTTTTAAAATACACTGGATTTTCTAGATCCAGCTCTTCCATATTTCTTTCCCAAGGACCAAATAGTAAGCAATGGCCTACTTCTTAGTATCAATTTCTGTTTTACTTTTTGTCACTTTTGCAGTAATTCTTTTTTTTTACAAAAGCAATTTAAAGAATAGAATGTTTAGTTTTACTCATGATTCAAGGATACAGTTCAACAGGAAAAGGAAACAGGAGGTCATACATTATATTCATAATCAGGAAGGAATGAGCATAGAGGCTGGATACTAAGTAGCTCCCTTCTCTATTTGCCATCCAGAATTTTAGCCATGTTACAGGCATACTTAAAGGCATGCATAACAGGGGATACTTAATCTCATGAATATTACAGATGACAATTCAGGTTAATCATCACAGGTTTTTCATTTTTAAAAAAAATTCTGAAAACTATGGAAAAGTTTGTGTTAAAGAATTCATGAAATCACTTTCTATTATGTCTTTTAACTGGAAAACATCCTCACAGTTTTCTGAAAAACAAATTTAACTTAAAAAGAAATTATATAGAATTATCTCTTCTGTCCACTCTGTACATTTTAATATAGCCAAAATATTAAAATAAGAATTTATCTTTTCATTAAGCTGATTTATTTTCATAGTAAGTATTAATTTTGATCACATAACCCTAAATTTAGTAAATGATAAAAATATTTGTTTCAGACAATCTTTTTGTCATAAAATCAAGAGGTATTGGATGGGCAGTTACACATAAAAGTTAGAAGCAGTCACTGAAAATGTGAACATAGCGTAAAGTGTTAATCTTGTTGGAAAACTGAGTAAAAACATTGGAACAGATAGGTCTATTTCTCCAAATCTGAGACTTTAAATTATGTGTACAAAAAGTATCAAACATATGAACATTAGCACTACAAAACTGCTGGTATATTCTAAATTAGCATTTTGAAAGATAATATACCATCATTATGCAGCATATATAATCACATGAGAATGACAGCAAGAAATTACATATATGTTTATGGTGTATTTCATATTAGGAAATTCATTAGCATTATTAAATGGGCTTTAAATTCTTAAATTTAAAGTCATCAAATTGTGATATCTAAAACAAGCATAATCTATGCTATTATTTTATTTGACAATAATTCATAACTTTTTTTAAAAAATTAACATTATTAATCATAAAAAGAACAAATAGATAATTCCTAAATAAATTCAAAAGTCACATCATGTTTAAAACTACATTGATTTTTTGTTAATGGTCATAACATAAATTACAATTTCTCTGAAGTAACTAAATATAAAACAATATAAAATACAATATAAAATATTTATATAAATATAAAACTATAAAAAAACAAAGGGGAGATATGAAGCTACATTTCTGTGCAAAATGATAAGTTCTTAATAGTTAGGAAGCATTGAGGCCTGGAATGTTTCATAATATTTTATCCCAAATGTCTCAAAAATCTGGTACAATGGATTTATAAATGCAGAATTAAGACTATCATTTTTACTTTCCTGAAACATATTCAATTCTGTACAATCCATCATTGATATAAATTAAAATTTAAAATTATTTTTAAAACAATTATAATTTACATAATTAATAAAAGCAAGCCTTATTGGTCAATTTCTAATATGAATGTGAGTTTTCAAAGACACGGGTGTTTATGGCACATTAAAGTAGTAATGACTTCCACAAGGAATTGTGTGGATGTTTTATGAAGAATCTTTCATTAAGCTCTTCTTTGCAACAGTTTGCTCAGAGTCCACTCATGTATTCTAGAAGTTTAAGTTCTATTGTTAATTATAATAAACAATCGAGTGAAGATGCTAATAAGTTTCTTAGTAGCTTTGCAACTAGGCTCATAACCGTCATTTTGGCACTTGAATGTTGTGATAATTTTTATTTATTTATTTATTTTTTTCACTCATAGAAACTTGATAGGTACCCCATTCCCTTCCCTCCCTCCATCCCTCCCTGGATCCCTTTGCTCCTTCTCCCCTTTTCCCCTTCCTTTCCCCTCTCCCTTATTCCCATTGCTCCCTCCCAAAGGAGGGGAGCAATTATCACCAAGGAGATAATTAATGCATTTACAAAATGGGCCTCTGAAGTCAAAAGAAACTTTTCCATTTGTTGAAATGTCTAACAAATATCTTAAAAAATACTCCACATCCTTAGCCATCAGGGAAATGCACATCAAAACTACCCAGAGATATCATCTCACACCAGTCATGATAGCAAAAATCCACACAATACAAAAGACACCAAATACTGAAGAAGATGTGGGGAGAAGGGAACTCTCATACATTGCTGGTGAGAATGCAGGCTTGTACGACCACTGTGGAGATCAGTATGGTAAATTCTAAAAAAGTTAAGGATTGAAATGACATATGACCCTGGTGAACCACTACTGGAAATAATCCCCCCAATGTAGCAATTCACTACAGTGACACAAGCACAACCATGTTCTTTTTTTTTTCCCCCTCTGGGTTTCATTTTTATCTCCCATACATAACAGAGGGAGTAATAGTCTTTTTTTTAATTTCTACTCATACAACTTTAACAGGTACACCAGTCCCCTCCCTTCCTCCAACCTCCCACCGCCCTATGCCCCCCTCCCCTCCCCCCTCCTTCCCTATCCCCCAGTGCCTCCCCCTCCCATCCCCGGAGCATCCTTTAATGTGCATGCCAGACTCCCCTCTGGGTCCTCCTCTCCGATGAGATGCAAGGACCCAGTGGCATTTCCCAGAACCCTTCCCTGTGTTCCCCTTAAGCATAGGAACTCTACTGTGGCTTTCAATCCCTTGCCTCCAAGGATCTTAGTGCCCTTAGCAAATGCTAGAATTTGAGGGGTCAATAGTGAAGCACAACCATGTTCATTGCAGTACTATTTACAATAACAAAGTCATGGAACCAAACCAAATGCACAACAGTTGACTAATGGATAATGAAAATGTGGTACATTTATACAATGGAATAATCCTCAGCCATCAAAAAAGATGAATTAATGAAATTTGCCAGGAAATGAATGGGATTGTAAAAAAATATATTGAGCGAAGTATTCCAGACACAGAAATTTAGACACTGTATGTACTCCCTAATAGGTGGATCCTGGTTCTAAACCCAGTTAAGGACATATTCAAAGGTAAGTCTCTGTAATACCTACTATAATCCAAAGATTATAAACAGGAAGGAAGAGAAAGGTGGGGCCCCCAAAAGAAAGGAGATAGAGGATCACCCTGCAATAGAGAAAACAGGTCACCATCAAGTATGGCATGTAAATAAAAAGGTATCTGGTGAAATTTACTTTCACTTCTCTTCCTGGTCGTTTGCCACTGAAGAGGTTTGACCTCACCAATCAGGGAAGGCATAGGGACTGGCAGATAGATGGTAACTATCCTACAAATGTGACACTGACTGCCCCCCCCCCATAGTTGTGTCCTACTCCTATTCTTCCATCTACCTTTGAGTCTCCTCTTATAGCAAGATCTTCATTTAAAAAGTTTTTTTATCTTTGATTAGGAGATGACCGGCCATACCAATCAGGATGCAGCAAGCGTGGTGCAGGAAAAGCAAAACTGAAAACCATAATTCAGAATACCACAGACCTTACATTAATCACATGGAACCAGACCAGCCAAATCTCTCCCGGTCCTAAAGCTCAGGGAACCTTGGGAAAGAGGGGCTCAAAGATTGTAAGAGCTTAAAGATGGGAAAGACCAATGATATGCAAGATACTCCACACAAGTTAGGTTAAAGCAGCCAGAATTGGATTTTGCTTGACCTTCACAATGGCTGATATGCTAACAACATCTCAAAGTCCAGCATGGGTCACAGGAGAAAAAGCTCCAAGCAGTAGGATCCATAAAGGCAGGGGATTAATAGTCATAATGGAGGTCCCATACTAAAGGAAGCCAAGAAAGAATCTGGGCGATGCCACTGAGTCCTTACTTCAAACTAGGGTGGAGGACTTAGACAGAGGTTTGGCATTCACACAGAAGCATGCTCCAGGATATGGGAGGGAGGAAGGGGGGGCAGTGAGAAAGGGGGAGTGAGGGAGGGAGGTGAAAGAAAGAGGTCAAGGGGGCTTACTGGGGAGGGGAGGAGTGAGGGGGAGAACAGGGTACCTATAGAGCTTGTGTGATTAGGGAAAAAATGTGGGGGAAAATCTATAAGCTCCTACTACATGGCTTACGTATGTTATATTTTTATTTAAGACTTAAATATATTGATAGATGCAGACATTTGAATATGAGGACAGCTAGATGTATATTATATAAATATCTCTAGTTTCTCAAAACTGTATGTAATTCTTCCACACATTGGAAAATAAAACAAGGGACATATATATGTACCTTTGAGCCACTTTACCTGTTTAACACTTAATACATATAATGTGTGTGTATATATATATATATATATATATGACATGTGTGCATATCAATGAGAGGAAAAGAGAAAAAGGGGGAGAGAAGGAGAAAGAAAATATGTGAAATTTATCTTTTCAAATCCCAATTATTTCATTTGATATGATATATAATTTCACCTTTTCTCCAAATGTCTATCTATGATTTTTTTTCTATGGTTGAATAAAACTCCACTGTGCCTATCACCACAAAAAAATTGTTGGAAACAATTTTTGAAAGGAAATTTCCAAACCCTTTTGATTTTTAAACTCTAGGAGTCAATTCAAGTTACAGAATATATTTTTCACACTATATTTGTGTTTCATGAATTCCTAAGTTTATTTTCAAATAATGAATAATGGTTTGTTCAGATTTGCTAACTTCTGGGAATACAGTCAAGTATCCTTGAGTTTGTAATGTGTTAAATGCTTTTAAAATGAAAATATTGCCTAAATTCACTACTTCAACAAATAAAACATTTTAAACTAATAACAAAAGTAGGTAACTTCATTCTCCTCTGGTTTGTGATTGGAAAATGCTCTGACCCCACAGAGGCACAGAATACAATTGCTGAAGCATTACTAATCTGAGAGCAACTGAGAAAATAACTGGGGTGGTTAGTCAGAAATGCATTTCCAGTTACTAGACAATTACACATGCTGCTGGATTGCTGCAGATTTGGTGAGATTCCGGTAAAACCATTAGTTTGCTTTATAATTAGATCACAGTGTTTCAGTTGAAGAGACAGCCTGAATTATTGCACCTTATGTGGCTGATACTAAGGTCCATTGAAGGAGCAGTGAATGCACAGGAAGCCTGGAAGAGCTTGGCTTCTTTGGCTTGGGGCCACTGATCTCCAGCCTTCCATTCAGTTGTGCTGCAAGGCAAAAATGCAAAGCAGAGGTGACACCCCAACTAAGAGAGGCAGTAACTGAATTGATTGAAAAGTACTGCTGTCGTCACAGCAGCAGAACAGACACAGAGACATGCGCATGTACATACACACACAGAGAGAGAGACAGAGGTACACACACATACACAAGCACACACATATACACAGGACATACACATACATGAGCATACAAACATACATGCAGTTACACACATACACACTCAGAATCACATGCACATGCAACACACACATAGGTACACACACATATAGACACACATATCCACACATGTACATATACATATGTACTTGCATAGGTACACACACATACAGAAGCTTTAAGCAAACACAAACATACACACATATTCACACATACAAACATACTCACAAGTATGTGTACACACAGATACTCTTTATCATATGCACATACAACACATACACACAGGTGCACACATACATACACACATATGCCTACACCTACATGCAGAGGTACACACACATACCGAAGCAAAAAATCATACACATACACACATATTCACACATACATAAAAACACATGTTCTAGCACACACATATGCATACACATATTGAGCTTACACACAATACATACATGTATGCACATCATAAATACACACATGTATATGCACATACATATGTTTGCACATATATTGGTAACCATTTCAAAATCAATCCTAGGTATTATGAAGGTACTTTGGACCTCTACATGATGAAATGAAATAGATTAATTCAGTACTACCTAAAATCACAGCCTATTGAAAGTACCTAGAAGATTTCCTGAGATGGTAATTGACTGCCAAAAATTAAGTGATTAAAACCATATTTGCCTCTTATTCATCCAAATGACTTATAAGAAAGGTTTTAAGTAAATTATTAAAGAGAGATAAAATATTTTAAATGTAGAAATAGATAAGAGAAGGAGAAATATGTAGTGGTTTACTGATTTTTTTCATTAACTTTTTCTGTTTTGTTTTGTTCCTTGAGTTTAAAGTTCAGTTGATGTTGATTAAAAATATTGAAACAGAGGCTGTAGAGGTGGCTCAGGGGTTAAGACTCTGCCTTGCAGTCGGAAGGTCCTGAGTTCAGAACCTAGACCCTACCCTACATATAGACACTGAGTGGAAGCGGGGGGGGGGGTGGAGGGGGGGCTGCATTTCTGGTCTTAGTAGGGTGGAGCCTGTGAATGCCAGGACAGAATAAACAAGGAGGAGGTGGAGCATGTGGAGGCGGTCCATGGTGGTTCCCGAATTCGTCCATGCCTCTACACTTATACATGCATACATACACATACATACCTACACGTGCACAAATGTATACACACACAATTGAATAAATAAATAAATAAAAAATATTGAGGTAATAATTAGCATAAAAAAGTGGAATTATGGTGCTGGGGAGATAACTAACTGGGGGATGTACATGCAATGCAATCAAAGAATCGGAGTTTGAATTCACAGGTCCCAAGTACAATGCCTGACTAAAGTGGTAGCCTGCCTATGGTATTAGTCCCACAAAACAGAGCCTCTGACTCCTGAGCCAGAACTGGCTGATCGGACTCTAATTAATGGTCTGTGCTCGATCTAATGAGACATAATGACCCAAAAACAAAGAGTGGAAGAGCAAACTTGGATCATTTTCATCATCATCCATAGACCTCCACATGTATGCACACTCACAATGAAATGCACCTGCACCCATACCTGTGCTCAATAATGTACACACACACACATACACACACACACAGACATACACAATGAACAGATGAAAGATGCAGTGCAATCTAAAATATAGAGTGGATGGTTTTATGAAGAAAATACAGTGATTACAAAAGAAGAGAGTTCCTATGAATAATGTCAATGTCACAAAGTGATGCTACATTAAGTTTGCATCTTTAGAACCATTGAGACATTAAATATTTTTATTTGCCATCTGTGCAACAACACAATCTTATAAACACATCTGTAGTAATTTATATATTCTTCCTGAACTGAGTGTTTCAATTATGACAACATATGAAGCGAGAATAATGTTTCATACATCAAGGAAAACTAAGCACTGATAAAACAAATTATTTTGATGTGGGTGTGACATATGAGACAGGTGGCACTATTTCTCCTTTAACCTTCTGCTTTCTAGTTATGAGTATTCCATTACATTTCATTGCTCCTATTTTCCTCCCTTGTGATTTCCTTCTCTTTTCTTCTGCTCCTTGTTCTAATTTCATCACACACACACACAAAAAAAAATTTGATTGCACATGTAAGCAAAAATGTGATATTTAAAAAAACTGACACTTTAGGAAAACTTATTCTTGGATTTTGTCAAATAATTTAAGAAAACTGAAACTTCCTCCTTTTCTGATCATGCAATTGTAATTTCTTCTTTTCTCAATTCAGGAATACTAAGTCCTTTCTCTATCCATGAAGAACAGACATGAAACATAAAAAGAACATTTTTCCTAGTTCCAAATTTGGTCTTACATGTTTTAAAGGAATACTAAAACATTAAAAATTATCCACCAAATGGAAGTTTCTAGGTGTTCTGAACTTAATTTCTCCCTGTTTGGTTTTTTTCCAACATTGCTCTTAGCAAAAGATCATTTGCATGTGTCATAGTTAGACAGAGGTGTCAAATTGACTCTTGAGTGTTTGAGCTCTGGACACATTTGTAGAGAATTAGCAGTTGGATTAAGCCCAGAGCAAACCTGCAGGATATTACGTAGCTGATAGGAAAGGCCTAGGTTATGGTAGGTGGGACTAGTCCTTCCTTGAATACATGAATAAAATACTGAAAGCTGGTTGAAGAAGTTGGCATCTTGTTGTACACTTGTCCAGACTTGTTGGTCTGACAAGTAAGGATTGTACCTCTCTCAGCCATTATGTGGTGATGGTATGGCCAGTTCCCTGGGCCCTGGTGTTGGTGCATGTTCTTCCATCAAGCTGGACTAAGAATTGTAGCCAGTAATTGTAAGAGAAAATAAACCCCTTTTTCCTTAAGCCGTCTGATAGTAATTTATAAGCAATCATGCAGGTGAACTGCAACAGTGTGCATCATACATAGAGTAATCATTGCATAGTGATGGCCAGAACATTAGAGTAAGCAGTATAAGGAAGTAAGATTCTGATCTGCCTCATGTTATCAGAAGGATTAATCCATGTTTTCTTGACCCCTTGTGATGGGGATATCCTCATGCCATTTGATAAATGTATTGGAGAAACTTTTTCACATTGTGGCTGTCATGAAGCACATGACAAGTAAGAGACTGGTATTGAATGTTGCAATTTAAACCATGCTTTTAGTGAACTTCTTCCTTCAACTGGACCAGTAAACTTTATAGAACTTTCCAAAAAACAGTCAAAAATAAGTGTGATGAATATTCAATACATTAGCTGAAAGAGGGCATGCAATATTGAAATCATTACAGTGTCTGTTTAGAAATACTGTTCCTTATATTGGGAAACTTTCAGATCTGAGTGGGTGCCTATGCTTTCTTAAACTGGCCTACTTTATCACCTTGTTTGCCATTGTCTAATTTCACAATCTTACTAATATGAGTTTGCACCATCACTCATGTGTTACTTATCACTTAGCTTATACAGAAAAATAAAATTATTTTGAATTAACTTGGAAAAATTGTAATTATAATGGGTCTTTCAGCTCTGATTGTCTATGATCCACTTTAACAGTTTGTTTGCCACTCTCCAATTTTAATAACCCAGACTGAAATGAGTTTACACTATCACTGATATGTTGCCTATTGCTTGACCTATACAGAGCTATAAAATCACTTTACATTATCTTGAAAAAGTGAAATTACAATGAGTTTTCAATAATTGTCTATTTTTCCATCAGAAAAAAAACTTTGTATCAGATTTAATACTCAGTGCTTTCTTGTATTTCCAATTCTTCCTTTATTCTGCATTGTTACTTGAATCCATTATCCCGATGAACATACTAAAATAACTCGTTGAGCAAGATTAGAGATCTATTCTTTTTATAAAAACATTCACTTATTAATTCATTTAGTTGGAGGGGTTGTAGGGTATGTCTCTGTGTGGGGTGTCTATATAGGGTGACTTTGGGAAATTTCTTGAATGCTTCTACCTCCTTGCTTTGCTCTGGAATTTCACAGGCTTTGCCCACAAGGAATGGAAGTGTAGGCCACTGCCACTTCCAACTTGCATTTTTCAAGGCCTTCTACTTGCCAGACAGAATCTTGAAGCCTGAGCTATCTTTCCAGCCTTATCTATTTTTAAATATCAACTAAAGTAGGTCAGTTTGCACATTTTGCAAAGATGAGAAACTGTGTTCAATTGTCTTAATAAGCAAAAAGATAGATCCTTTCCCCACCCGCTTGGGACACGTGCAGTCCACCTGGACTCACTGAGAACTAAGTGAGCTCCCCTGCCCACCCCCAAACCCCAGGCAGCCCACTGGTCCCAGCTCCTCCCACCAGCCAGTCAGAGCAGGCAATGCTCCAGGCCAAATAATTCAGTTCAGTGACAAACGCACAGAAATTGAAAGAAGGTCTTAAGAGTTAAAACAACAATGCCCAAGTCAAAGTGCAAATCTATGAGAAACAACACCCAAGTAAACAAATCTCCCACTGAAGGAATTAATCCCATAATGATAGACTCCAAACAGAACAAACCCACAGAAAATAGACAAGAAAGCCTGACCCAGGATAACGACTTTCAAAACAAGATCATTACCATGTTAAATACTATGAAAGAGGAAATCTGGGAGGAATTAAATAACCACATCAATCACTTTGAAGAGCAACACAACAGACACTTGGAGGAGTTGAGAAAAACAGTTCAAGAAACAAAAACAGTCATAAGAGCAGTTAAAATCAACTCAAGCAGTTTGAAACTGAACTAAAAGACAAATTATATTCAACCTAGAACTCAACAGAGAGTCTTATCAGCAGAACTAACTAAGCAGAAAATAGAATTTCGGACCTTGAGGACAAAGCGGGAGTATTAACCAGATCAATGAAAGAGGTTGTTAGAGCCAAAAAGATACTTGAGAGAAATATTCAAGAGATATGGGACACCCTGAAGAAGCCAAACATGCATATTCATGGAATACTAGAGCAAGAATCCCAAAATACCACACCTGAGGAAATTTTTCAAACTATCATCAAGGAAACCTTTCCTCATCTAAGAAAAGAGAAGCCCATCCATACACAAGAGGTATTTCACACCCCAAACAAATATGACCAAAATAGAAACTCGCCATGACAAATAATAGTTAAAAAACACTGCACATTTAAGATAAAGAAATGGTGCTGAGAGCTTCAAGGGAAAAAGAACAAGTCACTTTTAAGGGTAAACCTATTAAAATAACAAATGACTTCTCAATGGAAACAGTAAAAGCAAGAAGAGCTTTGAGAAAAGTACTTCAAGTATTGAATAAGCAAAAATGTCAACCCAAGCTGATATACCCTTCAAAACTATCCATCATGATCTAGGGAAAAAGAAAAATTATCCAGCACAAAGACAAGTTGAAGGGATACATGTCTACCAAACCAGGCCTTCAAAAACATGCTAGAAACAATACTCAAGTTTGAAGAAAAAAACAGGCATATCCAGGAGAACAGAAAGGAAGTATAATACCACCAAAACCTAAAAGTGAAAAAATGTCTGGAATTAAAAATAGTTTTTCCATTATAACATTAAATGCTAATGGAATTAACTCACCAATCAAGAGACACAAATTACAAATTTCGATAAAAAATCACAACCCATCCTGCGGCCTGGAGGAAACCCATCTCACCAAAAAGACAAGCACGCCCTAAAAATAAAAGGCTGGTCAAAAATTCTGCAAGCTAATGGAACCAGAAAATTGGCAGGGGTAGCCATTATGCTATCAGACAAAGTGGACTTCAAACCAAAAAAAATCATAAGAGACACAGATGGATACTACCTTTTAGTCACAGGTACAACTCACCAGGAAGACTTCACAATACTGAATATATATGCACCCAGTACCGGCCCCCGCCCACATTCATTAAGCAAACCCTACAACGTATAAAGCAAGAAATCAATCCCAAAATGATAATTCTTGGGGATTTCAACACCGCCTCTCAACATGGGATCATCAGGTAAAAAATTTAACAGAGACACTTTGGAGCTTAATCAAACCCTTACTGAAATGGACCTTATAGATCTCTATTTAACTTTACATCCACGCACCAAAGAATGCACATTTTTCTCAGCAGCACATGGATCTTTCTCCAAAATAGATCACATATTAGGCTACAAAATGAATCTCCACATATACAGGAAAGTTGAAATTCTAGCCTGTACCCTACCAGACCACCATGGCCTAAAACTTAACATCCACAACACAACAAACAACAGAAAATACATTAACTCCTGGAAACTTAACACTATGATGCTGAATGAGAACTGGATTCAGGAAGAAATTAAAAAGGCAATTCAAGATTTCCTGAAATTGAACGATAATGAAAATACAACTTACCAAAATATCTGGGACACAATGAAAACTCTACTAAGAGGTAAGTTCATAGCTCTTAATGCCTACATCAAAAAAATTGAAACATCAGAAATAAATTACAATGCAGCTTAAAGCATTAGAGACACTAGAGCAACCTGGTCCCAAAGCAGTGAAATGGAGGAGATTAGCAAAATAAGGGGAGAAATATTTGAAATCGAGATTAGGAAAATGATACAGAAAATCAAACACTCAAAAAGCTGGTTTTTTGAAAATATCAATAAGATTGATACACCCCTAGAGAAATTAACCAAAAGCAAGCTAGACAAAGCCCAAATTAACAAAATTAGAAATGAAAATGGAGTTATCACTAAGGATACTCAGGAAATCCAGGGAATTATAACATCATATTTCAAAAACTTATACTCTGTGAAATCTGACAACACAAAAGAGATAGAAGAATTCCTATGTAAACACAACTTACATAAATTGAATCATAAAGTTGTGAATTATTTATATAGTCCTATAACATATGAGGAAATTGCGGAAGTAATCTCGAATCTTGCCAACAAAAAATGTCCTGGACCAGATGAATTCAGCACAGAGTTCTACCAGACATTTAAGGAGCTAATAACACTAATACTCCTTACACTGTTCCATCAAATAGCAAAGGAAGGAACACCACCAAATTCCTTCTATGAAACTAATATCGTCTTAATCCCAAAACATAATAAAGATACACTTAAAAAAGAAAACTACAGGCCAATCTCTCTGATGAACACAGATCCAAAGATTCTCAACAAAGTCTTAGCAAATCGGATTCAAAAACATATCAAAAAGATCATTCACAGGAATCTAATAGGCTTTATACCAGGCACACAAGGTTGGTTCAACATATGCAAATCAATAAGTGTAATTCACCATATAAACCAGTTCAAAGTCCAAGACCATATGATACTCTTGATAGATGCAGAAAAAGCTTTTGACAAGATCCAACAGCCCTTTATGATCAAAACCCTAGAGACAGTTGGAATGGAAGAAACCTTTATCAATATAATAAAAGCTGTATACAACAAGCCTTCATCAAGGATTATACTGAGTGGGGAAAAAACATACCAAACCTTAGTCTATACTACAAATCCATAGTTATAAAAACAGCCTGGCACTCGCTCCAAAATAGACACACAGATCAATGGATAAGGGTTGAAGACCTAGATATAAGCCCACGCAACTACAGTCATTTGGTCTTTGACAAATGGGCCCAAAAAATCCAATGGAAGAAGACTGTATCTTCAACAAATGGTGCTGGCAAAACTGGATCTCCACATGCAGAAGATTAAAACTGGACCTATACTTGCCACCATGTAAAAGAATTAATTCCAAATGGATCAAGGACCTCGATATAAGCCACAGACTATAAAAACCATAGTTGAAAGGGTACGGAAATGCCTCGAGCTGATTGGGCTAGGCCAACAGTTCCTAAATGGACATGCAATAGCACAGTCATTAAATCAACTCTCAACAAATGGGATCTTGTGAGATTAAAGAGCTTCTGTTCAGATTAAGAGATTGTAACCCAAGCACAAAGGCAAACCACAGAATGGGAGAAAATCTTCACTAACCACATATCTGATAGAGCTCTATTATCCAGAGTGAACAAAGAACTGAGAAAACTAAACACCAAGGAAACAAATGGCCCAAATAAAAAATGGGTCTTGGAACTTAAAAGAAAGTTTAGGAGGAGTGAAATTAAAATTTCTAACAAATATCTTAAAAAATGCTCCACATACTTAGCCATCAGGGAAATGCAAATCAAAACTTCCCTGAGATATCATCTTACCCCGGTCAGGATGGCAAAAATCCACAATAGAAACACCACCAAGTGCTGGAGAGGATGTGGAGAGAGGGGAACTCTTGTACATTGCTGATAGGAAGGCAGGTTCATACAACCACTCTGGCAAGCCGTCTGGTGATTCTTAAAGAAATTAAAGATTGAAATGCCATATGACCCTGCTATTCCACTTTTGGTAATATCCCCTATACAATAAAAATTCACCTCGATAGCACAAGCATGACCATGTTCATAGTAGCACTGTTTACAATAGCAAAGTCATGGAATCAGTCCAAATGTCCAAACGTTGGGGCTGGAGAGGTGGCTCAGGGGTTAAGACTCTGCCTTGTAGGCAGGAAGTCCTGAATTCGGATCTATGTACTGAAATACTACTCAGCCATTGAAAATGATGAATTAATGCAATTTGCCAGGAAATGGATGTAATTAGAAACCATTGTATTGAGTGAAGTATCCCAGACTCAGAAATTTATGCTCTTTATGTACTCCCTAATAGGTGGGTCCTAGTACCAACCCCACTTAGAGACACTCTATAATACCTACAGTAATTGCAAAGATTATGAACAGGAGGCATGGGGAAGGAGGGCCACACCAGAAACAAGGAGAGAGGGGACTATGTTATAGCAGAGAAAATAAGCCACCATCAAGGACTGCAAGTAAGTAATGAGACATCTGGTTAAGTTCACAGACTTTTCTTCCTGATCATTTGCAACTGATGGGGTATGATCTCACCAAAAGGTACAGCGTATAGGCTGCCAGATAGAAAGTAACCATTTTGCAAATGGGTGATTGACCCCTCTCTCACCATGGTCTCCTACTTTTATTCCATCTCCCTTTGAATGTACTCTTATAACAAGACTCTAGTTTGACAGGTTTTTTCTCCGGCCAGGGGGTGACATACAATACCCATCAAGATGGAGCCAAGGGCATTGCAGGAGCAGCAAACTGGAAAAAAATATCAACAAACCCTAAATCAGAACATCAGAGACTCTATATAAACCACCTGGAACTGGGCCAGCTTAATCTCTCCCCATACTGAAGCTCAGGGAAATTTGCGGAAGAGGGGGTGGAAAGATTGTAAGAGCACAAGGATGAGACGAGTAATGACATGCAAGATACTCCACACAAGTTAGGGCCGAAGCAATCATAATAGGACTTTGCATGACCTGTGTTATGTCAAACACACTATTGACCCCACAAAGTCTAGCATGGACTAAAGGCACTAGGATCCTGGAGGCGAGGGACTGAGTCACAGTAGTGTTCTTATGCTTAAGAGGAACACAGGAAAGGGTTCTGGGAAATGCCCCTGGGTCCTTGCACCTCATCAGAGAGGAGGACCCAGAGGAGAGTTTGGCATGCACATTAAAGGATGCTTCGGGATTGTGGGGAGGAACTGGGGGATAGAGAAGGGAGGGGGAGTAGGAGTTTCAGGAGGAGGTAGAGGGAGGGAGGGGACCGGTGTACCTGTTAAGTTTGTATGAGTGGAAACAATAACAATAATAAAGATAGGCTAATAATATAAATTATTGATACAATCATTCAGAATCCTCCAGATTAAAACTATGCTCCCAAATATTTTAAGCAATTAATGTACTTGTATTTTTTTTAGAATTTTTTTGTTGTATTCCTGGTTATTGAGTGTAGGATCTCTTTCATGAAAGACAAACTTACTTCCACTTATAAAATGGCTCCAGATGTCAATAAAAGTAAACGTTTTATTCCAATGTCATTATGTAGAGTACCAAAAAAAAAAAAAGATCAAAGCATAATGGTTCAGATCTATAACACTGGCTGTATCTTTGTGAATTCAAGGATTGTTTCAGAGAGATCAAATTTCTGTGCTTACAAAATCAACCAATAATTACATGTGCAAGTCTTTATTTGTGGTTAGAATCTATTTGACAGAACCTATACAATGGAAGCTGAATTGATACCATAGATACTTGTTGCTGTTGTTGTTGCTGCTTTGAGAATACATTGGCTTATAGAATAGGTTTTGTTTTGTTTTGTTTTGTTTTGTTTTGCTGTAAGCTAATTGGTTCCATGTAAAGCTACTTGAAATATTAGTTACTAGCCCTATAAGGTGCCACCTAGAGAAATGATAGTCAGAATGTCTCCTTGTCAAAAGGATTTCATACTATCTGAAGAGCATGTACAAGGCTGATTTCTCCTGATGTCACAGACTGGTTATCTGATCAGACTTTAAGCTAGGAGGATTCTCATTTCTCTTTATCTCTCTTCCAATAAGCACAAGTCCTTCACCTGATCTTGCTACCTGATCACAAACTTCTATTTACTTTCCAGTATTAAGTAAAACTTTTGGAACTGGACAATTAGAAGAGACTTCACTGAAAATGTGATGTACATAGAGGTTTTAAGCATAAAATTATTCTAAGTGAACTTTGAGAACTTCTCAGAGAATATGAATTAGATATTCATATATTTGCAGTTTATAGAAACATATTTTTCTCATTATATATGTGATATGTAAAATATATAAAATAAATTCTGGAATAGCATAAGGAAATAAAGACAAAATAAAGCAGCAATATTTTTTCTTATATTGTTAAGTCTTCACCATTGGAGAATAAATGAATTTGGAAATATATATACATATATATGCACAACACATGTATTATGGATACATATGTACATGTATACATATTCACAAATATGGACATACATGTAAATAGAAACAGGCATGTAGGCATTATGCATATACAATGCCTAGATGCCTCTTTCTGTTTTCCCAGTTATGTGGTAACAGTCACTTGCTAAATAAAGTTCTTTGTTTTCTCACATGGTCTGGGAATCTATCACAGGTCCTTATCCTTGTGAGGATCACACTTTACCTATTAAACTGCCTTTTCGGTTCTGAAAACATTTAAGGCAAATTTTTTTACTGTTGTTTCTATGAAAGGGAATTCAGGCATTTTTAATTCAAAATTATAAAAACTGTCATTGCTTTTGGTAAATAAATGAGAAACTTTTTAAACTAAAAAAAACTAGGGGCAGGAAAGGTAGTTCAGATGTTAAGACTCTATCTCTGACTCACAAGCAGAAGGACCTGAGTTTGGATCCCAGGTCCCCTGCAAAAAAATGCCAGGCAGAAATGTCTGTGGCTTGCACTTCAGGCCCTTGTTTGGGGAGCAGGGATCCTTCAATTAAGCAAAAAGTGGTAGAAGCAATGCAGGATGATTTCCTAAGGCACCCTTGATGCTCCACAGGGACCCATAGTAGTGTCTGATACACACACACACTCACACACATATTTGTCCCTATATTCTGAATACTTGTTTTGAAAATTTCCTATTTAGAAAAGAAATATATTGTAAAACACAGCAAATAAAAAGATAGACCTCATCAAAATCACAATTTATCTTAAAACAATATAAATGCTTATTCATACAAAATAATTGAATTTGACATAATGATGTTTCTGTTAGGACTCAATAATTTATTTGACATCAAATTGGAAAAGCATGAAACATGTTATATTTCTCACCCTGAACAACTATCAAATTAAAATTATCAAAAATCTTAATATAATCCCAAACATTAAAAATACTGCAGGAAAACATCGAGAAGACACATTACATTATTAGTCAGCACAAGCAAGAAAATATTCTAATAGTATGAAAAAAGTATGAGAAATGACAAATTAATTGTATGAAACTTATAAATTTCTGCACAGAAAAAGGTATGAGCTGTTGACTTTAAAGATGGTCTAGATCAGGAACAGATTAATATCTATAATATATAAAAATTAGAAATCTTATCATACACACAAAATTCATACCACCAATAAATGGACTATTGAGCCAGCCCAGGCAAAATGGCACTGGGAGAAAGTGAACAAGTCATAGCTGAGCGTATGGGGCCTAAGATGGCACTGGGAGCTAGTGTGCAGGGCATAACCCTGTTTGTATCACAGGGAACCCTGATTGGTTCATAAGAGTTCCATAGTGCTGAACCTAGCCTGTGAAGCCTGCGTGCTGTGCTGACCTTTAATATGATTGGCTGCCTGTTTCATGCCTCGCGGTTTTTCCCTTTATAAACTGCTCTGCTGCATACAATAAACGAGTTCATGCTTCAACTTAACTTCCTGTTGTGCCTGATTGTCTTCTGGGACCTGGGAGGTGGAGGGGCAGGCAGAGCATTCACCTCTCTCCTTCCTTGTGGCCAGGAGCTGACATCCACACATCTGGTGCCCCATGTGAGGATATCTTCTTTCAGGAACATTTGGAGCCAAGTGGTCTATAGAGGTGAGTGAGACCCTCAGTATGGGTAACACAATAAGCATGCCTGACCCAGCACTTGAAGCACTGAGACTCATGTTGAAAAGCCGTGGATTAGAGATTTCAGACTCTAGCACTGATAAGGTCTGGCAAACAGTCCTTGATTTGGCTCCTTGTATCCCATCTTCCAATCTCTTTTCTTGGACAACATGAGTAGAAAATTTAGCAAGAAAGAGGGAATTATATTTTAATGTGCAACCGCCTTTAGGGTTATACCCCACAATCTCCGCTCTCAAGGTGTCCTTTCACTCAGATGCCCTTCAGCCCCCTGCAAAAATAATAGTTGATGGAAATCAGAGAGAAGCCCAGGAGAAAAAGAAAAGGAGGGATTTTCATCCTCCATACTAGAGGAGAATAAGGCAGACTGGGCGAACCGGGTTGAAAGCGAAAGCAAAATTGCAATCTCACCTGAAGTACTAGGGAAAGACAGGGATCTTGAGGCAGATTCTCCTGGCCCTCTTTATCTGGACCTAACCTTATTCAAGGGAGAAGAGGATGGGGGTAATCTAGATGAGCCCCCCATATGCCCATCTCATAAAGTCTGCTCCTGACTCCATGTGTGGGTGTGTTGGCCACCATCAGTCTAGAGCAGGGAATCCGGAGCTGGAGCCCACGTGTGCTGAGACATACCATGTGCAAGCCTATCCTGTCAACCTCAATCCTAGGGGTAATCGCCTCATAGTATGGTATCACTGGGAGGTTAAAGATTTAAAGGAATTAAAGAAGGCAGTTCTAGAGGATGGTCCAAATTCACCTTGGGTTGAGACCCTTCTACAAGATTTAGCTTACCAACCCTGCACTTCTAAAGATTGGACAGATATGGCCAAAATGGTGCTTCCCAGCCTCACAGTCATTGAATGGATGGTGCTGTTCAGAGAGGAATGCAGAGTCCAGGCTGAGCGCAATCAAAATGCCCAACTCCTGGTTCCAATTACTTTTGGGATGTTATCAGGGATAGCAGACCAATTTTCCACTGGGATCCAGCAGGCTGCTATAGAATCTCCTTACCAGGATCAGGTTCGCTTGATAGGGTTGGCGGCATGGAAAAAACTAGACGAAGGTCTCTCTAAAGTACCTATAATGGGCATTTTACAAAACCCTGGTGAGCCGTTCTCTGAATTCATTGACTGTGTTGAAAAGAGCCTTCGGTGAAAGCTCCCCCTAGGCCCCATGAGAGAGCAATTTACTAAATTACTGGTATGGGAAGGGATGAACGGGGGCCGCAAAATAGCGCATGCAGGGCTCAAAGAGAGATCTATGAGTACCTGGATTATTGCTTCTCAGGACATTGGTATACAACAGCACCAAGTCCAGACACTTACAGCTACCCTTCAAACACAGACAGATAATATTACTGAACCTATGACCCGAGTCCTAACCATGATATCCCAGACTGGACCACAGGGGGTCCCCATGGGGAGGTTATAAAATGGTCTTGTTTTTGGTGTGGACGAATGGGACACTTTAAAAGGGACTAGCCTTACAAAAATAAAGAAAATCAAAGGGAGGTGGGGGTAAACAGGCCCCCCCACTCCGTATCTGTGATGTTGTAAAGGCTTCCATTGGAAGGACTGTAGATCTAAAGGGCAAACCTTTAAACTGATTCAGGGCAGCCTCCAGCCTCATCAACCAAAGAAGGAATACATGGGATCCCACAAAAGGAAGCCCATAGGAGCCTTGAATTATGAAAACCTAAAAAGCGAGAACCCCAAGCTCATTGGAATATTCCCCTGGTGGAGGGTCTCCATCCCAAAATGAGTATTTTTTTTTCTTTTCTATTTTTTTTATCTCCACTCATACAAACTTAACAGGCACACTGGTCCCCTCCCACCCTCCACCGCCCAAACCCCTGTGCCTTCCTCCCCTTCACCTTCCCTCCCCATCCCTCAGTGCCTCCCCCTCCCATCCACGGAGCATCCTTTAATGTGCATGCCAAACTCTCCTCTTGGTCCTCCTCTCCGATGAGGTGCAAGGAACCAGTGGTATTTCCCAGAACCCTTTCCTGTGTTCCCCTTAAGAATAGGAAAAGTACTGTGGCTGTCACTCCCTTACCTCCAAGGATCCTAGTGCCTTTAGCAAATGCTAGACTTTGTGGGGTCAATAGGGTGTTGGACACTGCGCAGGGCATGCAAAGTCCAATTATGATTTCTTGGGCCCTAACTTGTGCGGAGTATCTTGCATAACATTGCTCCTCCCATCCCTGTGCTTTTACAATCTTACTGCCCCTTCTTCCGCAACTTTCCGTGAGCTTCAGGATGGGGAGAGATTAAGCTGGCCTAGTTCCAGGTGGTGGATATAGAGTCTCTGATGTTCTGGATTATAGTTTGTTGATTTTTTTTTCAGTTTTGCTGCTCCTGCAATGCCCTTGGCTCCATCCTGATGGGTATTGTATGTCACCCCCTGGCCAGAGATTAAAAACTTGTCAAACTAGAGTCTTGTTATAAGAGGATATTCAAAAGTAGATGTAAAAAAAGTAGGAAACCTCAGTGAGGGAGGGATCAATCACCCATTCGCAAAATGGTTACTTCTATCTGCCAGACTATATGCCCTCCCCTTCTGGTGACATCATACCCCATCAGTTGCAAATGATCAGGAAGGAAAGTCTGTGAACTTAACCAGATGTCTCATTACTTACTTGCAGTCATTGATGGTTGCCTATTTTCTGTGCCATAACTTGGTCCCCTCTCTCCTTGTATCTGGTGTGGTCCTCCTTCCCCATGTCTTCTGTTCATAATCTTTGCAATTACTGTAGGTATTATACAGATTTATCCTTGAGTGTCTCTAAGTGGGTTTGGTACTAGCAGCCACTGATTAGGGAGTACATATGGTGCTTAATTTTCTGTCTGGGATACACCACTCAATATAATCGTTTCTAATTCCTTGCACATCCTGGCAAATTCCATGAATTCAACATTTTTGATGGCTGAGTAGTGCTCCATTGTACAGATGTATCACATTTTCATTATCCACTCGTCAACTGTTGGAAATTTTGGTTGATTCCATGACTTTGCTCTTGTAAACAGTGCTGCTATGAACAAGGTCTTGCTTGTGCTATCGAAGTGAATTTTTCTCTATGGGGGGTTATTCCCAAAAGTGGAAAAGGAGGGTCATATGGCATTTCAATCTTTATTTTCTTTAAGAATCGCCAGATGGCTCGCCAGAGTGGTTATATGAGCCTGCATTCCCACCTGCAATGTAGGAGAGTTCCCCTCTCTCCACATCTTCTCCAGCACTTGGTGCTGTTTGTATTGTGGATTTTTGCCATACTGACCGGGGTGAGATGATATCTCAGGGAAGTTTTTGATTTGCATTTCCCTGATGGCTAAGGATGTGGAGCATTTTTAAAGATATTTGTCAGACATTTTAATTTCATCACTGGTAAAGTTTCTTTTAAGTTCCAGGGCCCGTTTTTTAATTGGGCCATTTGTTTCCTTGTGTTTAGTTTTCTAAATTCTTTGTGCACTCAGGATAATAGAGTTCTATCAGATATGTGGTTAGTGAAGATTTTCTACCATTCTATGGGTTGCCTTTGTGCTTGGGTTACAATCTCTTAATCTGAACAGAAGCTCTTTAATCTCACAAGATCCCATTTGTTGAGAATTGATTGTAATGACTGTGCTATTGGATGTCCATTTAGGAACTGTTGGCCTAGCCCAATCAGCTCGAGGTATTTCCATACCCTTTCAACTATGGTTTTTATAGTCTTTGTCCTTATATCGCGGTCCATTTGGAATTAATTCTTTTACAAGGTGGCAAGTACGGGTCCAGTTTTAATCTTCTGCATGTGGAGATCCAGTTTTGCCAGCACCATTTGTTGAAGATGCTGTTCTTTTTCCATTGGATTCTTTGGGCCCCTTTGTCAAAGACCAAATGACTGTAGTTGTGTGGGCTTATATCTAGGTCTTCAACCCTTATCCATTGATCTATGTGTCTATTTTAGAGCCAATACCATTCTGTTTTTACAACTATGGATTTGTAGTATAGACTAAGGTTTTGTATGGTGAAACCTCCAGCAGTGTTTTTGTTACTAAGGATTGTTTTAGCTATTCTGGGTCTTTTGTGCCTCCATATGAATCTTGAGATTGTTTGGTGAACCTCTTTAAATAATTGCTTTGGGATTTGAATTGGTGTAGCATTGAATCTGTATATTGCCTTTGATAGGATGATCATTTTTACGATGTTGATTCTGCCAATACAGGAACATGGGAGCTCTTTCCACCTTCTGGTGTCTTCTGTAATTTCTTTCTTTAGGATTTTAAAGTTTTCATTATAAAGGTCTCTTACTTCCTTGGTTAGGTTTATGCCAAGGTATTTCATATTTTTAGGGGCTATAGTAAATGGGATTGTTTCTCTCAGGGTTTTTTCACTTCTTTCATTCTGGGCATATAGGAAGGCCTCTGATTTTTGCACATTTATTTTGTATCCTGACACCCTGATGAACTTCTCAATTAGTTCCAGGAGCTTTCTGGTGGAGTTTTTGGGATCCCTCAGGTATAAGATCATGTCATCTGCAAACAGTGATAACTTGACTTCTTCCTCGCTGATTTGAATCCCTTTTATGCCCCTTTCTGGTCTTGTGGCTTCAGTTAAGGCTTCAAGTATTATATTGAATAGAAGTGGTGAGAGTGGACAACCTTGTCTATTTCCTGATCGAAGCAGGAATGCTTCAAGTTTTTCCCCATTGAGTATAATTCTTGCTGAAGGTTTGTTGTATACATTTTTTATCATGTTGATTAAGGTTCCTTCCATTCCAACTATCTCTAGGGTTTCGATCATAAAGGGCTGTTGGATCTTGTCAAAAGCTTTTTCTGCATCTATCAAGAGTATCATAGGGTCTTGGACTTTGGGCTGGTTTATATAGTGAATTACATTTATTGATTTGCGTATGTTGAACCAACCTTGTGTGCCTGGTATGATAAAGCCTACTTGATCCCATGAATGATCTTTTTGATATGTTTTTGAATCCGATTTGCTAAGACTTTGTTGAGAATCTTTGGATCTGTGTTCATCAGAGAGGTGTAATTTTCTTTTTTAAGTGTATCTTTATTATGTTTTGGGATTAAGACATTAGCTTCCTAGAAGGAATTTGGTAGTGTTCCTTCCTTTGCTATTTGATGGAACAGTTTAAGGAGTATTGGTTTTATTAACTCCTTAAATGTCTGGTAGAACTCTGTGCTGAATCCATTTGGTCCAGGACATTTTTTGGTGGGAAAGATTCAAGACTACTTTGTTAATTTCCTCATATGTCATAGGACTATTTAAATAATTCACAATTTCCTGATTCAATTTAGGTAAGTTGTGTTTATTTAGAAATTCATCCATCTCTTTTTTGTTGTCAAATTTCACAGAGTATATGTTTTTGAAATATAATGTGATAACTCCATTTTCATTTCTAATTTTGTTAATTTGGGCTTTGTCTCTCTTGCATTTGCTGTATAAATCTTATTGATTTTTTCAAAAAACCAGCGTTTTGGCAGGTTGATTTTCTATATCATTTTCCTAGTCTCGATTTCAGATATTTCTCCCCTTATTTTGCTAATCTCCTCTCTTCTACTGCTTTTGGGATCAGATTTCTCTAGTTTCTCTAAAACTTTAAGCTGCATTGTTAAGTTATTTATTTCTGATGTTTCTATTTTTTTGATGTAGGTATTAGGAGCTATGAACTTACCTCTTTGAAGAGCTTTCATTTTGTCCCAGAGATTTTGGTAAGTTGTATTTTCATTATCATTCACTTTCAGGAAATCTTTGATTTCCTTTTTAATTTCTCCCTGAACCCAGTTCTCATTCAGCATTATAGTATTAAGTTTCCAGGAGTTAGTGTATTTTCTGTTGTTTGTTGTGTTGTGGATGTACAGCTTTAGGCCATGGTGGTCTGACAGGGCACAGGCTAGAATTTGAACTTTCCAGTAAATGTGGAGATTTATTTTGTGGCCCAATATGTGATATATTTTGGAGAACATTCCATGTGCTGCTGAGAAAAATTTGTATTCTTTGGTGCATGGATGAAAAGTTCGATAGAGATCTGTGAGGTTAATTTCTTTTTTTTTGTTTGTTTTTGTTTTTGTTTTTTATTTATTCAATTGTGTTCATGAGCGTGTGTGCGCATGTGTGTATGTATGTGTGTGTATGTAGAACCACGGATGAATTCGGGAACCATTATGGACACCTACACCTTCTCTTTGTTTACTCTGCCCCAGGATTGACAGGCTCCGCCCTACCAGGGCCGGAAATGCAGGCCGCCCCCGCTTCCACCTGGCGTCTATACTTGGGGTCTAGGATCCAAACTCAGGACCTTCCACCTGCAAGGCAGAAGCTTAACCCCTGAGCCACCCCTCCAGCCCATTTATTTAAACCTTTTTTATTATTTCCACTCATACAAACTTAATAGGTACACCAGTTCCCTCCCTCCCTCCTCCTCCCCCCGGCCCTCCTCCACCCCGTCCCCTCACCCCTCCTCCCCATCCCCCAGTGTCTCCATCCCAATCCCCAGAGAATCCTTTAATGTCCATGCCTGATTCTTCTCTGGGCCTCCTCTCTGATGACATGCAAGGACCCAGTGGCATTTCCCTGAACCCTTTCCTGTGTTCCCCTTAAGCATAAGAACACTACTGTGACTATCAATCCCTTGCCTCCAAGGATCTTGGTACCTTTAGCAAATGCTAGACTTTGTGGGGTCAATAGTATGTTGGACATTGCGCAGGGCATCCAAAGTCCAATTATGATTGTTTCGGCCCTAACTTATGTGGAGTATCTTGCATATCATTGCTCCTCCCATCCTGTGCTCTTACAATCTTACCGCCCTCTCTTCTGCAAATTTCCCTGAGCTGTTGGATGGGGAGAGATTAGGCTGGCCTAGTGGTTGACATAGAGTCTCTGAAGTTCTGGATTACGGTTTGTTGATTTTCTTTTGCAGTTTTGCTGCTCCTGCAATGCCCTTCACTCTATCCTGATGAGTATTGTATGTCACCCCCTGGCCAGAGATAAAAACCTGTCAAACTAGAGTCTTGTTATAAGAGTAGTACATCAAAGGTAGATGTACTAAAATTAGGAAACCTCAGTGACGGATGGGTCAATCACCCATTTGCAAAATGATTACTTTTTATCTGCCAGACTCTATGCCCTCCTCACACGAGAAACAAGGAGAGAGGAGACCATGTTATAGCAGAGAAAATAGGTCTCCATTAAGGACTGCAAGTAAGTAATGAGACATCTGGTTAAGTTCACAAACTTTTGTTCCTGATCATTTGCAACAGAGGGGGTATGATCTCACCAGGAGGTTCATTTCTTTAAGGGTTTGATTAAGCTCCAAAGAGTCTCTGTTAAGCTTTTGACCTGTTGATTTATCCCATGTTCAGAGGGCGGTGTTGAAATCCCCAAGAATTATCATTTAGTGGTTGATTTCTCACTTTAGATGCTGTAGGGTTTTCTTAATGAATGTGGACGGACCAATATTAGGTGCATATATGTTCAGTACTGTGAAGTCTCCCTGGTGAATTGTACCTGTGACTAAAATGTAGTATCCATCTGTGTCTCTTATGATTTTTTTTGATTTGAAGTCCACTTTGTCTGACAGCATAATGGCTACTCCTGCCTGTTTCCTGGTTCCATTAGCTTGCAGAATTTTGGACCAGCCTTTCATTTTTAGGATATGCTTATCTTTTGTAGTGAGATGAGTTTCCTGAAGGCAGCAGATTGATGGGCTGTGGTTTTTAATCCAAGTTTGTAATCTCTCTTGATCAGTATGTTAATACCATTGATATTTAATGTTATAATGGAGAAATTATTTTTAATTCTGGACATTTCTTATGTTTAGTGAATTTTGTAAGCATATTGTTTGACATTTATGTTTTGGGGTTATTATACTTCCCTTCTGTCCTCCTGTATATGCTGTTTTTTTCTTCAATTTGAGTATCATTTCTAGCATTTTTTGAAGGCCTAGTTTGGTTGACATGTATCCTTTCAAGTTGTCTTTGGCTGGAAAACTTTTTTTCTCCCTCGATCATGACAGTTTTGCTGGGTATAACAGTCTTGGTTGGCATTTTTGCTCATTTAATACTTGAAGTATGCCTCTGTATGCTCTTCTTGCTTTTACTGTTTCCATTGACAAGTCATTTGTTATTTTAATAGGTTTACCTTCAAAAGTGACTTGCTTTTTTTCACTTGAAGCTCTCAGCACCTTTTCTTTGTCTTGAATGTGGAGTGTTTTGACTATTATTTGCTGTGGTGATTTTCTATTTTGATAATATCTGTTTGGATTGCGAAATGCCTCCTGTATTTGGATGGGCCTCTCATTCTTTAGTTGAGAGAAGTTTTCATTCATGATAATTTAAAAAGTTTCCTCAGGTGAGGTATTTTGGGATTCTTGCAAAATTGGAGGCAGCCTGGGTTGTTGCTCTGGCAGACTGGAGGGAGGCACTGGGACCAGGGCGACCTGAGGGGGTGGCAAACTGCCCTAGGATGGAGGACTGGGAGCTCAGTCAGGCAGACAGGTGGGTGGGAGGAAGAAAGGGCCATAATGAGTATTTTCATCAGGGCAAATGCTTCCATTGCCTTATAGAAACTGGGGCTGGTCTTACAGTCTTAAGAAAAGAGGATATTCACCCTATTTGGAGCCTAAAGGCCAGACTGAAAGTTCATGGGAGTTGGAGGAAGTACGCAATCAGAGGAAACAACCTCATGACTTGGCGGGGTTCTGATGGCTCCAAAGAAGAAGTGCGACCCTTTGTGGTCGCAGGGCTCACTGCCAATTTACTAGGACAAGACATCTTGGGATGCAAGTGGTTTTAACCACTGAAAACGAGGCTTTCTATGAGGACCTTTTAGATCATGAGGAAGCCTCTGCGTTTCCTGAGCCAATAGAGACAGTACCTGAAAGCAAGTTTTCTAGCTTTCATAACTATTGGGGAGAAACTCCAACAGTTCCTCAGGTTCACCCCCAATTCTAAGGGCCACTGCCCTTTGCAGCCCCCAGATAGAATGGGAACCAGGCAAACCAGTCTGAGTGGAGCAGTGGCCTCTGCCTGAAGAAAAACTGAGGGCCCTAAGGGAAATAGTGGATCAGCAGTTAAAGCAAGGTCATATCTACCTGTCTATGAGTGTCTGGAACACACCAGTGTTTGTTATCAGGAAGTCTTCTGTGAAGTGGCATATGTTACAAGATCTAAGGGTGATCAACAGATGAATGAAGTTAGTGGGCACCCCCCCTTAGGGGAATGCCCTGGGTGACAGCCATCCCCTCAGACTTTACCCTCCTGGTCATTGATCTCAAAGACTGTTTATTTTTTCTATTCCACTGCACCCTGCGGACCATGAAAAGTTTGCTTTTTCTGTTCCATCTATGAACTTTTCAGGGCCCGATCAAAGATATGAATGGTTGGTGCTCCTACAAGGAATGGCAAAGAGTACAGCCTTTTGTCAAAGTTATGTGTATAAACTGATTGAACCATTGATAGGAAATAAAGATATTCTTATATATGTTTTTATGGATGTTATTTTCTCTGGACATAGATATCCAACTAAATTACAATCCCTTATGCAAGAAGTGATTAAATATTTAAAAAGGGTAAAGTTACTTATCGCCCCAATAAGGCCCAACAGGTGCTTCCTTTTAAGGTTTTAGGAACCCATTTGACAGTTAAGCGGGCATCACCCCTCAGACCATATATAAATGTGCCTAACAATATTTCTATCACTAGTTTACAGCAATTATTAAGAGAAATAAATTGGCTTATGCCATGGGTGGGGATTTCCACTGAGGCCCTCACCCCTCTTTTTAACCTATTGTCCCGCAGGAAACCTGTAGATAAAATTATTTTACAGGAAAGTCACCATCAGATAATTGAAGAGTTTCAGAATGCCCTTAAGGGTGCCTAATTGGCTAGATATAATCCTGGGAAACCCATTGCCCTATGGCTGATTTCAGGAAGGGGGCTCCTTACAGCAGCTCTACCATAGGTTGGAGAAATTCTATAATGGATCCACACATCACTGGGAACCCCTTAGAGTTTATACTCCTACAAATCAATTAGCAGGTAATAAAAAAAAGGGACACTGAACGGACATGTAGATACTATGGTAAAGATCCAGACTCTACTGTCTTTCCCTGTAGGCTGACTGATGTAGAATGGCTGACTAAATATCACCCCTAATTGGCTTTGGCATTAGAAGGATACCTAGGGGAGATAAGCTGCCATTATGGCCTATCTAAATGGGTCAGTCCCTTCAACACTTACCACTCAGTGAGCCCAAACTCTTTGTTAAAATGCTTATACCAAATGTCCCACATGTATTCACAGGTGGGGGAAAAACAGGATCTGCTTATGCTACATTTGCCCCAGGAAACTTGATTCAGCCATACAAACAAAAATACCAGCCTGCCCAAGGATCAGCTCAATATAAAGAGCTGTTGCCAGTTACAATGGCATTAAAGGAAAATAGAAAGGCTATTAACTTATTCTCTGACAGTCTACATATTATAAATTTACTCCTGGGGTAATAAACGCTCATGTAAGGTTAGGTAGCAATCCTATATTGCCCCTTATGGTGGAACTAAAATCTGTATTGGAAGGACGAGAAAAGGTTATATATTTACAAAATTTAAAGAGTCATTCTGGGCTACCTGGATTCCTAACTCAGGGCAATGCTTTAGCTGATGAATTAGCTTCACAAGAGATGTGGGCTCTTAATGTTCAGGAAGCCTCTGATTTACAGGGGCTAATTCACCTAACTGGAGGGGCTTACTTCATAGGTTCCCTCAAAATCCTGTAAAGGACTTAAAAAAGATCATTTGAACCTACAAATCATGTCAACCCTTTCTCCAAGTCCTGCCCTTACAGGGATCAGGGTTAATCCTGAGGGTTAAAACCTAATATGCTGTGGCAAACAGATGTTACTCATTATGTGCCATTTGGTAAACTTAAATATGTCTTTGTTTCCGTAGATACATTCTCTCAAGCATGTCGGGCATCTGCACACACAGGGGAAAAGGATAAACATACACAATCACATTTTTACAATGCTTTGCCACCTTAGGGTTACCTAAACAAATTAAGACAGATAACGGCCCTTGTTTAATTAGTCAGACTTTATAAAACTTTTTTCAGACTTGACATATTACTCACACCACAGGAATCCCTTATAATCCCCAAGGACAAGCTATTATTGAAAGAAACCATCAGTACTTAAAGGCCTAATTACAAAAAGAAAAAGGGGGAATAAGCCCGCATCAGCAGTTAGGGCCAGCATTATTTACAATCAATATTTTAAATTTTCAAAAGGAACAACCAGATGGTATACCTATTAAGTTTGTATGAGTGGAAATAATAATAAAAAATGTATTAAAATTAATAAAATATATATAATACATAGAAAAAAAAAAGGAACAACCAAAGTCAAGATTTCAAAGGCATTGGGGTAACCTATCCACCAAACCTTCTATCAGGATGCACTGGAAGGAACCCCTCACTGGTCATTGAAGAGGACCAGACCCCTTAATCACTACAGGATAGGGGTTTGGGTATATTTTCCCCATTGGGGAGTCCTCTCCAAAATTTTGCCCCCAGGAGAATCCTCATAATGCGACCAATGGTGGATCACCCATGTGGTTAACTGATCAAAAATAAAAAAGAAAACATCGCAATAAATGATAAAAAAAAGCAAGCATAAGAATAAAAATTATGCCATAAAAAAACCAAGGCCAGACCGCCTTTGAGAAAGTCTTTTCTATGCTTTCTGTTTCAGAACCCAACAAGGATCTCAGTACCTACAATGGCCAAAGGGTTACTAGCACTACTATTCCTGCTGATCCTCATGGACTCAACAAAAGCAATGCCACACAATGCCCATAAGCCTCACCAGATCATATGGATTATTACCAATTCTTAGACGGGCAACATCATCACCCAGACTACTAGTATCCAACCACCAACCGCCTGATTCCTTGACCTTCTTTTTGACTTAGGCGATTTGGCCAGGAGATCATGGGATGTACCGGACTGGACTGAAGGACATGCCGACCGGCCTGAATGTAGAGGGAAGAAGGGCTGTACTCTGCTCCTCACTGGGTCACCTAATGACCTGGGATGCTCGCTCGTGTTAAATATCTGCCCTGGACTTTTATTGTAAAAATTCGGGATGCAAAGAGACAGGGACAGGGCACTGGGTTCACCACCAAGAGTTAATCATGGTGAACCGAGTGCAGTGCATCAAAGCCGTCTGGCAACAAACTCTCTATATGATAGATGCACATCTTGGCATTAGAACCCCATCAAGGTGCCATTTTGACAAACTGCCCACTTGCCCCCAACAGTCCTACTTACACTAAGGTAAACAGGGCCAAAGGCCTGACCTAACCCAAGGTGGCCTGACTGACACCTTACCTAAGCCAAGGTATAGTCGATCTGGGTTTGACCTAACATCTGGTGAACACATTGGCTCATAAAAAACAAAAAGAGGAGATACTGGTCCAGCCCAGACAAGATGGCACTGGGAGGAAGTGCACAAGGCATAGCTGAGCACATGGGGCCTAAGATGGCAGTGGGAGCTAGTGTATGGGGCGTAACCCTGTTTGCATCACAAAGAACCCTGATTGGTTTGTTAGAGTTCTGTAATGCTGACCCTAGCCCGTGAAGCCTGTGTGCTGCACTGACCTTCAATGTGATTGGCTGCCCATTTCATGCCTTGTGGTTTTTGCCTTTATAAACTGCTGCACTGTGTATAATATATGAGCTCATGCTTCGACTCAACTCCCTGCTGTGCCTGATTGTCTCCTGGGACCTGGGAGGCAGAGAGGTAGGCAGGGCACTCACTTCTCTCCTTCCTGGTGGCCAGGAGCCAACCCCCGCAATGGACCATTAGGTTAAATGAAAATTCTCAAAATAAGAAACATATATAAGGTCAAAAAGAGATGAAAAACCATAAAACCATAAAAATACCAAGGTATAATAACTGTACGCAGACGCCAAAACTATTATTGATTCCTAACAGAAACATATGCATGCCCATGTTTATTGCTGTATTATTTATAACAACTAAGACATGGGACTAGCCTAGATAGCAACCAATAGACAAATCAAGAAAGAAAATGTAGTGCATATGCACAATGCAATTTTCTTCAACAGTAAGGCAGCCATAACTTCACAGCAAAATGCAGCTGAAAATAATTTCATTAAGTGAATAAGCTGTTATTTTTTGTGGATAAACAACATTGCATGCTTATTAATCCTTGTGTGTGTGTGTGTGTGTGTGTGTGTGTTTTCTTATATTATGAAAGGAACCATAAGAGCAGAAGGTGATAAGAGCAAATGGTAAGGGTTGGACAAAAGAGGGTATGAACAATACGTGATTTGAAAACAGAAAGAACTGGGCTAGTGGAGAAAAGGGTAAGATGGTGGCTAAGATGGTGTTCCAGCTTGCAGAAAAATGTAAAACAATACATAGGAGATGTAAAGTAGCCAAATCTTTGTTGGAATACTAACATTTCATTAGAGAGCTGTGTAGTTTTTGCTTCTTTGCTTGATTCTCTTTTACTTCCACAGTGAATTTCATGCCAGTTAATCAGGGAATTAGAAATTTAATTCATGTTCTCATTTTAGCACTACATATGCTGAAAATAGAATAATACAGAGAAGATTAGCATGGCCCTGGCACAAGGTGACCTCAAATTTGTGAAACATTCCATAATTTTAAAAGAAAAATAAAGAAATTAGTTCACATTACTTATGTTGTTTAAATACATTACTGATAAATTCATAAACCTATTGAATAACCTGCTTGTGAAAGTCCAGGGTTGAAGAAACATTGTGCTAAGCCCACTATCTAGTCTAATCTTGTGAAGACTTTGTTAAAGGATAGAAAATATTGCTTAAAGATGATTCTTGAAGTACCTCCTATGGAAGTTATCATTATCTTTTTAATAAATAAATAAAATTCATGAAAATACATCATTCATCTTTAAAATTGTTTTTACTGATGCCAGGCTAAATATTAACTTCATTTTACCCAGGCAAAAAATAAGGATCTGAGATTAAAGATTAATATCCTTATTTTCATAAAGTCAAGTATCATCAAAACAAACCTCTCCAAACATTGAACTGTTCTCTGAAAGGGAACATAGAGCTCTTCACAGTCCATTAGCTATTCAAGGAAGAGACTTGTTTAAAAAAAATGATTTCCCACCAAATTTGCCTCCTTTATATAGTGTATAACTTAACAACTGGGATCAGCATTGTATTAACAATGAAAACAATTTTTCCTATAAGACACTTAAAGAGAAATACCATTCACAGTGCCTATGTATAAGTTTGGTAGAGCCTTCAGTTTCATGTGTGTGGGGGGGGCATTGTGTTTGCTTGTGAAGGTTCAAGGTAGATTTCAGTAATAATCCTGGATTGTTGTACCTCCTTTTCTGTTTTGTTTTGCTCTGGAGTTTCTCTCACTCTCATTTCCAGAGTCAGAAATGGAGGCTACTGCTATTTCTGCCTGGTATTTTTAGGCGAGATCCTATATCTGAATTCATGTCCTTCTGCTTAAAATGCAGAGGAATTAAGCCCTGCGTCATCTCTCCAGCCCTAAGATTTGTTTTAAATGAGGCATTTTTTAAAGATAGGGAAAGAAAAAATTATGGTTGAGTTATTAATCCCTAAGACTCTAGCCCCTAAACTTTAACTTTTATTAACAGAAATGTTTATAATCACTATGATTTCAGGAATGTATGGAGTTACTTTGTTTTTCTGTATATAATATAAAGTACATATTGACTTTAGTGTAAAATAAGATCTAATTTTATTAACTCAAAGAACTATTAGAACATGATATATATCATATCGTTATTCTTTTCACATAGTAGCATTATCAGTTACAAGTCTACTTCTTGTATTTGAAGTCTGAAGTGAATTTTCTAATTGTCCCTGAAAAGAGTTTGATTCAGTGAAGAATAACAAAATAACCATTCTGACTGGGATAAGATGGTATTGCAGGGTAGTTTTAATTTGCATTTCTCTGATAATCAGGGAAGTTGAGTATCTTTTGAGGTATCTGTTTGACATGTCAGTTTTTTTTGAGTGCAGTCCCTGTTTAGTTCCAAGGCCCATTTTTAATTGAAATGTTTGTTGTCTTGGTATTTAGTTTGTTGAGGTCTATGTATACTCTGAAAATTAATTCTTTATCAGATCCATAGCAAGCAAAGATTTTCTCCCATTCTGTGAGTTGTCTTTTTGCACAATTAACATTTTTTTTTTGCAAAACAGAAGCTTTTTAATTTCAAGAAGTCCCATTTATTATTTGTCTTAGTTCCTGGACATTAGCTCTTCTTTTTAGAAAATTTTCACCAAGGCCTGTCAATTCAAGTAAACCAAGAAAGGCAACTTGATAAGCCACAGAGGCCTGAACCCCCAAAGAGTAGACAAGCCCAAGGCAACCCTGGGATCCATAGAAACAGAGAGGCAAGAGAGCAGGATTAATGGACAGATGGGAGGGAAAGATAATGGAGGGAAAAAGGGATAAGTACTCAGTATGCTTGCAAATGTAGAATTTTTTTTTTAAAAGTAGATAAACCAGAGGAAACCTTGGGGTCCATAGAAGCAGACAGGCAAGAGAGTGGGAGGGAGTGGGATGTAGTAAGGAAGGGAAGGAAAGTAGGATGGCTGGGAAGGGGATGGAGGGTTAAGTACTCAATAAGTGCTTTTAAAACTAGAACTATAAAATAATATAAAAAAAACGAGAAGAACATCGCAGACCTCATGACTCAGGCTGGGGTGGAGGAGCTGGAAGGAGACAAGAAGATAGCCACCGCACAGAAGAGTTGAAGGTTGCTGGTAATCACACTGGAATCTGAAACACCATCTTTCCAAGCCAAGAGAAAAAACCAAGTGGCTTTCTTCAAGCAACTACTATGTGTAGACAGGTTTTATAAAGTGTGCATTCTTATCACAGCCTATAGAGTTAGTTTATAGAGTGGTCCTCCCCAAACCCCTAATTTCTTAGCCATCTTGGAACATGGTCAGTTGTCTCTTAATTATTAAACACTAAACCTTTGGCAGTTCCTGCATAAAATTGTCATATCATTCAGTGTATTTTCGTGAAGTCATTTTCCTACCCTGCCGTCCCTTGGGTAATAGCTGTGTTTGAAAAATGTGGCTGTATAGTTTCGTCGTGACAGTGAGTGTATTGCCTGCTGATGGACTCCGTGAAGTGGGACTCGTAGAGGAGGGCTCTTTGGTTTCCAGCGCAAGGTGACTGCCGAGCCGGTGCTAATGGAAGTCTGAGTGCAGAAAGGTGGTTTATCCAGAAATAGTCACCGCACTGCCAGAACTCAGAACCGAACGCCAACTCATGACCAAGTGTGAGAAAGATGCCGATGGAATCGCTGCCGCTTCACGCAGGACTGGAAGATGCAGAAAGTCACCCTCTGCCTGGCGTGGCGGGTGTCCATGTGTTTGAGTTTTGCATGCGACCCTAGTACCTACAGTAAGAACCTATCGTTCATCTGCAGTGGTGACCAGAAAAAACAAATCCCCCAGGATTTTAAAGTCCAGTGATCCCTCCTTCCCTTGAAGGAGAAAGACCCAGCCTCTGCCAGTCACTGGTGGGTGGGGGCTCTTCTCAGAAATTCCATTGTATTGAACTTCTCTTGCCCGAATTCTTTTCAAGTAACAATTTCAATGTTGATTGAAGAAGGCAGATCATTGTCTGGAGTTCTAAGCCAGACACTTGGGTGTCAAAAAAAACAAGAACAAAATGACAAGGGCATCACTTTCAGTGCACAAGAGAATTCAGATTACCCTTTGTAAAGCAAAACCTTCACTTCACTAATGAAAAGAAATTTTACTGAACATAGTTATTGCTGCTTAAAATAAGATTCTTGGAAAAGTCAAAATCAAATGTAATTTTATTTAATTATGAGTATGAAAATTTTCATTGATTTATGTGTTTAATATTTTGTGCTCTTTCATTAAACTGTGATTGTATATAATTAATTATATTGCTCATTAAATTTTATTAAAAACAAAGGAGCAACACAAAAAAGGAAAGAGTAGGGTGGGAGAATAGTGGTGACAAGATAAGAACGATGGATAAGGACAGAGAAGATCAAAGATTTAAAGCTCTAGTGCATCAGGGAGAAACATTTTTTATTTATTTCTCATAGCCTATTAAGTATTATGATGACTACAGTTATTGATAATATATTTTATGGTTCAAAATGACAACAAAATGAAATTTTGAATATAGTCACCATAGAAAGATGAGTGTTTGAAATTACTGGCATGATAGTATATCTGTTCTGATAATTTCTTGATGCATAAATATATGGAGACATTACTTTGTATGATTCATATACATATAAATATATACTATTATCATTTATGGCATGATATGAATCTGAAATAATCCCACATATTTTCTAATGGGAACTAGGCATATAATTAATAGACTTTCCAGAACTGACTGTATCTAGAGAGCTATCAACTAATTCTTGGATTTGTTCTTGGATTGTATTCATAGTAAAATGACCTTACAAGAAAAGTGATAAAAAACTGGATGTCAGAAGTAGGTTATAGGGGTTCTTACCTGGGATGATGTGTATTTCAGGCATCTTCCTGTCTTGTGCTCATTTTCCATCAGGGTTACTCTGCTAAAAATATAGGCTCCTGATGCTAATATTCAGTCTTGTCCCTGGCTCATCCTGAAATCTCCAAACATATGGGGTGAAATGACTGTGAATTAAAAGTATTTTTTTCTCAGTGAAGTAAAAATATTCTTACAAACAAATTTGTCATGTAAAAGTTAAAAATCTCAAATAAATTATCATGTTCTAAATTCTGTTCATACTACATAAGGAAATACAGGTATGTTCATTATTAACAAAACACTTATATGAAATGGTCTTGCTAGGATGGAAAATATATTAATTCATTTGTGAGAGTCCCAAGACCTAACTTTTGCATCATTGCTTAAGAGTTTGAAATTACAATGACTCAAGGCTAGATCAACATTCAGATAATGTAAAATTAAAGCAATAACAAATATGAATTGTATATTTATAAGATACAATCCTAGGATAAGTTATAATACAAGTATTCACTTCTTAAGATAAGGAAATATGTTAGTCCATCCTGAAGCAAGGTCATTAACCCCCACAGAAAACATTGTACCTCAGAACCCCATGATGAGTATCCTGAACACATTGTGACAGAAGGTGGGTTACAATAATGAAGCAAAGAATTCAAGTGTAGCGCATCTTTCCTTGTCCCTTCCTGACTGCAATGAGACTCCCAAGCATGTAGCACATGCTTCTGGTACCTGTATATCCTGGGGATCACCGCTCCAGCCTCTATTTCATGCACATAGTCCCAGTATGAATGACCCTACAAAGAACTTTTCTAATTTTCCAAAATTGAAATCAAAAGAAGATGCTATGGCCCGGTAGATTTATTATGCATACCTGCAAAACAAGCATTACATGAATGATGCCACTGTTTCTGGCAAGCATTCATGGGTCCATTTGAATCTTGATCATGACCTCACAGTACTAAAGCTTTGTTTAGTTGGCACATGTTGAGTGTGTTCTAGATAAGCAAGATTCAACAAGCAGTCTATGCTGAGCATAGATACAGTACTTCATCTTTCATGGAAACAGCCATGATTTTGGGGGATGCTAGCAGTGGAAGCTTTAACATTATTTTATGCAAAACATTTATTTATATTATTATTAATTATGACTTTTTAAATCAGAATTCATGTCACATTACAACAAAAAACTAAGTAATATATTGTGATGTAGATACATACGAACATACATCAGGATAAATGGCCACATCTCAAACCAGACAGCAAAATTTTCCAATGACCATTGAGCACACTCTATTGCATCAGGACCAACTTTTGGGTTCTGGAATTTCTATCCAATTTCAACTCCAATATCTTTAGTACTAAACCATTAGCACATGGACTTTGGTTGGACATCCAAATCAAGAAAAAGACTACAACTAAATGAGGCACATACCAATTGTAAATGACAGAATGATCTTAAATACAAATATTAATAGAAATGCAGGATTATTGTATTAGGAAAAGAAAAAAGGAAAAATAAAGCAATCAATAAACAACAGAAAAAAATAGAGGAGAATGGGCAATGATGAGACAAAAAGAAAGGCAATATATGGACCAAAGCTATGGATGTGGTAGTTTAGAAAATGCTAATATCATAAATAAGAAAGAGACACTGTCATAGTACTGAATACAAAATGTTTTGAGACACAGGTTAAAAGTTCCAAACTGGGAAAAATATACTACCACAGCATTATATATCAGAAAATAGAGCCAGCATGTGCATTTGCTATGGCAGCTATATCAAAGTGCTACAGAAAATGTAATGTTTGCTTAATGATAAAATTGTCAAGTGATGCATTTCTCAGAAAAACTTCCCTTCATTAAATGATGCATGAAAGGAACATGACATCCTGGAAAAGCCATCTCCAGAGAACAGCTAAATTATTGGTATTACAGGCTTGGGTTAGAAAAAGACACATGAGTATAATTAGAAATTTTTTATGGCATTAAACTACTAAGAATATTACCTTGTTGGTGAAAACATGATTTCCAACACCAGTCCCTACTTAGAGAGTTTCATTGAATAACAAACTGAATTAATATTAATGAAAATAAGTTTTAGTCAATAATAATACTTCATCAAATAAATACATGAATTATATAAATTTCAAATGCTAAACAACATGAAAATTAATATGTGTCAAAGGAGTCAGTGGAAAGAAATAACCCTCTATACATTATTTATTTATCTTGCATCTGTCACAGACAACTTCTGGACGATCAGATTATCTAGCTTTCTTTTGTGGGGTGATTTTTAGTTATTGATTCAGTTTTACTGTGAGATAAATTTGGGGTTTTTTTGTTCTTTTTTCCATTTTCTATTTGTTCTTCAGTCCATTTTGATAATTTTTATGCTTCTAGCTCTTTGAACATCTACATATTTGTCAAATATTTTAGTATAAAAGTTAATAATATGTTATATTTTTGATAGCTGTTGATCTTCAGTGAAGTATTTCCTTAATTCACATGAAGAGCATTTTAATACATATAGTTTTTAGGTAGGTAGGTAAAGGTATTTTCATCTTCAGACTTGTAAGAGAAAAATAAGAATCCTTGAATTATATAAAACGGTTGGTTTTGACAGACCAGCCAAATCTCTCCCTATCCTAAAGCTCAGGGAACCTTGAGGAAAAGGGGGCAGCAAGATTGTAAGAGCCTAAATACGGGGAGAACCAACAATATGCAAGATATTCCACACAAGTTGTTGTTGCAGCTGCCAGGATTGGACTTTGCCTGACCTGCACAAGTCTGGCTTGTCAATGATCCCTCAAAGTCTAGCATGGATCACAGGGGAGAAGGCTCCAAGCAGATCCTTAGAGGGAAGGAATTAAACAGTCAGAATAAAGTTCCCACACTAACAGGGAACCCAAGAAGGGACTCCAGGCTACGCCACTGAATCCTGAACTCTCACTAGGGTGAAGGACTCAGAGGGAGGTTTGGCGTTAGCAAAAATGGATGTTCCATCCAGGGCGTGGGAGGGAGGAAAGGGGAAGCACTGGGAGAGGGGGAGAGAGGGACGTGGGCAAAAGGAAGGGGCGAAGGGGGGAGAGTGCAATAGGGGATGACTGAGGAGGGAGGGGAGGAGGGAGAGGATTTGGTTACCTATTAAGCTTGTATGATTAGGAAAATAAAAAATGTAGGAGAAAAATAAATATTTAAAAATATTAAATCACCACAGGTGATGTCATACACAGTACGTAAAATACCTGCTCTGTGCCAAGACAGTGCTGTGCAATTGAAGATCATTATGAACCACAAGACCCATGGGGATTCTTGCTGAATGAACTGAATGAACATTTTATTGGTGCTTTAAAAAAATTAATTTCTTAGTCCATCTGCTTCTATGAGGCCCACTATTATGACAGATTATGAGAGGGTGATAACACAGAATGAAGAAAATAAAACCATGTAACAATGCATGGAAAGACATATCGACATTTGTGATGTTCTTTTAATCTTCTATGATGTCACTTTTCTTTGTTTAATGCCATGTATGTATCATGGCTCATGAAAACAGGTCATATTTCCAATAATCCAGAAGGTGGCAGCACAGCATTGCTTTTTGAAGCTAGCATTCTAATGTCAAAACCAAAACCAAAACCAAACCAAAAAAACCTACAAAGTACAACATTCAGAACATTCATTAGCTTATTCAGGGGTGTCATATATCTTCATGAGAAATATTTACTACAACTAAAATATCTTATTTCATAACTATGAATCATTCCTGTTACTGTGATCCACCTGCTCTTCGATTACTAAGTGAAACTTTTTTGGTTCTCCTTGTTCCATTTTCCATTTTCCCATTCAAAATGTAGCTTCCCTGTCTCCTGGCTACTGTCTCCTTGCCACTGTAGGATTATCAGTAGGTATTTATAGATTTCTTTCTAGTCCTATTATTTTTCTAATTTTAAATAAACTGGGTTTTATACATCCTCACTTCTTCCTGCATTACAATTTGTTATATGGTATAGAATACTAATGTTGTATATGACTTTATTAATTCTGTACTTTATATTTCCAAATGCATTATCTCAACTTAACTTCTGCTTATTGGAGAATGGTTGGTTTTATACTATATTTGTATTTGTGAAGGTAAGTGACAGGAAGATTACAGAAAGAAAACAGCCTTAAAATAATAATGTAAACAACTTTTAGGTAATGTTGCCTTTAACTTCCCAAAATGTTTTCAAACAAAAGGACAAAAGGAAAAAGCTATTGATTTTTTAAAGGAAATGAAATCATTGTATGTTATCATCAGGAGTGCAACTATATACAATGATTGGGAACTAAGCCTTAAGTTCTCAAGAAACTGGAAAAGGAATGACTTGTGGCACAGAAATCCTCTTTCTGGGGTCTTAACAGATTGAAGTCAGTATCTGAAGAAACGTTTGTATTTACCTGCCAATTGCATCATTATTTAAAATATCATGATAAATGAACACTCTCATACACATGCAGAGAAAGACAGAGAGAGAGAGGAAATGTAGAAAGTGAATGAATAGAGTGCAAAACAAGCATAGTGAGGTTTCTCTTGTGGAGTAGAGCCAGCATAATGAAAATAGAATAAATGGAAATTTAGTCTGGATTACAAGATAAGAATCTCAGTAGTTCAAACAAGATTAAAACAACAGCTATCTTCACACTGCAGAGATAAGAATCTGATAGCTGCTTAGTACACAAGACTAGCTGTTGAAAACTTGAAGGATTTCAGCTGATCTTCAATACATTTTGAAGGCAGAAAAACCTGGGATCTGAATTAGCAAAGGACAGTGACAGCAGTGAACTCACAAGGAAGACATGAAGGTAAGTAGGTACAAGTTTATAGTTTCCCCAAGGACTTCTTCATAGCTGGAATTCAGGTGCTGCTTACTTTTAGGGTGGGTCTTGCCAACCCTATCAACCTAATGAAGATAATCTCTTACAGGCACGCCCAAAATTTAAACTTCTTTAGATGATCCCTCACAGGTGTCCCCAAAGACTTGCTTCACAGGAGGTTCTAGAATCTGTAAATTGACAATCAGTATTAATCTCACAGGGTGTAATTTTATTTAATCTAAAAACAATAAAAATAAGGAAATCTTTTCATTTAAGGTAAGGTAGATGAATGCAGAGGGCCACAGCCTAAGAGAAATAAGTCAAATACCAAAAGAAAAATACTGAATAATTCATTTATATATAAAAATAAAATTCCTGTTATTATTGAATCATTCTATTATTTATATTTACACATTGCGTACATGTATTGCAATATATTATATGTATATATTTACACATTTACATAAAATTTATGCACAAAATATGATACAAAGGCCATATAAATTAAGGCAATATACATAATCCGTATTTGAGAACATAAGATTCAATAACAGAGTCAGAAATGATAGTTTTGAACTTGTAATCAGAAATGTGGTAATAAAATAAACTTCAAAATATTGCTTCCATCTTACTCTTGGTACAATGCCATCTCTAACCTGAGCTTCCCATGAATAAATCCACAACTGTTGGACACTGTACACTAGAATGTGAACATACTGGCATGTGACTACATAGAACCCTGAGATGCTCCTTGGTTCTAAGTCAGTTTCTTGTAAAAAGGTTCCTTTGGTAATTCTCTTCCATGTTCCTCCTGTTTCAAATGGAGTTTGTGTGGTTTCCCATTGGCATTTGTCAGCCCTACATTGACCTCAACAAAGTAGACCTAGGATAAATACAGAAGAATCTATAAACTAGTCAACTAGTCAACATGAGTATATTTGTTTGGACTAGTTTGAATTCAAGTATTAGTAAGACCGGAATTAAAATGACTTATTCAAAATGGTCTTTATTCTCTTTCCTGTGCAGACCCCCAAGCAAACAGCCAATGCTAATTTAGTTATGTTAACAACCAAAGTGTTTAAGAATTCAGAACCTTAAATTTTTCTCTCCTGTGTCATCTCCAATATGAAGCCTTCTTTAATAATGGCCCATCACATGCAAACTCCAAGAAATAAACTAGGCGATGAGATAAAGAAGAAATAAAAAATAAACTAGAAGATGAGATAAAGAAGAAAGAAAAATATTACTCCCATAATTCAGGGAACTTTTTTTTTTTTTTACTAAGGCAGGGTAGAGAAATAAAAGTCTCTGACATTTGAGTCATATTTGCAGGTAACATTATACTTGATCAACATACAAGGATGTTCAGAGAATGGTCAGCTAATTATACCATGCTATGATTTGGAATTATTTTTAAATTAGGCGACATGAAGAAAATCAATTATTTTCAGAACAATATCAAAAGGGTAGGTATCTACAGAGAATGATCAAGAGAAGAAGATGGGTTCTTCCCTGACTCCTGAATGCTCCAAAGGTAATTACCATAAGGAGGATGCATGTTTAACGTGTACATGATATGTTTAATAGATTTATTTTTTAAACTTCTTTGATTTTTTATTCATGGAAAAATTACCTGATAATGTTATATCTTAAACTTACTTTATCTCTGTAGCAAAATTTTAAAGCTTCTTTACATGTTTATCTCCTCATGAAGAATATTTACGTCAGGCATTATTTTATGTAGATGCTAGTGAGTAGTTTCAGAATATGTCAGGGAGTTCACAAGTAATGATAAAGATTGTTCCAAAGCAAATAAGGCAGATTTATTATTTTAAACAGTACCTTCTTTACTAGAGATGAATAATAATAGAACAAAGACGCTAGTTCAAAATATTCTGCGTCCTTTCAAGATTGTCTTCTGTATGACTTTCCCAGGAAAGAATCAGTATGCAAAGACCAGTTGGGTGGGCATCCAAGTTTCCTTCTTGGTGTTGCACTGAGAGACTGAACAAGACCTGTGAAGAGAAATGAATTTAGGTGCAGATTATTAGACTTTGGTGGACCATCTTTGGCATCATCTACAGTGAAGAAAGTATACAGGTAAAAGTATATGGAAATAATTAATTACAAATGCCACTAGATTGCCTCAGTACCATGTTTCAAGGGTTCTGTTCATCTTGAAAAATTTGGGAAGAAACAGAATACTTGACCAGGATTCAAACATATTGAAGTGAAAGAACATGGAAGGTAGCATACAGTACAGATTTTCTTTCTCAGGTATCTTAACCTGAGTGTGAAAGGAACTGTCACTTGCACCAGAAGCTTCCGTTGAATCAGTGGCTCAAACTCCTTGTGTCACCAGCGCAAATACACAATGGAAAACAAGTTTGAAGGACTTTTATTAATATAATAAACTATAATTAATATTAATGATGTAGCACTTAAAGATTTATTACAGAAGCAAAGTCATCAGAGATGTATAGTCAGGGTAGACACTGAACTGTGTTTAGAGGCTCTTTATGATCTAATGCAAAAGCTGTACAAAATTCTATAGAGATTGGTTATTTCTGAGTATATTGCAGGCCAAACCAGCTGGGGGACTTCACACTCCATCCATGCTTCCCTGGCCCAGCTGAGGAAATGATTTCTTGCTGTTTACTTGCTGCAGTTTGAACTAGGAGAATGGTCATGCATTGATGCCCTCTTTTCGAGCTGTTACCTTAGCTTTTCTGATGGCTACTAACTATAGCTATGATGGATAATCAACACCTTGAAGGTGTTGGTAGACTCTGACTCTCCCAGAGTTAACTATGTGTTTTAATTTTACAGTACATCTTTCTAATGAATACCAGACCCAAGTAGTTTAGTTGCACAATAGATAACCAATAGACGCTGAGGAACTGACAAGGCTGGGCAGTCCTCTTTTTATAAGCCACATCTTTAGATACACCTACCTTGGGAGTGCTGTTGTCTTCCACAGTGAACAAGTCCTCCCACTTCAATTAAAGCAATTTTAGACATCCTCCCACAGGCTCGCTCAGAAGCCAATCTCAGCTAGACAATTCTTCAAAATTTTGCTCAGAGAGCTATGCCACAAGTGTCAAAATTGAAGTACACTTTGCTTCTAGGTTATGGTTACATGACCAGCTAGGTATCACAAACCTTTTGTCCTTTCTCTAACTTCTTTTATCAGAGATTTGGAAAACCATTTTTCTACTTCTGCCTTAGTATATGTTCTATTAAAAAAGGCACTGAAAACTTATTCTTGATATATTGCCCCACATAATATTTATTTGTTAATACTTGACAAAGTTAATTCTTTTTTTTTCTAATAAGCTAATAATAGTCTGATCATTATATTTTCCTGTTGTGGTTACTATTCAAGTGTCCTGTGGTATTTACCTTCATACTGTCTGCTTTTCCTTTTAACAGACTTTAGTAGGGCAATGCCATGAATCATCTAGTGAGACAGAATAGGTGAGAGGATGATGAGGATAATGGGAGATCCCTTATACTGCCATGCTAGGGAAAAGGTAAAGCACAGCTACCTGCCTGGCAGAGTCACATGGTGGCCACGAGCCTGGTCTGGAGCGTCGGAGCGACTGGGCCGCGGTTCACAGCGCCGCTGTCCATTGACCACGGTTCTTGAATCCTGAGCTCATTTCTCCAAGGGGAAGAACAAACCGTCTGAAATTTCAGATCGAAAGAAAGGACCTGCTGGAGAGGAGCAGTTCTACGTAGGAAGCATTCTGCAGGTTACCACGGCCGACCCTACGCCAATGGGAAAACCAGCCAGTTTCTGGGGATCTGCATCCAGCGGTCGGGAAAAGGCCTGGGGGCCACTTCACCCCCCAGGAACACAATTGAGGGTCAAAGCATCGATATCTGCTTCGAACTGTACAACCCTCGTGTCCAGGAGATCCGTGTCCAGGTTGGTCCGGCTGCAGACGCCGTTGGACGAGAGCTTGCTGTACCTGCTCGACGCCCTCCCGGAGTACAGCACCTTCGAGGTGAACGTGCGGCCCGTGGCCTCAAACGCCAACCAGGAGCTTCCGGTCAACGAGCTGAAGGTGAAAATGAAGCCCAAGCTTTGGAGTAAACACGGGGAGTGGCAGTACTACAACATTAAAGGGATCCAGATTTCCACCTGGTGCTGACAGAGGAGCAGCTGTCTGTCAAGGGATGGCGTTGGGGCACTGCGCCAGTGCTTGTGGAAATCAACGCGGCTGGATTTATTAGAGTGAATTAAGCATTTCGTACTTTAAAAAAAAAGAATGTGTGAGAAAGTCTTTGTGATGGTTTTGCAGTCTGAGAAAAGATATGTCAAGATCTACCTGGTGATTTTAAAGAAAAGGAATTGTGCATATTTTGCTGTATTGAAAATTCAATAGCGTGTGAACAAAAATTTGCAATTAGATCTTTAGTATCTATCACTCTTTGATATTGAGTAAGCAGTCAGTGACAAACTGACTTAAATGAAGATGTGGTGGATGAATTTTAGAGTGTGACAATATGACCACTTATATATCAGTTTTCATGGATATCAGAGTCAAGCAAATTAGCCTAAAGGCCAGTATCTGCACGTAGGTTCAGGAGGCTGCACTTTCACAGTTTCAAGGAACATTTTCTTAAGGAATATTTGCTATGAATGTAACTCTAACTCATGCAGCTGATCTAGATATTATTACCACTAAAAACTGCCCTTTTACTACTGTAGAGTGTATGTTCCCTTGTTAAAGACCTCTGGTCACAGGTCATGGTCATGGTGACATCCTTAGCATTTTGAGTCAAAACATTTCTAAATGCTATGAACTTTATGTCTAATTCACCATATGCATAGTCACAGCTGAATGTGGAACAGAGGTACTAGTGGGAAAAGGGAATTTCAATTGGTCAACTGTGCTCATGCAGACATATTCTCTATAGGATTGCAGAGAACAGATATTTTTCCTAGTGATCAGCACCAATTATTACAGATAGTCTGTCCATGATTCTTTTAAGTGCCTACAGGAATTAACTGTGCACAGCCATAGTGTGGGGGTCCCCAGGGACCGTCCTGCAGGCCTGTCTGGCGGGTCCTCCTTCCTCCACAAGGGATATCTGGGAAAGGTGAGTACACTGTCCGCCCGCTCCTTGCATTTCCTGAGGACAAGCAGATGCGACAGGGAGTCTAGTCAAGCAGGAACTCCTTTATTGTAAGTCCATAGCCATCTTATAAAGGCAGAAACTGCAAGGGGAATTCCAGGGTGGGGAAACAGGCAACCAATCATCTTAAAGGTCAAGCCAGCACTCAAGCTGTATGTTGCAAGATTTCTTCAAAACATCCTGAGCTAAGCCGCTCTATTGTCTTCCTCCATCAAAACATCTTTGTCTAAGCTTGCCAGACCACCCAGGTCACCTAGACTGAGGCCCCCACAGTCATAGTTAACAGTTAAACAGGCTTCCCACTCTGTCACAAACTTTAATGTTATGCTATGCAGGTTTTTTTAGTATTTTCACTAGCTAAAGCTCTGTGCCACTCTGAACAGATTCCAAGAGTTTTTAAAGGAGATTTAATGTAAATACATTTGTTAGGTGACATGCATATGAGAAGAAACAGGAAGAAAGCTAAGTTGGAAATGTTTTGAAATCATCAGAGTATAATACAACATGACCCCAGCCAATGACCTAAGGAACACAAGTGTGCTCAAAATCCATGAAAGCCCAGCATGGTGACACACACCTGGAATCTCAGCAGTTGGAGGACAGAGGCAAAAAGAATATGAGTTTAAGATTAGTATCAATTTCTTAGTGAGTTTGAGGCCAGTTTATGGGCATAAGACCATATGTCACAAAATAAATACACATGGGACCACAGAGATGGTTCAAAGGTTAAGCCTCATTTTAAAAGCAAAAAGATCTGACTTCAGATTCTGAATCCCAAGTAAAAACACTGGGTAAAAATGGTTCCTTCCTATATTTCCAGCCTGGGTGTTGGCACCTGGGCAAACCCAGAGCAAACCAAAGAGGAGGTAGAGCAATCCAGGGTAATTCCAGAAGTCACTCTTGGCCTTTCAAAGGCAAACACATCACACACACACACACACACACACACACACACACACACACACACACACACATTGAAAATAGTAAGATACATGTATATACACACACATTAATGTATTTGCACATACAAGCTACTAGTGCAAAGTGAGACTAAGTCATGAAGGCTCTGTGAGATGACGGTCCACAGAGGTCCTCCTCTCCTAGGAACAGCTCAGACTTTGCATCATACCATACTGTGCCCATGTTCTCAGAAGTAGTTGTAGACAGAAGCTTTAATGCAAACACAGAAATTGATTTTGAACCCAGCTTCTGGGCAACTATATTGTCATAATTGGAAGGTTATTAAGTATATTCTCATGTATGACACACCTTTTCTGTGTGTGTGTATGTATGTGTGTATATGCTCTTATGTATGAGTGCAAGTGCATGCATGTGTGGACTATGGCCATTTGAATGTAGGAGTCAAAAGTCAGATTCAGTGGGTGATTGTTCTGTAATCTGTCCACATAGTTTTTGGAGATAGGGTCTCTCATTGGGACCAAGGCTCTCTGGTTAAGTTAGGATGTCTGGTCAGAAAGACCCAACTCAGATCCTCATGCAATGCAAACACTTTACTAGCTAAGCTGTTTTGGAAGGCACATGCCTCTGTTCTTATCACTAATTGAATAATTTATGATAATAATTGATATTTTAATTAATAAATTAAGAAATATACCCATGCTACAATTTGCATTTGTACTATTTTTATCTATTGGATGAGGAGTCCAGTTATCAGAAAGCAAAACAAATCTTATATTTGTCTTACAATGATTGTATTCTAGCATTTTATTCAGATGTCAGTCCTCTTGGACAGTCTAGGTTGGATTTAAATAATTTCATTTGTGTTTGAAGTAATTTATTCACAGATAATGGCTCATTTTTATCATTAATGAAGCTCAAATCAGTTGGTGTAAATATGTGTCTATATAGAAATATACAACTTTCCCAAAGATATACTGTGTGTGCTATAATCATAATCAGCCAACCAATTGATGTACCTTCTTTCCATACTCCTTCCCTCCCTTTCATCCTCCCTTCTTCTTCCCTTTCTCCTCCCCTACCTTAGGGATCCAATCTGCTCACTTCCACTCTCCTGTTGAAGTCTGTTTGTGAATATGTTGATCCCTGTCCTTTGTTGTACATGAAAGAACAGAAATTCCATATACTCCTTTAATTTCATATATTGTCATTAGCTCACCTTAAGTTTTATCTCCCTAATATCAAATATTAGATGGAAGGAGAATACTTTATTTTATAAACAAATATTAATAATTAAAATAAAAACTACATAAATTGAAATAACTCATAATATAAGTTTACCCATCTTTTTGAACATTACATTTAATTTGTTCTTGAATACTTCTAAGGGAACATCAACTGCATAATAAATTCATAAATTTAATCTCTAACATCTACATTGCTGTAGTTCATCACAGGAAAGAATATACAGTATGCATTGCCCTCATTTTCTCACTAGATGGCAGGATAGAATAAATTTTGTAAAATTCATTCCTGCATCATGAGTACTTCATCTTCATGAACTACTTCTTTTATTTAATTTTATTATGACTGTGACTATAAAACTAAAAACTGATCCACACAACTATTAGAGCTGCATTTATGGATCTCATTTCTGGATAGCCTGATGTGCACAAATTGATGAGAAGGCAAAAATTCTTAAAAGTACTGATATCTTTCTCTTAAAGGACTGTTAAAGGTGCTTAATGGGATGTGAGACTTTGTCAAATGGCTCATGGTTCACAATCACCTTTCCTGTGATTACTTCTCCTTTGTAATGGGCAGTTAAATTATAATTGATACATTCTACATATATCTTTTCTATATAATGCAGTAATCATTTGTGAGTAATAATTGACCACAGGGGATAAATCTATGAGCCATAAAAATGCACACAGGCTCTTACTATTAAATTATATATCACAGGTGTGGTCAGGCAACAGCACAGAAGTCCTTGTCAAAGGTCAAATAAAATCTTTGAAAAAGCAAAGGAACATAAAGATTACTTGTTAAAAATAGTCTATCATATTCCAGTATTCACTAGTTATTATTGTCAGATCAGCCAAATAAAGTTTTTAATATTGAATTTCAGTTAATATGTAATTACATAGCACAAACTTTAATCATTTTCATAAGTGCTTGAGCACCACTACTCTCTCAGCTGCAGTGCTTCCTGAAATATCTAAGCAGTTATTCAATTCAAACAGCTGAGGAAGAGAAACAAGCTTAAATTGCAGAGAAGCTTAATTTTAATTTGCTAATGTTATATATACAGTGGGGGGGATTGTTTGTTTGTTTTTATGTTTTCTTGCTTTGCATGTGTGTCTGCGGGTATGAGAGGGCACTGTGTGTGTCCCTGGAGGCCTAAGGGTGACTTTAAGAATCACCCTGGATTGTGCTACTTCCTCTCTACTTTGCTCTGTAGTTTCCCAGGCTTTGCATTTCAGAATCAGAAGCTTAGGCTGCAGCTATTCTGCCTGGTGTTTTTATGTGTGGTCCAGGACTTGAACTCAGGGCTTAATGATTATAAGCCGAGTCTTACTCCTGAGCCAGCTCTTCAGCCCTGCATATAGTGTTTTTACAATGGCTCAGGGGTTAGGACTTTACCTTGCAAGCAAAAGCATCTGGGATCCCAGATTCCATGGAAAAACCAGCTGGCTCTGGAAGACAGAGCCTAGGAAATTCCAGAACAAAGGAAAAAGATCCAGATCATTCCAGACCTCATCCTCTGGCCTCCACAGTCACACATACTGACTTCTGATATACCTCACAAGGCATACAGACACAGGTACACACACACACAATGTGTGTGTGTATATATATATACACATACTAAGTGAAAACTAATTAATATATTTTTAAAGTAGAATAATATGTAAAGGAACATGGTTTTCCCTTCTCTGTTATCTGTGTCACGCATTCTGATTTTCACTTTCCTGTTACAGCCGCTATTAGTCCTGCCCTTTGCGCCTTCAGTTCTGGATTTCCCTGTCTCCTTGTGGTGATACTTTCCATACACAACTATGTCCTATCTAACTGGTCTTGTGCTCTCTCTTTCCTTGTCCTTCCTTTCCAAGATGTCCACAAAGCTAGTCTTTTCCTAGTTGATTCTACAATCCTTGGCTTGTCTTCCATGAAACCATATATGATTCCTGAAAGAAAGTCGGTGCCAAGAAGGCTCTACCCCCCTCTGCAGGAGTCGGTCTTCTGGCCTCCACAGCACCTACCATAATCTAAAAAATATTTTGCATTCTTATTTACAGGTTTGGGCTTGTTCATACATTTGTTGCTTATTTTTATTGTTGTTATATTTTTCTAGGACTTAACCTTTTAAAGGATACTGCCCAGACCTGTTCCCTGAATCCAGATATATAAACCCTTGAATATAATTGATTATGATTGAATGAACAAGCATATTGAATGAAACGTTGAGATGTGGGAATGCATCCTTGGTCCTCCACAGTCACACACAGTGCCTTCTGATGTACCTCACAGGCCGTTTTAATTAGAGTACGTTGAGCCTAAGTTGAGGAATATAGTTCAAAACTGATGTGTAGGTGTGTTTTGTTCGGAGAGTACTTGTTCTAAGTTTTGTCGATATACTTTTCTACGGGTCTTTAGCTTTCTGTTCCTTTGATTTTGCATGGGCATCATGCTGTCATACTCTACTGGCTTTACATAGAGTCTTATTTCAATACAAGTTTCCCTCTAATTTCTTTTATGTAGATTTCACTGTGTGTTTGAGAAGTCCATAGTGACCCAGACAGAGAAATAGAAACAAGGACAGCAAGAGATAAGAATAAAAGAGGGGGGGGGCTGGAGAGTTGGCTCAGGGGTTAAGCCTCTGCCTTGCAGATGGAAGGTCCTGAGTTCGGATCCTAGACCCCACGTATAGACACCAAGCAGAAGCGGGGGCGGCCTGCGTTTCTGGTCCTGGTAGGGCAGAGCCTGTGAATCCTGGGGCAGAGGAAACAAGGAGGAGGTGGAGGCGGTCCATGATGGTTTCCAAATTCGCCCGTGGTTCTACACACACACACTCACATACACACACGCATACACACACAATTGGATAAAAATATTTTTAAAAATTTTTTAAAAATTGCAAGAATGAGAAAGGGGACAAGAAAAGGGGAAGAAGAAAGAAGTATGGGAGGGAGGGAGAAAGGAAGGAAGAAAGGAAGGGAGGGAGGAAGGGAGGGAGGAAGGGAGGGAGTGTTGTAGTTCACCTGCATGGTTGCTGATAAATGACTGTCAAACAGCTTAAGGGAACAAGGGGTTTATTTCTTTATGACAGTCTGGTTACAGTTCTCAGTTCAGCTTGAAGGGAGAGCACGCACCAACACCAGGGCCGAGGGAACTGGCCACACCATCACCATATAACAGCTGAGAGATGCGCAATCCTTATTTACCAGACCAGCATGTCTGGCCAAGTGAACAGAAGGATACCAACTTCCTCAACCAGATCTCAGTATTTTATTCACCTGTTCAGGGCCTAGTCCCACCTACCATGAATTGGGTCTTCCCCATAAGCTAAAAAATCTCTTTCAGGTTTACTCTGGGCTTAACTCAACCATTAATTCTCTACAAATGTGTCTGGAGCTCAAACCCTCAATTGTCAAGTTGATACCTGTGCCTAACTATGACAGGAGGATTATCTTCTTATTAATAATTTTAAAATTTTGTTTAATATAAGCCACGATATCTATAAAAATGCATGAATTTTTTCCCCTAACCTATTGATGAATGTTGAAATCTGGATACTGGAAATTGAAAATGTGTGTGTGTGCATGTGTATACACTATGACATTAGAGCTGCTTGTCTTGCCAAGTACCTCCATATTTAATAGAGCATGGATAATATGTCAGGGGTTATACCACTGAAAAGTAAGGATAAAACAAAATCCAGAGGAAAACACATAAAAGAAAAAGACTTAAAAATAAGAGAGAGACTGTCAGAGAAAAAGAACTCACTAGAAAAAACTACCTAATTCATTTTGAATATAAGTGAAACTGTGAAAGAATGTAAAAAATAAATTATAAAGAAGTTTCAAAAAATCAAAGCAAAGTTTTATGCTCATTTCAGTAAACCTAAAGAGAAGTATTTCTCTTGGTCTACTGATTCAAATATGATTATAATTATGACTATAAATTAGTCTAATTCATGTCTGACCTGATTAATTCTGCATAAACTCACAAGTTTATTAAGCAAGTATAGTACAGAAAGAGTGCATATGTAGTCTATTACCCTTAGCTTAATAGAAAATAAGATTGCACTTCTTTTGGCTGTTTAAGAAAAGCTAACAGATGAGCCTTTGACAATACACTTGTAATTTTTGCCATATGTCATTTTATAAAGAACATTATACAATCATCCTCAAACAGGGTTAGTATTATCATAGCTTACTAACCATCTCTGATGCTGCATGATATCAATGGGGCTAGATAGAAACAGTTCTCATAGAACTTCCTAGGAAGAATAAAATTTGAAATTGACTCAGTTAAATTCCACATATGTTCTGGGCACATCATTTTTAAACTAGTGTTGGCCATGTTGATAGCATTAGGAAATTATTTTGACTTTATAAAATTCATTTACATTGTTTCTGTTTAGTGCTATTATTATTTACTATTAACTGTGTATGAAAGAAAATGCCATTTTGCAACCACTCGGGATTTTTGCATATTAATTAAAACAATAGTGATGTGATATTAAATTTTATTCTCATAGTCAGTCATCTTTAGAAGACCTTATGTTTTAAATTTTCTTTACTCTTTTGATTACTATAGATTTCTATGAATCTTCCATGTAGTCAGGGAAGAATTCCTAGACACAGGAATCATTTCTTATAAATTCTTTACACAATTACTTATTACAAAAGAGTACTCTGCATCCTAAGTTAGTCTCTGTAAATCTCACTCTTTTCAGTATATATAGCACAACAATGACATCTTAGCATCCCAGAAACTGATAGTAGCCTTAATTCCATCCCATAAATCATAATCTTATCCTGGATCTTCCAAAAGGGCAAGCAAAGTAAACAATGTGTACATTTCAAAAGCCATGGTTCTAGCATTTCCTGGTTTTCTTTTCACAGTGTTGAGCTAATACTTGGTTTATAAACATCTTGAGAATCTTTGAAAACATCCTGTTCTATATTTGTGGCCGAAACTCTGGATGAAAGCTGAAATTTACTCAATGTGCTAGATAGAAAGCTCCTCGTATTAGAACAGAAATATTTTCACATAAATGGATTATAAAACCTCAAGAATTTGAGTCTGCAGAATGTCACAGCAGGTAAAGACGCCTGTGTGCAAAGAGTGCGATGACCCCAGTCTGACCCTAGAGCTCTCATTGCAAGGAGAGAAACCTTGACAAAAGTTTTCCTAAATCACCAGATGTCTTGTGGCATATGTGTGGTCTAGTCTCTCTCTCTCTCTCTCTCTCTCTCTCCTCTCTCTCTCTCTCTCTCTCTCTCCTCTCCTCTCCTCTTTTTTTCTTTCCTCTCTTAAATAAATGAAATAAAATTAAAACTTTAGAATGTTGAAACACAACATCAGAATTTGTTTCAGTATAGAGAAAAACTGGCATTTGGATCAGGGGTTAAAGCCTTTGTCTCAAAAGCAAAACCCTGAATTCAGATACTAGATCCCACATAAAAATGTCAGATGTAAATGGAAGTGGCCTGCAATTTGAGTTCTGAAAGGCAGAGTCTGAGAAAAGTAAGAGCATAGCAATAAAGAGGGACAGACATCTAGGATGATTTCTCATTCACAGTTGGACCTCTACATGCTCTCTCTCTCTCTCTCTCTCTCTCTCTCTCAAGTTTCTGGTACAGAGAAACACATAAGCACATGCACACGCACACAGGCACAGGCACACACATACACACACACACACACACACACACACACACACACACACACACACACTCCACAAATAAAATGTCCTTTGCAAGAGGATATCCTGCAAACAGGACCCAGCAAGGACATTAATTTTTATTACTGATGCAGAATGAAGACAACAACCTCAACCTTCAATCCAAATGATTTATAAGTTAAGAATTTTGGTATGACTACATTTCTGCATTTTTCATTCCAAAAGACCTATGAAAACATCAATTGTCACTCTAGCATATTGCTGTTATTTTTTTTGCTGTTGCAAATGACTGCATATTTGCATCTTCAGACTTGTTAGGCATAACATATATCATATCTGTTAGTCATTTAACAGATATGTTGATGAAAGACATTGTGCTAGCTACATTCTCATTGCTGTGACAGCATACCTGACAGATGCAAGAAGAGTTTACTTCAGGTCACAGTTGGAGGGGACTTGAGCCACCATGATGGCAGGAGCATGTGACAGTCACAATGCATCCATAGTCATGAAGCAGAAAGATAAAGTGGTCATGCTTAATAAGCTTCCTCCTGCTCCTGCCTATAGGACCCCAATTCAGGGAACGGTGCCACTCAAATTTAGTGAATGTCTTACTATCTCAATTAATATATTCTTAGAAAATCACAAGCATTCCCAGAGGTTTTTCTCTCGGTGATTCTAGATCTGTTCACACTAACAGTCAGTGTTAACATCTCAGTCATCTTAGAAAAGAGGAAATTATTTCACTTTGAAAGTATGTTAATCAAAGAAAATGTAACTGAGGATAGACTTAATTTAACAGACTATAGTTATGCAGACTCTGTGAGTTAGAGTTCTCAATTTCCCTCTTACCTGAGAATTTGGGAGTTTGATGATTATGTTATAATTTGAATCCACAGATTTTCTATGCCTAATGTATCACTTAGATAAAGCTAGTTTTAATTATTGAAGGGAAACTGTTATTGTGAACAGCAGTCCTGAGCTTGATTATGAAAGGACATTGAAAATCCATCCTTAATCCCCAGAAATATCCTTGTACATTTTTTTCTTCCAGTGTTTCTATGTTAAATACAAATTTATGAAGAACGTCAAGAAACTGATCAATATCTACACACATATGCATATATATATATATATATGTAATCTTGTTTTTCCTCCCAGTTCTAACATTGGTTCAGGACGAGTCCTACCTCTTAATTTCCTAAAAATCAACTTTGGAGTGTCATGCATTTTGACTAGGCATAAGAAAAGTAGAACTAGTAACTTAACCCCAGTAGAAGACAATAATGAATTTAGTCAATTTCTTCTTATGCTGTCATGACTTTAATTTGTATCATATTTTTTATAATCATTTCGTTTATATGCTGACTTGAATAGTCTAAAATGACTGAATTTAAAATTACTTCAATGATTTCCACGTTGTCATTAAACCACTTTTTTTCTGTTATTAAGATTAACCCTTGGTACTAATTAAAGAAACAACTGAGACCAGACATTTGACCATAGAAAATAAATAATTCTAGCATTTTTATAAGGGAATCACTTTTAAAATGAGATAATGTGAATGACAATTAAAATTTATATTATATATTAAGAAAGAATTAGCTCAAAATTCTTCCTTTACCATGTATTGTTTCATTTATCTTATGACCAAAGTGGGATTTATTTGCATATCAAATGTACAAATAAAATTGCAATATTTTAAATTTTTTTATTATTATTTATTCAACTGTGTGCATGTGCGTGTGTATGTGCGCGTGCATGTGTGTGTGTCTGTGTGTGTGTGTGTCTGTGTGTGTGCGTGTCTGTGTATGTGTAGAACCACAGACAAATTCGCGAACCACCATGGACTCCTCCACCTCCTTCTGCCCTGGGATTCACAGGCTTCGCCCTACCAGGACCAGAAGTGCAGGCTGCCCCCGCTTCCACCTGGCGTCTATACGTGGGATCTGGGATCCGAACTCAGGACCTTCCGCCTGCAAAGTGGAGGCTTAACCCCTGAGCCACCTCTCCAGCCCCAAATTGCAATATTTTAAATGTGATTCCCAGTCTTTTGCCTTTCTATCATTTTTATTATGACAGACTTGGAAGATTTTTCTCACACATTAAGTTAATATTCAGTCTTCCATACGCTAGAAAAGAACTTGATTATTTGCTGACTGTTGTTAACGTCTATCAGAATATTTTCTTTTCTGTTATCATATATCATTGAAAATGGTTGCCAGTGAAAATGGAAGTTTGAGATAATTAAATGGAGAAGATGAAACCTAAGAAGAATCAATCACTTATGAAATGGAAGATGTTGTCAATGAGTTCATTACATTGTCTTATGCTAGAAGAAAATGGGTAAACACCTGAAGCTAAGGAGACCTTGAGAAACTAGTTAAGCCAATTCTATGTAAATGTAGGTATCATTTTTGACCATTGAAATGAAGAAAGTACGAAAGTCTGACTTTAAATACTAGTGAAATGTGGACTATAAGTCAGTACTTATGTGACTTCATGTTTAAGGTACTGTGTAGCACAATCTGAATGCATGCTAACTCAGTGAATCATCCGGTGTTGATAGTGATGGCTTAATAATGTATATCAACTCACATGACACAAAGAAAAATCAAATTCAAGTTTATAGACATATAACCAATTATACAACATAGGTTTCATTATAAAATTATGTCTTGGAAATTAAAATCATCAAGTATGTTCTACAAGCTGAGTCACTCTTTTAAATAAATTCATTGGGTATAATTATTTCCCAGGCAATTTTTATGTTCCTTTAGGACTTGAAAGATATATTTACATTATTTTCATCCTTTGTTTTCCAATCCCAATCTTCAATTTTTTCCCAGTTTAAACTATACTCTTCTCCACCTGTCCCCTTTCTTCTCTCAATGTAATTCTGTACACGCAAAGCTTATCAAGTCCTATCTAAGTTCCTGTTAATGATTAGTGTCTGGGCATTTGCTGGAGTGATGACAATATATCAGCAGGTATATCCCTGGGGAGAGTGGCTCCCCTTCTTTCTTACTTGATTCCTGTTAGTATCTGAGAGAGGTGTGGTTCATGTCTTGTCCTTTTCATGATGTAAAGAATATAGGCCAAGTGTTGTGGTCTCCTGGAAATAGACCCAGCAGAGTTCCAGCCATGCATAGAAGATACCATCTGGCTGTGTCTCTCTCCAACTTCAGACTTTAATATTCTTATTGCCCCTTCTGCTATGATTCTTCCCCAGCATCCTCAGTAACCTATATTCTACTCAGGTCCCATTGTGGTTTTCTGTAATAAATACTTTTTATTGTAAAACTTCTAGCCTGAGTACTGAGCATTGCTCTAACCTGCTTTGCTCTAACCTGAGTATAATAATAGATGTTTAAAAGATAATATGGTATAAAGTCCTTACAGATAAACCTTAATCGTTTATTCCACCCAGAGTCTGGTTCTTCCTCCTCTCCGTAGGTTTGAAACCTGTGTGTGATTCCTACTTGCAATGTGTGCCTTAAATCCAGTTGGTTTCCCCAATTACATTCATGAAAATATTACATTGCTGGTCACCTCATAGCCAAGTGATTGTTACTGTAGATTGCAGTTTTCACAGAATTAGACTATTGATAGCTTTTATCACCCAGCAGCCTTCTAAGTGCTTTCTGGTACTTAAAAAGCTGGCGAGCAAGAAACACACTTACAAAACAGGCTGATTTGTTTTTTCTATGCCTTGTGATCAATATATGTAGCATATTTAGCAATAGAGTCTAATTATCATCTTTAGGAGGATAACTAAGAGGAAGGACAAAAGCTTATGCTTATGTCCTCAAGATCTCTGGGGGAAAGAGTTTGCCTATCAGAAGCTATCACATACCCAGTGCTGGAAATTTTGTTAAATTGCCTTTGGTTTCTGTCAGGAGCATCACATGCCCTTGTACATTTCACCCTATCTTCCTCACACCATGACATCTTGCGTAGGATATTGTTCACATTGATTTTTCCAAAAAAAGAAAGGAAAAAAATTTGTTGATGAATTTATAACCCAGAAATTTTCTCTCTGGATATATCTTAAAACCTCAGAGCTACTTGCTGCTTCCCCTCTCCCTTTCTTCACCCCAGTCATAGCATAATTCTCCTATGCACCTCTGTCTACTTGCATCTTCTCAAAGTCTTTACAATGTCCCTCTCTCCCCTTCTTCCTTATTTTAAAAACATAAAGAACATAAGTTTCTCTCTAGTGCTGTCGTACATGTTAGTTCTGTTGTTAACACCACTACTCTCTGTAGCATATACCATCTCACTCCTCACTTAAACCTGTTCTTTTAATAGAATGCCTTATCACTGGTTTTAAGCATTATTGATTTAAAAGAAAAAGAACAATCAATTTATTCTTGAAATCTTGGGTAAATAATATGCTGCTGCTGATAGTTTGAAAGTTACTTTTTAATTATTTACCATTTAAACTACCCACTTTCACCTAAATTGCGGTTTCTTCTTCAACACAAGGTGAGTTAAAGAAAGACAAAAAGGTTCTTGATGGGCAGTAATGGCAGGGTCTAAAATGAGCAACAAAGCTTTTTACAGATCCACCTGACAGAATTCAAAGATATTTTATTCTCAAGTAGTTATTATGCAGATGACTGTAATTTGTGAGGAATTAAGTTTAAAGAAATTGAAAGTTAGTGACATTATGTTTATAGAATTTTCTAGGATTCGAGAGAGTGCTTAAGGAATTACAATATTTTTCCTTTCAGTGCTTACATTGATTTGTTTATTGAAAAAAAGGAAGAAAGAAACAAAGCAAGATGTGAGATCACATTCTCATTACAAAGTATCTGTTTCTTTTATCCATGTGTGTGGATTAATTGCCTCCCTTGAAATTAATGTAAGAAGATGTATTCAGAATTTAAAATACTCAAGTAGAAATGAATAGCAGATCTATCTATGTGCTCTAAAAATAGAAGATACATACACACGCATATATAAACAAATATATACGTGTGTATATACTTTATATCATTATCCAAAAGAAAATTCAGCAATGACGAAGATCTCCAAATATAAAAATAAGGATGATAAATAACACAAACAATGAATAAAAGACAAATCAAAGTATACATTTTAATGCTAAAATTATCATAATCTCATTTATCTTATCAACATGATAATGGATAAAGCCAATAACTTTTTTAATGAAAAACCTTTATAATCATTACCAATTTAATGGAAAATTAAATAGAGTAATAAAAGTTTTAAATCTATTTATTATTTACTCTCCTTTATATTTATTTAAAAACCTTAAAAAGCAACTCTGTTGAGTTAATTGATATAGCACAAAATATGACCTTAAATATTAAATTAAATTTGATTGTATTTTTTATGATCAGTATCCGTTCAAGGCCAGGGATCTGCCAATCTTCATTTCACTACTATAGAGATTACAGGAGCTTCATACCCATGTACTTTTTCACTTGGATTCTAGATAAATCCACTGTTTATCAGTGACAAGTAAAAGTAATTTATCAACTGAGCAACCACCCCAAACTCGGCTGATTCTACTGTCCCACAGAGTAGCGCAGTTTTCTATCTCACGACTTGGAAGTTTGAATCCAACCTGGGTGGTAATGAAACAGGACCCAGTCTTAAGAGAGAGAAAGAGAGAGAGAGAGAGAGAGAGAGAGAGAGAGAGTATATGTGTAGAAATGCTACTTTATATTTCCATCAGCAAAATGTCAAGGATCCAGGTTTGATGCCCCAAATCTAACAATGGTTTTTGCTAATCTATTTTGTGTGTTGTGTTGCCGTCATTTGTTTTTCTCTAATGTTTTCCCCAAACCACTCTAGAAGGTAAGAGGTTGTAACTCACTGGTGTTTTACTTTGCATTTTAAACAGGCACATATTATTTTTCGGTCTAATTGCTATTTTTATTTTTATTTTATTGAGGATTAAGTCAGAGTTTATTAGCAGAGAGAACAGAACTCACAGACTCCTAATGTGGAGTGGCATGAGGGGCTAGGTTGCTCTGGAGAACTCATGGACTCCGGCCATGGAATCCATGAGGGGCATGGAGCTGGAAATGGACTTATGGACTTCACATGTGAGTGCTGTGAGAGTCAGGGGCCCGAATTGCTAATTATTCTAACTTAATTTTATTACTATTGTACAAAATAAAAATTATGTAAATATATTATCCTGCAAGGTTGATAAATTAGTACATTAGTTCAAATAGTTTTATTCAATTCCTTGCGTTTTATGTGTATGAGTTTAGATCACCTGTGAATTAAAGCCCATTTCCTTCTTCCCAGACTATCATAGTTTTTTTGAGTTTGCTGCAACAAAACACTTGATTCAAGAAACTTTAGAGAAGAGGGTTAATTATCTTGCAATTCCAGGTTAAAGTCCATTATCATGGAGAAGGCACAATGGTAAAAATGGAAGCAGCTTGCCATGTCACATCCACAGTCAAGAAGAGAGGGAATACATTCATGAATGCATGCTTGCTAGTTTGCTAATGCAGCTTGCTATCTTCATGATTATGTGATACTGAACCAGTTACCTGATATCTTGGAAATGGTTTCACCCACGGTGTGTCAAATATTTCCACAGCAATTATGCAATCCAGGTTCTTTTCCACAAAAATGTCCAAGGGGAAACCTGCATCACAGGTGAGACTGTAGGAGAAACACAGGCCGTACTTGTGGATTTTAGCTAATTTTGTGAGAGTATTAAACAAGGAATCCTGCTAAACAAAGTTTCATATTGCCTATCTCCAGAGGTCATTTTCTGCCCTCTAATGTGCTATAGAGTCCTGCTTGGCAAGTTCTTGGTCATCCACATTAAGTAAATTAAATACAAACTAAGCAGCCTCGCTCATTTTCATTGAAGAAATCTAGAAAGTATCTACTATAATTTTCTGGGTGTGTGTCTCTACATAGATGATCTAGGTAGATAGATAAATTGCCAAGTCTAAATGATATTATCTGCATTTATATGTCTTCTCTAGTTTAACTACTGTCTGAAATGTTCCTTGAGGAAACTATAAGTGCATATCCTTTCAAATCATTAATTGCTTCTAGAAAAAAAATCAAGTGTGGCAAACAAAGGATTAAAATATTCCATTAAAATACTATAATATATATAATTCAATTTTATGATATATTTGTTGAAAATCTAGACTGTTGAGAAGAAAATTGGAAACCCTGAGAAAGTAAATGGAAATATCTGTAATATTAGGGTGATTTGAAAGGAATCTAAAATAAAAGTACAAAAATGAATAAATATGCAAAATGAGATGACTGTGCAAAATAACATATAAGTAGAGCAAATTTACCTAATTACGTAATTTTTAGGGTTTGAAATGTGTCCCCCATAATCTCATGTGTTTGGAAAAGTCATGGCACCTTTGAAAGATGGAGCTTTGCTGGAAGAAGACAGTCGCAGGGGGTGGGCCTTGAGGATTAGTCTCCCCCTCCAAGGGAGCTCTGCTTTTGCAGCAGACCATCTTGTAGCTCTCAGTCTCCCAGATGAGTGTGATTTTGACCTTCTCTACCTTCTGTGAGCCAGGCTTGCTGCATCCACCATGATAAATTGTATCTCCCCTTGAGAACTATAAACTGGATAAATCTTCCTTTCCCCTTAAATTGCTCGACTTTGGGTGTTCCCTCATAACAGCAGATAAGAGTAAACTAGTACAATAATTTACCAAAATTTCTGCAGCTTTCAAACATTTATTTCTAACCATGCAGTACTTCAAAATGGGCTGTGTGCTGAAAAAATTTCCATTTGTTGATTTCTTCATTTAACATACAACATTGGTTGTACCTACACAAAGAGGATAACATCACTGAGAAGCTGAATCTTGTCCTGCAGGCTAACAGCAGAAACTTCATTGTGTAATCTATAAATGCATAAATTTATTTAATCTTAGATCCCTAACTAATGCATGCAAAATTGAATATTTTATTTCAGGAAAGGTAAGCATTCACATCAGTTGACACCTAAGATAATAAAGATGCATTTCAAATACTCATTCAGATGACCTTTATTTTTATGTATTTTAGCATTTAATAGAGTGAATAGTGTTTTATTTACAAAATTTTAAGTACTTCCTAGTATGGGAAATAGTACAGGAATACTTGTTAAATGTCCTGATTTTAAAAAGGAAACACTTAGAAATATTTTTCTTGGGGCTGGAGAGGTGGCTCAGGGCTTAAGCCTCTGCCTTGCAGGTGGAAGATCCTGAGTTCGGATCCTAGACCCCACGTATAGACTCTGGGCGGAAGCAGGGGCGGCCTGCACACTTAGTTGATATTATCCTAGCTGGGCCTCCTACATTTTGAATTTACAGAGATGCTCCACAATATTCAACCTGGCAAATTTCTCTATTGGGCAAATCTAATTGTCCAATTTTCAGACTACCTCGAATAGCACGTTCTGCTGTCTTTGCCTAGATTCATTTATCTAGTTCTAATTTAGTCATTTTTCTTTATGGTCTTGACTTTCTCTTGACTTGCCTCTATGAAGGAAAGCCTGAGATAAGTTTCTCTGCAGAAGAAACAAGAAAGGAGAATGTTCTCATGGGTAACTTAAAAAAAGATCCTAAAGAAAATAGAAAGAAAAAAATGAGTTTAAATTTCATTTTCATAAGAATATAGCTCTTGGGCTGGAGAGGTGGCTCAGGGGTTAAAACTCTGCCTTGCAGGCGGAAGGTCCTGAGTTCGGATCCTAGACCCCACGTATAGACGCCGGGCAGAAGCGGGGGCGGCCTGCGTTCCCGGTCCTGGTAGGGCGGAGCCTGTGAATCCCAGGGCAGAGTAAACAAGGAGGCGGTCCATGGCGGTTCCCGAATTTGTCCGTGGTTCTACACACACATACACACATACACGCACACACACACATACACGCGCACAATTGAACAAACAATAAAAAAAATTAAAAGAATATAGCTCTAGTAGAATCACAGCAATGGAAAGAGAAAGTTTATCCCAACCAGGAGCAACGTGAAATGTGTGATTGCTGTTAATTATTGGTATCCAACATAACATTGTTTAAAAGTATGGATTTTTTTTAAAGTAATGGCTTTCAGTGTTCCAAAAGAATCAAGTGAGCCAGAATGGAGTCAATACAAAGATGGAGGAAGTTCCAGAATAAGCAGCATCAACAGAGAGTAAAAGACCACTCAGACCACACAACTGGGTGCTGTTAACACAACCACGTAAGGATTGACATTTCTACTCTCACTAACCTATATTGCATATGTGCACTTGTCCTATTTATAAGTAAAATTAAAGCACATTAAATTAAGGAGCAAGTTCAAATTTTATTAAAGTAAATGCCTTTAAAAATGGATTCTGGAATGTACTTCTGATATACAGTGAAATCCAGGAATGATTATGTATTTCCTATTTACTAAAACATATGAATGTATACATCCATAGCAGTATTATTTAAAAAATTGGTTTCTTGCAATGATTTCCCATACTTCCCCTAACTTTTACATTTATGTTTAAAAAGCGAAAGGTAGATTGCATGTAAAATTGATTTTTGTTGCCTTTGTATTTTTAGCTTTATCTCTATGTCTCTCAAGGAGCAAGGTTTACTGTTAATACTACAGCTTTTATGTGGATTTGTAGAAAGCTGGTTACTTAGGATAGTTATTTAACAAAACTTAACTTAGAAGTGGATTTTTCTACTTGTAAAAGGCTGATACCTTTATTTTTTTTTCTTATGAAGAAGAATTTTAAAAGTCACTAGGAAGAGTAAAAATGTTAACCATTAGGCTTTATGTTAACGACCTTAAAAATATCTTGGTCTTCCTCAAAGAACATGCATTTTATCATCCTGCTGTGATCTACCAAGCAGTAAAGGTGTGCAGAGACCCCTTGATAGCAACCATTCAGAGCAGTGAGCTCCCTTCTGCATTTTAGATAGAGTAAATGAAGGGCAAAGTCTGTCAGGCATTAATTTTGCTTATATGTGCAGCTCTGGAGACATTACTACTTTTAGTTGTACAGTATTTTTAGTAATATTAAAGTAAAAAGTAACTTAACCTTGTAAAAGGCAGTGAAGGAAGAATATCAAATCATTAAAAATAAATAGGCTCCTTTGAAGCAGTTAACTGAGAAAAAATCTTAGGGAAGTAAAATCTCTGCGTGGTGTCCTACTTCCAAAGAAAGTAACAAAAAATTACAACCTAGAATAACATAGCTCTGTGTCTTTTTGTCCTTATATGAAAATATGCTTCAAAATCATGTATGCTATATAGTTCTATTTAGTAAAATCTTAAACAGTAAACAGAATTATTAGTTATGTATGGTAGGCTATTATCCTGTGCTAATTCCACATATCCAAGTGGACAATTATTTAATACGTACAATCGATTCACTGAGTCAAAGACATGTTTTCTGGGCATTTCAGCCAAGATAGTCAAATAGTTAAAAAATGTTTGGAAGGTACATGCATTCACTCAAATATAAACAAAACTGCTAAAATGTATTCATATGGTTTCAGTGTGAGTAGCCCCCACAGGCTAATGGGTTTGAATCCCTTACTTGATGGTAATGTTTGGAAGTTTCTGGCACCCACAAAAAGTTTTGCTGGAGCAAGGCATATCACAGAGGTTGACCTTAAGCATCCCTGCTTTGATTCTTCTAGCTTGTCTTGTTTGCTCTACTGCAGTGACCTGAACTGACCTCCTGCTTCTGTCGCCATCCATTCCTTCTGCCATACACTTCCTACCATAAATGAACTATGTCTCTTGAATCCATAAGGCAAATAAATAACCCAGAGTTTAACGTTTTCTCCTTAAACTTTGTAATAGATATTTGCTGTCATAGTTTTATTGAGGATCTAAATAGATTATCAACCTTACATAAAGAGGAAAAAATGAAAAAAACAACTTTTGCCTTTAGGTATATTTTTAAAATATCATTTATCTATTATTTAAATTTTATCTCTTAATACATGGTTTTCCTCTCCATGGTCCTTTGTATTTTCATACTTTTTTTCTCCCACATTTCTAATTAGAAAAGCTCAATAGGTATCCCCATCCTCTCCTTCCCTCTTCTGCTTCCAGTCATCCCTTATTACATTCTCCCCCCCTTCCTCCTTGTGTTTCCTACTTTTATTAATGTGTGTTAGATATCTTATATCAAATATTTTCTTATTCTCTGGCTTATATTTTGCTATAGTGTTTGTACGGGTTTTGTGTATCTGGGTTCTAGTTCAGTAATGTGTTCATCATAATAAGTTCATACTTATTTCTGTTAAGACCCCAAATGTTATGTCACCTCTTTTGGAAATCTTTATTAGTTTCTATTTAATGTCACTGAGTTGTGTTTAAGGTTGCTTCACATAGTTGAGAGCAAATTGGTAATAAATTAGAATATGCCACAAAATAATTCTTTTTGAATTTGCAATAAAATTTAAGTATCTTAAACTATTTAGTCACCGATTTTTTTCTAAATTAAAGTAAGTTCAATCAATATTATAATGAAAATCTCATGGGTAATGACTTTCACTTTCATGACAACATTAATAATCACTCAATATTTTCATAATACTGCATTATAATATTGCTTAAACATCAATATTAAATAAAATACTTTATGAATGCTTGTTTTGATATGAAATAAATATTATAAACAAATGCATGTGTAAAACAAATCATGTGTAAAAATTTCCTATAAATTTCAGAATGCAGTACAGTATATTTGTTTCTACATGTTCGACTTTCCATTTTTTCTGAACAATTGGATGTATATTAAAATAAACTTCTCCTAGTCTCTGGGTGATAAAATATGCCCCAAAGTTGGTCTCTGTATAGTGTGAATAAAATGCTAACCTTATATATAAACAAGTCTTAATCTAAGAGGGGATAACCTCATAAAGGTCACTGATTCTCAGCCAATCATAGTAAGCTCTCAGACAATACTGGGCCCATACTGATAAATTATTAGCTTATAAGACAGATGCAACTGGAGCCAATCGAAATTTTCTATCTGCATGACCTTCACTCTGACTGTAAACATAAACTGTTTATGGCACAGTGATCTCTTACCCTAACTATAATCTCTGTTAATGGTTCAGTAGGATACATTGCATGACTTTCCCTCTGGAGTGCTTCTCATTTCTCCTACTTTTCCTTATTGAAACAAACTATGAAATTTATCTCATCACAGATTTTTCTTTAAAAAAAGGAATTTCATAAATAATTTATGAAATTGCTATTTTTTAAAAGTTCCAAAGTGCTAAAATTATGATTACCTAACATTAAATACTACACCTTTGACTGAAGAGATAGCTCAGGGGTTAAGTGTCTGCCTCAAAAGCAAAAGGACCTGAGTTCTGATCCCATATCCCATGTATGAAACATCAGGTGGAAATGGCAGTGAACTTCGCTTCCAGCCCTGGAAGATAAAATCTGGAGAACTCAAGAGCAAAGTCAATGGAAGGTAGAGAAATCCAGGGTGATATGGCAAATCATTCTTGGGCCTCCCACAGGCACACACAGTGCCCTCTGACACACACACACACACACACACACACACGCACACACACACACACGCACGGATATTTAAATATTATTTTCTAATATAAACAACACATTATTTGCATGTGTAGATACATGTAAATCCATACGTAAATTTATAATAAAGAACACTTTGTGTCAGAGTTCTATCTTCTTGAGTAAGAATAACTTTCATAGAATGGGACTAATGATATTCCTATATTACCATTTATTTCTTTCAATTGCCAGGAATTTTAATGGTGTAATCAACCCCTTAAGTTCCATGGAAGAGCAGAACTACTCCCATTTGCCGGTACTCTGACTTTAATCTTTCTTGCTAAAAGGCTACTCCCCACTGGATATTTATGATTAAATGTGTCATTATAAGCAATTTAGTTGAAAACATGAAAATATTTTGGCCTAACCATAATTTTTCATTATTAAAATATTTAAGTTTTTAATCTATGTTCTGATTTGATATCTTTCCCTTCTTACAGTTTAAAAAGAAGTAATTTGGCATTATTTGACCTTATATATTATTAGTATATATATAGTATTAAACAGCATGAGTAGAAACAGAGAAGGGGTTCAACAAATAAAATGGCTGTTGCAAACACTCAGAAAGATTGACTTCTTTCCTTTAATATCACATTTCTATTCTTGGTGAATCAAGGGTCAAATATGATTCATTTTACCACAGGTTGAAGTCATAATACTACCTTCACAATCAGTATCATACCAGAATTTTCTTTGGAGGTCACTGTACAAGATAGGCAAGATTTATCAATGACTAAAATGAAGCATGCCCATAAGGCCTGTAGAGCTAATCTATTTGTGCAGAGAATCTTTCGGTATTTTCCGAGTTTCTAGAGAGATGATTTCTGAGTGTCTTTTAGAGCTGATTGACAAACTTATTCAGATTAAATATTAAAGGAGGCACAATTTTATATCTTTGCTTTTTACCAGAAAGCTTCCAATGATATAAAAAACTTATGATCGTCAAGACAATTCAAATGTCATATGTCTATATGGAAATACTGCAACTAGAGAAGACAGCCAAAACATCTTCATTAACATTGAAAAGGAACCAGTACCAGAGAAAAACATAGCGAACTCCCATAGTAGAGCTTCATGTTGTGACTATACAGCAGAAAAGCCCATAGTCTTCTATAATTATAGAAAAGATGATCACTATGTAAATATCCTATGAAAGACAACCAATTTAGTGGTCCAGGGTCATTATGTGCATGTCCTTTATCAAACTTTAAACCACTTTCAATCTTGTAATTTCCTCCAAACACAATCCTTGTACCCCCAAACCACTCATATTGTATTTTTAATAGTTCTTTTAAATATTTTTTGAGAGAAAAGGAAAAGAAAGAGAAAGAACAAAGCCAGAGAGGTGGTTTTTACACACTTCACACACATAACATGGTTATGCACATGTGACAGTAGAGACTCATTTGTGAAATGAGTCCTTACCTCCCAACATGTGGTGGGCCAGCAAGAATTCATGTTTTCCAAACTAGTTCAACCTTTAAGAGACCTTAACATTTTGAACCTTCCTCCTGCCTTTGACATGATGTCAATATTCCCCAACTGTTCAGAGAAGGATTGGACCTGGGTTTTGTGAAAGTCTAGAAAGGACACTCAGCTGTGTATAGAGAACATCCTGGTAAGTTGTGTGTGATCTTCTATCTGTTCACTATTCAAGCTTTTCATATGCTTATAAAAACTAGAGACTTTGGATCATGTAATGCTACAAGGAGATGTGGATACTTAAAAGTAAGTATCACCAGTTGGCAAGGTTGAGTTATCAAACTTATAAAAAGAGGATATTTTTTATATTATTGAGCCTAAAACAGAATGAAATGTTCTGGAAGTATGTTTCAGCCTATGTTGTTAAGTACCCTCTGTGCTTGTATTTTTGAATGTGAAGAAAATATCTAGATGCCACAATGTTTAAGTAAAAATAATACTGAAGATGAAATATTTAAAATAAATGTTTCATAATTTTAAAGCATAATAATTTCTTACACTCATTCCACAGTTTGATTGCATGATCTAATATAGCTTCTAACTTTCTGTGGTATATGGTGACTAGCTAGCTATATCTTCAGTTTCTTTTCTCCTGTACTGATAATGAAGAACAAATAGTCATTTTATTTGTGATCATTGCTACTCATATGTATACACCTGCTTTGGTGATTAAAAAAGAGTGATTAAAGTGATGGATGAAGCTCACTGTATCAGAGAATGTCACTTTCCCTCACTCTGACACTTCACTGTGCCAGTCATCTCCCAACTGAAGGTCACAGCTGTTTAGTGACATTTTTACATAATGAAAAAATCAGAGTGTTCCACAGAGAAATAAAAAATAAATCTAATAACTAGACATTTATAGTAAGAAATAAGCCATTTCAAATACAGATAATTTTATATAGATCTTACTGAAAACATCACTGCTATCACTGTTTGAGAACTAGAAAGGATATCGTTCTTTTACCACTTTTAGTTCACAGATTTAACAAGGTCAAGTCATTAATCTTTTTCCACTGTGCAAGACTGATAAACTTATAAAACCTTTGCAGCCTACAAATACTACAGATACTGCACTAGTTTATAAATTGATACCATCTATGAACACTCCCTGCTAGCTTACATTTTATCAGTGCTTTAGAAGTAAGATATATTCACTTCAGTAAGCAATTAACATAATCAGGAATATTTTTATAAAACTAGAGACCTTACCTGAAAGGGAATTCATTACATGGCATGGTAGCACTCAGGATGATTCTCCTTTACTTTGCAACCCACTGATGTGTCTATTTCTATATGTTCATGCGTCAATGATCATTTATTACATTGCCTAAGTTCCATCTTAATTATAGCATGTATATTGGCTTACTGCAGCTGTTTACTTGTGTTTCAAGAAATTTCTTATACTCTCTAAACTGTATCATGTACATGCATACACCTAATTTCCCATTGAGTATTCACATGGTTTCATCCTTTGTGACATTTCTATCTCAAACTACAGATGTGATGATAATACTGAAACATTTGGAAAACTAGTTTGAGGTAATTGAGCATTTATTCATCTGCCAAGTATAATTTCATTCAAATTCAATAACTGTTGCCAAACATTAATGATTTTTTTTCTGTTGTTCCTATTTTATTATTTTTGTTGTAAGACAGGGTCTCACTATGTAGCCCAGGCCCAGACTGGAACACATGATCTTCCGGCCTTATGTTCCCAGTGCTGAGGTTATAGACATGCACTACACATCTAGCCTACTCCAGCTTTTGAATACAGAAGTGTGCACCCTGAATGTATGTGAGTTAAGACTCTTCCAATGTTAAGCAGAGAACTCTACAGATGGGACTATTGTGATTTTAAGAGTCTGGGAAACAGAGTAGCAGGACAAGAAGAGGAGGGCATCATTGGGTGCTAGCCAGGCACCCACTCAGGTAGACCAGATTATCCAGGTCTTGCTGGATAAAAGGCTGATGTGGGCTGTAAGTCATTCTTATTTTATTCTTTTCTATTTTTGTTCCATATTTGCTTGTTACACTGTTTTGTAAGTAGAGCAAAGGGTTCAACTAGTCCAAGAATGCTTAACTGCACCTCGAACTGTCTTACTTGAACGTATTTAGTCTTCTGCAGATACAATGGGTTTTCACCTAAAATTATTTTTAAGATTACACAGTAAGTAAACTGACGAGACAGGTGGGGCATGGGGAAAAGGCTTGCCACCACTCTTGGGCACAGGACTGGTGATGAGGTGCCAGCTGCAGTGGACAGGACCAGGTAGTGGGCCTTGTGCAGGAAGGCCCTGCAGCACCTGAGACAGGGCTGGTACACCTGTTCAAAGTCGGAGTCACTGCCATATGGTCTGAGTGCCGGTGTCCTCGGGGGAAGATGGCTGGGCATGGGCCCAAGTCGGTGCTGTTCGTGTGTCTGGGTAACATTTGCCGGTCTCTCATTGCAGAAGCAGTGTTCAGAAAACTGGTAACTGATGAAAACATTTCAGATAATTGGAGGATAGACAGTGTGGCTACATCCACATAAGAAGTGGGGAACCCTCCTGACTATCGAGGGCAGAACTGCATGAGGAAGCATGGCATCCCCATGAGTCACATTGCCCGACAGGTTACTAAAGATTTTGCAACATTTGACTATATACTGTGTATGGATGAAAGCAATCTGAGAGATTTGAATAGAAAAAGTAATCAAGTTAAAAACTGCAAAGCTAAAATTGAGCTACTTGGGAGCTATGATCCACAGAAACAAGTCATTATTAACGAATTTTTAAAAAAAAATCATTTTATTTATGTTTAATTCCTCCATGGTTTAAAATGTTGTCTTAAAGCTGCCTTTTCTTTTCTTTTATGCGTTAACACTCTATATTCTGCATATACAAATACATTATATATATCAGTTTCTTCCATTATTTTATCAGGTTCAACATTTTTGAAAGCTTTACATATGCTGATGAATTAATATGTAGCCCTATGCTACACCAAGTTAGACTAGACCTTGTACTCAAATTGTTAATTTCAGAAACTTTTAAATCTACCAAATCAATTTGTGAAGATAAATTCTACTCCTTATCAGCTTTACCTGAAATGTCTCTTTAAAAAGACAAGACATTGCTTCTTCCCCTCATTTCTTTCCATGTTTCCAGAGTCAAATTTAGAAATATGTATATGGGATTTTTTTTCTAAATTTCTATCACCCAGCAGAAGTTATATTTCTCAGACACCTAATTGATTAGCATGTTTTAACTGTGACATTCCTACAGCCATTCTTTTAGGTAACATCCCAGGAATTATAAGTTCTCCTCATAAAATAGACATAAACTTCCCACAGTAAGCATACTAAATCTCAGACATTTTATCACATCTTTCTAGGTAGTATATGATGTAGATTAAAATCTGCCATTCTTTGTTTCATCTCTCCAGGCTGTCTACATATTTCTGCATGATTGGAATGCCTCAGGATGCTTTCATTGACTGAAAACACCAAATCCTATTTCTATTTCTGAGTCTTGCAGAAACTTTAGACAAGCAACTATTTTCCACAGTTCTGCAGTTTCAGCTTTTTGGATTTTTTTTTGCATTGATTTGAATTCAAATGCCATTTTATTACAAAAAAAATGTCCCTTACTATTCCAGGTAACATCAAATTAATGTATATCATTTTAAAAGATCTATTTTTCAATAACATTGATAGTTATTGAGAATATCTTAATTGCTATTTGACCAAATTCTAATATGATAGCATTTTCTTGATGCCATACATGTAATATATTTACAGACAACAGCATGTAGAGAGAAAGGCAAAGTCTGATGAGAGAAGATACTGATACTGCCTCAGCAGAAGCAGATCTTCCTGTTGATACAGGTGATATGTTATTGCAGTCATTTCTAGAAATATTAAAAATTTATTTCATGTTGTTTTATGGCTAAAGGAAAGGATGTTTGTATTTATCTTAATTACATGGCAGTTATAATGATATGATCTAGCATATATCTTAAAATAACCATTTTAGTGATGTTTGTACAGATTGTAAGCAAGATAAATAGTAATATATTTTTAAAAATGTAGGTGAGATAAAATATTGGGTTTCAGAATGCTTTGGGTAAAAATAGACAATGGTGTAGAATCTGGTCAATCATGATGATTGTGAGATATGTGTTGTTATGTTGTGCTGTTTGTTATATTCTTTGGTTGAGATTAAGTGGGACCACACAAATACTTTACTGCAGTTCTTCCATTTGCATGTTTATTAAATGCTCAACTAATGAAAAAAGTAAATGTATTAATGTAAAAGTTTAAAATCCAGAACACTAGTCAATGTTCACAAGTATAAAATGATTATTGAGACATGGAGATATTTGTATAGAATGTGACAGAGGGGCTGGAGAGGTGGCTCAGTGGTTAAGCCTCTGCCTTACAGGCAGAAGGTCCTGAGTTCGGATCCTAGACCCCACATGTAGACGCTGGACAGAAGCAGGGGCGGCCTGCATTTCTGGTCCTGGTAGGGCGGAGCCTGTGAATCCCGGGGCAGAGTAAACAAGGAGGAGGTGGAAGCGGTCCATGGTGGTTCCCGAATTCGTCCATGGTTCTACACACACACATATATACACACGCGAGTGCACACATGCATACACACACAATTGAATAAATAATAAATAATAATAAAAAAATAGAATGTAACAGAAACATACAAGCAAAAGAATTCAGGATGTGTTTTCTTTTAAAAGTGGTAGATGACTAAGAAATTACCAAAAGATCTGGATATTTATGAGTTACAATAAACTGTGGCTAGAAAAAATTGCTAGGAAAAGATTGTGTTACATGTTAGCATGCAGAGAAGACATTTCTGATTCTGGCTGTATCAAGTATTTGTTACTAAATTTTCCCTTCTGCTAAAAGCAGTTATGGAAAAGAAGCATCTATATTCAAGCATTTCATAGACATACACTTTGGGATGTAAACAGAATATCACTTAAGAGGCATTGTAAAACTGTGAATGCTCATTATTAACCTGTTCTTCCTTAGGAGGTTATTGAATAATGGTGTAAGAAGAGGATCCGAAAATTAGTGCTGGGCTTGCTGAGCTGATGAGACTGCAATGGGTCTCTAAGGCCATGACTGATAAGCAGATTAATTCAAGACAAAGTTTTTACAGAGATGAAGCCCAGTCATAATTTCCTAATATCTATTTGAAGGGTGAGTTGGATGAATTCATATGAAGAACACAAGAGTTTGAATTTGTTTAGTACTTAAGTGAACTGGCAGGGACAACTTAACATTTCCCATGTATCTCAAGTAAAAACAGAAATACCAGTTCTTTATAAGTTTTTTTTTAGACATTGGGTATCATATCATGAACAATCATGTTATGACCCATTAATTATCTTAGTGGTGGTTAGGTTTGCTCAAGTGAACACTTTCAAAGAGTCTATCAGGCAAAATTTTCAGTCATAAATTTAGGATAATTATGGACTGGGAACCAAAATAAATTGAGGTGTACAGTATTTTCCAAAAACAAATATGATAGAAGAGATAGACCTTGGAATACCTAGAGATAGCCACATAAAATTAAGAGATCCAACATCCCTGTGAGAATATTCTGCAAGAGAGAGTAATAAACTACCTAAGATATTCTAAGGAAAATATTAATTGAAATAGTATGCAGAATTTCCCAGCATATTTTCTCTGCTCATACCTCTGATTAACATTACAGCAATGCATTTAAATAGGAAATAAGCAAAATCAGGTGAAAAATATCCGAAATTGAGATAAGGAAAACGATATAGAGAAACGACCAGTCAAAAAGCTGGTTCTTTGAAAAAATCAACAATATTGATACACCTCTAGCTAAATTAACCAAAAGCAAGAGAGAGAAAACCAAAATTAACAAAACTAGAAATGAAAATGGAGTTATCACTACTGATATGCAAGAAATTCAGAGAATTATAACATCATATTTCAAAAACTTATATTCGGTGAAATTTGACAACACAAAAAATGGATGAATTCCTAGGTAAGCACAACTTACCTAAACTGAATCAGGAAGTTTTGAATTATTTAAATAATCCTGTAACATATGAGGAAATCAATGAAGTAATCTCAAATCTTCCCACCAAAAAATGTCCTGAACCAGATGGATTCAGCACAGAGTTCTACCACACATTTAAGGAATAAATAAAACCAATACTCCTTAAACTGTTCCATCAAATTGCAAAGGAGGGAACACTACCAAATTCTTTCTATGAAGCTAATATCATCTTAATCCCAAAACCTAATAAAGATACACTTAAAAAAGAAAACTCTAGGCCAATCACTTTGATGAACACAGATGCAAAGATTCGCAACAAAGTCTTAGCAAATCAGATTCAAAAACATCAAAAAGATCATTCAAGGTGATCAAGTAGGCTTTATCCCAGGCACACAAGATTGGTTCAATATATGCAAATCAAAAAAATATGCAAATCAAAAAATGTAATTCACCATATAAACCAGTCCAAAATTCAAGACCACATGATCATGATACTCTCAATAGATGCAGAAAAAGCTTTTGACAAGATCCAACAGCCCTTTATGATCAAAACCCTGGGAGACAGATGAAATGTAAGGAACCTTTATCAATATAATAAAAGCTGTATACAACATGCCAACAGCAAGGATTATGCTCAATGGGGAACCATTAGAAGCATTTCCACTTTGATCAGGAACTAGACAAGGCTGTCCACTCTCACCACTTCTATTCAATATTGTACTTGAAGCCGTAAGACAAGAAAGGGACATAAAAGGGGATTCAAATCAGCAAGGAAGAAGTTAAATTATCTCTATTTGCTGATGACATGATCTTATATATGAGTGATCTCAAAAAATCCACCAGGAAACTCCTGGAATTAACACAGTTCAGCAGGGTGGCAGGATACAAAATAAATGTACAAAAATCCGTGGCCTTCCTATATGTCCAGAATGAAAGAAGTGAAAAAGCCCTGAGAGAAACAATACCATTTACTATAGCCCCTAAAAAAAATTAAATACCTTGGTATAAACCTAACCAAGGAAGTAAGAGACCTTTACAATGAAAACTCTTAAACCCTAAAAAAAGAAATAGCAGAAGACACCAGAAGGTGGAAAGACCTTCCATGTTCCTGGATTGGCAGAATCAACATCATAAAAATGTCCATCCTATGAAAGGCAATATACAGTTTCAATGCTATACCAATTAAAATCCCAAAGCAATTCTTGAAAGAAGTTGACCAAAAAATCTCAACATTCATTTGGAGGCACAAAAGACCCAGGATAGAAAAAACAATCCTGAGTAACAAAAACACTGCTGGAGGTATTACCATACCAATCCTTAGTCTATAATACAAATCCATATTTATAAAAACAGCCTGGTACAGGCTCCAAAATAAACATGCAGATCAATGGATAAGGGTTGAAGACCCAGATATAAGCCCACGCAACTACAGCCATCTGATCTTTGACAAAGGGGCCCAAAGAATCCAATGGAAAAAGAACAGCATCTTCAACAAATGGTGCTGGCAAAATTGGATGTCTACATGTAGAAGATTAAAATTGGACCCGTACTTGTCACCATGTACAAGACTTACTTCCAAATGGATCAAGGACCTCGATATAAGGCCAGAGACTATAAAAACCATAGTTGAAAGGGGAGGGAACTCCCTTGAGCTGATTGGGCTAGGCCAACAGCTCCTAAACGGAAATCCAATAGCAGTCAATACAGCCAACACTCAACAGATGGGATCTTATGAAATTAAAGAGCTTCTATTCAGATAAAGAGATTGTAACACAAGCACAAAGGCAACGCACAGAATGGGAGAAATTCTTCACTAACCACATATCTGATAGAGCACTATTATCCAGAGTGGACAAATAACTTAGAAAACTAAACACAAGGAAACAAATGGGCCAATTAAAAAATGGGCCTTGGAACTTAAAAGAAACTTTACCAAGGATGAAATTAAAACGTCTAACATATATTTTAAAAAATGCTCCACATCTTTTGCCATCTGGGAAATGTAAATCAAAACTTCCCTGACAAAAATCCACAGCACAAACACCAAATGTTGGAGAGGATGTGGATAGAGGGGAACTCTCCTACATTGCTGGTGGGAATGCAGGCTCATACAACCACTCTGGCGAGCCGTCTGGCAATACTTAAAGAAGTTAAAGATTGAAATGCTATATGGCCCTGCTATTCCACTTTTGGAATTAACTCCCCATACAGCAAAGATTCATCTCGATAGCACAAGCACGACCATGTTCATAGCAGCACTGTTTACAATGGCAAAGTCATGGAATCAACCCAAATGTCCAAGGGTTGACAAGTGGATATGGAAAATTTGGTACATTTATACAATGGAATCAGCCATCAAAAATGATGAATTAATGAAATTTTCCAGAAAATGGATGCAATTAGAAAAAATCATTTAGGGGCTGGAGAGGTGGCTCAGGGTTTAAGCCTTTGCCTTGCAGGCAGAAGGTCCTGAGTTCAGATCTTAGACCCCACCTATAGACACGGGCAGAAGTAGGGGCAGCTGGCATTTCTGGTCCTGGTATGGCGAAGCCTGTGAATCTCGGTGCAGAGTAAACGAGGAGGTGGAGGCAGTCCATGTTGGTTCCTGAATTTGCCTGTGGTTCTGCACACATACACACACATACACACACATGCACACACGTACGTACGCACACATGCACACACGCACAATTGAATAAACAATAAAAAAGAGAAAAAAAGAAAAAGAATAAATTATATTTAGTGAAATATCTGACACAGAAAATTAAGCATTGTATGTACTCCCAAACAGGTGGATCCTAGTACCAAATCCACTTAGTGACACACTCACACACTCAAAGATAAATCTCTGTAATACCTACAATAATTGCAAAGATTATAAACAGGAAGTAAGGGGAAGGAGGGCCCTGCCAGAAACAAGGAGAGAGGGGATCATGCTACAGCAGAGAAAATAGGCCACCATCAATACTGCAAGTAAGTAATGAGACATCTGGTCAAGTTCACAGACTTTCCTTCTTGGTCACTTGCAACTGATAGGGTTTGATCTCACCAGACAGGGAAGACATAGAGTCTGACAGATAGAAGTTAACCATCCTGCAAATGGGAGACTGACCCCCTACCATGGTCTCCTACTCTTATTCTATCTACCTTTAATAAGACTCTATTTTAACAGCCTTTTGTTCCTATCCATCAGAATGGAGGCAGAATTGAATATCTGATGGATATCCAATATCCATCAGAATGAAGGCAACGGCGGTGCAGGAACAGCAAAACTGAAAAAAAAAAAAAAAAACATAATTCAGATCATCAGAGACCCTACATTAATCCCCAGAAACCAGGCCAGCCTAATCTCTCCTCATCCTAAAGCTCAGGGAAATTTGCCGAAGAGGGGGCAGTAAGATTGTAAGAGCCTAAAGATGGGGAAGAGCAATGATATGCAAGATACTCCACATAAGTTAGGGCCAAAGTAATCATAACAGGACTTTCCATGACCTGCGCAATGACCAACATATCATTAATCCCCAGAAGTCTAGCATGGATCACAGGCACTAGGATCCTTAGAGGCAAGGGATTAATAGCCACAATAGTGTTCCTATACCAAAGGGGAACACAAGAAAGAGCTCTAGCAATGCTACTGAGTCCTTACATCTCATCAGAGAGGAGGACCCAGAGGGAAGTTTGACATGCACACAAAGGATGTTCCAGAAATGAGAGGTGAGAGGGGACACTGGGAGAAAGGGAGAGAGGAGGAAAGGAAAGGAAAAGGGGGGAGGAAGCAAGGGGATTCAGGGAGCGGTGGATGGAGGAGAATGGGATACCTATCAAGTTTGTCTGAGTGGAAAAAAAAAGACATGCACTAATTAATAAATAATATATAAATATATGTATATACTTATATACATAAAACTTACACAAAATTATGCATATACACAAATAATCATATAATATATACATATGTACATGCATACATATATGAAACCAGGGCCTTAAATCAAGCGATTATGTTTTTCTTTTCTTTTAACTTATTTTTTATTTTTTGTTTGTTCTTTTGTTTTTGTTTTTAATTTGGAAAGTACTTTTTCTTTTCAGGATGTCTTTTACCATGTAACTTCCTAGTTCTGGGATAATAAACAGTCGCTTCTCTGACCACAAATGAAAACAGGATACTTCCTTGTCTTCTCTTTCCTGCTGATCCCTCATTTTCAGTTAAGTCCTTGTCTCCTAGGTAGCATGGGTAAGCAATAATGAATGTTGGTCAGTTCTTGTTTCTTCTGTGCGTCTTAGAGTCCTTATTTTCTTTTTTCATTCAGAGAAAGTTCAAGCCCTAACACAAAGTGTGTACCATTGGATTTGGCTCTTCTCTTGTTACTCATTTCTGATGATTTCCTCTCAGTGGCTGCAAGAAGGTCTGAATTCCCTGGTATTTGGAACCCATGGAGTCCTGTAATCATTCTGTATAGAGGATGTCCCATGCAAGTGACTAAGCAGAGAATGGGAGCCATGCAGACAGCATGCGTGTCTTTTAACTTCTGAATTGCTCAAATGTAGATATCTTTCTGCATATTGTTTTAACAGTGCTGGTTAATCATAAAGATCAGTGATGATAACTACCAAATGTGAAAATTTAGACATAATAATAACAGATGTGTCAATTACATTTTTTCAAATGCCTTCTTTTTACCTGTTTAAACTTCCATGTCAAAAATCTATGATTGAAGTAAAATATTCAATAATAAAATATACTTGTGATTTACTTTTGGAAATGTTCCTTGTGATAAGTTTTTTCATTTGTTTTCTTTATTTGATACTCTGACTGTGAAAAAAAAATTTGCTGTCCTCTTTATTTTTAAACTTTAAAAAATGAAACCAATCAAAAATTTTACTGTTGCTTAGTAATTTAGTCTTTGATGTATGTACATTTTTCTGTGTGTACATAGCAAAATCTGTGATATATTTAATTAGGAAAAACAAAGAAATTTTTGAATAAATTGACTTTGGGGGAGTTACTGTCTAGGTAACATTTCAGAATGTACTATAAGTTTCTGAAATGTTTTAGGGTAAGCTTATGATATGTAACCTTTTCAATTTTTTCTTGTGCATTCAGAAAGATTCAGACTTTAAGTGTTGTTCTGACTTACTGTTCTCTTGGCCAAGTTCAGAGGTCAGTTCTCATTGAATATGTGAACACTGAATAGATATTTCAAGTTTATTGAGTTTTAAGAAAGGGATGTTTATTGTGTCTGAAAAAAAATACTTTCTGAACATCTCTTCTGAGATGCTTATGCATTTTGGTCAAGGTAATTTCTGCATCGGTTGTTCAATGTTTTTCTCTTTATTAAATGGACCAAATTTTTGCTTTTGTAGCTGGAATCAGAGCAAAGCTGAGCCATACTGTCAAATGTCTTTATTCCCTTAGACTTCTGTCTGCTGCTCTCTTGTGTTCTTTATTTCTAAAGCTTTTGTCCTGTTCCTTGCATTTTCAGAATCTGAGACTGTGGCGAAACTTTTGTTCCTTCAGTTACAAATGGCAGTGATCCTGCTGCAGCTTAACTTCCTAATCTCAGCAAGCAGAATCAAAAAGTATAAATATAACTTTTATTTGACATCATAGTCTATGTACTTTCTTGCTTTAATTTTGAAATAATCCATCTGAAATAGAATTCAACATCTTTAAAAGGGACTAATTTGAATTTGATTATTGTTGTTCAAAATAAAAGCAGCAATAGTAATATTACTTAAAACGCTAATTAGAATTGTTTTGGGTCTTGTAGATTTCCCAAATATTAGTATGCAAATGTGAAATAGGGAGAAGGAAAGAATGAGAATGAGAGAAAGAGAGACAGAGGCAAAAAGAAAGATACACTTCCATTACACATGGGTTTAGTTCAAAGGAAAATTTTCGAAGCCTATTTTCTTCCTCAACCATCACAGAGATTTTAGTAATGGAACAGAGTTATGCGGATTTGAAAGCAGGCAATGTATTCTCTAAGTTATTTTATTAACAGTAACACAATTCATTTCATTTTCAACTTCAAGTATCATTTCACTCTGCTGAATACTTTGGAGAAACCAAACACCTACATTATGAATCCCCAGAGCTTTATGGATAGACTATGAAGCAGGGCTTAATTATTTACTCTTTCATAGAGGGACCAATTTCATTGCTTTTGTTTGGCTGATCTTATCTTGAGAAATCATGATATAGTTCCGATGACTTTCTCATATAACCATTGCTTTACATTAGTTCATATATGTTCATTTTCTGAAAGATTTTATTCCAACTCAGACATGATACATCTTTCAATTAGGTTATTTCTTAACATCAGTTACACAGAACCTAACTTTTATACCTGCATACCCTAATTATAAAAACCAAAATGTCACCATTACCCTTGAGAACTTGAAGAGCATATTCCTGAATATTCCTTTTCTTTCCCAGAAAATTAATGTGAATTTTGCTTAGAATCCTGCATGCTGATTTATTTCTAATTATGTGTATTTTTATGTATGCATAAAAGATATGGAATCTTAACAGCAAAAAAAGCTAATAGGTGGTTCTTCTTTGTCATATAGATTAGAAATACAAACACAGATTATGTGGTTCATTTATTTAAAGTTTCTCCAATTTGAGATTTCAATATTTGCAAGGTTTGTTTTATAACCTGTTATTGTCAACAAGGAAAAGCTCTCTTTCAGAGTTTGTGAGGGGATTTTTTCAGAGATATGTAAAGATTGTTGATATTCTGCAAATCTGAATATACATAAAGACTAGGATGCACAACATGAAATAGGAAGTGTTACCTAAGTAAGGTGCTAGACAAGTTTATCTTTCTCTTTTGGCTAGAATCAAGTAACTTGATCTCACCGGAATAAGCCAGAATTACATTATTGTGTGACTAACCAAAACAAGTAAAATAATGCTTCTTTCCAATCTGCTCACTGCACATTAAATACTATCTTAGTGCTATAACCAAGCAACTTTAGTAGTTATATGTCCATGCCAAGAAATGGCTTTCAATATTTTCTCTGTAATTATTTAACATAATAATTTATAGAACAGATGTGAGCTTTCACCTTTTACCATAATGATCATAGTTATAAGACTAATGATAAATATTTTCATAATGTTAAAATAGAATTGAATAACAATATAAATCAAATATAACAATTTATAATAAATCTTACTGTTTCTGTTCTTGTAATTATTTTTGCAATTTTATTTATCATGATGTCTTATGTATTTTATACTGCTTTAAAACTTGTATCCTTTTGCTTCTGCCTTCAAGTAAAGGTATTGTAGATAATGCCATGTTCAGCGCATGAAATTCTTAGCATAAATACAGGGGTACATACTAAGCACAAGAAAAATGTATTTATGGGGAAAATTTAAGGATTAATATTGCATTAATATGATCATATAATACTTCCCTGCCTTCGTTAGAAATGAACTCATTCCGTAATGTTTTGAGCAAAAACTTTAATCAGCGTACTAAAAATAGAGTTCGATTTTGGAATACTGTGCCTATTATCCCATTATATATCCATTATTGCTTATAGTTTTTTTCTAACATTCAACATTAAATTTTCATCTCAACATTCCTAAAGGTTTTAGAAAAATGCCAGTATCAGTATTTAAAAACCAACTGTCCCTGGGAATGTGCACAGTGGCATATTGTTTCCTCTTCATCAAGAGTCCAGACACATGTCGTTAGCAGGAAACCAGATGGGACTTAGAAAGACATAAATGCACAGAAATACATGGGAGAGGAAGGGATACAGATGGAAATTGGAATTAAGTAACAAGTAGTGAAAAATGATATGAACAACTGTGTAATGCCCCAAAAGAATAAAAAGTAATATGATTTAAATTCTATTTCATCAATACTTGCAGAATCTATGATCCTGATACATTCAATGTCTATTTTCAAATTGTGTTTAAAAAAAAAACTTTTTGAGTAGAGTTACCTGGAAAGAGAAGAGTAAGTGAAGAGATAGAAACAGATGAATTTCTTAGGCAAGTTACTACTTTGATCCCATGTCTGTATAAACCTATAATGATGGAAATGCCCAATTCATTTGTACCTTACTGCAAATGTGTGCGCACAAAAATAAAGAAATGTTTTAGCAACAAATGCATCTCATCTTGTTCCTAATCCCCTTTCACAATGAGATTATTATGAATAGTAAATAATAAAATAATACAAATTACTAATAAAATCCTGTCAAGAGAGTTTCATGCATAATAACCGTTAACTAATCAGTCTTTTTTGTATCTTTCTATTTAATTTTCCAGAAAAATTTCTACATTATCCAAACATAAGTAAATATAGAGAGGCATAGTACTTAAATCTTTCACTTTTGATCAGAGAACTAAAATACAACTTTTACACTGAAGCAGTTTGACTCTAAAATCTATGAAATTGTGATTCACTCCCAGAAAAACTATTAGACTCTTAAAATTAAGAACTTGAAAACTGTGGAGTGTGTGTAGAAGCCTCAGTGGATGGACTGCTCACTAGGAGAGCATGGGGACCTGAGTTGTATCCAAGCATCCAGGAAAAGGATTGTGGGAGTGGGATAACATCCTCTGTAATTCCAGGGGATGGAAGTTCCAGACAAAGGTTCTTTCAAACTAGCTATTTTAACAATGTCAATGAGCTCTAGGCCCTTGCTCTTATTTTAAGAGTGATATGAATGTTCTGAGCATAACCAAGCACTCTATAATCAGATTTAAGGCCCCACTCTTCTGGACAGAGTTTACTTCTGCTACTATAAACCTGTTTAAAACTTTGTGAATGGGGAGGTCACAGACACACTGGAGAACAAAGTACTATCGTTTTGCTATATGGACATGATATAAAATTGTTTTGTAAACACTTGTTCTATGTCCAAAAATTAGTACAGCTCTCAAAATTTGATGAAGAAACTTATTCTCATAATGGGACGCATCTAAGACAGATGTCAAAACTGGTCAAAGTGCAGAGATTATGTGACTGCATAGTGTTGGTCTAAACCAGACAAAACCACCATCAATTATGAGAAAGTGTGCTTCTCAGCCTTTGCTATGGATACTCCACTCCTGATGCTGTGGATTTCTGTAGCCATGATTATGTACTATAATTGAGAATCATATGTTGCAATTAACTAATGTTTTATAAATTGTTTGACATATATTCATATCAATGACAGAAGAGTAACTGGAGCATTGATGTATCCACTGGTATATCGCCCATGCTCCATCAAGTTTTTAGGCACATGGCCCTCATCAAACTTAGTGATTCACACACAAAAAGACATGAGGAAAAAGTAGATTAGTTGGATAGAAAAAGAAATTTCTGTGGAAGGAAGGGTAAGTTTATTAGGCAATATCTGGTGAAAATTACATGATTTTATTGTATATATTCATGAAATGGTCAAAGAATCATAAAGAATAAATTGCAATGTAAAGAGTGAACCCCCTCCTCAATGAATGATATGGGAGTGGTTAAGGAAGATTACAGACATCAGTCTCAGATATCCACATGTGAATGGACACTTGTATGTGCACCTTCACATTTATAAAGTCACATACATCACACACATATACAATATATCCAATGATATGCAAATAAAAATTGTAAAATTTACAATCTGTCTGACTCTCAGTGGCTAAATATTAACATCTCAACATCATGTGTACGTTGGAAAAAGGAACTTGAGAATTCAATATTTTATGGTGTTTTCTCCTACTTTTATCAATTGAGATTTTCTACTTGATTCATGAAATTGTTTTTTGAAATTTCTCACTTTCGCATTTTTTAATACTCTGAACTGGAGTATGTCATTTTTCTTGTTTGATAGGCTGAAATGTACAACTTTTAATTTCTACCTAAATTTAAGCAGCATTATCTAAAATAGTTTAAACTTTATTATAGCTTAAAAATAAATTAAAGTGACTTTTATTTCATTGCTTAAAAGATATGAACTCATTTAGGTGGCCAGATTATATATCATTAATATTACTGCAGTATTCTTAAGGACAGTTTAATTTAATATTCTTAATTAGACTGAAGTCATAGCTTAGTGGAATTAAAATGTACTGTCCTTAATTAATACCTGGTTTCTCTTTTCCTCTAAATACTGGTGCCATACTTTCCTTGAAGAAGAGCAGTGATACATTCCTAAAGATCTACTATTTTCAAGACAATAAAGCACTACATGTATAATTTATGTTACTTTATTATTATATTTTTCATAATTTGATTTCACATGTACTATATTTTCTAAACAAGCTAACTAAACTAATGTTCAAAAATAAATATAAGACTAGAAACTAAAACATGGCTACATTTCATATGTGTATCAATTGAATTAAAAAACCATAGCAACTGAACTTTGAGGGATATATGATTCAAAAACTCTTTAAGAAGACCAGAATTGTAGGGGCTTAAAATAATAATAAACAATTAAAAATAATAAACAAATAAATATGAACAAAAATAAATGAAATTTAAAAGGCATACCTAAAACATACTGTTGTCACATATCATTTTGACAAATTTTTCACCCTTTAACTTGATTGATTTATATTTCTAATCAGATACATTTGCTCAACTTCCTCTAATGTGTGCATTTGGTCAAAACAAGCAAATTTCAAGTGATATATTTGATATTTTATTGCAGGTATGCCAATAAAAATATTGCTAGAATAAAAACACAATTTTTTAAATTTGATTTATATGTTCATAAAAACATTGCATTCTGGATGTAATATATATACTTCATCTTATTTCTCTATGTCTTTAAGTTTGTTAGGGCTGACAAAAGAGATGACTTGTGTGTTTCTCATTAATTGCATTGTCATTTGTAGTAATGTTCATCTTTCTTTTGCTGTTCTTTCATAGAGAGGAATAAATTTGGAAATAATACAAAAGAAACTGATATAATGTATGTACATATGTTATCAGGTGACTTTAACAATGATTGGTTCCATAATATTCATATCTGTTTCACTGCTTCCCAACTCTTCCCACATGTTAGCATTACAATTTTTACCATTTCAATTATATCACAAGTGAAGTTTTTTTTAATTATTTCTGAAATGCTACTTTTTTCTCTCCCAAAATTAGTTAACAGAGATCCTTTCCTATTTAATGAACAATATCTTTTCATTTTTTAAAACTTTTATTTTTGTATATCTCTCTATCTTTCTTCAAATATTAATAGAAATATTACATTTTAGTTTGTAAGTTCACTGTCCTGGCTTTTGATTATTTTTATTCCATTTTTTTTTCTGAGCACTAACTTATCTCTCTTCTTGCCATTGGCCAGTCAGTATCCCTTGCCTGCAGCTGCCATGGATTCTCCTGTTCTTTGCAGCCCATCTTGTGTAGGAGTCTAGCATTACAGATGCATGTTGCTCTATGGGAAGTCTGGATGTGTGAACTCAGGTCCTAAGGGTTGTGCAGCCAGTGGTTTACCAATTGTAACAGGTAGAAGTATAGGAAAGAGCCACTTTTTCCATAAGATTTTAACCTCATATTTCATACCTCACTTTCTTGAATTTTTCCAGTATTTTTTTTTCTGATTGTCTGTTTAAAGGTCTGGGAACCTATTTGAGTGGTGAAGACCATGGTTACCCTGCCTGCATTCTTGCTTTCAATCCCCAGTAACAAGAAAGAATGAGCTAGTTTTGTAAATCTGTCCACTAAATCCTCTTACTTCTATATTTACTAGGTGGGGCTTCTAATATATGAAAAGCAGCCATAAGACAGTATTAAAAAGGAAGATTTTGTTTTAATTTTCATTTTTTAACTGTTACTTGTTTTAGTCTAATTAGTGAAGTTATTAGTGTGAGTGAAATATTGACTAGGAAAGAACTAAAAGTGAGTGTCTATATCTTCTTCTATTTTATTAAGAAAATATCTGTGTTTTCTCATTCAGAGTAATGATTTTGAATATAAAAGACAGCACTATTACATTCAATAGAAAAATCTCTAACACCTTTGTTGGATACTCATTGATAATTATTTGTTATTAAAATGTATTGTCTTTCTTCTTTGCAGTTCTGAAGATGGTCATACAATTCAACTCCTCAGTTTTGTGATGACAGAATGAGAAAAAGTAGCATCTGGTGATAAAACCCTCAGGTTCAGTGAAAGTTGTTGAATTTTTCTTTAAAACTATCTAAAATGTTTACATACCTTGACAAGACACACAGTGTCCCATCTGTATGTATTTATATCATATGATAATTTACATCTTGTGAACATTTGTTTACAACTGTATGAATCAATGTTATAAAAGATTCATACAAAAAATTGGAAATTTTCCAGCATTCTCTTTGTTTTAAGAAAGTATAAATGACATTTAGTACAAGAGGAATTACAATGCGTTCATCTGTATTTATAAACATTCCTCAATATATCACCATGGGTGAAATTTGTGTTTAAAATATTTTACTAGAATCTACCATTTTGTAATATTTTTTAGCAAATTGTATCATATTTGGTAATTATACTTCTTGGACAATTATTACATTCAGCTCTTTGTTTCTAGTTGGCTTCCACTAAGTTCTAAAAGTGGCCTCAACTGAGTTTTTGTTTTTCGTGATTGTATGTTGCAGACATATTTTTGTAAGATTTTTTGTGTTTTTTTTTCAGAGAAAGAGAGATTGATTGTACCCTATGGCACTTGAGATTGAGGGCTTGTGGAGAACCAAGGGTGACTTCTGGAATGATCTTTTATTCTAACTTCTTGTAGTTTTGTTTTGAAATTTTCCAAGTTCTGCCTCTCAAGGTCAGAAGTTCAAAACTATTTCTGCCTTACATTTTTACTTGGAATGTAATGTTTGAACTCAGATCCTTTTGCTTAGGAGGTAAAGAGTTTAATTCTCACCAATTCTTCCATGGTGCTTTTATTGTATTTTTAAAATTGTTTTGTAACTTTTCTCTTTTCCTTCACATTTGATGTTTTTACTATAAAATGTACTTCCTGATCCGTTGATTTCTCCTTTCCTTTGTCCTTCCTTGTTCTTGATGTTTTAGTTTTTTGTTTGTTTTTTTTTAGCATTTTATTTTTAAATTTTATTATTACAAAGAAAAATTTAAAATGAGGGTAGACTTCACAACATTGTATAGGAAATAAGATTCCCAAATCATAAACAGAAATGCAATAACACAGTATGTTCCACAATACATAAAGACATAAAATCAAAAGGACCCTACTCAGTCAAAAACTCAGCCAAATCTACAGGTTCCAGCGATGAGGATCTCTTTAAATGCTTCTTTATAAAGAGTTTTGAATTTTTCTGTATTGAAACATTCACGTGTGCTGACAGTACTAACTGTTTAGAATTTGCTTATCCCTATATGTTGGGCTATTTTCATCCTTAGTTTCAAGGTCTATTACTATCTTCTCTATCTGAGCTGGATTTCTGAGAACTGCTTTGTCACTTGCTGAAAATATGCCATTTTGATACAATTTGTAACATAATAATTGCTCTCAACCTTTGTGACTTTCTTATATAACCACTGATGATAATTCTCTTAATCTTAAAAATAGCTTACTGTTGAATTACCTTTTGCTTGTGCTGATAATATGTGATAGCGTTTTCTTTTAAAACATTTGTTTCTTTGAGGCAGAAAAACAGAGAGAGAGAGAGAGAGAGAGAGAGAGAGAGAGAGAGAGAGAGAGAGAGAGAGAGAGAAACTCCATACAGCATGCATGTGGAGAATCATTAGGAAATTTTTTCTCTCCTTCAACCAAGTAGGCTCCAGGTATCAAATCAAATTCAGATCAGGAGATTTGAGCAGCGGTTATCTATCCCTACTAATCCATTTTAATGGCCCAAATACACTGTCTTTACTCCTAACTAGAAAAATCTTTGCATTTTGAAGTAATAAAAATCATATTTTGTGGAGTATAGGTTACAGGCTTTAGAATTAACATTGTCTACTATTTCTGTTGCATTAAGAATTTTTACTAAGATGACAAATGTTATTATCTGAATAGTGGATAGATTGTCTTTGTGTTGCAGACAAGACATTTGTACATATAAATTAGTTTTCACAGACATCGATTTTATATGAAAATATCTATGAATAGCTTTGAGTTTTTAATGTCAAAATTCCATTAGCTTGTCAAAGTGCATTTTTTCCACAACTGAAAAAGTTTGAACACAATTAGAGTAACTATAGGACAACAGACATCTTTTGAAAATATCGATTTACCATTTTTAAAATGGTAATGCTATCAGTTGTAATTATATTTTTATAAATACCTCCACCTGGAATAAAAGTATTTTTCTACTTTCAGACCCACATACATTGTCATGCAATTTCAAGTACTGTTTCTCTGACCAACCATCCTTATTTAATTGATTATTATGAAAAAAATAAGAGTTAAATCTGAAAAGTTATAGCTGTGCACTTTTAATACAAAGTACCATATAAAATCTGCTCCACTATATTTGCATTTCCTTTACACAGAGTTGTGGAGCAATAATTGAGTAGAAAAATGCATGCCAAAGTCATTTTCGTAAATTTCAAGATTGCATTAATTAAGGGAAATCTTTTAATTCACTGTGAGTCATGTCTGAGGTGGATTATATTTTTTCAGTCTCAGCAGTCTCACTCTCAAAATGTCATACAGTAGTTATTTTAAGACAATAGTTTCATTTGAAATAATTTGTCTTATTATGACTAATAAATTTAGAATAGGGAAAGAATCAAATTATCTTGTAAAGATAATTTAGTGCTTTAAGTGTTTTAGTGGTGTATTATCTCAAAATATTCAACTAAATTCTTTCTGACAATTTCAGAGAGAAAACAGCAAGAGGCTTTAGTTCTCAAAGTTTTTTTTTAATAATATTTTATCTCATTGGTGTGTGTGTGTGTGTGTGTGTGTGTGTGTGTGTGTGTGTAGCAGAGGATGCTTGGGCCCATGGAGGCCCAACAGTGACCTTGGGAGTCATCCTGGATTGCTTTTCCTTCTATTTGTAATTCTTTGAGGTTTCCTAAGCATGGCCTTCCTGTGCCACAAGTATAGGCTGCCTCCATTTCTGCCTGGCAATTTTGCCAAAGATCTAAAACCCAAGCTCAGTACCTTTTGTTTGTGAGGCAGAATCCATTTTTCTCCCACATTTTATTTTTTACCTAATCATGCAAGATCAATAGGTACCCCTGTCCTCTCCCTCCCTCCAACTCTCCTCAGTCATCCCCCTTGCACTCTCTCGCCTTCCCCCCTTCCTTTCACCCACCTCCTTCTCTCCCTCTGCCCAGTGGCTTCCCCTACCTCCCTCCCATCCCCTGGAGCATACTTTTGTGCGAACTCCAAACCTGTTTCTGAGTCCTCCACCCTAGTAGGGTTCAGGATTCAGCAACATAGTGAGGAGTCCCTTCTTGTGCTCCCCTTCAGTATGGGAAATCTATTACAACTGCTTAATTCCTTGTCTCTAAGGATCCTACTGCCTGGAGCTTTCTCCCCTGTGATTCCTGCTAGACTTTGGGGGAGGGGTCGTTGACATGTCAGCCATTGTGCAGATCAGGCAAAGTCTAATTCTGGCTGCTGCAGCCCTAACTTGTGTGGAATATCTTGCATATCATTGGTCTTCCTCATCTTTAGGCTCTTACAGATTTGCCACTCCCTCTTCCGGAAGGCTCCTGGAGCTTTAGGATGGGCAGAGATTTGGCCTATCTGGTTCCAGGTGATTAATGTAAGGGTCTTTGGTGTTCTGAATTATGACTTGTTGTTGATTTCAGTTTTATTTTTCCTGAACGGCCCTTGGCTGCATCTTGGTTTATCAATTGAAGGTCATCTCCTAACCAAAGATAAAAGACTGCTTAAATGAAGATCTTACTGTAAGAGAAGACTCAAAGTTAGATGGAAGAATAGGAGTAGGACACAGCAGTGAGTGGGAGGAGGTCAGTGTCCCATTTGTGAGATGGTTGCCATCTATCTGCCAGTCCCTACATCTTCCCTGATTGGTGAGAATAAACCTGTTCAGTTGCAAGTGATCAGGAAGGGAAGTAAGAGTGAGTTTCGCCACTTGACTGTGGCCTATTTTCTCTCTCTCTCTCTCTCTCTCTCTCTCTCTCTCTCTGAGGCCCTCCTTCCCCTCTGGCAATATGGGAATAATCCCAAATAATGTAGAAATTCACTACAGTGACATCAACACAACCATGTTCATTGTAGCACTATTTACTACAGCAATCTCATGAAATCAACCCAAATGCCCAACAGTTGATGAACAGATAATGAAAATGTGACACATTTATACAATGAAATATTACTCAGCCATAAAAAAGGTGAATTGATATAATTTACTGGGAAATGGATGGAATTAGAAAAAAATATATTGAGTGAAGTATCCCAGATACAGAAAGTTAGACACCATATGTACTTCTAATATAGAATAGATTCTAGTTCCAAACTCACTTAAAAGCATATTCAAAGGTAAATCTCTGTAATACCTACTGTAATGGTAGAGTCTTAGATATCATTCTCTGGCCTGGTTCCCAGACTCTTGTAGATTGAGGGAGATTACACTGAAAGTGTGAATATTCAGGGTCTGGAGTGATAGCTCTAAGACTCTGTTTGACAAGCAAAAGGTACTGAGTTTGGATTCCAGGATCCAAGTTAAAAAAAAACTCCAGGCAGAAATGACAGTGGCTTGCTCTTTCAGTTCTTGTGGTCAGAGCCTGAGAAATTCCAGAGTGAGACAAAAAGAAGGAAGAAGCAATACAGAATGATTCTCAAAGTTACCTTTGATCCCTAAAAGGGACACACAGTGCCCTCTCCTTCTCTCTGTCTTTGTCTCTGTCTCTATCTCTGTCTCTCTCTCTTCTCTCTCTCTTTCTCTCTCTCTCACACACACACACACAATGAATAAAGATTAAAAAGTGTGAACACTCAGAAAACCCCCTTATAATAGCATTAAAAATTAAACCACTAGAAAATATTTTTCATGTTAGGTTTGTATGTTGTTCTGAGGAAAATATATTATGGTAAGAAAAAAGATTGTATTAATCAATGCTGTATATTTCACTTGTGTGACAGAAGATGAGGAAATGTACTAACAGAATCACGGTACTCAGAGCAACTGTAGTACTTTTATTTTTTAAGGAAGATGTAAAAAAACATAATTTTAGAAGTGATTCAAGTGATTCATTGCAAAATGTGTTTCCACCCAATATAATAAAATGAAGACATTTATCTTACAAGTATGATTACATTAGGATATGATCTAATATGAAGGCTCTGTAAGTAGACACAATGGTTTCTTCACATATTTATATCTGACAGAAGTATTATCAATATGATGCATTTCATAAAATGAAATGATAGGCAGAAACTATTTTTTAATTTTTCACATTGTATGAAATGATACCTGCACAATATTCTATCTTAACCATTCCTTCATAAATTTCCCACTTTTAAAGAGCAGAAGTTCCAGCTGATATGATACAAACAACATTACTACATTATTGCAAACACTAATTTTACTTGATAGTTTGTGTTTGGAAAATATTAGCCTATACATTGTCTATTGGGTCCTTATGTCACTTAATCTTTTAAGCCGAAGAAAACATAATACCTACAATATAGCAATCATCTTGTAAAAATGTAGACTTTACAGATGATGAAAAAAACACAGAGATCTAATCAAACCATATAAAGAGAACACAGAAGAGATAGTGCTGTCATGCTTTAAAATGCTTTTGAACCGTAATTTCCAAAGGAATACAAATTTATGGAATGCAAATTGGCATTTCAATCCATGCATGTAATGCATAAATGATCAGACTGGGATCAGTGGCACACCAATGATCTTAAATTAAATTTTACATTAGAATCATACAAAATGCTCACCATTGGTTGTTTTTGGATATGTAATAAAATCCTCTCAAGCACAGTGACCCTATTGAACTACAAAACATTGTAAGTCATTCCTCCTATACCATTGTAAAGTTGAATCCATTAACCATTTTTGGCATGGATCCATAGGGATAATTTGACCAGTGCTCAATTAATGGCTTCAAATTTTCTGAGAAATGAATAAGAGAAAATCCTTTCTTTTAAAATTTTTAAGTCATATATTTGTGACATGCAGGAGCTGTGAGCTAGTTTGTCATTTTTATAGTAACCACATCAAAATACTTTTGTTACTTTAATATTTCAGGATTTTTCTCGTTATAAACATTAAGATACATTAAACTTGGTCTAGATTATTTAAGACATATCAACCCACTATTAAAAATAGTCTGTAACATAATAAAAAAAGGAAGCAATGTCTGTATAGCCTGGCCCTAATGCCCAGCCTTGGTTGTCTGCGGAAATTCCCTCATTTGTATTTTCAAAAACATATTTGAGTCAGCCTAAACATGTTGATCATACAAATATCCCATATTAGTAGTCCTGAGAAATACATAGGATCTCCCTACCAACAACCGTTGTTGAGCAACACTTCCTTCTAGTGACACATTAATGTATAATAATCTCTGATCTCAAAGCTGTTTATAGTACCCATGTCTCCAATCGTCCATGTACTCCTATGTAAGGTACTTCTGTTCTGATACAGCCATTATAGCAAACTGTGAAAATTCTGAGTTTGCTAAAAGTGTGACTCAAGTCTACCACTGTTGTGCATATTTCCAAAAACTTCTAAATATTACTACACAGATGCCATCACATTCATGTTCATTGTGATTCAGTTCACCATACTAAAGCAATAGAATCAGCTTACATGTCCACAATCTGACTAAGAAATAATGAAAATGTGGTTAACATGCAAAATGGAATATTAGCTATTAAGAAAAATGAAATTTTGAAATGTGCATGCAAATGGATGAAACTGGAAAAAACTATATGGAATCAGGTAACCAAGGTAGAGGAAGACAAAAATAACAAGTGTCCTTTCTTCTATGCGCAACTTAAATTTGAATGTTTAGATTTGGAATCCAAACATTGGAATACCCTTTAAAGGTAGGAAACTATAAGGGAGCCTTGAAGGAAGAGGAGAGGAGATGAAGCTTAAAGGAAGTGAGGAAAGTAAAATAAAGTGAAGGGTAGGGAAGAGAGAAGAGGAGCACAGTGGGAAGGCTCCCAGAAGAGCTGGGGACAGAACACGGGAGGGTGAGAAGGAAAAATTAGCACAAAGGAGATGTAATGACGCTGAATGCAACCCTACTTCATTTTCGAATTTTTAAATTGCAACTTAAAAATAGAGTTAGCTTTTTAAGAAAATAAATTAAACCCTAGTCAAATTTCAGAAACTAATGTTGTAATTTTTTTCTATGATCTCTGATTAGTTCTGAAATACTTTTCTTTGGAGAATTTGTTTTAAAAAATATTAAAATTTTAGAGGTAAAATGTCATTTGAAATAATTTACATGTCACTGTAATTTATATTAATCGCAAAGTTTATATGTAAATAATTGCTGTTCAAAAATAAAAGAATGATAGTGATGAGACTTAGCTGTGATAGTGTTAAATAATGTGGAAATATTTTATATGTATATAATGTGGGTTTTCCTCTGGATTATCTGCTTTAGTAGGTGTTCAGACCTCTGTGACAGACTAAGAGGCCATTCCTTGGGCCAATTTATGATAAGGATACTCCTCTAAAGCAGTCTAACCCCTCGCCTTAAGAATCCTATTGCTTGAAGTTACTTCTACTGAGTTCCATGCTAGTCTAAGGGGACATGTTGGCATGTCAACTATTGTGCTGCTCTGGTAAGGTCAAGTCTCATTGCAGTGAGTTCCTGACTGCAGCAGTCTGTCTTGAGGGAACAGACTTGCCCAGTGGTGGAGTTCTTATCTTTAGGCTCTTACAGTCTTACACTCCTTCTTCCACAAGGGTCCCTGTGTATTTTGATTGGGGGGGGAGGGAAGGAAAGGGACACAGTGGAAGGGAAGGAAAGGAGGGTGGCACAGATCCTTACCTGTTGAATCTGTACAATTAGAAAAAAAATTAATAAAAAATTCTTAGTAGAAATACAAAAATTTTGGTTTATGATTTCTTAAGACCATAGATTATCAGGTATGGCTCTTTCTTTGAGTACTCCATACCCATGGTCCAAATGTCAAACTTCAGATTATTCAAATATTTTTTTTCTATTTTATTTTTTATTTTTTTATACATTTTTTATTATTTCTGCTCATACAAACTTAATAGGTACACCAGTTCCCTCCCTCCCCTCTCCTCCCCCCAAACCCCCTGTACCCCATCCCCTCCCTCCCCATCCCCCAGTGCCTCCCACCCAATTCCCAGAGAGGCCTTTCTTGTGCATGCCTGACTCTCCTCTGGGCCCTCCTCTCCGATGACGTACAAGGACCCAGTGGCATTTCCCTGAACGCTTTCCCGTGTTCCCCCTAAGCATAGGAACACTACTGTGGATGTCAATCCCTTGCCTCCAAGGATCTTGGTGCCTTTAGCAGATGCTAGCCTTTGTGAGGTCAGTAGTGTGTTGGACATTGCACAGGACATGCAAAGTCCTATTATGATTGCTTTGGCCCTAACTAGTGTGGAGAATCTTGCAAATCATTGCTCCTCCCATCCTTTTGCTCTTACAATCTTACTGCCCCCTCTTCCGCAAATGTCTCTGAGCTTCAGGATGGGGAGAGATTAGTCTGGCCTAGTTCTATGTGGTTGATATAGAGACTCTGAAGTTCTGGATTGTGGTTTGTTGATTTTCTTTTGCAGTTTTGCTGCTACTGCAATGCCCTTCACTCCATCCTGATGGGTACTGTATGTGACCCCCTGGTCAGAGACAAAAAGCTGTTAAACTGGAGTCTTGTTCTAATACCAAATTCAAGGGTAGATGTACTAAAAGTAGGAAACCTCAGTGAGGGAGGGGTCAATCACCCATTTGCAAAATGATTACTTTTATCTCCCAGACTATATGCCCTCCCCTTCTGGTGAGATCATACCCCCTCAGTTGTAAATGATCAGGAACAAACGTCTGTGACAGGTGTCACATTACTTACTTGCATTCCTTGATGGAGGCCTATTTTCTCTGCTGTAACATAGTCCCCTCTCTCCTTGTTTCTGGTGTGGCCCTCCAACCCCATCCCTCCTGTTCATAATCCTTGCAATTACTGTATTATATAAGTTTACCTTTGAGTGTCTCAATGTGGGCTGAATGAGTTTGGTACTAGGAGCCACCTATTAGGGACTACATACGGCACTTAATATTCTGGGTTTGGGATACTTCACTTAATATAATTGTTTCTAATGACATCCATTTCCTGGCAAATTCCAGTAATTCATCATTTTTGATGGCTGAGTAGTAGTACTCTATTGTATAGATGTACCACAGTTTCCTTATCCACTCGTCAACTGTTGGACATTTGGGTTGATTCCATGACTTTGCTATTGTAAACAGTGCTGCTATGAACCTGGTCGTGCTTGTGCTATTGAGGTGAAGCTCTGCTGCATGGGGGGTTATATCCAAAAGTGGGATAGCAGGGTCATATGGCATTTCAATCTTTAATTTCCTTAAGAATCTCCAGACAGCTTGCCAGAGTGGCTGTATGAGCCTGCACTCCCACCAGCAATATAGGAGAGTTCCCCTCTCGCCCCATCCTCTCCAGCATTTGTTGTTGTTTGTATTGTGGATTTTTGCCATCCTGACTGGGGTGAGATGATATCTCAGGGAAGTTTTGATTTGCATTTCCCTGATGGCTAAGGGAAGTGGAGCACATTTTAAGATATTTGTTAGACATTTTAATGTCATCCCTGGTAAAATTTCTTTTAAGTTCCAGGGCCCATTTTTTAATTGGGCCATTGGTTTCCTTGAAGTTTAGTTTTCTAAGTTCTTTGTGCACTCTGGACAGTAGAGCTCTATTAGATATGTGGTTAGTGAAAATTTTCTCCCATTCTGTGGGTTGCCTTTGAGTTCATGTTACAATCTCTTTATCTAAACAGAAGCTCTTTAATTTCACAAGATCCCAACTGTTGAGCATTGGTAGCAGTGACTGTGCCATTGGATGTCTGTTTAGGAACTGTTGGCCTAGCCCAATTAGCTCGAGGGAGGTCCCTATCCTTTCAACTATGGTTTTTAAAGTCTCTGGCCTTAAATCAAGGTCCTTGATGCATTTGGAATTAAGTCTTGTACATGGTAACAAGTACGGGTCCAGCTTTAATCTTCTGCATGTGGAGATCCACTTTTGCCAGTACCATTTGTTGAAGATCGTGTTCTTTTTCCATTGGATTCTTTGGGCCCCTTTGTCAAAGATCAAATGGCTGTATTTTTGTGGGCTTATATCTGGGTCTTCAATCCTTATCCATTGATCTGTGTGTCTATTTTGGAGCCAGTACCAGGCTGTTTTTATAACTATGGATTTGTAGTATAGACTAAGGTTTGGTATGGTAATACCTCCAGCAGTGTTTTTGTTACTCAGGATTGTCTTTGCTATCCTGGGTCTTTTGTGCCTCCATATGAATTTTGATATTATTTGGTCAACTTCTTTAAAGAATTGCTTTGGGATTTTAATTGGTATAGCATTGTATTTGTATATTGCCTTTGGTAGGATGGTCATTTTTACGATGTTGATTCTGCCAATCTAGGAACATGGGAGGTCTTTCCACCTTCTGGTGTCTTCCGCCATTTCTTTCTTTTGAGTTTTAAAGTTTTCATTGTAAAGGTCTTTTACCTCCTTGGTTAGGTTTATACCAAGGTATTTCATTTTTTTAGGGGCTATAGTAAATGGGATTGTTTCTCTCAAGGCTTTTTCACTTCTTTCATTCTGGGCATATAGGAAGGCCTCTGATTTTTGCACATTTATTTTGTATCCTGCCACCCTGCTGAACTTCTCCATTAGTTCCGGGAGCTTCCTGGTGGAGTTTTTGGGATCTCAGGTATAAGATCATGTCATCTGCAAATAGGGATAGCTTGACTTCCTACTTGCCGGTTTGAATACCTCTTATGTCCCTTTCTTGTCTTATGGCTTCGGCTAAGACTTCAAATACAATATTGAATAGAAGTGGTGAGAAAGGGCAGCCTTGTCTAGTTCCTGATCAAAGTGGGAATTCTTCCAATTGTTCCCCATTGAGCATAATCCTTGTTGTGGGCTTGTTGTATACAGCTTTTATTATATTGATAATGGTTCCGTCTATTCCTACTGTCTCTAGCGTTTTGATCATAAAAGGCTGTTGGATCTTGTGAAAAGCTTTTTCTGCATCTATCGAGAGTGTCATGTAGTCTTGGACTTTGGACTGGTTTACATGATGAATTACATTTATTGATTCACGTATGTTGAACCAACCTTGTGTGCCGGGTATGAAGCCTACTTGGTCCCTGTGAATGATCTTTTGATATGTTTTTGAATCCGATTTGCTAAGACTTTGTTGAGAATCTTTGCATCTGTGTTCATCAGAGAGATCGGCCTATAGTTTTCTTTTTTAAGTAAATCTTTATTAGGTTTTGGGATTTAAATGATATTAGCTTCATAGAAGGAATTTGGTAGTGTTCCTTCCTTTGCTATTTGATGGAACGTTTTAAGTAGTATTGGTGTTATTAACTCCTTAAATGTCTGGTAGAACTCTGTGCTGAATACATCTGGTCCAGGACATTTTTTGGTGGGAAGATTTGAGATTACTACTTCTATTTCCTTATATGTTATAGGACTATTTAAATAATTTACAACTTCCTGATTCAATTTAGGTAAGTTGTGTTTACTTAAGAATTCATCCTCTCTTTTGTGTTGTCAAACTTCACAGAGTATAAGTTTTTGAAATATGATGTTATAATTCTCTGGATTTCTTGGATATCAGTAGTGATAATTCCATTTTCATTTCTAATTTTGTTAAATTTGGTTTTCTCTCTCTTGCCTTTGGTTAATTTAGCTAGGGGTGTATCAATATTATTGATTTAAGAACCAGCTTTTTGACTGGTTGATTTTTTCTATAATTTTCTTAATCTCGATTTCAGATATTTCTCCCCTGATTTTGCTAATCTCCTCTCTTCTACTACTTTTGGGATCTGATTGTTCTAGTTTCTCTAAAGCCTTAAGCTGCATCGTTAAGTTATTTATTTCTGATGTTTCCATTTTTTTTTGATGAAGGCATTAAGAGCTATGAACTTACCTCTTAGAACAGCTTTCATTGTGTCCCAGAGATTTTGGTAAGTTGTATTTTCATTATAGGTCACTTTCAGGAAATCTTGAATTTCCTTTTTAATTTCTTCTTGAATCCGGTTCTCATTCAGCATCATATTGTTAAGTTTCCAGAAGTTAGTGTATTTTCTGTTGCTTGTTGTGTTGTGGATGTCAAGCTTTAGGCTGTGGTGGCCTGATAGGACACAGGTTAGAATTTCAACTTTTTTGTATATGTGTAGATTCGTTTTGTGGCCCAATATGTAATCTATTTTGGAGAAAGTTCCATGTGCTGCTGAGAAAAATGTGTATTCTTTGGTGCTTGGATGAAAATTTCGATAGAGATCTGTAAGGTCATTTCTTTCAGAGTTTGATTAAGTTCCAAAGTGTCTCTTCTCTGTTAAGCTTTTGACCTGTTGATCTATCCCATGTTGAGAGGGCAGTGTTGAAGTCCCCAAGAATTATGGTTTGGGGGTTGATTTCTTGCTTTAGACGCTATAGGGTTTTCTTAATGAATGTGGAGGGGCCCGTATTGGGTGCATATATGTTCAGTATTGTGAAGTCTTCCTGGTGAATTGCACCTGTGACTAAAATGTAGTATCCATCTGTGTCTCTTATGATTTTCTTTGGTTTGAAGTCCACTTTGTCTGAAAACATAATTGCTACCCCTGTCTGTTTCCTGGTTCCATTAGCTTGCAAGACTTTGGATCAGCCTTTCATTCTTAGGATGTGCCTATGTTTTGTGGTGAGATGAGTTTCCTGAAGGCAGCAGATTATGGTTTTTAATCCAAGTTTGTAATCTCTGTCTCTTAATCGGTGAGTTAATACCATTGACACTTAATGTTATAATGGAGAAATCACTTTTAATTCTGGAGATTTTTTATGTTTACTAGATTTTGTAAGCATGTTGTTTGATATTTAAGTTTTGGTGGTATTATAGTTCCCTTCTGTCCTCCTTGATACGCTTGTTCTTTTCTTCAAGCTTGAGTATTATTTCTAGCAGTTTTTGAAGGCCTGGTTTGGTAGACATGTATCCCTTCAAGTTGTCTTTGTGCTGGAAAGCTTTTCTTTCTCCCTCAATCATGACAGATAGTTTTGCCGGGTATATCAGTCTGGGTTGGCATTTTTGCTCATTTAATACTTGAAGTATGTCTCTCCAAGCTCTTCTTGCTTTTACTGTTTCCATTGAGTAGTCACTTGCTTTTTTCTCTTGAAGCTCTCAGCACCTTTTCTTTGTCTTTTTTTTAAATACATTTTTTATTATTATTTCAGCTCATACAAACTTAATAAGTACACCAGTTCCCTCCCTCCCTCCTCTTCCCCCCGTACCCCCTGCTCCTCCTCCCCTCACCCCTCCCTGCCCATCTCCCAGTGCCTCCCGCCCCAATTCCCAGAGAGTCCTTTCTTGTGCATGCCTGATTTTCCTCTGGGCCCTCCTCTCCGATGACGTACAAGGACCCAGTGGCCTTTCCCTGAACCCTTTCCCGTGGTCCCCTTAGGTATAGGAACACTGCTGTGGCTGCCAATCCCTTGCCTCCAAGGATCTTGGTGCCTTTAGCAGAGTGTTTTGACTATTATATGCTGTGGCAATTTTCTATTTTGGTCATATCTATTTGGAGTGTGAAATGCCTCTTGTATTTGGATAGGCCTCTCATTCTTTAGTTGTGGGAAGTTTTCATTTATGATGAATTGAAATATTTCCTCCGGTGTGGTATTTTGGGATTCTTGTTCTGGTATTCTATGAATGCACATGTTAGGCTTCTTCAGGGTGTCCCATATCTCTTAAATGTTCCTCTCTAGTGTCTTTTTGGTTTTAACAATCTCGTCCAATGAGCTTGTTAATTCTCCCACTTTGTCTTCAAGATCTGAAATTCTATTTTCTGCCTCATTTGTTCTGCTGATAAGACTCTCTGTTGAGTTTTGGGTTGAAGATAATTTGTCTTTTAGTTCAATTTCAAACTCTGCCTGAGACTGTTTTAATTGCTCCATACCTATTTTTTTTCTTGAACTGTTTTTCTCAACTCCTCCAGGTGCCTGTTGTTTTCCTGTTCAAAGTGGTTGATATGGTTGTTTAACTCTTCTCGGATTTCCTCTTTCATAGTATTAATCATGGTAATGATCATACTCTGAAAGTTGTTATGTTGGGTCTGGCTTTCATGGCTATTTTCTGTGGATTTGTTCTGGTCGGAATCCATCATTATGGGATTGATTCTTTCAGTGGGAGATTGGTCTTCTTGGGTTTTGTTTCTCATGGATCTGCACTTTGACTTGGGCGTTGTTGTTTTGTTTTTTAGGACCTTTTAGTTTCTGTGTGTTTTTTACTGAACCGATGTAGTTGGTATTGTTACACTTGCCAGTTATTACTAGTGCTTGCCTTGGATTGGTTATGTTTGTGTATTGTTATTGTTATATCCTAAATGAGGCTACTAGGCTGTTAGTACATCAGTTAAGTCAGATTAAGTAACTAGGGGATGAATATTATATGGTAGTGCACTTTTACGATTTAGTAGTTTGGTGAAAGGTGAGGGAGAGTGGTGTACTCTCTGGAGTTGTATGTTTTTGGGGTGGCTGTATGAGGAAGTTGATCTACAGCATTGATACTAGAAAGGATCAGTAAGGTGAAAAGAAAAAGTTTACTTATCTTTGGGCTGGATGTGATATAATGATTATAGCAGACTCCAGATGTATGGCCTGTGTTCCCTTTGTTCACATATTTAATTCTATTGAATTCTGAGTAGCAGTGTGTCTTCCATGGACCACGTGCGTAGGTCCCCAGTGGGCCAGAGAGGCAGAGGGTCTGATGTTGTGGCAGAATTCTTCACCTGCGACCTGGGGGGGCGGCAGAGGCTCACAGGGGCGGGAGGGCACGAGGGGCTGGGGTCCCAGACCGGGCTCAGGCTAAGCCTGCAGTTGCAGGGGTGCTGGCTGGGCGGCTCCGAGGTTGGGGGCTGGGCTGGGAGGGGCTCTCTCACTTGCTCACTCACCTGGGAGCTTGGCGGGGGTTGGCGCAGAGGGAGGGGCTGGGCTCTGGGGGGCGGGGTCCCGGGGCAAAGCTAGCTGCTGCGCAGGTGCTGGCTGGATGGCTCTAGGGTGGGGGTATTCAAATATTTCTAATTAAGGATATATTAGCTTTAAGCTTCAGATTTTTAAAGACACAAAGTATAAGAATATGCATACAAAAACGCATATGTGTCTGCCTACATCCTAGATTTATGTAAAGATGAAAAAAAAAAAAGAAAAAGAACTTACTTATCAGCTTGAAAATTCAAGAATTACATCCCCTGCCTGCTGTAGAGAACTTTACATAAAAGAGTGAAACAATTTGCCCTGTCACTATCTTGACAGTTTAGTACAAAATGCATTTAAGATTAAGGCTCTGAATTAGCAGATTTAATGCATGAGTTAAATGCTATGTCTACAGTGCAACATTATATAAACAACTGGAATCTTTGACATGTTCCTAGCAGCCGATCATTAGTTGACAAGGATGTTCTGACATAATAGAAACAGGTCAAGTTCCTGTGTTGTTCTTCCATTCAATGAATATATATATATATATGTATATATATATATACATATATATATATATACATACACACACACACATATATGAGCTGTAGATGAACATAAGAGCTTTATTTTATTTGTTATTATAATATGAAATGCTATATTCAGCTATATGTTTGACAAAGTTTGATACTGTCAAGGTCACCTTTGGACTTTCTGAATGTGACTACAGAAGCCATTCTACACAAAAAAATTAAAAGGAAATGTCGAGTACATTCAGAAGACTGAATTCACAGAAATCATCATACTAAATGTCTGATTTTAATTATCAAAATGGTCACTTTTTTCCAGTTTACAAAACAAAAATATAAGTAAAATGAGTAATTGTAATATTCAAAGAGGATAATAGTAATATTTCTCATATGTAAAAAATAAAGTTGAAAGATTCAAACTATTCTTTGTTTTAATTGCCAGCTTCCTTTCCTCATGCTGGCTTAAGTGCTATAGTTTCCACAGAATAGTTCAGTGCTTTCAGTTTTAAGTTGAGCTGAAACTGTTATGCTGATGCTAAGGAATTGCAAAAACAACAAAATATGGTAACTTAAATATTTACTCTTCAAAACATACCAATGAAAACATTTTTGGGAAAACAGTGCAGTTTATTGTAAATTTAGATAAACCATGGATGTGCTACAACAATTTGCTTCTGAAAAATATATTAAATTGTTATGATATAGTAGACTCAAATCTATACCACACAAATGAAAAGATTTGAAAATAGGAGGGGGTCTAGCATGGAAAATGAAGGTTTGCAAGGGGAAAAGGAGAGGCTATGGGATTTGGTACTATGAGGTGAAAATGTTAAAGTCAGTATGTTCATGTATGAAATATTAAAATAAGATAATGGAAAAACCTATTAAGATCATGTGAAATATATGAAAATACATAGTTTTCTTCAACATAAATTTTTATATAGGAAATTCATCTTAAGAAAAGTAAAATTAAGCAAATACACTTATCAACATAAAGGAAAGAACCCATGCCAGAAAGTTGTACTTTGACCTACATGACTACATATCATATACCCTCAACATGTTTACCCACAAACAAATGTGGAGAAAAAATTTAAAAATGGGCCTGGGAACTCAAAAGAAACTTTTCCAGTGATGAAATTGAAATGTTTAACAAATATTTTAAAAAATGCTCCACATCCTTAGCCATTAGGGAAATGCAAATCAAAACCTCCCTGAGATATCATCTCACTCTGGTCAGGATGACAAAAATCCACAATACAAACAACACCAAATGCTGGAGAGGATGTGGAGAGAGGGGAACTCTCCTACATTGCTGGTGAGAATGCGGGCTTATATAACCACTCTGGCGATACGTCTGGTGATTTCTAAAAAAGTTAAAGATTGAAATTCCATATGACCCTGCTATTTCACTTCTGGGAATAATCCCTTATAAAGCAAAAATTCACCTCTATGACACAAGCACAACCATGTTCACAGCAGTACTATTTAAAATACCAAAGTCATGGAATCAACTCAAATGCCCAAAAGTAGACGAGTGGATAAGTAAAATGTGGCACACTTATACAATGGAATATGGCTCAGCTATCAAAAAAGATGAATTAATGAAATTTGCCAGGAAATTGATGGAATTAGAAAAAAATTATATTGAGTGAAGTATCCCAGACACAGAAAATTAAGCATCATATGTACTCCCTAATAGGTAGATCCTAGTACCGAACCCACTTAGTGACACATTCAAAGCTAAATCTCTGTAATACCCACAGTAATTACAAAGATTATAAACAGGAGGGAAAGGAAAGGAGGGCCCCCCAGAAATAAGGAGACAAGGGATCATGCCAAAACAGAGGAAATAAGTCATCATCAAGTATTGCAAGTGAGTAGTGAGACATCTGGTTAGGCTCACTCACTTTCCTTCTTGGTCACTTGCAACTGAGGGGGTTTGATCTCACCAGTCGGGGAAGGCATAGAGTCTGGCAGATAGATGGTAACCACCTGGTAAATGAGAGACTGACTCCCCCTCACTGCAGTCTCCTACTCCTATTCCATCTACCTTTGAATCTACTCTTATAGTAAGACTATATTTAAATAACCTTTTATCTCTAGCTAGGAGGTGACCTCCAATACTAATCAGGATGGAGCCCAGGGCGGTTCAGGAACAGCAAAACTGAAAACAACAACAAACCTGAATTCAGAACATCAGAGACCCTACATTAATCACCTGGAACCAGACCAGTCAAATCTCTCCCTATCCTAAAGCTCAGGGAAATTTGCAGAAGAGGGACCAGTAAGATTGTAAGAGCCTAAAGATGGGGAGACCAACACAAGATACTCCACATAAATTAATGCTGTAGTAGCCACAATAGGACTTTGCATGACCTGCACAATAACTGTCATGTCGATTACCCCCAAAGTCTAGCATGGATCACAAGCACTAGGATCCTTAGAGACCAGTGATTAACAGTCACAATAGTGTTCCCAGACTGAAGGGGAACACAAGAAATGGCTCTGTGCAATGCCACTGATTCCTTGCACCTCATTAAAGTGGACCATGCAGAGAGATGTTTGATTTTCACAGTAAAGGATGCTCCAGGGAATGGGAGGCGGAAGAGTGGGGCACTGGTTGAAAGGGAGGGAGGGGGGTGAAAGAAAGGGAAAAAGGGGCTGGGTGCAAGGGGGACTGGGAAGGGGTGGAAAGAAGGAGGACCTGGGTACTTATTAACTTTGTATGCTTGGGAAAAAAATAAGTAAACATAATAAAAAATGTGGAGAACAACAACAAAAACAATAATGAAATACAATCAAAACATGTAAGTGTGTAAATTGAGAACAATGAGATGAGACTATTGCATCTATCACCTTTTCTTGCTTGATTATGTTTTTAACTTATAAGTGAAAATTATTTATATTTGAAATTAAATGTACAGAGACATTGATTTTGAATTCATGTGTGAAATTTATAATTAAAATTAGATAAATATTTTCTTTTAAAATATTTTGCTAGTATAAACAATTTAAGGATATTTAGAAGTATACATGAATAAGGATCTGTTCTAGCAAATGAGGATCTGTGATTTCATCATGTGCAAATTCATAACAGGAAAAATACTTGTGCATGCTATTTACTCACAAACACACATGCACACTTGAAAATCCACAAATTATATTAGATTGAATTGTGGATGGAAATAACTTACAGTTGCCTTCAAAGTTGAAGCGGACATTAAAGGACAACTTTAGTCCATCCCAGTGCAATTAAAGCAGAAAAAAAGTGCTATAGATAAATGCTAAATTCACAAACTTTAAATTTAAAGTCTTTTAGCAGTCTGAGTGTTAATAAATATATTTTTCAGGTAATGAGCATTGCTTCCAGGTCTATGCCTAATGCATAGTCAAGAAAAAAATATAAATTAGGGAGGATGAGAAAAATAATTCTGAAGCATTTATTTTCTTTGACGAAGCTTCTCTCCAAAATTAAAAGTTTGAAAATGCTGAGGAGCCATCACACATATCTAAACTACTGAATCTTTTAATAGTGAAAGGCTAATAAAACACCTCAGATAGACACTAAATCAATAATTTAACAACCTGATTTTCAAAATGTGTATTATAATCTCTGGAGGGACCAGAAAAAGGTATTGTTTCAGATATGGTTAAACAATATAAAATGAAGAACAGTTTTTAAGGTGTAAACAAAAATAAAAGAGAACAATTTGAATATTTTCAAATCACTAAGTGGGTTTGTGGAAGAATTGTGGTATACTCTTTTGATCATATTGTAAATCTCTTAGTTTGAACCATCTCTGTATCTTCCAATTGATGTTATGTCTGAGTGGACTTCAGGTGGCTTATGTCTGTGCAGAAACCCCCAGGACAATGGGAACAAAGATGCATAGAAAATTTATGTCCAGTGTACTTGATGCTGCATTGTAATTGGCTCCTTATTTATTCTGACCAGAAGATTCTTATCAGATTAGCATCTCAGATATGTACATGAAGAGATATTCTGATTAGTGTGTGTCAATATGTCCTACTGATCATCCATTTTGCCTTACGTATTTGTCAGTCAAATAACCTTGTTCTACATCAGAAAAATCATCTGATAGTGAAGAAACTTCTATTTCTGACTCTAACCTAAGGATAAGAGGCATTAACAACATTTCAATGTTGATATTTTTCCATCAATCACATTAGTGAAAGAGACTCATAATCTCTTGAGAATTATACAGAGGAATTAATTAAATGAGCTGCATATAATAGATTACATCCATTCCATCTTTCCAAGATTCTGGATTCCTTATCCTATGATAAACTTTAAATGTTCAGTATGTCAATGACATTGTTATGACATTATCATTCAAAAATTTTACTCCTAGCTGTGCATTTGAAACTAGAAAAATTCTCCATACCAATACGTTTATGCCAATTCAATCCTCATTGGTCTTACATTTTCAGAATCCATTTTGATGCTTTCTCCAACACTCTTTCCATCACTACTTGATCACATTTTATGATACATTAGAAGTCAGGCTACATATTTCTGGAATAGCCTTCAGCATCTTCATATGGAATATGATGGATTATAATTATAAATATTTATATTAATGTCAAAAAGACCGATCTGATTTTGATCTGAAGATGCTTATTGTCACTGAGTGATACTTATTTGACATAAATATTGAAAGGGAAGTAAAGAAAAACAGAAAATATCCTCAGTTTCATGGATGAGTGGATGAGTCTGTTGACCAGGATAGCAAATTCTGAGAGCTGAGATTCTGAGATTCCTAAAAATTCATACAAAATTCACTAGAGGTTAATTTCTATTATTCACTATCAATAACTTTAATCTGATGCAGAGGTTAGCACTTACTGTGTTTTGGGCTTTGTCTTTTATTTCTCTCCTTTATAAATATATGAAGGATTGATTGTAAAGTTTTCAATATTTTGTATTTTTCAGTGATGTCCTACATTACGCATTACAGCCTTCCAATTACTCTTTCACTCTATCCCAACATCTGTTCTGCATCTATCCCAATCAGTCTTATGATCAAGCAAGCTTTAAACTCATTATTACTGTAATTCTTAAAGTATACACATAAATGGCCCTAATGTATGTTGTGTTTCATGTGTCATCATTGTCTGCCTTAAGGAACTATACATTAAAGTTTTGCTGTGCTGAATTCATCACAATCCCAGATTTTTCATTTCTTCTAAGAAGGAAATCTTTTCCGTTTTTACATGAAAAAATTGATATCAGAATCTGATTTTTAGAATTTATTCCTAGGATTTCAACATAAATTTCTGCAACTTGTGCCATCAATCGGTATGTTTATCACACATCCATGAAAAGAACATTCAATAATAGATGCTTCAGAAAACTGTGACAAATAAGGTGCTTTCAGTCAAGTCCGAAAATTTGAGTTCAATTATTAAGTTCAGTTCATGGAGTCATATGGTGGAATAAATCCCTCAGGAAAGCTTGTTACCCCTACACATCTGTTATGGAAGATACACACAAACACACACACTATAAATAAATAAAATGTAACAATCAAAGCAAGGGCAAAAGAAAAGGTATATTTAAGGAACAAAATGAGAATAGCATTATTTGCATCTTTCTCATTTCCAACTGGCACAATAAATGCCATTTGAGGCAATACCTGGAAGACTGACTCAGTAGTTACATAACTCAAAATAAACATGCAAAAGTACCACTGAAGAGAAAAAATGAAAAGGAATTACAAAATAATATAGCTATTCTGAATATCTATTAAAAGGCAGAAAATTCTGAAATTTTATTTTGGGGGTTAGAGTAATTTGAACATATTATTATATGAAATCATAATATGTAAAAGCTAATTTAGCCCAAATTTGAAAAGTTTATAATTCTTATTTCACTAAGTTAACTCCATTAATTTTAATGCCCACATGAACCAAAGATAAAAGCATTTTTCCAGTATGAAAAGATTTATAGTATATTTTAGTAATACATTTGGATATTTATTGTGAAAGTTTATTATAGATAATATATCTTTGATAGTATCCTCTGTGTACTTGGTCTGATACAATAGATCGCAAGTGCCTACAAACCATTTAATCACTAAGAGTGTACAACAAATGAAGACAGGCATGCATGATCATGAAATTAACCATGAGTGACTATTATTTATTTCCAGTTTGTATCCACATTACTCATTTGAGGTCAAATGAAAACATCAAAATATACAAAGGAAGTTATTATGTGGATCTTAACGTAGTTTTTAACTACTGAGACACAAAGTCTTAAAGTGCTTATAAAAATTTAGATTCTTGCAATACCTTAATATTGGTCCCACCAGCTAAATAAAAAAAATCAGTAAAATTTTCTCAAATATATAATTTCTTGAGTTTGTCAAGTGAGGTATCAGTGGAGTGATAACAGCATTCCAGGCAGTGCTGTTCTGACATGTTATGATGTCTGCCTGACTGGAACATGTTTGAACATGCCAGTTTTTAACTCAGTGCTATCAGATGTTGAGTGTAAGAGTGAATAATCTAGATATCATCAGTTGGCACATGGTTGCCTACAGTGAAGAGTTGCACTCACACTGCTGAGAAGTGCCATCTAAATAATAGGTTCATCTCTTCCATGTAGAAACTTTAATTATGAATTTGATCCCACATTTGAAATGGATTAAAATAAAGTATTTCTTCAAGTGGGGGATTTAGCCTTGAAAATCCTGATGCAGTTACATGGACTTCATTATTCGTGAACAAAGGCTTACTCCATAATCCCTAATTCTCTTCTTAAAATGAAATAAACAAAACTAGAAAACCTTAAAATAACTCTTCGACAAATCCTCATCATTGTACTGGAATGCACATACCACTGCTAGAGTCTGCAGGTTCTTGGCGTTTATTTGCTCTTTTGTCCCACCCAAGAGTTTAGGTGTTTTGTTTTAAAAACCTAATATACTTCATTTGATATGATTTCATAACTTTGATGCATTTAGAGGACTAGTCTCCCTAAAAGTACATAATTTTTAATTACTGTTTAAAACAGAGTTAGAGAAGTTCATTGGAAATATCTTTCTGAAGAAAGATCATTATTCAAAGCAAAATTTTTTTTAGTATTAAGCAAATTCCAATTCCTCCTTATTGCAATCTGCAATATTTAAAAAAAATATGTGATGTTTCCACATGGTTTATCAAAAGTATGTGAACCAAGGCATACATGCTACCTGTGAATATAAATAATTAAATTTTTATTTTGAGTGATACATTTTCATTCTTTAATGTAAGCATGATTTATACATAACCAAACAATTGAAATAATTGAGAAACACTGCAATATATTTATTAAATAAACACATCAGATAATTAATTATTCAGATCAAATATAAATTCATATGAAAAATTAAGGAAAGTCACGAAAAAACCTTAGTTTCTGGTCCTATGATGACGACTGCTTGTCAGAAAGCTCACAATATTGTTCTTTTAGCATCATTTATTAATTACATTATCTATTCTTATCATTGGCATAGTTTAATTGATACTTTAATTTTTAGTATTATTATATACATGTTGTTTAGCAATCATTATTTTACTGAATTAACATACTCATTTTTGATTTTATAAGATCATATTAAGACCTTAGTTAACTTTCTATATATTTAGAAAATGAAACTAAATTTAATTTTACACAATTACATATATATAAAGTCAATCCTTTTTCAAGTATATCATGAATAATTTGAAACAATTTTCTAGGATTTTTACAATGATTAATTTGCATGTTTATATTATATGTTATATAATTTTCTCAAAGTAGTGTAAGTTTTAAACTACATAAGCATAATCATTGAATGGAATTTTTCCCAATAATATAAAGCATTCTAGATATTTAATAAAAGTTGTAAGCACTGTTGTTTTTTAATGTTTTAAACTTCCAATGTTTTTAAATCCAACCTTCCATTGTGTAGGCAATTTTGTTACAGCAAAGCTAACTTAAGTGTAGTTAGAGATATGGTAAATGAATCCCTGAAGAAAGCATGATTCAATTTCATGCATGAGTGTTTATATTAAACTTAACTTATTACACAAAGATAGGTCTTCAACATAGTTCTGATGTTTTAAAAAAGCAATAACACTAATCTGTGATAAGCATACAAAAAAAATGTCCACCCCATCATTGTCTTTTTGGTGATATGAACAGTATTTTGAATATACAAGTGGTATTTCTTTTTTATTATTTTCATTAAAGTTCTGAAGTAAATGCTTTTACAGGATTTTCCATTTCCGATAGCTCTATACTATAATAAAATTTGATTGTACCCTTTTTCGTCACAGAGTAAACATTTTTATTTCCATGCAGTCCCATTTTTTTATGAGCATTTACTTGTAATTCCTTATCCTTGAGTCAATTTTAAAAAAACATGTACTGTGAGATTATTTATTTTGCATATTTTTAATATTCCAGTTTACTTCTTGAACTTGAAAGACATTTCTGAAGTTTTCAAGTTGCTATACAGATATAATTAATCTGTTCTATCAAAAGTTAGATTAATGTGAAGAACAGATCCCTCTTTTTTGTTCCTTGAGAGAGGGCAAAAGGAACATGTCTGCTTTTATTTCTTTATAAACATATTCAGTGGATACAACATTGAGAAAGCTTTCCTGACGGACGTTGAGTTTGTGTGGTGATATATCCTCAACTTTGCTTAACATAATAATGAAGAAACCTTAACTTTAGCCACTAACCATTGCACTGCTTTAAAATATTTTCATTTATTTCTCCACATCTCCTCTTAAACATGCATGAAGTGTTACCTTAGTATGCACTGGCTGGATGGCCATTTTATATTCTATGTATTAGCTAACAAAAGACAATAATTTGTCTTGTTTTCTAAATTTTAAGCTTCCAGTTTATGAAAATTTGCATAAATTTATTTCTTTTTTACTGTTTTTATGTTATCTTTTAATCTTTTTCATTTCTATATGAAAAAATGCATGTTTACTGAAATTTTACCATTTTTCTTTGTATTTTTTTATTGATAGCTCTGGTAATGAAATGTTGAAACTTAGTGTTTTAGCATGCTGCTTGTCACCGAATTATCTGTTACCTTTGAGTTTGAACACAATTCTAAAGAAAAGGCATTACACAAATGAAGAAATATGTTATTTTATATTCAAAGCCTAAGAATATAATGATTGATTCATGTGAACCAATCTTAACTGAAACATTTCCAGAATAAATTATGATTTATCAAATACTACATAATTTTTAATTTTAAAATACAAAATATGAGTTAAAGTACATATTAAACATTTAATGTAATAAGAATTTTGAAGTAATTCAATAATTTGATTTGTGAAAATTTGTATATGTATATATATATATGTACATTTGTATATATGTATGTGATATGGATATCAACTTAAAATTTCAAAATTATTAAATATTTAAAATGTATTTAAAAAATACCTTCCTCTTACACATTATTGTTGATTAGAACACTGGGACCTGTTGGAAATCTTTACCTTATGTAACAGCCTTTTCAAACTGTATTTAGAACATGAAACCGTTAAACAGAGCCAGGGTTGGGAATTTTTTCCACAAAAATATGAATCTATAACTATTTCAATAGCTAATATAAGAAATCATACATGAAAATTTTAAATTTTGAATATTCCAGCTAATTACTAACATGATCTTTAGACATGTGAATACATATATAATGTGGGGGTCTCCGGGGATCGCAGCTCCGGTGGGTCGTCCACAAGGGGGATCCGGGTAAAGGTGAGTGCGCTGTCTGCCCGCTCCCAGCCCTCCTTCCTGAGGACACTCAGACATGACAAGGAGTCTAGTCAAGCAGGAACTCATGTATTGCAAGTCTGTAGTCATCTTATAAAGGTAAAACCCCAATGGGAATTCCAGGGTGGGGAAACAGGCAACCAATCATCTTTAAGGTCAAGCTAGCACACAGGCTGTATGAAGCAAAATTTCTTTAAAATATCCTGAGCTATTCCCTCCTGACTTCCTCCATCCTGAGCTGTTCAACCTGAGCTGTTCAACACATCCTGAGCCGCCCCCTCCTGACTTCCCCCAGGTGGTCAAAACATCCTGAGCTGCCCTCTAGACTTCCTCCATCAAATCTTGTCTAACCTTGCCAGATTATTGAGGTCACCTAGACTGAGGCCCCCCATAACATAAATTAAGTTTTAAATGAATATATAATCAAATATTATTTCCATTCCTGTGTAATTCCACCCATCAAATATTTTATCAAGTGTATATTAAGTACTAGTCACAGTCATGCATTTTGTGAACTTTCTCCATCCTGAGTAGAATGTGGTGATTGCAGGAATTAACTACAGTAGTCAAGTCAACCTACTTGTGACTCATTTCCCCTGAAGTAACCATTGAAAAGCATTCTTTCAATCCCCACCCTTCACTGCCTTATTTTTCTATCAACTCCTTATCAACATCTGAAGACCATAAAAGATTGATAACCCCCTTTTTCTTGCACTTTCCAGAATTCTTTCTAATTTTTCATTCTCTCAAATACACCAACTTCTGTCTGTGGCTTTTGGCAGATTTCCTTCCATTATGGTTCTAAGACAGCTATCTCCCTGTTTTCTTACACTTCAAACTATTTTTTCTGTTCTATGGTCATGTGAAATTCATATATTGTTTTAGAATCTGTCTTCTCCTCCCACTTCCACTGTATTTAACATTAGTGATGATGGGTATTTTAATGAGCTATTGAAATGGATATTTGAAAATTTAAGTAAGTCTGTATAAAATAAAATTCATAAATATCAAAATCACTGTTACGTCACATATTTATAGTGGTGCTTTATTGATGGAAATTATGATTTTAATCTTGGTTTAGTGCAATTGTATTTCTCTAGAGAATGTTTTTAGTTAGAGAAAAATTTAGATTTGATGATAATTTTCTTCCAGTACTTGTCTTAATATTTCTAACCACTAAATATTTTATCAAAAACATACTATAAAGGATAAAAAGAAACCTTTTTTTCTTATGAGAAGCCATGAGATAAATGAGCAAATCCTTTGTATCAAGATTATTTGTTTTCCATATAAATGCCTTATTCACAGCAATCTTAACTGTTAACACAGAATATTAGCATATGTGGAATATAATTTAAAGAGAACCTTTCACTATTGTAATGAAACATAGAAGGGAGATCTATATACTCACCTGGCAGTGATTCTCTAGGCTAAGTTTGGCTCCTGAACATGCATGTGAGGAGAGATTGTCTTCCCTGCATGCATCTGCATGCATAACTGAGATGGGAAGACCTACCCATAGTATGTGGGAAGCTTCCCTAAACAGCAGTTCTATAATGTGTGAAAATTAGGAGAAAATAGCAAAGGCAAGAGTGTGATGTGAGCAGCTGCTTCAATCTGCTGCTGTCACTCGTCTTCAGTGAAGGACAAGGACCTGTAGCTTTGAGCCCTGAAACTCTTCCACCTCTCAAAGGTGAAGCAATGAGTAATGAAACAAAAACAGACATGAGAATATTGCTGTGATGAAGGTGACCATGTGACTTTCGAACTTTTGGAAAGGTATTGAGGGAGAAATGTTGAATTGTTTCATAGTTTGGATTAGAAAAGTCATTGGATGATACAAGCAGATATTAATGGGCTGTTTTATTGTTAACTCAGAAGATATTTATAATGAAAGAGGTGAAGAAAGGAACTTTACATCTCTCAAAATATAATTGGTGGAGTCTGTGAATTCCTGGAATGATCTCATGACTACGTTTCTATGTCGGATTGAAAGTGTGTGGCTATTTATAATTGTGTCAGGTTTTTTAAAATTAATATTTCTTTTTCCATGAATTGTAAGATTTTTCTTCTCAGGCCAAATTATGAATTGATCTAAACCTTTTGCTCTGTTTTATACTTTTATTCCTCAGCATAAACACAGCTATAAAATAGAGCAGATGCTGAGCAGGAGGCTCCTAAATTTTGTCAGTTGTATTTATTGATCTTTCACCTTTACCTTTACTTTAAAGTCAACCTCCCATGGAGCTGTAAGACACAAGAAAAATGAAACAAACTCTTAGATAGAATTTAAGATGAGTCAACAACCCCATTACAAATACAGTTTTGTTCCTGTCTGAAAACTCCTGAGTACAGTTGTTAATCAAAATATTTTTTCAGAGTTCTGTTCTGAACTGCTATGAGAAGCCCTCAAAGAGCTCTACATATTGTGCTGTGGCTTTTGTTGCCAACATCTCCAAATTCTTCAAAAAAATCTTCCCACAAATGTCATCCATTACAAAGCTAAATTATAAGCAATTATACCTACTCCTATTAACAATTTTTGATTATTAGTTTTGTCTTTCTCACTATTAATACAATAACTGCCAAAAATTAGTTAAAGAAAGAAAGTCTTGGGCTCATAAATTTCTGTGGTTCTGTAATGGTGGGAAGGAGGCAGTAAACAAATGCAGTTCATGTCTTCCTAACCCAAGAGTGCAGAAATTAGAACCCCTTTTTTTTTGGTCTATGATTCCCAGACTCTTGTGAACAGTAATCACATTCACAAGTTCTCCCCCTCAGGTAATCCTCTCTGGTAAGAAAAATCACCTTAACCAATCTCCTTGGTAATTACCAATTTGGTCAAATTAGGAATAAAGTTTAACCCCTTTTTACAAATTTTAATCATTATAAATCTTCTTTTTCCTATATTTTAATGGGGACTTAGCTGATAAAATGTGTGAAAACCATCTCCTTTTCATTTGGTGAATATATTTATAAAATAGTAAAGTGAAAACAAGGAGAAAATCAGAAACATATAAATATCTGGGAGAGATGCACATTGTTCTATGTCACTGTCAATGATGATGAAAATGATATTATCTAGTTAGATTCATAAGTGAATCTAATAAACTTTTGATCAAGACTGATTGCAAAGATAATTCAAAAACTGTAATTTGAAGTCTATAATTGCAATTAATAGATGAATTAAGCTTCAGGAAGTAAGCTGTCAAAATTAATAGAAGTAATCAGAAATTTGATTTCAGAAATGTTAACCTCTTGAGTATATGAATATAGGAATGGTCAAGTAGCTTCTTTCCTAGAGAAATTCTCCAAACAACTGTCAGATGTGTTTCTGAAAGGGAATATTCTCCCACATTTGTTTATCATAAATAGAATTCTTAATGGTTTCTAGACATGTAACTTGAAATATTACCTATCATGAATTCATATATTATTTGATTTTTTGTATAATAGTTCACTGTACCTTTTTATAACTACCACAATTAAAAATTCAGGAGCAAAGACAAAGCAAAATTCATAAATTTCAGTCTCAGTTTCTGAATTTCACTCAAAAGTGTCATGCAATTGAAGTTAAATTTACATAAATTACAAAATCATCTGTCAGTAGGAGAGATTCATGACATGCCTATTAGTGATGGCACCTCCTCTGAAATGAAGTTTGCAAACCATTCTCCTCACCCCTGATTGCAGTAGCTTCAACTTGTATCAGCATTTGATGTAGTGTGACAGGTTGTTGAAGAAAATAAAATAAGGAAATAAATGCAGCATGTTTTCACTGTCTTCCATGTGAAATAAGAAGCCTCCCTCCCCCCTCCAAAAGAACCACGTCGGACTATCATTCCTTTTTGCTTCTATTTGAGCTTTCTTGAGATCTGAGATAACTTGGGCTGGTCCTAGTGACATTCCTCTGTTTTCAAAAAGAAGCTACTCACTTGTCATGGGCCAAAAAACAAGACTTGAACACAAAATGTCTTTCATTGAAGTTGTAATATTCCTTACATAATGCCTGTTGGAACAACAATGTGATATTTATCATAGCTAAAGTGTTGTACTGTTTGTTATGTCAAACACTGCAGTACTTGTCATAACTATCAATTCCTCTAAATAATCTACCTTGAAGAGAATAAAATATAATTTCTTGTGCATTAATCACAATAGGCAATTTAGTTATTATTATGTAAATGATGAAACATAGTTCACTTCGGTTCTGAGGGTTTGATTTGGCAACACTGATGAAGAGAAATATGCAAAGTTGAATTCAGAAGCCCCAGATCATAGGAAAGCATGATTATCACAGAGTCGAAGAGTATGGAAACAGGGCATTAACTCATTTTTGACTAAGTCAAGAAGGCAAGATATAGAGCTAATCTTGTTTAACATCCAAATGTCAGGTTGATGTCAAAGAAAATGAAATGAAATCAAATCATAGAAATATGTAAGTTTTAGAGTAAAATCCAAGCAGATAAAAATATTTATAAATCTTATATTAAAAGGAAACTCATAGATTATAAGATACCTGGAACATTATTTTATGATGCCTATAAAGTGCCACATTGCTCTTTCCCTGCCTGCCCAGGATGCACGCAGTCCAGTCGGGACTCACAGTGACCTAGGCAGCCCACTGGACCCAGCTCCTCCCACCAGCCAGCTGGAGCAGGAGCTGCTCCAGGCCAAATACTTCAGTTCAGTAAAAAACCCACAGAAATTGAAAGAAGGTCTTAAGAGTTAAAATGACAATGCCCAAGTCAAAGTGCAAATCCATGAGAAACAACACCCAAGTAAACAAATCTCCCACTGAAGGAATTAATCCCATAATGATAGACTCCAACCAAAACAAACCCATGGAAAATAGCCAAGAAAGCCCGACCCAGGATAACGACTTTCAAAACATGATCATTGCCATGTTCAATACTAAAAGAGGAAATCCGGGAGGAATTAAATAAGCACATCAATCACTTGGAAGAGGAACACAACAGACACTTGGAGGAGTTGAGAAAGATAGTTCAAGAAACAAAAACAGGCACAGAGCAGTTAAAACAGACTCAAGCAGAGTTTAAAAGTGAACTAAAAGACAAGCAATCTTCAACCCAGAACACAAAAGAGAGTCTTATCAGAACTAAGCAGAAAATAGAATTTTGGACCTTGAAGAAAAAGTGGGCATATTAATCATCTCAATGGAAGAGGTTGTTAAAGCCAAAAGATACTTGAGACAAATATTCAAGAGTTATGGGACACCCTGAAGAAGCCTAACATGCGTATTCATGGAATACCAGAGCAAGAATCCCAAAATACCACACCTAAGGAAATTTTTCAAACTATCATCAAGGAAAACTTTCCTCATCTAAAAAAAGAGAGGCCCATCCATATACAAGAGGCATTCTGCACCCCAAATAGATATGACCAAAATGGAAATTCGCCACTGCAAATAATAGTTAAAATACTCCATGTTCAAGATAAAGAAAAGGTGCTGAGAGCTTCAAGGGAAAAAAAATACAAGTCACTGTTAAAGGTAAACCTATTAAAATAACAAATGACATCTCAATAGAAACAGTAAAAGCAAGAAGAGCTTGGACAGACTTACTTCAAGTACCGAATGAGCAAAAATGTCAACCCAGGCTGACATATCCTGCAAAACTATACATCATGATCGAGGGAGAAAGAAAAATTTTCCAGCACATAGACAACTTGAAGGGATACATGTCCACCAAAGCAGGCCTTCAAAAAAATGCTAGAAATGATACTCAAGCTAGAAGAAAAAAACAGGCAGAACATAAGGGAAGTATAATACCACCAAAACCTAAAAGCAAAACAATACACTTACAAAAGCCACTAAACATAATAAATGTCTGTAATTAAAAATAGTTCCTCCATTATAACGTTAAATGTTAATGGAATTAACTCACCTAGCAAGAGACACAGATTACACACTTGGATTAAAAATCACAATCCATCAATCTGCTGCCTGCAGGAAACCCATCTCACCGCAAAAGATAGGCACATCCTAAAAATAAAAGGCTGGTCAAAAATTCTGCAAGCTAATGGAACCAGAAAACAGGCAGGGGTAGCCATTATGTTGTTGGACAAAGTGGACGTCAAACAAAAAAAAAATCATAAGACACACAGATGGATCTACATTTTAGTCACAGGTACAATTCACCAGGAAGACGTCAAAATACTGAACATATATGAACCCAATACGGGCTCTCCCATGTCCATTAAGCAAACACTACAAAGTTTAAGGCGAGAAACCAATCTCATAAAGATAATTCTTAGGGATTTCAACACTGCATTCTCGACATGGGATAGATCAACAGGTAAAAAACTTAACAGAGACACTTTGGAGCTTAATCCAACCTTTATTGAAATGGGCCCTACAGATCTCTATCGAACTTTTCAACCACGCACCAAAGAATACACATTTTTCTCAGCAGCACACGGAACTTTCTCCAAAATAGATCACATATTGGGCCACAAAACGAATCTCCAATATGTAGGAATGTTGAAATTCTAGCCTGGACCTTATCACCACGGCTTAAAGCTTGTCATCACAACACAACAAGCAACAGAAAATACATTAACTCCTGGAAACTTAACAGTATGATGCTGAAGGAGAATTGGATTCAGGAAGAAATTAAAAAGGAAATTCAAGATTTCCTGAAAGTGAACGATAATGAAAATACAACTTACTAACAGGTAAGTTCATAGCTCTTAATGCCTACATCAAAAAAAATGGAAACATCAGAAATAAATAACTTAACAATGCAGCTTAAAGCTTTAGAGACAGTAGAGCAATCGGATTCCAAAAGCAGTAGAAGAGAGGAGATTAGAACAATAAGGGGAGAAATATCCAAAATCAAGATTAGGAAACGATATAGAAAATCAACCAGTCTAAAACCAGTTTTTTTTTTTAAAAATCAATAAGATTGATACACCCCTAGCTAAATTAACAAAAAACAAGTGAGAGAAAGCCCAAATTAACAAAATTAGAAATGAAAATGGAATTATCACTACTGATACCCAAGAAATCCAGAGAATTATAACATCATATTTCAAAAACTTATACTCTGTGAAGTTTGACAACACAAAAGAGATGGATAAATTCCTAAGTAAACACAACTTACCTAAATTGAATCAGGAAGTTGTGAATTATTTAAAATAGTCCTATAACATATGAGGAAATCAAGGAAGTAATTTCAAATCTTCCCACCAAAAAATGTCCTGGACCAGATGTATTCAGCATAGTTCTACCAGATATTTAAGGAGCTAATAACACCAATACTCCTTAAACTGTTCCATCAAATAGCAAAGGAAGGAACACTACCTAATTCCTTCTATGAAGCTAATATCATCTTAACCCAAAACCTAGTAAAGATACACTTAAAAAAGAAAACTATAGGCCAATCTCTCTGATGAACACAGATGCAAAGATTCTCAACAAAGTCTTAGCAAATAAGATTCAAAAACATATCAAAAAGATCATCCACGGGGATCAAGTAGGCTTTATTCCAGGCACACAAGGTTGATTCAACATAGGCAAATCAATAAATGTGATTCACAGTATAAACCAGTCCAAAGTTCAAGACCACATATTAACTCTCATACATGCAGAAGAAGCTTTTGACAAGATCCAACAGCCCTTTATGATCAAACACAAGAGAAGATTGGAATGGAAAGAACTTTTATCAGTATAATAAGAGCTGTCTACAACAAGCCAACAGCAAGAATTATACTTAATGGGGAAAAACTTGAAGCATTCCCGCTTCTATCAGGAACTAGACAAGGCTGTCCACTCTCACTACTTTTATTCAATATTGTACTTCAAGTCTAAGTTGAAGCCATAAGACAAGAAAGGGACATAAAAGTTATTCAAAGGAAGAAGTCAAGTTATCTCTATTTGCAGATGACATGATCTTATACCTGAGTGATCCCAAAATTTCCACCAGGAAGCTCCTGGAACTAATACAGAAGTTCAGCAGGGCGGCCGGATACAAAATAAATGTACAAAAATCAGTGGCCTTCCTATATGCCCCGAATGAAAGACGTGAAAAAGCCCTGAGAGAAACAATCCCATTTATTATAGCTCCTAAAAAAATGAAATACCTTGGTATAAACCTAACCAAGGAAGCAAGTGACCTTTATAATGAAAACTTTAAAACCCTAAAGAAAGAAATTGTAGAAGACACCAGAAAGTGGAAAGACCTCCCATGTTCCTGGATTGGCAGAATCAACATCATAAAAATGACTTACCAAAGGCAATATACAGATTCAATGATGTACCAATCCAATTCCCAAAGCAATTCTTTAAAGAAGTTTACCAAACAATCTCAAAATTCATATGGAGGCACAAAAGACCCAGGATAGCAAAGACAATCCTGAATAACAAAAATACGGCTGGAGGTATCACCATACGAAACCTTAGTCTATACTACAAGTCCATAGTTGTAAACACAGCCTGGTATTGGCTCCAATACCAGGACACACAGATCAATGGATAAGGGCTGAAGACCCAGATATAAGCCCACACAACTACAGCCATTTGATCTTTGACAAAGGGGCCCAAAAAATCCAATGGAAAAAGAACAGTATCTTCAACAAATGGTGCTGGCAAAACTGGATATCCACATGCAGAAGATTAAAACTGGACCCGTACTTGTCACCATGTACAAGAATTAATTCCAAATGGATCAAGAACCTCGAGATAAGGCCCATTATAAAATCCATAGATGAAAGGGTAGGGTATCCCTCGAGCTGATTGTGCTAGGCCAACAGTTCTTAAAGGGATATCCAATAGCACAGTCACTACAATGAACACTCAACAGATAGAATCTTGTAAAATTAAAGAGCTTCTGTTCAGATAAAGAGATTGTAACTCGAGCACAAAGGCAACCCACAGAGTGGGAAAAAATCTTCACTAACCACATATCTGATAGAGCTTTATCATCCAGAGTACACAAAGAACTTAGAAATCTAAACACAAAGAAACAAATGGGCCAATTAAAAAAAAATGGGCCTTGGAAGTTAAAAGAAACTTTACCAAGGATGAAATTAAAATGTCTAAAAAATATCTTCAAAAATGCTCCACATCCTTAGCTATCAGGGAAATGCAAATCAAAACTTCCCTTAGATATCATCTCACTCCTGTCAGGATGGCAAAATTCCACAGTACAAACAATACCAAGTGCTGGAGAGGATGTGGAGAGAATGGAACGCTCCTACATTGCTGGTGGGAATGCAGGCTCATACAACCACTCTGGCGAGCCATCTGGGATTCCTTAAAGAAGTTAAAGATTGAAATGCCATATGACCCTGCTATTCCACTTTTGGGAATAACCCCCCATACAGCAAAAATTCACCTCAGTAGCACAAGCATGACCATGTTCATAACAGCACTGTTTACAATAGCAAAGTCATGGAATCAGCCCAAATGTCCAACAGTTGATGAGTGGATAAGGAAATTGTGGTACATTTATACAATGGAATACTACTCAGCCATCAAAAATGATGAATTAATGCAATTTGTCAGGAAATGGATGTTAAGTTTGTATGAACAGAAATTTTAAAAAAAAGCTTTTAGTATCAAAAACAAACCAAAAACCAAAAAACTTAGTTCTTTTTAGGAAAATGCAAAAAAAAAAAGTGCCACATTACATACATTATATCTAGCAAAGTTTAAAAAGAAATACCACGCACCAACCCATTTCCTCATTATCATTTCTGATGTAGAAGTACTGAATATAAAATATGCAAGAACTATATTCATAGAATGTATACATGTATACATATTTTATGCATTTACATAAAATAAAAAAGTTTGTATTTAGCATATCATGCTGCAGTATAATAAATGCAACATATGAAGATATCAGTAGTATTTTTAATGAACTTGTCAAAATGTGATTTTGTGACTCATAAACAAAAGGAAAAGTGTGATATTTAGAACAGATAACATAAAATGATTCTGAATAATATTGATGACTTTATAGAAATATGTGAAAAGAATTCTGAAAGGGAGATGATTTAATGGCTCTATTATTGCTGCTCTGATAGTACCCCTGAAATGGAGTCAGGCTGAATGCCCATTAAAAATGAAGGTTAAGGACTATGGAACATACACACAATAAAATTTTGTTCAACAGTGATTAAAAAGGAAAACATTGGTTATGTAGAAAAGTGAATGGAACTGGAAATATCTATGTTAAAGAAAACAAATCAGACTCAGAAAGATAATTAACTCATATTTTCTATCATAAACAAAATCAAGATTTAAACCTGGGTGTGTGTGAATGCAAGGGTGGTGTTTATTTGTTTAAATGCTAGCATATGTTGTCTGCATGCAATGACACTGTAAGGGAGAGAAGCATCGCCTTTTAATGGAGGATGCATAAGGAAAAGGAATGGAATACATGTGCTGTGAAAGTAGGAGGGAGTTATTAATTAGTGGAAGAGATAAGATCCATTGGCCAGGAGAAGGCAAAGAGGGAAGAGAAATGAATAATAACAAATTATAAGACCAACTGTACATGAAAAATAAGATGAAACCCAGTATCTTATTTATAAACCACAAATATATTCTACAAGTTTTAAATGCATCCTACAAGTGGTGAAGAATTAGAATTCATATTGCAATGTGATGGCACATGCCAGTAATAAAATAAGCAACATGTGGTAGGCAGGGAATGGAGAATTGCAAATTTTATGTCAACATGGTCTTCACAGGGAAATCCTGTATCAAAGAAAAAAACACAAAGAACAAATACAGCTATTTAGAATAGATAATAAAATTATAAAGATACTTTTCAATTATATATAGTAAAGAATATAGAAATGAAATAAGTAATATTAAAATAAGCTGAGCTTAATAAATACCAATGAACCTATACCAGCATATGTATCCTCACATTGTCTTTATCAGTTTTTATATATTAATTTTATTGTTTAACTTAGTGAATTTTGCACTGCATACCTTGCTTTTGTGTTTATTATTTACACCATTCTGAGAAAGTATAAATTCTATTATAAAATTTAATTTCAACACAATATTGCTTGGACTTGCAATTGCAACCATTATAAAAATATGTGTCATTGGATGCATGATACAATGGTGAAAATAGACATTCTAGAATAAGGATAAGCAGAAGTTGGTTAAATTGTATTATCATATAGCACTTTTAAAAGTAAAAAAAATTCTATTCTTAATTCATTTCACAAAATAAGTTTTCATTGAAATAAGGGATATGCAGCTCAACTTCAATAACTTTGTAAATTGGGAAAGTTGGACAGATATCCAATTATTTAAATAAAATATTTAAAATAATTTCCCAAAATTTAAAATTATGTTACAGTCTCTTAAGATGCTGAACACATTGGCTTTGAAAAATTTTACATTTGTATATTCATTTATTTAAAAAACTGATGAGTCAAATCAGTCTTTACAAGATTACATAATAATAGAAATACTAATGTTCATTTGTAAAGTTTGTTAGTATGGTTTATGGTTAACACTGGCTTTTGTATTCCACTGAAGTAGATCCTTTGGAAGGGAATGTTGCCTGGTGATGCAATAGTAACCTCAATGAAGAAATCCTTTAGGAAATTAGACCATTTGCTACGTTGGAATATTTCATTTTGATACGCAGTCAGAACCATATTTGCAAATAAGTTTTATTGTTATTCAAAAACAATGTAGATAGTGTAAAATATGAATATATTTAAGTTTTAAGAAATCAAAAAAGAGATTTAAGTGTTGATAAGATATCTCTTTCTCTTTTTCTTTCTTACACACACACACACACACACACACACACACACACACACACCACCACCATGTGCACAGACACCCATATGTACATCTTCCTTGCTGATTTCTCTGAATTTTTTTCTTCATTTTCCTTTGTTTTCTGTATACTCACTATGCTTGGATCATGAACCACTTGACCAGTTCCAGAGTTATCAAGTCTCTTAAGAGGAATGTCTATTAGCTAATTCAGCTCATCCTTTTGCTGATCACTTTTGCTATAATTGTGTGAATTTCTAACAGGCACTTCTTACTAATTGTAAATAAAATTTGATGTTGGTCATCACTTTTTGAAGATAACGAAATCATGCAAAATACAAATGTGCATATGATGGCTGTCATATTTAGTGTCAACTTGACAGTTGATGAGTTTTGGAGCGCTGGGCACATTTGTGGAGAAATAGTGGTTTGGGTTAAGCCCAAAGCAAATGTGAAGGAGATTGTCTGGCTGACAGGGGAAGACCCAGGTGGGTGAGATAAGCCCTGGAATAAAACACACAGAGCTGGTTGGGAAAGTCAGCCTCCTTGTGTACCTTGGGCCAGACATACTGGTCTGGCAAGTAAAGATCATCCCTCTCTTGATCGTTACATAGAGATGGTGTGGCCAGTTCCCTCATCCTGGTGTTGGTGCATGCTCTGCCATCAAGCTGGACCACAGACTGTAACTGGACTCTCAGTAAGAAAATAAACCCCTTGTTCCCTTAAGCTATTTCGTGATCATTTATCAGCAATCATGCAGATGAACTGCAACAATGGCTGTAAATACAATGGTATATAATCACTGACAAAATTTTAGGAAATTGAATAATACCAATCAATGGTTAAATATTCCTAAAAGCACATTTTGCCCAGCTACTAAAAATCTATTTTAACTAGTGAATTACAAAAATATATAAATTGAGATCAATAGATACACTATTACGATAACTGACAACTTAAACCAGAATGTTACATGATGAATAATATAAAAATATAAAACCATCATCTCTAATAATCGAAATGTAGGAAAGATTTTAATATATTTGCATGACTATACGGAAAAACTTTTTTTGTAAATATGACAATCAGTAGCTGGACCATCTTTATCAGTGAAAAAGGAAATACAGGATGTTAACCAAATCTCTCACTCAAAATGCACACTAATTTTGATCATGTTATCATTCTGTCTCTAATTCTGTTTTTCTCTCTTTTCTTTCTCTCTCTCTCTCTCTGTTATTTGATTTAAAATAAAAAAGTAAATTGAACAGAAAGGACAAGATATTAAATAACTGCTGCTGGAAAAAATTACTGAGAATCCATTAGAAAAAATGTGTCTGGCTCGTGAACATTATGGTAGGTAGCATTACTAGTAGCATTTTTGGATACTATTTGCTTTTTGTCGAGTAAATTGTCTAGTCTAATGTAAATATAGTGAAAATTATTACCAAAAGAAGATTCACATGTTCTTTACTAAGACATAGCTCAGAAAGAAAGCACATTTTTGGGCTGATTTAAATATTGGTAATAGGGGGCTGGAGAAGTGGCTCAGGGGTTAAGCCTCTGCCTTGCAGGCAGAAGGTCCCGAGTTCAGATCCTAGACCCCACGTATAGACGCCAGGTAGAAGCGAGGGCGCCCACATTTCGGGTCCTGGTAGGGCGGAGCCTGTGAATCCCGGGGCAGAGTAAACAAGGAGGAGGTGGAGATGGTCCATGGTGGTTCCAGAATTCGTCTGTGGTTCTACACACACACATGCGCACACACACATACTCACACAACTGAATAAATAATTAAGAAAAAAATAAATGTTAGTAATAAAATATCACCACTTCTTTAAAAACTATCTATATATTTTTATTTTTTAAATTAACACAGCATTGAGTTTAACTATGGTATTTCAAACAAAATTTCTGTCTACTAACAGGACTTCCATTATTTTCATTTTATTTTTTACATTTTTATTTTTATTTATATTACAAAAGAATTTATGGATTTTCATCATCCACTACCCCCATACCATCTAATCTACTCCTACCTACAGCCAGTTTCCCTGCTTCACCAATGTCCCCCTTCATCAACTGTGTCCTGTCTAAGATGCATGCACTGGGTAGTTTCTGGATATCAGTCAGGGCACAGAGTACCCACTGGTGGGTAAACTGTGGAGTATAGAGTCCCCCTTCTCTCTATTGTCCAGAACTATCACCACATAGTTTCTCAGTTTAGCATATTAACTGATGTTATTAATAGAACATAAGAAGACAGAAAAACAATGATAAGAGAAGAATAAGAGATAAGGCAAGGGAATAAATTAACAACAAAGATATAAAACATATCCAAACAGGAACTATCCACTATAGAAATCCATCTAAAAATAAAATCAATATACCCTACACGTGAGTAAACAGAGAGAGGAAGAAGAGAGAAGAGAAATGTCCTGAGATGCTACTGCTTATTATCTAAATGAATTAGATAGAATTCATTTTAAAGAAAGCGATACCTCCTAAATATGTGGTGGAAAGAGAGACCTCAAAGGATCCCCAAAACAAAACAACCATTACCTTTGATATTGATTTCCTTCCAGAACTTAATACTAAGAGCTCATTGCTGAAGACACCACACATAATGAGCATGGCACATGGGGAAAAAGAAAAGCTGGTATGGAAGAGGGATGTTTCCTCCTTGCTGGCTAAGCCCAGAGAGCCAGAAGACATGATCCAGGTGTCCAGAGAGACTGTGCAACAATGTTCTTGGCTGTGTATACTGCAAACTACAATAACAACTCTGTCAAGAGGAGTCCAGTAGTGCAATGAGTGGATTGTGAGGAATAGCATAATCAATTGCTACCTGACTTCCACTGGGACCCATTTCACCAAGGCAAATGAACAGAGAGACCATAAGCTTTGGGCCAGAACAAGCTGCTTAGTGTCCACTACAAATACTTGATGAAATGGTACAAACTAAACATTTACTGCACCCGTAATAACAAAGATACTTGTTCAATGCAGAGAAACACAATTGGCCAAAGTATAAATGTAAAAGGAACTATAGATAACCTGACACCTATCAGGACATGTAAACCACCCCATGCCCAGGCTCAGTGACCATGCAGAAGACAGGGTAAGAATGTAAGAAAGGAAAGACTGGGAGAAATAATGTCAATCCGTTCATCTCAAGGCTGCCATATTCAAAGATATAATGTCTGGTTCCAATGGACCTCCACAATAGCTGCCAGTGCTTTCTTGTACCTTCAGTTACATTAATATCTTTCCAGTGTATTCCATACTGTTCATTCTCACAGAGATGTTTTTGGGCCCTGACGGTTCAGTTAAGAGGTATCACAGAAGAGAAAATATAAATACTGAGTGGATTGGTACAAGAATTTTATTAATTTCTAGAGTTTGATAATCTTTATTAAGAAAAAATATTTGGTTCACTTTTGGAGCATATTTGTATGTTCCTTGCTATTTTTTATATTCAAGTTTTTCATTTACATATTATCTTCCTATAACTTTCTTCCTTATTCTTTGAGATTTTATAAATAAATACAATGAATTTTTGTCATTTTTCACATCTTGAACATTATCATCCTTTTCAGTTACATATGTTCTCCTTTCTAACAAGTCTTCTTCCTATTTTCACTGTGTGTGTGCATGTGTGGGTGAGTGTGTGTGTGTTTCACTGGGCTTCATCTAGGATGTCTGCACTGATAAGTATCTGTGTATTTTCTGGGGCATTGTTGTAGTTTGCCTGTATGGTTGTTGATAATTGACCATCAAATGGCTTAAGGGAACAAGGGGTTATTTTCTTACAATTGTCCAGTTAAAGTCTGACCAGCTTGATAGGGAGAGTATGCACCAACACAAGGCCGAGGGAATTGGCCACACCATCACCACATAACAGCTGAGAGAAGGATGATGTTTACTTGCCAGACCAGCATGTTTGGCTAAATATACACAAGCATGCAGACTCACTCTACCAGCTCTCTGTATTTTATTCCAAGGCCTAATCCCACCCACCTGGGCTTTCCCTATCAGCCAGCCTCCTGCAGGTTTGCTCTGGGCTTAACCCAACGACTAATTCCCCACAAATGTGCCCAGAGCTCAAACCCTCAACTGTCAAGTTGACACTAGTGCCTAACTATGACAGGCGTGATGATTGCTTATCGGTGGGTGAATCACTGAGGGAATTGGACCCCCATCTCTTGTCTAGATTAAACATTAAATAATCTCTCAGGGAGGTACAATGTCCTGATAAAGACGTGAGTTTAACCACATAAACAAATGTCTGCACAATACCATGCATTTGTTAACCTCAGTTACTGGACCTCAGTGTCTAATCACCACAGTACTTGGCAAGTTGTAGATAAATGAAAGATACTATTTCAAAAACAAGACTAATAACATCTGTGGTATCTTCTAGTTGTCTCTAGCCTGTAAATGCAATTGCCTGTCTATCCAATCACATGTATTTTACTTTGTGTACACACATGAGCATACACACACAGACACATACACATATGCACATGCACACTGAACACATAAAATATTTCTATACTTTTGGAGCCCCATAATATGTTTCTATACATGGAATGTTCAAGTCAGTGTAATCAAACTTCTCATCAAATGTTTATGCTAGTAAGAAAGAGTGTTCAAAATATGAACTTTAAAACAGTTGGAACATCCTAAAATATGCATAATTTATGAATTACTCATCTCCTATGTTTACAAGATAATGCTGAAATTTTTGAATTGAAGCATATCCAGACTACTTATACATTTCTGTCTTCTTGAAAATGACTTATGTGTTGTGATGATAATATGTAAAAATAGATTTAAGCATAGGACACAAGAAAATACACAATTTTTCTCACATAATATAAATCATACTTTAATAGTAATATCAAGAATAAGTAAGGAATTCATATTGATAGCTTTAGCATATTTTGAAAGGTGTTTGTTTCATAAAGTAAAGTTTAACTTTCAATGTGGTTAGAGTTCAAACAAATTAATTTGTAATTTGAGATTCAGAATCCAACCTTTCAAAATGAGCATCTCATAACTGAACTGCATTTATTTCCATTAGTTTTTTAACTGTTTATTAATAATACTCCTAAACTCTATGAAACACAACTAAACTGGAAATGCATTATTAAAATTATGCAAAAAATCATACCTCAGATTTTTTCTCATACTGTTAGATTTCCCACAGAATATTTTTGAATTTTCTTAGCATTGAAAAAATATCAACATTTATTTAGTATTTTCTTTTTTAAAAAAAAAATCTTATGCATGCCTGAGTAAGAGAAGAAAGAGAAAATATGTGTGTGTGTGAAAAGGCACATGAGTGGATTTAGAAAGACAGATTTAGGAAGTCAGTTTGCTCCTTCAACAGGTGGGTTGCTTGTGGATCAAGCATGTCCATGTTCATAGAAGCACTGTTTACAATAGCAAAGTCATGGAATCAACCCAAATGCCCAACAGTTGATGAGTGGATAAGGAAAATGTGGTCATTTATACAATGGAATATCTCTCATCCATCAAAAATGATGAATTAATGAAATTTGCTGGGAAATGGATAGAATAAAAAATATATTGACTGAAGTATCCCAGACACAGAAAATTAAACGCCATATGTACTCCCCAATAGGTAGGCTCCTGGTACCAAACCCACTTAGTGACATACTCAAAGATAAATCTCTGTAATAGCTACAGTAATTGCAAAGATTATAGACAGGAGGAAAAGGGAAGGAAGGCCCCCAGAAACAAGGAGAGAAAGGATCATGCTACAGCAGAGAAAATAGGCCACCCTCAAGTACTGCAAGTAAGTAATGAGACATCTGATTAAGCTCACTCACTTTCCTTCCTGGTCACGTGCAACTGATGGGGTATGATCTTACCAGAGAAGGAGGGCAAAGAGTCTAGCAGATAGAAGGTAACCATCCTGCAAATGGACGACTGACCCTCCCCTCACCGTGGTCTCCTACTCTTACTCCATATACATTTGAATCTACTCTTATGATAAGACTTTATTTTAATATCCTTTTATCTCTGGCTAGGAGGTGACATCCAATACCCATCAGGAGGGAGCCAAGGACAGTGCAGGAACAGCAAAAGTGGAAGAAATAAAAACATAATTCAAAGCATCAGAGACCCTATATTAATTACCACGAACCAGGCCAGTCTAATCTCTCCCAAAGCTCAGGGAAATTCATGGAATAGGGGGTAGTAAGATTGTAAGAGCCTAAAAATGGGGTGGAGCAATGATATGCATGATACTGCACACAGGTTAGGGTGGAAGTAATCATAATAAGCACTTTGCATGACCTGTGCAATCACCAACATATCATTGACCCACCAAAGGCTAGCATGGATTACAGGCACTAGGATCCTTAGAGGCAAGGAATTAACAGCCACAATAGTGTTCCTATACTATAGGGGAACAAAACAAAGGAGCTCTAGGCAATGCTACTGAGTCCTTACATCTCATCAGAAGAGTAGGACCCAGAGGAAAGTTTGACATACACACTAAAGGATGCTCCAGGAATGGGGGGGAGGGAACACTGGGAGAAAGAGAGGGAGGAGGGAAAGGAAAAGGAAAAAGGGGGAGGGAGCAAAGGGATTCAGGGAGGGGTGGAGGGAAGGAGGGGAATGGGGTACTAATCAACTTTGTATGAGTGGAAGAAATAAAATAAATAAATAAATAAAAAAACTATTTACCCACCAAAAAAAAAAAAAAAAAGGTGGCTCTTGGGGTTAGCTCCCCGGCCTCATAGGCTAAGTATATTCTTGAGCAGCACCATAGGAAGATCCTTTTTTTATAAAAAAGGGAGGGATGACTACTTTAAAAAATATTTTTCCCAGTGCATTAAATAAAAATGGCATATATTAATGGACAAATATGCAATTCACAATACTGAATACTGAAGGAACTGCAAAAAGAAAAAAAAGCTAAGTCTTTTTCAATTTCCTTATGACGAAAGTATCCAAAATAAAAATTACAATATATTTTCTTCTAGCCTTTTTAAAATAAGCAATACATAATTACTCCCCTACTTGCAATAGTAGAACATCTGACTCTAGTCTGTTATTTATATGCTGATCAGCCTTCTTCATCCTTTATTCTTCTTTCCTTGGATTCTGATAACAATATTCTACCTCTTTCTTTTAAGATATCATTTTTTAGATATTCTTTATAAGTGAAATCCTGTGGTACTAATACTTTTAAGGTTCATTTAATTTAATAATATTATCTCATCTTTCATGTTTGCTGTGGCAAGTGGCCCATTTCATTGTTTCAAGACTAAAGTGATTTTTCTAAATATGTGGCATGTTTTATTTGGACATTCATAGTTTAAAGGAAAGTAAGCTTGTTTTAATTTCATGGCTATTGTGAATAATGTTGCAAAGAATCTGAGAACATAAATGTTCTCCACATGCTGAACTGATTTCCTTTGAATGTATATACCCAGTAATTAGCATGTGAGACCATATGGAAACAGTCTTTTTATTTTTTTAGAAATCACCACACTGTTTTCAGTAATGCCAGCATCAATTTATTTTCCCACCGTGAATGTGCAAGTATTATTTTTTTTCTCCTTATTCACATTGACATAGTTTGTCCTTGACTTATCAGTGTGGTTTTCCTGACAGATAAATACAAGCAGAACTCTTTCAGTTAATTTAGCATGATGAATACATACCATTCCTTTTTTTCCTAAATTTTTGTATATTTACTCAATAAGAATATAACTGCCAGGGCTCTGCAATGACTGATGATTAAAGATTTTGCTACATAAGGCAAAGGGTCTGTATCCCTATATACCACCAACCCCCCCACACACACTGCCAGTATTCTACTCTCTGAAAGAAAATGACCCTGAGAATAAAGAGTACAATCTGTACAGTCAAACTAGCCATTTTGATGAGTTATAGGTTCAAAGACATCCTCAGAGCAGTAAGTGAAAAGAACAGCTGAGGATGATGCTGATATTACCAGTGGGCACCATGCACCCCCCCATACACATCATAAATGACTGGCCCACCCACCCAAAAATGTATTAACATGGAAACAATTACAGATGAAAACAATATTACTACTAAGACCTCATTTTGCTGACAGGATACTTACTAGGTATTTCAAAAAGCAAACTAGAAAAATTGGGGGCTAAAGAGGCAGCTCAGGGGTTAAGCCTCTGCCTAGCAAACAAAAGGAGCTGAATTTGAATCCCAGACCCCGTGCTAAAAAGCTTGATGGAAGTGGCAACAGTCTGAACTTCAGGCTCTAAAAGGTGAAGCTTGGGGAATTTCAGAGCAAAGCCAAGAGGAGGTGGAACAATTGAGTATAATACCTGAAACCACTGATGGCCTTCCACATACACACAAAGAATATACACAAAGAACACTTAATTATGGCTTTTAATGATGATATTTTTCTTCTTGTTTCATTTTCATTATTAAAGTACATACATGAAGCTTAATGTCTATGAAAATTAAATAAAGCTTCCTTTTTGGAGAATATTACACAAAATCATTTCAGAGAAAAATGCCATTTGCATTATCACTTCTAACAAATAGAAGCCAATTTAATCTAGCTAAATTAAAGCTTCTATAGACTGCCTTTCCTGGTTTGAAACTCTGAAGCTGACTAAGCAAAAAGACGAGTTCAGATCCCTAGTTAATTCACAAAAAATGCTGGAAGGCAGAGGCAGGGAGACCAGAGCAAAGCAATAAAGCAGATAGAGCAATCCAGAATGATACCTTCTGTCATCTTTGGACTCCACAAATATATATACTCAAGTGCTCTCTGGTACACACACATGCATACACACAACACACACAACAAAATATTTTTGACTTCTTTATGTGTTGTTGCTTTTGAAGTTGGCGATTACCAAATGAAAAATGAAAAAATTCTCTAAAACAGTTCATTTTTGAGAAAAAAATTTTCAGGTTTTCCTATTCAAAATCGCCTATGAGTAAAGGGTAACTGATTCCTTTTTCTTTTTTTTTCTTTTTGTTGTTTTTTGAGACATATATTATGTGGCTGAAGCTGGCATCAAACATGATATGTAGCTTCTTACCTTCTTGTCCTATTCTTGAAATGGAAAGAACTATAAGAATGTGTCACCAAATCTGGTTGACTTCGGTTCAAATCAAAGACCTTTTTATACTAGGCCAGCATTCAACCAATGAAGTATAATGCTCAGCACAGTAACATTTGTTTTCCATTGTATTTTATTTAAAGTGGCACTAACATCCACACCCTCAAATATGTGTAAATATATTTGTGACCTATTCTGTCATATACCAGCTTATAACTTGGTAGTTTGGTCATATGGTAATTCGACTTTTAGGTTATTTTTAGGAACCTACACATTAAAATGCATGTTGATGAGAATATTTTATCTCTCTCTCTTTATCTCTCCCTCTCTCTCAGAGAGAGAGAGAGAGAAAGGAAAAGAGAGAGAGTACAAATGAAGACAAAATTCTTATAAATCATGTTCACCATTTTCATACAAAACAACAAAATACAATGATGGTCTAAGACCAGGAATCATGAGCAAATGATAATATTTTGTACATCATTTTTCAACTTCATCCACTGTATAACTTTTTGAAATGTGAAAGGTGTGAGACTCAGACTCTGTTCTTTATCTCAAGGAAGAGATATTAAGGAGCTTTGGGAGCAAAACTCGAGAGACATTCATCATTTAAGCTGGGAAATTCTGGTGACATAGTGTCTTGATGGATTTTCAGAACATCACACCCTACTTGATGGTTGCTATAGCAGAAAGTCACCTTCTCAAAGGTTATGTTTGTATTGAACAGAATAAATACTTCTGAGAATAATAGCCTATTTTCCATTGTTCAGAAGCTTTTTATAAGAGTAATATGTAAGAAAATAACAGATTCATTACATACATGTATAAAAATATCAACAAATATAAAATTTAAAATATTAAACCAACAAAAATAATAAAAAGAAACACAAGCAAAACAAATAAATAGATACACATGGCTATAAACTCATGTAATTAGATACAATTTTATTTTTTTAAAATATTCAGTCAGGTAGAGAATCATTAATTTATCAACCAATTGCTTGACAAATAATTACTCTCTATCTGGACTTTAATATAGTCATAGATACAATTTTCTTAACTGACTGTCATGGTTCGAATGTGCGCTATTCTTGACAGACTCATGTGTTTAATCAGGTCTGTTGTTAAAGTTTTCTACCTGAGAGTGAGTACTGCTTCATAGTACTATAAAGAATACGATAATACTGATCAAACTGTACAAGTAACTTATTTATCACTTATCATATTCACTATATACACATACATATACAAAGCATTCTCTCACAAACATGCACACATCTTGGTACCTAAATTAAAATGCAAAACATAATGTAACTATTAAAATGTACAGGAGAGAGCATATAGTTTCAACACATGTTAAATAGCTTGTTTTTATTGAGAAAATGTGTCTAATACTGGTGGGTTAAGCAAGTCATCCTCTGGTAGATAAAACATTCATTATTAATATTCTTTTCTGAATGCCTGAAACTGAGAAGTTTAAAGTACTTTTTGGAATTATGTAATTTTCCTCAGAGTTTAAGGCCATAAAAGTTATAAAATTAAAGCAGTTTTTTTTATTTCTGCTCATACAAACTTAATAGGTAGACCAGTTCCCTCCCTCCCTCCTCCTCCCCCCGAACCCCCTGTACCCCAACCCCTCCCTCCCCATCCTCCAGGGCCTCCCCTCAATCCCCAGAGAGTCCTTTCTTGTGCATGCCTGACTCTCCACTGGGTCCTCCTCTCCGATGACGTATAAGGACGCAGTGGCATTTCCCTGAACCCTTTTTCGTGTTCCCCTTAAGCATAGGAACACTACTGTGGCTGTCAATCCCTTGCCTCCAAGGATCTTGGTGCCTTTAACAGATGCTAGACTTTGTTAGGGCAATAGTGCATTGGACATTGCGCAGGGCATGCAAAGTCCTATTATGATTGCTTTGGCCCTAACTAGTTTTGAGAATCTTGCAAATCGTTGCTCCTCCCATCCTTTTGCTCTTACAATCTTACCGCCCCCTCTTCCGCAAATGTCCCTGAGCTTCAGGATGGGGAGAGATTAGGCTGGCCTAGTTCTTTTTAAAATAAAGTATTTGCATATACGCCCCCTTTGTAGCGATGAATTTCATAGTGACACTTTCAGAAATATATACCATGTACTTTTCCATCCTTCACACACTAAATTGCCTACTTGGTTTCTCTTATTATGCCTTCTACTCTCCTTCATTCATTCAAATAACCTCTTTTCTTAGTAAGATTTTCTTCACTCATATATTTTCTGCAAAAGAAATCATTCCAGTCTTGTGTATGACCCAATAAATGCCATATTTATCTGTACATATGCCATATACTTTTATTGGGACATCACTTGATAAACAACTAAGCTGACTCCATAATTTGGCTCTTTGTGAATACTGCTTATAAAGTAGATTTGCAAGTGTTTCTTGTTTGAAACTGACTTAACAGTTCAGTCACATGACACTTCCAATTTTTACTTATTTTGAAGAATTTCCATACTGATTTCCATATAGGTCAGTAGGCCTTTCAATCACACAGGCATTTTATAGGATTTCCTTTCCCCCACATTCTCAAAGGCATTTATTGACATTATGTTCTTAATAGCTTCTCTGAATTTAATGACATGAATTTTCAATGTTCCAATTTGCATTTCTCTGCTGGGTAAATATGTAAAACTTGTTCCAAGTTTATTGATTTATGGTGCTTTATCTTTCCAAAAATGTTTTTCACTTCATTATTCTGTTTACTAATCGTTTTTTCTGTCTGAAATTTACTTTGTTGAATTCATGATATATTTTAGATATTGGTCTTCTGTCACATATATAGCTATCAAATATATTATTCTGTTCTCTTCATTCTGCTAATGGTTTCCTTGGCTGAGCAGAAATCTTTTGATTTTGTGCAGTTCCATTATGAAGTTTTTGGGTTTATTTCCTGAACTACCAGCTACCTTTTCCTGAGTACTGACTTATTTCTAAAGTTTGAAATGTTTCCCCCATGTTCTCTTTTAACAGACACAGAGTTTTGATTCTTATATTCAGGTATGTAATACACTTGGAAATTATTTCTGTAGAGGATGAGAGAGGGAAATTTCAACCTTAACCGTTCTGTGCATGAAACTTCAGTTTCTCATCACTATTTGTTTTAAAGGCTGTCCTTTTTCTAAATAACATTATTTCAAAAGCAGTATGACTACAGCCAAACTTTACTTTTGGATGTTATATACTATAAATACAACTATAAATATACATGCAGCTTCATGTTATTACTATGCTGTATTTTGTAACATAATTGTAATCTAACATGATATCAGGTGTGGTGACAGCTGCAATATGCTCAAGATGTACACATATTTGCAATTAATAGTAATCAGCATTTTCTGAAGTGGTAAATAATATATATATATATATATATATATATATATATATATACACACATCCCTATCTCCTCTCTTACTGTGAAGTCCAGAAAATATTTTATTATATTTTTATATATTGTATTAATCATACATGCTCAATAGGCACCCCCTTCTTCTCCCTCCCCTCTCTCTTTCCCGTTGTCCCCCTTTGCAGTCTGCCACACTTCCCACCCCTTTTCTTCTCACCCCTTTTCCTTCCCTCCTCTCTTGGTGCTTCCTGCTTTCTTCCTCCGATTTTGCAGAGGATCTGTTTATGTGGGTGCTGAATTTCCCTCTGAGTTGTCTGCACTAGTGAGGGTTCAGGACTCAGTGGCGTAGCTTGGGGCCCTTTCTTGGGCTGCCTGCTACTGTGGGAACTCTCTTATAACTGTTTAACGCCTATGCCTCTAAGGATCCTACTGTCTGAAGCCTTTTCCCCTGTGATCTGTACTAGATTTTGGGGGTCACTGACATGTCAGCCATTGGGCAAGTCAGACAAGGTCGAATCACGTTGTAGCTATATTCTAGCTGCTGCAGCCTTGATTTGTGTGGAGTATCTTGCATATAGCTGGCCTCCCCATCTTTAAGCTTTTATAATCTTGCTGCCTCCTTTTCTGCAAAGTTTCCTGAGCTTTAGGATGGGGAGATATTTGGCTAGTCTGGTTCCAGGTCACTTTTGCTGTTCTTGCACTGTCCTTGGCTGCATCCTGCTTGGTTGTCAAGGTCATCTCCCTAACCAAAGACAAAAGACTGCTTAAACAAAGATCTTAATATAACAAGAGACTCAAAGGTAGATGGAAGAATAGTAATAGGACAAAGCAGTGAGAGGGGTCAGTTCCCGTTTTCCAGTTGGTTACCTTCTGCCAGTCCAGATACCCTCCCCGACTGGGGAGATGAAACCTGTTCAGCCTCAAGTGAACAGGAAGGGAAGTAAGAGTGAGCTGCAACAGATGTATCGCTACATGCATGCAATATATGATCATGGCCTAATTTCTCTATTGAAGTGTGTTCTTTTGTCTCTTTTGAGGTGTGAATTCCAGAAATTTAAGCTACACATGATTGCACTTGCCTGTAATACTAGTGCTGAAGCAGAATGTCCATGAGTTTCCATATAAAGTTTCAACCTTCCCTGGAGTAAATAACGTATTTAAAAATAAATAAATGCAAAAATAAATATTAAATAAAAATATTATATGTTAGTATTTCATATAAGGAAAAAAATCATGAATCTTATGAGAACTTGGACACAGAACATAGTCCTGAGACATAATATTGTAGTGGACTATGGTAGTGGAAAGGGTAGGTAGGCAGTTAATGAGTGCATCCTTTGGATCAGAACAAAAAAGGTAAAAGCTTTTGGAGTTCAATTCAAGGTGCAGCAGGGTGGGTAGAAACTGAGTAGCTCAAGTCAGTGGGTGGCAGTGAGGAGGAGCAAGGTGTCACCATTTCGGGGAAAGACTCGTTTAATGACAGTATGTGTCTTTGGCTATGACTTTCCAAAGAGAGCAGTGCAAATTGGCGGTATTAATCTAGTAATCATGATCTTCTGTGCATGCAATTACTAGTTACACGGTCTCTATTATATAAATAAGGCCATGCAAATAAAGCCATTCTGACTGATAAAATTCAGTTTTGGCTAGAGGTTCAGCTCTTATGGTTAAACCTGAAGCTCTGTCCTGACATCAGGTTACAGCCCTGCATACATAGCAGTTTAGGGCAAGTTTGTGAAAATTCTCTGGTAGATAACTGCTTCCTTGTGTGCTCTCTTATAATGAATGGCTCCAATAGTTATTACAGTTTTCTGAAAAATTGTTTTTTCAGAAAAAAAAATCATACCATGAATATCTCAGCTGCCTAGAAATGTTTCTTCAAAGTCCCTCAGGCAGGAGAGTGATGTATTACATGGAAAGTAATATTTCTGAACTAATCAATTCAGTGAAAACACAAGTGAGTCCACTGAAAGATATTCAAGAAACAAGTGATCAAGTAATGAGGATGTGTCTGCTCACCCACCTAAAGATCGCAAACACCTAGAAATTGCCTTTGATTTCTCATTTTGTCTCCCAGTGTAACTAACAGCAGAAAGCAAGCTGGGCGTGTCTACCTTCCTTTCGTATCTGTCCCCTTTAGTGCAGGTCACTGATTTACCTTGGGAAGCTAATCTACTCAATAGGTGTCTATCCAAGAAGCAGTCATATCTGGCTAATCTCATTCTCTTTCATGGCTGAAAGCACAAAGATAAAGTAATTGAGGTATCTGACTGTCAGCATTTTACCTTACAGCTTCCAGTGAATGTACTAAACCTACAGAGTCACCTTGAATTTCAGAAAGACCGTGTCCTGGAACAGAGGACTTCCCAGGCAAGGGCAATTATCACTGATGGGTTATCTCCTAATTGTTTTATGGGAACCGGATTGCTCAGGTGATAAGGATTTTATTAAGCCAACTTGTAGAACCACATCTTAGCAGCAGGTAAGTCATAACAAGAACATCTTGACCAAGACAGGTAACTATTCATTTCTCTTGCCTCCTTACCCAGTTTTCCCTCTCCTTAAGACTGAATCTCACAGTTAAACCACATGAAGAAATTTTTGTTACTGCTTAGGGGTCTATAAGTGGATTTGCTTTCTCCTCTAATTTGAAGAATTAATGGAAGGAGAATCAAAATATTTACAAAGCACAGTTCTATTTTTCAGAGGGTAGTCAAGAAGCAAGGAGCATAGGAGGGACTCCACACTGGAAGACTGGATTCTATGAATCAGATCTTATCCCAGTGGATATGGAGTCTTTGTTTAGGGATTCATAGAGGCTTGCCACCCCACCTTTCTTCCTTAATTTGACATACAGAAATAGATATACTTGGTCAATGAGTTTATGACCTGGAAAGTTTGTAGGTGTGTGTTGACAGAGGTCCCACCGGTAGGAACCTATCCTCAGTACTCTGGTCTCCAGTGAAGAAGGACCTGGAAATGACCCACTGAAATCACTGTCTTGGGAATATGCAAGACCCCATCCAGGCTCCCCTCCCATGGGAATTTGTGAGGTCTCACCTAAGATTTCATTTCGCTCCATCTGCTTAACCAGGGGTTATAGCTATCTCTATACTAGCTTCCTTTTATACAATGAGTTCATATTCAAATGTGTGCATTGATTAAATTTAATTATTGCATGAGAAAACGTGGCCTGACCTTAGAAGGGCTACTAGTGCCCAACATCTCACTGAAATAAAGTTAACAAACTCTTTTATATGTGTGTGTGTGTATATATATATGTATATATACTTATAAAATTGTAATTAATATATACATTAAATTTTTAAAAATATTGCTTTTTGGTAGCTTATTTGTGGGTACATAAGAAAGTAGGTTTCATAATTATGAAATGAAATTTTGGCTTAAATAGAAATTGCTTCCATTCTTAGATGTATTTCTTTTTTCAGTTTTACATGAACATGTAAGACAAAAAATTGCATTTTTAAGGTATATGGGCTGAATATATTTATTCTGAAAATAATCTTCATAATGAGGCCAATTAATGCATGATCTTTTTCACATAGTTGCTATATTTTATAAAAATAACTGACATGAGGGGCTGGAGAGGTGGCTCAGGGGTTAAGCCTCTGCCTTGCAGGCAGAAGGTGCTGAGTTCTGATCCTAGACCCCATGTCTAGGGCGGCCTAAATTTCTGGTCCTGGTAGGGCTGAGCCTGTGAATCCCAGGGCAGAGTAAACAAGGAGGATGTGGAGGCGTCCATGGTGATTCCCAAGTTTGTCCATGGTTCTACACACACACACACACACACACACACACACACACACACGCACGCACGCATACACACACGCATACACACATAAATAATAAATAATAAAAAAATAACTGACATGAAAAGTCTTTGCTAGTTTCTATTATAAGATTCTTAATATTTTTCTTGGTCCTATATACACTAAGGCTACTCAGGCTTCAATGCTACAACTTACAAAAGCAAATTAAATTATTAAAATTATGCTATGTTAGATTCTAATGACAGCTGCAGGCTGTTTGGAACACAGCTATGAAGAATCAGTGGTTGGAACAGCCCCCTGAACAAGTGCGCAGGTACTTGGAAAACCTAGTCCACAGTGGGTGATGCTTTCCAGTGGTGGACCAGATAATATGAAATGCAAGGAGGAGGGACTTACTCTCCCTGTATCCTGGGTCAACTTGCCTTGAAGTCCACTCTTCGAGCATTGTTGCCTTCTTAGAGAGTCTTTGTCACCTTCTTTGTTGCTGTTGCGGTACTGACTCTGTCCTTGGCTGATTCAGAGCTCAGTTCTTTCAACCTCATCGCTCTTCCCTGCTGCCTTCCGAGGCTGCTCTTGTAAGCCTTGCCACTGTTCCCTGTTCATTGCTGACATCGGATCCCAACTGATCTTCAAGCTTCCAGTCAGATGGGACTTGAGATCTTCTTGGGATCCTTTGGCTTTCTGAGACATTCTGGTGAAGAATGAAACAACTATGCTAGAGACTCTGTTCTTCCAGAAAATCCTGACTAATACACATAATAAAATTGCAATGGAGTCAAAGCTAAAATCTTCACATGTATCATTTCCTTCAGAAGAAAGTCAACCCAATACAGCATGTACTGCAGGAATGGAATATGGAGTCTGCCAACATAGAACTGAGACAGGAGTTCAGGAGCAAAAGTGTCTGGCTGGGAGAACACTCTTGTCAGCCCAAACCCCATGAGGAGGCACTGGTGACTGTGTGTGACATGAGAGTAAAATTATCTTCTTTTCTGGCATTTTAGAGTGGATGAGTGAAGAACACAGTGCATGACTTAAAAGCTAATTTTCATTTGCAAGTGTAATTTTCAGCAGAATTGCTTCTACTGCAAAAGCAAATACCAAATGTAAAAAAAAAAAAACAAAAAAAAAACAATGAAGCTCGTAAAATGCATCCTCAAATCCAAAGCAAACCATGTTTTTATTATGAAAGCCACAGTCTGTATTCAGATGATACTCGAAACTCAGTTTAAATATTTTTCTCATGGGTCACGAAACCAGAAATATGGTAAACAACACAAACACTAGTGAAGCAGTAATTGTTTGTGAGAAATTCATCACACTAACCTCATAGTTTGGACTTTACAGAAACATCACTGCTAAAACCTCACAAAATTCTATGGTAAAACAGTAAAATACAAAAGTAAGGAGATACTCAAACTTCTCTCCATAAATTAGTCATACAGAAAAAATAATATGAAGCACAAAGATAATAAACACTTGTTCTCACTCTTGTTACCTACCAAAATCATACTCTACCACTACTTCTTCCCTCTTACAGTTCTATTAATTTTCTTTTTTTAAAATTTTTTATTATTATTATTATTTATTCAACTGTGCGCATGTGCGTGTGTGTGTGTGTGTGTGTCTGTCTGTGTGTGTGTGTGTGTCTGCGTATGTGTATGTGTAGAACCACAGACGAATCGCGAACCACCATGGACGCCTCCACCTCCTTCTGCCCTGGGATTCACAGGCTCCGCCCTACCAGGACCAGAAGCGCAGGCTGCCCCCGCTTCCGCCTGGCGTCTATACGTGGGATCTGGGATCCGAACTCAGGACCTTCCACCTGCAAGGCGGAGGCTTAACCCCTGAGCCACCTCTCCAGCCCCTAATTTTCTTTTTTATGAGACAAAATAAAAAAAGTTTTTAAAACTAATATTGACTCATTGAAAGGGGGAAGGATTAGGGATTTCTTCAGATTATTTTTACTCAAAAAACTTAGAATGAAAGTAGAATGGAAGGAAATTTTGTGGGGAAAATATAGAGAATGAAAATTGGGGTGAAAACATGTCTTCTCTCAAGGTGAATCTCTGCATGTGTATTTTCCATAGCTTCCCAGAAAGGAGGAACTGAAAATATCTAATTCTAGACAAATCATATTGAATGTGTTGATGATAGAAAGAATAAATATCATGATTATAAGTATGCCCATGATGATAAGTTTGCCCTTTGATACTTATAAAAACATGATGGGCATGCAGAATTACAAACTAATAAAAGAAGTTTTGCAGGAAAATCTCATTGAGGATTAAGGAATAAAAAAGCAGTGACTTTAAATGAGATAATAGCATTCAATTTAGGAAAATATTCAGTTTATGAAACCAATGATTCTTATAAGATCTTAAAATGTCTGCAATGTAAGGATTGATCACATTTCATATATCAAAGATATTCAGACAATTGTAAAATTTTGTCTAAAAAAGGAAATATTAAGTATAAAGTATTCAAATAATTTTTAACCAATTTTGTGCAAAGTTTAATTTTGCTGTTCCAGTTTATAAAGAGGAATCTTAAATTCAAAAACAAAATTATTTCAGAATGTAACTTTGAGTTTGATGTTTTTTCTGGATTTACTATTTAATTGTCCTTTTAATTTAAGAAGGCCCTATCCATAGTTTCTTTTTTCTTTTCAATGAGACATAACTGTTACTTGCTAGCAGTTTAAATTTTATAATTGTGTCTTTAAATTTTATTTGCTCTCTCCTAGTATTAAGTAATTAGCACATACTGATAAAATTTCATGGATAGTAAATATAAGAATGACTATTTTGCTATTTTTGTTTGAAATCAATACATAGGTTATTTATTTCCACTTGAAAACTTTAAATTTTTCTCAGAATTTAATCTCTAATAAACTAAAAATTACTACATGAGTAAACTACATCTTCCCCCAAAATTCAAGTTTAAAATATTTGTATATGCTAGTTGTTTACAGCCATGTCTAAATGTTGCATTTGTGCTTAAGCAACTAATGTGGAGTGATCTAATATAAATGATTCTAAATAATAAACAGATATTCACATTTAAATTATTTAAGCAAATACTTTAAAACCATTAAGCTGCAGTTAGAAAACTGTAACTGTCAAGAAACAATAGTGCTTCAGAGGTTAATACTATTCAAAATTATTGTGAGTTTATCTTGGACAAACTATACTTAAGTAATTACAGTTTACATACAAAAATACATGCAGGAGAAAATGGTGCATAAACTATGAGTTTTATTATTTGCTTGCATCATGTCTCATTTGCACATGAGAATATAATAAATAAGAACTTAAGGGAATTAACCAATGCTTTACAAGTATCAGATTCCAAAGACAAGTAAATGAGCATAAATATGACATGTACATATTCACAGTTCACATACTTAATATTTTATTGCCTCTAGAACTAAGACTGTTGTTATTATCAATAAGCTTTGATAAATAATTGTTAAAAATTTAATTAATAAAATCAATGGAAATGATGTGATAATTTTACAAGCTAGGTATTAAAAACAGTTATCTTGTTTCTTTGAAAGAATGAAACACATTGACATCAGTTCTAATAAACACTAGATAAAATAAATTATGATGTAATCTTGAATCTTATCATCTTTTTGACTTTTCTAAAAGTCTATTCCATGTTTCTTTGCTAGCATTTCTATACATTGATTTGAAAATAGAAAATGTCAATAAGCAAAACTCAAAAGACAGAATTACAGCACAACTGTGAAGTTCTGTCCTACCATTTCCTTCCATTAGAAATGAAACCAGGTCAAGTTTGGTTATGAGATCCACCCTAACATTGAAAGTACAGATTGTCATCCAATCAAATCAGGTCAGTTTGCATTCTTAAGCAAGATTGACAGAAGCTAAACAGTTGTAAAGATCAAAAGCTTACAGAATTAAACTTTGTGCCTTCTTTGAAAATGAAAGTACACAAAGCAAGAATTATTTATCTGCTTTTAAAACATCATAAATCTGTACAGGAACATTTTTCTTTCAATGTTAATTTAGAAGAAAATATCAAATATTCAACCTAATGTATTGAATACATTTTAAAACAAAATAAAAAAATACATTTATTTTCTGTTAACTGCCTACATAAAGGAAAACATGTTTGAAACCAGAAGCATAGACATTTATTAAATTGAATTACTATATCTTGTATTTTAATGATAGTATTAATCAACATATTTATGAAATCTGAAAATTAGAATTAATAGATAAAATGTTATACCCTTTTCTGCAAATTAACTAATACTGCTTTATAAATCTGACTTTATTCAGATTTTGGGTTAATCCTTGCCTGACTTAATACTTTAAGTAAGGAAAGCTCATCTGGATTTATGTCAACTGAAAAAAGTAATGTATTCAAACATGATCCAGTCCCTTATTACCTCTTCACCAAATACCAGTGCCTTAATCACGTTACTCTTATCTATCTTCTTTTGACTTCCCACAAATTCCATTAGTTGTGTCTAAGTAGCAAAAAAATCATGTAAAGACATTATATACCTAAAATATATTTATTGAAGTGACAGGGAGGTTACCAGTGATTATTCATTAGGAATAGTTTACATTTGACCTTTTGTCTTATCTAAAGATTTTTAATTTTCTGAGTCTACTTACAAAATAAGATTTATTTTCTTCACATATATTGTAAGAAATAGTTTTCTAAGTATGAGGCGAGAAGCTTTAAAATATCTTAAAAAATATTAAGTTACTTTTTAGTCATTTCTGAAGTATACATTCCCACAGCTAGCATTTTTAGAAGGAATGGTTCAATAAAGCCTGGAGAAAATACTCTTTATTATTTTTTACTCAATTTGTATAGAATACTAATTTTTAATGTTCTGTTTTGAACAATAATGTTATTATTAGTTTATAGTAAATTTTTCATGCTAACATTTATATTTAAATATTTTATAATATATCAAAAAATATTCTTTCATATAAAACTTAATCTTTACTCTGTTAATTAAAGCTCACTGCATCTGTCTCCATAAAAGTAAAGTTTATGAGAACAGGTACTAACTATAATTCAATTTTTACCCCTTAGTCCAAAGTCCCTTCTCCCCTCCTTTTTCTCTTACAATAATCATCTCCCTTATGAAACATCCTCCTATTTTTAAATCTTTTCACTTTTGTGGCCAACTGTGCTTCATCTAATTTGTCTTTGACGATATATGTCTGACATGCTTCATGTTCCAGCAAATATCATAGATCAGTGGATATTCCATTGAGAAAAGCATCCTCCTTTTCATCCCAAACAGCATTAGTCATCATTCTCTCAGAGAGTTATAAATCTTCTTGAGATTTTCCTATTTTCACAATAAGATGTTGACACAGATGTTGACACAGATCCCACAAAATGCTTGCACAAGTACATATATATAAGATTAAATCTTATATATCACAGCTCTGTTGTAGGAGAGCACTGAGCCCAGGCCTGGATGACAGCAGTGGCTGAGGCGCAAATGTGAGCAATATACACCCTGTTATAAGCCAGTGAAACATATTTCCTGGTGAGTCGCTCACGCCTTGACCAGATGCCTCATGCTCCTGCACAAACCCTCTGCCTCTCGGTGTCTTACTCATCCCAAAGAATGGTAGATTCTGAGTATGTGTCCCTCTTTCTGTTGGTACACGTGCGCCACTGTGGACATGCCAGTGGCTGGATTTGCCAGCTCTCCATATATAAGTTTTTGTTCATGCACATTAAAGCAAACATCATCTTCCTGCTCCATGGTGTCTCCAGTGCCTGTTGTTTCGTCTGCACTTTCGTCCTTACCCCTGTCATTCCCTGTGCATCACTCCGTAAGGGCACCATGACCACCAGCAGCTCCAGCGGAGGCTGCTGCAATGCCAGTCGCTGCAATACTCTATCATGCCCAGGAGATAATGTCTGGCCCACCACTGTCTCACTTCAAGCCCTTGCATGAGTCATAGGGTAGTGGTGGGTAAGGCATATATATTCTGTTTAGGGACAATCAGTCCACTATCACTTGTTTCCTACATTTTGGTGAGTTGTGCTTTCCAGCAAAAAATCCTTCTGCTACAGAGAAGGCTTCTAAGTTGACTGCTGAGTGATTCTTTTCATAAGAATGATAACAGGTATTTGCAAAGCAATTAAGTGTATTGTATTCATAGCTAAGCATTCATAGTCTGCTCTTATCCTGGAATCTACTTCTTGCCCTTTTATAGGTTGTTCTAGGTTAGAGTAGCAGAAATGTGCTCCATTCAGACAAGTAGGCATTAAATCTGATTGGAAAGCTGTTGGATTTCTCCTAGATATTCAGGCCACTATTACCTGTTGCCATGGTAATTGTCATTGCAACTTGCTGATTTCACAGTTTGATAATCTTTGCTTTTTTATATCCTGGTAGCTTTCACAGTGCTCTCTGGAACCATGCAAGCTATCCAGAAAGGAGGTAGTTTTCTAAACAGCTCTTACTGGTGATTTTCTCCATGTCCTATGATCCATGTTAATCTTTAGTAATTGTGCATTATTTCAATTTCTGGAGGGCAACCAAGAGTAATGGCAAAAGCTTCTACTGTTTTGGGGGGGAGGGGCTTTGTGATCTCTCTAACAAACAACTTATCAGGAAGTGTCACACATCTAATACTTCTATCATTGTTTAATTGCCTTTGGATTCTAGATGGAGCATCCCAGGGCATTTTTTTGTATTGTCCAAACTCCCTCTCTCCATGTTGGTCTGTATAGAAACTGTCCATTCTTCTTCCTTTTTAAAAACTAAAATGTTTTTTGGACTTATTAGCATCATAAGAGGTTTCTATCTGGTTGTGCTACATCTTCTTAGGGTTTTTTTATTGGTCCCTCAACCTAGCCTACACCCAATCTCCTCTTTCCCCTAGGAATTTTCTCCCATTGTTCCCTCCCTCACTCTTTCACCTGTGGAATACTATATCTACCCCAAAATCTTCACCCTAACCTCTCCTACCCATCCTCCTGCTCATTAGTTCCTTTCAATTTTCCGACTCATGCAGGAATTCCAAGCCAAATATTTCAGTCAGGAGATCAATGCTAGCATCCAAATGTAAGAGAGAACATGTAGTATTTGCCTTTCTGTGTCTAAAATGCATCATTCCATACGATATTTTCCAATGCTTTCAATTCACAGATTCCATAATCATATCCTTCCTGAGGCCTAGTTGAGTATATGTGCCATATTTTCATCACTCATCCCTCTGTTAATGGGCATGTTGGCTGATTCCATTTTCTAGCTATTGCAGATAGACCCATAAGGAATATTTATGAGTATCTTTATAATAAGATACTTGGAAATCTCTCAGGAATATTTCACAAAGTGGTATAGTTGTGTCATAAGGTAGATCCACTTTTAGCTTTCTGAGCAATCTCCATGTTGATCTCCATGGTGGCTGTACTAGTTTATTCTCCCACTAACAAAGAATGAATGTTCCCTTTTCTCCACATCCTTGACAGAATTCACTGTTGGTTGTACTATTGATCTTAGCCAATCTAACTGGAATAAGATGGTATGGCAGGGTAGTTTTAATTTGCATTTCTCTGATGATAAGGAAAACCAAACATTTTTTAAGTTATTTAATATTTGAATTTCTTTTGAGAAATCCCTATTTAGTTTCAGGGCCCACTTTTTAACTGGGCTGTTTGTTTCTTGGTGTTTTCTGAGTTCATGTGTACTATAGTGTAATTCTTTGTCAGATTCATACCTAACAAAGATATTCTACCCTTCAGTGGCTATCTTTTTGCACAATTAACAGTTTCTTTTGCAGAATAGAAGCTTTTTTATTTCATGATTGCCAAATTGACTACTCCTCTCTTTATTCTTTCTACCTGCCCGGGAAATAATTCCACCCACTGTAGACTATTTCTTTTTATATCGATTGTATATTTTCTTACAGGCTGGTAGATGTTCTACCTTAACTACAAAATTCTCCATAGATATTCCTAAATACCAGTTTGCAGCTGTCGAAAGTGACACATAAAACTTAATTGCCACATTCATGAACGTCAAAAAGCCAGGCTGGCCCTGGCAAGATAGTTTAATTGATAAAGATGCTTCTGAAACAAGGCTAACTTAAACTCAATCCCTGAAATCAATATGAAGTCAAAGATTCTAATCTTAATGGCATGCATAGCGACCCACAATACTTACGCTATACATACAAATACAATAAAAATGATAATAAAGAAATCTGTTTACTATATAAAATAATCAACTTCTACGAATATGATAACCTATGAAATAACTATTTATATAAACTCATTGGTATGGTGTAGCCAAAATACTGAATAGATGACCTAAGCATGCAATCTTTCTTTTTTCTTCTCTCTTCGCAAAAGTACTTTATGTTGTAATATCGTTGGCAAAAGCCTGTGTTCAACATTTGATCTATTTAATATTCTAAGTCAAAACTATTGTTCACTGAGGCAGATGTATAGATAGTGAGGTTATGGATCTAAATTCCATTCAGAAGCTAGGAAATCCACTTAAATTTTCAGGATGTGGATCTGGGCCATTTGCAGTGAATTTCAATGAAGCAGAAAATGTTCTTTAAAGGTTTAAGTATTAGGCAAAAAAGAAGCACTTTGTTCAAGAATAAAGAGATAAAGAAACATAATTTGGGGCTTTATATATAATCTCACTATATGGTACAGAGTTATTTGTGTTATTTAAGACCTATCTCTACAACCTTAATGATGCAATAACATTCTATTAGCATGAAATCTTGGACTCCATTCCTCAGATTTATTAACAGAAAACTCTTCCTCCATGCTCACTGTAAACCCAAATTTTTCCCATTTTTATTATTTGTGCCTTTACAAACATATTGAGTAACCATCCCAGTTTCCCTCCCTCTCTGCTTCATCTTATCCCCTCGATTTCCTTCACTTCATCATTTCTTTCCACTCCCTCCTGCCCTTCAGCTTGTATAATTCTGTGGACCCCAGGGTTCATTCTGACTTGTCTACTCCTGTGGGGGCCCAAGTCTCCATGACATATCCAGTTACCTCTCTTTAGGCCACCCCACTGATATCTGTGCTTCCCTTCATTTATCCAGCCTAACACCCAAAGCTTTCCACTGTAAGTAATCATTCTATAGGTATAACAACAGATGCTTACAGAGCAATTTGATATACTACCTTCCTGTCTATAGGTTTATTGGTTATCTTCCCTATACCCAAAGACTGTAGGAAGTAACCCCAAAAGAACATCTTATGCCAGTAATATGTCAAAAAATCTTTTAAAGAAAGGAACAGAAATGGGCAGTCCCTATGCTGAGGAGCAAAAGCCTCAAGCTGATTCATTTACAACCCAGGGGCAACATTATACTAGAAATAGCAAGAATGTGGCACTTCCTAATAAAATATTGGTCAAAGAGGTCTTAAAAGCCCACAAACATTATAGACTTTTGCCATTGCTTTTGGTTGCTCCCCCAAAACTATCAACTAAGACCCTATTACTGAAGATGCAACGTAAATGGATCATAGAGCATGGGCAAAATATATCAACTGGAACTGGTCTGAGGACTTTCTCCTTGCTGAATAGCTTACATAGTAGCAAGGAATACTGTAGAAGCAGCAGAGGGGAAAGAAATATTTATCAGCCCTAACCATGTCATGAGATCATATAACTCACCATGGCAGCAGGTGACCATCAGTGTAATTGTGGCATGAATATTCAACAGTTTTCTGATTGGATTCCAGACCAACTTGTCAGAATGGTACACATCCTGTTATTCATATATTTCTATTTAGTGTGTGTGTGTGTGTGTGTGTGTGTGTGTGTGTATGTGTGTGTTTGTATGTATGAGAGGGAACTATTTGTCTCTGTGGAGGACCAAGGGTGAATTCAAGAATTATCCTGTATTGCTTCTTCCTCCTTTTTGCTTTGCTTTGGGATTTTTCTAGGCTTTGCCCACTAGGACCAGAAGTGTAAGCTGCTGCCATTTCTGGCTAGTGTTATTACATAGGACCTGGGATCCGAATACAGACCTTCTCCTTTGATATAAAAGCTTAACCCCTGAGCCATCTTTCCAGTATGCAGGTATTCTTTGAATGCTGTGTTTGTATGGCATCTCACTGCTAAATCATGTATCATATTATTGATGCTATGAGCTCATCTTGACTGACCCATGATGTGATTTCTCCACATGTACATGAGGTAGACAGAGGAAAAGAAAATCAGGAAAAGTTAACCAAGAGTGAAGCTTGGAAAATTACAAGTTATTGTGTTTCAAGTTTAAAATTATGCAATTTTGAAGTCTTTTTCTGATTGAATGTTCCACACTAATTGTAGCTCCATTTGACTTTCTTATATATCAAATCTTAAGGACAATATGCAAAATTCTGAGAATTTCTAATATTTACAGCATTGTGAAAGAATCATCACAAATAACAGTTGGAATAATTCCATGGACAAAGGTACAACTCCAATATATGCTTTTTAAAACTTCTCACTTCTACCCTAACACCATATTCATGAAGAGATTTCTTAGGTTCAACCAAACACTTGTTCACTTTAAAGTTCAGTAGATTTTCCTCTTCTGGATATTTATGAAAATGAGATTTTATACTGCATATTCTCTTGAAACTGTTACTACAAGTGTTACAATACTTTTAAGATATTTTCCTTTTATACCATTATCAGTTCTTTTTTTCTGAATATCATATATGTAACTATATCTTTTTCAGTCATCTATCAGTTCATAGGCATTTACTTCACTTTTAAGATATCGATATGTGATAGAATCAGTTATGTAGTTATAAGTTTTACTCTGTGTTGGTTATATATACAGGAATGCATCATAGGGTTTGGTGATTGCTATTACCATCTTGACACTTGGACCATTGGCCTCCAGACTAATAGATCTTCTAATAAAGTTGGTCTCTGAGAAGGTTTGTAAAGGATTTATTAATGTGGGAATATCCAGTGTTAATGTGGGTCATAGCATCTCTTTGATTTATGAATTATAGAATAAATAAAAAGAATAAAGTAAGTTGACTGACCGCATCCTTTAAAGCTCTCTGTTTAATGAGTGCTAATGTAGTATGACCAGCTATGAGCTCCTACGGTCTTCACTTCCCTGCCATAAGTTCTACATACTATGTTATGTGTGTGTGTGTATCTTATCACACCAGCAGGGCTCCTTGCTTGTGCTTGTTATTTTTCTCTTTGAGAAAATTTCTATTTGAGGTATTTACTATTTTGAAGAAAAATTTTGAGGAATTAGAAAGTAATGTTAAAAAATAGTGGAATTTTTTTTGTTAATAGTTCACACAGACTCCCATTTTTATGTTTTTACTATGGTATTTTTAATGCATTATTTAGAATGAGAAGTATCATTTCATTGTAGTTTCATTTTATTTATCAATGAATAATAATGGAAAATGTTTGTGTACTCTTCTGTGGTTTCCTACAAAAGTCTTTAGAAAACATACTTTAAACTCCTTTACCCAACATAAATTATCCATCATTTTATTGTGTAATTTTAAGTGTACTTTGCAGGGATTAAGACAGTCACTTTAGAATTCTTTTTTATTATTAATACTTTTGAAAATTCAACCCTGACATACATATTTTAATTTTTCCAGTCTATATATTGCATCTTACATTTTTCATCAGAATAATTTTCTTATTTTGTCTTTCCTATAGATAATATCAATAACTTTAAGAGTTGACTAAGTTTTTACATTTTCAAGATTTCTAACAAGACTTCAAGGATGTTATTTTTCCAAGTAAATAGAAAAATTACTGAATATTTGTATGATTGTTGTTGCTTTATAAAAGTTACAGAAATAAAATTTTGAATTCTGAAATAAAATACAACTATTTACTTCTTCCCTTCAAAATAATACATCCTTTCCAAAGTAAAACTCATTTGTCAAGACAGTGCAAATTACCTTAGGCAGGATTTATCTAAGGAAGGTGAATTTACTCAAAAATTTAGCAGTTTAAAATATTCTTTTGGCAGTAACTAAGAGAAAATTAGAGAATTCTACCATATAAATGACATTTATAGGCAATGGAATCCAAAACTGTAAATTAATTCACTTCACAGCACCAAAATGCCCATATTCTTAGCAATATTCCTTTCTTAGAAATTTAAACGTAAAGAACATTAATGGTTAAAATTGCCACTTCAGCCTTTTCCTTTCTCTTTACTATGAATACTGCATAATAGCATTAGAAATGAATTCATTTGCTCCCCCAATGACATCTTGCTCATTCTTCCTTTTTGATTTATGTGCAATTGCTCCTTACTTTATTCATTATCATCTTAAGCTTTGCTTGCTGTTCAATTTTCTTGTTCTCTATTAACAACAAAATATCTATCTGAATATCATCTTCAATTCTTTGAATTCATCATTCTCCTGGTTAATACTACTTATCAACCTGACACTTAGTAAGGCAAACCTTTATCTTGTGAAAGTAGCCTTTGTTCTTCTCTGTGAAAGATAGTCTTGATTGCACTAACCAGGTGGGAGCATCCTTAGTTTTGTGCAGGGCTATGGTCTTGCATGGGATCCTGGATTAAAAAGAAAGAGAGCTGATTGCTATACTTTACTGTGCTTCTTACTGTGGATGAATGATATTAGCTGCATCAAACTCCTGTTGTAATGACTTCTACAATGACAAAACGTAACCTTTAACTCTGAGCTGAAATAATGTATTTTTCAGGTCAGTAAATTTTGTAGTACTACTTTATCACATCAACAGAAGATAAACTAAGGTAATCATCAACATTAAAATGATAACTACAATGCACATATTTTTTATTTACTTTTGTTAGTAATCTCAAATTTCCTCCTATATCTTTAGTTAACTGAATTTTCTATGTGTTTGTTATATTAAAAGAAAGTCACTTCTGATGTATTGTATAGATACTTTAAAAATTTAAATGATATGTTAAAGAAGCTTCACAGCAGTTGATTTATCTTGGTTCAATATAAGTAAAATCTCTACCATGAAAAGTAATTGGCAAGGAAAGTCTCTGTAGTCAAACCAATTAGGTAAATTAGACTTTCCTTCTGTAATAAAATGTCTCATTTCATTTGAATAGAAATTTTATAACATGATTAAATCACAAAGACTGCTTCTAATTTCTGATTCTAATGAAGATGTCTATCAGCCTGCAAACTTCTTATGCCTTTTTTTCACATTTTTTATAAAATCAAATTCTGTTCCCTCCAATATTTTCTTTTTATTTAGCTCTAAATTGAATCTCTTTTAGAAACAAATTGTTGCCTTGTTGTAGAATTCTTTAGAAGACTATAATGCTTATGTATAATGCTTCTATATATAATATATAATACATATATTGTTTGTTTACCAATAGGACAGTGTTTATAAAAGAAATTTTGAGAGGAGCAGAACTGAGCAGTGTTACAGTCCAGAAAAATATCTTTCCATAGAAAGCATCTAGTAAGAGTGAGCTTCTAGAAACTGATTCCCTTGAAAGTATCTCAGCTAATTTACAGTCCATAAAGGAGCAGATCATAATCTCCATATAGTTGAAGTCTTTTATATGCATTCATTTTTTTCTGTGAGATATTGATTTTTATGTAAAATAAAATATTCAACGAAATTTTGTGGATTATTTATGATTTTTCACGTTTTCCTTGAATATTCCCTATTGATTATGCAGTTATATAAACTCTCTAAAGTCATATTGAAAAGGACCATTTTTGCATATCTATAAATTTTGGAGTATTGTATATCTCCTACACTGCCATAAAAATTGCTAAATTTATAAATTCAACGTGTCTTGAGGACATCGTCTCCTTCTTACAGATCATTCTACAAAAACTTACATTATGGATTTTGGGAAAAGATCGAGATTCTACACAGTAAATTATTAATCAATATTCTGAATGAATGTGAATTAGTTTTTGAAAGGTAAATCTTATTTTCTATTGAAATATATTTCAAAATTTTATCCATTGTCCAAAAAAACCTTTTAGTATGTTTATAAATTTTAACACTCAAGGATAAATAAAATACACAAGCAAGAGTTATTTTTTGACTCATGAATTAATGAATAGGAAACTGCAAGACTGCATACACATAAATTATTCAATAATGTATATTAGATTAAATTATTTTGAGAAGATTTTATACAAGTAAATGGCTAAATTTAGTCTACTTTAATGGTGAATTTTTAGCATATTCAGACTGACAAAAATCTCCATAGACATATTTTATATTTAATTTTATATATCAAATAGATGCCTGTTGCTAATGTTAAAATTTCATGGCAAATTAATTTTCAAAGAAACTTGCATAAGAGGCTTAAAAATGAAGGCTGAATGGGTTGTGAGTTAGTTCAATTGGTGTAGAGACTGAGTGCCAATTTACAACCCATGCATAGGAAAAATGGAGAAATTTAGCTCCACAAAGTTGTAGTATAAATTTCATTTGTACACTGCAGCACACATTCTCCTATCCATACATCATAAATGAACAAAAGGGACAAAGGAAACAAGGAGGCAAAGAAGAAAAGAAGGAAGGGAGGGAAGTAAAAAGAATAAAACAAAAATACATATTAACTCCATCGGGGAAAACTATGAGATGTATGGGGCTTTGGTTCATTTTGTCACCTGTAGTCCAGCCCTTTCTGTAGTATATTTTATGTTGTCTACCGAATGTTTCTCATTGACATAGTCTACTAGAATTCACCATCTGGCACATATGGCGTCATTGGAAAAGTGAAAATGCAAATGTAAGTCCCAGATCATCCTTTTAAACAAAAGGAAATTGCACACATTAATTTCCACTTGCATGGTTTGTCAGAGGAGAGTAATATCTATTGGTGCAAACAATACGTTGAGTATATCATTTATATTCTGTTTAGGGATTTGCATTATAAAATAATCAGTACTGATGAGAATGAGAAAAACAGGTTTTTTTTTAGTTTTTTTAGCAACAATGTTCTATAGACTCTAAAGATTCTAGAGATTGCATGTATAGAGTTATCTTAATGTGAAAAGCTGTGTTTTCAGTATGTGCAAATATACACTTATATTTCCAAAGGAACAGGATAATTTTCAAAAACTGTTCTGAATACATTCTTGTCAAATAAAGTGAAGCATTTTGTAAGGTAAAACAATGAAAGAAACTATATGTTAACAGGAATTATTATTGTTATTTAAAGCTTGTGCAAATGCTGATAAATATCTCAATATGTAAATCAATTATTTGAATATGAAATGTAGTATGAATTCTAGATAAGAGTTATTCTATTACTAAATGTAGTATGATTTCTAGATGAGAATTATTCTATTCTATTTCATTGATTCAACTACTCTGGAACATAATATTATGTTTTCTCTATTCATCCCCATGTCAATATGTATTCTTGAATTTGTCACCTCTGAAAAATAAGAATCATATGGATAGAGTGGTAGATAGACCAGTCAACGAAGAATTTAATTAGCAGTAGTGAGGAAGAGATTACTCTTTAGAAAAAGAGTGGATCACATCAAGTCATGATCAATAAACTTCAATCCTAGAAACAAGGTTTTTATTTCCATTCTCATTGATACCCTTTGTCTGTTGCAGGTGGGCATTTCAAGTAAAGTGTGTGTTTTTCTCAGAATTCCATTTTACTTGTATTTTATTCTTAGATGTATGGGATGCAAGACTATAAGATGAGTTTAAGTACTCCTAATAATAAAAATTTAACTACACCAATCTGGATAATATTTCCTGGTGAAGAAGTCTCAACAAACATTTTAAGTTACCTCAGCTAGTAAACCATTGCCACATATTAATATTATGTGTTTTTTGAGGTCCTTCAGTTAGTGTAGCTGAAGGAACTTCTAGACCTTTTTACTGTGCTTTATGCCCTGTTTTCCAGGGGCTCCCTGCTCAGTCAACACTAATATTAACATCCTGTCTACAGCAAGCATTACTCAGTTGGCTTAATCATCACAAAATGTGATGTCTGTTGGATAATTATGAATGTTGTAACAAAACTGCATGAATATTGTTTATCTTCAATAATTTAAGGGTTTTGGGAGTTATTAATAAATAAATTGTTGCCTTTATAAATATTACATGCATTACTTTATGGGTTTCAGAGATGAATGAAAGGTTAACACTCTGTCTTGCAGGTATAAGAACTTGAGATCAGGGGCTGAAGAGGTGGCTCAGGGGTTAAGCCTCTGCCTTGCAGGCCGAAGGTCCTGAGTTCGGATCCTAGACCCCACGTATGGATGCTGGGCAGATGTGGGGGCGGCCTGCGTTTCTGGTCCTGGTAGGGTGGAACCTGTGAATCCTGGGCCAGAGTAAACAAGGAGGTGGAGGGAGTCCATGGTGGTTCCAGAGTTCGCCCGTGGTTTTACACACACATACACACGCATGCACAATTGAATTAAAAAAAAGAACTTGAGATCTTACCTATTTTACTTGAGATTTTACCTATCGTAGGTAAAAATGCCTGGAAGAAATGGCAGGGGCGTGCACTTCCAGTCCTGGTGGGCAGAGCCTGGGAAACCTCAGAGGGTAGCAAAAAGGAGAGAAGCAAACCAGGACGATTCCTGAAATCTCACACACACACACACACACACACACACACACACACACACACTAAATAAATAAATAAATATACAAATAAATAGATAAATATTACTCTAGGAAGATATTTCTAGAATCCCCTGAAAGAGGTAGATAAGATAGTCAGAGGGAGCCATGGGATGAATTAATGAAACAAGGGAAGTTAGTGTGGGAGGGATAGAGAGAAAAAGAGGGGGCAGGAAGTAGACTACTCAATCTTTGAACTTGTAAACCTAGAAAAAAAATTTTTTTAAATTCTGTTAATGTTATGTAACAATATTTTCTTTATTAAAAACTTTTCATAAATAGGAATAGGTTTTAGATTAAGGATAAATGTCTTAAAAGGTGATTCTTCTAACATGGTATTTTAGTTTTGAAATTAAACTATTTGGGTTCAAAAGACCATTCAGTGGAAATAATAAAGGACATTTGAGAAGAGTACAATACAAGATGAGTAGCAAGAAGAACATCTGCTCCTTGTTAAAGTAGGAGGAAACAGTGATTTTGCAAAACCAAAATCTCCATTTCCAAACTAAAGTAAGAAGGTATGGAATAAACAAAACTGCTCTGAATCAGGAATCTCATGCGAGTTTATTCTGTCTCTGTCCCAACAAACATATAGTTTAATTGGAGTGTAAGAATATGTGAAGAGCTAAAATTGCAGACTAGGATTGCATCCTTGATTATAACTACTCTCGCAACATCACGTTGGTGTAATTGGATTGATATTGTGAAACATTTGACAGGCCTCATCAATGCTGCATGAAACAGAGATAAATGTGTCTTGTGAGAAGGAAAAAGTAGAGGAGATTTGTTACCTATTTGCAAAAGTGCACTTGCAACCCATTCAAGAGGATATGAGCTCTCAGGTCTGATGGCTTTTAGATGTTCTTTCAAAAATTTGATTCTTGCTTAAATTGATGAGAGGAGCCTTTTTGTAGAAAAATAATTCCTCCCAGTTGGACTTACACCTAGGATTCATAAATAAAAAGGATTTTTTTTCCTTTCTTTAAAATTAAATTGAGGTTGTCACCCTACTCACCTGCAAGAAGTAATAATAACTATTCATGGCTCATGTTAACACAATAACAATTCATGGTAACTACTTATCTGAAAAAAATTAAGAAGAAAAATAAAGGTTAGATACAGGAAGATATCATATAACTGGTCAGTAAGTTTACTGTATTACTTTAAAAAATCAACAATGTGACTAAAAATATTTGTTGAATATTTTTTCCTGATCATTGATAAGAAAATCTATCTATTGTGAAACAGGCAACATATTCATGTCAACTCACTCAAGTAAAATGAATGATTTTTTCTTATTAGCATATTAGTTTTGGTAGCCACTGATAATTTCTATTTTCTTATAATATGAAGTGTGACTAAAATAAAGTTCAGATATTCAACTGAGGCTGTTAAGAGACTGAAGGATAGGATGGTGAAACTTGTCTTGATAACAGATAAGGTTATTTCTCTACATTATAAAATCATAACATACAAATGAGTAGAATATATCCATGATTTGCAAATGCATGCTATATTTCAGAGTAAATGAAAAAATGAAAGTTTTTCAGTTGGAGTCCATGTGTCATTCTCCCACACTTTCATTGCACATTATGCAGGAAAAATGAGTTCATAGACAAAGTACCAATTTAGTTATCAACCTAATCAGTGAAACTTCTTAGTAGGATTTGAAATTTGAGTATAAAGAAGGTAACCTAAATTTTAAAAATGTCACTTTTGTTTGCCTGGTTGATACACTCAATGTTATGAAATAATCTTCAAAATTTTTATTTTTGTTATATATCCAATGGAAATGGCTATTTATTAGATTGCCAAAGACTGAAATCTGTGGATTTGGAATCAAGTATGTAGACACAGATCTCAAATCAAATGAAGTAATCCAAGAAATAAGAAAGACTTTATTGTTAAGAAAATGTTTTCTTTTTATTTTGCATGGTTTATCTTCTTCAAAACTTTAATTTGGAAAGCAAATTATAAGTAAGTCAATGGTATATTGTTTTCCCCAGTGAAGTCTGGCAAGTAACTAGGCTGGTAAAAATGAATAGTCTCACAGAAGTAGACAAAGTAGGCTATCTTGACATCCTCCCAGTCTACACAGAATTTACTTGAATAAAAGCCAAATTCCTATCAAATCCTTCCCCATACAACACCAGTACCTCTGTACATACCCGTTGAAAATTGGTTTTACAAAGAATAATAATATTAATATACTATAGGTTGATTGGGAAACATAAAGTATCTTTGAAAAATATAAACATATTACCAATATTTAAGCATTATTTAAAAATTTTAGTAGAATTTATCAAATACATAGACTAATTCAATATTACAAACCATGCTTTTTTCTAGCACTCATGTGAGTAAAGCTGGGATTTCCACGTTAAATTATTAGATTTAATTTACTTTTTTACAAGGAACTTGAGGTTATTTATTTTTAAAAACATCAGCAAGATAGTTAAAATATTTGATTCTTATTTTTTCCTGATGCAATTGTTTTACATCTTTTGTTGGAAATGAGCTAGATAGCATTCTTTCACTCACTTGATTTTTAAAACTATTGTGTCCTTAGGCCAAGAGAAACAGTCTATACTTTAATAAAAATGTTATGTAAATGATCACATAACATTTTTATAATGAGCAAAATGAAAGCTTGTATCCTACACTTCATATAAAATGTTTTTAACATTTTTATTATTATTTCTGCTCATACAAACTTAGTAGGTACACCAGTTCCCTCCCTCCCTCCTCCTCCCACGACCCCCTGCTCCCCCTCCCATCACCTCTCCCTCCCGATCCCCAAGTGCCTCCCCCCCAATCCCCGGAGAATCCTTCAATGTGCATGCCAGACTCTCCTCTGGGCCCTTCTGTCCGATGACATACAAGGATCCAGTGGCATTTCCCTGAACCCTTTCCTGTGTTCCCCTTAAGCATAAGAACACTACTGTGGCTGTCAATCCCTTGCCTCCAAAGATCTTGGTGCCTTTAGCAAATGCTAGACTCTGTGGGGTCAATAGTGTGTTGGACATTGCGTGGGCATGCAAAGTCCAATTATGATTGCTTCGGCCCTAACTTGTGTGGAGTATCTTGAATATCCTTACTCCTCCCATCCTTGTGCTATTACAATCTTACCACCCCCTCTTCCTCAAATTTCCCTGAGCTTCAGGATGGGGAGAGATTAGTCTGGCCTAGTTCTATGTGGTTGATATAGAGTCTCTGAAGTTCTGGATAGTGGTTCATTGATTTTCTTTCGCAGTTTTGCTGCTCCTGCAATGCCATTCACTCCATCCTGCTGGGCACTGTATGTCACCCCTGGCCAGAGACAAAAAGCTGTTAAAGTAGAGTCTTGTTATAAGAGCCCATTCAAAGGTAGATGTAATAAAAGTAGGAAACCGCAGTGAGGGAGGGGTCAATCACCCATTTGCAAAATGGTTACTGTTTATCTGCCAGATTATATGCCCTCCCCTTCTGGTGAGCTCATACCCCCTCAGTTGTAAATGATCAGGAATGAAAGTCTGTGAACTTAACCAGATGTCTCATTACTTATTTGCAGTCCTTGATGGAGACCTATTTTCTCTGCTGTAACATGGTCCTCTCTATCCTTGTTTCTGGTGTGGCCCTCCTACCCTATCCCTCCTGTTCATAATCCTTTCAGTTACTGTAGGTATTACAAAGATTTATCTTTGAGTGTCTCTAGATGGGCTGGGTGGGTTTGGTATTAGGAGCCACCTATTAGGGAGTACATATGGCGCTTAATTTTCTGGGTCTGGGATACTTCACTTAATATAATTGTTTCCAATGTCATCCATTTCCTGGCAAATTCCAGTAATTCATCATTTTTGATGTCTGAGTAGTACTCCATTGTGTAGATGTACCACAGTTTCCTTATCTACTCGGAAACTGTTGGACATTTGGGTTTATTTCATGACTTTGCTATTTTAAACAGTGGTGCTATGAACATGGTCGGGCTTCTGCTATCTAGGTGAATTTTTGCTGTATGGGGGGTTTTTCCCAAAAGTGGAATAGCAGGGTCATAATGCATTTCAATCTTTAATTTCTTTAAGAATCTCCAGACGGCTCGCCAGAGTGGTTGTATGAGCCTGCATTCCCACCAGCAATGGAGGAGATTTCCCCTCTCTCCACATCCTTTCCAACATTTGTTTTTGTTTGTATTGTGGATTTTTGCCATCCTGACCGGGGTGAGATGATATTTCAAGGAAGTTTTGATTTGCATTTCCCTGATGGCTAAGGAAGTGGAGCATTTTTGAAGATATTTGTTAGACATTTTAATTTCATCCCTGGTAAAGTTTCTTTTAAGTTCCAGGGCCCATTTTTTAATTGGGCCATTAGTTTCCTTGGTGTTTAGTTTTCTAAGTTCTTTGTGCATTCCGGATAGTAGAGCTCTATCAGATATGTGGTTCGTGAAGATTTTCTCCCATTCTATGGGTTGCTTTTGAGCTCCTGTTACAATCTCTTTATCTGAACAGAAGCTCTTTAATTTCACAAGATCCCAACTGTTGAGAGTTGGTAGCAGTGACTGTATACCATTGGATATCTGTTTACAAAATGTTGGCCTAGCCCAATCATCTCGAGGGAGTTCCCTATCCTTTCACCTATGGCTTTTATAGTCTCTGACCTTATATCAAGGTCCTTGATCCATTTGGAATTAAGTCTTGTACATGGTGACAAGTACGGGTCCAGTTTTAATCCTCTGCATGTGGAGATCCAATTTTGCCAACACCATTTGTTGAAGATACAGTTCTTTTTCAATTGAATTTTTGGGGCCCTTTGTCAAAGACCAAATGTCTGTAATTTTGTGGGCTTATATCTGGGTCTTCAAGCGTTATCCATTGATCTGTGTGTCTATTTTGGAGCTAGTACAGGCTGTTTTTTTAACTATGGATTTGTTGTGTACACTAAGGTTTGGTATGGTGATACCTCCAGCAATGTTTTTGTTATTCAGGATTGTCTGCTATCCTGGGTCTTTTGTGCCTCCATATGAATTTTGAGATTGTTTGGTCAACTTCTTTAAAGAATTGCTTTGGGATTTTAATTGGTATAGCATTGAATTTCTATATTGCCTTTGGTAGGATGGTCATTTTTATGATGTTGATTCTGCCTATCCAGGAACATGGGAGGTCTTTCCACCTTTTGGTGTCTTCTGCAATTTCTTTCTTTAGGGTTTTAAAGTTTTCATCATAAAGGTATTTTACCTCCTTGGTTAGGTTTATACCAAAGTATTTCATTTTTTAGGGGCTATAGTAAATGGGATTGTTTCTCTCAGGGCTTTTTCACTTCTTTCATTCCAGGCATATAGGAAGGCCACTGATTTTTGTACATTCTTTTTGTATCCTGCCACCCTGCTAAACTTCTCAATTAGTTCCAGGAGCTTCCTGGTGGAGTTTTTGGGATCACTCAGGTATAAGATCATGCCATCTGCAAATAGTGATAGCTTGACTTCTTCCTTGCCGGTTTGAATCCCTCTTATGTCCCTTTCTTGTCTTATGGCTTCGGCTAAGACTTCAAGTACAATATTGAATTGAAGTGGTGAGAGTGGACAGCCTTGTCTAGTTCTTGATCGAAGTGGGCTTGCTTCCAGTTTTTCCCCATTGAATATAATCCTTGCTGTGTGCTGCTTATTTACAGCTTTTATTATATTGATAAAGGTTTCTTACATTCCTACTGTCTCTAGAATTTTGATCATAAAAGGCTGTTGGATCTTGTCAAAAACTTTTTCTGCATCTATCGAGAGTGTCATGTGGTCTTGGACTTTGGACTGGTTTACATGATGAATTACATTTATTGATTTGCATATGTTGAACCAACCTTCTGTGCGGGGATAATGCCTACTTGGTCCCCATGAGTGATCTTTTTGATATGTTTTTGAATCTGATTTGTTAAGACTTTGCTGAGAATCTTTGCATCTGTGTTCATCAGAGAGGTTGGCCTATAGTTTTCTTTTTTAAGTGATTCTTTTTAGGTTTTGGGATTAAAATGATATTAGTTTCATAGAAGGAATTTGGTAGTGTTCCTTCCTTTGCTATTTGATGGAACAGTTTAAGGAGTATTGGTGTTATTAACTCCTTAAATTTCTGGTAGAACTCTGTGCTGAATCCATCTGGTCCAGGACACTTTTTGGTGGGAAGTTTCAAGATTACTTCTTCAATTTCTTCATATTTTATAGGATTATTTAAATAATTCACAACTTCCGGATTCAATTTAGGTAAGTTGTGTTTACTTAGGAATTCATCCATCTGTTTTGTGTTGTCAAACTTCACAGAGTATAAGTTTTTGAAATATGATGTTATAATTCTCTGGATTTCTTGGGTATCGGTAGTCATAACTCCATTTTCATTTCTAATTTTGTTAATTTGGGTTTCCTCTCTCTTGCTTTTGGTTAATTTAACTAGGGGTGTATCAATCTTGTTGATTTTTTTCAAAGAACCAGCTTTTTGACTGGTTGATTTTCTCTATCATTTTCCTAATCTCGATTTCAGATATTTCTCCCCTTATTTTGCTAATCTCCTCTCTTCTACTACTTTTAGGATCAGATTGCTCTAGTTTCTCTGAAGCTTTAAGCTGCATTGTTAATTTATTTATCTGAGGTTTCCATTTTTTTGACATAGGCATTAAGAGCTATGAACTTACCTGTTAGGACAGCTTTCATTGTGTCCCAGAGATTTGGTAAGTTGTATTTTCATTATTGTTCACTTTCAGGAAATCTTGAATTTTCTTTTTAATTTCTTCCTGAATCCAGTTCTCATTCAGCATTATAGTGTTAAGTTTCCAGGAGTTAGTGTATTTTCTGTTGTTTGTTGTGTTGTGGATGTCCAGCTTTAGCCCGTGGTGATCTGATAGGGCACAGGTTATAATTTCAACTTTCCTGTATATGTGTAGATTCATTTTGTGGCCCAATATGTGATCTATTTTGGAGAAAGTTCCATGTGCTGCTGAGAAAAATGTATATTCTTTGGTAAGGTCCATTTCTTTAAGGGTTTGATTAAGTTCCAAAGTGTCTTTGTTAAGCTTTTGACCTGTTGATCTATCCCATGTAGAGAGGGCGGTGTTGAATCCCCAAGAATTATCATTTGGGGGTTGATATCTCACTTTAGATGCTGTAGGATTTTCTTAATGAATGTGGAGGAGCCAATATTGGGTGCATATATTTTCAGTATTGTGAAGTCTTCGTGGTGAATTGTACCTGTGACTAAAATGTAGTATCCATCCGTGTCTCTTATGATTTTTTTTTTTTTTTTGGTTTGAAGTCCACTTTGTCCGACACCATAATGGCTACCCCTGCCTGTTTCCTGGTTCCATTAGCTTGCAGAATTTTGGACCAGCCTTTCATTTTTAGGATGTGCCTATCTTTTGTGGTGAGATGAGTTTCCTGAAGGCAGTAGATTGATGTGTTGTGATTTTTAATCCAGGTTTGTAATCTGTGTCTCTTAATCGGTGAGTTAATACCATTGACGTTTAATGTTATAATGAAGAAATTATTTTTAACTCTGGACATTTTTTATGTTTAGTGAATTTTGCAAGCTTATTATTTGACATTTATGTTTTTGTGGTATTATACTACCCTTCTGTCCTCCTGGATACGCTTTTTTTTTTCTTCAAGTTTGCGTGTCATTTCTTCTATTTTTGGAAGCCCTAGTTTGGTAGACATGTATCCCTTCAAGTTGTCTTTGTGCTGGAAAATTTTTCTATCTCCCTCAATCATGACAGATAGTTTTCCCGGGTATATCAGTCTGGGTTGGCATTTTTGCTCATTTAATACATGAAGTAATCTACCCAAGCTCTTCTTGCTTTTACTGTTTCCATTGAGAAGTCATTTTTTTATTTTAATCGGTTTACCTTTAAAAGTGACTTGCTTTTTTTCACTTAAAGCTCTCAACACCTTTTCTTTGTCTTGAATGTGGAGTGTTTTGACTATTACTTGCTGTGGCAATTTTCTATTTTGGTCATATCTGTTTGGAGTCCAAAATGCCTTCTCATTCTTCAGTTGAGGGAAGTTTTCATTTATGATAATTTGAAAAATTTCCTCAGGTGTGTTATTTTGAGACTCTTGCTCTGATATTCCATGAATGCGCATGTTAGGCTTCTGCAGGGTGTCCCACACCTCTTGAATGTTCCTCTCAAGTATCTTTTTGGCTTTAACAACTTCTTCCATTGAGCTGGTTAATTATCCCATTTTGTCTTCAAGATCTGAAATTCCATTTTCTGCTTCATTTGTTCTGCTGGTAAGACTCTCTGTTGAACTTTGGATTGAAGATAACTTGTCTTTTAGTTCAATTTTAAACTCTGCCTGAGACTGTTTTAACTGCTTTATGCCTATTTTTGTTTTTTGACTGTTTATTTTCAACTCCTCTAAATGCCTGTTGTGTTTCTGTTCAAAGTGGTTGATGTGGTTGTTTAACTCCTCTTGGATTTCCTCTTTCATAGTATTAATCATGGTAATGATCATACTTTTTAAGTCATTGTCTTGGGTCTGGCTTTCTTGGCTGATTTCTGTGAATTTGTTCTGGTTGGAATCCATCCTTAAGGGGTTAATTCTTTCAGTGGGAGATTGGTCTCCTTGGGTTTTGTTTCTCATGTATCTGCATTTCGACTTGGGCATTGTTGTTTTGTCTTTTAGGGGTTTTCATTTTCTTTGTGTTTTTGACTGGACTGATTTAGTTGGTATTCCTACACTTGGGCAGTTATTACTAGTGCTTGCCTTGGGTTTGGGTATGTTTTTCTTTTGTTATTGTTATTTCCTAGTTGAGGCTATTAGTCTGTTAGTACATTAGTTAAGTCAGGTTAAGTAGACCTGGGGCGAATATTAGTATGGTAGTGCACTTTTACGATGTAGTAGTTTGGTAATATGTGAGAGTGAATGGTGTTCTCCCTGGAGTTGTATATGTTTTTTGGGTGGCTGTATGGAAAAGTTAATCTACAGTGATTAATATTAGAAAGAAACAGTAAAGTCAAAAAAAAAAGAGGTTTACTTATCTTTGTTCTGGATTTGAAGAATCTCTCCCATGTGATAGGATGATTGCAGAGGTTTTCAGATGTATGGCCTTTAACCCTTAGAACTTTGCTTGAGTTTTCTTTGGACTCTATTGAATTCTGAGTAGCAATATGTCTTCTGTTGACCACGTTCGTGGGTCCCTGGTGGGCCAGAGAGGCAGAGGGGCTGATGTTGATGTCAGAATTCTTCACCTGGGACCTGGGACTTGACTTAGTGGCCCTCCCAAGCTCCGGGGATGGAGGAATTTGAGCAAGTCGTGTCCAGTTGAGCGGACAGGCGGGTGGGAAGAAGAAAGGTTCTGGGGCCTGGGGCGTGGCCCAAGCAGGCTAAAACCTGAGGCAGCCTGGGTGCCGCTGGGACATGGGGCAACCTGGGGAGGTACAACTTTGTTTTTTTCTATTTGTAATCATGTATTATAATAATTATTCATGAATATTTCCACTTTGGAAAAGCTAATTTAAACATCTTTTTAAAGAAAATGGGTTATAAATTTCATAAGTAACTTCCATTGAAACACTAAGTTCTAGCAGTAAGAATTTTAAGATAATGGTCAAATGAATGAAAAAGGAACAGAATCTAGAAGCCCAGTAATAATGATTGCTTTTAGTTTACTCTAATACTTTTAGAGTAAAAGAAATACCTTAGAATATTGCTTGACTAATGTTGAATTTATTTTCATGAAAACTGCATTTTTTAAAATTATGAATAGATTTTATTCATTAATTTAGTCCCTCATAATGAAGTTATATTTTCAACATGTTTTGGTGGTAGCTTATCTGGAAAGAAGTTAACTTCTGTTTTATTTCATAAGGTTTGCTCATTTTGCATTGCAAGGTGCTCTTAAGAACAATGATTTTAAAGCTCATTCTGCATATGTATAATTTAGATCAAATAACATCTTTGTTCATTTCCTTTTAAAAATACTCAACGGTAAATCTTTTGCACCTTAAAGGAAAAACTCTAATCTCTCTGAGAAATAGAAATCTATATATTGGTACATTCTTCTTCTGGGTCTTTACTACATGGTATAACAACTTTTTACTGTGTTTGTAGTTTAAGCACAGTAAGATATCTGAATGTTACATCTTCAGATGTGACATACATCTTGAACAGCTTGTTGTACTTAATAAATAAGAATCAATTAAGCTATGTCAAATGATGATGAAGTATTTTCCATCAATTAACATATAAATATATTAACATGAATAGTCATGAGCTGATGAATGGATATAATTCTTCTCTTCTTTCAGAACTGTTTCTCTAGCAAGTAAGTACTGTTATTCAATTATGAAAATATAAGCTCAAGAATGTATTATTAAAGTGACAGCAGTATTTTTATTTTCAAAAAAAGTAACATAAAAATGATCTTATTTTAATCCATTTGTCCAAAAGATCTATCATAAAATTTTTACTGTTTTGAATATAATGTACGGTAAATTTTTTGTTGTGAATTTTACTGTTGTGAATATAAGAGTAATGGCATCATTACCAAATAAAATGTAAATATTCCAACATTTTTTATTTTTACATGGGTGTGTAGCTATTATTTTTACATTAAAATGAAAACAGTTATGCTAAAAACTTTATTATTCACAATTAGATTCATAATATAAAGTGCTTTTTGCACAAAACAGAGGTAAACAATTGATAAGTGAATGACTTAATTCCTTATTCAGAAATGTCTTAAAACAACATCATGCACACTTTTGTTGAGATAAAAGCTTAATGAAGAAGGTAGAGACAGAAAATTCCAAACTCCAGTGCATGAAATGGGAATAGATCTAGATTTCATAATTTCTTCAGAACATGGTGACACTAATTGTGAAATTTCTTTCTGAATTTCTGGCTTAAAATGCTTAATGAAGTGAAAAACAAAACAGCAACTTCAACAATAAAATGAATCCCACATGGGAAGAGGCCAATGATGAAGCTGAAAAAGAAAAAGGAAATAAAAGGCTTGTAAGGAATTCCCCTATTTTGTCACATAAAATTTCAAGAAACTTGAGAAACTAGGATCCTAATAAGAATGGACTAATTTTATTTATTCACTATAATAGTCACTGTAAAATATTAAGAAAGTTTTATTTCTATTTGGGTTTTATTTAGTAATTTTACTTTTAATTTATTCCTCTATAATCTTTTTGTTTCATCTACCTGCTCATTATTTTCCTGTATTTTTTTGTTCTGTATTAATTCATCTCCTTTTCTATTTCTACATGTAGTTCCTATTGGACTTCCTCTGTAAATTCCTCTTGAAATTCTTAATCATTTTTACAATTGATCTTTGATATTCATTGTTTGGATTCTTGTTTTGTCTACCATTCAAGATGCCATTTTCATTGGCATTGGAAATTGTAGGATTGGTAATTTCCAAAGAAGACATAATTTCCTGGATATTATTTTTGTGATATTTGTGTTTTTACAGTGTGATTTTGGCATCCTGGGATAGATTTATGGTTACTGTGTGTTTCAGGTGACTTCTGTTTGCTGCAGTCTACAGATTTTAGACGTTGTTAGAAGAGTTGTGGTTTTTTAAGTAATAACAAAAGCCAAGAGAAGAAAGATATGGGGAGGCGAATCAGATGTTGAGAGTCAGCAGAAGTATGTAAACAAGTATCCTATATGGGAGCAGAGGCAAAGATATGTTGTTGAGTAGAGGGACTACTTTTAATAGATCAAGGCTCACTAGTGGGGGTTCAATAGACTGCCAAAGCACTAGCAGTGGTGGGAGATATAGTAACATTAGTATTTCACAATAGCTTGACTATTAAATTTTCACTGTGATATCTGGAGATATGGCCCTCCATAAGTGATGGTTTAGGACTGGTGCTGGACTGGAGAGGTGGACCTTCTTTACTATGTAGTTGACACTCTGAAGGGCCATTCATGTACCAGGAGTGCCTAGGCACTTATCAATGCAGACATCTTGGATGAGGCCCAATGGACCACACATATTGGGGCATGGGAAGGGACTTGTCCATTGGGATGGGAAGGATGATGAAAGTAGGTATTGGGGGATTAAAACAGTTAATCTAATGTATTTGAACATGAAGGCTTCAAAGAATAAAAAGTGCTAAATAAAAAGTATAATGAAAAAGTAAATAAATGAAGTTATAAAAATAGAAAAATGAAATTAGAAAATTGAAAGTAAAGAATACTCTTTAAAAGCTAGTATAAAATTTCTATAGCATAAAAATTTTTTCCATCAAGCAATTGAAATTAGGGAATTAAAAACCCATGAATACTGGAAATTTCTTAGAAAAAGTTCTTCAGTTTTCTAATCTCAATGACCTATTCCTTCATTCCTCTGATAGAATACTGATTCCCCAAGCTTCATAAGCAATATTAAAATCCCTATGGGGATCTTCTAAATCCTCTATTAATCTTTACAAATATCCTTTCTATTAAACTTTCCCCAAAGTATTTAGTTTGCATTTGCCATCTGTTTCTTGTTGGGAAATTTACCAATCACAATTTAGGACTAGTAATCACCATAGGTCTGGCCTTTCACATAGTTAACTTTGAGATTCAGTTGCTTGTATATTTGAGGCATGAACTTCTTATTGTAGGGAAATAGAATATAGTTGATTTATAATGATAGAAATTATCCCCAGAAAGCAGAGCAATTGATGATTACAATATTTAATTCTTTGATGGCATATTTTAGAGATCCTTTTATATCCTATAGTCAAATATAAATACACATCCATCCAATGCATTTGCATAATTTTACAGTTGCCACATTCATAATGTTCTTACTGTCTTAGATCTCTTATGCCAGTATAAAAAGAATGGCAAGGAATGAGGAATGCTTTGAGATAGTGCTTAAAGACATTATTAGTAAAGAAACAAAATATTATATTGAGTAAAGTATCCCAGACACAGAAAATTAAGCACCGTATGTACTACCTAATAGGTGGATCCTAGTAGCAAATCCACTTAGAGATACATTCAAAGATGAATCTCTGTAATACCTACAGTAATTGCAAAAATTATAGATATGAGGGAAGGGGAAGGAGGGCCCTGCTAGCAATGGCGAGAGAGGGGATCATGCTACAGCTGAGAAAATTGCTCACCATCAAAGACTGCAAGTAAGTAATGAGATATCTAATTAAGCTCACAGATTTTCCTTCCTAGTCACTTGCAACTGTTGGGGTGTGATCTCATCAGAAAGAGAGGGCATGCAGTCTGGCAGATAGAAGGTAACCATTTTGGAAATGGGAGACTGACCCCTCCACCCCGTTCTCCTACTTTTATTACATCTACCTTTGAATCTACTCTTATAATAAGACTCTATTTTAACAGCCTTTTATCTCTGGGCAGGGGGTGACATTCAATACCCATAAGGATGGAGCTAAGGGTGGTGCAGGAGCAGCTAAATTTAAAAAAAAATCAACAAACCACAATTCAGAATATCAGAGTCTCTATATCAACCACCTGAAACCAGGCCAGCCTAATCTATCTATCCTAAATCTCAGGGAAATTTGTGGAAAAGGGTGCAGTAAGATTGTAAGAGCCTAAAGATGGGGAGGAGTTACGACAGGCAAGGCACTCCACACAAGTTAGGGCCAAAGTAATCATAATAGGACTTTGCATGACCTACACAATGACCAACATATCATTGATCCCCCAAAGTCTAGCATGGATCACATGGGGACACTAGGATCCTTAGAGGCAAGAGATTAACAGCCACAATAGTGTTCCCATACTAAAGGGGAACACAAAAATGTACTCTAGGCAGTGCTACTGAGTCTTTATACATCAGCAGAGAGTAGGACCCAGACGGAAGTTTGACATGCACACTAAAAGATGCTCTAGGGATGAGGGGGGAGACAAAGGAAGGAAAGGAGGGGGGGAAGGAAGGGGAAAAGGGGGCAGGGAGCAAGGGGATCCAGGGAGGGGTGGAGGGAGGGAGGGAAGGGAGGGGAATGGGGTACCTATCAAGCTTGTATGAGTGGAAAAAATAAATATTTTTTAAAAAAGAAACATCTGGGTCTGAAACAACCTCCTACAAATCAAGCTCCTTTGTTAGAGAAGTAGCATTTAAAGGGAACTATCTACATCCTCTGTAGATAAGCTAACATTCACTAAAACTGTTGTGACTATCTCAAAAACCAAAAATCCTTGATATCTAAACCAAAAAATTAGCATTGGGGATGTAACTCAATAGTAAAATGTATGATGGCCATTCAAAAGACTGGGTATTCAATCCCATGACCTTCAGGTTGCAATGAGATTTCACTTGTAAATTATGTTATCAAAGAAGAATAAGACCTAGTGTTGGAGGAATCATATCTCACTTTTATTAACTTTTGTAGGAAATGGTAAGCTTCTCAGCAGGAAATGGAGCAAACTAAAACAAGACAATCTGGATATAATTTAATAAAGTGAATATTTACATGAAATTTCAAGAATCCTTCAAAATAAGCTATTATTTCTGTATTTTATGGCTTGGTAGACCAGATGGTCTTGGGTAATGATGAAATTGATTGATTTTTCTCATGATAACTGTAAAATGAGATTCAAATTTAGTTAATGCCAGGAGGTAGTATACTGCCTAAGATCATAGCACAGATTAGTGTAAGATCTGAAAAGGTCACAGTAATGAAGGAGGATATTTGTTATATATTTCTATTCATCTGTATGAATGTTTATCTGTTTATGAGCCATCAAACACTATGTACCACAAAGGAGGTCTAGGTCTATGAAGAAGAATAGATCGATGAAGTACTCATTGAGTCAGACTTAAAGTTTAATAGAACATCTTTCCTGTGATATGTAGTATTTAGATAAAAATATAATTTTATTTAGAGATCATACCACAATGGATCCATGAAATCTACAAAGCCATATTGTAGTCCACTAAGTGATACTTAGAGTATTAGGTTAAAATGTTTAATTAATTAATATCATATTAAAATCTTTGTCATGTACATAAAGAATAAGAAAAGTAAAGACAGCTAAGTGATATCCCTTGAAATAAGTCCTATATAAAAACCATACTACTCCATTGAAACAATGACAAAGATCAATGAAATCTTTTTATATACATGTATACAAAAATGTTGTAACCAGTGATTCTTTCATTTTATTGGATATCATTCAAGCTGTTTCCTCTTCCTGTTCTTCTATCATTCAGTCATACCATGGCAACTCTGACCTCTCCTAACTATGTGCCTATGTTGGCTCTCTCCATGTTCTCTCTGATGTGAAGCTATCTTCTTGCTCTAATGCTTTCCTACCTTGAAGCTATGACTTCTGTCTTGCTTCCCTTGGACCTTAGATCTCAGAGTGTCTTCCCTTTTTTCTCATTTTCAATAAAAAGTATATTTTAATATGAAAAAGGAGAGCTCTTCTAATGAATATGGTGGATTGTTAAATTTCCAGCCAGTTGCCCAAACTATGCCAGAGAGATATTTTTGGTACAGATTTAACAAGTCTTGGTGCCTACAGAATATGCTTATAGATTTAAAAGAAAATTATTTTAAGCCTCCATGGAATAGATTTGAAACAACTATTTTATTCTCTGGAAATGTATAGCAATTTACAATTTTTATTTATAATTTAGAGCATCATGAAACCTTTCATCTGTTGTCATCACATGATAATGGAAATTTGGACCATATGGACAAACTGCAGAGCAGCCCACTGTCCATATTAATGCTGTCACTTCTAATCATCACAACAGTTGATGCACAAAGTGGAAAGAAATTTCTCCCAGAGGAGAAACTGAATTCTTAGATTCTACTTAACATCCTCCAATAGTCCTGGCCTTCCAAGACGAAGACAGAAAATCTCCACTAACTCTCCCATCTGATTGATGAGATTTTAATTTAATTGTAAGAACTTGTCTCTGTAATAAATGTAGAGATCAATTCTAGAAGATGTTGACAAGAGTTTTGTGTCTCTATATGCAAGCACATATGAACACATGTACACATATTTGATCATATGAGCACACATAAGCATATTCAAAATTAATAGTTTAGAATTTTATGCAAAGTGTATTAGATTTTATGTAAGCTCCTTCTATAACAGCCTGAGAAAAATATATGAAGATTCAAAATCTTACACATCAGTAGAATTTTAGAAATTGGGTTATGGGTGAAGAGATGGCTCAGGGGTTAAGACTCTGCATTGCAGGCAGAAGGTCCTGAGTTCTGATCCCAGGTCCCACATAAAAGCAACAGGCATAAATGGCTCCAGCATATAGTTCCACACTTTGTGGACAGAGTCTAGATTTTATTTTATTTTTTAAAGAAATCCAGCTGTTTTAATTGCTCTAGGAAATACCCCATATGATGCAGTAAGAGTACTCTTTACAAGGTTGAATTGTACCAAAGATGAGGCATAAAATGTGACCATCAAGAAAATAGATACATACAAAGATTTTCACATTCTGTTGTAGTAGGCAGAATCCACAAATGAATTACATAAAGATGTTTTATATTGACATGAATACTTCATACCATGTATTGGGCAATCATAAACAAATATTGAGCATTTCAAAAGTTGAAAATCATTTTTTCTAAATTTATTTTGACACTTTCACCCATAAATACATCAAATTTACATAATCTCTGCCTTTAGTAATCAATGTTGCCCCCCTCCTCTGACTTTATACTTTCTCATTTCCACCAGTGTCCCTTTCCCTCCATTTTACCTGGGATACAACAAAAATAGGCAATAAAATTGGAGAAAAACCTGCATTATGTTACTTCTGAGATTGTGGCAGTGGCTACTTTTGGAATTGAAGGGAAGATCTGTCAATATTTGTAAATTTTGGTAAGGTACATTGGTTACAACATTTTATTTGATGAATGTAGTATCTTAAGCAACTTGAAATTATCTTGACATTTTATTTACTAGAAATGTGATAATGTAGATATTTGTAGCATTACTTTCAGTTTTTGCATATGTGTTTGAAATGTATGGCAGAATAATGAGAAAGGACATTTAAGGGCAATATGCTTGATACCAATGACAAAGTAAATGGTTTTCAACTTCTAATTATCAGACATTATGGGAGTCTTAGTTCTGTAGATCATAAGACTCTTGCCTTGCTTGGTGCACCCATTATTAGATTATTGAGATTATTCCCTAATGAATTCTTATCCTTATATTTTCTCAGTATCACCACAATGCCCAGTAAAAATACTCACCATGTTAAATTTAGTAGCAGCTGAATGGTATACCACTCCATTCCCTCCCAGTGTGCTGTCATATCAAATGTTATGTTACAGGAAAATTATACTTTTCTAAATATACAAGTATTTTAAAATCTATTTCAAAAAATGGATGCAACAATTGTCTCTTGAATGTGTAATAAATGTGGCAGCTTCTTCACTGAGAGCAGTAAGACTCTTATCTTCTTGTAATGGTGCCTTAACATGGAAATTATTAATATAAATTATGATTTCCCACAGATGTGTTCTCAGTATAAACAGGGCTACATTTTATTTCTTTTTTTTTCTCTTGCTAGCCATTTGAAATTTGAAGCAGCATGACTCTCCATCAGATGAAAGGACTCACATAGATATGGGGCAAAGAATTGTTGCATTCCTGGGTATAAATATATAAAGTTTTGAAAACCTAGTTTTACCTACTTTGATAATGTTTCTTCCATCAATTCTCATGGGCTAGTACTGCCAAGGCCAAACACTTCCAAGGATGCTGACACACAAGGAGGAAATCTGTGTACATGACACAAATCTCATTCTCCTCCCTCCTTTTCCTCTTCCTTCTTCCTCCTCCACTATCTCCACCTACTCTTTCTTCATCCTCTTTCTTCTTTTTGTCTCCCCTACACCAATTGCTAATCAAATAAAGGAATCAACTTAGATAGGTTTGCTTCAGATTCCCCAACTTCCTCAATCATGCTTGGATTCTGGATATGGCATATCTAGAATTCTGCTAAGTAGTTTTGTTGAAGTATGACTTGAATTTATAACCAAATCATTGAAACAAATGAAGCAAATAAAATGGATCATTTATGAAACCAGTGAACAGATCTCATTCCAAAATTCATTATAGGATTGTCTTGTTTCAACAAGAAGCTTTCATATTCCCCAACATCATAGTAAAAACAGGCCCTCTGATTTTATTGACAGAAATTTGGTAATGAATAAATCCTTTATGTTCAGTTTAGGTTCTTTGCTTACAAAGCTCTCAATATCAGATGATCAATGAAATACTTTATATATATATATATATATATATATATATATATATATACATGTATATATGTATATACTTATAAAATTTTCCTTAAAATTATGAAGGTTATACACTTTTTTCAATACCTGATACAAGGATTGGGGCTGGAGAGGTGGCTCAGGGCTTAAGCCTCTGCCTTGCAGGCGGAAGGTCCTGAGTTCGGATCCTAGACCCCACGTATAGACGCTGGGCAGAAGCGGGGGTAGCCTGCGTTTCTGGTCCTGGTAGGGCCGAGCCTGTGAATCCCGAGGCAGAGTAAACAAGGAGGAGGTGGAGGCGGTCCATGGTGGTTCCCGAATTCGCCTGTCGTTCTACACATACACACATACATACACACATGCGCACACACATACATGCACAATTGATTAAATAATAAATAATAAAAAATTTAAAAAAAAAGAAACAAGGATTTATAAAATAACTCCATTAACTCTCTAATGATGAACACTTTGATCAAAAGGAAGCTGAGTCCTTTGAAGATTTGTCTAATAATTCTTCTTTACACAAGGATTGTAAAGAGGAAGTTCTGCCATTAAAATTTTTTCATTATTTTCATTAGAAAATAATGAAAAAAATTTAATCTTGCTTACTTATTGTGTGTGTATGTATTTATGAACAAGTGTGTGTGTTCAGATGCTTCTGTCTGAGTGCTAAGGCGGAGAACAGGAAACTATCAAGTGTTTATCTTTTTTATCTGATGCTAGATTTCTCACTGAATCATTATTAAGACTGGCATCCAATCTCTTTTCTCTGGCTCCCATACTGACACTGGGGTTTATGACATAGGAAACCATAGTCAGAATTTTATGTGGATTCTGGGAATATGTGTCTAGGTTCTCACTTTAGCACAATCTGACTCACAGTGTTATTTCCCTAGCTACATGGAATGAATTTTAGCAAAAACCAAATTAACATAAGTTTTGAAGACAAAGTATCCCATGGATTACTAAGAGTCAGAAAACATAGACTGATAAAGTGTGATTTGCCACATGATTTATTTGGAATGACTAACAGATCAAAATCTTCAAGGCACTTAAAATAAATTATTGAATTGATATATACAATAAAAATAGCATCGTGGGTAGTAAAAGTTGTTCGTCTCTTGAGTTTACAAAGGTGCCCAGCAAACATCTTGACAGTTAACATAATCTTATGGATACTCAGAAATTTTCCCTTTTAAAATTAAAATAACATAATGATAAATGTATTAAAAATAACCCATGAAAAGTGGACAAACAAAAGTGTGATAATAATAATATCTGTATGCTTTAGCAAAAAACACTAAAACTTACATAGTTGATTATGATGGTAGTGAACATAGCTACAAACCTAACTCAAGATAAAATATCCTTTGGAGACATCAGAAATAACATCATTTGCTACTTTGCTATTAACACTGACAGGAATTGTTCTAAATAAGCAAATTTGAGTGCAAGTTGATTTAAAAACAGTTGAATTCCTGTATTTAACTTTGAGGCTATGACAAGAAACCATTATGTAATATCAGAATTCCTAAAATTTGCTATGTAACATAATTCAAAATTCTTAAAATGTATTCTCTGAGAAATGATTCATCACATAAAAATGAGTTTCCATAAGAATATCAGATTTCTCAGCAGAAATCTGGCAGGCCAGAAGACACTGAAGTGGCATATTCATAGATCTTTCAGAGGAAAAATGTATCTCTCCAATAATAATATTATACCTGGAAAAATTAACTTTCAAACTTGAACAACTTAAAGTTTTCCCAGAAAGACACAAGAATTCATTATGACCACCCCTTATGCACCAAGCAGCTACAGAAATTCTTTTAAGTTGAAATGAAGGGATATTTGCCATTGCTACAAAAGAAGAAAAGACACAAGCGGCTCTGAGAAATGTGAATCCATGGAGATTCATTAGTTCATGCTACAGTAATGATACATTAAATACAAGGTGAATAATATTAAATAGTAAGAAACTAGATTAATTCTACACATAACATAACAGTATAATTTTGACATCTGTGCCAAAAAAATGAAAGATGAAGGTGTAAAGAATAAAAAGCACATGAAATTAAAGTGAAGATAGTATTTTTAAATAGAATGATAAACCTTTAAAGTACTTATGTAATTGAGATAGTAACCAAGACCAAAATCTCTGGCTTATGTCTTCGTAGAGTCCAGACCACTGTTGTAAACCTCAGTGAATTTCAACATATATGGAAACGTGTCAGATGCTGACCTTCACTTCGACAGACAGGAAAGAGACAGCATGTAAAATGATTACAGAACAATATAAATCTCAGCATCATAGCTTTCAGACAACCTCATGCTTTCCACAAAGCTTTAATTCTTATACTACTTCATAATGAACCTATCAATGGGCCAACTGATTTCTTATGTTATTAATGCCCTTATAATCTAATCATATCTTGAAATGCTATCATAGACACTCCTACAAATAAGCTTTTCTATTCTTCTATATGTTATTTTAATTGGATCAAGGTATTAACCAAAGCACGCATTATATAATTCAAAATATTAAAAGGCTACTAAGGAAAAAGGAAAAGACTCAGGGGTTGGCTAAACCACAGAATAAGGTACTGGAGTTCAGTATGATCAAAGTTACTTCATATGTATGATATGATACATATATATGTGTATGATAACTAAAATTCTTAGGACCAGTGCCATATCTCAGTGTCTCAGGTACCTGCTTAAAAACAGGTACCCAGATGACCACATGGGAGAAGTGAAGAAACATTGATTTCTACCTGACTGTGTATGGCATGCATGTGTTTGCAAACTCTGTTTCTTTCTCCCTCTGTCTCTGTCTCAATACATAAAATAATAATATTAAACAAATAAACCAACTATGCTGTGCTATATGTACATGTGAACTGAAAAGTAAGAACCAAGCTTAATAGATAGGAGCTGAGATTCCGTCCAACAAGACCAGCATATACCTTCTTATAAAAACACATGAGATGATGTCTTCAAAGAAGACAAAATCAAGAATGAGATGGTAAATATATATTGTTCAAAAAATAAAGGAATAAAATCAGAAATCTTCACCAGTATATAAATTGAGATGTAAAAGCACGAGAAAAATAATAAAATATCATTCAACAGATTAAAAAGAAATAGGAATGAATATTATAAAGTATATTATAATTGCATCTACTTGGGAAACTAACCAAATAAAAATTCATCATAACAATTTTGGGTTAAACGGAAAACAGTGGTAAAAGTTTATAGCTGTGAATGCATGCATTTGTCAATAGTATAATAGCATATATTTAAGAAACCAAACCCTGGGCTGAAGAGGTGGCTCAGGGGTTAAGCCTTTGCCTTGCAGGCAGAAGGTCCCGAGTTTGGATGCTAGACCCCACGTATAGACGCCAGGTGGAAGCGGCTGCGGCCTGTGTTTCTGGTCCTGATAGGGCGGAGCCTGTGAATCCCGGGGCAGAGTAAACAAGGAGGTAGAGGCGGTTCATGGTGGTTCCTGAATTCGCCCTTGGTTCTACACATATATGCACACACATACATACACACACGCGCACACACGCATACATGCACAATTGAATAAATAATAAAAAAATTAAAAAAAGAAACCAAACCCAAAATTCATAGGAAGAATGAAATATTGAAATCTAGAGTAGCTACCAGTATGATTGACAAAAAATTATTAAAATTTTGGCATGTCTTTAACATGTATTTGTTAAGAGAATCTTTATACAAGTGCCACTAAAATATTAAGGATAATAGAATGTTCTGAACAATATATCCCATTCGAAATTTTCATAATGCACAAAAAATACCTAGGGAAGAGGTTCTATTCGGGGAGTATTTATTTTCCTACATAAATCAATGATGAGTTATGACCTGTGATGAGGCAGAAAATCATGGCTGAAAGCCATGGACACAGCTGAGTTATTAGTGGTGGTGGGAAACAGAACAGCACCAAGAAGGACCCTGCTAAGATATGACTCCAACTTAATGCAAGTGATGCTTCCTCTAGCCATACTCTGTTCTTCATAGTTCTACTACTTGACAATAGTCCATTCATATTTCATATAGTAGGTCACAGCTCTCTTAATATTGTAGTTTCTGAAAATTCTCTCTCAATAGATTCAAATGGACAAAGTTAAGCATCATAAATGTTCAGTTTAAACATACCATGCAGACCTCTTTCCATCTTAAGGCTCAGGGAACGTTGCAGAAGGGTACAAGTCTATATGCAAATTCCCAATAGCACACTGCTTTAAAAATTAATAAAAATGTGAGCTACATGATTAAAATAAATATCATAGGAAATGAAAAATAGCAATTTCATTTAATTAGTATGAAATCAGCAAGGATAGAAGTAGATACCATGACTCAGTTAAAATACAGTGTACCACAATCATCTGGGTTGTTACCAAACAGAACAAGAACACACATGTTCTTCAATCCTCAATGTCACAGTTTTTGTATCACACTCAGATCAAGTTATGTGATGATTTCATAGACTCTGTAGGTGTTACAGTTGCTTTTATCTCTTTCTGTTTTAATATATAGCTGCTGCGATAGTGTTTGCTATTTTCAGTAATGCTTTTAAATATATTTATACTCCTTCAAAGTAGAGGGAGGTTGATGGTGAGCTGAGTTCATATAGAAAAACAGGAGCAAATACCATGAAAAGGCTTAAAAAGCAATGATTTCAAAATTGTCGTTTGGCATTTGAATGTCACAGAAACTGATATTAAATTCAACTGTTGTGGAGACACCAAGGATAAGCCTTTTAACGGCTATTTTGAGACTCACCTCTTTTCTTATTCTCTTTAAAATATTTCTTCTTACCCTGTTTTAACAAGATGGATGGCATATTCTGGTTCTTTTTCAGTCCCTAAGTTCCAACAGGAAGTGCACTAGCAGCTGGAATCTGTAAAGTGGTGATGCATTCCAGAATTTTCTGTGCTCACATGTGGCACTTCAAAGACTGTTCAAAGAGGCCAGCAGAGAGGATCCAGCGACAGACCCTGAGTGGCACTGGGATCAACATGGGAGGTGCTGTCTTTGAAGAGGCACATGGAGCTAGAGACGTCAGAGTTTTGGTGCATGTGGTCTTTTTTACTTGAAAAGTCAACTTAATGCACAAACAGAAACCTGGGAAGAATTAGAGCCCCTAAGAGTCTGCTTTCCTCCATTGGAAAATAAAATTCTTTGTTATTTAAACATACACAGCAGAAACCACTATTGCATATAAACTTGGGGAATACAGCAAAGAAAAAGACAAATGCAAAGGGAATTGTGGATAAATAGCTCAAGGCGTTTACTATTCATACCCTGATTTTTCAGCTAAGATAACACTATGCCTAACATTCCCAAGCATATCTTTGTTATCTTTATTGTTTATGGTGCCTACATTATTTCCTAGTAGCTCTTGAGTCAGGGTTAATGTGCATTAGCACATTCAGATCCCTAGCCAGCATTCTCCCACAAAAATTTAAATGTTTACACATCTGCCTCTCATTGCTTAACACAGTAACCTCAATATGCCTGCAGAAGATTGTAACTGATCCATTCACAAAGATAGATTTTCACTTCATTTGCTTGTCTTTGGACAACATTTTAAGTCACTCATGGACTCATTGTTTAAGTTTTGAGTGAATTTTAGCCCAGTCTTCATGTGCTATCTTAACTAGCAGAGTCTCAGTAAAAGGTAAGGTTTGGATGAAAACAAATTTATGAAATATTTTATAAAATTGATCAGAATAAATGTTTATTATTATGGTGATCAGAAAAATTCTTTTACCTTACAGTTTATGTTTATTAGTAGAATTGAACAGTTGTGGAAATACCTCCAAATGTGGCAACAAAACTCAAAATGAAATTACTTGGTAAAAATGAGTTACATTAGTCAACAATGCTTTTTTTTTTAAACCTTTTAACTGTAATGAGTACCAAAGTATAAAAATACCCTTTTCTTCAAACTGGTGTCTTGAAATAAATTTAAATTTTTAAATGTATTCTATATACCACTCCAAAATAATAAAAATTAATATGTATGAAAGTGTTTTATCTTTGAAGTCTGCATAATGAAAATTCTGACCTCACAATTAATATACAACCAAAGAAAAGCATCAAAATCCAAATAATATCCAGTATTCCCCTCATGTTATCTATATTAGATAACATTTGCAATACTTGTATAAAACTGAAATAATTTTATCATTATTAAAATAAATAATTTATTCATAAATTATTATATGTTACATTCATAAGTAGGAATTATGAACCTAAAAATAACTTAGTTTGGGGCTGGAGAGGTGGCTCAGGGGTTAAGCCTCTGCCTTGCAGGCAGAAGGTCCTGAGTTCAGATCCCAGATCCCACATATAGACGCCAGGCGGAAGCGGGAGCGGCCTGCGCTTCTGGTCCTCGTAGGGCGGAGCCTGTGAATCCCTGGGCAGAGTAAACAAGGAGGAGGTGGAGGCGTCCATGGTGGTTCCCGATTCGTCCGTGGTTCTACACACACACATACACACATGTGCGCACACATACATACACACACACGTGCAATTGAATAAATAATAATAAAAAAATTTTTAAAAAACTTAGTTTTTTCCCCAAAATTGTATATTGGATTACACACATAAGCCAGTTAATTGTTAATTTACTTAGTTTTATGATTTTGCAAATAGTTAAATACCAACAATAAATCACGATTCTCTAAATTTTAATGACTGTATAGTAAATTTTTATGTGCATCTATTCAAGCACACACACACATAATACAGTATAAATGTATGATTAGAAAGTCAGACCACTTTGACTTTTGTCTCTGAATAAATAATAGCAATTGTTATTCTTTTAAGGAAATTAATCTTTTTTTCTCCCACATTTTATTTTTCATCCCAATCACACAAGCTCAATAGGTACCCCAGTCCTCTCCCTCCTTCCTCCCCTCCCCAGTTCCCCTTCCCCTCTTCCCCCCTTTTCCCCTTTCTTTCACCCCCCTCTCCCTTCCTTTTGCCCAGAGCTTCCCCCTTCCTCCCTCCCATCCCCTGGAGCATCCTTTTTGTGTGAATGCCAAACCTCCCTCTGAGTCCTCCACCCTACTGAGGGGTAAAGACTCAATGATATAGCCCAGAGCCCTTTCTTGGGCTCTCATTAGTATAGAAACTCCATTATGTCTGTTAATTCCTTGACTCTTAAGTGTCCTACTGCCTGGAGCCTTCTCCTCTGTGATCCATGCTAGACTTTGGGGGCTCATTAACATGTCAGCCATTGTGAAGGTCAGGGAAAGGCAAGTCCTGACTGCTGGAGGCCTAACTTGTGTATCTTACATATGGTTGGTCTTCCCCATCTTTAGGCTTTTACAATCTTGCCACCCCCTCTTTCACAAGGTTACCTGAGCTTTGGGATGGGGAAAGATTTAGCTGGTCTGGTTCCAGGTGAATATTGTAGGGTCTTTGGTGTTCTGAATTATGGTTTGTTGTTGTTCTCAGTTTTGCTATGTCTGAACGACCCTTGGCTCCATCCTGATTAGTAGGGAAGGTCACCTCCTGAGGAACAGGGGGTCTGCCCTGGTCTAGGGCAGAAAAGCAGGAAATTAATAAATCTTGAAAGATAAATATTTTATTATTATTGTTTTACATGGTAGATAGAATTGTCTTTAACTTTGTAACTGAAATGTATTTAGTGTCACCAAAGCCTACTTCAGTCCTCTTCAAATCATTGAGCAACTTGTCCATAATACCTTGAATTTTAAAAAAATTAGAATGATATGGGGAAGAGAATTATGGGAAAACTTTTTCCCATAATTTGCTGTTTAACTCAGGGCCGGCCCTTCATGTGCTGGCTGATCTGTAAGTGAATCATATATACGGCCCAGAGTTACATGTGAAGAATGCTTGTTCATTGATCATAAAGAAACCAGTTAAAAAACATGTTTTATAAATCTTTTTGTCAATTCTCAAAATGGACCACTAAAATATGATTGATGTTATGACATGTAAAATTTTTTTCTTCTTAAAAATGTCCTGTGATTTTATAATTCTAAAAGCTTAATGCTGGGATCCACTTATAAAGGAAAATATGCAGTGTCTGTCTTTCTGCTTCTAGGATATATGCTCAGTATAACTTCTTCCAGTTTCATCCATTTTTCAGCAAATTCCGTTAATTCACTTTTCTTGAAAGCTGAATAGTATTTTTTTGTGTATAGATACGACATTATCCATTCAATTGTTTTTGGACATCTAGGCTGATCCCATTTCTTTGCTAATATAAATAGGGCTGTTATGAATGAATATGGATATACATGTAACTTTGTAACAGGATATAGAATATTGGTATTGAATTGTATGGTATTTCTCTTTCTCTTTTAACCTTTTTTATTCACCTTCATACTGATCTCCAAAGTTTTCATTCCTACCAGCAATGTATGAGAGTTCTGTCCTCACTGTATCCTCTCCAGCATTTTGTTGCTGCTTGTGTTTTGGATTTTAACCATTGTAACTGAGATAACATCTCAGAGATAGTTTTAATTTGCATTTCCCTAATGACTAGGGAAGTGAAACATTTTTAAGATATTTGTGAGAAATTTGAATTTAGCCCTAAGAAAAGTTTCCTTGTAGTTTTAAGGCTGTTTTTTAATTGGATTGCTTACTTTTTGGTGTTCAATTTTTTCAGTTCTTTGTCCACTCTGGATATTAGTCCTCTATCTAAGAATATTTTTTCTCCCATTTTCAGGGTTATCTTTCTGCTTGGTTAACAAAAATTTTTACTAAACAGATTCTTTTAGACTTATTAAATCCCGTTTATTCAGTATTAGTTTTATTTCCTGTACAGTTTGGATCTTATTTAAAAAAGTTGACCTAAGCCAGACAGTTGGAATGTATTTCCTTTTTTTTTTTTTTTCTTCTAGTAGCTTTGTAGTCTGTGATCTACTATTGAATTCTTTGATGCATTTGGAATTAATTTTCCAACGGGGTGACAGGCTATCAACAATAACAACAAAAGAACATAATCAGCAGGATAGAAGAGTGAAAACAAAAGGACACAAAGAAGTAGATGAACAGGGCATCTATGAAGGAAAAGGTTTTTAAAGAAGATGGAAGAACTGGGCTAGGGCACAGTAAGGAGTGGAATTAGGCTTTGAGTAATCAATAGTCTGCTAAGTAGTCTCTAACCCCCCTTTACTGCCAGGGAACTCATTCCTGATGCTATAAACCTGTCTAAATAACAGTCAAGAGAAAACAGACACCAGATGGGGTGGAATGTCAAATATTTATACTGAACCACTATCCAAGCATTTTTCATTGTATCCTTAGATAAGAAGGATGCAGCCTACTGCAATGGAAGATTAGTGAAGTAGAAAACTACAACTGTTCAAAATGTGGTGTATTATCCACCTAAAATGTTCAGTCATGACCATGTCATCCAAATTTCTTTCCATCCTAAGGATCAGGGATCCTTGGAAAAGGGGAAAGGACAGGAAGAATATAAGAGCCTAAAGGTGGGGAAGTCTGCTTCCAGCTTAATCACTCCAGTCATGACAGAGCTGCTGCTTCCAGAAGCTTACTGTAATGAGATATAGCTACACCAGATCTATACAATAGCTCACATATCAATATTCTCTCACAAACCAGTGAAGATCTCAGGAGAAACAACTACATGCAGTGGGAATCTTAGGAACAGATGCTGAGCAGATGAAGGGGAGGGTTCTCACCTGTGGGTTTACCCACTGAAGGCTACTTATACTGCCACAGAGGCCTGGTTGCTTACTAGTATACATGGCCTGAGGTAGCCTGAGGACCACAGAAGGGGAGACTCATGAGGGTGGGATGAACAGGGATGGATAGATGAAGGGAAGAGAGGGTTAAAGAGGAGGATGGGAGGGAGGGAGGTGGCATGGACAGAAATTTTTTAATTTTCTTTGTATAAAAAATCCATTTTATTATATAATTCAACATATATATGTATGTGTATGTGTGCATGTATATCATAAATCACCCTTACACTGGATTGCTTTTACTGTCCTTTTAGCTTGTTTCTGGGATTTCCCATGCTCTTCCTACAAGGGACAGAAATGCAGGCCATGGCCCTTTCTGCCTGGTGCTAATCCAAACTCAAATTTTTCTGCTTGTGAGGTAGAGGCAGAATTTTAAACTCTGATCCATCTCTCCAGCAGCATTTGGGACTTTAATCTTACATACAGGAGGAATGAGAATGGTTCAGCATGTATTAATATTCCCATTTATAATGTTCTAATTTCTAATTACACGTTATTAGTAATACACAGATGAATGATAGGAAAAAAGATGGATGATAGATGATAGATAACAGATTACAGAGAAAAATAGATGATAATATAATGTGAATAGATGATTGAAATATGGATAATAGATTAAATAGAGAACGATAAATTTACATTGAAGAGAAATGGAAGGAGTCTTGTCCAGTAAGCCTGTGTTCCAGAGGAAAGATGGGCTCATTGGGATCCTTGTTCTATTACAGAATTCAGTCAGCTCAATGTTGTTTCTGTACAAATTCAATTTTATTTTCTTGCAGTATTATTTATATAAGAACTTTACTAATTAATTGTCTGAAGATAGATTGCCAAAACATTTAATAAAAGGGGGAAGGGAGCAAGGAGATCAAGGGAGGGATGGAGGGAGGGAGGGGAATGGGGTCCTATCAAGTTTGTATGAATAGAAAAAATAGAAAAAAAATGAGGGTCTGGAGAGATGGCTCAGAGGTTAAGGCTCTGTATTACAAGTAATAGGTACTGAGTTTGAATCACAGGTCCCATGTAAACCTGCCAGGCAGAAACAGTAGCTGTACACCTTTCCAACCCTGGTGGGTGGAACCTAGGAAATCCCAGAGCAAACAAGGAGGTAGAAGCAATCCAGGATGAATCTGGAAATCACTGTTGGTTCTCCACAATGACACACATTGCCATCTGATATGAGCACACACACACGCACATGCACACACACAAACACACAATAATTAAATAAAATATTTTTAAAAAGAAAAATATGAAAATATTGATATAGAATCACTACATTACAAAAATTATGTTAGTGATGTTTCAGAATATTTGATTTTCAAAGTAATGTAACATCAGTGAATTTTGGTAGGAATATGACTTCATTCAAGGTGGTATTTTACATCTTAAAAATTACTTTCAGCCATTAGTATTTAAACATTGCATCTAGAGATTGAAAATATAACAAAGGTGATAGGGACTTAAAAAGCATGCTGGAGGTGTGAGCAGCAGCCCCAGTTTCATATAAATCAATGTGTGTCTATGATCTCAGAACCGTGGAGCTAGAGGCAGGTGTGGTGCTGGGGGATTACAAGTTCAATGGTTATACAGCTAATATAAGACTAAATCTATGTAAAGAAAATAGATTTCTAACAAAAGTAAATTCAAAAGAATAAATATCAAATCATAAAAATAAATTCAAGAGAATGAATATCAAAAATTAAATGAATACTTTGCTGAAATCTTTCTACATGTTAAAGAAAAATAAATTGTTTTAGACTTTTTTTATCACCTATTGATGTGAAATCTACAATGAGATTATTAGAACAAATGAAACAGTGCATGTACAGCATGTGTATAATGTGATTTGCTTTCCCTCTCTCATCATATGTATGCATGAATGTGCATGTTGCATTTGCGTGTATGTGTATGTATATGTGTGTGTAGATTATAATCCTGGCAATTAACTGATATACTATAATAACCTACAATAATATCTAAACTCAATGCATGTGTAACAAAATATCTAAAATCAATAAATGTGGTCCGTTTGGGTGACTATCTTGTATGCAAGATGCTTTCTTCAACGGTCAATCATCTATGGAGTTTCTTAAATGTATTCCACTGGAAGTGTCTTAAAGAGCCATGGGGAAGTAAGAAGTTGTAGGAACAAAGGCACATATTCCTGTAATATTCAGCCAAACCACACTCAAGTCTTCATAATTTATCCCTGAAATTTATTCAAATAATTTGCAACACAGAATATCCTTCCTAAAATTATTATTCAAGCTTTATTCTCCAAATATGTAAGTGCATTTTTTTCAAAAGGTGATGCCACAGTATGTATAATGGAGAGTTATAGCATTACTTACCATCAGCAAGATTTACAAGTCACACTATAAACAAAACCAGGAGGAGATATTTTAAAGAAAACACAGAAATGTTAAAAAAAGTCATGGTTGGAAAAATAGATTGGCAATACTGTAGATATTAAAGGAAAAAGTATGAATATGCTTAAATTTCTCTTGAGAAAATATATTGCATGTTTTTAACTTTTAGAATATGAAATAAATGCACAGAACCATTTCTTTGCAGTAATAAATTTTGACATTAATTTATGCGATATTAGAAAATCTTTGGGGGCTTCATGAAGTAGTGTGCATATTTGATATGCCTATCACTTAGGTTAACCAACTTTTCTCTAGTGCAGAACATTTATACTCACTCTAGGTATGAAAATACATGAATTATCTCTGTGAACAAAGAGGCCTGATCCACATATAAGAAGAAATGGGAATAAAATGTGCTAAACTGGTCAGACATCATCATTTTCCATTCAGCAATTACACTAACTATATTTCAATATATTGGATTTTTATTATACAGTGTTTAGTTGACATGGAAGTCATTCATTTTTTAAAAAGAACTAACTAAATCACTAGGAATTTAAAAAAATCTGAAATAATCCTTTGTCTCATCACTTCATTTTGTCATGATCACTCTGGATGTCAACTGTTACTCAATGTGCTTTAGCACTGTGTGGAAACATTTCACTCCTGTCAGCATTAAGATTAAAATGTTATTGCAATGGTGATAAAGTGTTGAGAACCTTGTAAATGAATGTATTCATTCCATCTACCTGTTTTTCAGGAAAATTGTCTGCAGATAATTCCAAACTCCTTAGCCCGAAAACACACAGAAATTTATGGATGTTAAAACTGAATGTAAGAAATGTTTTTCTTTTTTGATAACAGTAAAATTACAAATTCATATTTATGGAGTGATGAACAAAATTTATATTCCAAATGACTGTAATAACTAATAGTGACAAAAGGCAAAAATTAAAATTTCAAAAGGTAGATGAAGAATATATGTTAATTTAGATGGACAAATTTTAGGTTTTCAAAGACTCCTCCAAACTGAAAAGAGAAATACATTTGAGAAACTTATGATTTACAATTAATGTGATGTTAGGGTGCATATAAATTGCTAAAGACATTCAATTTCAGTGGTGGATCCAGCACTCAATATATAGATACAGAAAGGTCAGGAGTTTAAGGTCAAGTTCAATTGTGAAAGTCTCACCTCATTCTAACACTGACTATAGGAGACCTGTCTTGATCAAACATTCAAATAAAGGAACTCAAAAAAAAAAACAACAACAGAAAGCAATCACCTGCTCCCCCATTCCCAAAAAACAAAACGAAACAAAATAAAACAAAACAGGCCTGGTAGGAAGAATGTACAAATAAAATTAACTGTGAAAGCCAACCTGGGTCTGCTAATTTTCTCTTTTGTTACATTTATCAGAAGAGAATAATCCTTGCAATTACTGTAGGTATTACAGAGATTTATCTTTGAGTGTCTATAGGTGGGCTGGGTAGGTTTGGTACTAGGAGCCACCTATTAGGGAGTACATACGGTGCTTAATTTTCTAGGTCTGGGATACTTCACTTAATATAATTGTTTCTAATGACATCCATTTCCCGGCAAATTCCAGTAATTCATCATTTTTGATAGCTGAGTAGTATTCCATTGTATAGATGTACCACAGTTTCCTTATCCACTCGTCAACTGTTGGGCATTTGGGTTGATTCTATGACTGCTATTGTATACAGTGCTGCTATGAACATGGTCGGGCTTCTGCTATCGAGGTGAATTTTTGCTGTATAGGGGGGTTATTCCCAGAAGTGGAAAGCAGGGTCATATGGCATTTCAATCTTTAATCTCTTTAAGAATCTCCAGACAGCTCACCAGAGTGGCTGTATGAGCCACCAGCAATGTAGGAGAGTTCCCCTCTCTCCACATCCTCTCCAGCATTTGTTGTTGTTTGTATTGTGGATTTTTGCCATCCTGACTGGGGTGAGATGAAATCTCAGGGAGGTTTTGATTTGCATTTCCCTGATGGCTAAGGGAGTGGAGCATGAGATATTTGTTAGACATTTTAATTTCATCCCTGGTAAAGTTTCTTTTAAGTTCCAGGGCCCATTTTTTAATTGGGCCATTAGTTTTTTTGGTGTTTACTTTTCTAAGTTCTTTGTGCACTCTGGATAATAGAGCTCTATCAGATATGTGGTTAGTGAAGATTTTCTCCCATTCTATGGGTTGCCTTTGAGCTCCTGTTACAATCTCTTTATCTGAACAGAAGCTCTTTAATTTCACAAGATCCCAACTATTGAGAGTTGGTAGCAGTGACTGTGCAATTGGATGTCTGTTTAGGAACTGTTGGCCTAGCCCGATCAGCTCGAGGGAGCTTCCTATCCTTTCAACTATGGTTTTTATAGTCTGGAACAGGAGGGATGTCGTAGGAGGGCCACACCAGAAACAAGGAGAGAGGGGACCATGTTACAGCAGAGAAAATAGGCCTCCATCAAGGACTGCAAGTAAGTAATGAGACACCTGGTTAAGTTCACAAACTTTCGTTCCTAATCATTTACAACTGAGGGGGTATGATCTCACCAGAAGGAGAGGGCATATAGTCTGGCAGATAAAAAGTAACCATTTTGCAAATGGGTGATAGACCCGTCCCTCACTGTGGTTTCCTACTTTCATTGCATCTACCTTTGAATGTGCTCTTATAACAAGACTCCAGTTTAACAGCTTTTTTGTCTCTGGCCAGGGGGTGACATCCAATGCCCATCACGATGGAGTGAAGGGCATTGCAGGAGCAGCAAAACTGCAAAAGGAAATCAACAAACCACAATCCAGAACTTCAGAGACTCTATATCAACCACCTAGAACTAGGCCAGCCTAATCTCTCCCTGAAGCTCAGGGAAATTTGCGGAAGAGGGGGCGGTAAGATTGTAAGAGCACAAGGATGGGAGGAGTAAGGATATTCAAGGTACTTCACACAAGTTAGGGCCGAAGCAATGGTAATTGGACTTTGCATGCCCACGCAATGTCCAACACACTATTGACCCCACAAAGTCTAGCATTTGCTAAAGGCACCAAGATCCTTGGAGGCAAGGGATTGACAGCCGCAGTAGTGTTCCTGTGCTTAAGGGGAACACAGGAAATGCCACTGGATCCTAGTACGTCATCGGAGAGGAGGGCCCAGAGGAGAGTCTGGCATACACATTAAAGGATTCTCCGGGGTTTGGGGTGGAGGTACTGGGGGATGAGAATGGTGAGGGAGGGGTGAGGGGAGGGGGAGCAGGGGGGTCTGGGGGGAGGAGGAGGGAGGGAGGGAACCAGTGTACCTACTAAGTTTGTATGAGTGGAAATAATAATTAAAATGTTAAAAAAAAGAATAGAATAAAATTTCAAAAAGAAAAGGTCTTGAGTGTGTGTATGTGGTACAGAATTTGGGGTTTAGATCCTCTAATATACAGATTTTTAAATGGAAGCAACCTCAATGTCACTGGATGAGATTTGGGGCATCAATAAAGTATAAAATATGAAGTTGTCACTGACTACTGTGGAGTAAATTTATGGAGTTTAAATTTATGGAGTTTCATTTTTTATGTGATTAGAAAGCAAATTTGCTTGGGAAATTTTCAGTATCAAAATTTAAAGATATTTTCTTTATAATACATTGTTATTACTGGTGTGTTATTAAATATAATTGATAATATTTGCTAGATGTGCAATTAGTTATTGTTACAGTTTGAATTTTAAAGTCCTCCCACAGGTCTAAAGACTGAACCCTTAGGCCAGAGTTTGGTGTTAAGAGAAAATCACCTTGTCATTGTGAGTGCTCTCTTGAAGGAGACAAGAGTAGCACAACCCCCTTCTGTTTTGTGTCTTAGCCATGATCAGATCAGTTTTCCTGGATTGTAATCACACTGTCTGACTCAGGAACACACTTAAGACCAGCAGTTTAGACACTGATCGTGGACTAAAGTCTGCTGAAATGTGAGCCAAAAACCTCATTCAATTACAAAATAATATATCAAGTGATGCCTGACAAACACAGACCACAGGAACACAGAAACACATTGTGCATATGTGTGTGTATTGTATAAATATATGAAATAAAGTGTATATCTATATACACATATATATGTGAAATATATGATATACATGCTTATATTTGTGCTATGTATAGTTTCCATTTTTCATTTGTATGCACATATAAGATGTATACATGTGTTTATACAAGCTTTCATGCATGTGGACATGTATATGTTATGGTTATGTTATAGTTAGAAATAGGCGTCAACTTAACAGTTGAGGGGTCAAGCTCTGGCCACATTTGTAAAGAATGAGTAGTTGAGTTTGGCACTTAGCTAGCCTGCAAGATATTGCCTAGTTAATGTGGAAGCCCATGATGGGTAGGACTAGTATATATGTACAGGTGAAAAAGGTTGAGGGGACTGTTTAAAGAATCTGACATTCTTCTGGATACTTGGCCAGACATACTGGTCTGGCAAATGAGGATTGTCCCTCTCTTAGTGGATATGGTGTAGGGAGTTTTCTTAGCTCTTGGTGTTGGTATGAGGTTTTCCTGTCAGTCTGGACAAAGAACTAAAAACCAGGAAATGTAAGCCCAAATAAAACTCATTGGTCCCTTATGACATTTTGTCATGAATTTATCAGCAATAATGCAGAATAACTAACTGCAACAAGGTACATGTTTGAGTTGCACTCATACGAGTAGAAATCCAAAGGTTATCCTTGGAATGACCCTTGATATTGTTTCCCTCTTTTTCTTTTGAGCCATATCTCTAACTAAGTACAGCTCACCATAAACATACATGTGTAGTCTAGCAAGTCAGTTTGTTTGGGGATTGCTTAGCATTCTGGGTATGGGACAACAGATAAATGGCCACACCTTAATGGCAGGGATCCCAAAATCAGTTCCTTTAGTTTGTGAAACAGCCCTATATCATTTACATTTAGAATGTTTATGCACTGGTTAGAATGGTTCTACAGTACATGATGTTCTGAAGAGAATGAATCATTTAATAGTAGATTAGAAGTAGAAACATTAGTATGTACTTTGTTTATCTTAATGTAGATGCACATGATTATAAACAAATATTTACATAGGATTCATATCCAGAAACTGGGATATACACATACATTGTCTCTCTCTGGCATGTGAAGTACATGGAAGCAACAAATTTAGCTAATTTCTTGTCACTGGATTCCATAAACATTATTCCAGAAAAGATATAATTGAGACTCAGGAAAACCATTTATCCTGGGAGTGGAGTTTCATAAGCATTATTGTGTTATTCAGCAACATAACTTAAAAATTCATGGTTTTGAAAATTTAACTCAGTGGTAGTTTTATTTGCCTAGATAACTCAAGGCCATGGGTTAAGTACAAACTTTTGGATGAAAGAAGAAAGGGGACAGAGAAAAGAAGAAAGGAGCATAAGAAGGAAGGAAGGAAGGAAGGAAGGAAGGAAGGAAGGAAGGAAGGAAGGAAGGAAGGAAGGAAGGAAGGAAGGAAAGATGGAAGGAAAGATGGAAGGAAAGATGGAAGGAAAGATGGAAAGGAGGGAAGGAGGGAGGGAAGGAGGAAAAGAAGGCAAAAGTAATAGTATTTTAGACACCAGGAAATATTGCCTAATTAATTTTTCCATCTAAAATTAAGTGTATATTTTGAAGACAGATAAAATAGCAATTTGATGCAGACATGAATAAAATGAAAAAAATTATCTAATTGCAATATTTTGAATAGATCATACTTTAATTGCATGTCATATAACAATTTCCTTAAAATTAAAATACTCCATCCTGAAGAGAAACTCATAAAGTCTCAAGAAGTTTCTAAAAGTAATAATCGGCAGTGTTCCACTATATGGTAAAGATTCAATAACTGCTATGGGAGGAGATTTTGAGACCAGCCAGCATATATGGTCAAGACTTATGAAGGGCCAAACAAGTTTTAACCTGTACAGAGATCTCCTGATTGTGAAGATGATGGGTCCTAATCAAGTTGGGTTGAGATTTTCAGTGATGTAGCTGTATGTGAATATTCTCTGCTCCTACAAGTAACCTTCACCCTTATTCCTATAAGGACCAGCATTAGTTCAACAGGTTGAAATTTAATATAATGGTCACTTGAGTCTGTCTTTGAATCATTATCTGGGACACACAATGATTTATGTGGCTTCTCTGCAAGGAAAGTACCACACTGCTGCAGTTTGCCAGCATGGTTGCTGATAAATGACCAACAAAGGCTTAAGGGAACAAAGGGTTTATTCTCTCTTATGATTCCTGATTACAGTTCTCAATCCACCTTCACAGGAGAGCATGCACCAACACTAGGGCTGGCCACACCATCTCTACACAACAGCTCAGCTGAGAGATGGAAGATCCTTACTTGCCAGACTAGCCCGTCTGGCCAACTGTGCAGAAGGATTTCGACTCTGTCAACCAGATGTCTGTATTTTATTCCAGGGCCTAATCCCACCCACATGGGTTGGGCCTTCTCCATCGGCCAGACAATCCCCTGCAGGACCCAACTCAACCGCTGAATCTCTACAAATGTGCCTACAGCTGAAACTCTCAACTGTCAAGTTGATACCTGTGCCTAACTATGACACATGCAAAGTACACTGAAATTTATTTACTAGAAAAAATAATCAGTATTAAAATGAAAATATGAACATTTAACAGCCAATAAACAAAGCTGAACAGCACACTATTTCTCACAGTACGATCAAATTAGAATGAGGATAGTTCAGTAACTAAAACAATACTAATACAAACCTGCAGGTAAAAGTTCACACCTTCTACGTGATTAATTTCATGGTGCTAGTCACACTGGAGCTCTACAAGATGGGAGTATAAAGTAATGCTTAATAGTGAGAAAAGGCTGGTTCATGCATATACTCATTCTATCCATGTATATATTACTTGTCTGTTTAACTGTATACTCACAAACACAGGTGTGTATGTGTATATCTATACTCAAAATGTCAAGGAATTTTACAGGTTTCAAGTTGTTTGCCATTTTATTTGTTCATTTATCTTTATTTTGGCTTTTGCATCCTATAGGACATTGTTTTGTACTTATTTTTCTTCTTTTACTGAGAGGATTTTCTTGCAACATAATCTGTTACCCATGAGAAGGAACTTGGAGTATATCTTTGAACAATTCTAGAGGAATTGTCCACATATGTGCTAGCACTAAGAAGAGACAGTAGCCTGGGGAAGAAGGTAGTGAATGCAATTCATTAGGGATTAATGCCTCTTTGTGTTCTATCTACCAGCAGGAATGAAGTGTATTTGACCTCTCCAGGGCACATATTCCAAACTCAATCCACCATTTTATTCTCCTTTTATATTTTTATCATGTTTCATCAAAGCTAGAAATGCCTGGAAGGCACCACACAGATGTGAAGGTACATATTCAAACAGGAACAGAGCAAGAGCTATAGTAAGTTGAAGTTTTTAACTGTACTCTGAGAGCTCATCCATATGTTGAAGAGAAGACCTAGGGCTTCAAGGATAGATTCATATATTTTTGTAAATAAATCAGAGAGAATCTATTGGATACTCAGTTATAGAACGGTGTGAACAGGTGAAATTTTCTTTTAAAATAAAAATTTCACCCATCAGTAGATATATCTTTACAATTTTAATGACTCATCTTTCATGGAAAGTAATAACTAAATATAAATTTAGGATAAGATTTGAAAGACGTGTGTGTGTGTGTGTGTGTGTGTGTGTGTGTGTGTGTGTGTGTGTGTGTGTTTATGAGTCTTCTTGTATCACCTTTAAGAGTGAAGGAGAGCTGGCCAAAAGAGGGACACAGATGAATGCAAAGAACTTCATTTAGGTAACATCACAGGGGATGAGAATGGGTGAGGAGGAGGCTTAGGTACAGCCTGAGACTAAGAAAGGAAAACTGAAAGGATTTGAATGCTGTCAAATCTGCTAGCCATAGTCAAGTTTGAATATCATGGGATAAAGGTGAGGTAGTTAGGAAACAATGCTCTGTTGACCTCAAAGTACAAGAGAAAAGCTCATGTTCATGTTCGCAGTCATTAAAAAGGCAAATGACTTTAACCTGAACTCAAGAAATGCAAGAACATCATTATGTCCACTAATTATAAAAGAATGCTATAGGGAATAGCGTTACACCAGTTATAAAGGCCTGTCCTCACAGATTCTTTCTACAGAAGTTCAAAATGTGCAATAATAAGTGCTAAATCATGTAACTCACTAAAATAGACTCAAAGAAGAGAAGACTATGGTATCTTGCATTGCCTTTGGAAAAGATAAAATGCTTTAATTTACATTATAGTGCAATTACTATAGTTTAAATGACCTGGTCCTTTGTTTCAGTTATAAAACATACAACCGTGGGATTTGAGTTGAGTATTTTTTCCCTTTCTTTCTTCTTTCTTTCTTTTCTTTCTTTCTTTCTTTCTTTCTTTTTCTTTCTTTCTTTCTTTCTTTCTTTCTTTCTTTCTTTCTTTCTTTCTTTCTTTCTTTCTTTGTCTTTCTTTCTTTCTTTCTCTTTCTTTCTTTCTTTCCTTCCTTCCTTCCTTCCTTCCTTCCTTCCTTCCTTCCTTCCTTCCTTCCTTCCTTTCTTTACTTCCTTCCTTTCTTTCTTTCCTTCCTTCTTTACTTTTTCTTTCATTCTTTCTCTCTCTTTCATTTTCTTTTGTATGTTCATGGATTTTGTGTGTATGTGTCTGTATGTGCATGAATGTCCACATGTAAGTATAAATGTAAACACCGATGCATGATGTTGTATTTACATGCATGGAAAAGTCATAGGTTGACATTGGGGACATCCTTGATCTCTGCTCCACTGTATTTTTATGACAGTTTCTCTAATCAAAACTATAGCTCATCGTAGGAACTTGTTCACTCTGGGGATCACCAGACTCTAGCTTCTGGGGCTAGAACTGCAGGAGGACATCTACGCTCACATTTTTTAACATTTATGTTGTTAATATTAACTTCATGGTGCACTTTTTGAGTAAGCACTTCAAACACTGAGACATCTTGCTGTCTCTTCTTTCACTTGTCATGTTAGTCATTCTCAGCCTATAACATCTTAAGAAAGGATCTGACTTTCTTAGAGACACTGGAAAAAATTATCACAATTGACATCTTCAATGACTGGAAATTTATTTTCTCACAGATCTAGAGAGCAGAAGTCTAACATCCAGCATGGCTAATTGAGTCTCTGCACTCAAAAGGGAAGTGTTCCTCCAGCTTTAGTGTTGACAAACATCCTTGGGTTTATAGTCTCCTACTTCAGTCTCTGCACCTACCTTTTCATTCCTTTTCTCATCTATGTGAAAGCTTACTTAGCATTTACAACTTGAGGACATTGGTGATGTCAATTAAAATAATGCCTAGCCCAGAATAAACACTTATTATGTAGATCATTAATCTAATCACATATTGACCCTCTATGGTACCATTCCCGTATTCCCATCTTTAACAGATAGAACATGAATATCTTCATAAGGGAATACTTTGTTGCCTAAAGTTGATAAAATAATGTCATAGCCTACTTGCTGGAAGAAAGTTAGTTGATTACTGAAAGAAAATGACAATTTTGAAAAAGAAAACTAAACTGTTTTAAAAAGGTTAATTTATCAAAGCTCTCTGAAGTTCAAAATAGCTTCCATACCCTCTTCCTGTTCCCATTTTCTCCTGGCACATTGCAAAGGAAGCCTGCAGAAAATGATGACAATATTCAGCCCAGCACCTGCCTGTGTTTCATTTTTCCTTTTATATACTGGTATTTTGGGTGCTCCGATTTCTTTACCAGCTTTTTGCAATTGGTTTATAACATGCCATAAATAACAGTTCTTGATCTCTAATGTCAGCACATAACATAATTAAGTGAATGCCACTTTAAAAGATATCATGTGCTAAAAACAGTTATCAATATCTTCATAATGAATGGGATGCTGTGCTCCCTATTTTAAAAATAAGAATAGGAAGATTCTGGGATTGGGAAGTGATGGGTTTTCATTTAATTACACAAATGATGGGCTGGAGAGATGACTCAGGAGTTAAAAATCTGCTTCAAAAGCAGAAGGATCTGATTCTTGAGCTTATATTCCACAGAAGTGTTCCCAGGAGAAATGACAAAGGCCTGCACCACTGGCTTTTCAAGGTGGTGCTTGTGAAACCCCATAGCAGAGCAAAAAGGAGATGGAAATAACTGGGAATGATTTCTGATGTTACCCTTGGGACTCCACAGGCACGCACATGCATGCACACACACACACACACACACACACACCCTCATACACACACACACACACACACACACATACACATACACACATACACACATGCACACATCAAAAAGTAATCTTTAAAAATCTACACAAGTCATGGAGCATTTGTAATCAAATATAACTCCCAACCATTCCCTCCTTATGACTGCAGACTACTTATGATGGCAATGAGGTAAATGAATTATTCTTAATTAATTCTTAATTCTTAATTAATAAATTAACTCTTTAATTTGGAAAAGATGACTACAGAAACAGCATTTTGCCCACTTTATCTAAAGCTGTACCGTTTCCCCAGTTCCAAAAAGTGATTAAATGTAATCACATTTTCCTTCATTTTTCTTGACTCTGTGATAAAATACACTCTTAATGCTATTTGTAATTCTGCTTTTACTAGTCATTAAATTCTTTATTCTATATGATATGAGATCTGGCACTGTCTTCATTATATAAATTTGTACCTGTAATAAATACCTGATTCGCAAAATTTAAGAGAGTGCCAGATATTTATTGGTTCATGATTCCATTATTCAGTTGTTCATTGTGGCAGGAAGTTACTTACCATCATCAGGAGTAGACAGAACTGAATGTAGTACATAAAAATATAAATAAAAGGACAATGATCAAAATATATCATTCTATTTTCAGCCTTCATATTATCTAATAATGCTAGCTAGTTCCCCATATCTTATTCACCTCTGCCACCAAGAATGGTCCTACCCACTATTACCTTGGTCTTTCCACATCAAGTATAAAATTAAAGCAGTTCTCTACAGGCTTGCCAGGAGATTTGTTCCAAATAAACACTTTTTTTTAGATTTGGACAGAGAGACCCACCCCTGAAGTTTCAAGTTCATAGGTGAATCTAAGTGCTACAGATAATAACATGGAAACATTATTAATTTTGGAATTCACAGCATTTATTATAGGATCAAACTGAAATTTAACATTATCCAATTAATATTCCATAATGATAATACAGCATATAGATACACATATATAGCCAGTTAGGAAATCATCATGATATATACACAATTATCAGAGGAAGAAAATAAGTTAATAAAGAACTTCCTACTATGTCTTTTCTCTACAAGAAATTCTGTTTTTATCCTCCTTCTTCACTACAAGACTATCCCAAGTTTTAAAATTTTATTTATGCAAAAATAATGTACATACACTTTAAAATTATATGGGCACGCTTAAAGAAATATTAATGCATTCATCTGCAGATGTAATGAAAGGAATATAATGTAAAGTAATGTAAAACAATAAAAATGGAAAGATGGAAGTTGTTTAGTAGTTACATACACCAACCAATAGTTACATACACTAACATGATAGGTGGAATGCATTTTGTTAAAAATTACATAAAAGAAAATCATTAAATAATGTATGTTTGTAGTAATATTGTCATGATTTGAAATGTGTCCCTCACTGTTGGGCCTCCAAGCCTGAGGCCTGCTGGAAATTTCTGAGCCTGGCTGGAGTTTCAGGACCTGTCCTTGAGTTCTGAAACCTATCTCTGATTGAAGGCCTGCTGGAAATTCCTAAGCCTGGCTGGAATTTCAGGACCTGTCCGTGAGTTCTAAAACTTATCTCTGACCCCCTCCTCCCCTCTCTGATGTAGTGCTGCTGTAACCTCCCTTCACTGACCTGGACACATCCCTTTGGCTGCCTTTCTCCTTCACCACCCCTCATGCCACCTAGCCCTCCTCCTCCCAGCAGGACCCTATAGAAACTCAGGTGCTATTCAATAAAGTTGAGATCTTACTTTGACAAGTCTCCCGGCCTGATGTGTTTCTCCCCGGTGGTGAGGGGGGTCGGGGTCGTGACACTCATCACCCGCCGAGCCCCGAGGGATATTTGACTGGACCAAAATCCCTCAATCGCACTAGCTGCAAGGCCATCCTACCCCCCTGCACCTCACAATCTTATATATTTGGCAAGGTCATGGCACCTTGAGAGGAAGATCCTGATGGAGGAAAGCAGTCACAAGGGTGGGCCTTGAGGTGGATTAGTCCCACCCTACCTCCAGGAGAAGTCAGCCTTTGCAGCAAGCAGTCTTGCAGCTCTCAGCTTCCAAGATGTCTACAGTGACTTAGCCTCCTCCAGCTTTGGCCAAACAGCCATGCCACCTCCACTTTAAGAGACTGTATCTTCCCTCTATAACCGTAAGCTGAATAGATTTCCCTTTCTCCTCTAAGTTGTTTGACTTTGGTATTCTCTCACTGCAATAGTTAAGAGTAACTATTACAGATATATAGGATTCAGATATAATAAAGTCAGAGATATGTTTGGCTCTTTGAAAATATGAATAAAGACACATGATGGATTTAGGCTTTCATGGAGAAAACCTCTTAAAAAATTCTACCTCTTATAATTAAACATATTTTGAGATGAATTATTTTCTTAGATAACTTTGCTTTATATTTTAATCTTATATAGATAAATGATAGATAGTTCAAATCTAATTTTAATGAGCCACAAGTAAAATTTATATTTGCATAATATTTTATAGCAAATTTAATAGTCTTTTTAGACATGGTTCTCCAGAGGAAAGAAGCTATAATGGGGTCCAGAGAGATGACTCGAGGGTTAAGTCTGTGTCTCACAAGAAGAAAATCTTGAGTTTGGATCTCTGATCCTACATGAAAATGACAGAAGGAAATGGTGGTGGCCTGTACTGCTGATCTGAGAAGGCAGAGCTTGGGAAACTCCAGAGCAAAGCAAAGAGGAGGTAGAGCAATCCAGAGTGATTCCCAAACTCATCCCTGGGCCTCCATAGGCACACACAGTGCTTTTTGATATATATACACACACACACACACACACGCACACACACACGCACACCACACTAAACAAACAAATAAATAAATAGATAAATAGATAAATAAATAAATAAATGAATGAATAAATAAATAATGAAACTAAAAGAAACAAAGTAGATTATATAAACATATATATATATAAAACTATGCATTTTAGCACATGAAAATGTGTATATATTCATATATTTATGTGTATGTGTATAATCATGTATGCATTAAGATAAGAGAGAAATTGAGGAGAGAAAGAAACAAAGAGGTTTATGACAGGATTTCTCCTTTCTCTAGGAACCTATCTTCTGCCAGCCTGTGAAATGATAAGGTTCATATGTATTATCCAATCAATCTCTTCCTAAACTCAACTGATGAAGTGAACCATGACCACAGCATTATTCATAGCAAATGCTGATGCTTTGTGCATGAATGTAAAACCATGTATGAGATTATGGCTCCACCATGTTGATAAATGCAAATAGCACACATACCCATGTTGTCTCTGTGAATGGAATACCTGTAGTCACTTCAAATCGGGTCATATCTTCAAATTTATTAATACATTTCCTGCACACCATTCCTCTTCACTGATAAAGAATTATCAGAATATTTTATTAAAGTGGCACTTTCATTTTTCGTAATTTGCTATGCTTTTCAAATTTTATGATGTTGCTTTTATACTTTCCTATTTTAAGAACAATTTCTTGCAAATCTAAGCATTCTTGCTTCTTTGAAAGATCACAGTACAGGAAATTCCTGTGGAGTTGTAAGGAAAAATTACAAGGTTTTTGACATTTTTTAAAAGTGGAACATTACACTTTATTCATCTTTATGCCCTCCCCTTTAGATTACTTGTAATTGGTATTCTGTTGCTTTGAAACATGCATTCCTTGGCATATAACACTCAGGAATTGCACACAGTTGTTGTTCAGCAAGGTTTCAACATGCAAAGATGTTAGATGGGATCAGTTCCATAATGGCTAATTTTAACAATGAGCTTTAGGAGGGTTAAGCACAAGCGCCAGCATGCTATTAGGCATAATCAGAAACAGGGATACAGTAAAAGCATGGAAAATGGCTGGAGGGGAGATTTATTATAAGCATACTTGCTTGAACAAAGCACAGGAAAGAACATTCTATTTTGACTGATGGTGTCCCTTTTCTTAAATGCCCATGGAGATAAAAAGAAATAAAAAGCTAAATTAGTTTCACTCTCGTCTACATCTTGAGTCATGCACACATGCTGCTTTAGGGTTTGCGACAAAAGCAAAAAACAAAAGCAAGCATCAACTTTGCAAATGTTGTCAATGAAGTTGTTTGTTTGTAAGTCAAGTAAATATGCTATTGCTGATTGAACAACAGGACTTGCAGCAGCCATGTTTGAGTAATGCTCAGGCCAGTGACAATCACTCCCAGATTATGTTAACTCAGTTACTGTGGTTTTTCTTTTCAATTGCCATATAAAGATTAGATGCATTTTATATCTTTAGACTGCGTGTCTGGAAGCTTCAAACATTATTATTATAAGGCTTGATCTTGACTTTTTCCAAGTGTGGGGGAATTCATAAATTGAACCACATCTTCAACTCTCAACTTAGATTCCTAAAGAAGCAAACAGAAAAAGACAGAATGAGAGAGAGAGAGAGAGAGAGAGAGAGAGAGAGAGAGAGAGAGGAGAGAACACCTGTTCTTCTTTCTATACACACTATGCTTCCCCAGCATACACCAGTGAAAAAAGGCAGAAAGACGGACTCAACCTTAGTTCACCTGCAGTTCAGAAAAATGTCATCTTTCCTAAGGAGAGGACTTTTTTAATCCAAGATAACTCATTGGCCCTTTAAGCAGTCTTGCTTCTGCATCGCTTCTCTTATGATCTTGGAAAGATGATCTTGGCTTTGCTTGTTGTAATATCATGTTCTGCAGACTAGAAAAATCTATTAATTTATTTCACATGCAGCTGTTCTATCAATTATAATTGTTTCATTCTCAACTCCTTTAGGTTACCAATTGAAGAAAATCTAAGTTTCAGGAAATGTTAGTGCTTCTTATATCATTTGATATTTACAATTGAATGGATGATTGCCATAGTGAGATACAGTGTCAAATGATGGCTGAAGGTTTGAATTCTGGGCACATTTGTAAAGAATTTTTTGCTTGAATTTAAATTCAGGGGAAGACTGAAGGAGATAGACTAGCTGACTGACAGGCCTAGCCCGGTGGAACTAGTCCCCGGAAAGGTGAACAAGATAGAAGGAGCTAGTGGAGAAAATTGGCATCTTTTGGCATACTTGGCTAGACATGTTGGTCTGGTAGCAAAAGATTGTCCCTTTGTGGGCAGTCCTGTGGACTTATAGATATGGTGTGACAAGTTCCCTGTTATTTAAATGACCTCTCCTGCCAACTTGGGGTAAGAACCGCAACCAGACAATCATAAGAGAAAATAAAACCCCTTGTTTCCCTATAAGCAATGTGGTTGTGAATTATAGGCATCAATGTAGACTAACTGCAAAAATGATCTATATCAGACTCACTTTTTATGGGTCTGAGGAATAGACCATTCTCAGAGAGAGGGCTTCTGAGTAAGTTTCCCTATAGCCATGACATTTCCTCTTCCTCACAATACTGTACAATGTTATCTATGTGATAGGTACTGTTGAAAGAAAAAATAAAGTATCACAACAGCAACAGGCCTATGCATAAATCATTTAGTACCATTTTTCTAATGCAGTGCTTTGATGTAACATGACTAAGTATGAGAGGTAATACAAGTATTTGGAGACCGGTCAGAGAAGAATCCCTTCTTCAACTTCATTCTTGAATAGTTTTGACTCTTTACCACAACATTCATTGGTAAGTAACATATGATCCCCTTTCTTTTTTAAATAGTCATTTTTTTCCTAAAATTTTATCTGATAATCACATAAAACAAGGTCCCACTCCTACTTACACACTGTGTACTCCATTGTCTGTTAGAACATGCAAAATATCATGTTGATCAGTGAGAGAATTAATAATACATAGTAGAATAAGGTTTATTTTGGTCTGCAATTTTAAAGATTTCTTTCAGTGAGCAGGTAGACTTCAAGGCTTCTGTTTAAGTGTTAAATGCAAATCATGGTAAAAATTAAGTACTCAAATCACGCCAGGAGAATTTCACAGTCCTTTTTGGTGCATATTCTCAGTAACCCAAATATTCCAAGAACATCTGTCCTCTTAAAGGTCTGTAAACCACTCTTCCTTCATAGCCAATATTTCAAATTTTGTGGGAGCATTTATCTAAACCATAGGAAATTACATATAATGTCTTCAAGGAGTCACAGAAAAGTAAAAAATCTTGCTTTCCCACGTCTTCCTATATGAAACAAGAATTGCAATACCTGTTAGTCAGAATTTGTGTTTACTGAGGAAATGAAAGTCATAGCATGATAATTTCAGTGAGAAGCAGAAACAATTATATGGAAATATCATCTTTTTACGGACTATATGAAGATTTCCCTTATGCAATGGGCAAAATATTCTAAATTATATCATCATTAATTTATCCATTTGTACATGCAATCATATAATATTTTAACTGATTGACTATCTTGCACTGGATTTTAATGTAATTATATTTGATTAGAAATAAATTACCGATTGCTTGCTTTGCTTGTGGCTGATTTATAATCAGAATATATATAAAATTTGATTTATGATTAGTCTGGAAAATGTATCTAATAACACTAACACAGTCATGTGGTGTGTCATGCATCACTGAGTCCTTCCATTTAGTGTCTTTTATCTCTTGCCTTCTCTCTTCCTTGATGGTCCAATGAGTTTAGAGCTGGTTGGTACATCACATGTAATAATAGTTCAACTTGGTATAATGATTAACTTTGGATTACTATTAAACATAGTTCTTTCTGGCAATAAACTCAAACATTTCAAGAATTTGAAAATGTTGGAACAGGAGCTTTTAGAAGTTTTAAAGCTGCTCATGTGTAACTCAAGAACACAGATACAAAAATGAACAACTCCCAAATATAAACCACGTCTATCTTCTGCTTGTTCGTATAAAAATAGTATAATCTAGCCACAATAGTGATCCTATACTAAAGGGGAGCACAAAAAAAAAGCTCTAGGCAAAGCTACTGAGTCCTTACACCTCATCGGAGAGGAGGACCCAGAGGGAAGTTTGACATGCAGACAACAGGATGCTTCAGGAAGCAGGGGAGGAGGTACTGGGAGAAGGGGAGGAAGGGGAAGAAAGGAAGGGGAAAGAGAGGGAGGAAGTAATGGGATCCAGGGAGGGAGAGTAATGGGGTACTTACCAATTTTATATGAGTGGAAAAAATAAAAAAAAAAGAGTAGTATAATCTACTTAGGATGCCTGTACTTTGCCAAGTTACACACAAAAGTATTGCATCTGATTAGGATTTATTATTGTATGAGATGAAAAAATAAAAGATCTGGAGAATAAGGTTAACATTAACTCTAATCATGGTATAGAAAGTTAAGATTCTAGCATTTAAATTTTAGTAAATGATCCTGGGGAGATGGCTCGGCCAATAACATGCTTGTTTTCCAAGCAAGGCAAAACAAACATGAGTCTGAAAGGCCACTGTATAACTGAGTATAGTGGTCCATGCCTGTAATCCATAAGTTGGAGGGGCAAAGCCAGGAAGATCTGTGTGACTTGCTGGCCATTTGGTGTAGCCAAATCAGTAAGCTCTAAGTCCTGTGGAATGCTCTGTTTCAAAAAAATAATAATCAAAGGAAAACTGAGAAAGGTACTTGTTGATTTTTAGCCTCCATTCACACATGTACATGTACAAGTACATGTGAACACATACATACAGGCATACATACATATACACATCAAAATTATATTCTAACAATTATGCTTAGAAGGAATAATATTTCTTTTTAAAAAATAAAAGTTAGTAATGGCTCCTAAATAATATTTAAATAAGATCAGATAGTCTAAGCGGCATATGCTATCATGTGTATCTTTTCATATTCTTTTTTTTTCATTTTTTTATTTCTGCTCATACAAACTTAACAGGTACACCAGTCCCCTCCCTCCCTCCACCCCCCATCCCCTTGTTCCCCCCTCCCCCCTTTCCCATCCCCCAGTACCTCCCCCTCCCATCCCTGGAGCATCCTTTAATGTGCATGCCAAACTCTCCTCTGGGTCCTCCTGTCAGATGACGGCATTTCCCAGAACCCTTTCCTCTGTTCCCCTTAAGCATAGGAACACTACTGTGGCTGTCAGTCCCTAGCCTCAAAGGATCCTAGTGCCTTTAGTCCTTCTTTGCATATTCTTTAAGTTATTGGCAATTTCCTCTGAGCTGTTACTATTCACCCCCTTCAAAATAGCTGATATTAATTTCACAACAGGAGTGCCAAAACTGTGTGTCGACCATTTTCACACAATGTTTTGCATAGAAATTATTTGCATACACTTAAAATTTTGTAAAGTGCTTTCATAACCATTGTTAGTTTTCATAAAAATAGAGACTGTGTAGAAGAGTGTTTATTTCTCAGCATAAAGAACATAGCCTTAAATAGCCCATCGCAGCTGGCTTTGATTTATTTTTTTTCATGCTAGACAAATTTTTTCAATGCTATTAACATAAAGCTCCCTACATAGAGCACTTCAGCATAATGGTATCTCAGAAGTGCAGAGCTTGCATTGATTTTTATTTTACAGAAATCTATGGGAGACTATTTCTTATTTAAATACATATTAGAACTAGAATGGTTCTTTTCTCTGTTGGCTGGCAAGCCTTCTTCAACCATCTAAATGGGGAACCTTCCCATAAATACAACATGAATTGTTGCTATTGTTTACCTCCATCTTAGAGATTAAGATCAAAGGTAACTGTGGACTTCTAGCAGCTTCTTTATTGTAGGTCTAAGTAAAGCAAATGCTAGTGGCTATCAATGGATAAAAGGGAAATAATGTCACATTAATGCACATTGAAATAATGGGAGCTTAAATGATAACAGAACTAGTTTATTTCTAGTTAAAAAACATTCTTGGTAGTTCAACTGCTATTTTAGAGGAATATCAAAATAGTCTGTGAATTGCTCACTTTGCAAGGAAGATACTCTGAGTTCTAAGTACAGAATGAAAATGTTGATATGGCTCATCTTTCCTGAAAGCTTAATAGTATTCCACTGTATATATGTACCACATTTTCATCAATCATTTGTCAACTATGGGACAGCTAGGTTGGTTCCATTTTTTTGTTACTTTGAAAAAAACTGCTATGAACATGGCTGTGCACGTGACTCTTGCAGATTGCAGTTTTCTTTGGGCATGCACCTAGGAGTGGTGTAGCTGGGTCATATGGAATTTCAATTTTCAACCTTTCTAAGAACTTCCAAATTGATCTCGGAAGAGGATGTATGAGTTTACAATCCTGCAAGCCATGCCAGCATTTGCTAATGTTTGAATTTTGGATTTCGGCCATTCTGAGTGGACTGAGATATCTCAGGGTTTTTGTTTTAATTTGCATTTCCCTAAGGACTAGGGAGATAGAACATTTTTAAGATGTTTATTAGACATTTGAAATTTATTCTGGGGTTCATCTGTTGCCTTGGTGATTTTTATTGCAACTTGTGGATCTCATGGGTTGATGAGGCCTGTGATTTATTTCTCTCCCCCAAGCAAGGAGACAACCTACAGTTTACTGATTGAACTCAAGACCTGCCCGTCAGAATGGAACACATTCCTGTTACTGGTAACAAAAATAAGAACCTGAAAAAGGGAAGGGAATAGATGAATTGGGAAAAGCAGCCTATGAACCTATAGATAAGAAGACAGTACACCAAGATGCTCTGTAAATAGCTACTTTTATACTCGTAGATTTGAAGAGCACTTAATACTCAGCCTAAAAATCTTCTTCTACAAAAGAGGTAGAGAATCTCGACACCCTGACAGAATGGTGCCTAGGTCAGTAGAAGAGCAGATAAGTGGACAACAATGGGCAGCCACAATGCAGAGCACCACCCAGCAATGCTCACTCAGAATCAGGCCATCCTAATCTCTCCCCGTGCTAAAGTTTATAGAAGCTGGAGAAAGAGGGGGGAGGTAAGATTGTGCAATAAGATTGCAAGAACCTAAAGACAAAAGACAGGAAGGACAAAACACTTTATTCAAGGCAAAGATGCCACATCCAGGAACACACTGCAATGAGACTTGTCCTTACCAGACCTGCACAATGACTGAAATATTAACACAGATTATGAGAATCTGAAGAATGGTAAGAACACATAGTGGAAACCTTAGGGACTAGAACTGTATGAGTGAAGGGAAATGCCCCTATCAGTGGGGTGGCCTGAGGAGGAGCCCCCACAAGAGCAAACAAGCCAGAAGAACCCTGGAATAATTCTATATGCAGCCAGGCAGGAGGGTGGGAAGAAATAGAATGTATTGCCAAGGGGAAGGGAAGGATTTGGAGGGAGGGGAATGGAGAGAACCAGGAATTAGCACTCAATATGCTTGTAAAACTAAAAACTAAATAATTAAAAATTAAAACAAAAAGAAATTTACTGGTAAATGGATTGAACTGGAAGAAAACATCAATCATTTATCTCAGATTCAGAAAGACAGATGCTTTCTGCTCACCCTTACCAACTTATCCTAATTCAACTGAATCCTGATTCAGTTTGATGTAATCAAAGAGAAACTCTTACTACACCCACAAACAGAAGAAAAGATCTCAACACCCAAATAAGACACTGTCTATTGGAATGGAAGAAAAATGAAATAGAAAACACCAACCAACAAGAGTTCAGTGTACTATAACCTAAAAACACTCTATTGGAATCAGCCCAACCAAACCTCTCCCCATCCTGAGACTCAGGGAATCTTGCATAAGAGGGGCTCTAAGAATGTAAGAACCTAAAGGGGGAGAGGTTCATGGCTACCCTAGACATTCCAATAAAGATAGGATTGCTGTATCCTGATACTTACTATGAGACTTATGCTCATCACACCTGTACTATGTCTGACAAATCAACATTCCCTCATAGACTAGTAATAAACTTAGGAGAAATCATTACATCCAGGATGAGACAGGTGAAGGAGCGTATCACTTTCGATGGAGCTACCCAAGGAAGAGATCTGCCACAGAGACCCGAGCATATCAATACAGACAACCTGAAGGGATTGTCCACATAAGCAGACAGGCAGGACAGTGGGTGGGAGAGGGATCGATTGGTGAAAAGGAGGGATGAGAAGGAAAAGGAAGGGAAATGGAAGGAGGGACAATCAGTCTTCATGCTTATAATTAATAAGACTAAATATTAATAAAAATAATTTTAAAATAAAAATGAAATGCTGATTTGGAATGTAACTACACCACAAAGTACACATATTTAGTGTGTGATACAAATATGAAAAAATAAATCTTTAAAAAATACAAATTTTGTAATTGGAAAAAAGAACAATTCATTAAGAATTGTTTTAAAATTATATTTTTTCGATAAAATATAATATCTTCCTTTGAACAGTATCACATGATAATATGATTATTTTAAGTAGAAATTCATTAAGGCATCACACAAATATTAGATGTTATTGTGAAAAACATAAACTATGAATGGGTAGACAAAGTGACAGCAGGTAAGTGATCTCTAAATGTTGAATATCAGATTGATTTGACTGTCATCTATCCTTCATAGAGCTCCAAGGTGATGTAAATGCACCCTATACAAGTAATTCTAAACACGAAGATGTTGATGTTATTATCAACTGAGCTATAGAGAATTCATTTCATTTACTGATTGGTCTTGCATTTCTTTTTTTATTTTTTAAACATTTTTTTTATTATTTCCACTCGAAATTAAGCTAAACATGTGTAGTATATGCTCATCATATGGACCAAAGGTTGTTGTTGTTGTTCTGTGAAAATAATAGAAATACTCAATACATTTGCCCGAGTAATCCCTTATTTGCCACCAATGAAAGAATCCCCTATAATAATTTAATAGTGTGATCTAAGCTGGATATCTACTTTGATGTGGAGTACCAAATAAGATCCAATTCTTGAGGGAATGTTGCTTTTTTTTAACCCGGTAACACTTAAATTTGATGGAATGAAGAAAGTACATTTTTCTGAATTACAATATGACTTTTAATAACTATATTTTATTTAAAACATAACAAAATTGCAAATTTTGACCATGTTTATTCCAATTTATACTAAATAAGGAATTTTTATGAAAATTCTTTTTCTAAAGAATTAACTGTAATGGGTATAACTCTAGTTTTGCTTTATTATTATCTTTTAGCATATGTGTATGTGCATATGTGTGCACGTGTGTGTGCATATGTATGCACATATATTATGGCACCTATATGAAAGTCTGAGGACACTTTGATACCTTTTTGAGGGGTGATTATTCACTTCCACCTTTACTTGGATTCTTGGGATCAAACTGAGGTCATTAGGCTTGAGCTTTAAGGGCCTTTACATGCTGAGCCATTTTGCAAACCCTTTGGTTTCATTATAGAGAATCAAATGAAATCCCACACTTATTAGTTCCTGTTGTCTTATTTTACAAATGAGAAATGGAAATTAAGAGTTAATATATTTTTCCAGAGAAAATATACCTCCCATGTGTCTGTTACTTTGAGCGTTTCTATGTGTACCATGTCCCCGCCATTTCTTCACAGAGTCATGTGAACCTTTCCTGAAAAGTTGGAATTAAAAATTGAGGGACAAGCATGAAGTGTGCTGGTTGATGGTGGGGTCACATTGCTTCCTCCTCTTCTCACATGATGGTGTATACAATGAGACCATTTCTATTCTGACACAAACCTACCAGGTTCAACAATGTGAAATGAGGGACTGTTTTGATTGCTCGATTTATTCACGATACATTGTAGTTAATTTCACACATTATGTCTTCCATACTCTTTAGAGCAAGTGATGTTTATTTCATTTTCCTTCATACAAACATCTGTGTACTTATGTAACAATATAAGAATATTATTTAGAATCAATAGGGTTTTTTTCTCTCCTCATTGAGAAGGTTCTCCTCTGCTCAGTGCATTGGAAGAAGCAATGCAGAAGTACTTACGTGTTATTGAAAGAAAAAAGGAACGGAACTTGTCTTTGGATCTGTGTTCTATGTAATTCTAATCATATTTAATCCCAGTCCTCTTCTCCTCCATACATTTAGCTGTTTGCTTGTGTACTTCTCTCTCCTATTGATACACTTATCTACAGTTTATGTGCTAAGTCTTTTCATGTGTGTTCAACTGCATTTCTTCCCCTCCTTTCTCATTCCATATTTCCTTGTCTTTCTGTTTCTGTGAATGTTTCTCCCTCCCTCCCTCTCTCTCTCTGTCCCTCATACTCCCCCCACATGCACACACACACACACAAATACACAGACACATGTACACAGATGCACACTCAGACTCATATACACAACATATCACACACAGGGAATAAATACAGAGCATACTGTCTACAAGTAACAGGTGTTTAAATCTAATTCACATGCATTTCATATTACTTCCTCCTATTACATTCATTGTGATTGGACTGAAGAGCAATAGACTTTTTTAATTAGCCACTCTTTCCTCTAATTAGTCACTCTTTTTCCTATTATTTTATGCTGCTTCTCTAACACCTTCTCTTCATAAAAATAAAATCCATGTTAACATAGGAGTCTTTGATGACCAGCACAACAATAATTGATTCTCTTTTCTCTGCATCCATGGACCCTGTGCTCCACATGGATTATAACATATATCATTGCAGCATGCAAATGTGATTTTCAATATACTTGTCTCATTTTTCATGATGGAAGTCCTTCTAGGCAAAACTTCTTATCTCTGTACTTAAATCATATTTAACATAGGATCTACAAAAATTCATGAGTTTTTTTGCAATATATGCTATCAATGCTTTTTAAAAAGCTCATTAAATCTTTTCTAATTATACATTATGTATCAACTATTGGAGTCTATATCCAGCTATTAATAATTTGGTCAACAATAGGTATTTCTACTATAAGAAATTTCACAAGAAGAAATACTGTGTAGATGTATGATGCATTTTAAGTCTATGAAGCACAGTCAGAATATTACATAATATTCTGAATATTTATGAATTTATGAAAGGCAAAAAGTGACATATATATGGACATATATAGATATATATATATCCATCCTAATGATTACCATGATCAAGTTATTACTAGATACACCACAGCACTCATAAGATGGTTATGAGTGAGGTGCTTATAAAAGAAGCATGATCATCTGAGATTAGCTTAGACCACACATAGTGCCAAACTTGATGATGCATATATATGATCCCATCTCTAGATAGAGAGAGTAAGGAGGGTCCCTCAGTATCACTGAACAGATGACTGAGCAAGACCAGTGAGCAACATTCACATTGAGAGAATCTGTCTCAACAAATAAGGCAGGGAAAATTAGAAAATACCAGCTATCAAATATGGTTTCACTTCACAAGCATGTGATTCTGTGCACGCATATGCACACAGACACACACAGATACCTGATCACACTTTTTGTATACAAGGACTTAGAAATTGTCTATTGTCTCTGTGCTTTCACTAACAGATGTCTACCATTCCTACTTCCTGCCTCTGAATCTTCCACTGTTTTCTTTTGAGTTCAAGTAGTGAGAATTTCAAATAGGAATTAGTTCATTCAGGACCTGTCTTATGAGTCTGAATCATGCCATTATGCCAAATGCCTCCAGTGTCCTCCATGCTACTCTGATGGTCAAAAATTTCCTGCTGTGTTATCAATGAATAATATTCCCTTTTAAAATGTGCCATACTTGTATACATCTATCCATCTACTGATGGGCACTTAACTATTGCAAAATTTTAGCTTAACTTAGTTTTTGCTTTTCTGCATCTTTTTTAATGTTAATATTGCTGCAATGATCAGTAAGAATGTAGGTCTCTACAGTGTAGTAATTTACTTTCCTCTGCAGGCACAAAAAAGACCTGGGGTTACTAGATGCTCTATTATTCCTCTAGATTTTTCAATGGAGACATTATTTCCAATGTTCCTTATTGTCATTCCCTCATCAATATGTGTTTTCTCTGTGATGTTGTAATAATCATCATAAATGGTGAAAGAAAACTTCTTTGTGATTTTGATTTAAATATCTTTGATAATTTGTAATAAGCCTTCTAAATATACACTTTGGTTATTTTATGATCAATTTATCCAATTTTATTTAGGTATATTCATTTGCTATGCAATGGTATACATTTTTCTTTATTTAATATTAACCAGTGTTATGTTTTCAAATATCTCACCCATTTCATAGGAGTCTTTACCTTTTACTGCTTCCTTGCTCTAAAGACTTCTGTACTTTGTGTTCTCACAGGTTTATTTTAGCTCATATTTCGGTGTTGAATCTAAAAGTTCACTACAAAGACCAATAGAGCTTTTTCACACTGCATTTAAAGTTTAGGATACTGAAATCTATCTATTCTTGAAATTTGTATGATCCTTCAAAATACCATTGCAGAGAGATTTTCCCCCATTTGGAGTTTCCCTTTCAGAGAAGGGAGAGATAGTGGTTCAACTTACATAGCTCAGGAAAGTACAGGATTTACAAGGCTCCTCCCCAAGGTCTTATAAACACTAACAACTGCTGAGGAGAAGAGAATCTCCAGACAGCAGGACTGTGCCCAGGGATACAGTTTTCTCTGGTCAATCATGCTGTAGTGACCTATATAGGGAGAGTAATATTTATTTGCATGTCCAAAGTTCACAGAAAAATTCATCCATAAATTGAAACTTAGCTGCAATCTTTGGGTTTTTTCCAAACTGTAAGGACATATAAAAAAACAGAAAAAGTTAACAGGGAAATAAAAGAGAAAACATATTTTATTAATGTTAGTGTGAGTTACCTCAAATGAAAGGAGATAAAATAGTAAAGAAAATAGGCCATGGTCATATATTGCATGTAAATAGTGAGACATCTGGTGCAGCTCACTCTCCTCTCCCTTTCTGGTCACTTGGGACTGAACAGGTTTGATCTCACCAATCAGAGAGGATGTAGGGACTGGCAGATAGACAGTAACCATCCAGCAAATGGGACACTGACTCTTCCCCCCCCATACTGTTGTGTCCTACTCCTGTTCTTCCATCTACCTTTGAGTCTCCTTTTATTTTAAGATCTTCATTTAAACATCTTTTATCTTTGGTTAGGAGGTGACTTTCCATACTATTCGGGATGTAGCCAAGAGCAGTACAGGAAAAGCAAAACTGAAAACAACAACAAACTCTAATTCAGAATATCAGAGACCCTACATTATTCACCTGGAACCAGATCAGCCAAATCCTGAAGCTCAGGAAACCTTGGGAAAGAGTGTATAGCAAGATTGTCAGAGCTTAAAGATGGGGAGGACCAACAATAAGCAAGATATTCAACACAAGTTAGAGCTGCAGCAACCAGGATTGGCCTTTGCCTGACCTGTACAATGGCTGACATGTCAACAACCCCCCCGAACTAGCATTGATCACAGGGGAGAAGGCTTCAGGCAGGGAGATCCTTAGAGGCAAGGGATTACACAGTCATAATAGAGTTCCCATGCCAACAGGGAGCACAGGAAGTTACCACCGGCTATACCACTGAATCCTGGACCCTCACTAGGGTGAGTGACTCACAGGTCAGTTCAGCACCTACATAAATGGACATTCCAGGAAATGGGAGGGAGGAAGGAGGAGGCACTGTAAAAGGGGTAGTGAAGGGGGAGACACGGGAGGGGGGGAGTGCAACAGGGGACAAGAGGGGAGTAGAAGGGTGAGGAAGAGGACAGAGTACCTATTGAGCTTATATGATTAGGAAAAAAATAAAATGAGGGAGAAATTAAAAGTGTGAGTTAGAAAAATCAACATTGTTAAGATGTTCAAATGATATATAGTGATTCATAAATCGAATGCAATCCTTGTTATAATTAATCATCATCAACATGATTGGATATAGAATCACCAGGAGACAAGTCTCTAAATTGGCCTTGTGAATAAATTTCCAGGAAGGATTTACTCAGGTGATCTATCTCTTTACATGGTGAGCAGTTCTCTCTGGCTGCGGCTCAGCCATAAATCAGTATAAGCAGGGCTGCTTTGTCTACCTGTCTTCCCTCCTTCTGGTAGGGGCATCTACTGTGCCACAACAGCTGCTGCTATTGTCCTCTTTGTTGTAACTCAGCTTCTTTGGTAGAATAAGGATCTAGCAGTCCCTCAGGCACGTGAGGCTTCCAGTCTTATACGCTGAGCAGCTAATTGGTTCTGATCTTCACCATGCAGACAACCATGGTTGGACCCAGGTCCTGTGTTGGAAGGTCTTCTGTTGAATTCCTTTTCATAGTATATATTCATCATAATGACTATTGTCATCTAACATTGCAACCTCAATCAAGATGAAAATAGCACTTTTTAGAAAAATTGAAAAAAAATTGCTGAAATCTATGTAAAATCTCCCTTTCACCCCCAAAGAAAAGGTTCAAATGAATTGTGAAAAAGCAAAACCAAGCTGGAAGTATATCTTTTGATAAGTTAACATTTAGTAAATTTATTTTATTCAAATCAGGATAAAGCTGACATAAAAAGCAGTTGAGACAAGTACAATGATTTAGCAGTCCAAGACATTAGTTACTTTATATGTTAGAAACTGCCATTTGAACTATCACCACAAGTATATAATAAGGAGAATAACTTCTTCAATAATTATACTGTAAAAATAGATATTAAAATATACCTAAATGAAATTCCAACATTGACTAAAAATATAGAAAGACTTTAACTTCAATATATTAAAATTTTAAGAAGTAAAAACGAACAACAATTTTTTCACATTGATCTTTACAATAATATATTTAATTTTTCACATTTAAATTTACTTAAGATGATCAGAAAAATCCCAAAATTGAGATTATGCAAAATGCTATCATTTAGTAATTTTAAAATTCCTAGGATAATTTAGTGAAGCATGATTGCTGTGAACTTATGTTTTTAGTGTTTAATATCCTTTAAAAATAAAAAACACTATAGAGATGTGCAAACCACACTGCAGAAGGCCATAAAAAATCATAGCATCTCTTTTATTTTAAATTTCTTAGTAAAAGTAGCAAACAGAAGAAAATTAAACAGTGAGAGTAAAGGCTCAATAGCTGTGTCAGATACCAACAGAGTAGGCAAACACAAGTGTATGGCAGTGAATGCTCTGATTTCTGAATATGCTTTCTTAACACATTGATATATTTTATGTCTCAAATACTTATTAGACTAGAGAATTATGATGTTTTCCAAGGAAAGCACAATTCCTGTCCAATATTTTATCATGTATTAAATGGAACTTTTGTACCTTTCATAAACTGAGAACATAGTTAGTTGGAAACACTTCATTTTCCATATAATAGTGTATATGCATGTGAGTGTACACACATGCATGTGTGTATGTGCATGTGAGTGTTTGTATATGTGATATGAATATTCCCAGTTATACAGATGTGGCAAATGAGTTGACTTAACAACTTAAACTTAATATCTCATAATTAGCAGATGCATATAGAAGATAGAAATCTTTGTTTAAAGCAATAACACAATGTGGGAATAGTATAACTTGTGAACCTGCGAATATTTTACTACAGTTTCAGCAACGCTTTGAAACCTCATGTAAAATGAGTTTCAGATGTCCTTAAAGAGTCAGTTGGTAGTTTCCTGCAAAACTAACAAAAACTCTAAACTTAAGCCAAAAAGCATATTTTTATATTCACTATGTCTCTGTATTATGATCATTAGCAAAGTTATGTGTGCACTACACTTGGTTGTTTACATTTTTATAAGCAGCAGGCTCTGTTTTTTAGGACAAAGTACTTGAGAAAATGTATAATAGCTATGCTTAAGCCAAAATCAACATAAGCATAGTGCTCTTAGTGGTCACATTTAAGTACAACATGATAAAAATACCCAGAACTTTTTTAACATCCCAATCATATGCAATTTTTCTCAGATAAACACATTAGACATTTTCCCAGATTACTTCACTATGGTTGGGGAAGAGAGCCAGAGTTTTTGACATTTCTAGAAAAATTGTCACATCTAAGGTTGAATCCTTCTTTTGTATAGAAGGTAGATCCCTGCTACACTTCAATATTTTTTGCAATATGTTTAAATAAGTTGTTTGTAGATGTAGGGAGGAAATTAAACTGTGCTTTGTTTAGAATCTGTTCATATTTGGCAGAATAATATGATAGATGCTATTATTCACACTTGCAAGGTCATACTAACCCAGCTCCTTGTCTTCTCAACCTTTTTAAATTCAAATGTATTGCTTTTATGTGAACCAATTTATTTAGAAATGGTTCAGTGCCCATAATTGAACATTGTATTTAGCATCCAAACCACTGTCATTTTCAAGACCTGTTCCTTTCTGTCATACCATTATGTATGCTATACAATGAAGTTTTAAATGAGGTTCTTAATTCTAATTATCAAGCTAAGTACAAACATGTACACATATAAATAGAATTTATAGGCTCTGATTGAGAAGGCAAAAAATATAAGAAAATGATTTTGTATGTAACCTTTCATTCAAAAAATATATTCTAATTCAAGATGTATTTTTGCCAAATACTAGCATTTTCATCCTTAGCAATACAATTTAACACCTAGCAACCCTTCCTTTCACAATTAATTATCTTAATTGTTGAAACTATATTAAAGTATACAAACATCTCTTTAGGAAAATTGCTATGTGAACTTGAGCTCAAGATGTTATAGTCATGATTTAATACCTCCTATCCTGTCATCAGCACAGCCCTTTCCCCTAGCTGACTTCATATTCATGGGCTAGATGCTCCATATTAGCCTTATTCACACATTCATCATTTTAGCAATGTGCTAAGCAATTGCAGATGTCTTTTATGCAGATGAAGGAATGACTTTTTTTTCTGCAAAATTTCCTTCCAAAAATCAAGATAAGAATAATTTGATAAAGTCTCTGATATTTTGAATTAAAAAGCAGTATATTGCTCATATATTTAAAGTCTTTGACACAGCTTTAAGACAAGAGAGGGAGATAAAAGGAATACAAATAAAAAAGGAAGAAATCAAAGTATCCCTGTGAGTAGATGAAATGCTTTGATTACTGAGAGCCGCTAAAGGTTGAATCAGAACCTCTTTGAGCCAATAAACATTTTCAGTAGAGTGCCAAGCTGCAAAGTTAATACCCAAAAGTCAATAACTTTGATATACACCAAGAATAAATATAGTAAGAGAGAACTTGGAAAAATAATCTCTTTTACCATAACAGAAAGAAAGAAAAGAAAGAAAGAAAGAAAGAAAGAAAGAGAGAGAGAAAGAGAGAAAGAGAAAGAGAGAAAGAAAGAGAAAGAGAGAAAGAGAGAGAAACAGAGAAAGAGAAAGAGAAAGAAAGCAAGAAAGCAAGAAAGAAAGCAAGAAAGCAAGAAAGCAAGAAAGCAAGAAAGCAAGAAAGCAGAAAGCAGAAAGCAAGAAAGAAAGAAAGAAAGAAAGAAAGAAAGAAAGAAAGAAAGAAAGAAAGAAAGAAAGAAAGAAAGAAAGAAAGAAAGAAAGAAAGAAAGAAAGAAACCTGATAATATACTTAACCAAAGATCTGAAAGACATGTAAAATGGGAACTTTAATGCCAAAGAAAGAAATTATAAGATGTACCAGAAGTTGGGCTGGAGAGGTAGCTCAGGGGTTAAGCCTCTGCCTTGCAGGTGGAAGGTCCTGAGTGCGGATCCCAGATCCCACGTATAGACGCCAGGTGGAAGCGGGGGCGGCCTGCGTTTCCGGTCCTGGTAGGGCGGAGCCTGTGAATCCCGGGGCAGAAGGAGTTTTCGGAAGCGTCCCTGGTGGTTCCCGAATTCGTCCGTGGTTCTACACACACACAGACACACACACACGCACATTCATATGTACACATGCACAATAGAATAAATAATAAAATAAAAGATGTACCAGAAGTTGTAATACCCCATGTTTATAGACGGATAGTTACACATCGTGAAAACAATCATTCTACCAAAGGCAAAAATGCGTATTCAACACAATCCCTATCAGAGCTCCAGGGCTCGAGGTGAGGGGGGGCAAGCCGATGCAGGGTCACCACCCAGACTCTGGGAATCAGGTGAGAAGCAAGCAGTGGACAAGTTTGCTGCAGATTCAATTTATTAAGGAAGTGTTTGGGCTTATATAGAGTCATGGGTCCAATCAGGTGTTACCATCCCTCCACTAGTGGGGGGGGGGGACAGCCACCAATGATTTAACTGTTTACTAGGTGTCAAATGTCTAACAACACCACCAAAAAATAAAAAAAAAACATAGTGTTTAACCAGAGAAATGTAAATTAAATCTACTCTGAGATATCATATTATCCCATCAGAATGGCTAAGATGAAAAGAAAACAACTAGTCACCCTCATATTTACATACCACTATCTTACTAGTGGGCTTCTCTCTCCTGAATTGCTTTTATGGTAGTGTGTAGCATTCATAGCCGTGTAAGATGGTGATTGATTTTGTACCTGGCAGCTTGGATTTTTGTCTCCTCCACTCTATCCTATTCTCATACGGTCTCCTTACTTTCCTTCCCCTTGAAACTTGCTTTCCTTTTCTAATTCCTTGCCTGTCATGTTCTTCTACCTATACTCTTTTAGGATCTTCCTCCATATCTAATGATGGCTTATGTTCCTTTGAATTTTACGGCTACTATAGGCATTCCTTTCAAGTACAATATTCTGAAGGTTCAATACTAACAGCTACTTAGACTTTCTGCATCTGGGATCCCTCATTCAGTAAAAATGTCTTCTCATTCTAATCATTACCTTAAATTTTTATCAATTCATTTTTCTTTACAGCTTTAGAGTATTCCATTGTGTTCATGAACCACATTTTAATGATTCATTTACCTACTATTAGATTCAGATTTCATATTTTAATGTTTGAATGTGAGCTACATGCTTCTTAAGCAACCCTGGGTTGATCTTTATTTGGAGTTAGGATTGGAAACATGTTCTTAATCATGAGGCAGCATAGGACAACTGCTCTCTGGCTCTGGCTCAAGAATAAGAGATGGACAGAATGCTCTCTGCATGGTCTGTTGGCGACAGATTTGGAGAAATTCATATCTGAAAGAATACAGTGCAACACCAGGGACATAAGAGCATTCATTTGCTTTCTTATGACTGTGATAGTATGGTTAGGTTTAATAACATTAAAAAGATTCAGCCTATAGTTCCTTAGTCCTGTGTACTGGTACAGGACATGATGCTGACTTGAATATATAGTGTATGTTCTTCACATATGTAGTATATGTAAACCGAGAAAGAGAGAGAGAGAGAATGATATCTTAAAGTAACTGCTCCCAATTATCTACTTCCTTACTCATTTTACTCCCTACCTTCTGAAATGTCCAGAAACTTCCAAAATTGTTATCATCAAGGACCCAAGCTTCCAACACATAAACCTTTCTCCAAGGATAATGAATAGCCAACCCATAACAGTGAGCAAGTAAAAATTTTAGCTATATTAGTATTTCCTTATTTTTGTGATATGGCAATGTTTCATTGATATTCTAAGAGTAGCATTTTAGCTAATTGGCTTTGAGCTCAATTTTTCACATGTATGATTGTGCATGCATTTTAATTTTGTGTCTGTTATTGTTTTGAAAATAATGTTCAATTGTAGGCAAAATGATATGTTTGTAAGAGAGCTAGCTGAGACAACTATTTAAAAGACTATTCTTTCTATGTAGCAAAATTTAGATTTATAACCAAGATAAAAGCAGTCTAAAATGTTGTCCTTTATGGAAATTATTTTCTGGTTGGTGAGGAAAGAAAATAATTAATATTTAATTCTTTAAAATAAGAATTATGCAGAAAAAACTTCAAAGGAGTCAGCGTCAGCATGTCAGAGAAAAACCATTTGTTCATTTTTTGGTTTTTTGGGGTTTTTTTGTTACCTTTTCTATGTTTGTATGACTGGATCATCAATATAGGTAGGAAATATCTGGCTACAGGTCATACTGACAACAGAGGTTAAAAAGAGGGCAAGAAGTAAAGGGAGAAATTCTAGGGAGAAATTGAAATATGTGACATTTATTAGTAAGTATGATCATTACAGTATTCATTCCCTCTGTCTGTTTTAATTTTGGTATCACTAAATTTCAGGGAAACATTTTGCAAATGTTTCAAATCTATACCAGATGTGTCTGGGGAGAGTTAATGGAGCAAATGAATGCTGTGCAAGTCAAGAGAGAGAAATAAAGCTGTTCGTAGGTCTTGTTCTGTGATCTTTGCAAACTCAGGGGAGTTGCCCATTGCCTGCCATTCATGACAAGAGAGGAGCTTGGCAGCTTTGTTTCCTAGATAAGCATTGAATGCAGCCTCCAAATGCATCAAAGCAAGGTGACTGCTGGAAGACCAGGGATTTTGAAGTCCAGGCAGAAGAAAAATAAGTATTTGCCCCTTTCATTCTTCAAGAAAGAGAAAGCTTGTTTTTATCAGAGAATTGCAGCTTCAGGAAAGAATCACATTCTTGGTTTACATAATGCAAAGTTATAAATCTCTACCAATATTTCTTTTTATTATTTATTAGTGTGTGTGTGTGTGTGTGTGTATGTGTGTGACACACCAGGATAGACATGTACAAGACAGACAAAGTCTGAATGAAATTATCCCTTTGCATCAAGCTTCATATAGGTTCCTTCGATTGAGTTCATGTTGTCTGACTTGTACGCTCTAAAGAATCTCAGTGGTCTTTTTTCATTATGATGTAAACTTGCCAAATCAAAATATAGTATGTGTTCAAATATCACATGCTTATTTGTTATTTAATTTTTACCTAGCAATATATCTCTTAAAATACTTAATGATCTCTTTAAGGATACTTCTATCATATCTTCTGATGCTTTCTCAAACATGCATATGACAAGTTTTCTTTTGCAGGAGCTTCACAATCACATATTGTGCATCTCTCAGTGAGGATTATAATTGCACATAATATTGCCTGGGTCATGTGTGTACTTGTCAAATTTATAGATATACTATTAGAAAAGATAGTTTCAAATATATTACTAGAAAAATGGCAAGTTGGGAAGTTGATTCATCCATTAAAATCTTGTTAGAATGAACAGCATAATTCACTTCAAAACTATAAAGCACAAATTAATCATATTCTCAGAAATTAAATTCTTGCTCCATGATCACAAGTTTTGGACTATTAATTCATAGTTCATATTCAAATAAAACATGGGCATGGCATCATACTGATAATTCCAGTTATAGATGGCAGAGACAGAGATTTCCCAAAGCATGCTGCATGGTTTGATTTATGATCCTCTTCAATGAATAAAGTGGAAAAGAAATATAGAAACAACCAGCATCAACCTAAAGATTACACACACATGAATGTATGCATACATCCATACCCATAGACATACATACATCACATTCATATCATCACTCTCTTGTACATGTATACCACAGACAAATATGTATCAAAAATGGCAAATTTTAACAATGAATATTGGAAGAATTATTGCTTATTTCCAAAAAACATTTCTATCACTGTAATGTGTACTAATTCTGATCATGTGAAATTCCATGCTTAGATGTATGCAGTTTAGGAAGGCCAAAGTTTTCTTTCTATGCAATTATAATCCTGTTGTGCTTTAGTGTTTGAAATACTGTGCAAGAGCACTTGGCATCTCTTCTTCCCTGAAACGGAATTGAACTTGACTTGAATTTTAGCATGAGACAGTACAAGGTATCTTTTTTTTTCTCAGAGGAACAGGGATAATTTTATATAACAATAGGCATCAGTGAATTTTACAGAGAAATAATAAATAATACACATATACATAATAATACATAATACACAGTTTTTATAGTGTGTGAATAATATTCAAAGAAAACTAAGTAAAAACTAAACCTTGTAAAAAATGAAAAAAAATGAAGAGCAAAAACGTGGCCAATGTTAGTTGTATATTTTGTAAGATTTTTTTTAAGGTTCAGTTTGTGTTCCATGTTAAAACTATTTTCTGAGGCATGAATTTATATTTTATTTAACAGTGTCATTTAATTTCTAGTTGGTAATTTGCATTCATATGCATTGTGAATTTCACAAAATATTGTAAACATCAGTAGTTTATCATATTAACTGAATGTTGCTTTTAAACTAACGTGGATATCAACAAACTGTCTTTTCAGTGTTTATCATGTATATGGTTGGATGCCAAATCACAATTCTAATGTGTATGCATAGTTTGGAATTCCAGTGTAATCGTTCCAGTTGTGAAATGTTTAGATGAAAGCACAGCATGATGAGACCAAGGTGTGTGAGCAGCCGAAGAGTCTCAGACCATCAGCCTCAGTCTGCTGCCACTGCCATCATCACCATCCGCACCATGGTTGTTATTAGTTATTTGACAGAAACTGAAATTAAAGGGAAGTATTGAATGATTTCATAGCTATCCTGAAGCTGACTGTTGAAATTCACTAATCCTTCTTGGAAATTTCCGCTAACAACCTTTTAAACTTTCCTACTTATTGTTTTCTATTTTGGCTACAAGCTCTGTGACGTATCCTCATCATTAAACTTTCTGAAGATTTCCTGGCATTCTTTTTCTTTTCTTCTTTTTTTCCATACTTGTTATGTTACAAATACTCTTTGAGAAGAAAAACCTCTCTAAAGATTAAGAGCTCTGCACATGAAGCTTTCTGCTCCTGAAATATGCCTGCTAATGGATTCTTTCCAAGCAATTTGTGTTATACCACAAGCGAATGTAAGGGAGCATCTGCCTTCCTGTTTTCAGTACAAGTAGGATATACTCAAAAGAAGTACATAGTGCCGTGGAAATGTGATTTTGCAAAGATATCAATGTTTAAAATATGTTTGGAAATGTTGATTTGCAGAAACATCCATAAAAGATGATATCGTATTTATTATGTTTTATTATTATTTATTTATTATTTTTTAAAGTATTCAAATGAAAGTTCTTAATTTAAGCAAAGACCAAATCACACATACATGACTCCAAAGGAAATCAAGTTAAATTTGAGAATTTTTTCCTGGGAATATGAAAACTCTCCTTCAAATTTCATAGATCAATCTGAAAAAAATCTACCTCATAAAATTTGTTCGTGGACTGGAGATATGGCTTAGGGTTTAAGACTTTGCCTCACAAGCAAAAGGTTCTGAGTTCAGATATCATGTGTCATGTAAAAAATGCCAAGCAAAACCAGGGACAGCCTGTACTTCTGGCCCTGGTGGGTGGAGCCAAGGAAATCCCAGAGTGAAACCAAAATGAAGTTAAAGGAATCAAGGATGATTCCTGAAATCTGCCTTGGTCCTCCACAGAGACACACAGCGTCCGCTGACACACACACACATACACACACAAACAAACAACACACAAAATAATAATATATAAGTTAACAAATAAATGAATGAATAAATAAAGTAAAATAAAATAAAATAAAAATAAAACTTGCTTGCTTTTGTACAATTAAACACCATTACTTTTCATTGTTATCTCTTAAATTATACTATGCACATGAAATATATCTACATTCTTCACTTGGTTATTATTTTAAGCTTTCATATTCTTTTACATTCTACTTTATTAGAATCTCTCTACATATGTCTGCCTTCATTTTTCTGGGCTGTTTTAAGAAGAATTTAATAGTAAGAAGTGGAAAGAGGTTGGGCCACATGTTAGATAATGTCATGATTCTGACATTACTTAAGATGTTTTGTTTTAATTTTGGGTAGTATAGGATGATCTACAGCTCATAACAATCCTCCTCCATCAGACACCTGAAGTGTTATAATTACAGACATTTCCCAACATGCCTCTTCACCCTGATGCATTCTTAGTTGTGTTTGTGTGATCGTAGTTTTCCTAACCCATTTTCTTGAGTATTGGAAGGGTGCAATGTGTGCATACATTCTCAGGTGTGTGTGGTTATACATTATTTGCAGATATACTGCATACATGTGCAGATTCTCAAGTTGATATTGGAAAATAGCTTTGATTCTAAGTTATTTTTTGAGATAGGGTCTTTAATCCATCAAAACTTTGCTGAAGGGCTAGTCTTAACAGCTAGCTTACTCTGAGGATTTTTAGTCTTTGCTTCTGAATGCAGTAATCACAAGCAGGCCACCAAACTAATCTGGCATTTTGAGTGAGATCTAGGATTAAAACTTTTGTGATAAGCACTTTAATTGTGAGCCATTTTCCCATCCCTCTGACATGGTGTAAAGAAAATAATTTCCACATCTAAGTTTTGACTAGTGTCCTTCATTAATTATGAAAGTTGCTGCTTTGCTTTGGCTGCTGTTTGTGTGCAAACCTGAATTCTAAACTCCTCTCCTACAATACTCCCTGTGGCCCATCTAGGCATTGGGCTAACGATGAAACACCACGAGAGGCACTCATTCTTAGGAGTTCACCAGTGATTATGAGTCTCTCTATCAAAAACTGCATACTGCTTTAGGAATATTTCAACAGTCACAGTATATAGCAATAGTAGTACTTCATGGGTGTCAACACAGGTAATTAGAAGGCAATTTGGCAGGCACATCACATCCACTTAACAAAACTATTGCAAGAGGTCTTTGCCACTGAAGGTTGCCCTGGATTACAGTACTAGAGGTGAATTATATTTATGTAGAGGACTTTAAATCCAATAACAGGTCTATGATGTGTACCCAAAATGGTTCATGTCTCCATTGTGCCATGAAGAAAATCGAGTTTTGCATTTTGATGCTACAGCTTACAGGGTACATCACTGAGCAGGATTATTAGTGACATCCTTTGCTCCTGGTCAGTAGCCTGTATAATATGTTTCATCACTGTGAAACTCATCCAACACTCCACAGCATCTTACCTCACTGTGAAAACCACCCAACACCTACACAGCATCTTACCTCACTGTGAAAACCACCCAACACCTACACAGTATCTTACCTCACTGTGAAAGCCATCCAACAGAAGGGAACTTTCAGCTAAGTTCCACCTTCATTTCTTTGTATCCTGTGACCAAAACATGTGATATAGAAGTAAGATCTCACATTGGAAATAGCCTTTATGACAATTGGGCCTCAAGGGCATCCCTGGTTGACAACTCAAAGGGAAGTTGTCCACTTCTGGCAATGTGATTTTCCCTAAACAACTATTTGTTTTTTGGAGTATCTTGTCTACCTATGCAGGAGGCTGAAAGGATACTAAAGGAGGATATTAGCATGAGCCAATACAGCATGAAATTTTTCCATGGTTTAAATCATTTGCTTTCTAAAAGAACAATGTTGGCTAGAGGGGTTACCCTGGTATAAGGGTCAGAAAGCCAGTACTTCCTTCTCACTGTTCATTTATTCCTTTTACCTGCCTAACTGAGACCAGCACTGTAGATGCTGGCAGCTTTATCCGTTCCCAAACCATCCCACTGTGGACAGCGGCCTTATTCACATTCCTTACCACACATAGAAGCAGTAAGGCAACCCCCCAACTATGTGGATGCCTTCCACCCAAGTACAATACTCTCAGCAGCATTGATGCTTACTTTAGACCTTCAGATGTCTTTAGTTCATTTTTGAATCTATGTGGTAGATTCCATTAGTCACATGGCATGTCACACCATACCAAACAGAAGATGACTTCTGCTCTGACGTTACACCTACAGGTATACTCCAATTCCAGATGCATTTACCTTAGCCCTGTGACTCACTACTCATGGTGAGGTTCAACTAGAAATCACTACAGCAAGAAGGCACAGAGCTGCACACTATATGAGGAAAGATCCCCAGATTAGTTTCACCCTACCCTTGAGTATGCTCTGCTCTACTGTGCTTTGCCTCTGTTGTGTACATTGCTGATAATAGACAGAAACAATCATTCTTCCCCAAATCCTTTTTGGTTCTGTAGTGATCTTGTGACTATACCAAGTGTTATGAAAATCTTTTAATGGCAGTCATCACACAAATGTTTGTTCACCTCAGATCGGGATTCAGTGCTACACCGAAATGATGGTTACACCAAATTCCAAGTTGGTGAACCAGTAAGGTTATTAAGGTAACTTACCAGAATATAGGTAAATGCTACTTATGAGAGCAGGGTTAACTTAAGGCAGCAACATTAACAAAAGTCCTTGCCTAGACTCAGGGAGAGAGACTCATGAAAGCTGAAGCCCTGGAGCTCCCTGCTACATTATTTGCTGGTGGAGAATATCCTCCACATTGAATGACTGTTTGGAGTCTCCTTCCTCCAGGAATTATCAACTGATTTCTTTGGGGAGAACTCCTTTACCCAATACTTTCTAATAATGAACTGTTAACTTTCTGAAACTTCTTCCAAGATGGAATATTTCAAATTGATGAACAATATTTCCCTTATGATAAGCTGGGGGCAATATCTAAGATAATGACACATTATGTTTGGATAAAGAAAAAAGAAGTCCACATAACATTACTCAATGTAGAAGTGTTGGGATCTAGTTGGAAAAATCTAGGCTACTGGATGAAAAGCACTTATAAAATATTAAGTCAATTAATAGGGAACTCTTAGATACTTGGCATTAGCTGGTTTTATGAAAAAAAAAAACAGAAAGCAGGCACCTGAAAAATCCTGTTGAAGTTATAGAATTGTTCTGCATATATGACTTAAGTTAATCATATTCATAAATTTATGACAAATGTAACATTTTATACTATAGATGCAGCAGCAATATCATACCAAAGCATTGGTTTTCATTAAGAAATGCACAGATCTCTAATGAGAGAAAAATTTATTATAAACATTTTTCTGAACAGAATTACTCATTAACCCAATTTTTAAATATTTGCCAAGCTATTTGCCTGGTTATTCACCAAAAATTAATTAAAATAAACAAATCAGGATTCATTTAATTAGTAAAGATTGATGAAACTTAGATTATAAATATTAACATCAACCATGTGGGAGAATATGCTAAAGAAGACGCAGGATTGGCAAGTTTAAAAATTTACTTTGGTCCTTAAGGCTTTCATCCTTGATACATGTTTTTGTAGGTGGTAGTTTATTTTTCTATGGTGTCATTGTTTAAATCATGCTAGTCTGGAATCATTTAGTTTAAAGCTATATTTAGTTATGAATGGTCTTCTGGCCTATGTCTTCTGAGTATTGGGATTGTAGGCCTATACTACTACACTTGATTTTTAAGGCATTCTTGATTTTTAAGAGTCCTATTTTATATATGCACAAAAATAAAAGACTATATGTACAAGATTTATGTACAATAGATGATCTCAATATATAAAAAGAGAAATCAAAGAAAAATATGAAGTCTTATTCACTGGTGAAATGCCAAATAAAACAGAAAGTGGTGAATAGCAAGGACAATGGGTATATCTATGTTTGGTTAAAAATTAGCTTCTTTTGTAGGGAAACTGTGGAATCAGATAAATATTATAGAGAATACATCTGTGGGAAGTACCATTATATTAAAGAGTGAAATGCAGTCTCCTAATCATACTCCTGGCATGGAAAGATAGGTACATATGCCATAGTGACCACCTTAGATAGAACACAACATCATTTTGTCACTTCTTGCCTCATTTAACCACTAATTTTTGAAGACATCAAATGCAATTATTAAGTGGTGAAACATTTAAAGAGTAGCATATATTCTTTCCATACACTCACTTATTAAGACACTGATGACAGAATCATATAAAAATGAGATTCAAATTAGAATTGAATATCCCTGGTCCGGTATGTTTCTTTATATTTTCTTAGTATCCATGATGCTGTTATATGAATTGAAGAAAAAAATGATGAAAAAAATTGGTATCTTACTGAATTTAAGCCAACTAATAAATGGGTTTTATTTAAAACCCATTTAAAGCTTTGGAAGACAGTACCAAAATGGTGCAGTTTAACATGATCAGCATTTACCATGGAGTAACCAATGAAGTTGGGATGGTGATAGAGAAGCTAAATCTTAGACATGGGTTGAATTTGGGAAATATCTCTGTTAAGAAATGAAATTTTTAAGAGAACAAGATAATAGAAATTCTATTACACAATTTGGATAAAAAACTTCTTTTTTCTAAGTGGAAGATTACAAACTACTTGCAATATGCCTTAAGTCATGGAATTAATGATTATATTTTCACTGAGTTTTCAATTAGAGGATTTATTCCACTACTTTAGGTAGTCCACAGGGACCAGAGATAAGTGGAAAAGTTAATTATTACTGTCTCCTTAGGTTTCCACCATACCAAAAGAAAGTCATGTTCTATCTAGTCCTAGACACAGTCTCAGTTAAGAAAGATTTGGCAGTGTGAAAAAGCAACTTTACACTTTGTGAAAAGTGGATTGACAGTTATTAGGAAAACAGAAAGCATGAGCTTACATATATTATCTCAGTATTGGACTAATAACATAGAAATTAGTAAGATTTCAGTCTTCCTACAGAGTAAATTTCAATTTTATGAATTAAGTATTTTTGGGGGGGATATACTATATTTACACTATTTACAAAATACCCACACAAGCTAATCATTTGAAATATCTTATTTATCATCTGGACTTTAGTGCAACAATATATTTATTTACACATGGAAAAATTGAAACAAACTCACAATTTTCTCCTGAAATTTTCATAACTATAAAAGTCACCTCTAGTACATATCTCCATGAAGACTAATTACCAATTAACACTCTCTTCCTATGTCAAGGGATAATTATCTGTGTGGTTGTCACAAACTGCATATTAAAGACTCATATGAAGTAGTCACATGTTATGTTCCACTCATCTAAGCAGACATTGAAAAAAAATAAGCAGAAGAGCATATATCATTTCTTTTTTTATCTTAAATTGAAAGAACTTTAAAGACTGACCATTTGAAGATTGTTAGCTCTATTCTCATAATTCTCTCAAAATTCAGAATCACTTAGCTGTTTTATAGCTAATGGACTGACTTTGCAAATTTTGTCAAGCATTATTAATAACTCATTGGTAAGAATTGTATGGACAGTTTTCTTTATAATCCATGAGAGAACTACATCCAGTGTGATACTGTTTTTAAAATTACGAGTTATAATTTAAGCTTCTTATCTCTTTTTTTGTCTCTCATACACATATATACTTACCCTGTTGATTTTTTCTCAATTTATTAGTTTGGTTAATGTTAATAAAATTCAATTTTGACTTTTATTAGACTTATAGCAACATTTTATGTATCTTATGTGTCAAACAAATATAATTTATGTGATACTGTATGATATATTTGATAATTATTAATTATGTTGTTTCGACTGAGGATATGTTTTACTATAATCTTATCTTCTCTCTATTCATAATACAGAGATAGATGAAAATATTTCTAAAATAGATTCAACTGTAATGAACATATAATAAGGAAATAGCTTGTTTGTGAGTGTAATTGTTCAAAGCCTTGTCTTACTCCTTTAAAATACTGTTTGGAAGGCTGGGGAGATGGTTTAAGAGGTTGAAGCTTTTACCTTACAAGGAAAAGGACCTGATTTCTGATCAGCAAAGCCCAGGTGAAAATGGTGCTAGCCTGTAATTTCAGTCCTGGAAAGTGGAGTCTGGGAAATCCCATTAATCTCTATTAAATGTAAGTTGCTTAATCTTGCATAACTTTACAAAAAAACAGGGAGCTGGAGAGGTGGCTCAGGGGTTAAGCCTCTGCCTTGCAGGCGGAAGGTCCTGAGTTCGGATCCTACACCACATGTATAGACGCTGGGTGGAAGCGGGGGCGGCCTGCGTTTCTGGTCCTGGTCGGGCGGAGCCTGTGAAACCCCGGCGAGAGTAAACAAGGAGGAGGGGGTCCATGGTGGTTCCCGAATTCGTCTGTGGTTCTACACACACATACACGCACACATGCATACACGCACACACACACATACACATGCACAATTGAATAAATAATAAAAAAATTAAAGGAAAACTTTACAAAAAACAAAATGTACTATTTTCAAAATATACTATTCATGCTTCTCCCAAAGGTGTTTGAACAACTTCTATATAAAGCATTAAACTAAATGCTTTGAAAGTACAGCGTGTATCTCCTTTATCTTGCCTTACTTGTAACTGCATTATCCTGTAAAATCTAAAAAAAAGAAAATACTTTAGGTAGTTTATCACTATTTAGTTTTTTATTTCAAATATAATTTATTGGTTAACTTTGGAAATGTCTTTTCCTGAAGTACACAATTCAAAAAAAGACTAGCGCATTTTAGACTTTAAGGAAAGATGGGTTAAGATTCACTTTGTTTTATAATCCACCAGTAAAGTCCTTGGTTTTAGATGCTGTAATGCAGCTAGATTTTTTCTTGCACCCATTGAGTTGTCTTTGAAATCTCTGTTCTCTCCCAAAATGTGCTCTGTCAACAAAAAGTAATGTTTATCTTCTAAAATCTCCTTGACAATGAGAAACATACAGAGGTTTAGTTGATGTGCACCCATGCTACCTCACAGTTCTCTAATCTTAAAAAACTTTGAAATATACCACCAGATTGTGACACTAATTACAATGACATAGACAGCAAGATGGCAGCACAGATCAAAAATAATCTATAAGAAGCATTAGAGTGAGACTGTCTTTTATTTAATCAGTTTTAATTATATGGATGCCAAAAAAAATCTCAATTAGTTTAATGGCCAAGACAATTAAAGTCCATGAGAATTTTAATTGCATTAAAATTCTGATAGTGGGGGCTGGAGAGGTGGCTCAGGGGTTAAGCCTCTGCCTTGCAGGCAGAAGGTCCTGAGTTCGGATCCTAGATCCCACTTATAGAGGACAGGCGGAAGCGGGCCAGTGGGGGGGGTCAAAATGTGGAAGTCAGCAAATACATGAAAATTCATAAGGACTGCTGCTTTAAAATACTTACATTTTATGTAACTACTGAATAGAAATTTTGTATAATTAAATAATCTAGTATAGAAAAATTTATTATTTAATAAACCAACTTATTTTTGTTTGTATCTTTTAAACTTTATGACTACAAGGAAAAAATAAAGTAAAAGTTTTAACAAAAAAATTCTCAAAACAAAAATAGACATGTAACATCACAGGGGATTTCACAACACAAAAAGACAGTAATACATAGGGACCCCACATTCCAAAAACCCAACAAAATCCAAAGTTCCTGACTATGAGGGCCACAGCACTGCAAAACTCATCATCCAAGTATGCACAATATGATCCTCCATAAAATATTTGAAATTTAGTAAGTCTAGTTTCATTCATATGTTGGTACCTAATTGTACAAAAAAATTGAAGGAGTTTGTGCACTGGACCTGAAGATTGAAATAAAAGAGCTGAATAAATGTAGGAAAGGAAATTAATTAGCATTTAGGAGAATTTTATCTAAGTAGTGAACTGCAAGTCAGAGAAGAGAAATGAGGGATATGTACAGAGGGTACTCAATTCTCATGGACTTAATTGGATATTGTAACTAGCAAATTCATGTCAGATATATATAAAGAGCAGAAAATGGGAACCATGAATAGTTGGAGTAATGGTGTCAATCTGGATTACAGAAATCCATCCACAGATTTGAAAAATCTATTTATAAAAATATGAACAGGAGGGATGAGGTTGTAGGGCCACACCAGAAACAAGGAGAAAAGTGACCATGTTGCAGTAGAGAAAATAGGCCTCCATCAAGGACTGCAAGAAAGTAATGTGACACCTAGTTAAGTTCACAGACATTCGTTCCTGATCATTTACAACTAAGGGGGTATGAACTCACCAGAAGGGGAGGGCATATAGTCCGGCAGATTAAAAAGTAACCATTTTGCAAATGGGTGATTGACCCCTCCCATTGCCAAATGCCATATGACCCTGTGATTCCACCATTGGGTATAAGTGTTACATCTACCCTTTAATGTGCTCTTATAATAAGACTCCACTTTAACAGCTTTCTGTCTCTAGCCAGGGGGTGACATACAGTGCCCATCACAATGGAGTGAAGGGCATTGCAGGAGCGACAAAACTGCAAAAGAAAATCAGCAAACCACTATCCAGAACTTCAGAGACTCTATATCAACCACCTAGAACTAGGCCAGACTAATCTCTCCCCATCCTGAAGCTCAGGGACATTTGCGGAAGAGGGGGTGGTCAGAGTGTAAGAGCAATAGGATGGGAGGAGCAATGATTTGCAAGATACTCCGCACAAGTTAGGGACGAAGCAATCATAACTGGACATTGCATGCCCTGCGCAATGTCCAACATGCTATTGACCTCACAAAGTCTAGCATCTGCCAAAGGCACCAAGATCCTTGGAGGCAAGGGATTGAAAGCCACAGTAGTGTTCCTATGCTTAAGGGGAACACAGGAAAGGGTTCAGGGAAATGCCACTGGGTCCTTGTATGTCATCGGAGAGGAGGGCCCAGAGGAGAGTCAGGCATGCACAAGAAAGGACTCTGGGAATTGGGGCGGGAGGCATGGGGGGATGTGGAGAGAGGGGTGAGGGGAGGAGAAGTAGGGGGTTCCGGGGGAGGAGGAGGGAGGGAGGAAACTGGTGTACCTATTAAGTTTGTATTAGCTGAAATAATAATAAAAATGTATTACATAAAAAAATCAAATTCATTGAAAACATAGCACAGTGGTTCACAAGGCCAAATTTTTTTTAGAACTGAACAACTTTCCAGTGTTTGAGTTAGGCCCCAAGCAAGCCTGTAAGAGATTTTTGATTGATGGGAAGGCCCACTCTATGTTGGGTGTGGCTAGTCTTGGGGAGGTAGATAAGACAGAGGGAACTGAGTAAGGAATGCTTACTTTGAAAAACTTGGCCAGACATGTTGGTATGGTAAAAAAGGATTGCCCACTCAACAATCACGTGTATTTGGTGTGGCCAGTCCCTCTACCCTTGGTGTTAGTGTATTCTGTCCTACCAAGTTGGACATGGAACTATTGCTAGACAATTGCAAGCCAGAATAAAAACCTCTTGCTCCCTTAAACCCTTTAGTCACCAATTATTAGAAACCATGAAGAGTAAGTGCAACAGAACTGCTGATCTTATCATACAGTTTAAATTTGCCATGGTTTAATAATGTGAAGTGTGAATGACAGGTTGATTGTGATGGTTAAAATTAATTGTCAACAGAACACAAACCAAAAGGCAGGATTATCAGTTGGGATTGGCCACATGTTCTAAAACTGGATACAAATGGAGACAGTGATCAATTAGGCCCATACTCTCTGCTCTTTCTGTGTACAGGACTAGAGAAAAATATATGCAATAGAAATATAGTTTTATTTTAAGATTTATTTATTTATTCATTTAGTGTGGGGGGAGAGCACTATATGTGTCCTTGTGAAGAAATAAGGTTGATTTCAGGAATCATTCTGGATTGCTTCTATGTCCTTTTTGCATCTCTCTAGGATTTTCCGGGCTCTGCCCATCAAGACTGGAAGTGGAGGCAGTAGCTGTTTCTGCATAGTGTTTTTACATGGGACATGAGACATCAACTCAGAACTTTCTGCTTAAGAAGCAGAGTATTAACCTCTGGAACATCTCTAGAGTCCTAAATATAGCATTTTCATCCATTTTAATTTTTGACCAAAAAGAATCAAGTAAATTTTCATTCCTGCATAGAAATCAAATATGTCTTTGATTACATGCATCTTGTTCTTTCCATTTAATTTTCATGTGCTCTTTTTTTTCAAATGATGGCATATTTTTCACCAGCTGTAAATGTATTCCTCAGTTTCCTAAAAATGTGCAGCCAGGATGGGAATTCTTCATCTGTGATGTGTGTGTGTGTGTGTGTGTGTGTGCGTGTGTGTGTGTGTGTGCGCGTGCACGCGTGTGTGTGTGTGTGTGAGAGAGAGAGAGTACTGTGTGTGCCTGTAAAAGCAGAAGGGTGATTTTAGAAATCGTCCTAGAATGTTTCCAACTCCTTTCTGTTTGCTCTGGGATTTCCCAGACTCCACCTTCCAAAACTAGATTTGTAGGCCACAATCATTTTGACAAAGGGTCTGGGATCTGAACTTAACTCAAATCACAGAGGCAGAGCCTTGAGTCATCTTTCCAGCCCAGAAAGTTCCTAATCTAGATTCACATATAAAGAAGCTTTCCTCCAAGTGATGTATCCCGAAACCATACATTTCAATGAAATTCAAATTGGTATCTTCTAACAATGACTTTCTCAGCATCTGTAAAGTTAATTCCCACTTTCTTGATTGAAAAATAATCAAGCTCTTGAATATAATCTTACAAGCCAAATAAGCTGCTATAAACACGTCTACTTTAAAAAAGAGAAAAATCCTTCTCATTTCACATCAACTTTTAGAGCCATTTCCTATACCTCTATTTAGCAAATGTAATGGGCATAATATTCTCAGTTCAATGATGCATAGCCAATCCTTCAATGTTGCTAGCACAAGTCAAATAGCCTGTGGTACTGCCATTGATTATATTTCAGTTCTCCACATCTTTGTTGTATTTAGCTAACAAATCACAAAAACTTTAACTTCATTTTTATTAGGGTTTCTTTTTTATATTTTCTATTTTTGCTTAACTCACCCTTCTCTTGCTAAGTTCTTTTTTTTGTATGTCTTAGTAATTAAATTCTAGAACTGATCAAAGGACTTTCTCTTTCCTTGAGATAACTAATTTGTCCTGTAAATAAAGAGAAAATCTTTAGTAATTAATACATGTTGTACAAGGAAAGATAAGAAAAATATGGAAAAATTTATGATGTTCATTTTGCAAGCAAATTCATTATAAATAGCAAAATTAAAGAGCTGAATGCTTTAAACAAGTTTTCTAATTACATCGCAAACATTAATTCCCTATTTGGTTGTGTTTACACCTAATAAATTTAATTAAGATTAAGTTTACTTTTCCTAATTCCTTAAAATCTCATTCTTTCTTCCTGTTTCCAACAAAACACTCATAATACTTGCCAGATATTAACTAATTTGTCTCCCATAAATAAATATTGTCTACATAATATTGAGTTAGACCCTTTTCAAAGAAGCTGAGATTATTAAGGTATTGGTCTAAAAATAAAGAGGCATAACCTACCGCATACTGAATACTACCATGTGGTTAAGGCTACATAAGCCATAACCACTAGCTACCCAGAATGTGTCCAAACAAATTCAACATTTAACAAGACTTTTATGTAGATTACAATTTAGATGTGTTAAAAATGTATGAAAATTTACCTTCAATATGAATGTTTCACTTATAGTTCAAAATATACACAATGTATAATTATGAAATTGCCAAGACAAAGTTAATTTGCCAAAATCAAATACCAAAGATTTTGCTATTTTCAGTTTTCCCCCAAATTCTTAGGATGAAGGTTAAATGAGAAACTAATGGAAATAGTTTCCCAATAAACAAGTTTTGTTAAGCGATAGTATTTTGGGAATTTTTTAAGCTGAATAATAACTGAAAAATAACATTAACAATGTGTAGAAATAGAAGTTACTTCTTCCTCATCTTACCTTACCCTCTGTCTCTTTTATATGTTATTTCCACTTAGAGTGTGAGATTAAATCTTAAGGATGCTCTGGGGATTGGGGGGGAAGTACTAGGGGATGGAGAGGAAGGGGAGAGGAGAGTGGGGAGCAGGAGGGTCAGGGGGAGGTGGAGGGAGGGAGGGGACCCGTGTACCTGTTAAGTTTGTATGAACAGAAGTAATAATAATAATGATAATAATAATAATAATAAATCAAATGACACTGACTTCCATATACTTTTTGTTCCTTCATTTCGCTTTTCTTTACAGTTTATTGAAATATAGCTTCTCTAATTCCGGAACCTGCCCAGTTTGGTTCCTAGAATTTCTTACTCAGCAAAATCCTGGGAAACTTATTTTGTAAAATTTGCTTTTTTTGCTATAAAAAATTGCTGTAAATATCTGCATTCTTTGCCCTTTATTCCTCAGTAGCAAAAGGGAATAAGCAATATCTGGAAGAAGTGTTATCATTACTGACTTATTGGAAATAAAATTAGATTTAAATACAGATTTACTGGAAGATTTCTATATGTTATAAACTTGTACAGTAATGTAATAAGCAACTGTGTTAGAATTTAGAGGCTATCTCATACCAAAAACCAATTACTAAAGTTTTTATATTTTCTTGATTAATCACTAATATGTCTTCTGAGGATGAGTATTTCGTTAAGCATTTCTTTGGATGGATTTAAGGTTCTTTTCAGTAATAACTGGGTAAGTGCTATTCAGTAATAACTGAGTAAGTGTTATTAATCATTATTCCAGGTTTAAGGTGAGAAAAGTGAAATCTTATTACAAATACTGGAAAGCTACTCATATAAGCAAAAGTTAAGGATAGATCTGGAAATTCAGCTGGTGGCATCTAGATCCACTGACTTTATGCTTCACATACTACACAAACTGGGCAAGTATAGGCACATTCTGTTTTAGCTGAAGTCCTGGTATGTGATTTGATTGTTCTGCTTGGAATTACTTGATCACTGTAAAACCCTTAATAGACAAAGGACCCAGTGAGGCTAATTTCTTACAATCATTAAAAAGGTATTTATGTATTTATGTACAATGTACCATATAGGACCTTTCAAAGTAATTTTCAAAATAAATGATTTCTAAAGTGTTAATAATTGTAAAACTATTTTAGTATTCATATTCCACACTAATCAAAGGATTTGGTAGGTACAATAGCATTGTTCACTGCAGATTACAGTTCACTATTCTTTTTGGTCTTGAATTTCCCATTTATGGACTGGAAAACAATGTATTTGTAGCATATTCTATGAAAGCTTAAATGTGAAATATCCCTCATAAACTCATGTGTTTAACCACTTGGTCCTCAGTTAGTTGCAAGAATTTTAAAGTCTATGGTAATATTAGAATTTGAGTCTTAACGAGGAAAGTGAAGTACTGTGTGTGGACCTTAGTTTTTCTTCCTGATTATAATTGCTTGTAATGTGAGCACCTGCCATACCTTCCTCTCCATGGTGGATATTAACCAATTGGGGCTGCAAGGAAAAATAAACCCTTTCTCAGTAAAATGCTTTAGTCACAGTGTTTTCTCACAGCAACAGAAGTGGTAGTCACAGGAACAGAAGAGACATTAAGATATTAATGAACATATTTGATTTTTCCCACTATTACCTACACTATATTCAAAGAGATATATTTGGTCTGAATAGCAGAAGACAAAAACTGGAAATAAAAATATGTGAGTGTAATGAAGTATTTTATTTGTAAACAATTGCCAATATGAAAAAAATGAAAATCTGACTTTCTGTAGATAGTTTAACTTTTTCAGTGAATGTAAAAGAGTTTTGCAATTAATTCCTGCTTTAATTGAATAGAAGATTTTTGTCCAAGAGAGCTCTGAAAAGCTATCCATCAAACTGACCTACTGAATGAGCTCTAGGAAAATAATTACTGGACTTCTCGACCTTGCTGAGAGATTGAAACACATTCATTTTCATGTGCCAAGAATTAAATAAATAAATATATAAGAGTCTTATTATGAAGAGAAAATTAACATGCATTTTAAATGACAGTAGTAATTGATTAAAGTCATGGCAAAAGGAAACATACCATCCGCTATTAATATTATGCCAGGTAACTTAGTTACTAAACAACAAACAATTGCATCAGTTCTTCGTAGATTAGAGAAAAGTTCAGATCACAAAGAAATGTTCCTTTTTCTTGAACAGAGGTTAGTGTATTTCTTGTTCCACAGTGTCTTAAAAGGTTTAGCTTCTGAAAACACTTGCATTAAGTCATTACAGCAATATTAATAGGCTACAATCAAAATTTATTATATATCATTTATTTTATTCTCTGAAGCAGATAGAAACATGTAGCCCAACATGACAGATTGCTGAATGATGCAACAGATTATTTTATTCTGTAGAGGTCAATTGTTCTTAATATTTTTGATCATAGAAAAGTTGAGTAATTTTTCAAACATTTAGCAACTTTTTATACAACTTATGTAAGTTTAAATGAAATACAGCACATGTATTCCATTTTATGAATTAAATTTTTTTTTTTATTTTGTAGAAAGATGGTTGCACTTGTTTGTATGGAAGTCAGGTTTCCTGCTGTGTTTGCCTTAAGCAAATGATACTTTTGACACAATTCACTGAGTCCTGGGAATGCAGGTGTGAGTCACCACATTTGACTTAGATTTTACTTATGAAAAGAAAAAAATAATTAACTTATTTATTTTGGGTTCATTTGGCTGCCATTTTTTTTTAAACAGAATCATGGTGAAAATTATATTATTGATTAGCAAATCTATACTACATATTCAAGGTCCTTCATACCAATGTTAAGTTCAGGATTAACAGCAAAAAGGACATTTGAAGCATAACCGGAGTGAATTAACTTTGGACTTCCCCCTGAAATTCTGGCTTATGAATATTGACTGCCCATTTTTCATATCTGGGTTTAGAAAGCAAGCAATGACAACCACTGTAGGGGCCTAAGTGTAGGTGACCTCAATAATCTGGCAAGTTAGACAAAGATGTTTTGATGGAGGAAGTCAGGAAGGGGCAGCTCAAGATGTTTTGATGGAGGAAGTGAGGAGGGTGTAGCTCAGGATGTTTTGAAGAAATTTTGCTATATCCAGCCTGAATGCTGGCTTGACCTTTAAGATAATTGGTTGCCTGTTTCCCCATCCTGGAATTCTCCTTAGGGTTTCTACCTTTATAAAATGGCTATGGACTTGCAATAAAGGAGTTTCTGTTTGACTAAACTCCCTGTTGTTTCTGATTGTTCTCAGGAAGAAGGGCTAGGAGCGGGCAGACAGCGCACTCACCTTTCCTGATCCCCCTTGTAGAGGATCCGACCTACCGGCTGAGCTGCAATCCCCGGAGACCCTCACGTCTGGCACCCAACGCAGGGCATGAAGATTTGAGAGTGCTAAAAAGCCCGATCAGTGCTAAGCAGTCTATGAGGTGAGTGCGACCCCCAAGAGATGTGTAACACAACTAAGTTTATTCTGTTCATGTTGCTCCTCCTCCTTCTGCCCCTGCTGCCCCTAATACTCCTGATACTCCTGATGCTGCTTCTGCTCCTGTTGCTTCTTTTGTTCCTGCTGCTCCTTTTTCTATCCTTGCTTCTCCAGAACACAGTACTTAAGGCATTGAGATACATGCTTAAAAGTAGGGACCTCGAAATCTCTAACTCCAATGCCTTAAAGGTTTGGGAGGTGGTAATACAAATTGCCCCCTGGATCACCTCGGCCAATTTGTTTGATCCTTATCTGGCTGGCATTGATCCGTTCTTTGCGGATTGGGATAAATTCAATAAAGAAAGGAAGGACGTTCTAAAAGTGAGACCTCCTCATCTAAAATGGCACCTTGGCCTAAAATATCCCCCAGGGCCACTAAGGAGGACCAACAATCTCCAGAGAAGAGACCCCCTAAATAGGTGTAACCGATTCTCCCCGGTTCACCCTCACCAACTGACAAAATGAGACATGGGGATTATGAAACCTTTGGGCACAGACTTTACTCTTGGGTCCAGCCCACCAGCCCTGTACTACCAAAGACTGGATGGATCTCAGCAAGGCTGTCCTCCCCAGTCCCACATTCATTAATTGGTGTGTCCCTCTTTAAGGAGGAATGTCACATTCAAGCAGAAAGATTGAACCAAGCAGCTAACCCACTGATCCCTATTTCATTCCGGATGCTCTCAGGATCAACAGATCAGTACTCCACTGGGCCTCAACAGGCAGCTGTTGTCCCCACCCTATATGCAGACCAGGTCTGTGCCTTGTGGCTTGCTGCTTGGGGAAAACTAGACAAAAGGCCATCGGAGACTCATATTGTGGGGGTAACTCAAAAACCCACAGAATCTCTCCCTGAATTCGTAGATAAGAGTTGAAAAATATTTAAGGCGTGAGATCCCACCAGGCCTCCCCCCAGGGATCGATTTATCAAATTGCTGGTCTAGGAAGGAATGACTGGGGATCATAAATTGACCTCAAAGACAGATCTATGAGCCAATGGATAATCGCTTCTAAGGACCTAGGGACTCAATGGCAACAGACTAGGTCCATGACTACAGCACTACGAGCCCAAACGGAGGCTTTCACTGCTGTACTTATGCAGGCCTTTGCAGGATTGACTTGGGAACAAAAAGGAGTTGAGGTGCCCACTAAGAATAGTGGAGGACAATGCTTTGGATGTGGCCAAATGGGACACTTTAAGAAAAACTGCCCAAAATGTGGGGGGGGGGTGACCCAGACCTACAGTTGCTGAAGGACAAGAACCACAAACAGGGCCCCCACAACACCCTTGCCATAAAGGCTACCATTGGCAGAGAGATTGCAGATCTAAATTTGACATAGAGGGAAAAACCTTGAAACTAGCTATGGGGCTTCCTCCAGCTCTGTCAAACCAAGGAAGTATCAAACAGAGCCCCTCATTTGGCCCAAGGCCAATGCCTATAACACAACCCACCCAAAATCCCTCTACAAATCAGGACGGTTCCTATCATTACAGGATTGTGGCCTAAAATGGATATTTTTATTCAAGGAAAAAAGTTCCGATGCTTGATTAACACAGGAGCAGATAAGACTGTACTTAGGAAAGAAGAAATACCCCACCATTGGTTCCTGGTCCTGGGACCCCAAATTCTAGGGGTTGGGGGAAATACAAAGTCTGAGGAAACCAGGGATTGGCTTTGTTGGAAGGATGGGGACAGGACTCAGGGCGAGGTCCACCCGTTAATAGCCCTGGGCTTATTGGCCAATCTCCTAGGACAGGGCATCCTGGGGAAAGCACAAGCCTATATTACCACTGACCATAAGGCCTTTTACAGACATATGTTAGACATGGAAGAATATGCCCGTACACCTCCCCCTCAAAAGGATTTTGTTTTCAATTATTGGGGGGACCCACCAAAGAGGCCCCAGGTACACCCCCAATTCTAGAGGCCACTGCTCCTCAGGTGCCTGCCATCCAATGGTCCCCTGGACCCGCAGTTTGGGTCGAGCAGTGGACATGCCCTAAAGAGAAATTACAGGCCCTACAAGAGATAATACAAAAACAGAGACCTGAAATACAGGAAAGATGGAAAGACCCCATCACGGGACAATGGAGGGGCCCAGACCCATGAGTAACAACAGGTCAAGGCTTTGGGTGTGTCTACCCTATAGGAGACTCAAACCCCATATGGGTGCCTGCTAGAAATCTTAAATTCTATTGTCAGGGGAGGATGACCCTGACCAACCAGAGTCAGACACCACCAAAGGCTATTAAGGACAAAAAAAAAAAATGGTAGTTATGCAAGAGGCTTAGCAGGCTCTTGCCTAATACTCATAAAAGGGGAAAGAAGAGAGGAAAAAAAAAAAAAAAAGAACAAACAGACCTAACCAGATCCATGGGCAGCATCACCCTTGAGATAGATTTTGTTATCTCCTCACAGGCCATGGCGAATGTGGGATAGACCATCGCATTGATCCTCATCAGAGGGCCCATCATCGTGTCCTGTTCCTTACTACTTCTGACCTAATCCATCGGCTTGGAAGGATCAACTCAACCCTTTGAGAGAGACTAAAATCATCTTGGCAGTGTTCCTCACCTGGACATATTTATATAGATCATCAGAGAAGGCTTAAAGGCTATGGACTTGTGATGCTCTTGCTACTGCTACCTGTAAAACTTGGGGGGGGGATTGCTTTAGAGCTATGTATGCTGCAACCGATGGGTTGGGACTTAGTCCCCCAGCCCATGGCCTGTATTGTTGGGCTTGTTTTGCTATGGATTATATACCCCATAACAAAGATAATACAAAAATATTTCACAATAAAAGATGATTATGCTTGCAGAGATCCTAGAGGAGATACCTGCTAGAGGCCCTCAGGATCCTTGGATACAATTGGCCCTCCAAGAGGTTCCTTGATAGATTAGACTACTCTAAGGGTGTAGCCACCTTCATAAGGTGCTTCCCTGGGGTTCTCTCAAGGAACAATCTTTTGAGCCCACCTCATTACAAAACAAAAAAGGGGGATATGTGGGGGCCTCAGTCTAGGTGACCTCAATAATCTGGCAAGTTAGACAAATATGTTTTGATGGAAGAAGTCAGGAGGGGGTAGCTCAAGATGTTTTGATGAAGGAAATGAGGAGGGTGTAGCTCAGGATGTTTTGAAGAAATTTCGCTACATCCAGCCTGAGTGCTGGCTTGATCTTTAAGATGATTGGTTGCCCATTTCCCCACCCTGGAATTCTCTTTGGGGTTTCTACCTTTATAAAATGGCTGTGGACTTCCAATAAAGGAGTTTCTGCTTGACTAGACTCCCTGTTGTGTCTGATTGTTCTCGGGAAGGAGGGCTGGGAGCGGGCAGACAGCACACTCATCTTTCCCCCATCCTCCTTGTGGAGGGTCCATCAGACTGGCCTGCAGGATGGAGCTGTGATCCCCTAGAACCCCCACAAACCACCAAAAAAATCCATTGATCAACCAGACTTTTCTTACATTTCTTTCCTGTCTGTGGGTGTTACGATTTTTTTCTTCAGAAAGAACATTGGAAAATAAAAAAAACAAAAGTCCTCTTGTTCTGACAATTCTTGCATTTGAAAATTAATTTACTCAAAGAATGATCACCATTTAAAAAGCATGAAGGAAAGATTAGAGGCAGATAAAAGCTGTCAGCAAATGCTGAGAGATGGAAATCAACATTTGTTCATCGTTGACTCATTAGCTTTAATATATCTACCTGCTTAACATGCATGCTCATGTGCATTTCGCAGATGTCAAGACACAATATTCCAAACTGATTCAGCAATGTTGGCACCAATTATCCTCAAGTTAAGACCATAGGACAAAGGGAGAAAATGTGGATTCAGTGTGGAACACTACAGGAAAAATTGTTTCATATTTCCTGATTTTGCAACTAGACTTTTATCTTCCTTATTCAAATAGAACATAAGAAGGCCATGTTTTTTAAGCCAGTTGATATTAAAAGAAACATCAATGTTGAAATGTTTTATTCTTAATATGTAACTCATGCACAATAATCTGATAAATTCTAGTTTTATTCTGTCTGTAGTCAACATTAGCACATCTAGGTTCGATCAACCAAGGAATCCAGAGAATTTTGTTGAAATTATGTTAGCTCACTCTATTAAGTATTCACGTACATACATGCACACGCACACACACACACGCACCCTATTTGAGGGCTACATCACATGAGGGTATGAAGTATGGTACTGTAATTGTGAACAAAAATGTTTGACTGGGGAAGTCATTGGATCCAGATAAGAAACTACTGCTGCTGCTGTTAAATTGATGAGATGTACTGGTGAAGTTGTCTTGTAAATAACCATGTTTGTGACATAGTTTAGCTCTGTTTTTAGTTTGGGTCACAGAAGCTTCTGGTTCCAGTGGCCAGCAGTAACTCAGAATTAGTGAAACTGATGATAATAAGCAACTTTTGAACACCCAGTCATGAACAAGGTATCTACTTTATTACCCCCATGCTGCAAGGAATACTATGGAAAAAGTGGTGGAAAGAACAGAAGTGTCCTAGCAAACACTGTTAGTCAGGAACAGAACACTGACATTCTGAGCATCCCTGAGTATTGCATTCTTTTTTGTTGTTGTTGTTGCTGAGTGAAAATATTTTTTTAATTTATTTTTTTTATTCCTACTCATACCCACCTAGAGACACTCAAGGATAAATCTCTGTAATACCTACAGTAATTGCAAGGAATATGAACAGGAGGGATGTGGTAGGAGGGCCATACCAGAAACAAGGAGAGAGGGGACCATGTTATAGCAGAGAAAATAGGCCACCATCAAGGACTGGAAATGAGTAATGAGACATCTGATTAAGTTCACAGACTTTCATTCCTGATCATTTACAACTGATGGAGTATTGCATTCTTAAGCTCACACACAGCAGTTGTGGTTACTTACATAAGCCCTAAACAAAACTGGGTCTGTCAATAACTTCCATGATGGAGATGGGCTGTCTATACAGTGAAGGGTTGATGGGTAGGCAGAGTGGTTTTGACCCTGGGGAGGGACCCATAATTCTGAAACAATGTATCATCCCTGTTCCTGGGATGTCATCTAATAATAAAGTGGGTCATCAAATAAAGATGTGAAAATAGAAAAAGAATAACTAAAAAAAAAAGAAGGGAACAACAACAGGATTGTAAGAGGCCATGAGAAGATATTGATGTGACTATGATTGAAATGTACTATATACAATTATGAAAATGTATAGAAATCTCTTATCTATAATTTATATTTGTTAATGAAACATTTATAAAATGAAACATGATTATTTACTTACTCTAACATGTACCTCAAATTGGAAGTAGAGCCAAAATAATATAATTTCAAACATTTTAGACATTTAGATAACTTTATCTGAACTCCAATGAAAGACCTATTAAGTCATAACTCTTAAATAACTTTCCAGGGAAATTACACAATATACATTCTGATGAAAGGTTTAGGTGTACACTCACAGTCTACAAACTCAATTATGAAGTTCCTAGCTGAATTTGATGTTTCTATTCTGTCTGTAGTCAACATTAGCACACCTCAGCTGTGAAGCAGATGTTCAGAGATACACTCAGAGATGCAAGCCACGATTGTATTATTTAACTTCTGTGGCACACAATAATGTTAAATTAACAAGGAAAACTTAAGCTATAACAGTTATATAATGGTGTTAGTATTTAACTTTAACATGAGAATATCATAAATTATCTCTTAAATAAAAACATCCATCTCTTATATTAAGACTATTTCATAAAGCATGAAAGCAGCTATCTCAAAAATTTGAATATGTTGTATGATAAGAGTTTAAAAATGACCCACCATGTCTTCCTTAGTCATTAGTTAAAAGAATTGCAGGACATTTGTGGTATTAGAGTACATAAAACAATAAACCGTAAATTTGTAATGATGCATGCTTTGAATTATAATTTAGCAGCAAATTTTTGTTTGAAGAAAGATAATACAGATTGGACTTATGATGATATGGGTTCTGGATTTATTTGCAAGTATTTGCAACATGAAAGCAAAAAATGTAATCAGAATTTTGACGTATATATAAAATGAACAAATAGTGAACATTTGCTAAGGAAAGAAACTCAATATGAGAATTGGCATCCAGTTTCTTAACAGAAATAGGGCATAATTCAATGCTGTAATTATTCTCCATTAAATGTCATTGAGGATACATACAACTGGTTTTGTAGTTGAGTGAGGATTTTCCTCAAATATTTTATACAATATTTTCACCTTTTCATTGAATCTATAAAGCCAATAACAATGTTTTAGCAAATAAAATGCTCCTCTTCATTTTCTTTTCCCTGGCTTTTCCAGCACTATCCAAACATGTGTGACTTCTTTTGTTTGGCAGGAGAATAAGCAAAATTATAAGATGTTTTTAAACAAAGTTTTGTATTGGTACAAATCCAAGTTTTGGTTAAATACCAGACATTTCAAATTAAGCATCATTTAAACAACAACAACAGAAACAGCACTAACAGGAGAGGGAAAAATCCATATGGTCCTGAATGGAGAAATAAAACACTTCTCTTTGGCTCTGTCCTCTTTGTAAATCATTAGCTAAGTCCTTGCCACACAAGAAGCTCAATGTCTGCTTCATCTCTTTGTGCAATGCAATGAAAGTAAAACTAAAAGATACACAACTTTTCCCCTACATTCCTTCTCTGTAGTTTTCTGCATTAATCTCAGATGAATGTAAACAAAGGCAGATGTCCCTTATTAGAATGTCAATTTAGGTTTCCACTGATACTTCTCAAAGGGAAATGACACTGCACATTATAGAGTGGGGAGGAAAGATAGGACACATTTCTTGATGATGCTTGATAAAAACCCTGGGGCTCCGAAATACTTTGAAATGAAGCATGGGTTTCATAGGATACAGACTATAAAAGAAGGTCACCACAACATTTTTCAAAATTGGAGGTTTCTTTCATTGGTCATTTTATTCAGTCTCAAGTATTCCTTCTACTTCTTTAGTCTTTTTCACTGTCATATAGTCTCTAACTTACATGTGATTATTATGGAAAATGTTTCTTTTATCTTAAATTATTACTGATAGGTTAGTTGGAAATAGTTACCTGGGTTAGCATTTGTCTTCATTCAGTTACTTGAATTTTGTCCCTCAAAGCTCTTTAGGTTTTCATTATTTCTATTGAAAAAACCAGCTGCTATTTTGATAGACAATGGGTATGAGGGGATGAAACATTGAGATGTCATAGTTAGATACTAGTGTTAACTTGATGATGAGGAAATGAGCTCCAGGCACATTTGTAGAGAACTGGTAGTTGAGTTAAACACAGAGTGAATGCACAGCAGATTGTTTAAAGGATGAGGAAGGCCCAGCCCATGATGGGTGGGATTAGTCCTTAGGAAGGTAAATAAAATGGAGGAAGCTGACAAAGAGAGTGTTCTTGTGTATATTTGGCAAGACATGCTGGTCTGGCAAGTAAGGATTGTCCGACTTTCAGCTGTTATGTGTATATGGCGTATTCAGTTCCCTCAGCCCTTTAGTGTTGGTGCATGTGCTCCAGCCAAGATGGGCAAATAACTGTAACCAGGAATCGTAAGTGAAAATAATGCCCTTGTTCTTTAAAGCAGTTTTGTCATGATTTCATTAGCAATGTGCAGCTGGACTGCAATAAGAGCCATTGTATTTATATATGAAGCTTCCAAGGATGAAAACTTATAAGCTTTTAAATTATTTGACTGCAAAAAATGCAGATTTGTGTAAAGATTAAATCTTCCAATAATCTTGTAACATTTTCGTTCTGTGTGTGTGTGTGTGTGTGTGTGTGTGTGTGTGTGTGTGTGTGTATCAGAGGGCACTATGTGGGCTTGTGGAGGACCAAGGATGACTTCAGAAATCATCCTGGATTGCACTATCTCCTCTTTGATTTGCTCTGAAGTTTCCCAGGCTCTGTCTTTTAGGGAAAGAAGTGTAGGTGGCCAACAATCCTGCCTCGTATTTTTATGTAGGATCTGAGATTTGAACTCCGGAGTTTCTGCTTACAAGGCAGAGGCTTAATCCCTGAGCTACCTGTCTAGTTCCTTTTGATACTTTTAGAGTCTGTGGGCACTAGGTAAAGATCCCTCCCAGTATGTTTTTTAGGCAGTTTTTTTGCTATATATAGTAACCTCACATTATTTTTTAGATCATAATAGTAATTAGATATGTGATGACATCTGAAACTCATAATTTCTTAGTAAGACTATAAAATCAGCATTACTGTATAACAGATGACTTTGTCATTTTATATTCTAATTAGACATTTTCATAAAGAAAAATTTGACTACTGGGGAGACGAAGTTGAAAAGCCATTATCTCTTAGGTTCTAAGACTTGCTTATGGTCTCTTGTGAAGTTTATAATTCATTACTAAGATACATATTCCTAGAGAAATATATATACCACTGACAATAGTATGACTAATTTGCTAATTTTAAGTCTCTAGTTCTCACAGAGTGCTTGGTAACCTTTGTAAGTTTAGGAACTTGGGAACCCATGAATACCTACAACGAGCACTTTTATATAATTCCAGCTCTACTTTGTAGCATAATAACTACCTATGTCTTTTTCCCAGTAACCCCCTAAGGTACCACTGTCACCCAAGATATCATTATACCCCAGGGTGGCACCAAAATTCCACATCTCTGTGAGATGTGAAGAAAAGTGGGTTTATGTCACACACAACCATCTGTATAGGAAGCTAAGTATGCACATTACAGTGGAGAAAATATCAGAAAACAGATTTGGACATATAGTCAAAATTAAAATTCCTGAATTATAGTGTAATTTTTTACCCCTTAAAAACTACTTCATAGAAGTCTGATATACAAGAGTGTAAATCTACATTTTTAGGTGAATGACCTTGTTTTAAGCATTCATGTTAAGTCTAAAACAATACATTATTGTTCCTGATACATTATTATCCATCTACACAAAATTGCCTTAATGAGATTGTCTTTTGAAATTGATGATTCTTAATTATGCTAAGACATAACAAATAAAGTATTCTCACTCTGATGGAGTATTGACTCCTTAATGTGTGTCTTCTTGTGTGCTAATCCATAAACAAAGAAAACACTGAAAAAGTATTGCATGTTCATTTGCAACTTTTCCATACAATCAAAATATAAAATGGACAATATCAAGACCATTTGGGAACCAAATTAAATTTTATTTTTTCATCCAAAGCAAGCTTTCATTTTCCTGAAATTCTGATGAGAGAGTGTAAAATGCTTATTGTATGTACCATCAGCTTAGACACTGTAGGTAAAAGATTCTTTAGTTTACCTTTCAGTGAGTTTATAGGTCAGCAGCTGGGAGATGTTCACTGTTTCAGAGAAGATGCACATTATTACTCAGAAAAGCGCTTTAATATTACCTTGTTCAAATTGTTGATATTCTTTGGCTCAGAGAATTAATTTTAACATGTGTAATATTGGTGAGTATATACAGTATTGTATGACAACAGGTGTGCATTTACCATGTTCTAATTGTGGAGGACAAAGGGAAATTTCCAGATGTTGGTTCCTTCCACTGTGTCCAGGCAAGATCACTCCTGTTTCTCTTTCTCCTTTTACTCAGATCAGGTGGATAATAAGTTTTGGGCCATTCTTCTATCTACTTCCGAACTCACCAATGGAGTGCCTGGATTACAGAGAGAAGCCTCTTTAACAGTCTTTGCAGGCTCTAGGTTTGACCTCAGATCATTTGACTTCAGTGGAAAGCACTTTTCCTACTTCACAATTTCACCGATCTGATTCTGTGACTTTTAAATAACAATTCATAGAAACACAAGTAGGAAAAAAAGAGTCCTTTGTGATTTCTATTTTTTCAACAAATAAATAGAAAAAATATTTAGAAAGTATATAAAAGCTTATTGGGCTGAAGAGATGGCTCAGAAGTTAAGAGTCTGTCATGCAAGCAGAAGATCCTGAGTTCAGATCCCAGGTCCCATGTAAGAATTCCAGATGGAAACAACAGTAGTCTTCACTTCCCACCCTAATGGGAAGAGCCTGGAAAATCCCAAAGCTAAGCTAAGCAATAAGGAGGTAGAAGCAATTCAGAATGCTTCCTGAAGTCACCTTTGGTCTTTCACAGGGCCACACAGTGCCCTCTTAAAAACACACACACACACACACACACACACACACACACACACACACAAAACAAATAAATAAGAAATATTAATAAAGTATAAAAAGGTCATAAACATTGAAAAGGTCTAAATTATATATTAAAATATTACGTATTATTCCCTTGCTTTATAAGACTGATATACCTGTTAAGTATAATCTTATGACTCTTTAAAGATTTCATCATATTTTAAAAAATGTTGATGTAAAATCACCATGGAGATGATACATGAAACTTCAGTTCATGTAGAACAAATCCAGTTCTAGACTTCATTAAGCTTCATTAAGCATTCATCAGATATTCTTGTGAACATGTATGCTCTAAGTATCAATTTAGATTAATTCTTTATAAAAACAAATATTAATAGGTGTGTTAGTTTTGTCTTCCTACTACTTATATGAAAATATGAGTGAGATGATTTAAGAGAGAATGTGTTTTTTCTATATTATGATTTTCAGTTATATTCATCAACAAGACAGAAGAAATTACACCAATTTACAGGAATTGTTGAGAGAAGAGCAAACTTTCTTTTCATTCTGACAAAATAATTGAATAGCTTTCTCCATTTTATTAATCCACCCAGGGAATTGTCTCACCACCATATTCTGTGTTCTCCCACATCAATTAGACAATTTCCCACAGGCAAGAAATAAGTTCTTATTTTCATCAGCAGTAACTGAACAAATCTTCACAGATACACCAAATAGCAGTCTTCATCATCAAACTGCCATCTGCAACTAACTGCTTCAATAGTTGTAAAATTTAAGGATATATTTTTCCATCTCTCCACAAAACATAAATGCAAACAACTTAAAAAATACAGAAGTTTAAGGAAATATTATTCTGGTTCGTATACGACATAAAGTTAGAAAGGAATGTTTCTATTATTCGACTGTGAAATGAAAGAATGACAACATAGGTTGTGTATGTGTCATATACAAGGGACTTTGATAAGAAGAAAATTGTAGAGAAATACAAAAGAATACTAGAAGACTCATGACTGAGCTGATGACCTTTACATAGGTTAAACCAAATTAACTGAACAACTCATGGTACAAATGAAATTTTCATAAAACATATTTAGAAGCATTTGGTTGGAGCTAATGTATCTATTAAAATTATTTGGCCAGAAAAAAGAATACATAATTAGTTCAAATATAAAAAAATTCTACTTTAATTAAACTATTATAACAAAATTATTACTTTCTAATTCTTGCTTTCAACACTTGTGGTTGCTAAAGTGGCACATATTATAAAGGGCAAGGGGCAGCTTTGTCAGATATTTATCTAATCATCACATTACTGCAAAGGAAAACATCTTAAAAATTCATCAACAGCAGGAGAAGAAGCTTACATGACATTTTAAAAGAAGCACCTTAAGGTAGATCTGAATAAATTTGCATGCACATTGCTTAATGGAAATGTTTGCTGTGTTGCTGATATTGTAATGTTTTGTTAATGCACTTTAATGAGGATAGCTCTGAAAATGTGATCTTCCTTTACCCTTTTTTAAAGTCTGTATGTGAGATCTAGTGCTCAACATTAAAGAGTATGTGAAATTTTAATTTGAATAAACACCACTTACCTTATTTTCTAAGCTTAGGTTCAAAATGGTGACAATACCACATGTTGACCAGTAGTTGAGTTAGGAATACTCATAATGCAAAAATTGACACATGCACTATGGAAGATAGCTTGATACTATTATGTTCTCTTGTGTGTGTGTGCTCATGTGCATGAGTGTGTGTGTGTGTGTGTGTGTGAGTGTGTGTGTGTGTGTGTGTGTGTATGTGTGTCCAAGAAATTCAGAAATAATACTAGATTGCTCTTTCTCTTTATTGCTTTGCTCTGTGATTTCCAATTCTATATAGTCTAGAACAAAAAGCACAGGTAACAAACACATCTACCCTACATTGTTATTTGTGATCTGGGAATTCAAACTCAGGTCCCCTTGCTTGTTAGGCAAAGACTTTAACTCCTGAGGTAACTCCTAAGCCCTTTTTCAAAATGAACCCTGTTTCCAATCAAATGAGTCACAATAACATCTCCAAAATAATTTTAGCTATTAGGAGAAAGCTTTAAAGCACGTTATCAAAAAGGTAAAAGAGAGGTTGTTATTACTCATTTCTCCCTAGCTTGATTTATCCTCCATGTTTTTATTAGTGTTTTCTACTGTTTGAAATTCTAATAAGAAAGCAATCCATAAATCATTATGACAGCCTAAGAGCAACATACTGTATGCAAGTTTTCTAGCTATACTGAAACATCTGAATTAATTTATTTTATCAAACAGTCAGATAAATGTTCTATATGGAAGCTCTTATTCTGTTTTCCAGTATGAAATGAACCATAAAGGATAATGTGTAAGGTGACCTACCTTGCTCTCTCTTCAATTGCTAGAAATTGCCAGACTCCATTCCAGTAGACTTGTTTATTAAATCATGGCTGCTTATGGGACAAAGTTAGTAACAATTTACTTTCTATGTCTGGCTTATTTCACTTACCATAATGTCCTCAAGTACCATTCATTTTGCCACAAATAAGAGGATGTCATTTATCTTAAGGCAGAATAACATTGATCAGAAATATAAATATGTAGCATGTTTTTTTTTTCCTTTTGTTTGAGTGTATGTGCCTGCGGAGACCCAAGGATGACATCAGGAATCATCCTGAATTGCTCTGCTACTTTAATGCTTTACTCTGGGGTTTCCAAGATTCTGCCATGCAGGGCTGGAATTGCAGCTTATTGCCATTTCTACAGGGTGTTTTATTAGGATCTGTGATGTGAAATCAGATTTGTTTTGCAAAGGCTTTATCCCCTGAGCCATCTCTCCAGCCCAAGAGTTTTTTAATCCGTTAATTTGCTGTTGAGCACCTACGTTGATTTAACAACTTAGATTTTGTGAATAGATAGACATTGGAAGACTGGTCTTTTACATGTGATGAACTCAATTCCTGTGGTCACCTACCCAGGATGTGGTTGCATAGACTGCATAGTAAATCCATTTTTCATTTTATTTTTGAGGAACCTTTATTATTATTATTATTGTTATTATTATCATTATCATTATCATTATCATTATTATTTTACCTAGTTATGCTCGCTCAATGCTCACTCAATGGGTAGATACCCTTGTTCCCCTCCTTGACCCTTCACCTCCTCCCTTCCTTTCCTCTTCTGTCCCTCCATGTGGTTCTCTTTCCCAATTTTCTCCCTCCCCCTCTCCCTCTGTGTTTCCTGTCTGCTCCCTCCTACCCACCAGAATATCAGTTTATGAGTCCTGAATTATCCCTCTGAGTCTCTATTCCACCAGTGATGGTTCGAGGACTCTGTGGTATACCTTGGGGACCCTTCTTGGGCCACTTACTAATATGGAAACTTTGTTATATCTGCCTAACCCCTTGCTTCTAAGGATCCTACTGCTTGGAGCCTTCTCCCCTAAGATCCATGCTAGTCTATGGGAGCTTATTGACAGCCATTGTTGAGGTCAGGTAAGGTCAAATCACTTTGCAGGCAGATCTTGATTGCCTCAATCCAGTCTTGGGTGGAGTATCTTGCCTATCTGTGGACCTCCCCATATTTAGGCCCTTACATACTTGCTGTCTCCTCTTCCACAAGGTCCTAAAGCTTAGGACAAGGAGAGATTTGGCTAGTGTGGCTCCTGGTGAACATTGTACGGTCAATGCTGGTTGTTGTTTTCAGTTTTGTGAATCCTGCACTGCACTGGGCTGCATCTTGTTTAGGTGTTGGGAAACTGTATTTTAAAAGCAAAAAAAAAAAAAAAAATGTATATATGGACTGACATTCTCACAGACAGTACATGTGAGTTCCTTTTCTCCACATCCATTGTTGTTATTTTTGCTATGATTTTCATTTGGATGGATAATACAAATGTGATGAATATTTTTTTAATTTTTTTAATTATTTATTGAATTGTGAGTGTATGTGTGTGTGCGCATGTGTGTGTATGTATGAATGTGTGTGTAGAACCATGGACGAATTCGGGAACCATCATGGACCGCCTCTACCTCCTCCTTGCTTACTCTGCCCCGGGATTCACAGGCTCCACCCTACCAGGACCAGAAACGCAGGCTGCCCCAGCTTCTACCCGGTGTCTATACGTGGGGTCTAGGATCCGAACTCAGGACCTTCTGCCTGCAAGGCAGAGGCTTAACCCCTGAGCCACCTCTCCAGCCCCTGAATATATTTATATATGAGATTTTTATTCATATAATTTTCATTTGTAAAATGTCTATTCAGATTATTGGACAATGTCTATCTGGATTTCATGTGTTTTATTGCTTTGTTTTTATTTCTTTATATTCTGGAACTTAATCCTTTGTTTTATAATTTGTAAATACTTTCTTCCATTCTCTGAGTAGTTTCTTTACTATTTCTTTCCTTTCTAGTACATGACATAGGATCGTTTTCGATTTCTGTGACAGAAGCACTGAGACAGAAACAATTTAAGATGGAAATGGTTTGTTCAGGCTCACAGATGTGTTTTTCTTGAACTCAGAGAAGGGAAAATGGCAGAATCGTAACGCAATTGGATCCACCACAATCAAGAAGTTGAAAGAGATAAATGAGTGTCAGTGTTCACTGCCCATTCTCTTCTTAATCCAGGATCACAGACATCGGTTTGTGGTACAAACAGTAGGCAAATTTTTCCTACTAAATCAATCCAGTTATGCCCACAGGCATGCCAAAGGGAAGGTGTCCCAGTTTATTTTAGATTTCATCAAGTTGACAATTTCCATTAAAGATTATTATTTAATAATAGTTTCAATAGGAAGTAATCTCATTTGGATAATAGTGGTTTTGTTTCTAGTATTTTTATATGTAAATGATAGCTGCCTACAAATATATATATATATATAAACTTTTCTATGTCCTTGTCAACAGTTTCCAGATTTGATATTTCATGAACCATATAAAGAATGATAGTTCTGCTATCAAGATCCCAGAATCAATATTCAGTGTTCTGAATGTGGGTGTCTAGCTTTCTTAAACAGATATTTACTGATAGACTTTTATTTATCTTTAAGCAAATATTTCTCTTTCTTTATGCAAGAATATATACCAAAAAGTATTGCATTTTAAATCAAATTATTTAGTTTTTTTCATTTTGAATTTAAAATTTGAGCAGTATTGAGTAATTTGACATTTATCCTTTATTAATATTATCATGTTAACATATCAAAATGTAGGCACAAAAATAACTTTTCCTGAGTTCATGGGGCAATGAATAATAGTGATTTAACTTTTACAAAATTGTTTCATTATGTGAATAAAAATTATTGAATTTAATCAAATATAGCTCAAAAACTTAAAAACATTTTTTCTTCTCTTTTGAGAAAAGTAGTAACAGCTGAAGTATTATTCTTGTGGCAATAATTAGAAAACATTATGAACTGCTGTCCTGAAGTAATACATATATCTTTGCCTTCAAATGCTGTGCTGTCTGTGTGAACTGCAGTTCACAGCTATGTGACAGCTTCCCATTGAATGAAACAGGGGCAAATGAAGATCAAACTGAGCGAGTTATGTTAATTTCCAATAAGTTAGTCATTTATCTTGACTTTGAAGAATATTTTTATTGGTTCTTTAGTGAAATATGATTAGTCAGCTTTAATAAAATATTTCTGGGCTGGAGAGATGGCTTGGGGATTAAGACCCTGCCTCCAAAGCAGAAGACCCTGAATTCAGATCCCAGATCCCAAGTAAAAATTGCAGTCAGAAATGACAGTGGCCTGTACTTCTGGCTCTGGTGGGCAGAGCCTGGGAAATCCCAGAGCAAGAAAAAAAGTAATTAGAAAAAATCCAGGATGATTCCTGAAGTCACTCTTAGTCCTCCACGAGGACATACAATACCCTTTCTCTCTCTCTCTCTCTCTCTCACATACACACACACACACACACACACACGCACGCATGCACACATACACATGCATACACAAATATACACATGCACACATGCTAAATAAAAAAGTTAAATATTTTTAATAAGAACATATTACACATTACTCATCTTTGATTGCTATGACAAATCAATTCAAATAATTTTATAATGATTTTATTTTGTTTTTAATTTTCTGTGCATGCATATGTGTGCCTGTGTGTAGCTTGCATGTTGGTATATATATATGTGTGTATGTATGTGTATAAGAGGCATTTGAGTGTGTATATGTCTGTGGAGGCCTAAGGGTGACACAGGAATTCTATACTGGACTGCTTTGTTTTGGTGTTTCCAGACTCTGCTTTTCGGGGCTGGAATTACAGACTGACATCCTATCTGTCCAGCATTTTTACATGGGATCTGGGGATCTGAACTTGGGTTTTTTGCTGCAAGGCAAAGGCTTCTTTCTCCCCAATTCCTCACTTGATTGTTTAAAAAGAAACAAATCCACTAGCAGAAATTCAAGCAGGAATGATCTTCTTTGCTTTTGTCTTTCTTTGACCCTATAGTCACCTTAATCACAAAATTATTTACAATTTCCAGCTGGGTTTCTGAAACAGAAGGTCTTTAAGTTTTCATTATTCATGATATATACAATATAAACTCAATATTTCTAGTTTTTTTTGAATATCAGGTTTAGAACCCATTTTTAATAAGACAACAGAAATCGTGTTTAACCAGATAATCATATTAAACTTGCATATTCATTTACTTTGTTGTTTCTTCATGATATTTGCTTTTTCTTTCATTTTAATGTTAGCAGTCTGGATATTTGTATGCTGGTAAAATTTAAGCCCATGTTCACTTTGGATAGGTCTTTCACAATAAGATTTACTTATATGTTACTTCCCTCTAAATTTATTTTTCAAGTGTTTTGCTTTTTCTTCTTATACCTCCAGGTTACTGGTTTGAACTGGACTTGCTTCCAAGAACCAAATGGACACTACTTTATATGTTGTTTGTTCTCAAGACTGCAACATATTTCCATGTTTAAGTAGTTCAACTGAATCTTTCTTAGTTGTTTCCCAGTTGGATACTAAAATATACTCAACTGTGAAACAAAAATTGCAGATTACTGGTATTTCCATGGATCTAACTCTATAAAAGTGAATTTCTTTCATCTTTGACCTCCTCTTAGCCACATATAATGTCTCTATTGGAAAGGATGACAAAATTCAATAATTGAAGGAGAAAATTGATGATGAAAGCATCAAAAGTTGGAGGAATTAGGAGTACTAGAATGAAATTTTAATAAAGAATACAAAACCAATAGCCTGATTATGTCCTATCAGAATTTCCTATGCACAGGACTTGACTATGATACCAAAAATACAGCACACAAAAATTTTAAAAGGTCTCTATTGGCGTCATGTTGTGTACACTGATGATTTTTAAAAAATCAATAAACATAGTAAAATTGTAAGAGAGCAAAAAACCAAGACAGGATTTATTACTTAAAGGTAGGTTCAGAATACCAGAGAAGGATCAAGAGAAATTCAACCTTAGAATTCTGTTCTCACAATTTTCCTTAAAAATAAATCATAGTCAATGATGGTGCATTTCTAAGGCTGAAGAATTGGCAGATGTAATTCTTTTAAAAAGTGTTCTTACTGGAGCAGCAAAACCGCAAAAGAAAATCAACAAACCATAATCCAGAACTTCAGAGACTCTGTATCAACCACCTAGAACTAGGCCAGCCTAATCTCTCCCCATCCTGAAGCTCAGGGAAATTTGCGGAAGAGGGGGCAGTAAGATTGTAAGAGCACAAGGATGGGAGGAGCAATGATATGCAAGATACTCCACACAAGTTAGGGCCGAAGCAACCATAATTGGACTTTACATGCCCTGCGCAATGTCCAACACACTATTGTTCCCACAAAGTCTAGCATTTGCTAAAAGCACCAAGATCCTTGGAGGCAAGGGATTGACAGCCAAAGTAGTATTCTTATGCTTAAGGGGAACACAGGAAAGCGTTCAGGAAAATGCTGCTGGGTCCTTGTATGTCATTGGAGAGGAGGACCCAGAGGACAGTCAGGCATGCACATTAAAGGATTCTCCGGGGATTGGGGGAGGGGAGGCACTGGGAGGTAGGGAGGGAGGGGTTAGGGGAGGGCGAGTAAAGGGGTGGGGGAGGAGGGAGGGAGGGAACCGGTGTAACTGTTAAGTTTGTATGAGCAGAGATAATAAAAAATGTTATATAAAAAAAAAATAAAAATAAATAAATAAAAAGTGTTCTTACTGAGCTGGGGAGATAGTTCAGAGTTAAAGACTTTGCCTTGCAAGCAAAAAGACCTGGGTTTAGATTCCCAGATTCCATGAGAAATCCGTGATGAGTCCTGAAACCACCCATGGCCTTCCAGAGGCACACATATACTCAAGTGGACTCTGGTACACACACACACACACACACACACACACACACACACACACACACACACACACTACATTTCTTGTTAAATAAGGTTGAAAGAGCTATCCAGCATAGCTGGACAATTAGTTATGTATGCTGAGAAGCTTTGATCATTACTACAGGAAAGTAACCTAAATTTTTCCTTTGCAGCTGTTTTTCTGCATTGCTCTCCACCCCCCCCAAACACCCCGCCTTTACCACCCATACTCAGGCAGATCTAATACCTTATTATTATGTAAGTTGTGATCATGACACCATTATTAAGAAAACTATGTTAAATATCTAACCATCCCTGAAAAGTTGTAACTTTTTCTGAGTTGCCTGAGTTGCCATTTGATTTAGATTAAGCTTTTATTTTTCACTTCAAAAGGCATCTGTAAACAGAGACTTAAGCAATAAAATATTCAAGCTTTGTAGTAAAATTAACATTACCTCAGTGGCAAAATGTATCTTTTCCTATATCTCACTGAGTCTCTGTTTGGCTTCAATTATTAGTACAACTTAAAATATTAGAATTTATTGTTAGGTATTAATTTTTTCACTCAACATTAAAATATTTTAAGTTGAATGTAAATTTTCTATCCTACCTTTCTATTGCTTAATTTTAATATTCAAGAGAAATGACATGCACATTAGGTTGCAGGGTGATAGAACTACTCCAAGTAATAAAAAGAATAGCATAAATGTGTTAAAAAGTATAATGTAAGGAAGTCAATACAGGATTCAATAAAATCGAATATCTTTGAGTTGTATGAAATTTCATTGATCATATGAATGTTTGAAAACATCAAATACTTAATTATTTAATTCAAATCTGGATTCAATAATGAGCCTTGGCTTATGGTGTAATTGTTTAATATCCCTGCAGAAATGAAGAAACACAGACTTTATAAATTGGGAAGTTCGATTGAATTTAAGATTAGCTCTATCTTTAGGATATTAGAAAATGTGTGTGCCAGTTTTCCTGAGAAGATGCTGAGCAGCTGTCTATTCACTTCAGATAAGAATTCTGCGAGAGACCAAATTAATGAATTTGTCAAGGTTCAACCTTACAAACCAATGAGTTTGTAGAATTTACTTACAGGAGTAGGAATTAGAATACTTACAGGAGAGGTAAGGATTTAGAGACACATCACCAGAAAGTCCACCTGAAAGTAGATGAGACTCAAAGTAATTTGCAACCATGAAAGTTCTCTGATGCAAGACTTGCTTCCAGAAGAGTCTCCTTCAGACTGCTAGACGGGTATGCAGTTCTGACAAGCAAGGAATGTCCCTCACTAAGTAGTCCTGTGTGTGTGTGTGTGTGTATATATATATATATATATATATAGTGGCCAGTTCCATCAGGCCTGGTGGTAGTATGAGCTCTCATGCTGAAACCAGACTATTGTAAGAAAACAATCCCTTAAGCTATCTTGCCATTGTTGTTTTGGCAACAATGTAGGCAAACTGCTGCAGAATTTGGTGCCATAAGAATGGGTGTTGCTAGCAAATCTGGTTATGTGGCTTTTATGGATTTTGAATGGTTTTGTTGGAGAAACTTTGAAATGCTGGATTTAAATATCATTCTGGATTATAAATATTATTCTGTAGAATTTATTGGTCCTTTTGGAGAACAGAGGTGCTGAATTGTGGATTGTTTACATCCAGCTGGTGCTGAAGGGAACAAGGACTTTGGTGAGAATGATGCTAAAGTTAATTTGATACAGGAAAGCTATGTTGATATCCTTGAAGTTTTTGATGTGGAAAGGGCAGACAGCAAAGCAGCTGTTAGAAAAATGATCATCATGGAGGGAAGACCTACTGTTTAGTACTGGGAAGGTGAAAGAAATAAATACCATTATATGGAGATTCCATAGTTTGAAAACCCAGTTTCCATCAGGGGCTGAAAGCCCAAGATGAAGCCATTTCTTGCAAAAATACTTGTAAACCCAGTGGAAATGATTTTCCGGAGGAACCTTCAGTGATATTACATCCAATATTCGGAGTAAGTTTTTCTGCAATGGGCACTAGGAGCATACAGATTGTTTTCCATTTGCAACCTAAACCTCAGCCACACAAGGTTTCTCATACTTGGAGCTCGTCAAAAGAAACTATATGAACCCAAGGTTGCTACTTCTAATCCTTGTTCGCTTTGAATTTAGGAAACTTTAAATCCCTGCAGCACTGCCAAGCAGGGGGCTCCAAACTGAGCTTTGCTGCCTTAATATAAAGGAACAGAAAAGAGACAATAAAATACTGAAATGAAAAGCCAGGATATGAGACTCAACTGTGAGCCAGGCACAGTAATAAAAATGTGGTTACTAAAATCTGAGTCTTTGATTACAAAAATTATCTTTTAGAAATGTTTTTGGTGATAATTTGCTTGCATGGATTCATAAAATGCTAGTTTATATTTTATTATTTTAAGAATTTAAACCTAAACTACAATAATAGAGGTAACACTATGCTTTAAGTTTGTACAATGTCCAAAATAAAATGAAAATGGTTCTAATCTCTGTGGGTACTGAAATCACAGAAACCATGGGAGAATTGTATCATTATATAGAGAAATAGAAATCCTAGATCTTTTATTTTTAACACTCTGATCTATCCAGCCAAATAGGTTAATAAAATGAGGGAGACAGTGTGGATTTCTCACACTGTGAAAAGCCTAAATACAGAATACAGTTGAACAATTCTGAGCCATTATAAGATTAAAGAGCTGTCTGCAGCTTAAAGGCGAGTATTCTCCACATGAAGATCCAACAGGGTGGATAGAAGGCCCAGCTGGCCATGTTACTGACAGTTTTTGAAAGGAAGGATTATGATCACAATATCTTGGTTGGATACTTTTGAAAAAAGTGAACTTTCTGAAAGTTTTGCCTACAGAAGGAAAACTAATGATCTTCTCACTGAAATTAACTAACATGAAAGATAAAGAACCATGCCTACATTTGGTATCATTAGTTACTACAAAACTACAATGCTGAAAGAAAAACAAACATGGAATCTAAGATCAAAAATCCAAATTAATTGCAAGACAGTATATTCCACAACAAAATTTTGCTTTCAACTTTAGTAGTCTTGTATCTTTCTGTATACTTTAGTTTGTGAAGTATATTATTTTATGTTTTCACAAGATTTTCCCAGAAACATAAAGAAGTTCCCTATTATTTTAGACTGATGATAAATCATTTTTCAACTAGCGATTAATGTTAGATAAATGACATGAGTCACAGTCTTTGAGTTTTTATCATTTATAAATCTGTATCTGAGTTATGCTATATTTTTATTATTTTGGTTGATATTCATAGATAAAAATAAGATGGATATGTAAAGTAGCTTTATGACAGCATAAAAACATATTTTTATATATGAGAAAAAAATTTTAGCTTACTGTGCTGTACAACCCATTCCATTCCAGGGTATACCTGTAACTTTTGACAAAGTAGACATCATGAAAAGACTGTGTGACAGACTAAACTGCCTCCAGCTCATTAGCCAAGAAATGATATTAAAAAGGGGAGGGATACTGCCCTATAATCACCTTTTGCTTTCAATTTCTTCGAGTGTGTGTGTGTGCACTGAGTTTGTATGCAGGTTTTAATATGTATTCTTTAGAATGCATGCATGTATGCATATTGCCTGTGCATTCTAAGATTGATGTAAGAATCTTTATTGCTTGTTCTACTAAATTACAGTTTTTAACTCCGTCAAAACCAAGCACTCACTGATTTCACTGGTCTTGCAAACTGGCTTGCTCTGGGTTCTGGGGCTGCAACTATAGATGGATAACTATATTCTCCAGGTAATTATGTGGATCTCTGGATACTAACTCCAGTGTTCATATTTGATGGAGCATATGTTTTAATTGTGAAGTCATCTCCCAGGACGTGCCAAGTCCAAATTTGCTTTTTAACACTCAGCTTAAATTGCTAAATGCCTCTCACTTACTGTGACTGACAGCACATGTTAATAACCACCATCCTGGGAACCAGACCTTTAGGTCAAAGTTTTTCATGGGACAATAATTCAAACACTTTAAGTTCTATATATAGGTATAGAACTTTATCACAAAATACAGTGTGTGTATGTTTGTGTGTGTGTGTGTGTGTGTGTGTGTGTGTGTGTGTGTGTGTGTGTACTAATTTAGTTTATGAAGAGAAATAAGGGAATACTTACTTCACTTCCAAGAACACACAGATTTTACCCATTTGGTATGTTAACATATTTAATAGGCTGAAGGAATTATAGAGCTGATATATTTACTTTAATAATCAGCAGTGAAATAGAGGAAACATCAAATTAGAATTCAGCTTGTCTTCTGTAACTAATATATATCTTTTATATAAAGACCACATCATTTTTTGCCTCAAACATGAATGGTTAAGATTCATTTAAATGTTTAAAATTGGGGCGTGCACATGGAACAATGCCAGATACTGTAAACACATCCAAATAGCAATGGGAGAGCAGACTGGAGACACTATTAGATAGACACAGTTGTCTTAGTGTTTACAATAAATATTTGATAGTAACTACTATTTAAACATTTTTCATTATACCCTTAAATAAGAAAAGATCTCAGCACTCAACTAAGACAAATGGAAGACATGTAATTCAGAAAACCATAACTGGCCAAAATGCCAGGAATAAATGACTTTGAAGTGCTCAGTCATAATCAAGCCATCAAAATCACCCTCTGTGCCCAAGCTAAGGGAACTTTGCCAAAGAAAAGTCATAAGATTATAAGAGGCTTCAAGTGAGGCATGCTATTGCCTCCCATGATAATCTAGTCACTGGAAGGGTGACCCATGCAAGGAACTCACTGCTTGTGAGACCCACTTCTACCAGATACACAGTGGCTGATATTATCAACATTACCCCATGGACTATCAAGGATCTCAGGAGAAAAACTCCAATGAGAGAGAATATGAGGGCAGGTACTGGACTACATAAAGGAGATTCCCTGATTGTAGGTTTTCCTACTGATGAGCCCCCTGTACTGGGTACTTAGTAGTACAGGATTCCAAAGGAGAACCTTGCAGTCCACATTTCAGCTACATGAGATGACTCCAATGGGGAACTGGTGACTCCAATGGGGAACTGGTGGGAGAGTGGAAGAGCAGGGGGTGGGAAAATATTTCAGTTACTCTTCATGGTTGATGATAAAATCACAACAAAACTGCTTAAGGGAACAAAGGGTCTATTCTCTTATGATTTCTGGTTATAGTTCCTTACCCAGCATAGCAGGAGAGCCTCACACAATATCAGGGCCCTAGAGAACTGGGCACACGATGTCCACATAACAGCTAAGGGACAATCCTTACTTGCCAGACCAGTGTGACTGGTCAAGTATACAAAATTATGCCACCTTTCTCAAACAGTTCTCCCCATTTTATTCACATTCCCAGGGGCTATCCTCATCTACCATGGGCTGGGCCTTCCCCATCTATTAGACAATTTCCTGCAAGTTGACTGTAGGCTAAATTCAACTACCAATTCTATGCATATGTGCCCAGAATTCAAACCCTCATCCATGAAATTGACACCTATACCTATCTATGACAGGAGGTAAGAACATATATTCTGTTTTTTTAAGGAAGTTTCAATGAATAAAGAGAAAAATATTAGAAGTGGTTAAATAAAATAAGGCATGAACACCCTTTCTTTCCCAGGTTACTTGGCCTCCACCCCCAGCCAGAGCTACTGGCAGTGGTCCAATGATCACACCCAAGTGCCCAGCAACCTCCACCATCACCTATCAACCCATCCACCACCATTATCATTGAAGAACTTTAAAGATTTTCAAGAATTTAACAGAATCCAGAGAAAAACAAGCAACATCCTAGTGGACCAACATCATACATTTGAAGGCTTCAAGGATCAATTGTCCCATGGAATAAGATAAGTAAACACTTTTTACTTTCCTGTTACTCTCAGTTGATAGTCACCACAGTTTAAAGTTTATCTCCATACAGCCCACCCCAAAAACCAGTACACTTTCAGGGACTGAATCTTTCAGCCTCGCACATCTCTAAGGAAGTAAAAGCTAAAAACTGCTGCACTTCATGTATCTTCAATCCCTGTCTTCCAAACCTACCCTGAGTAATATACTAATAGTAAAATAAACTCATCTAGGAAAAGGCAACAAGAACACTAGACAGACACATTCAACACCTAGGGAATCATTAGCAAGTGCTGTACAAGTGCAGTAATACTAACTCTTATTAGTCAAACACCAAGAAAGACATTAGAGATAAAATCAAAAAATGCCCAAGTCACAATGGAAATCCATGAGAGACAACAAACATCAAGACATCAAATTTCCTAAAAAGAAACAAAATGATGGAATCCAACCAGAGTAGACCCATAGAAAATAGCCAAGAAAGTCATACCCGAGATAATTATTTTCAAAGCCTGATCTTTACTATGAAAGATGAAATCTTTTACTAATGAAAGAAGAAATCTTATAGGTGTTAAATAACCACAACAACCAGTATAAGCAGGAGCACAACAGACACTTGGAAGAGTTGAAAAAGCAGGTGAAGAAACAAAATTAGGTATACAGCAGCTGAAAAAAATCTCAAGTATAAATTAAACTCTAACTAAAAAAGCTATCTTCATTTCAGAACTCAATATAGAGTCTTATCAGCAAAACTAATGGAAGCAGAAAATAGAATATCGGAATTGGAAGACAAAATTACAAAACAAACTATTTTAATCCAAGAGGCTGTAAGAGTCAAAAAAATACTTGAGAGGAATATTCAAGAATTATAGGACATCTTGAAGAAGCCAAACCTGTGCATTCATGAAATAGCAGAACAAGAAACCCAAAATGCTACAACAAAGGAAATTTATCAAGCTATAATAAAGGAAATTTTTCACATCTAAAGAAACAGAGATCCATCCAAATATAACTCCAAACAGATGTGACCAAAATAGAAACTCACCACAGTAAATAATAGTCAAAACACTATAGATGCAAGGCAAAGAGAATGTGTCAAGTGTTTCAAGAGAAAAAAACCAAATCACCTTTAAAGATAAATCTATTAAAATTACAACAGATTTTTCAATGGAAACAATGAAGGACAGAAAAGCTTGGAGAGACATACTTCAAGTCATGAATGGGCACAAATGCCAACCCAGGCTGATATACCATCACAAATATCAGTCATGATTGAAAGTGAAAGGTTTTCTACCATAAAGACAAACTGAAGATGTATATAACCACCAAACCAGCTCTACAAAAAATGCTAGAATAGATGCTCAAGCTTGAAGACAAAAACAAATATATCCAAAAATACAGAAGGGATGTATGATATGAAGGTAATCTCCAAGCTAAGTAATGCGTACATAAAAATGACTCATTACCAAAAATGACAGGAATCAACAGTCATCTTTCAATTATAACTCTAAATGTCAATGGAATTAACTCCCCAATCAAAAGACATAGGATACAAACATGGATTAGAAAGTGCACCCCATAAATCTGCTGCCTTCAGGAAACATATCTTACCACAAAATAAACACATTCTCAAAGTAAAGGCTGGTCAAAAATTCTTCAAGCAATTATGGTATCTGACAAAATCAAATTCAAACCAAAGAAAATCATAAAAGATACTACATTTTCGTCAAAGGAACAATTCATCAGGAAGACTTCCAAATAAAAAATATATATGCACCAAATATGGGCTCATTCACATTTATTAAATAAACACACATTTAAAACAGGAAGTCAACTCCCAAAACAATAAAAGCAGGGGATTTCAATACTCTACTCTCAACATTGGATAGGTCAACTGGCCAAAAACTGAACAGAGACACACTGGAACTGAATCAAACCATTACCCAAATGGACCTAATGGATCTCTATTGAACCTTCCATCCAAACACCAAGGAATACACATTCTTCTTAGCAGCCCATAGAATATTCTCCAAAATAGACTATATATTGGGCCACAAAATTAATCTATAAATATACAAGAAAGTTGAAATTAAAGTCTGTACCCTATAAGACCAACATAGAAAAAAAGCTTGACATCCACAACAAAACAATAGCAGAAAATACAATAATTCTTAGAAATTAAATACCATGATACTGAATAAGGAATAGGCCCAAAAAGAAATCAAAAAGGAAATTCAAGAATTCATAGATATGAGTGATTATAAAAATACAACATATCAAAATCTCTGGGATATAATGAAAGCTGTCCTAAGAGGTAAGTTTAAAGCTCCAAATGCCTATTTAAAAAAATTGAAATAACTTAACGATACAACTTAAAGTTTTGGGGCTGGAGAGGTGGCTCAGGGATTAAGCCTCTGCCTTGCAGGCGGAAGGTCCTGAGTTCGGATTCCAGATCCCACATATAGATGCCGGGCGGAAGCGTGGGCAGCCTGCGTTTCCGGTCCTGGTAGGGCAGAGCCTGTGAATCCCCGGGCAGAGTAATCAAAGAGGTGGAAGCGTCCATGGTGGTTCCCGAGTTCTTCCGTGGTTCTACACACACACATACACACATACATACACACATGTGCACACATGCATACACACACAATTGAATAAAATAATAAAAAAAAACTTAAAGTTTTGGAGATGCAAGAGCAATTCAATCCCAAAGTCAATAGACAAGAGAAGAATTGCAAAATCGGGGAGAAATATCCCAAACTGAGATAAGGAATACAATAGAAAGAGTCAACCAAATGAAGAGCTGGTTATTTGAAAAAAAATAATAAGATGTATAAAACTTTTGGCCAAATTTACCAAAATCAAGTGAGAAAAAAACACAAATTAACAAAGAAATTCAGAGAATAATGATTTCATATTTCAAATTATTGTACTCAATAATATTTGATAATCAGAAAAAAATAGGTGAATTTCTAAGTAAACAAAACTTACCTAAATTGAATCAATACAAATTGAATTATTTAAATAGTTCTACAAGAAATGAGGATAAAAAGAAGTAATCAAAAGTCTTCCCACCAAAAAAAATCCTGAACCAGATGGATTCAGCACAGAATTTTACCAGACATTTAAGGAACAACTAACACCAATACTCCTGAAACTTTTCCATCAAACTGCGGAGGAAAGAACACTTCCAAATTCTTTCTATGAAACTAATATCATACCAGTCCCAAAACCTAATAAAGATACACTTAAAAAAGAAAACTATAGGCCAATCTCTTTGATGAACAGAGATGCAAAGATTCTCAACAAAATCTTAGCAAACTGGATTCTAACATGATCAAAAAGATCATTCACTGTGATCAAGTAGGGCTTATCCCAGGCACACAAGGTTGCTTTAACATAGACAAATCGATAAATGTAATCATATAAACCAATCGAAAGTCCAAGACCACATGACACTCTCGATAGATGCTGAAAAGGCTTTTGACAAGATACAACATCCTTTTATGATCAAAACCCTAGAGAAAATTGGAATGTAAGGAACTTATATCAACATAATAAAAAGTATATACAACAAGCCCATAACAATGATTACTCCAAATGGGGAAAAACTTAAAGAATTCCCACTTCAATCAGGAAATAGACAAGGCTGTCCACTCTCACCACTTCTATTCAATATTGTACTTGAAGTCTCAGCTAGAGCCATATGACAAAAGAAGTAGATAAATGGGATTTAAATTGAAAAAGAAGCCAACATATACCTGTTTGTAGGCAGCATGATCATAAATCTGAGAGAGCCTAAAAACTCTACCAGGTAACTCCTGGCACTAATACATAAGTTCAGCAGAGTGGCAGAATACAAAAGTAATATTCAAAAATCAGTGGCCATCCTATACATCAAGGATTAAAAAATGTGAGAAAGTCTTAAAGGAAACAATCCTTTTACCATAACCCTTAAAAAATTGAAATGTCTTGGAATAAATCTAACCAAGGAAGTAAGAGACCTGTGCAATGAAAACTTTAAAACCCTACAAAACGGAAATCACACAAGACACCAGAAGGTAGAAAGATCTCCCATGCTACTGGATAGGTAAAATTGACATCATAAAAATGAACATCCTACCAAACACAGATTCCACGCTAATCAAAATTCCTAAATGATCCTTTATAAAAATTGACCAAACAATCTCAAAATTCATATGGAAGCACAAAATGTTCAGCATAGCAAAAACAATCCTGAGTAACAATAACACTGCTAGAGATATCATCATACCAAATCTTGGCTTTACTACAGATCCATAGTAATAAAAACAGCATGGTACTGTCTCCAAAATAGACACATAGATCAATGGATGAGGGTTGAAGACCCAGACAAAGCCCATATATTTATAGTCATCTGATTTTTGACACTGGGGCCCAGAAAACTCAGTGGAAAAAGAACAGCATCTTCAACAAATGGTGCTGGCAAAACTGGATATCCACATGCAGAAGACTAAAAGTGGACCCATACCAGTCACCATGCACAAAAATCAACTCCACATGGATCGAGTACCTTAATATTAGGCCAGAGACTATAAAACTTCAACAGAAAGGTAGGGAATTCCCTCAAGCTAGTTGGGATAGGACAACATCAGAACCAACACTTAACAAATGGGTTCTTATGAAATTAAAGAGCTTCTGTTCAGCTAAAGAGATTTTTAAACCAAAAAAAAAAAAAAACAGACACCCATAGAATGAGAGAAAATCCTCACTAACCACATATCTTATATAAGTCTAATATCTGGAGGGCAACAAATAACTTAAAAAGTTAAACTGCCAAGGAGATAAATAACCCAATTAGAAAATGGGTCACGGAACTTTAAAGAAACTTTTCCTGGGATGAAACTGAAATGTCAAACAAATACCTTTAAAAATGTACCGCCTCTCTAGCTATCTGGGAAATCCAAATCAAAACTACCCTGAGATATCATCTCACCATGTCAACCTGGCAAAAAATCCAAAATAAAAACAATTGCTGGAGATGATGTGGGGAGAAGAGAACTCTCACACATTGCTAGTGGGAATGCAGATTTGTACCACCACTCTGGAGATCAGTATGGCAATTTCTTAAAATGTATTTGGCAATTTCTAAAAATGTGAAGTATTGAAATGCCATATGACCCTGCTTTACAACTTTGGAAATAATCCCTAAAAATGCATCATTTCACTATAATGACTTGAACACATCCATCTTCATTGCAGCACTATTTACAATAGCAAAGAGATGGAATTAACCCAAATGCTCAACACTTGATGAATGGATAATGAAAATATGATGCATTTATACAGATGAATACTACTCAGCCATCAAACATGAATTAATGATATTTTCCAGTAAATTGATGGAATTAGAAGAAATTATAATGAGAGAATGTACCCCAGGCTTAGAAAGTTAGATGCTTCATATTATTCCTTATAAGTAGTTCCTATTTCCAAACCTTCTTAGTGACACTTAAAGACAAATCTCTGTTACACACATTATAACCCCAAATGATTACAACTAGGAGGGAAGAGAAAAGAAGACCTCAAGAGAAAGAATCAAAAATAGCATAGTTCAACGGAGAAATTAAGCCATGTTCATGTATGTCCAGAGAGTAGCAGGACATTTAATACAGCTCACTCTCACTTCCAATCTTGTTCATTTGGGATTAGACTGGTTCAAAGAGCTGAGAATATCTGCCCAGTTATGGAAGGGCAGATAGCTGGTAGTAAGATGGTAGACAATCTGCAACAGGGAGACTAACTCCACTCATTACTGTGTCCTATTCCTATTCTACTTTCTACCTTTAAGCCTCTTCTTTTTTAACATTTTTTATTATTATTTCTGCTCATACAAACTTAATAGGTACACCGGTTCCCTCCCTCCTTCCTCCTCCCCCGGAGCCCCCTGCTTTCCCTCCCTTCACCCGTCCCTCCCCATCCCCCAGTGCCTCCCCCCAATCCCCGGAGAATCCTTTAATGTGCATGCCAGATTCTCCTCTGGGCCCTCCTCTCTGATGGCATACAAGAACCCAGTGGCATTTCCCTGAATGCTTTCCTGTGTTCCCCTTAAGCATAGGAACACTACTGTGGCTGTCAATCCCTTGCCTCCAAGGATCTTGGTGCCTTTAGCAAATGCTAGACTTTGTGGGATCAATAGTGTGTTGCACATTGCGCAGGGCATGCAAAGTCCAATTATGATTGCTTCGGCCCTAACTTATGTGGATTATCTTGCATATCAGTATTCCTCCCATCCTTGTGTTCTTACAATCTTACCGCCCCCTCTTTAGCGAATTTCCCTGAGCTTCAGGATGGGGAGAGATTAGGATGGCCTAGTTCTAGGTGGTTGATATAGAGTCTCTGAAGTTCTGGATTATGGTTTGTTGATTTTCTTTTGCAGTTCTGTTGCTCCTGCAATGCCCTTCACTGCATCCTGATGGGTATTGTATGTAACCCTCTGGCCAGAGACAAAAAGCTGTTAAACTAGAGTCTTGTTATAAGAGTATATTCAAAGGTAGATGTAATAAAAGTAGGAAACCGCAGTGAGGGAGGGGTCAATCACCCATTTGCAAAATGGTTACTTTTTAATCTGCCAGACTATATGCCCTCCCCTTCTGGTGAGATCATACCCCCTCAGTTGTAAATGATCAGGAACGAAAGACTGTGAACTTAACCAGATGTCTCATTACTTACTTACAGTCCTTGATGGAGGCCTATTTTCTCTGGTGTAACATGGTCTCCTCTCTCCTTGTTTCTGATGTGGCCCTCCTACCCCATCCCTCCTGTTCATAATCCTTGCAATTACTGTGGGTATTACAGAGATTTATCTTTGAGTGTCTCTAGGTGAGCTGGGTGGGTTTGGTAAAAGGAGCCACCTATTAGGGAGTATATATGACACTTAATTTTCTGGGTCTGGGATACTTCACTTAATATAATTGTTTCTAATAACATCCATTTCCCGGCAAATTCCAGTACTTCATCATTTTTGATGGCTGAGTAGTACTCCATTGTATAGATGTACCACTTTTCCTTATCACTCATCAACTGTTGGACATTTGGGTTGATTCCATGACTTTGCTATTGTAAACAGTGCTGCTATGAACATGGTCGCACTTGTGCTATCGAGGTGGACCTCTGCTGCATGGGGGGTTATTCCCAAAAGTGGAATAGCAGGGTCATATGGCATTTCAATCTTTAATTTCTTTAAGAATCTCCAGACGGCTCGCCAGAGTGGTTGTATGAGCCTGCAGTCTCACCAGCAATGTAGGAGAGTTCCCTTCTCTCCACATCCTCTCCAGCATTTGTCATTGTTTGTATTGTGGATTTTTGCCATCCTGACTGGGGTGAGATGATATCTCAGGGAAGTTTTGATTTGCATTTCCCTGATGGCTATGGAAGTGGAACATTTTCTAGGATATTTGTTAGACATTTTAATTTCATCCCTGGTAAAATTTCTTTTAAGTTCCAGGGCCCATTTTTTAATTGTTGTAGGATCCTGAGAGGCTAGGGATTAGACAGATTTAACAGAGTTCCTACATTAGTGGGCAGCCGAAGAAGGTATCCCAAGGCATGCCACTGAATCCTGAGCTCTCTCTAGAGTAGACACCTCAGAGGGAACTTCGGGGCCCACGTAAACTAAAGTTCTGGTGGGTAGGAAAAAAGGGAGGAGGGGAAGGGAGGGAAAGGGGTAGGGAGAAACAAAGTTTGTAGGAGCCAAACCAGGATGGGGGACAGAAGGGGAGAGGATGAGGGAGAGGAAGGGAGAAGGGGGCTGGAGGTTACCTACCTGTTGAGCTTGTAAAACTAGGTAAAACATAAAATTAAAAAAAAAAGGCATGAACAATCCAGAAAATAAATAAAATAAATTAAGACTTTCAGAAGTTTAGGAAAAGATAAACCATATTTTGAAGGAACTACACTGAGGTCTAATGAATATCTAGCTACTATCACACAGTATTGTTCTGTGCTGCACAGCAGATCTCTCCTACTTCATAATGATAATTCAGTGGTAATAAGGACCCATTTCTCTCTACCCTCAGAATTTCGAAAATGCCACTGTACTGCTGTATTGATTTTAACCATCTTTTACAATAGTCAAGATGTAGAAACAACCCAAATTCCCTTCACCTTTTTAAAGAAAACCCTTATATTCTGGAGTAGATGTCTTTTATCTGCTCAAATTTACATATCGAAGTTCTTATCACCAATCCAATGGCATTTGAGATGGGGCCTCATAGAGGCAATTATGTCTTGAATATGAATTCCCATCACAAGAGTGTGCATATTTTCTTCCTGTCATATAAGGACACAGCAAATAATAGCTAAGAACCTGATCCTTGCCAGGAAGGAGCTACAAGTGCTGTGATCTTAGACTTCTGCATAACTAGAACTTTGAAAAATAAACAGGCTTAAGCTCTCCTCTTTAAGACATCTCATTATGACATCCTTAACTGACTAAAGTATTAATGTACGTGGAAGGATAAATTAACCAGAAGACATTGTGCTGTGATATTTGAAAGGTTGTGTATGTGGTCCATGCCTGAATCATCTTTCCTCACTCAGCAATTGCATTAAACTAATTTTATTTTATTTTGAAAAGAGTGCCCATGCTTATTTGTATTTGTGTGTGTATTTATGTGTATGTGTGTGTGTGTGTGTGTGTGTGTGTGTGAATGTGTGCACCAGAAGACATTTAACTGAGTATGCCTATGTAGGCCTAAGGGTGACTTCAGGAAATATTCTGGATAGCTGTACCTTTTTTGCTTTGCTCTGTGGTTTCCCAGGCTCTGCCTTTCAGGCTGGACTTGCAGGATGCTGATACTTCTGCTGGGAGTCTGCTGGGGAATGAAACTCAGATGCTCTTCCTTACAAGGCAAAGACCTTATCTCCCCAGCCCTACATTAGAATTCTATCTCCCCAGCCCTACATTAGAATTCTAAATCAGAAAGTCGAACATCCCATCATGCCTTCATACTTTCAGGTGGAGTCCTTTTGTGTCACATTGAGACTACTATGAAACTTTAGCAGTAAGTTGGCTAGTAAGCAGAAGCATTCATTTATTGTTCCTTTATTTTAGATTCTGTTATAATAGACAGAAACTACAAGGTACTTATTTATTTATTTAAAAATTTGACCATCTGACAATACTGCTTATGAATATGAACCCAAATATTTATTAATATGAGTGTACAGGGTAAAATAACTATATGTTATATATATAAAAGGTTTATGTTATTATATATATATATAAGATGTATATGTACATCATTCAAGTAAGATATTTTAATAATTTAAAGCTGATACAAACAAACAGAACTACTTTTCCAAATTTTCTCATTTTTTGGTAGGGAAAGAATCAGTTCTTTTTTTGCAACAGATATTTTATTTTAATTCTAGGACTGTGAGTTTATCTTTAGTATCTGACATAATGGTGGAGGAAACAATTAACTGACAGTGGTTAAGTCTAAAGGAAAACAACAATTCATAAAGGCATGTTGAGTCAAATCAAATGTTCCAACAGGATTGAGTGACTAAGGACATTGCTTATTCTGAATTTAGTAAAAACATATTTTCTACCTGAAATAACATAGCTACATTCCCTTACTTTTGAATCTTGATTCAGTTTCTCAAAAACTTTGCATGTATCTTACTTCTGATCAGTGTTTTTTGGAGTCCGATTTCACTTTATATTAAATTTTACAAGATATTTGAAGCATTCTATTTTCAGTGAAAAATGGTAAGACATATTGATCATAACTAACAAAGATCTGCTTTTAATCATTTCAGGATGAACATCCACAAGTTGTGAGAACATATAAGTACTTAGTCATAATACATACTGAATCATAATTATTGCTTTTTAAATGTATTATAAGTTCTAAACATTCAGTAAAATTCATAAATGTGAAATTCCAACCTATGGGATATTTATGGGTATAAAGTATGACAACTTGGCATATAAATAAGCAAGTAGTAAGGCCTGTGCAGTTGTTACTCTTAATGAGAGAGCATTCAAAGTCAAGCAACTTAAAGAGTAAGGAAGATTTATTCAGCTTATAGTTCCAGTCGGGAGAAACAGTATTTCATGGTGGAGGCAACATGAGTGTCTAAAGCTGGAGGCATTCAAAGTCCTTGCAACCATCTGGAAGCTCAAGGCTGCTGAGTCCAGTAGTCTAGTGGGTGATGGCTAAAGAGAGTTTTCTAGCAGTTCCTGAGAGTCTCTTTTCAAAGTCTTCTGTTCTATGGTTCCTTTTATCTGATACTGGAAGGTTCCAATCAAATATAGGGCTGATCTTTGTATTGTAAATGTATTGATCTGACAATCTCTTCGGTAGTCTTACAGCTAATCTTAGTTTATGCCAGGTGTGGTCAAGTTGACACCCAAGATTAATTATCTGAGCATGTTTTATGTAAAAGGCTTGCAGCTCAATATTTGATCAAAGTATTTGTACCTTTCCACAATATGCTGAAAGAAATTATTATCATTAATCTAGAAGACAAGTGATTTTGCTCTCTAGATAGATTTATTAAGACAACAAGAAAGCAGAATTTTTAAGAACAGAACATCCTGAAAGCTATCCTTGAATTCTTGTTCTAGAAAATGATTGACAACAAAGAATTAACTTCTAAAATCAACATGTCATGCATATCATTGTTGCAGTTCGCCTGCATCATTGCTGATAAATGACCATCAAAAGGCTTAAGGGAACAAGGGATTTATTCTCTCTTATGATTACTAGTTAAATTCTCAGTCCAGCTTGACGGGAGAGCAGGCACCAACACCAGGTCGAGAGAACTGGCCACACCATCACCACATAATAGCTGAGAGATGGATAATCCTTACTTGCCAGACCAGCATGTCTGGCTAAGTGAACAGAAGGATGCCCACTTTCTCAACCAGCTCTCTGTGATTTATTCCAGGGCCTAATCCCACCCACAATGGTTGGGACTTCCCTATCAGCTAGACAATCTCCTGCAGGTTTGCTCTGGGTTTAACTCAACCACTAATTCTCTACAAATATGCTCAGAGCTCAAATCCTCAACAGTCAAGTTGACATCTGTGCTTAACTATGATACTCCACCCCTTGTGAACTTGACAGAAAAACAATAGCACTTTGAAACTGCAACTTTCAATCCTTGTCCCCATAGGTATTGAAGATATCTTAAAAATATAAATACATTTCATTGTGTCCCAGAGATTTTGGTAAGTTGTATTTACATTTTCGGTCACTTCAGAAAATCTTGAATTTCCTGTTTAATTTCTTCCTGAATCCAGTTCTCATTCAGCATCATATTGTTAAGTTTCCAGGAGTTAGTGTATTTTCTCTTGTTTGTTGTGTTGTTGTGGATGTCCAGCTTTAGGCCGCGGTGGTCTGATAGGGCACAGGCTAGAATTTCGACTTTTTTGTATTTGTGTAGATTCATTTTGTGGCCCAATATGTGATCTATTTTGGAGAAAGTTCTGTGTGCTGCTGAGAAAAATGTATATTCTTTGGTACGTGGGTGAAAAGTTCCATAGAGATCTGCACTTTGACTTGTACATTGTTGTTTTGTTTTTTAGAACCTTTCAGTTTCTGTGTGTTTTTCACTGAACCGATGTAGTTGGTATTGTTACACCTGCCAGTTGTTACTAGTGCTTGCCTTGGATTGGGTATGTTTGTGTATTAGTATTGTTATATCCTAGATGAGACTACTAGGATGTTAGTACGTCAGTTAAGTAACCAGGGGATGAATATAAGTATGGTAGTGCACTTTTACAATCTAGTGTCTTGGTGAAATGTGAGGGTGGGTCGTGTACTCCCTGGAGTTGTGTGTTTTTGGGGTGGCTGTATGAGGAAGCTGACCTACAACATTGATACTAAAAAGGATCAGTAAGGTGAAAGAAAAGAAAAAGAGAAAGAAAACAAAACAAAAAAAAAAAGGTTTACTTATCTTTAGGCTGGATGTGAAGAGTCTCTCATGTGATACAATGGTTGTAGTGAAGTCCAGATGTATGGCCTGTGTTCTCTTTGTTCCTTAGAGTTTTGCTTGAGTTTCCTTTGTACTCTATTGAATTCTGAGTAGCAGTGTGACTTCCGTGGACTACGTGCGTAGGTCCCCGGTGGGCCAGAGAGGCAGAGGGTCTGATGTTGATGGCAGAATTCTTCACCTGCGACCTGAGGGGGGGCAGAGGGGCGCGGGGGCGGGAGGGCACAAGGGGCTGGTGTCCGGGGCTGGGGCCCGGAGGCTAAGCCGGTGGCCACGCGCAGTGCTGCTGGCCGGGCGACTAGGCTTTGGGGTGGGGGGCGGGGCTGGGAGGGGCTCGCTCTCACCTGGGCGCTGGTCGGGGTTCGGCACGGCGGGGAGACTGGGGGAAATATCTGAAATCGAGATTAAGAAAACGATAGAAAAAATCAACCAGTCAAAAAGCTGGTTCTTTGAAAAAATCAATAAGATTGATACACCCCTAGCTAAATTAACCAAAAGCAAGAGAGAGAAAACCCAAATTAACAAAATTAGAAATGAACATGGAGTTATCACTACGGATACCCAAGAAATCCAGAGAATTATAACATCATATTTCAAAAACTTATACTCTGTGAAGTTTGACAACACAAAAGAGATGGATGAATTTCTAAGTAAACACAACCTACCTAAATTGAATCAGGAAGTTGTGAATTATTTAAATAGTCCTATAACATACAAGGAAATTGAAGAAGTAATCTCGAATCTTCCCACCAAAAAATGTCCTGGGCCAGATGGATTCAGCACAGAATTCTACCAGACATTTAAGGAGTTAATAACACCAATACTCCTTAAACTGTTCCATCAAATAGCAAAGGAAGGAACACTGCCAAATTCCTTCTATGAAGCTAATATCGTCTTAATCCCAAAACCTAATAAAGATGCACTTAAAAAAGAAAACTATAGGCCGATCTCTCTGATGAACACAGATGCAAAGATTCTCAACAAAGTCTTAGCAAATCGGATTCAAAAACATATCAAAAAGATCATTCACGGAGACCAAGTAGGCTTCATCCCCGGCACACAAGGTTGGTTCAACATACGCAAATCAATAAATGTAATTCATCATGTAAACCAGTCCAAAGTCCAAGACCACATGATACTCTCCATAGATGCAGAAAAAGCCTTTGACAAAATCCAACAGCCTTTTATGATCAAAACGCTAGAGACTGTAGGAATGGAAGGAACCTTTATCAATATAATAAAAGCTATATACAACAAGCCTACAGCAAGGATTATGCTCAATGGGGAACAATCGGAAGCATTCCCACTTCGATCAGGAACTAGACAAGGCTGTCCACTCTCACCACTTCTATTCAATATTGTACTTGAAGTCTTAGCTGAAGCCATAAGACAAGAAAGGGACATAAGAGGGATTCAAATTGGCAAGGAAGAAGTCAAACTATCCCTATTTGCAGATGACATGATCTTATACCTGAGGGATCCCAAAAACTCCACCAGGAAGCTCCTGGAACTCATTGAGAAGTTCAGCAGGGTGGCAGGATACAAAATAAATGTGCAAAAATCAGAGGCCTTCCTATATGCCCAGAATGAAAGAAGTGAAAAAGCCTTGAGAGAAACAATCCCATTTATTATAGCCCCTAAAAAAATGAAATACCTTGGTATAAACCTAACCAAGGAGGTAAAAGACCTTTACAATGAAAACTTTAAAACCCTAAAGAAAGAAATAGCAGAAGACACCAGAAGGTGGAAAGACCTCCCATGTTCCTGGATTGGTAGAATCAACATCGTAAAAATGACCATCCTACCAAAGGCAATATACAAATTCAATGCTATACCAATTAAAATCCCAAAGCAAGTCTTTAAAGAAGTTGACCAAATAATCTCAAAATTCATATGGAGGCACAAAAGACCCAGGATAGCAAAGACAATCCTGAGTAACAAAAACACTGCTGGAGGTATTACCATACCAAACCTTAGTTTACACTACAAATCCATAGTTATAAAAACAGCCTGGTACTGGCTCCAAAATAGACACACAGATCAATGGATAAGGATTGAAGACCCAGATATAAGCCCACAAAAATACAGCCATTTGGTCTTTGACAAAGGGGCCCAAAAAATCCAATGGAAAAAGAACAGCATCTTCAACAAATGCTGCTGGCAAAACTGGATCTCCACATGCAGAAGATTAAAGCTGGACCCATACTTGTCACCATGTACAAGACTTAATTCCAAATGGATCAAGGACCTTGACATAAGGCCAGAGACTTTAAAAACCATAGTTGAAAGGATAGGGAACTCCATCGAGCTGATTGGGCTAGGCCAACACTTCCTAAACAGACATCCAATGGCACAGTCACTGCTACCAACTCTCAACAGTTGGGATCTTGTGAAATTAAAGAGCTTCTGTTCAGATAAAGAGATTGTAACACCAGCTCAAAGGCCACTCACAGAATGGGAGAAAATCTTCACTAACCACATATCTGACAGATCTCTACTGTCCAGAGTGCACAAAGAACTTAGAAAACTAAACTCCAAGGAAAACACTGGCCCAATTAAAAAATGGGCCCTGGAACTTCAAAGAAACTTTACCAGGGATGAAATTAAAATGTCTAACAAATATCTTAAAAAATGCTCCACTTCCTTCGCCATCAGGGAAATGCAAATCAAAACTTCCCTGAGATATCATCTCACCCCAGTCAGGATGGCAAAAATCCACAATACAAACAACGACAAATGCTGGAGAGGATGTGGAGAGAGGGGAACTCTCCTACATTGTTGGTGGGAATGCAGGCTCATACAGCCACTCTGGCGAGCTGTCTGGAGATTCTTAAAGAAATTAAAGATTGAAATGCCATATGACCCTGCTATCCCACTTTTGGGAATAACCCCCCATGCAGCAGAGGCTCGCCTCGATAGCACAAGCTCGACCATGTTCATAGCAGCACTGTTTACAATAGCAAAGTCATGGAATCAACCTAAATGTCCAACAGTTGACGAGTGGATAAGGAAACTGTGGTACATCTATACAATGGAGTACTACTCAGCCATCAAAAATGATGAATTACTGGAATTTGCTGGGAAATGGATGTCATTAGAAAGAATTATATTAAGTGAAGTATCCCAAACCCAGAAAATTAAGCGCCGTATGTACTCCTTAATAGGTGGCTCCTAGTACCAAACTCACCCAGCCCACATTGAGACACTTAAAAGTAAACCTATGTAACACAGTAATTGCAAGGATTATGAACAAGAGAGATGGGGTAGGAGGGCCACACCAGAAACAAGGAGAGAGGGGACCATGTTACAGCAGAGAAAATAGGCCTCCATCAAGGTCTGCAAGTAAGTAATGAGAAACCTGGTTAAGTTCACAGACGTTCTTTCCTGATTTCACCAGAAGGGGGGGCATATAGACTAGCAGATAAAAAGTAATCATTTTGCAAATGGGTGATGGACCCTCCCTCACTGAGGTTTCCTACTCTTATTACATATACCCTTGAATGTGCTATTATAACAAGACTCCAGTTTAACAGCTTTTGTCTCTGGCCAGGGTGTGACATACAGTGCCCAGCAGAATGGAGTGAAGGGCATTGCAGGAGCAGCAAAACTGCAAAAGAAAATCAACCAACCACAATCCAGAACTTCAGAGACTCTATATCGATCACCTAGAACTAGGCCAGCCTAATCTCTCCCCATCCTGGAGCTCAGGGACATTTGCGGAAGAGGAGGCGGTAAGATTGTAAGAGAAAAGGATGGGAGGAGCAATGATTTGCAAGATTCTCAACAATAGTTGGGGCCAAAGCAATCATAATGGGACTTTGCATGCCCTGCGCAATGTCCAATGCACTGTTGCCCTCATAAAGTCTAGCATCTGTTAAGGGCACCGAGACCCCTGGAGGCAAGGGATTGACAGCCATAGTAGTGATCCTATGCTTAAGGAGACCAAGAGAAAGGGCTTATGGAAATGCCACTGGGTCCTTTTATGTCATCGGAGAGGAGGACCCAGTGGAGAGTTAGGCGTACACAATAAAGGACTCTCTGGGAATTGGGGGGGAGGCACTGGGGGATGGGGAGGGAGAGGAGGGAGAGGAGGGGGTTCGGGGGGAGGAGGGGGGAGGGAGGTAACTGGTAAAAAAATTTTAAAATGTATAATTAAATTTTTAATAAAAAAGAAGAAAAAAAATATAAATACATTTCATAGATAAATTCAAAATGTTCTCTCATTAAAACTACAGTTCCAACATTTTAAAAGTTCAAAGTTTCTTAATCTTAAGACTGTATTAAATCCAAGTAAGCTAAATACTTTAAAACAAATAAAACACTAAAACAGAAGTATCTTCATGTAATAAGAAAACATTTAAATTAAGATCAAAGTCCACCAAATTACCACATCCTGTGCTTCAATGTCCATCTTCTGTTGTTCATCTCATAGTCAATGTGGCTCAAAGATTCTAGGCATTCCCAGTTCCTGTTTGCATCTCAAAGTTGTAAAAGCAGAGTTCCTTGAACCAGGCTTAATCTACACTTGCAACCATCCTCAGCAGCAGTCCCAGTGTTCTGGCATCTCCAACTCTCTGGGTTCATCTCTGCAGCAATAAGTTTTACCATCTCTCACAGGAACTCTACACCTGCCACTCAATGCCAAGCTTTTGCTGCTTTCCATGAACTCCTCAAATCGTTTGCGCAAACGAGTACTACATGAGATACGCTGCCAGACTCTGAAACGAAAAGGAAATGCAGTTTGGTCCACACTGAGCCACAGCTGCACCAAATCTTGTGCTCTGATGTTGGGAAAGCCTCTTCTAGGCAGCCAAACTTCCAAAGGGCAAGAAACAGCTTTAACTTGGGCTTCCGGCCCCTGAAGGAATCTGGGTTTTCAAACCACAAACTTGCCAAATGGTGGTTTTCATGTCTTCCATCATTCCAATGCAAGTCACTAGGTTCTCCTTCACTGATATTCATTTCTCCAACAGCAGCAGATATTCTGCTGCCTGCCCTTTCCACATCCAGAGCTTCATGGCCACCAACACAGCTCTCTTCTGTCAAACAAACCAGTCTATCATCTTGAAATTCAACCTCACCAAAATCCTTGTTCCCCTCATCACAAATTGGGCCCAAACAATCCATAACTCTCTCAGCACTGACATTATCCAATTGTCCCACTAAACTCTGAAGAACAGTATTGGTAATCCACACAAAGAAAATTTTCAACCATTTCCAACTTTGTCCAGTGAAACCGTTCAAAAGCCACAAAATCTACATAGTCAGATTTATCAGCAACACCCCACTTTTTGGGTACCAAATTCTGCATGGTTGCTGATAAATGATCATCACCTGCTTGGTTGCTGATAAATTTATTGGCTAATATGAACACAATGCATTTTAGAAATGTTTTGTAGGAGTAATAAATAATTGTGAGCTGTAGTTTACAGATTATCTGGTGACAACATGAAGATTTGCTTTTAAATTCTAATAAATATATCATTTTAAATGTATTTCCATCATAAAATTATTATTTTACTTTCAATATATCTTATAGAATGAAAATTAGAAGTATAAATTTTATTAAAATTGATACACATTAGAATTGTTTCATAAGATTTACCTGCATGGTTGCTGATAAATGATCATCAAACTGCTTAGGGAACAAGGGATTTATTCTCTCTTACTGGTTACAGTTCTCAGTCCAGCTTGACAGGAGAGCATGCACCAACACCAGGGCCAAGGGAACTGGCCACACCATCACCAAATAATGGCTGAGATGGACAATCTTTACTTGCCAGACCAGCATGTCTGGCTAAGTGAACAGAAGGATGCCCATTCTCTCAATCAGCTCTCTGTGGGCCTACTCCCATCCACCATGGGATGGGCCTTTCCCAACAGCTAGACAATCTCCTGCAGGTTTGCTCTGGGTTTAACTCAACCACTAATTCTCTAAAAATGTGCCCAGAACTCAAGCCCTCAACAGTCAAGTTGACGACTGTGCTTAACTATGACAATCATTTACAATAGAAGAAGCTTTGTTCTGTTGCTGTTTCTTCCCTTGCCAAGCATACATCTCATTAGGCATACAGAGCAACTCTTTCTCTTAAATATTAGGATAATAAGAAAAACTTGTGACTTCCATTGATTTTGCTATTGGGGCATATCATGCAGCACAGTAACAGTGATTTTTTTGAGCAGAAATTGTCCAAAGTCTTTCAATATATTTTATCCACACAAGGAAATAGTAAATATTAGTAATATTGGTGGTTTTTTAAATAAGAATTGCTGTGTATGATAGTACTCATATTTTAAATAAATGATTGCAATAACACCATTACTGTGTTAATAGTGAGAATGTCACTTAAGTTTACATAGCTAGCTATAAATATTAATAGAAATTTGAAATAAGAATGTGTATGTATTTATTACTTGTTGCCATATACATATACAGATACAGGTGTAGGCTTAAGGGTTGAGGATTCATGCTCTAGGCCCATTTGTAGAGAATTAGTTGAATTAATCTCAGAGCAGACCTGCAAGAGATTGTCTAGTTGATGGAGAAGACCCAACACATGGTAGGCAGAAGTTGTCCTTTGGCAGGTGAGCAAGATGGAGGGAAGTGGTAGAGAACGTTGGCATTGTTTCATTATACATTGGTCTGGAAAGTAAGGATTTTCCATCTCTTAGCAGTTATGTGAATATGGTGTGGCCAGTTACCTCAGCCCCTGGTGGTGTTGTAGACTCTCCTGTCAAGCTGAACTGTGAACTATAATGGAAAATTGTGAGAACAAACCCCTTGTTCCATTAAACTGTTTTGTTATGATTTATCAGCAACTATGGAGACAAACTGCTATACATACTAAATATAAAATGTTTAATATATATGAATATTTAATTTTTTTGAAATAACACTATATTTTCTAGATTGCTATTGTCTTATCTAGATTGTTACATTTTCTGCAATTGATGCTTAGAACTTTAATTATTACTGTTATATTTTGAGACTTTAGATTTCTCAACAATTTTTTGCCTTGAAGTTCATTGCATAGTCTACATATATAATCTTATAAAACAATTCTAATGTGTATCAATTTTAATAAAATTTATACTTCTAATTTTCATTCTATAAGATATATTGAAAATAAAATAATTTTATGATGAAAATACATTTAAAATGATATATTTATTAGAATTTAAAAGCAAATCTTCATGTTGTCACCAGATAATCTGTAAACTACAGCTCACATTTATTTATTACTAATACAAAACATTTCTAAAATGCATTGTGTTCATATTAGCCAATAAATTTATCAAAAATTGTGTTTATGTATGTGTTCTCCTTCAGTCTCTTGTAAATTGACATCAATCTAAAGTTTGATGATATTGTAAAGGAAAGACGAATTTGAATTGAAATAAGGGACTGAGGCAGATATTGGAGGAAGTCTACTTAGACTGTCTTAATTACATAATTATTTTAGAAAAACAAAGCCCATAGTGCATGATACTATTGGCAAGGGTATACAAATAAGGATGGAATGATGTATAAAAATGATGTGAATAAATATATAAAAAATAAAAGATGGAGAGAGGAGTTGGCAAGCCAGTCATTTTAGATCCTTGGTCTCTGGTGTGTTATGGATAAGATTTGGTCTATTTCCGTGGGCTGCATTTTTCATGCTCCTGCTGTGATGAACCTGAAATCCTAAACTGGAATGAAAGATTCCCTCTTCCTTTAAGTTTTTTCATCCATGTGTCTTTAGCAACAATGAATTCGGAAGCTAAAACAATTTTTGTTGCATCTTGATCATCATCAGTTGTTGGGAATGCTGTCTGCCAGCCGGCATTTTTGCTGATGGTCTGTTTTCCCCTAAAAATAACGTGACACTCTTCATCTCCAGTACATGTTGATTTCAGATTTTTCTGATTCCAAAAAAACTGTGGCCAATAAAAATCATTTGGAATTTGCAAGCTCATGAATTGGCATTAATTCCTAATTCTTTTCAATGTTGTATATACGATATATCCTTTAGAACATTACCTACTAACTTGAAAACCCCTCTCTTTGGAACATGTGAACATAAGGGATCTCACTGTAACTGACTACAACTCAGGTGCTTCATTCTCCTTTCTCATTTATTCTCTCTTATCCTTCATCCTTTGCAGCTTTATCATTCTAAATATGATTTAAAGTATGGTAGAATATCAGTTTCATTTTGTCCTAAAAGGCTCTTTATATCATCTGCTTTACATTAAGTCAATTTAGAAGGAATGGTACAAAATATATTGAAGATATAATCTTCTTTCTACCTTTAAACATTAACAGGTATGATGTTTTAAGTGGAGCTATCTGTCTCTACTACCCAAATTAAAGCATTGATAAATACACTAATCTAAAACTTGAACTTAAGGAATGTTCTCAGTTTGTAAACAAAGGTTTTTAGTCCTTGCCTGACTGTCAAATACCAAAGTAAGAAAAACAAAGTATCTAATGGTGAAGAATATAAATTATAAGATACTTTTACTGCTGGAAGCGTATAGTAAGCAATGGATTTACAGTTGTGATATTTTATGAGTAAGGTGATGTTCTGGGCTGCATGAGCTAGAATATGAAAATTTTGAAGTATCAACAATAAATTTGCACTTGCACCTCATGAAAAGGGGCATGAAAAACTTTTTAAATTTTTATTTTCTTTTGCTATGAACAGAAGCAGTTATGTTATTCTCTACTTTCACAGTCCTTGTGAAAAAAATTTTTTTCTATACAGTTGTGGTTTTCTAACCTCACTATTTTTTCATTGCAAAAGATTGTATCTTGTTGAGTGTTGAGATCTTTTCTTAGATGGTGGTTTTTATGGTATTTATGGTTAAGACTGATCCTGTCTAATGTCTATTAGCTCCCTTTTGGGTTTTATTTCTTCTCTTCCCTCCCCCTTTATCCCTCATCCAGCTCTCTCTGCCTTCCCCCTTTTCCCCTCCTTCCCCTCTCTTGCTGTTTCCTGTCTCTCCCTCCCACCCTCCAAAACTTAGCTTGTATGGGTTCAGAAGTTCCAACATCAGTCACTTATGGACAAGGTACTCCTCTAAGTCTAGGTTGGGCAGCCAAGATCTCGCTGCCTTGTAATTGGACTTTACCTGAACTGCACAATGACTGACATGTTTACAAGCCCCCTAGACTAGCATGGATCTCAGGGGAGATGGTTTCAGGCAGTAGGTTTCTTAGAGGCAAGGGGTTAAACAGATGTAACAGAGTCCCTACATTAGTGGGCAGCCCAAAAAGGGGCTCCAAGGTATGCCACAGAGGCCTGAACCCTCACTACTGAAAAATTTCTTAAGATCAATATGAATTTGAAGGAAAATGATTTATAGTATTTTGTCAGGAAAAAGGCAAAACTCTTTTTTATGTGAATTCTTGAGATTTTTTAAAGCATTTTTTAAAATAATTTCAAACAAAATAAGTTGTTGGCCTTGTACCTACTCCCTCCCCCTCCTTTCCCACCTATCTGTCTCTTCCTATATCAGACAGGGTTTACCAAAAGAACAGAATCAATGCAATACAGAAATATTCTAAGTTCATTTAATTTTATATAATCAACTCATAGTAGAAGTAGTGTCCTTTAAAGTAGTCACCCGTAGTTTCTTCGTTCTTGATCAGAATGTCTCACAAAGCCAAAGGAGCCTGAGACAATCTCACTCCTCTGTCTCCCTGGAGGGTTGAAGACACTGGGATCTGATGTCTGAGAAGAACAACAACTCGGCTCAGAAGAAAAAGATGATCAGTGAATAGCAGCAAAGCCTATGAGACCAGGCTCCAAGGGTAGTGGGAACAGGGGGAAGGGGGAAAGGGCCCAGCTCTGAGTCAACCAAGGATAGAGGCAGTAGTGGCAGCAGCAACAAAGAGAGCAAGAACTCAAGAGAAGGCAACAATGCTTGAAAGCTGGACTCAGCAGAAAACTGACACAGGAATAGGGAAGGAGCAAGTCCCTCCTCTTTGCACTTCCTATTTTCTGGTCCACCACTGGAAAGCCTTACCCACTACGGGATGGGTTTTCCACATCAATTAAGCAAGTATCTACAGGCTTTTTCAGGGGCCTGATCCAGCCATTAATTCCTCACAACTGTGCCCCAAACAGCATGTAACTGTAAAGTTGACACTAGAATGTAATCATAACACTTCCCCAATCCATCCTCATCCCTCCGGTTCTCATGTCCTCAGTCTCTGCTTATGTGGATCACAGGACCTTTGGGTTGTTTGTACCAGCAGCAGACCAGGCCATGCCAGCCATTGTGTAGATTCAGTGGGAGTAGCTTATTGCAGTGAGCTCCTGAGTGTAGCAGCCCTGTCATGACTAGAGTGACCTGCCCTGCAGTGTACCTTCCCACAATTAGACTCATGCAATCTTACAGTTCCCTCCTCTGCAATGTTCCCTGAGCCTTATATTGAAAGAGATTTGGAAAAACTGATTAGGGCTGAGCATTTAAGAGTCTCTGAAATTCAGCACTCTGGTCAGTTGTGGTTTTCTCACTATTTTTCCATTGCAAAAGATTGTATATTGGTTGAGCATTGAAATCTCTTCTTAGATGGTGGTTCACTAGCAGGTATTTATGGTTAAGACTGATCCTGTCTAATGTCTATTTCGCTCTTTTGGTTTTTATTTGGTCAGGTTTACAAATACTGGGCGTGCACTCCCTGGCATTAAGGTATTGATGGGAGAGATGTTAGAAGCTACTGAGCAGGTAGTTTGTGACCTAAAGCCTAACTGTTTCCCTTACTATAACCTATCTCTGTTCTCCCCTATCCCTATAAGACTTCTCTTTCCTAGATGCCTCATTCACCTCTTTGTCCATGGCATTTTGTCTCTACTCTTTTGCGATCTTCTTCCACACCACTGACTTATGTTCCTTTGTTGTTTGTGGGATTATAAAATGCTTTCAATATGTGCTTTTTGCTTCACTGACAATTAATAAACACAATTATATGCACTGATTAAAATTTTTCATGTAGGGGGACCGGATAGATGGCTCAGGGGTTAAGCCTCTGCCTTGCAGGCGGAAGGTCCTGAGTCCAGATCCTGGACCCCACGTATAGATGCCAGGTGTAAGCGGGAGCGGCCTACAGTTCTGGTCCTGATAGAGCGGAACCTGTGAATCCCGGGGCAGAGTAAACAAGGAGGAGGTGGAGGCGTCCATGGTGGTTCCCTAATTCGCCCGTGGTTCTGCACACACACACACACACACACACACACACACACACACACACACACATGTGCACACACACATACACACACAAATGAATAAATAATAAAAAAATTTCATGTAGGACGGAAGAGATGGCTCAGAGGTTAAACCTCTGTCACCCAGGAAGAAGGTCCTGAGTTCAGATCCCAGATCCCATGTAAAAACACCAGGCAGAAAAGATGACAGTCTGCACTTCTTGCCCTGGTGAAATTCCAGAATCAAACAAGGAGATAGAAGCAATTCAGGATGATTCACAAAGTCACCCTTGCAGCTTCACCGGGACACACACTGCCCTCTGATGTACAAACACACACACACACACACACACACACATGCACATGCACACACACACATAAATAAAATAAAATAATTTTCAAATGAAGATTAAGTATTCTATTGTCTTGAACTATAAATCAAAATAATAGGAAACATTTCTGTCTGTACATCTTCAACGCAACTTCCTTTAAGTGATATTTAGTCATAAAGTAAAGTAAGCCTTATCAATTTCCAGTAATTTTCATGAGAAGATAAAATCTTACTTGTGATGATCTCATCCTGTTTTCCCAATGTCTTGGTTTTTGTTTCTTCATTTGATGTATTATATAAATATATGAATGCTAAATTTAAAGTGAATATCTAATTTCTTCCACAGTACTTTTACTTTGCTTTGAATTTTTTTTGACATGGCTGTCATGCTTCCCTTACTTGTCTTGAACTCATCATGTGTCCTTGAATAAAAAAATTTCTGATCCCTTCAGCCTCCACCTTCATTGTCTAAAATGTAGCAAGAATTACAGGCACATGTCACAATATCCATTTATATGCAGTGTTTTGTGTTGAAATCAAGGCATTTTGCATAGCAGGAAATATCTCCACCAATTGATATTCATTCTCTGTCCTTCTTTTGAATTTTAAAAATGGTTAATCCCACATTTGTGAATACTAAACCCACATTTGGGGACACTAACCCTGGATTGTTTGAATTTAATATTAAAATATTCTCTGTCTTATTTTCCTTTCTGAAATTTTCTCTCTTTCTGCAATCTATTTGAATAGAGTCCATTATAATCTCTTTCTATGTCTCTTTTAATGCTGGAGTCATGGTTTCTTGGTTACAGTGCAAGGATTTTAGCAAGGTAGTTAAAAAACTTTACTAAAAGCACTTGCATAAAAATAAAAGTATAAAGTTGACCATTGATTTTCATAGGTTTGTATGATGACTCAATTGGTCACAGAAATATTTGAAAACTCTTTGTTATACGTTGAATATGCACAGAAGCTTTTTTATTATTCCACAAACAATAGAGCATTAGATCTTTACATAGCCTTGACATTTTGGTAGAAATGTTATCCAAGAGTTTTGGTGGCAGCTCAGTGATACAGTACTAGCCTAGCATATAAAACAGAGCCAGTTCAAACCCATGGGGTACCAGAGAAAAAATTAGATATCATCTATAGGTGATTTAAAGTCTATGGATAAGTATATGGGTTATAAGCCCATAATTTGTCATTTTTATTTAAGAAACATGGACATTTCTATATTTTGTATTTACAGGGTTTCTTGGAGGCCCTGTGACAAATATTTGAATATATATCTATATATGTATATATTTAAAGTTTCAAGTCACATATCCATGGTTATATGTATAAATATATATTTTCAAACTTGGTAAGACTTGGTGTGACCTATGAATTCTTACCATCTGAAATAAGACGGTACCAAATACTATGAAATTTAGCATACGTGAGGAAAATTCTGAAACAACAGGAATTATAACAAAAAAACAATATTTACACATAAAGTAAGAATTGTGAAATCCATTTATTGATTTTCTTTACATCACATAGTCAGGGTTGGATTCATGCATACCACAGTAACACTAAATAAAATGTATAGTAGATACTGCTAATAATATGCTATTCTTATATACGTTTATTCGACATAACAGTCTATTTACATTGTAAATACACCACACCTTTGACCAACATTTCAAGTGAAAATGGATTTCATTTTTCATTCCTCATTCAAACTCACCTTAATAGTAAACATCTATGATTACTTTTTGTGTATGTGTGCTGGGGTTTGGACTTTGGAACTCTTGTTTGCCTGCCACTTACATTAATACTGAATTATACCCCAAGTCCGTGGAGCTTATTTTTACTTATATTCTGTTTATGTTTATGATTAGAACTTCTGCTTGCTTTAAGTTTGTTTTTATAATACTGTAAACTGGGCTGGGCAGGTGGCTCAGTAGTTGAAGGCGTTGACCTATAAGGGCTATCAGTGAAAGTTGGCTATTTCAACAGCATTAATGGCATGGCCTGGATTACCTTAGAGACCCAGCCTCACAATAAACATAGAAAGGGATCCGGGATGTTTCCCAGTGTCTCCCTTGGCCCTCCACAGACATACATACTCAAGTATATGGTGTACATGAATACATCCACATGCAGACATATACACACATACACACACACTCTCTCACACACCCTACATGTACCTACATAAAATGGAAAATTATATTCTAAAAGAATCACTCTTTCTCCTCTTTTGAGATTAATTTCTATGGCTGCAACTCTCAAAATAAGGTCTTTCAAAACAATGGTCGGAATTCACAAAAATGTGCCTGGACTACACATACCATTTTCAAAAGTAGAAAAGCAGAATTCAGTTCTTTTTCTTTGCTTCTAATAGTCACTGTCAGTGTGGTGGAATATTTCACTAATAATTCTAATTCTGATGATAAAATTCTTGTTCTCTGCACTGTTATATTCAAGAAAATGAACTACATATCATAAGCCTTGGATAAAATCATTGTAGTGGGGAATCATTAGTAAAATCTTTATTGATATGTGGTTGTTACACTATAACAAAATAGCAAGCTATCAGTCTTAAGTAGTAATGCCCCACTACTATGAGCTTATCTGAAGATATATGTACATGATGTGTCAATGGGAATATTAAGGTGATTCATATTGCTAACACAGTAATATAATAATGCTAGATATTACTCTGTGTCATTTTTCTCTATCTGATATTCAGAAAATAAATTAACCAGAGTAAAAAATTGAGACACGATTCAGGGATAGACTCTGCCTCACAATCATAAGGTCCTAAGTTCAGATCCCAGGTTCCACAGTAGAAAAGTTAGGCAGAAACAGTGGTAGTCTGCACTTCTGACCCTGGTGGGCAGAGCTTGGGAAAGAGGGAAGCAAAAAGAAGGTAGAAGAAATCCGGGATGATTCTCAAAGTCACCCTTAGGCCTCCACAGGGACACAAAGTGCTCTCTGATATACAGAAACACACATAGAAATACACACATATAAGCACAAAAAAGTACATAATTTATGGGTTATCACGGTTTGAAATGTGTCCCCCACAGTCTCATGTATTTGGAAAGGTCATGGCACTTTGAGAGGTGGAACTTTGCTAGAGGAAGGCGATCACAGGGGGTGGGCCTTGAGGTGGATTAGTCCCACCCTACCTCCAGGAGAAGTCTATCTCTGCAGCAAGCAATCTTGCCAGGATGTCTGCAGTGACTTAGCCTTCTCCAGCTTTGGCCAGCCAGCCATACTGTCTCTGATTTGAAAGACTGTTTCTCCCCTCTGGAACCGTAAACTGAATAAATCTCTCTTTCTCCTTTAAGTTGCTTGACTTTGGTAGTCTCTCGCTCAGCAATAGTTAAGAGTAACTGTTACATGGGTTATAAGTTGGTCATGTTCATTTAAATTTTATTACTAAATATCATTATTTAATATAGTGGCTATTACACGATGCTCAAAGAAACACATATCTGCTACCTATGATAAAGCTATAAATATATAAACAGGTAAATATGTAAACTATTTCCTACTTTAAATTATTGTGTGGAAAAATAGATACAATTCTGCATAAATTATAGAAATTAGTAAACTTTTAGTCTATTCTTTTTCATAAAATTTTAACACTTGATATTTCTGTTTCATAATTGTTAACATCTATATTATTGTTTTAATTAAACCAAAGATCTTTTATGTGGTTTGATATGACAGTATTGATGTAAGATTGGCATTCTTAATGGTCAGTGTTTCCGTCTCTGAACATGTCAAGAATGTATCCTCCTAGAAACCTGGGGATATAAAAACCACTGTACACATGGAACACATACTAAATTCTATGTAGAAATACAGTGCTTTGCTTCTATCTCAGGAATATTTATTTCCTGTCAGCATAGATGGGAGAGATACATAAACTAGTTAGACTTTATTGAGTATGAAATGTTTACCTGTCAAATTCTTCATAGCACCCTTTAAAACGTGCTTAGAAATTGTAAATACACTGTGTGATGGAGAAATGAATTATACATCTTACATTTCCGTGTAGATAGTTGGTATGAGAAAACCCAGAAAAAACAATTATTGTCATGAAAGATAGGAAAAATGTCTGGAAACATCTGACAAAAATATAAAGTATTATATGGGAAGATCAGGGATATTAACAAAAATGTTTACTTCATTTAACATTGTTTCATGTATACTTTTATACTTATATGATTTTATGTACATCTATCAAATGAGGAATCCCAAATGAGAAAAAAAACATATGATATTTGTCTTTCTGAGACTGGTTTAATTTGCTTATTATAATAATCTTCATGTGTATGCATATTACTTTTTCTTTATGATTAAAATGTTTGTTGTATTTATGCAGCTTATTTTTTGAATCTGTGTGTGTGTAGGTTTTAGTATGAGTGTGAATGTATACTGTGAACTTAGGTGTGTGACTATTGAGGCACAAGGATGACACCAGGAACCATACTGGATTCTTCTACTTCCTTAGTGTTTTGCTCTGGAATTTCCTTTCCAAAGCCAGAAGTCCAAGCTGCTGCCATTTCCTCCTAGCATTTTTTTAATGTGATATCTGGAATCTGAACTCTTTTGCCTGTAATGCAATGAATTTAAACACCTAAGCAATCTCTCCACATTATATATCATATTTTTGTATGTTTTTGTTGGTATATACCCAAATTTATTGCATAAGCTGCATAATATGCAAGTTTAAGTTAAATTTAAGCTAAATTTACAATTATTTTTAACTTTCAGCATTTTACACTATAATCTGAATAGCTCATCAATGAATATACATGTTGCTGCTTCACTACTTCAAGAAAGCATGCTAGCACATGTATCAAAGAGGGGAGAAAAGGATAATAGAAGTAAAATTAAACAAATAAAGAAAGTAGCACAAAGAAAACTTCCATTAAATGGAAAGTCATTTTTTATGTTGGAGGAATATATCTCCATTAGTATAAGAAGACTATTATTACGAAGAGGTGATAAGGCAAACAATGGATGGGTGGGTGATACTGAAAAATATACAAACATATTGGTTATCACCACACAACATATTTAAAATAGAGTTTGTATTCAACTCCACACACACTAAAAGGCAGGTGGTGAATTTTAAACAACAGAGCCTTAAAAAAGTCAGTGTGTAGAAAATTATCTAGGTAAAGAATTAAGGATAGGGCCATTTTTTTAACCTTTTTTTTTTTTTCTGAAGTAGGAAGTTCCTTGCTAAACAGGGCCAAGAATGATACAGAAATGTATAAAAGACAGTGAAGTTAGGTAGAATTCAAGCGTGTTGCACATCAAACATAGAGGGGAAATTAGAAAATGGTCCAAGCCTTTTTATTGAAACAGCATTAGTCTTGACCCAGTGAGAACACGATAAGGGGATGAGCACACGAAACTGGGTAGTGAGCTATCAGTGGATAGCAGAGAAAGGGTTGGGGCAAATGAAGGACATACTAAGAAAGGTATCATTGGAACCTTCTTAAAATATGGTCAAGGAAATTTCTGTTGATTAGAAAACTCTGGATAAAACCTTTGTGAACCATAGGAAGTACTTCAATTTCTGTTCAAGATACAAAAAATAGTTAATTTCATGCCAGATAAGTTGATTTTTTTTGCTGGTAAAGATAAGGGTCAGTTCTTCACCTGATATATTCTTCTGCTCATCACTTAAGTGATATATTTAGTTGATTATATTTTAGTTAATCAGTGGAAAACTCTAGATCTTAGAGTTTGTTTTTACTTACAATTTTCAAATTGTGTATTTCAAATTTCTTGAATTTCTTTGTAATAGAGCAAATTGGCATAATTTGAAGTGTTAACATTCACATTTCATTTTCAAAAGTAAAAATTACATTGTAAGTGTATAATGATCTTACAATGTTCAGTGGAATTTAGTTGATAATTTTGTTTGGTATGAGAGTTTTTAACAAGTGAAATGGTGAATCAACAGCTAGTTAAAAATTTTAATTACAACATATTGATACTTCAGTTTTTTGCTTCACTGAGAAAGTGTAAACAAAATCATAGAGCTAAGAAAATAGAAGAGAAAGCACTCTGTTATATATCAGCTCATGAATATGTGAGTTTCATTTCTTTTTACAGATACCAACCATTAATTTAATTTAATTTCATATGCTACTCAACTACAACTTCCTGTTCTAAGTATAATAGCTTATAAAAGAGCTCAGGAATTGTGTGGACATCAACCTTTTAAATCACAGCACTTTTTAATAAAGAAAATAAATGAAAATCATATGACTAGTTCTTCCTTAAAATTAAACTCACATGTTAAATACACAAAAAAGAAATTTCTGGGCAGAATTCTTGTAACGTAGCTTCAGACGTCTAACATTGAGGTTGTGATTCTTAGTGCTGAGGAAGTAAGGACAGGAAGACATGCTGATTTTTAGATTGAAAAGCCACTTAATGACATCTGACAGCAATGGATATAAGTTCTCAGCATTTCCATTTCACCATAACATTTTATGGACTGTGCCTCCAAACATGAGTGTTTGAGGTATTTTGTCCTCTGTGAAGTAATATAAAAACATGAAAGGAAATACATGGTATGAGAATAATTTGAAGAGGGAAAAATATTTAGAATACAAAGTTAGTTTTCTTTTTTATAATTCTTTCACAGTTTCATACATAAATGAAAATAATTTATGTCCCTTAAAACCAAATTTTGAAAGAAAACTATGTTAAAATTTCTTTTGGTAACAAAATAAGCTTTCACTTGGATGAATGTCCATAAAAGTTCTTCATTTCTTTCAAAATGAATGGAATGTTTCTCAAAAAAGAATTATAAAATGAAAAGATCAATGAGACCTTAAATATCCCTTTCATTAGCTTCAATCTAAACACATTGGAATGTCTGGAATGTATCATGAACTTAATCTCACATGTGGTTTAGAGATCCAAAATTATTCATTAAAAGAGAAATTTCAAAATTACTCTTAAAATTTTTGTCCACCATTTTCATGAAGGTATTAAATTTGCTCCTTCTATGCAGTCTACATAAATGTATTACTTTGATAAACATTTTATTTCAGTCTTATAGAATGAAGTAGTCAAGAAAAGAAGCAGAATATATTTCACAGTTCAGTAGCTCCAGCTGCAAGAAAAAAAAGTGTTATGAAATGTTTCAAGATGTTAAAAACATACTATAAGAAGTATGGCACTATTCTTGCATGGAGTTCTTTGTAACAGATTGTTTATTAAGCCAACCTGGAAAGATATAGAAGAACACCAACTGATATTTGTACTTAAAGTATTTTTTTTCTTTCCTTTCTTCTGTGTGTGTGTGTGTGTGTGTGCCTGTGGAGGCACAAGGATGACATCGGTCACATTGGGAATCATCCTGGCTTGGTCTGTCTCCTTACGGATTTATTCTGGGATATATCAGGCTCCACCTTCCAGGGGTATAATTCCAGACAACCATCATTTCCTGGCATTTTTACTTGGATCTAGGGATTATACTCAGATCCTTTTGTTTGCAAGGCTTTTACTCCTGAATCATCTCCCAAGAACGACAATGAGGTTTCTTAGTCATAAACACAGTTTATGAAGAATTAGGTAACAAGAAATCCTTCCATGCTCTGAAGTATGTACAATTTAATTTTGGCATTGCAGATGAGTCTTATTTTAATCTCAGTGGCCCAACAGTGCTTGACAGAGAGAAACTAAAACAAAAGGACGAGACAATCTGAAATGAGGGTAATTATTCATGAACTATTCACAGTAGAGTTTTTGGCAATTAAAAGCTTATCTCGTTTTCAATTTTTTAAAAATTTTCATCATGAATCTGTTTGAACTTTGTATTCTGTAACCTAAAGATATTTCCATGTTGTTGATTACTTTATATGGTTTTCATTCTTCTGTGAATCTCACTTCAATTCTCTTTCTCACCCACCCTCGAGAGTTAGTTCCTCTTATCCTCTAGACAGTTCACATCTACTTTCATTCTTACGAATGATATATAGGAATCAAACAATAGTTTCCTTTTTCTCTGAAGTATTCAGTTGTGTGTATATCTATACATTCTGTCCCATTGATCTATGTGAATTTAGTTATTTTATTAACATAATGTTTGTTCTGAGGTTATGATTTGTTGTATGTCATTAGAAAGATCTTGTTTAATCTATAAGCAACAAGAATATTGTTTTTGCAGACCACTGCTTTGAATATCTTTGGTTTCTTAGCTTCCACACATGAATTTTGAGATTCTTTTCTCATTGATGTGAGGAACACATTAGGATTTTGAGAGCTTCCTTTGAAGCTATATATTGGTTTTTTTGTTTTGTTTTGTTTTGTTTTGTTTTATTCTTTATCTTCTTTTTTACATTTTATTTTTTATTTCTTACACTCACACAAAGTTGGTAAGTACCCCATTCCCCTCCCTTCCTCCACTCCTCCCTGGATCCTCTTGCTCCCTCCCCACCTTTTCCCTTTCCTTTCCTCCCTCCTCCCTTTCTCCCAGTGCCCCCCCCCATTCCTTGAGCATCCTATAGTGTGCATGTCAAGCTTTCTTATGGGTCCTCCTCTCTGATGAGGTGTAAGGACTCAGTGGCATTGCCTAGAGCTCTTTGTGTATGTGTATGTGTGTGTGTGTGTGTTCCACTTTAGTATATGAAGACTATTGTGGCTGTTACTCCCTTGCCTCTAAAGATCATAGTGCCTGTGATCCATGTTAGACTTTGGGGGTTCAATGATATGCTGGTCATTGCGTAGTCCTATTATGATTACTTCGGCCCTAACTTGTATGGAGTATCTTGCATATCATTGCTCCTCCCCATCTTTAGGCTCTTACACTCTTACCACCCTCTCTTCCATAAATTTCCCTGAGCTTTAGGATGGGAAGATATTAGGCTGGCCTGGTTACAGGTGATTGATGTGATTTTCCAAATTATGGTTTGTTGATTTTTTTTTCAGCTTTGTTGCTCCTGCACCGCCCTTGGTTCCATCCTGATGGCTATTGGATATCACCCCCTGGCCAGAGATAAAAGGCTCTTAAAATAGAGTCTTATTATAAGAGTAGATTCTAAGGTAGATGGAATAAGAGTAGGAGACCATTTGCAGGATGGTTACCTTCTATCTGCCAGACTCTATGCCCTCCTTTTCTGGTGAGATCATACCCTATCAGATACAAGTGACTAGTAAGGAAAGTCTTTGAGCCCAACCAGATGACACATGGTGGCCTGTATTCTCTGCCGTAGCATGATCCCCTCTCCTTGTTTCTGGCAAGGCCCTCCTTCCCCTTCCCTCTCTGCTTATAATCTTTGCAATTACTGTATGTATTATAGAGATTTATCTTTGAGTGTGTAACTAAGTGCGTTTGGTTCTAGGATCCATGTATTAAGAAGTATATATGGTGCTTAATTATCTTCTTTTTTTTTGTTTTTTTTTATTATTGGTTTTTATAATGCATCTGTTTGCATGTGTAATTGTAACTTATTACCATGGGAGATCTTTCTTTCTGATGATTTCAATTTCTTCAATATGTTAAATCTTTTATTCTTCATCTTTTTCTTTTCTTTCTTCCAATTGTTGGTTAGGTTAATTGGAGGGTGGTGATTGTTATTGTTTTCATAATTTACTTCTCAGTATATTGTTGGTACACATTAATATTATTAATTCTGTTATATCTTGATAACTGATACATCACTGAATTAAAAACTATAAAATTTATACATCTACTTTTACACAATCATTTAATCTATCAGAATTAAACCTGTGTAAGACTAAACATTTGAATAGATCTGTAACAAGTGATGAAGCTGAATGATTTATTAAAAATATTCCAACAAAGTACATTCCATTCCCAGATGAATTCACTGCTTAATTCCATAATATATTAGAAAAGAAATAACATTCTTATTATGAATCCAAAATTACGTGAACATGAAAATCATATAAAAAGAACATGCAGCATTCATTAGCTAATGTCCTTTATGAATACACATATAAAAATTATCAATAGATTACTTGAAAAAAATTTTAATGACACATCAATACATCGTTCACCATGATCAAGTGGGTTTCATTCCAGATACTAAGGTACAATGTGATATTTGCAAATCGATAAATGTAATATATCAATTAAATAGAATCAAGAACAAAATCACCTGATAATCTTAATGGAGAAAATGTTTTTTATAAATTTCAGTATCACTTTATAATAACAGTTATGAGTTTTAAGTTTTAACTAGAACAAGAATATATAAGAAAAAGGAATAAAATTTATTCAAGTAAAAAAGGAGAAGTCAGTGTCCTTAATTATGCCATATGTATAAATAAGAAACTCTAAGGACACAAACAAAAGACTCTTAGACCTGTTAACACTCTCCACAAAGTACTTAAAATGTACTTATTTTACTAATAAAACAAACTTTCATTCGCTGTTTAAATTTTGTATTGCATTTGCTTTTCAATCAAGAGCCATTCATAATACTTTAAGTTAACCTTCAATAATTACTAAATTGCTAGTTTTGCTGTAATACTGAGACAGTTGCTTCCAGAGTAACAAATAATTAAGTCATTTAATAACATTTATTAAACTTAGTAATTGCCCCTTTGCATAATCCCATTTGTTTCCATAGTCTACATACTTTCCTATTGGCAATATGCTTTTCAAACTACTGTGGTTGGTTGTTGATGACTTTATTTTAATTGCTTTAAATTAGCACTTCAGAAATATTTCACTTGCATTTAAAACTCAAGGGAAAGTAAACTTCTTTAATATTGTCAAATTTTCATTATTTTGGCTTGTCATCAGAAAAAACTCATCATTACCACTAAGCATATTTGTGCATTTTAATTGCTATTTCTGTCAAAACTTTCAACCAAGTATAGAGACAAAAAAAAGCAATTAAAAATATCAGTGGAGGTCCTCAGAGCAGAGCAGACAGCTGATGTCAGCCACAAATATTCAACCACACTCAACTAATAACAAAACCTATGTATGGCTCAGTAATTATGTGAGAGGAAGGAATCTTAGCAATTTCTTTCATAAATTAAAATAACAGACCGAGAAAATCCAATCAGATTCTAGTCCATCAATAAGTGAACTTCAAACAAATATATACATACATGTGCATATGTGTTATACAAACATAATAACTCTAACATCTCTTTAATAATTTAATGTGGTTAATTTATTTAAAATAAAATTTTACTAATTAGTAATAAGAGAAGATGCAATGTCAACTTATGAAAAGAGGCATAGTCTGGGTTGGAGAGATGGCTCAGAGGTTAAGGCTCTTTCTCCCAAGCTTAGAAGGTCCTGAATTCAGATAGTAAGCCCCACCTAAACACGCCAGGCAGAAAAAGTCATGGCAGCCTGTACGTCTGGTCTTGGTGGACAGATCCTCAGAAATCCCAATCCAAAATAAAAAGGAAGTAAAAGCAATCCAGGTTGAAGTCATCCTTGGTCCTCCACAAGGACACACAGTGTGTTCCTCTCCCACCCAGACACACGCGCACACGCACATACACACACACACACACACACACACGGAAGATTAGTCTGTAGGGGCAGCACATGCACTCTGAAGATCTTTCTCCAAAATAACAATACTTCACAATTTTTCACTCATATCTAATTGCCATTTACTTGTGGAACCATACTACCATTCATGAAAGCTTTGCCATTGCATTTCTAATTTCATATATTCCCTTTAAGTATCTCCCATTATAAGCACCTGTTCATTCTCAGGAAGACTCCTTGGAAGACTCCAAGGATGGGAAGTTTTTAAATCCCTAACTCGTGGAAATAAGCATGACTCCAAAACATGTCATTATCTCTCAGATAATATGATATTGGGCCTACCTTCCCTCTGATGCAAAGGTTAGAATTAGACAATTGAAAATTCAGCCTGTTTCTTCAGTGAAACTCCCAGTGTTACTCCGTCCACATTCTAGCAGGTGCTCAGTAACATGGAACAAAGGCAAAGAGATCAACTCAAGCAAAAGGCTAAAGCTCAACAGTTACACATGCAAAAATACACAAAAGTAAGAGGGAGACTGGTTGGGGAAAAAGAAGTTCTGCAGTGGGATAATAAAAAAAAAAAAAAAAAGGAGTACTGGATTTAACAACAGTGGGCGACAATCACATTGACTTCTTGAATTCATGTTTGAAACTGTCGATGAATAAAAAACATAATTGAAATAAAATTATATATGTATTTTCTTAATATGAAGTGTTTCATTTATTTCTCTATTTACTAAAATAAAAATGAATTGTTCCAGTTTGTCTTTCAGCTGACTGTTGTAAAAGAAGCTTAAAATTCCACAGCATTGGCATAAAGCTGAGCATAATTATCAGACTCTACTGAATTAAAACACAAAATGAAAAGAAGCATAAACAAATTCCATAAAACTTCCTTTACTAAAAATATGATACTTAATAAAGAATCAAACTACTGCTTATTTCACCTTTTACTCATTTTAAATCATATTACTTATTTATGTATTTTGCTCATATTACTCAATTACATATTTTACTCATATTATTCAGTGAATATACTTTCATAAAAAAACACATTCCATTGACAGTTACTTGGAAAATAAAGGAATTTAGAGTAAATCATGGCATATCATTCAGTTATACACCTTAAATAGTCTTTGTTAACTTAGTTTAATATTTGAATATTTTGCAAGATAACGGATTGTTTAAATACTTATCTCTCTGTATTTTGTAACAAAGAAGTGAAAGTTAATTCCTCTTTTTTCACAGTTGTAAAAAGAATACTTTTTATAATAGTATTTTACAATGTTTGCTTTCTCCCCATACTGAATAGATTAAATGGTACCTTCTAATCATTTATCATAAGTTTCATGAGATTTGAACCAAGAAAGATGGCTCATGTTTTTAATACAAACTGTTGAGGTAGTTAGAAAGGAGATTGCTACATGTTTTATATGGACCTGTTCTAGAGAATGAGTTTCAGTATATCCTGGACTAAACAGTTCTGTCTTTCAAAGAAATCCACAATAAACATATGCTGCTGTATAAAATTTTAAAACTAAAACATAATGATCACAGATACCAATTCTAATATCTCAAGGCAAAAATAAAGAATACAGTGAATTTAATTGGTTAAAGCACTGATAATAGAAATCTTTCTGAACTTTAATTTTCTTTGGAATATTGTAGAAAATATATAATTCTTTGAAACTCTAATTTCTGTTGTTTCTTTGTTATTGTGAATAATTTGTTTTATTCAGATAATTCTTTATCAATACACTTTTTCAGATGAAAGTTTACTTATGATTTATAGAAAACATTCAGGAGATTATTGGCAACAAGGTAAGGAAACATGGAATATGTAAAAAGTATGCAAGTACATTATAAAATTATAAAAATGTCTAGACCTTGATGTCCTTCTTATCAATGATCCATTGTAATGTGAGATGTTCCCTCTCTTTCAATATTTAGGCAACAATTAAATAATCATTTTCCTTAGTGTTATAATCCTGAATAGGGTCATTGACTTTAACTGTAATGTAACATCAACTTTAATGCAGTATTTCTGGCATGAGTGGTCTATAGGCAAGTGATAGTCTGGGAATATCACTGACATCCATTATTTTCAAATGCACATGCATCCAAAAATGTCCTTAATTTCAAACAATTGCAGAAAAAATCAAACCACGAATGTACCTACAGAGACAGTGATTTTAATATGTCTCAAATGTAAGTAGCTACTCTTCTCATGTTTTTATTTATTTTTGTACATTTCCTAATTTTCTTTAAGCTAAACAGTTTTCAGTTTTTCTTACAATATTTTAAAACTATTTCAGATAGGACATGCTGTTCTTCTGAGGCAAGGTTAACTCACATTCAAAGGTTTCATTTTAATTGGATGTAGCTAGCTTATGATCTTGTTTTGCTGAAATTTAACATCCCAGAGGGCCCTCTTTCTTTCCACAAGCATCATGCTGCTTCAAGCTATTCTTTAATTCTCTTTGCTACACAACGCAAACATTAAAGAATTTCAGATAAATCTTTTGAGGTACACCAAAACTGAAGCAAATTATTTGATGTTAATAATTTTTTCTTCACATAAAAATTTGAAAGTATCAGTAGCGAAAGAATCCTCCAGAACTTTAAATCAGTTATGTTTCTTCAGGGCACAGTATGCTTTCTTTCGAAAGAACTTTACTTTAATGAGCCTTTCTGGGTTTCAGTATATTTGTCTGTCTTGAAATTCTAATATTTAATTTTCTTATAGAAAATACTCTCTTCTAATCTTTACCAGGAAATCACAAATACATAGGTGCAGAGAATAATTTGTACATAATGTGAAATGAAAGATAATAAACACAACTTTCACATGCAAAACCATAACAAAGTTATTAGAATTGTAGATATACATTTGTATATCTTAATCTTAATACCTGCTGATTTGTTAGGATTCCATGAACTGTTTAATTAATTCTGCTTTTCAGAGATTAGTTTCTAAAGTTTGGGTTAGGATCTCTGATTTTCTTGCTTCACCACACCAGGGTCAAATTTGACAAAATGTTCTTATAATGTAAGATTAAATGCAAAATGAAAAAAAAACAGTATTTATGAAACAATCAGTCATTTAATTTTTATTACTAATTCCATTTGGGAATACAAATCATACATTATAAAGGATTTTATTATATATAATAATAAGTTCATGAAATTAAATAGATTTGCAATATTGAATTAAATAGGAAAATATAACTAGATACATATACTATTCTGGATGATAGGTTTGAGTTTTCATGTAGATTGACTAAGTGGCATTTGAATATACGTTTGTGTGAAGACAGCAGACAACACATTTTAGGGTAGGGCATTTTGAAAATCATTATAGAGTTCTTTACTAAAAAATAATATGGTCAGTAACACATGAAAAAAAATGAAAAGGCAAGTGTTTTGAAGGCAAAAAGACACTGCATATTAAGGTCATTAATGTCATACGAGACACAGTTGCACAATTACCATGGTAACAATATGATTCACAAATGTTTAAACAAAAGTGAGAAAAGAAAATTGTAGTTTAAAAAACATGTTCATTCTAAAGGTCACATGTTTGGAGAGAATGAGAAAAGGTTGTAATACACTTTGAAAATAGTTCTAAAAGGTTTAGTGATTTGCAGCTGGTGTTAGCAATAGGAATGTAAAATGCAGACCTCAGGAACAGCTAATAAAACAGAGAAAGATCATGTAATATTTATATAAGGGTTATGCTATGTCAAATATTGTGACAAGGATTTTATTCACTGTCTATTTAAAATTTATGACATTCCTGTAAAAATGTTTTCTATTCTTATTTCATAGTTAAGAATCACTTGACAGCAACCTATTTTTGAAAGTGTAAAAGGAAATGGGCCTGAAGTTGGAACCCATTATCTTTACAAAAAGTACAAAATGTTGGCTCAACTTTTAGAAGTAGACTTTAAAGACAAGGTTATAATTGGATAAAATTATTTAGTTAAAGTGATCTTTGTCTCAGAAATGAAGACCTAATAAGGATGTGAACACTACTAAACTTCATTAATGTGAGCTCTGGGACCTTAATTTTAGACTCCTTCCTCAGAGGCACTGTTTTGTTTTACTAAAGCACATCTCCAATAATGACAGTTTGTTTTTTGACAATAAAGAACTTTTCACAAGAATACACTGAGCTGTAAAACATAGAAACCAGTGGATTCTATATTATACATCTGTAGGTACTCAAAGAATGTCTAAATAAAAATAAATGGCAAATATGTATCTATAAATATAAATATAAGTGTAGAAGTGAAGTATTTTTATTCTAAAAATGAAGAGATAATTACATTTATAAGGAGAATACAGAGGTCTGGCTCTGTCTCATCCCACGGTTTATGAACTACTTACTCTGAATATTAAAGAATAATGAAATGATCCATTCTGCCACAGGTGGCCTTTTTAAATTATATACTTTAAAGTATTTTACATATTCAGGCCTATGGCACACAATCTCAGCACCCCACACACCTGTAATCCAAGTACTCCAGAGATGTATAAAAATCACAGATTGATGCAAGTCTGGATAGCACAGGGAGAGTATGTCTCAAAAATTATTTTATTCATCTGCAAAAGAACTAAACTAACTAAGATAATTTCAAAAAAAAACCTAAAAATTTCCTTGTTTGTGAAGTGCAATGAGGTAAACTTCTAAAATATGCTGCGTTTAAAAACGGAATTTCTCTGGATTCTCTGGGGATGAACAACCTTTTGATATTGCTAATTTTACAAAGCAGTTTTGAAATACAACAAAATGCATAAAGGCTAGAATCTCTGATCTTAGAAAATTACTAACTGATTCCGGAGGAAGTCTGTGTCAAGGTTACTAGGAAGGAAAGACTTATCAGGATGTTGTATTAGAAAGCAAGATTCTAGACACTTATATTCAATTTGAAAATCTTTACCAAAAAATTCTTAAGAACAGAAAGAATTCTCAAGAATATTCAAAAATGGACTGCAGAGTTGGTGCAGGGTTTAAGACTGCCTCACAAGCAGAAGGACCTGAATGGGGATCTCAGGTCCCATATAAAAAACACCAGGCAGAAATCCTGTGTGTGACTACTTCAGGTCCTGGTGGGCAGAGCCTGAAAAATACCAGAGAGAAGTAAAAAGGAGGTAGAAACAATCCAGGATGATTCCTAAAGTCATTCTTGGTCTTCCACGGGGACAAATAATGCCCTCTGATATATACATATGATAGATAGATAGATAGATAGATAGATAGATAGATAGATAGATAGATAGATAGATAGATGATAGATAGATAGATGATAGATAGATAGATGATAGATAGATAGGTAGATAAATAGATAGGTAGATAGGTAGATAGATAGGTAGATAGGTAGATAGATAGATAGATAGATAGATAGATGATAGATAGATAGATAGATAGATAGATAGATAGATAGATAGATAGATAGATAGATGGATGAATAAATAAATTTTAAAAATAATTTGCAAAAATGTTGCTAAATTTAAAGAGATATCTGTTTGGGGTTTGTCCTTTTTATTGAGAATTTTCATTTTGTAATTTACAAGCAAAATGTATTTATATCTTTGTCCCACCTCTCTCTACCTCTCCTCTCCCACCTCCCCATCCGTTTAAACCTCGGCCACCCTCACCTCCCTTCATCAGTCTTGCTATGTTTCACTCACCCTCTCATCCCTTTGCTTATGTGCATCGCAAGACTCCCTTTGGGGTGCCAGCTTTTGTAAGGGAATTAGATTTCTGTTGTACTGTATGTAGCTCTTGAGAGGACAAAGTTTTAAATGGGGACTTAAGTTCCCCTTCCCTTGTGTTTGTCAGGTAACTGCCTCTGAGACATTATCTGAGAGCAGCTATTTCTTGTAAGATCCTCATTAGTCCTTGTGGGAATGTTGATGTGTCAGTTATACTGTAGATCTGGTAATAGAAGTTATTATCATTGCAGTGACTTTCTGGGTACAACATCCCTGTTTGGCTGGAGTATGTTGGTTAGAATTTCTTCACCTCACCTTTAGACTCTTACTGTTTTATATTCCTGTCTTCTATAAAGTTCCCTGAGCCTTGGTGTGGGGTAAGATTTTGATGGACTGATTAGGGCTGAGCGTTCCAGGTTCAGCCATATTCTGCACTCTGGCCAGATGTGGTATTCAGCCTCATTAGTTTTCTATTACCATAGGGTGCCTCTTGGTTGAGCTCTGAGAGCTTTTCTTGTCTTATGGTTAAAAGGGACACAAATCAATATCTGCAAAAGTTACATTTTTGTTTCTCATGATGTCAAACAATATGTCAAGGTGAATATTACCCTTAATCTAATAGTACAGGCAAATAATGGAAGAGAGGTAAAGGTACTTTCTGAATTTTGTAACAGTAACATATAGCATACTCTTTGAGCTTCAGTAGACAACCAATTAATTTTATGTTTGAATTTTTAAAATCAATAGTATCTTTCCATTCATATGAGATTTTTATATACACACTGAAATAGCAATCAAGGCATATTTGAAGATGTGATTTTGTGGACAAACATTAAAGCATATTTCTGCAAGTTATTAGACTAATAATGAAAACTTATTTTCTGTTTAGTGTATATTATTACATGATTACAGTGTTTTCCTGAAAATATCAAAACAGATGAATTCGTGAAATATCATGCATTTTTTCAATAATGTACTGTTTTGATAAAAAGTATCATAACTAAACATTTCAAAAAATTACATATTTTATATGGACTACTTAGAAATTGTTATTAAAATGATCATATTTTCTGAGAAATCATTGGAAACCCTGTAAATGTCTACATGATTGCCAGTTATAAATATCTCTTTCAAACTGCTTAGTCAACCAAAATTTGTAAATGCATCAAGATTTTCTTTCTTCTTTACCATTGTTGTGGGGACACAGAAGGCAGAAATGAAATATTTCTAAGAAGAAAAATCCTTTCAAATTCATAATGATAAACTTTAATGTTGTTCATTGTATTTATCAATGCAAATTTCCTCAATTTTGAAATATAAAGAATTCTATCTTAAACACACTCATGATGCCCTACAGTGTTAAGCAAATGAGCATCTGTGTTTGTATGTACAGGTGCTTCTGACATTCCTACTATTTGAGTTAAAGCAAAATTCAATTTGTTGAAATGAAAGTACAGTACAAAGTAACAGCAGGGCATGAAATCTTTTGTGTCCATGTGATATAGCTCAATCCTCTAAGAAAATAAAGGTAGACACAATTGACCCCACAAAGTCTAGCATTTGCTAAAGGCACCAAGATCCTAGGAGGCAAGGGATTGACAGCCACAGTAGTGTTCCTATGCTTAAGGGGAACAGAGGAAAGCGTTCAGGGAAATGCCACTGGGTCCTTGTACGTCATCAGAGATGAGGGCCCAGAGGAGAAACTGGCATGCACATTAAATGACTCTCCGGGGATTGGGGGGAGGAGGCACTGGGGGATAGGGAAGGAGGGGTGAGGGGAGGGGGAGCAGGGGGGTTGGGGGAGAGGAGGGGAGAGGGAGGGAACTGGTGTACCTACTAAGTTTGTATGAGCGGAAATAATAATAAAAATGTTTAAAATAATAATAATAAAAAATAAAGATAGACCCCATAAATTTCCCAACACAGTGAATTCATCTTCAATCAGAGAAAATTGTGATCATTTCTTAACAGCAGAATTTGTATACAGTATATGGAATTAGATGTGACCATATTTAGCATTGAAATATAAAAACATCAAAGAAAGTATTAAAGATAAATATCCAGTCTATATGTATTAATCCCTAAGGTGCAGTTCAAAGTACAAAACTTGGTGCATTCTCCTATCGAAGGGGAGAAGGATTCAGGCAATAAGACCCTTAAAGGGAAGGGATTAAACAGACTATTATAAAAGAGTTCTCATATTAGCAGGCAGCTCAAGAAGGAGACCCAAGCTATGCCACTGAGTCCCTCGCTAGTGTAGATGACTCAGAGGGAAATTCAGTGCCCATATAATGAGCAGGCAGGAAATAGGAAGATAGGAGGAGGGAAAGAAGAGGGATGGGGGAAAGAGGGATAATAACGGGGGAGGGATGGGGAGGAGAAAAAAAAAGATACCTTTTGAGCTTGTATAACTAGGTAAAAAATAATATGAAAAATTAATTAATCAAAAATCTTGGTGCATTCTAAAGACTGTGATGTTCTTGAACTCAAAAGCACCTATCATTAATTTACAGAGCTAGTACCTGGAGACTCCATTACTGATTTAATTTTAAATTCTAGATAGTTGTGTATTGAGACAAATTAGTCTGTAATTGTATTTCTAGGGAAGGTTATCATATAGCCTGTTTCTATATCCAGTGTACATAACCATTTCAATGATTTCTCCCCTCCTCATGTTCAGGTCTTTTTAACCAGTAGCTCCATTATGAACCTGAAAGCCTAGTAACTATTTATACAAACACATACACACACACGTACACACACACACAGAAAGAGAAAGAGAGAGAGAGAGAGAGAGAGAACACACACATGCATGTTGTTTTCAAGTTCTGTCACCATTTTATTTCAGAAAGACTCTGGCTTTTCTTGGTCACATAGGATAGGATGACTGGATGGAAAACCTGAGGTTTGCTGATGGCCTCTACCTCAGTACTATGATTTTAAGTGCAGAGCACCACGCCTATCTTTTTTCATATGGTATTTTGGTGTTGAACTCAAGCATTCACCAAGCTAGCATTGTAATCACTTTGCAGTTCAACTACCCCCAAAGAGTGATGATCACCTTTTAATCAATAAGGTTAAATCCTATTCAAAAGTCTACACCTATAAAGAGCATTTTAAATTCAAGTATGAGGGGTGAGAGATCAACTAAAATGAACTTTGTAAACATATTATGGAAGCTTATTATTTTAATTAGTAATTAATAAAATGAATTCTGGAGGTCAAATTTTTATTGTAAGAGTTTAACCTCTATTTGTAAGAGAACAGAAAGCAAAGAAACACAATTTTTGTTCCCAAAGCTCTCATATATTGCATGTTTCACTGGTGATATATAGACTATAGTTTTTACTTTTTGTATATGTTCATTCTTCAGTGGCTTATTAATTTATATGACACACATCTATACACACATAAACACACACACACAGATTATCTTTACTTATACAGTCTAGTGTTGTCAGTCTGCAAACTTTCATAAAACTTCTTAAATGGAAAACAATTCTAAAATTTTATGATCAAGTATTTCTATGTGTTTTCTTGATTTTTCATACATGAATCTAATGAATTTATGATTCTTATGCATCTACTCTTTCCCATTATAAACAATTAAATAGTTATACACTAAGAATTAGTGGGTTATAATATTCTGTACAATCTTATAAACAAAATTGAATCTTAATACAAACCTCACTTAATGCTTTTATGGAAATGCAACTCTTTGGGAAAAATTTTTTAATATGATATAATTTAGAGATGTCAATATATTTTATTTCTATTACAACTGTACAGTTATTAAGAAGAAAGTAAGCTTGATATTTAATTCATGTATACATTTGAGTTTAGTACAGCATTACACTCTGTAAAGTTTAGAATTTCTTTGTAAATCATGCAGGTTATATTCTCACAAGTATTATTGAAAAGTCCAATACATTTTTCATAGCTAATATTTATAATTTAAGTTAGTATTGTCTCATAAATACATTACAAAATTAAAAGCTACTGTTGCAAACATACTTATATATAAATACAGGTACATGCATATGTTCACTAAAAATAAGATGGAAACTATTAAAATTATAGTTTTAGTTGTTTTTCTAACATTGTTTGATTGTCCTCAGTATAGTAAGCTATGTGGATTCTTATAAATGAACTGATGTAAGTCAAGTCTGACACTATCCAGAAAGCTGTGATCTCTGTAAGTGACTGTCATATATCCTTTTTTTTACTAGATAGCTATTTCATTTCATGGACAAGATGAGAAATATTTCTTTCAGGTTCCAACAAACTTCAAATAAGAAGATAAATTAAGGTCAGTCTCCTAGATTAGTAACTTTTGTTACTTGATTGCCAAATTGTTTTATTATTATTTTTTAATTTATTTCCACTCATACAAACTTAACACATATACCGGTCCCCTCCTCCCTCCAACTCCCCATGGCCCTGTGCTCCCCACCCCGCCTTCCCTCCCCACTCCTAATGCCTGCCCGTCCCATCCCCAGAGCCTCCTTTAATGAGCATGCCAAACTCTCCTCTTGGTCCTCCTCTCTGATGAGGTGCAAGGACCCAGGGGCATTTCCCAGAACTGTTTCCTGTGTTCCCTTTAAGCATAGAAACACTACTGTGGCTGTCAATCCCTTGCCTCCAAGGATCCTACTGCCTTTAGCAAACGCTAGACTTTGTGGGGTCAATAGTGTGTAGGACTTTGTGCAGGGCATGCAAAGTCCAATTTTAATTGCTTCAGCCCTAGCTTGTGTGGAGATTTTTGCATATAGTCACTCCTCCCATCCTTGTGCTCTTACAATCTTACCACTCCCTCTTCTGCAAATTTCCCTGAGCTTCAGGATGGGGAGAGATTAGGCTGGCCTAGTTCCAAGTGTTTTAAAGAACTTTCTATAATGAAGACATTTCCAAGCCTTTAGCTGCTACATACCATGCATACTCAGTGTTCCTCACAGACATTGCATATACTTCTAAGAGGATTATAAGGATTGCAAGCAAAAAGAGTGAAAAATCATAATAGAAAACCCATGATGGCATGCATTTTCATGTATTTTTTGTTAGTAGGGCCCTAGAGACCTCAAAACAGTAAGACTTTTATTTCTCCTTGGTTTTCCTCCAGAACCAAATGATAAGACCCAATTCCTAAAGACATCACATACTTTATAGCTCCAAGATAAAGGAAAATCAAGGTGAGAGTAATCTGAAAATTTTCTTCCTGCTATCTATCATTCACAGTTAAAATGGAGATTGGCTACTGAAAGTAAAGAACTATCAACAATCTTACTCAATTTTAAACTTTGAAACTATAATACCAACTTGTAGATGGGACGTACTCCCTAGTGCAATGATGGCATGACTTTTATAGGGATGACAAATTGCTTCCTAACTGAATTATTTCAGGACCATATCCACTCAGTGAAAATTCACACTTGGCATTGTAAAGATGATCACAATCCATGGCTCAGCATGTCAAATGGACTTGAGGGTAAACCAGTACTGTAATATTACTAAAGGACCAAGATGTGAAAAAGCTCTCTAAATGTCTATGTTTTAATCTGTGGAATGGTGTTGTATTAGGGATTCACAGAGTCATCACAGTATAAAGAAGATAATGAGAGGTGATTTGATTTCGGAAAAATCATTATATGAATGTAAAGGATTGTAAAAGAACAAATAAATTATTTTTATACAAATGAATAAATACTGAAAATACTTGGTGATCATTAACTGAGGGAGCTGAAGACAGTGCAAAACAGAATTATTTACGGGTATTAATGTGTGAGGAAGAAATTTTATTTGTGTTTTGACAAACCAGAAAAAGTCAATAGTACTCTGATAACAAAATATTAGGGAAATTTCTTAAAAATATATTCAAATATAATAGCAATTAAAATATTCTTGTATGAAAGAGAAATACTAGTTTCAAAGAATTAGATAAACTTCAGAAGAGTTATAATCACACAATTATGACAATGATATTCTAACGATTATCTTCATTATTAAAAATCAAATTATAAAACTGTAAAAATAATTTCATTTTCTTTCACACTAATTTGAATCTATCCTGTATTGCTAAGCTAATCATCTAAATTAATGTAAATACTAATTGACTTGTTTTATAGGAAATAATAACTGAAAGATCTACTGTCACATTTTTAAGACTGAATTTGCATATATGTGTTCGTATGTTTGTTAAATATTTATACAAATGTTTTTCATGTATGTGCATACACACATTTACATGTATTTTTATGTGTGTATATTTTATTGCCCTTATTATGTAATGTATATGAAGAAAGACAGCATGCCTGCATCAATATAATGATTTTTCTATATACTTTCTTCTCAATAATAGCAATTTAGGTTCAGCCTGCCCATCTGTCTGCCCAACCAGATCGGGACTCACTCAGAGGTCCTCCATCCCAGGTAGGTTACCGAGCCCCCCCCTTGTCTCAGCTCCTCCTACCAGCCAGCTGGGGCAATTCCCAGGCTGCCTCTGGTTTGCCCCAGTCCCTCTGTTCCTCCCGCCCACCTGCCTGCCCGACTGGGACAGGACTTGCTCTGGGTCCTTGATCCCTGGAGCCAGGGTTGGCCAGTAAGCCAAGTCCCAGGTCCCAGGTGAAGAGTTCTGCCATCACCATCAGCCCCTCTGTCCCTCCGACCCACCAGGTACCCTCACTCAAGGTACACAGAGGACATACTGCTCCTCAGAACTCAACAGAATGCAAGGAAAACCCAAGCAAAACTCTAAGGGACAAAGGCCATACATCTGAAGTCCTCTAAAATCATCATATCATATGGGAGAGATTCTTCACACCCGACACAAAGATAAGTAAACCTCTTTTTTTTTTTTTTTACCATACTGCTCCTTTTTGGTATTAATCACTATAGATTAAATTTTCCATATGGCCACTGCAAAAATATATAGAACTCTAGGGATTATACCACTCACCCTCACATATCACCAAGATACTAAATCGTAAAAGTGCACTACTGTACTAATAATCACCCCTGGTCTACTTAAACTGACCTAACTGATGTACTAACAACCTAATAGCCTCATCTAGGAAATAATACTAACAACAGACAAACGAACCCAACTATAAGGCAAACACTAGTAATAACTGCCCGAAGAAGTAGCAATACCAACTAAATCAGTTCAGTGAAAAACACACAGAAACTGAAAGGTCTTAAGAGACAAAATGACAATGCCCAAGTCAAAGTGCAGATCCATGAGAAACAAAACCCAGGAAGACAAATCTCCCACTGAGAGAATTAACCCCATAATGATGGACTCCAACCAGAACAAATTCACAGATAATAGCCAAGAAAGCCAGACCCAAGATAATGACTGTCAAAGTATGGATCATTACTATGATTAATACTATGAAAGAGGAAATCCGGGAGGAGTTAAGTAACTGCATCAACCACTTTGAACAGGAACACAACAGACACTTGGAGAGTTGAGAAAAACAGTTCAAGAAACAAAAATAGACATAGACCACTTAAAACAGTCTCAGGCAGAGTTTAAAATCAAACGAAAAGACAAGTTATCTTCAACCCAAAACTCAACAGAGTCTTATCAGCAGAACTAACAAAGCAGAAAATAGAATTTAAGATCTTGAAGACAAAGTGGGGGAATTAACCAACTCAATGGAAGAGGTTCTTAAAGCCAAAAGGATACTTGAGAGGAATATTCAAGAGATATGGGACACCCTGAAGAAGCCTAACATGCATATTCATAGAATACCAGAGCAAGAATCCCAGAATACCACACCTGAGGAAATTTTTCAAATTATCATAAATGAAAACTTCCCTCAACTAAAGAATGAGAGGCCTATTCTAATACAAGAGGCATTCCGCACCCCAAACAGATATGACCAAAATAGAAAATCTCCACGGCAAATAATAGTCAAAATACTCCACATTCAAAACAAAGAAAAGGTGCTGAACGCATCAAGTCACTTTTAAAGGTAAAACTATTAAAATAACAAATGACTTCTCAATGAAAACAGTAAAAGCAAGAAGAGCTTGGAGAGATGTATTTCAAGTATTAAATGAGCAAAAAGGTCAAGCCAGAATAATATCTGGCAAAACTATCTGTCATGATCTAGGGAGAAAGAAAAGTTTTCCAGCACAAAGACAACTTGAAGGCTTACATGACTACCAAACCAGGACTTCAAAAAAATGCTAGAAATGATATTCAAGCTTGAAGAAAAAAACAAGCATATCCAGGAGGACAGAAGGGAAGTATAATACCACCAAAACCTAAATGGCAAACAATCACTTACAAAAGCTACTAAAAATAGAATATGTCAAGAATTAAAAATAATTTCTCCATTATAACATTAAATGTCAATGGTATTAACTCACCAATCAACAGACACAGATTACAAACTTGGATTAAAAACCACAAACCATCAATCTGCTGCCTTCAGGAAACTCATCTCACCACAAAACATAGCACATCCTAAGAATAAAAGGCTGGTCAAAAATTCTGCAAGCTCCATCCTGATGGGTATTGGATATCACCCCAAGGGCATGGCAGGAGCACCAAAATTGAAAAAAAAATCAACAAACCATAATTCAGAACATCAAAGACTCTGTATCAACCACCTGGAATCAGGCCTGCCCAATCTCCCCCCATCCTGAAGCTCAGGGAAATTTGCAGAAGAGGGGGTGGTAAGATTGTAAGAGCACAAGGATGGGAGGAGGCATGATATGCAAGATACTCCACATGAGTTAGGACCTAAGCAATTATAATAGGACTCTGCATGATCTGTGCAACAACCAACATATCATTGACCCCTCAAAATATAGCATGGACTCAAGGCACTAGGAACCTTAGAAGCAAGGGATTAACAGTCAAAATAGTGTTCCTATACTTAATATGCATATGGGAACTCAAGAAAGAATTCTTAGAAATGTCACTGAGTCCTTATACCTCATCAGAGAGGAGGACCCAGAGGAAAGTTTGATATACACAATAAAGGATGTTTCAGAGATGGGGGGGAGGGAGCACTGGGAGAAAGGGAGGGAGGGGGGAAAGGAAGGGGAAAAGGGGGAAAGAAGAAGGGAGGTCCAGGGAAGGGTGGAGGGAGGGAGAGGACAGGGGTACCTATTACGTTTGTATGAGCAGAAAAAAAAATTTCTGCAACCTAATGGAACCAGGAAACAAGCAGGGGTAGCCATTATGCTTTCGGACAAAGTGGACTTCAAACCAAAAGAAATCATAAGAGACACAGATGGATACTACATTTCAGTCACAGGTACAATTTCACCAGGAAGACTTCACAATACTGAACATATATGCACCTAATACGGGCCCCTCCACATTCATTAAGCATACCCTACAACATTTAGAGCGAAAAATCAACCCCAAAACAATAATTCTTGGGGATTTCAACACTGCCCTCTCAACATGGGATAGATCAACAGGCCAAAAGCTTAACAGAGGCACTTTGGAACTCAATCAAACCCTTAAAGAAATGCACCTTACAGATCTCTATCAAACTTTTCATCCACGCACCAAAGAATACACATTTTTCTCAGGAGCATACGGAACTTTCTCTAAAATAGATCACATATTGGGCCACAAATGAATCTCCACATATATAGGAATGTTGAAATTCTAACCTGTATCTTATCAGACTACCACAGCCTGAAGCTTGACATCCACAACACAACAAACAAGAGAAAATACACTAACTCCTGGAAACTTCACACTATGATGCTGAATGAGAATTGGGTTCAGGAGAAGAAATTAAAAAGGAAATTCAAGATTTCCTGAAAGTGAACGATAATGAAAATACAACTTCTCAAAATCTTTGGGACACAATGAAAGCTGTTCTAAGAGGTAAGTTCATAGTTCTTAATGCCTACATCAAAAAAATGGGAACATCAGAAATAAATAACTTAACAATACACCTTAAGGCTTTAGAGATACTAGAGCAATCAGATCCCAAAAGCAGTAGAAGAGAGAAGATTAGCAAAATAAGGGGAGAAATATCTGAAATCGAGATTAGGAAAATGATAGAGAAAATCAACCAGTCAAAAAGCTGGTTCTTTGAAAAATCAATAAGATCGATACACCCCTAGCTAAATTAACCAAAAGCAAGAGAGAAAAAACACAAATTAACAAAATTAGAAATGAAAATGGAGTTATCACTATGGATACCCAAGAAATTCAGAGTATTACAACGTCATATTTCAAAAACATATACTCTGTAAAATTTGAGAAAACAAAAGAAATGGATGAATTCCTAAGTAAGCGCAATTTACTGAAATTGAATCAGGAAATTGTGAATTACCTAAATAGTTCTATAACATATGAGGAAATTGATGAAGTAATCGTGAATCTTCCCACCAAGAAATGTCCTGGACCAGATGGATTCAGCTCAGAGTTCTACCAGACATTTAAGGAGCTAATAACACCAGTACTCCCTAAACTCTTCCATCAAATAGCAAAGGAAGGAACACTACCAGATTCTTTCTATGAAGCTAATAACGTTTTAATCCCAAAAACTAATAAAGATACACTTAAAAAAGAAAACTATAGGCTAATCTCATGGATGAACACAGATGCAAAGATTCTCAACAAAGGCTTAGCAAATTCGATTCAAAACATATCAAAAAGATCATTCATGGGGATCAAGTAGGCTTTATCCCAGGCACACAAGGTTGGTTCAACATATGCCAATCAATAAACGTAAGCCACCATATAAACCAGTCTAAAAACCAAGACCACCTGATATTCTCGAGAGATACAGAAAAAACTTTTGACAAGATATGATCAAAACCCTAGAGACAGTTGGAATGAAAGGAACCTTTGTCAATATAACAAAAGCTGTCTACATGCCCACATCAAGGATTATACTCAATGGGGAAAAACTCTAAACATTCCCGCTATGATCAGGAACTACACAAGACTGTCCACTTTCACCACTTCTCTTCAATATTGTACTTGAAGTCTTAGGTGAAGCCATAAGACAAGAAAGGGAGATAAAAGGGATTCAAATCGGCAAAGAAGAAGTCAAGTTATCGCTATTTGCTGATGACATGATTTTATACCTGAGTGATCTCCAAAACTCCACCAGGAAACTCCTGGAACTAATTGAGAAGTTCAGCAGGGTAGCAGGATACAAAGTAAACATACAAAAATCAGTGGTCTTCCTATATGCACAGAATGAAAGAAGTGAAAAAGCCCTGAGAGAAACAATCCCATTTACTATAGCTCCTAAAGAAATGAAATACCTTGGTATAAACCTAAGCAAGGAAGTAAGTGACCTTTACAATGAAAACTTTAAAACCCTAAAGAAAGAAATTACAGAAGATACCAGAAGGTGGAAAGACCTCCCATGTTCTTGGATTGGCAGAATCAATATCATAAAAATGACCATCCTACCAAAGGCAATATACAGATTCAATGCTATACCAATTAAAATCCCAAAGCAATTCTTTAAAGAAGTTGACCAAACAATCTCAAAATTCATATGGTGGTGCAAAAGACCCAGGATAGCAAAAACAATCCTGAATAACAAGAACACTGCTGGAGGTATCACCATACCAACCTTAGTCTATACTAGAAATCCATAGTTGTAAAAACAGCCTAGTACTGGCTCCACAATAGACACACAGATCAATGGATAAGGGTTGAAGACCAGATATAAGCCTACACAACTACAGCCATTTAATCTTTGATAAAGGGGCCAAGAAAATCCAATGGAAAAAGAACAGGATCTTCAACAAATGGTGCTGGCAAAACTGGATCCACATGCAGAAGATTAAAACTGGATGCATACTTGTCACATGTAGAAGACTTAATTCCAAAGGGATCAAGGACCACCTCAATATAAGGCCACAGACTATAAAAACCATAGTTGAAAGGGTAGGGAACACCCTGGAGCTAATTGGAGTAGGCCATATTGGAAATCCAATAGCGCAGTCAATACAACCAAAACTCAACAGATGGGATCTTATGAAATTACAGAGCTTCTGCTCAGATAAAGGCAACCCACAGAATGGGAGAATATCTTCTCTAACCACATATCTGATAGAGCTCTATTATCCGGAGTGCACAAAGGACTTGGAAAACTAAACACCAAGGAAACAAATGGCCAATTAAAAAATGGGCCTTGGAACTTAAAAGAAATTTTACCAAGGACAAAATTAAAATGTTTAAGTATCTTAAAAAATGCTCCACATCCTTAGCTATCAGAGAAATGCAAATCAAAACCTCCCTGAGATATCATCTCACCCCAGTCAGGATGGCAAAAATCCACAACACAAACAACACCAAATGCTGGAGAGGAAGTGTAGAGAGGGGAACTCTCTTACAGTGCAGGCTCATACAACCACTCTGGCGAGCCATCTGGCAATTCTTAAAGAAGTTAAAGATTGAAATGCCATATGACCCTGCTATTTTGGGAATAACCCCCATACAGCAAAAATTCACCTCAATAGCACAAGCACGACCATGTTCATAGCAGCACTGTTTACAATAGCAAAGTCATGGATTCAGCCCAAATGTCCAACAGTTGACAAGTGGATAAGGAAAATGTGGTACATCTATACAATGGAGTACTACTCAGCCATAAAAAATGATGAATTAATGAGATTTGCTGGGAAACTGATGGAATTAGAAACAATTATATTGAGTGAGTATCCCAGACACAGAAAATTAAGTTCTGTATGTACTCCCTAATATGTGGATCCTAATACCAAACCCACTTAGAGACACACTGAAAGATAAATCTCTGTAATACCTACAGTAATTGCAAAGATTATAAACAGGAGAGAAGGGGAAGGAGGGCCCCTCCAGAAACAAGGGGAGAGGGGATTGTGCTACAGCAGAGATAATAGACCACCATCAAGAACTGCAAGAAAGAAATGAGACATCTAGTTAAGCTCACAGACTGTCCCTCCTGGCCACTTGGAACTGATGGGGTATGATCTTACGAGAAAGGGAGGGCATACAGTCTGGCAGATAGAAGGTAATCATATTGCAATGGGAGACTCACCCACCCCTCACCTCAGTCTCCTATTCTTATTCCATCTACCTTATACTCTTATAACAAGACTCTAATTTAACAGGTTTTTATCTCTGACTAGGGGGTGACATCCAATATCCATCAGGATGGAGCCAAGGGCATTGCAGGAACAGCAAAACTGAAAAAAAACAACAAACCAACCATAATTCAGAACATCAAAGACTCTATATCAACCACCTGGAATCAGGCCTGCCTAATCTCTCCCCATCCTGAAGCTCAGGGAAATTTGCAGAAGAAGGGGCGGTAAGATTGTAAGAGCACAAGGATGGGAGGAGTCATGATATGCAAGATACTCCACATGAGTTAGGACCTAAGCAATTATAATAGGACTCTGCATGATCTGTGCAATGACCAACATATCATTGATCCCTCAAAGTCTAGCATGGACTCAAGGCACTAGGAACCTTAGAAGCAAGGGATTAACAGTCACAATAGTATTCCTATACTTAAGGGGAACACAAGAAAGAGTTCTAGTTAATGTCACTGAGTCCTTACACCTCATCAGAGAGGAGGACCCAGAGGAAAGTTTGATATACATGTTAAAGGATGCTTCTGAGATGGGGGAGGGGGCACCAGGAGAAAGGGAGGGAAGGAGAAAGGAATGGAAAAAGGAGAGAGGGAGCAGGGAGGTCCAAGAAGGGGTGGAAGAAGGGAGGGGACAGGGGTACCTATTACATTTTTATGAGCATAAAAATAAATTAAGAAGCAAATAAAAATAATAAAAGCAATTTGAAGTAATTTCTTATCTCAGATCAAAGCAATGATGACATGTAATACTAATATGATGCACAGAGACCATGTCTGCATTTTCTCTTCAATTCTTGGAGAACCAATTCTGATTTTAAAATAAATGTATTTATTAAAATAAATTTTGAAAATATATTTCATAACAACTTTAAAGCGCTGACTTAAAACAATATATTTAAAGATAAACCTCTGTAGACAGGATGAAACGATAATGTAAAGCAAGGTAAAAATATGATATTTTCTTTATTTTATGTAATTTCTATTTGCGTAGGTACTATATTTTTCCTTTCTTACTATCTTCACTTTACCATGATGACTTTGTTTTTAGCATTATTTATGTGTAATGAATATGTTATATGCATATTTTAAACACTTCATGAAAGAATCATAGGACATATGTTTTTTCTTTTAGCCTCTTCTCAAACAGAGACACTGGTATTTCTGGTGTCTCTCATTTCCTCTTTTTCTGTCTCTCTTTTTTCTATCTCTATATTTTTCTCTGTCTCTCTTTTTCTCTCTCTTTCACACACATACACACATAAATGTATGTACGCAAATATATGTACTTCTCCTCTCTTTCCTTATGATGTGCAAATGTAACAGAATGCAATCATCTTTGAGTGTACCTCTTAGCCTATCTTCAGCTAAGAATCTTCCTCCCAACATGGAACAGAAGTAATGTGGCCTCCATTCTAAATATTGCATTAAGACTGAATATTCTGTAATCTCACTTTTGATCCCTTATACAAATGGTGGGTAAAAAAAATGGAAATTATGTAATTCTATTCAAAAGATTTTGTACGCAATTTTATATAATATTAAATAATATCTTAATAAGTTTAAAAAGCAATTTATGCCCAGATCTTTCTTTTAAACCTTGAGGATAACTGAGTTTTAGCAATATTTTAACTCTCCTTGTTATGAAAAAAGTATACTTTAAAAAGCCAGAGGGAACCTGGGATCTATAGAGGGGGCCAGGTAGGAAGGTGGGAGAGAGGAGAATGAATTGATGAGGAGAAGGAAGGAGAATGGGAGGAAGGGGGGATGGAGGAAAATAGGGATTAGTACTCAATATGCTTGTAAAACTAATAAATAAATAAAAATAAAAAATAAAAAGACATACCCGCTGACCTTGTGGCAGGAACACTCTGAGAAATAGCATGTTACATCTACCCTTGAATGTGTTATTATAACAAGACTCCAGTTTAACAGCTTTTTGTCTCTGGCCAGGGGGTGACATACAGTGCCCATCAGGATGGAGGGAAGGACATAGCAGGAGCAGCAAAACTGCAAAAGAAAATCAACAAACCACAATCCAGAACTTCAGAGACTCTATATCAATCACATAGAACTAGGCCAGACTAATCTCTCCCCATCCTGGAGCTCAGGGACATTTGCGGAAGAGGGGACGGTAAGAGTGTAAGAGCAAAAGGATGGTAGGAGCAACGATTTGCAAGATTCTCAACAATAGTTGAGGCCAAAGCAATCATAATGGGACTTTGCATGCCCTGCACAATGTCCAGCAGAGAGATTGTTTTAACAATAATGGTGTGGAGACTGGATTCAAGGCTGCCATTTCCTAAACCACTGTCTTTATCCAGACACTAACTCAGAAATGTAAATTCTACATTATGGAGTAAATAATGTGAGGTCAGTGTTTTGCTTTGAAAAATCTCTTTTGTCCTTCTGTAACCAAAACTGTGGTTTTGAATTCCAGACTCAGTTGTTCTTTTTGCCGCTGCGAATATGAAGGCTCATTTTTAAATATGGAAGCCCATTTCTTAATTGTACAGAAAGAACTCGAGACAAATTTAAGCTATTTCTGTTGCTGCTTTAGAGAAATGTAATTTTTTAAAAATTTAGACTATTTTAAACCAACTGCAAGTGTTAACTCAGCTTGCATATTACATGTGATGAAGCTCAGTATGCACCTAGACTGTGCATGGGGGTAGTTCTCCCTGATAAGAGAGGAAACAATACTGCTCTGTTCATGCCCATGTGAGAGTGACTCAGAGAAGGGCAGAATAGTGCCCATGCAAATGCAGCTTTATGAAGTTAGAGAAATAGTCTGTTCACATGCAATTCAGTGCCATCTGCTTGTACTTAATTAGCTTGGGGCAAAGGGATCTGCTGACATAGATTCTAATTGCTTTTTAAAATGGTTTTGTGGTCACTGGCCTGTTTTAATCAAGGTCTCTTCACTGACTCAATGTCTGATCTTCCTGCAGACGAATAACAGCAATGCAATGTGTCTGAGTTACGTCTAATATCCTTGCACAATTAACTAATGACTGGTAATTGAAATTCCATTATCTTTCTCAAAATCATTTGGAAGTTTACCTTGAGTCCTTCATTGTATTTTTTATTAGAGCTGTTTTAGGATGATTTAGTAAAATATAAGAATAATTTTTGGGATGAGTACAAATATTGAACGAGATTTCATTGATTGTCTCTCCTCTTTCTCCTTCCCTTTGTCTCACATATAAATGCGCACACACACACACACACACACACACACACACGCACGCGCGTGTGAGTTTGAAAATTATGCATATATTATATGTATCAAAATTGTCTAAATGCAGGAGAACTTCAGCTAAGGTTTAAAAACTACTCCCTTTGTTCTGTTCTGTTTCTTTGCTCATCTCAAGCCAAAGAGAGGTATTCAGGGGTTTCTCTTGTAATGTGTACCTTATTACAGTACTGAGAAAGAAGTTCAGAGTTTAACTGGATGAGTTTTGAGCTCATTTTTTCAACAAGTATATAATATACCTACACTCATATCAATAAATTAAAATGAGTATGGTAAATTACCATCTCTAACTTGAAAAATTTTCACTTTCCCTAAAGACAATATGATGTAGCATGTTTAACCTGTGGTTATGCAAGAGTAATATGTATAAAGACTATATTTTGATTTGCACTTCCAGAACATCCATTTGTGCGTGCCTGCTTCTTTTGCCCATTACTGGGAAGGACAATGGAGTGAAAACACAAATATTTTCTGGAAAACAACTTTGAGCTCATATCAAGTGAAAGCAGCAAATGAGAAAGCAGAGAGGGTCAGAATATTCATATGAAGCAACTAGGGAAGGTGGGAAACTCTCTGTCTGTTTAATTAAATAATGAATTTAGTGTGTGTATCAGAGGACACTATGTGTCCCTGTGGAGGACAAATGGTGACATCAGGAATCATAGTGGATTGCTTCTACTTCCTTTTTGCATCATTTAGCTCTAGCCACCAGGGCCTGAAGTGCAGGCCACAGCCATTTCTACCTGGCATTTTTAATCTGGACCTTGGATATGAACTCGAATCCTTCTGCTTAACCCCTGAGCCATCTCTCCATTCTTCTGCAGATCTTTAACAAATGAAAGTAAGTAGCTTTCATCCCTCATCTGGACTTTATTTTCAAAGAAGAATTATAATACCCTGAGCAAGTTCATTTCTGGAAGGAATCATGTTTCCTTGAATACAGAACAATTGTTCCTTACTGGAAGCACTTCTGAGTGAATTAGTCATATAGTGTCTTATCTAGATGCACATTTTCAAGATCACTATGATAAGTAGTAAAAAAGAAAATAAATCTGAGATAACAATTAAAAGTTTTGGCCCTACAGTGATACACATCATTTCCTCTAATTACTCATTGGTTAAGAGAATCTAGTGACCTGTGTCTCACTTAAAAGTCACTTGCTGATTAATGATCCAGTATAAGCCAGGTGAATCAGACAAGAGCACTAGAACACTCTATGGTTGTTCCTCCTTCAAACACCTAGTAAAATTTTTTGACATTTCAACAACTACCTAGAGTTTAGATAGACATTTTTGGTAAAGAAGCTGGCTTGAGCCTCACAAAAATAAGTCCACATAAAATGATAATGTAATAAAAGGAGAACATGTCCTCATAAAGTACATGGCAATGTTTCAGAGGCTATGAACGTGGTATGTGACACACTTTGACTAGCTGGAGGAGGTTGGTTGCTTTATAAGAGAATGTTTTTGTGGAATAAGAGTTTTTAACTTGACACTAGTAAAATAAATTATTTAAAAATATAATAAAGTAGAGGTCTTTTTAAAGTGATTTAGGAATTATGAGGACACTATAAGGAGTATCTTAAAGGCAGTGAGGACTATAGAGCCATTTCTGATAAAGGCAAGAAAGGAAATAAAGAACAGAAAGTAATTAAGTGTGGTCAAAACGGATCCTGCATGCTGCATCTTAGGCCACTGTAATTAATGAAATGTCCCTGGTAATCTGCCAACTTCCAAATATTAATCAAATGATTTCTTCAGAAGGAAAAGTTTTCTGTCCCCCCCTTTTTTCTTTGGTCAATATCTGTGAAGGATGCAGAACACAATATGAATGTCAAATCTCTGCTTAAATTTGTCTGATGTTGAGGCTTTGTTAAGCAAAGCTCTTCATAAAAAGCTTTCTCGTCCTACAGGACGCGCACGCTCCACCCTTAGGCAAGCAACAGAAGAGGTTTTGTGTGAGGCCCTATAAGTACAACTGGCAGATGTCTTTATTTTCGGCAATTTAAAGTGCTTCTTATGAACAAAGCATTTATCATTGAGCATGCAATGAGGACTTCTAGATGTCAAGGGAAGAGATGTTTGGGTGATTAAGATGACTTTTCACCAAGTAAACAGATGACTTTCATTCACATTAAGTGTAAGCATCCTTTTTCTTCTATTTCATAAATTTTAACTCTTCATGGAAAACAAAGCAAATGACAAAGCTCTGATTGTAAGCCCTATTTGTAATTGTTGTATAAACAGGAAAAAGAATTAATGATCATTAAGTTAAATATATGAATAAATTTTCCTTGCTATCTCAGGGAATTCTATAAAGCAAACATTTTCTTTATAAGAAATATATGTAAATATTTCTGATAAAAGTTGTCTACTTTGTATGCTTTTTTATTCTGTACATGTTGAAATTTACCTAAAACAAAAACTGCAGCTGTTTAGTTGTCATTTATATATGAAAACTGAAAATGGGAATTTTATTTCCCTCAGTGTGAGGCAGTGTGCTGTTAGATGTGGATCTACTGGGAAGAAAAAAAATCTCTGGTCTCATTTCCACGTGAATGGCATGAACTCAATCATTAATGAATCCTGAATAAATAACATATTACATATGTTTCCCTACCGAGGTCTTCATCATTTTAAATCTAGCAGTCCAAATGGCATGCAATTATTTCATTTTTCAAGATTGCATTGTACTTTTATAATGTTTTTCTTTTGTCTATTATTCAGTTTCAATTCAAAGAATCCATACATTCCAATATTACTATATTTCCTATTTAATTGAAAATTAAACTGCTGACAGTTTGAGGAAACCAAGTAACTAACTTTTGGAGAAAGCATCCTGCTATGGTATCATTGTGTTGTAGTATTTAGGGACCTGGATTTATTGCAATGTTTGATATAACGAGAACCAAAAAGAAATGCCATAATACCTTAAGCCCTCTGCATATTCTTCAGATTCTCACAGGACTTACCTAATGTTGACATCAAGTGTCACAGCTCTCCCTAAGTGATAAGCATCATTTCTGATATTGAAAAGCATGTTTCTGAAGGGTAAAACAATAATGAAATCATATGTAGACAGAATTAACTATAACTTCAAAGCATTTCCAAGCTCTGTTTGTGAGCATTGCAACATGATAGAAAAAAAAGAAGGATATGTTTTACTTAAAAGGTAAGGAAAGAAGCAAAAGCAAACATTGGAAATGTTCAAGTGAGAAAGATAAAAACAAATCTTGAGGCTTGCCCAGCAAGATCATGTTCAAATGAAAGGCAATTCTCCCATATACTAAGAAAATATTAACCTTGCATATCTAAACCAGGAAAACTAAAAGATACAAATATCTTTCTTATTTAAATGTATTTTCATGATGAGAGTTAAGTTTCCTTTGAACTTAATCTCACTATAAAACAAGCCTTCTTAGGCACAGCCACAAAGAGACTATTGAAAAAAAAAGTAAAAGATGACCAGAAAGAAACAACATTGCTGAGGATTTAAGAGCTACAACAGGGTGAAGATATAGGAAACAACAAAACACAGAAATTTAAGAACCTTCAGGACAATGGGTACTCTGAACTAATGCAAGTAAAGGTATCTCTAATGTAACAAACTACACTGATTTTGAATCATCTGAAAAGTCTATGCAATAAAACTGATGTAGAAAAACAAAAGCTGAAGAAAACAAGGGAGAACTCAGGCATGGGTAGAGGTATGTCACATTGTGTCACATGTCTCATATATAGTAGAGTAGTTATGACAATTGAACTTTCAGGAAGTTCATGCAGTGATTATACTCATGAAACTCAGGTAGACACAGCCTCCAGCATCCTGTCCCAGTACCAACTACACACACATTTAGAGAAGGGTTTGAAAGAATCTGAGTCTACTTAGAGACAAAGCAGAACAAACCAGCTCTAGCCAAAGAACACTTGACATGATTAGCATCAAGGTATTGTGGAATTTTACCATAAATGTGAGTAACCTCTTTACATTGATTAAGGATGGAAATCTCAGCTTGGTTAACCTTTCAGGGTTTCTAATGAGTTTTCAGAGAAATAATCTATGAACATGTGTATTCTACACTGAACTGGCTCATTCTTTTTTTTTTTTTCACACAGTCCAGGCATTTTTTTAAAAAATTATTTATTTATTTATTTATTTCCACTCATACAAACTTAATAGGTACACTGGACCCCTCCCTCCCTCCAGCCTTCCCTGGACCCCCTAGCTCTCTCCCTCCTTTTTCCTGTTCCTTCCCCACTCCATCTCCCAGTGCCTCCTCCCCCCATCCCTGGAGCCTCCTTTAATGTGTATGTCAAACTTTCCTCTGGGTCCTCCTCTCTGATGACGTGTAAGGACTCAGTGGCATTTCCTAGAACTCTTTCTTGTGTTCTCCATAAGTATAGGAACACTATTGTGGCTGTTAATCCCTAGCTTCTGAGGATCCTAGTGCCTTTAGTCCATGCTAGACTTTGAGGAGTCAATAATGTGTTGGTCATTGCACAGGTCATACAAAGTCTTATTATGATTAAGCTGGCTCATTCTTATTAATAAGAGATACTTACTTTACAAGATAATTTTATATTGATATAATTTGACTAAAACACTGAAGAATATGTTTCATACCATTTAAAGCCAATTACAAATTAGAAAGCATCATTACCAAGATATTTAATCTAATTTTCTTATTTTCTAACATAGGTTACATATATTCTCTGAAATAGACACTTTTTTAATTTTTGAAATTTTGTTGCTAATTTCAGTTTAATTATTTAGTTAATTAAGTCTGGTGCATAAAGGTAGATGTGACTAGTGCATTTAAAAACATGAAATAAAACATTTATCACACTCATAAATTATTTTACTTTATATTTTGAAAATGTGGTAAAATAAAAGCTTTAACTTTGTTATTTAATAGATTCTTAAATTCATCATAACTATCTACAAAATATATGATAAAATTGTTTATTTAAAATAATTATGTCTATAAGTATCAAGCAACTATAATCCTTAGGTAAAATATTTAAAATGTTTGCTCATTTAGAAATTAATAGATGAAACTCTAGAATGAAGGTTAACTTTCCATCTTCCTACCACCATTTTACATAGAATCACATTGTGGGAATAAAATTCATCTCTTTCAGAAAGCTATTACAGCACTGATATGTATATATCAAAGTCTGCTTCCATAATTTTCCTGATAAGAGGCAGAGTTACTTTTACAAAAGTGCTGATAAAATGTTGAGACTGGAATAGTGCCCATTATTTCATTCATCAGGAAGAAAATGCTTACAGAAATATAATGAAACAACATCTCATATTTCCTGTCCATTTGTATTTTTGAAGAAAATTGTTCCAAAACCTATTTTTTTACATTGTAAAATCTTATGATGCTAAATTTCTCGTTAAAATCACAAAAGTCTGCAAACTGTATTAGAAGATCAAAAGATGTATGGATAACCCAAAATATAGAAATATGTTATAAATTATGCATTAACAAGCTTTTAAAAAAATGACACATAAAATATAAATGAGAACAAATAATTTATTATATGTATGTTGATACATATTAAAATACATATGTAAAGTTGTGTTAACTATACATAATCTTTCAAAAAAATTCTTATGCATATAGAATACAGATTCCTACAATGATATGGCTACTGAAAACTTAATGTAAGATATTTTAACACAAGTATACTTAAATTCTACATACGACATTATTCTATTATGTACAATTTTGGCTGGATTTGACATAAAAAGAGTATGCATCGATTTTTGTATTACAAAAGTTACTTTCTTAACTAAAAATGCAAATATTTTATGCATTTAAAAATAAGTAAATCAGGAGAATAATTTTCTGTGTCTACTTTGATTAAACTTTACTAGAGTATATCCATGTTCTTCATATTTAAAACATTTAGAAAATATTACATTTGTCTTAATTGTTTAAGTCCTACATTATTATATGTATAATTATCATTAACATGTTCTACAATTTTATACAATCATATTGACAGCTGACACATAAAGCAATGAAAATTTTTAGCTATATAAGTTATCTTGTCATTTTATAACAATTTCTTTTGCTAGGAATTATTTAGTGAAGTCAATTTCATTTCAAGTTGCTCTAGAATGTCTTTCAATAGACTCCAAGACATTATTGTGCTAAAATTAGACAAATTACATCTTGCATCAATCCTGATATTTAACTGCATATCAAATGAGATCATATCATTCTTGTGGGATAACTGAATTTCCCTAAAATACTTAGTCTGAAAGTTCACAGCAGTTCAGAGTTAATTATCCATTTTCCCATGAGAAAAATTCATTTTAAAGAGGTGATTCATTTTAGTTGTGAAGAGTAGCTTTTTAATTTTCACAATAAATATTTTTGTTAGACAACAAATCAAAATGCAAATGACAAATAAATGACTAAGAAAGAAAATTTACCAAAGGTAGTTTTAGAGTTAATCTCTGTAAGATTCAAAATTATAATTGAGTTCAAAAATTAAAAAAAAATCTTAACATATCACTGAATTGGAGGTGGAAAATGTCATATTTGAACTGCCATACATCTGTATCTGATACCTTCAGGAACATTTCACTGTGTCGTCAACATTGGCAACTGAAGATTATAAATGACTGTGGAATATTTTCTCCTGAGGAGACACATGCCACTTTCCTCTCCTGTCCATTAAATCTTATGGACTATCATAGAAGTGGGCCCATCAAGAATGAAAGAATTAGATTATGAAGAGGAGACCTGAAAAGGCTGTCTTCTAGCTAGGACAGAGTTGCTTTTCCCACAAACTCGTGGTGGCAGTTTATGTCAACAAGACCTACACAAGACCTGGCTTGTCAACGTGGCATCATAAAAAGGAGTGATGGCATGTGCCAGCATCCTTCCCTTGAGGGACTATTGATAATGAATGCTAGCTATACAAGGGGAGCTACTGTTTTCAGTGATTCATGCACTTACATGTTATCCATGCTCCAACAAATGCCAGGTACATTCTGTTGCAAGGAACACTTAAATGAAACATGGTGCACCAAAATGAAAGAATTTGTATTGTAAAATCCTATTTGTTGTTCACTCATATTAACTGATGTCACAATAGGGTCCCTTTATGGTCAGACCTCATTTCCCATAGTTTGAAACAGTAATCTATTTCTACGTAGAGAGATTGTTTGTAGATAGATAGACAATAGATTATAGATAAATATTATTAGTTGATAGGTAGATTTGTATATCCATGTAAAGAATAGATACAAATCACATATATTGAGAATCAATACGTTCTACCATTTTAATCCTCTTTCATGGCACTCAGCAACTTTCTTGCAACATAACCTCTGAATAGTCCATCAACCTCTGAATAGTACATCCTCACCAAGTATTATGGCATCCTATGCTGTGTTTATTGTTTCTAAACATTAAGGTTCTCAGACATAGTTGAGCATTGTTGTGTTGATACATAGAAAAAATATGACTATCCACATACAAAAAAAGACTTATTAGAACATATAATCTAATATTGAGCAGTATTCATTATCAAAATTACTTCATATCATTACACAAATGTAAAAATCACAACGTTTTTGTGAACATGTAGATTCCCATTCCACCCATCACTTAATCTAATTGTAAAACCTTTCATTGGAATTTAAAATTGTTCAATCAGGTCCTTTGATACTATGAATTTTGGAGGAAAAAAAGTCAGTATACTTTACTTTAAATATTGTAGCACATGCTTAAATGTGATCACTATCTTATGCTTAATTCATTCTGAAAGCTGATAAACCAGAAAGATGTTAAGACTGAGTCAGTAATTCATTAATTATAAAAGAAGAGGAAATCATTGCTCACAGACATAGTGATGACTTTGAGAAGGACACAAATTGAGAAAATTAAAGTGACAATCTTACAAATAATACATATGTTACAAGCAAACAACTAATATTTCATAATGTTGAATTCCTGTTGCTTCTGTGTCAAGTACTGTTTTTGAAATGTACCTGATGACACAAACAAAGATGCTAAAATTTAGAAGCAAAGTTAGCTTCATGAAGACTGAAATAATAAGCGTATATTTTTTGTCCAAAAAATCCTTCTCAACATGCCTAGGAATGACAGGTTATACCTGTACTACTTGATTCAAAATTACATTCAGCTGAATGTAATTACAGCTTCTGCAAGTTTTCAGTGAAATTCAAGTTAAAAAAAATCATTTTCTCTCCATCATCACACTGACAAATGTATCTTTAATTTAATTAGAAATGGTAGACCTGTATCACTAGTTTGAGAAAAAAATAAAATTAACTTATTGCAAAATTAAATCTATCTTCCAAGAAAACTTACAGGAACATGATAAAAATTAGCAAATTATGACTTTTGGATAGTGTCCCAATTTAGGGGAAAACATGATTTTCATTTACCTATTAGACTTTTTTAATTGAGCATTTTTCATATTCAAACAAAATGCTTTTAAATCCTTGCCTTATCTTCCTCTCCTCCCACATCCTTTCTCTCCCACTCCTGCATCCCTTTACCAATTTTACCATGTCCCTCCTGCCCTCCTGTACCTCTAGAAATGTGGATCACAGAGCTTCCCTTTTAGGTGCCCGTGCTACAAAACAATCAGGTCTTTGTGGTGGTATTTGTGATTTTACAGTGGACAAATTCTCAAGTGGAGAGACTCCCCTTCTTTTGTCCAGCACCTGCTTCTGATGAGTATAGTTGTTTCTCCTGACATATTTGCTGGTCCACAGGAGCATGTTGTGTATCAACCATTGTGTACATTGTTGGTAGTAGATCTCATTGCAAAGAGCTCCAGGATGCAGCAGCCTTGTTGGGACTGGAGTGACTTGGCTAGCAGTATACCTCCCCATCTTTATTTAGGCTCTTATAATCTCAATGTCCTCTCTTTTGTAAGATTCTCTGAACTTGGAATGGGGAGAGATTTTGAAGGTATGATTGGGATTGAACATTCTGGGGATGCCCATAATCTGGACTTTGGCCAGTTGTGGTTTTCTGCCAGACTAATCATTCATTGCAGCAGGATGCAACTTGGTTGAGTACTGAGAGATTTTCTTATTTATGGGTACAGACAGAAGTATTTAAACTGTAGTTTACTATCAAGTATTTATAGTTAACATTAAGATACCTGTTCCTGTATAGTTTTTATTCCTCATCTTCCACTGTAGTTTGAACAGGTTTACAGTATCTAGGCATGTTTTCTAACAATGGGCGGGGGGGTGGGGTGAGAAACTATTCAGAGAGTAACTGGTTACTTATTGACCTTAGGTCCCACTGTGGCTCCACTGGTTCCTTCATAAAAGTGCTTTGCTTCAGTGGTTACACCTCAATGATATGATTGATTTCCCCATTGCTATTTTCTTTGTTTTCTTACCCTTTATTAAGTCCTATTACCTTTCTTCCTTCTCCTTTAATACTTTTTTTTCATTAATTGTCTTATCCACTAAAAAAACCATAGTTGAAAGGGTAGGGAACTCCCTCGAGCTGATTGGGCTAGGTCAACAGTTCCTAAAGGGACATCCAATAGCACAGTCATTACAACCAACACTCAACAGATGGAATCTTGTGAAATTAAAGAGCTTCTGTTCAGATAAAGAGATTGTAACTCAAGCACAAAGGCAAACCACAGAATAGAAGAAAATCTTCACTAACCACATATCTGATAGAGCTCTATTATCCAGAGTGCACAAAGAACTTAGAAAACTAAACAGCAAGGAAACTAATGGCCAAATTAAAAAATGAGCCTTGGAACTTAAAAGAAACTTTACCAAGAATGAAATTATTAAAATGCCTAATAAATGTCTTAAAAAATGCTCCACATCCTTAGCCATCAGGGAAATGCAAATCAAAACTTCCCTGAGATATTATCTCACCCCTGTCAGGATGGCAAAATTCCATAATACAAACAACGCCAAGTGCTGGAGAGGATATGAAGAGAAGGGAATTCTCCTACATTGCTGGTGGGAGTGCAGGCTCATAGGACCACTCTGGTGAGTTGTCTGGAGATTCTTAAAGAAGTTAAAGATTGAAATGCCATATGATGCTGTGATTCCACTTTTGGGAATAACCCCCCATACAGCAAAAATTCACCTCGATAGCACAAGCAGTGACCATGTTCATAGCAGCACTGTTTACAATAGCAAAGTCATGGAATCAACCCAAATGTCCAACAGTTGATGAGTGAATAAGGAAAATGCGGTACATTTATACAATGGAATACTACTCAGTCATCAAAATTGATGAATTAATGCAATTTTCCAGGAATAGGATGCAATTAGAAACAATTATATTGAGTGAAGAAGTATCCCAGACACGGAAAATTAAGCATCGTATGTACTCCCTAGTAGGTGGATCCTAGTACCAAACCCACTTAGAGACACTCAAAGGCAAATCTCTGTAATACCTAGAGTAATTGTAAAGATTATAAACAAGAGGGATGGGGAAGGAGAGCCCCACCAGAAACAAGGAGAAAGGGGACCATGTTACAGCAGAGAAAATAGACCAGTATAAAGGACTGCAAGTAAGTAATGAGAGTCTAGTTAAGTTCACAGACTTTCCTTTCTGATCATTTGCAATTGATGGGGTATGATCTCACCAGAAGGCGAGGGCATATAGGCTTCCTGACAGAAAGTAAACATTTTGCAAATGGGTGATTGACTCCTCTCTCACCGTGGTCTCCTACTTTTATTCCATCTACCTTTGAATATACTCTTATAACAAGACTCTAATTTAACAGGTTTTTATCTCTGGCCAGGGGATGACATCCAATACCCATCAGGATGGAGCCAAGGGCATTTCAGGAGCAACAAAACCGAAAAAAAAAATCAACAAACCATAATTCAGAACATCAGAGCCTCTATATCAATCACCTGGAACTGGGCCAGCCTAATCTCTCCCCAATCTGAAGCTCAGGGAAATTTGTGGAAGAGGGGGCGTAAGATTGTAAGAACACAAGGATGGGAGGAGTAATGATATGCAAGATACTCCACACAAGTTAAGGCCGAAGCAATCATAATAGGACTTTGCATAACCTGTGCTATGTCCAACACATTGTTGACCCCACAAAGTCTAGCATGGACTAAAGGCCCTAGGATCCTTGACAGTCACAGTAGTTCCTAAGCTTAAGAGGAACACAGGAAAGGGTTTTGGAAAATGCTCCTGGATCCTTGCACCTCTCAGAGAGGAGGACCCAGAGGAGAGTTTGGCATTTACATTAAAGGATGCTCCCGGGATTGGGGGGAGGCACTGGAGGCTGGAGAGGGAGAAGGTAGGGGAGGGGACAGGGGGGTGTGGGGGGGAGGCAGAAGGAGGAAGGGGACCGGTGTATCTGTTAAGTTTGTATTAGCGGAAATAATAATTAATAATAATAACAATAATAATAAAATGTTTTAAAAAATAATTGTCTTATGCAATTATTTGTCTATGTTCTTTTATAAGCATTCTTTTGGAATCCCCTGCCCGTATGTTCCTTTGTAGTTTGTGGGTATCATACAAGTTTCATTTTTGTTCTATCCTTGTGAAGGTTCAATGCTAGGATTCATTTATTATTTTAATAAATGTTGAACACATGTTTTGTGCATAGATGTTTAGAATAGTGAAGTCTTCTTGATGAATTGTTCGTTTAGCAAGCATGTAGTATCCTTCTGTGCTCCTTATGATTTCTTTGGTGTATTGGTCTGTTTTGTCAGATTTGGAATGGCTTTTCTTCCTTGTTTCCTGACTACATTTACTTGGAGTACCTTTGACCAGCCTCCCACCCTGTGACAATGTTTATCTTACATGATGAGGTGTGTTTCTTCAGGAAACAAATTGATAAGGTATGACTTTTAATCTGTGCTGTTAGCCATTGTCTCTTGATTAGAGAGTTGAATCCTTTAATATTTAACATTATAATTGAGAAGTATTTGTTGATTCCTGTTAGTTTTTGAATTTTGTGATTTTATACTAGTGGTTCTTTGCTTAATAGTTGTGCTGGCATTATTTTTCCCCTCTATCTTCTTGAGTATCTTTATGGTTTTCTTCAGTCTTCAGTATTTTTTCCAACATATTCTGCAGAACACTCTTGATGGTACCATAAGCTTTCCACTGAATTTTGTCATGGAAGATTCTTATTTCACCTTCTATCATGACTGAAAGTTTAGAATGATACAACAGCATAGGTTGGCATTTGTGATCATTCATAACTTGCAATATGTCTCTCCAAGCTCTTCCAGCTTTTATAGTTTCCACTGAAATGTCAAATGTTATTCTTATGTGATTCGCTTTGAATGTTTCTTGATTTTTCTCTTTTGCAACTCTCAAAACATTCTCTGTATCTTGTATCTGTAGGTCTTCGACCATTATTTGCTCTTGGTTGATTCTGTTTTGGTTATATCTCCTGGTATGTGGTAGGCATCTTTCACTTGCATGGAGATCTTTTTCCTTAGGTGTGGAAAGTTCTCATTTATGATTAAAATATTTGTGCTAGAGTGTTTATTTGTATTTCTTGTTCTGGCATTCCATGAACATGAAGTTGGTTTGGTTTCTTCATGGTGTATCATAGCTTTATAATATTCCTTTGATGCATTTTTAATTTTTTTCAGCTTCTTTAGCTGAGGGATCTTGTTCTGCCAGCTTATAGTCCAGATCTGATATTCAGTCTTCTGCTTGATAGTTCTGTTGGTTATCCTTTCTGCTGTATTTTCTTAAATTGCAGTTAGCTTGGTTTTCAGATCCAGTTTAATTTTAACTTAAGATTTTTTTATACATTTAGATTCCTAGGCTTTTTGATTTTTAGTTGGGGAGAAGGGAATTGAAGGCTGAGATTGCCAAAGGCTGGGATCCTGACCCTGGCTTCCCATGTTAACTGCCTGAAACATGGTGACTGGTGCTGCATCTGGGGAAGAATGCATCACGCTTAGAAGAGTGGGGTGTCCAGAGGCTCTACTTATCAGATTTTTACAGTGAAAAAGGTAAATACTATTCTAGGTGAGGAACAATATTTAATCATTTCATATTTTCCTTGCTAAAACCTTTATATTTACCCTTTGGGTATGACATATTAAGAATTATGTATATATTACGGGGCTGGAGAGGTGGCTCAGGGGGTAAGCCTCTGCCTTGCAGGCGGAAGGTCCTGAGTTCGGATCCTAGACCCCACGTATAGATGCCGGGCGGAAGCGGCGCGGCTGCGTTTCTGGTCCTGGTAGGGCGGAGCCTGTGAATTCCGGGGCAGAGTAAACAAAGAGGAGGAGGAGGCGCCCATGGTGGTTCTCGAATTCGTCCATGATTCTACACACACACACACACAGACACACACACACATACATACACACGTGCACACACATGCATACACGCAGAATTGAATAAATAAAAAACAAAACAAAACAACAAAAAAAGAAATGTGTATATATTACAAAATAACAATGACAAGTAATACATGCATAACTTTAAACTTTTATTTTTATGATACTTAAAATATATTCTCACAGATTTTAAAATGTTAATATATTGTTTTTTAACCAAACTCACCATATTTATTATAAATATACTAGAACTACAAAGGCAGCAAGGAACCTTAGTGGGAGAACATTCCACTATTCAGGGACAAGCTCATGAGTCTTAGGGAAAATCCCAGTCTCGCCTTTCAGCAAGGTTAATCTTTTATTGCCAATGACATGCACATTGATTTACTGAGATTCATATTTGTATAGCTTGGAAATAACAGAAATAAAATTACTTGTGAAAAAAATTACTTGTGTTTATTTAAACCAAAAGCATGTTTAACTTTCTGCAATAATGATTGATTAAATTTACTGAAAAAATTATCATTTCACTTCTATAGTTAATTTCCTTATTAACTTACAACAAAATAGAAAAACGTCAAAATTTTTTAAATTAGAAACATCAAATTATAATGCCTTATCACAAAAATTCACTAAAATTTCCTTGGATATAGAGTAAAGATCATAGAGCAAGCCACAGCAAAAATTACAGTTTTACCTTTAAACTCTGTAATAATAATTAGGAGACTGGGGGTCTTATGGCTTTGTAACGAATTTAATAAATCAGTTGGATTTGGGCAAATAGCTTAACCTTTCTAGAAATCAATTTGTTCATCTGTAATCAGTGAGTGGATTAAACTGGATTGATTTTAAATCTCTTACTACATTCAAAATACTGATTATTTACATTGGTTACAAAAAATAAGTAAAAGACTCTTTAAGAGTTAATGTTTCAGAGGCTGCACACTTCACGTATGAAAATGAACACGAATCACAAGGATTGAGTCATTTGCTGGTATCATTAAAATAAATTACCTCTTCTACCTTAAAGAAATTAAAACAAGTGTACTTAAGACAATTTTCAACCAGATTCAATTCTGTAATTGATGGAATGCTTTTCAATACATAGCACAACTTGTAGCTATTTAGTTAAAATGCTTAAATTTGTTAAATTTCTCTTAATAAATTGCTAGTACAATTTACCACTTACTTTGAATTGCACAGTTAAGGTGGCATGACACAAATATTATAATTACTTTATTATTCAACATAAATTTAACCCTATTGACCATATTAAAAACGGCAATCATAAAGTGAATCATAGATAAATCTTCATTTGTTATACCCGATATTTTCTATCTGTAATAGTATTTCGTTTTTTAAAACTTTTAAGTGGAATATTTTTCCTGACTAGAAATAGTAGAAATATTTATTTCTACTTAGAAAATATTTTTTTGATTATTTCCTTAGCATCCAAATGTTTGCTGCAGTAGGAAACATTTGTTCATACAGCCATCACTTAAAACTGAGCTATTACTTTCAAGGGTTTTGGCAACTATGTAGTAAGGGTTTTAGATTTGGCCAATTGACTCCATCTGTTACTCAAGCTTCTCTGAGTTTTGTTTTCCAATTAGCCACAAACACTTTAGGAATCCCATTGCTTCTGAAAAAAAAATATTTAAAAATTTGTTCCACTAGAGTAAATTGCGCCTTTGCAATAAGTCACTCTTAGGCAGACCTCACCTGAAGATATCACACTACTTGAATGCTTTTGCAAGTTGCAATGTTTCCCTTGATATTTCATTTAAAAAGAATTCAATCATTTATAAAGTTTCATGTGATAATTAAAGAAGATTTTGTGTTTACATATATGATGACTTAGCAACCTATCGTTTAAAATTTAAAACATTTTTTGAAATGAATATTGTGAAGACACATGTGTTCTTAAATTTATATGTATAAGCATTTAAAGTTTTTTCAAAGTTACAAATTAAAAAAAGAGGGAAAATTGATTTTTGTATTGCCTGTATGTGATGTATATGTTTCTAAGTACATGTAGTGTTTGTGTATAAAATGTGTGGATATGAAATATGTGCATGTGTATGATAGTGTTTGTGTGATTTCGTGCATATGTGTGGTGTTCTAAACACACCTTAGAGTGCTGGTTGTTGCCTTCTGCTTTGCTTGAGATAGAATCCCTTGCTCATTTCTGTGATGACAGGTTGTATGGAAGACTGTAAGCACCCTGATTTTCTCCTGTCTCTATCTCCTATTATCTTTCAGTATCACTGTAAATATACAGATATGCTGTGGCTGGCCTTGATGTAGGTTTTAAGATTTCAATACTTCACAGTAGCATGACATGTTCTTCATCTATTTGAATCAACCTCTCACAACCCAAATTGTTCAATTTCCAATAATTTCTCCAATAAGAAACAATGATATTACAAATTAGATATTTTGCAAATTGTGATTAGAGAAGGCAATTACAATTTACAGAAAATTCTATAATGATATGAAAGTTTGCATGAATTTACATAGATGTTGAATTTGGCTAGTTTTATGTGCATAATTACTCAATGATAGAACATATTCCCAATTATAAAAATAAGGACAGAACAATATTTAAGACACAATCATAAGCATGCACATCACAGGGAAAGATGGAATATGCTGTGTAGAAATAATTAATTGTCTAGTTAAATTGTCTAGTTACTCCTTTGTTTCACTAAATACATTGGAAAAAATGTTTGGCAATTGCTTTCATCTCTAGAGTGCAAACAAATCTGAACTGTCTATTCCTGGATTTTGCATTCATTGGCTTATTATTTTTTGCAAATTCACTTTGCAAATCATTTTTTGCCTAATTCCACATTTATGGTTTGATTTTTGATAGTATTGAATTCAATGGTTACTGCAAAAACTCCAGACAATGAGTCTATATGGTCTCTTGATTCTGAAATCTCTGAGTCTTTCATATGCAGTATTTAAGGAGTGTTTCCTTTTTTCTCTTTCTTTTGATATATATTGAAAATGTCCTTTCCAAATATTACATAACAAATATTTTCATATATGCCTTTTCTAGACTTGATAAATACTACATAGATTCATACTCTTTATTCTGCAGATTTTTTTTAAGATTGTGTGTGTTGTGTGTGTGTGTGTGTGTGTGTGTGTGTATGCGTGTGTGTGTGTGTGTGTCAGAGGGCAGTGTGGAGGACCAAGGGTGACTTCAAGAATTGTACTCTATGTCCCTTTTGCTTCATGCTGGGATATCCCAGTCACTTCCCACACACACCTGCACCAGGGCCAGAATTATAGGTGGAAGTGCAGTCAACCACCTTTTCTTCCTAGCTCTTTTATATGGGAGTTGAGATCTGAACTCAGAACCTTCTGCTTCTGAGGCAGAGTCTTAACTCCTGAGCCATCTCTCCAGCCCTTCTTTTCTTTTTTTAATTACCACAAGTTATACTTACAGGCATTTTGCCTATGAGGGCTTGAAGAATGAAGCAAGTAAAATTGTAAATCAGGACACTGATGACATCCAGTTTATATTCCTGCCAGATGAGAAATGAAGTAAATGGACCAGAAAACATTAAAGTATTAAAGTAAACACCTCATATAATAAACCATGTTCCTAAATTCAGCTTGATTCTGTAGTAAACATCTTTAAAACCTTATTACCTAAAGTTAATTTCTTCATCTATTCTTACAAAATTCCTGCCAAAATGAAATAACCATTAAATAAACCCTGTACAGTTATTTTTGTTTAGATCCCTTTGCATTATGTGGATAGCTACTATCTGCCACTGAATTTTAATTTTGTATTATAGTCCTTCTTACAGTGAGTCTTCAGCTTCTTGGACTGAAAGGTTTTTGGCTTCCATAGAACTCCAGCCTGACCATGCTCACTGCAGAATTCTCAATTCTTTGATTTTGCAACACAATCTAATAATATCTTCCCAGTGGGGTCAGCCTGCTGGCTGTGTTGGAAAAGGGCCTTGCCTCTTAGCGTGACTATTTGAATGTAACCCCAAAACCCAAATGATGGAAGCAAAGAATCAAATTCATATGCTGTCTTCTAATCTACATGTCATGTACATGTGATCACTCACTCATGTACATAGATGCACACAGACACACACACACACACACACACACACACACACACACATAGACACACACACTGAAAAAAATGTGATTTATTTAAAAAATAAACTCCCACAATTTTCTATATAGTTTATTGGTAATGCATTCCTGGAAAAATCAAGTTCTCTCTCTCTCTTTTGTAAGCATCTCAATTTATATATTTTTTTCTCTGCTTCCCCAGGAAGCAGAAGGATGCTCAGCACACATTTGGGTACATGTCCTCATATGGAGTGAGAAAGAGATAAGCCATTCTGATTGTCTTTTTAAAAAAATTTTATTATTATTTATTCAATTGTGCATGTGCGTGTGTGTGTGTGTAGAACCACGGACGAATTCGGTAACCACCATGGACCGCTTCCACCTCCTCCTTATTTACTCTGCCCCAGGATTCACAGGCTTCGCCCTACCAGGACCAGAAACCAAGTTGCACCCGGCGTCTATACATGGGGTCTAGGATCCGAACTCAGGACCTTCCGCCTGCAAGGCAGAGGGTTAACCGCTGAGCCACCGCTTCAGACCCCCATCTTGATTGTCTTATAGCACATGCTTTGGTCTGTTTAAGAACTGTTTGCATTAGTCGCGGGACCAAAACATTCACAAATGGTTCAGTGATTAGGTGGAAGAGCAGCATACCATGAAAATTAATGCAGCAAATCCTTGTTTTAGATATACCCACAGGTTAATTTTTTATTTTTTACTTCCGCTCATACAAACTTAATAGGTACCCCGGTCCCCTCCCTTCCTCCACCCCATCCTGGACCTTCTTGCTCCCTCCCCCCTTTTCTGCTTCTTTTCCCCACCTCCCTCCCTATCTCCCAGTGACTTCTCCCCCGCATCACTGGAGCATTCTTTAATGTATATATCAAACTTTCCTCTGGGTCCTACTCTCTGATGAGGTGTAAGGACTCAGTGGCATTTCCTAGAACTCTTTCTTGTGTTCCCCTTAAGAATAGGAACACTATTGTGGCTGTTAATCCTTAGCTTCTAAGGATCCTAGTGTCTTTAGTCCATGGTAGACTTTGAGGGGTCAATAATGTGTTGGTCATTGGACAGGTCATGCAAAGTCCTATTATGACTGCTTCGGCCCTAACTTGTGTGTAGTATCTTGCATATCGTTGCTCTTCCCCATCTTTAGGCTCTTACCACCCCCTCTTCTTCAAATTTCCCTGAGCTTCAGGATGGGGAGAGATTACTAAACAACAAGGAAACAAATGGGCCAATTAAAAAATGGGCCTTGGAACTTAAAAGAAACTTTACCAGGGATGAAGTTAAAATGTCTAACAAATATCTTAGAAAATGCTCCACATCCTTAGCCATCAGGGAAATGCAAATCAAAACTTCCTTGAGATATCATCTCACCCCGGTCAGGATGGCAAAAATCCACAATACAAACAACACCAAATGCTGGAGAGCATGTGGAGAGAGGGGAACTCTCCTACATTGCTGGTGGGAATGCAGGCTCATACAGCCACTCTGGCAAGCCTTCTGGAGATTCTTAAAGAAGTTAAAGATTGAATTGCCATATGACCCTGCTGTTCCACTTTTGGGAATAACCCCCCATACAGCAGAGGTTCACCTCGATAGCACAAGCACGACCATGTTCATAGCAGCACTGTTTACAATAGCAAAGTCATGGAATCAACCAAATGTCCAACAGTTGACGAGTGGATAAGGAAAATGCGGTACATTTATACAATGGAATACTACTCATCCATCAAAATTGATGAATTAATGCAATTTTCCAGGAAATGGATGGAATTAGGAAAAAATTATTTTGAGTGAAGTATCCCAGACACAGAAAATTAAGCACGTATGTGCTCCCTAATAGGTGGATCCTAGTACCAAACCCACTTAGAGACACTCAAAGATAAATCTCTGTAATACCTACAGGAATTTTTTATTAACAGGAGGGATGGGGAAGGAGGGCCCCACCAGAAACAAGGAGAAAGGAGATTATGTTACAGCAAAGAAAATAGGCCACCATCAAGGACTGCAACTAAGTAATGAGACATCTGGTTAAGTTCACAGACCAGAATGGGAGGGCATATAGTCTGGCAGATAGAAAGTAATCATTTTGCAATGGGAAACTGCCCCCCTCACCATGGTCTCCTACTTTTATTCCATCTACCTTTGAATATACTCTTATAATAAAACTCTAATTTTTATCTCTGGCCAGGGGGTGACATCCAATACCCATCAGGATGGAACCAAGGGCATTGCAGGAGCAGCAAAATTGAAAAAAAAATCAAAAAACCATAATTCAAAACGTCAGAGACTATATATCAACCACCTGGTACCCACAGGTTATTAAGGAAGAAATATTTGCAAAATCAATGAATATCCTCAAAATCAGTGAACTTCTGCCTCTGTCTTCAGGAGAATCCTATCCATATGTTTATTTTTAGAACAACAGGCTGATGTGAATTCAAGGAGGTCACTTAAAGCACCATTCTTCTCTGCCTTCTTTTATACCAAATCAGAAACAAAACGAGGAGGGCAGACAGACATATCTTTTGTTAGTGATGAAGCCTAGATGGAGAACTCAGAGCTTGCATATGCCATGTGGCCTACTAATGGACTGATCACTTTATATGTCTTTATTTGGAACACGTGAGAGGAAGTTTAGAGCTACAGAAGGAACTCATCCAGAAGTGGGTCAGCAGAAGGAATGTGGGAAAAACAGAGGTCATAATGTAGAGTTATGGATGTATGTGCATGTATGAAATTGAAAAAAAAAATAAAAGAAAGGATAACAATAAGATCTATATATAAATTCATTGCATGCACATTGGAAAGGGGGAATATGCAAAGCATTTCTTGGAAATGTTAAGCTGCTGACAAAATGAACTATGGCAATATCAATTATAAGCTGCTCTGTGAGGGAACTGTAGATGCCAACTCAGCCAAAGAGAATTGAAACCAGAACTGCAAGCATTCACCTCTCTTCCTGACTGTGGGCACAGTGTGACCAACCAATCTGTTCTGTTATGTCTTCCCAGTCATAATGGGACATGTCCTCCTCACACTGAAAGTTGGAGGGAATACTTCTTAAACTGCCTCTTGTCAAGTGTTTGGTTATAGCAAAAGCAGAAACAATTTTGCTTTACCCTCCCAGTGTACCAAACTTCATACACATCCCACATACCATTTACACCTTACTACCCCAATTTTTCTAATCTTTTTCAATTTTTATATTGATTATTTCACCAATCCCACATCTTGTTTCTCCTGCAAGGCATAGTCCCTTTGCCGCTTCCAAGTCTGTAAGGATATTTAAGGTTAAATAAATGAACAAAAAAATTGAACTTATTGTGCCAAGCTCAGTAAAATGCTTTAAGGTTCCATCTTTTTCTTAAAAATTACATAATTTCATTTTGCTATGGAGCAGAAAAAATTCAAAGTTTTATGTGTACCACATTTTTATTACCTATTTATCAACTGATAGACATCTAAGCTGGCTCTCTTTCACCAGATCTTGTCAATAGAGAACCTGCAGAAGACAGGATGGTAAAAGTGTAAGACCCTAAAGGTAGGAAGGTATTCTTTGGGCAAGGACCCTCCAAGCATAACAAGGCTGCTACATCCAGGAATTTCATTGCATTGGAATCTACAACCACCAGATCTACACAATGGCTAACATAGCAACATTTTTCCAATAGTATTCAAAAATATCTCAGGAGAAACAGCTACACACAGTAGAAATTCTAGGGGTAGGTTACAGAAAAGTGAAGGGGAGCATCACCATCTGTGGGTTTATCAACTGAAGGGCCACTTACATTGCCAAAATGGCCTGACACCTTATTAGTAAAGGTGCCCCAAAGGGAGAGTGCTGTGGTCCATACACTTAGAAGGGAGGGACCATAGGAGAGGAGAGGATAGGAGGGCAAAGAAAGGGGGCTTGGACTGAAACTCACTTGTTTATATGTTAAAAAAAATCTTTTTTCAACATATCTTTATTGACCCCCTCCCACCCACTTTTCTCCTCTCCTACCCTCCCCATCACACACCCTTCTCCTTCCCTCCCCTCATTTCACTTCCCTTCTTCCCTTCCCTCCCTTCATCCGTTTTGTTCTGCCCCCACCAAACTCTCTGCTTGTGTGCATCTGAACAAGGGAAAAGGAACCTCTCCATTTATAACTTTACCCTCCGAAAAATCACAAAGACTCCATTACCAACACTGGCACCCCAAAGGGAGCCCTATGATCAAAAAAAATCTGAATATCAACAGAAAAAAATCATAAGTATTAAATTAAAAAAAATCTTAAGTATTATAAAAAGTCATTTTATTACTTACATTAATGTGATAGAGTTGATTTCAGGATAGCTTACAATAAGATGCTACCAAAAATAATATATTCTTACATTTAAAGAGAAAAATCTATCATCATTCTTCTTTATACATGAAATAATTAATGGCCAATTTATGACTAATAATTTTATTGGTCTTGGTTCTGTGTTCTTTGTCTAAGAAAAACCCAAAGTTTTGTCCAGCATTTTTATAACGTGCAAATTATGATTTTCAAACAATTTATTTTTGATTTCGTAACAGTACACTTTCCATTTCTATTACTTTGATCATAAAGTCAATCATAAATTATGGTCTGATGCAAAGTAGCTTATATGACTCTATTTCTGTGTAACTGGAACTTTACTGCAATATATTTTTATCTCTTAACTAATGTCCCTTTAAAGTGGAAGTCATAATGCTGTGATTTCTGAATATGATAGCATAAATCATGTTCATAACAAATGCAAACATTGTGAACACAGCCTATTTGCTAGGTATGGGACACTATAGTATTCAATTGTGAAATAAAACTTTCCATTTAGTACCAAAATACCTAAACTTATGTTGAAAATAATGGATAATGGAAGAATATAAACAGTTCAATTTTCCTATATAGTTACAGTTGTCATTATCCATAGGTTAATCATAGGTTATATAAATTTTGAAAGTTTTAAACATTCATGTATCAAAAAGGCAGGAAAATGTATATTTTCCCTTTTTCAGTTGGAGTGAGAAAGCAATACTGTGGCAAACTGGGATGTGATTGAGTTTCTTATTGTTGTGACAAAAGAATCTCGTGAATAACAATATGACCATCATTGGAACCTTAATGTTTTTATGCAGACTGACAAGAAAATGAGGAACTCAGCCTTATATTCACAAAGCATTGGAAAATGTCAGTAACTTAGAAGAGATGGGAAATCACTAATTTTTCCCCAACAAATATAGGAAAGTACTTTGTCTGACATATATCTTGATATTGAACTCATGATAAATAAAGAAAAAAATCTCAGCAACAATTTAAGGAATTTCTCCAAGAAAATACAGAAATAAGATTGTATTAAGTTATTTGAGCTATAATAACTTTTTACACAAGGTAAAAGTGAACACCCTGCTAGTGGATGTAATAATTGTAGGAAGCAGTGTGGAAATATGCTTACCAAACAATATTACAGATGTTTGTGTTCAATAAATAATTTTAATAATTGTTTTCAGACATTAAAAGATACTGCTTTAGTATTGCTATTTAGTCCTCCATTTGTAGGACTAATAGGAGACACTGCTTACCAATGCTATTATGTTGATATACACAATTGCCCTCAAAGAAATGAGCTACCATACTTAATATTTAAGTAACATTATTGTTTTTAATGAGAACATGTATATGGGAATGCACTGGTAGAAATACAAGTGTACCTGCAATGTGCTTAAAACAAGTCTTCAAAATTGAGCTTCTTTTTTGTTTTGTTTTTTATAATGGAATTTTACTTTTATATTAAGGGATTTAGTCATTAACAAATAAAAATGTAGAGCGCCACTGTGCTCTCTCTGTTGAGAAGGAAGAGCCAATAGGCAAGAACTGTGATTCTTCCTAGGTCCCAACTGCTTATTTTTCCCCTCCCTGTAACCTGCTTAGATGTTTTTGTGAAAGAAAGCAATCCCTTTTGAAATGAAAGGAATCTGCCATGTTTTAGTATTAAAACATATGATAAAAATTGTTCAAAATGGAATTATTTGTCATGGTTTGAAATGTGCATTATCCTTCACATGCTCATGAGTTTGAATCTAGGTGTTTGGGAAGATCAAGACTTGCTGGAGAAAAGCAGTCACAGGTGGTAGGTCTTGAAGTGAATTAGTCCTTCCTATCCTACTTCCAGAAACAGCAGTCTTGAAGCTCTCAACCTCCATGAAGGACCTGACTAAGAGCTCCACTTACTTTTCCCAGCCAACAATACCTTTTCCACCATGAAGGACTATACGTTCCTTCTGAACCATAAACTGAATAAATTTCCTTTTCTCCCTTAAGTTCCTAGACTTTGAATAGTGTCTCACAGCTTTATAAGGAATAACTGGTGCAGAAATTGGTACCAGGAGTAGAGTGTTGCTGTGTGAGAATATGAGAATTCAGAACCAAAATGTGAAGTTGTTGTTTGTGAAACTGAGAGAAATTTGTGCTCAGCGGTATGGCCAATACTGAGATGTAGCTAGTGTGGCCTCAGAAATATTTGTTTGGAGAAATATGGAGAATTTTGGGACATTGTGCTGGGAAAGCCTTTGTATCTTTGCAACCAAACCAAAATGGTTAATTCTTGTGAGATCATGAGAGGAATAAAATATGGAATCCTAGCTTGTGATGATCCAGAGTGGAACAGAGATTGGAAACAAATAAAGGGCAAATGGTTCCATATGTTGGTAAAGAATTTGATCAAGTTTTGTCCTCATCCTGAACGCTTGACTGAAATGAAAGTCAAGTGTTTGGTGGAAGAACTTTCAAGAAAGACAGTCTTGACAGTATGGCAAGGTTACGTTTTACTACTCTTGTTCAAAGTTATGAAAAATAACAAGAAATCAGGCAGAAGGAGTAAAAGATGAGATTTGATGATGAAAAATGCAATGGCAAACCTAAAGAGTTGAACCAAGAGGAAAAAGAAAAGAAACCATTTGTTGTTGTTAAAGAGACTAAATCCATTAGTAAATCAAGTGTGCTTTCAATTTGGACAATAGGAGAGGCTGCCTTGAGGACAAATTCTTTTTTTTTATGTCCATAATTAAAACTTTATTGAAAAACTGACACCAAAATAGGAGATCATTGTATACCTTACAAAATCAAACATGATTACATTGTCTTGGTTAAATAACTGAACTTAAGGCTTTCTGTAAGAAAACATGAATTCAAGAAGCCATATAGATCCATTAGTGTTGCTTTGTTCTAAACGAACAGCCTTCTGTGAGTCTGGCCTTCCCTCCTATCGGTTGACACAACACAGTTGAACAACCTACACAAAGGACCACTGTTTGGGTATGGCTGAAGACTGTGGTGATCTTGTAGCAACCTGGACATTTTACATAAATAAAATAAGAATTTGGACTTTGAACCAGCTTTTTCTTTTTATGTTTTTTCTTCTCCTCTTCCAGGGAAGGGTGTAGTAAATCTCTAGCCAAAGGCATTGTGAAGATGAGTTCTGAGACCTGCACACCACTGTGTGCCAGGAAGGACAAATTCTTAAGGGAAGGCTGCCACCCATCAGAATGCAAATCATTTTAGAAAGAATGAGCAATTCTCCTTTAGTGCAGAGTGTGAGTTATGTTTATGTATGTTTGCACATATACATACCTATATACAAACAAATTATGTTATCAAAGTGATAAACAAGAAACATTAAGAGGAGAGTTCACACCTAGATTTTGCATATTTTTACCATGAGTAATATAGAAGATATGTGTTTTAATATAATGTAATTGAAAATGAACATACGGTTCTTTGACCATAAACTGTAGACTATATCACTGGGTTGTTAAAAAAATTATAACATAGAAAATTAGTGAAGTTTATGCCAATTAGATATAGGTGGCAATTGAAAACTGAGTTTTTAAACACATCTGTAAAAATTAGTAGTTAAGACAAACCCTGAGAAAAATCTGTGGAAGTTGTCTATTTGATTAGGAAGTCCCAGATCTTCTTAGCTAAACGCATTCCCTGATTGGTGGAAAAATGGATAGAATCCTTCAATAGTCGGACTTTTCTGACATGTTTTTACACATGTGCATGTAGGCATGCTGACAAATAAGAAAGTATATCATTCTCACAGCAATATATGAAGATATGGTGACCAGTTATCTTAGCTCTTAGAGTTCATAGCAAACTTCCTACCATGATGCTGCATTGGAAAAAATCCTAAGCCAAAATAAACTTCTTGTTAAATTATTGGTTGTAGATCTTTCAGCAAGATGAAGAGTAGCTGCCTCAAAAGCTTACATATGAGAACAAAACATTATCTTTATCTCTCACCCAGTACAACAATCCACTCTAAATGTATCAAAGACCTCAAAGTAAAGACTGAACTCCTGCAGATTCTAGAAAAAAAAAAGAAATTATACTTTGATATAAGAGTTTTGGTTTGATCTTTCTGAAGGTGACATTGGTCATGTGTGAAAGGCCAACAATCAATAAATGGAAGATGATGGCTCTCAAAGCTGCTGTGCAGCAAAGAAAGCTAAACAACCACAGCATGGGACAAAATTTTTCCCAGTTCTATATCTCAGAGCGTTAGCGTGGAGGTTTTTATAAAAAACTAAAAAAAGACTAAACTTCAAACAAATTACAAAATCAAACAACCTAACTAAAATTGACTTTGGAACTGAACACAAAATCCTCCAAAATAGATACACATACTGAAGAATGGGTAACAAAATTTGATTCATAGGTACAATATTACTCTCTTCATCTACAAAGTGAAATGAAATCGTGAAATTTGCATGAAAGTGCATGCAACCAAGAAATATAATGAGTGAAATGTCCCACCCTGAAAATCAAAAGCTGCTTGCTCTCATTCATAGGTAAATCATAGAATAGGTATGATGCTTAAAATGAGTGTCTTCTAAATGATCAGTCTTTTAAGTCACTTCTTATCATGAAGGGGAGGCAGGCAAAATAGTGTAGAAGGAAGAATGGGGAGAAGGGTCTGTAAAGTGGCTTAAGTGCATGAGGGTTATTGCATTCATGAATTCACAGTCACTGAAATTGATTTTCTTTGCAGGGTTAGCACAAAATTGGGCCCATGGAAGTATAGCCATGGATGGGGAAGGGCTCATGGGCCCATCCCCTAGTAGAGCTATTATCAGTTCAGGACTGCTGTGGGAGGGAATGATTTCTTTCATATGTGTAGATATCTCTCTTCCCTTCTGTTTTTCTTCATCTCTTTCTCTGTTTCTCTCTGTGTGTCTATTTTTCTCTATCGTCTTTCAAATAAGTTAAAAATTATAAAAATTAAGAAAACGTACTTACTGAAAGTTTAGTCTCACAGATTGTTTTAATTTACTTTTGCTACTTTTTATTTATTCAGTGACTTTAATGTCATTTTCTCTCTAAATTACTCTATTTTATCTTCTTTCCTTCCTTTCTTCCCAACAAATTTCTTTCCTACTTCTCCCTCTCTCTCTTTCTCTCTCTCTCTCTCTGTGTTTGTGTATGTGCATATGTGTATCTGTCCCTGTAACGTTTCATAAAAATTTCCTGCATTAGCATGTGTCTGAGCACTTGCTGCAACATTAATAATAAGTACTAATGAATGCATCACAAAGAAAGCAGGTCCACTTCCCACAACCAGCATAACCCATTATAGTCTTTCTTTAGTTTTCATGATGAAATGTTAGTAGAACCAACCTGTTCATGTCATATTCAGGCAAACACAGCTCCAGAAAGTTCAAAGGTCCAATTGTGTTCAGAAAATCCTTTTGCCCACATTATTCTTCATCCTCTGATTTGTTAATCTTTTTTGTGCCCTCTGCTAACATGTTCTCTGAGCCTTGGTGAGGCTCTTTTGCAGAGCTGAGCACTCCACAATCAGTCATTTATTTTCTGCTCTCCTCGCTTTTTTCAGTTTTGAAATTTTGAAGTTAATATCTATTTCAAAAAGATGTTTCTAGGATAAAATGTGAAAATATATCTAATCTGTGTATATAAAGAAAAGTGTTTACAAGGTAAATCGATTACATGTCCATAGAGCAAAACAACAGTAGTTTATTCTTCCCAGGGTCTATGTTCTATGTTCTACGCAGGAGAGATCTAGTGGTCTAAAATCTAGTCTTCATGCTCACATGGAAAGTATTTTACCTACTGAGAACTCTCTCAAATCCAGAAAATGTGAGGTTTTAGTTTGATATGTTATATTCATTATCGGGAGTATGTATGAATTTGAACTACTCATAACCAAGATTTTGAACCTAAATAATCAATACAGTTCTCATTAATTCTATTCATGAAACACCATTTTTATTTAAAAATTCACTTATTGAACAGAATGAAATGTTTATAACACCATAGATGAGAAAGGCAGAAGTCAATTTACAAAATTCAATTTTAAGAGATATTTTTAAACATTCTCCTTTCTTAAGACTGAAAGTTGAAGAATAATGATTTTTCCCCTGAATGCATTAACTATGCAAAGGTAATGTCAAATTTGTGAACTTCCATGCCTGGGAGAAATTCAGTTGCATAACCAAATAAGACAGGAAGGGCTGATTATGCCAGATATAACTTAAGAGTGTCCTTATTTTTCTTGAATAATTATATTATGTACAGAGCATTAGAGAAACTGAATTTTATGTGCAACTCCACAGAGATGTTAAACTGATTAAAAGTCCAAAAATCATAAAACTCAAATATATTTCCCTCCAGTATACTATCAATTTCCTCAGAATTTATCCATAATAAAGATAAAGAAATGTTATCTGAAGATTTAATATCAGAAAATATTCAATGTGTCAATTTTTTATGACTCCAGAGAGGTGATTGCAACACTAGAAGTTTCTGATACAAACAAGACACAATGTCCTTGATTTCATTTTCATTATTCAGACATTGCATACTGACCTATTTAGCACAATGTACAGTTTTAACTATGAATTCAGGACATCAGTTGAGTAATTAGATTAAAGAGCAATGATTTTGCTGTATTTTTAAAGAACAGTGATGTAAACATATGCATATTATGATTTTCTTGAAAATACAAAATAGAAGCTTTAGACATATTAGAATTAGCACATGATCTTATACAGTGTTTAACTACCAGTACCTATTTGTGATTCAATATTTTATACAAAATATAGATTATATTTATTGTTTCAGCCTGCAAACCATTAAGGAACAACAGTGATGCAGTTACACCCAAGCTTAAGTCAATGAGTTTTGGTGAAAAGAGAAGTTAGGGGGTCAGTGGGAGTAGGATTTAATGAAATTTGTGGCAAATGTAGTTCCCTGTCCTTGAGAAACAGGCTGAAACTGAGAGAGATTGTTAAACTGAAATCTAGGGAAGAAATTCACAAATAAAGAAAGTTTATTATTTCAACCTCTACATTTCCATTAAATCAGTTGTCTATACATTTTCTTTCTAATTTCAGTGCCATAAACATTCATATCATAATCTGAGGTTCTGGTAAATAGAGGCATAATCATTATAATAGCAATATATTTCAAATGTATAAAGGATCACCTTGGCCTACATAAATAAAAATTCAATGCAAATTCATTAACCTTATTATAGACTCATGCTCATGGAAATGATGTCTTCTTTCTTTTTACATCTCATCTTCTCATTTCTAAATTCAAAACCCACTAAAGACAAACTTTGATTGGTAGTATATAGTATATATTGTTATAATGTTTTTTACTATTTTGCAGATCATAAAAAAGACATATATCTGACATGCCTTTCTTTGTATCGAGGTGACCTAATTTTTATTGCTGAATAGCACTCAATTGTATGTCTATAATACAACATATTGTTCATCGATTGGAGATTACTCTGTGAAAATTTTGAGTGTATAAATAGAAGCATTCCATTGCAGTGTTCATGTTCATTTTCCAAATGCCCAATGATGGTGAGCATCTTTTACTGCATTTATGTACAATCTGTGTTTTTTTTTTTTCTTTAGGAAGTCTTTTTACAACCTTATATTCTAGAGAAACTATGGTGGCTTGAAAATAGGTAACAGGAAATTTTATTCTAATGAATTTTCCACCACCTTCAATAAAACACTTTTTGCTTTAGTCTTCTAAACATAAATATTTTAACTTTGAATACTTAGCATTGTCTAAGGACTGCAAATGAAGAAATTGTTCCCACATAGAAAATACTCACTTCTCCCTGTTGCCCTCCTCTGATGATATAATACATTTGTCAGGACAAATGCATTTTGCTTCTATTTAAAAAAAATGGGTATTTTACTGTCATGGCACTTCACACTTGGGGTCCATGAGTTCTTTTGTAGCTCCTTGTCCCTCATGGATTCCATGCTGGAGTCCATGAGTTCTCCAGAGTGCCCTTGTCCTTCATAGTACTCTATGTGTGGAGTCCATAAGTTCTGTTTTTTCTCTCCTCTAACAAACTCTACTTTAATTCTCTATGCATGTTCTAGTTTCAATCCACGACTCTGAACACAAGAACTTGGATAGATACAGACTCCTAGAATGACTCAGCAACATTAGGTGAGCACAGCCAAGAGATCAACCTCTACAACATTTGGCAAATACAGGAGAGGTAGACTCCAAAGCAAAGGTAAAAGAAACTCTGGATATATCTCTGCTCACCTCTCCAAGCAGACTTCTCCAGGGAGAGGGAGGAGAAAGTTACTTTTGAAATGGGGGAGAGAATGTTTTAAATCCAGAGTGAATGAGTGAATGAATGCCTGCCTGAGGTGGGAGATCTATAACACTCAGTGCTTGAATTTGTTGCCCCTCGGTGAGGTTCTTAAGATCTCTTTATGCCACAGGGTTCAAATGGGTCATTTCTGTGCTTCCATAGGGCATATGGTCTGGGGTAGGATTGGATTAAAATCATGATCACAAGTCATGAATAGCTGAACTTCCTACGGCCAAGCCATGCTCAACAACCCTGCACAGGGCACAGACGGACTGGTATGTTTATGATCTCTCCTGTGGGGATACACAACCTTTGGCTTCAGGTTTTGTTAGTTAAAGGAGGTAAATTCTTAGTGACAGTCACTCTAAGGAAAAAGCATTTCATGTCTGGGATGATGGCCATATATTTGTTTAGATAGAATAGTGAACTCAAGAAAATTCAGTCATGGTTTGGCCATGGACCCTGTATCTCTTTAGCACTGACAGAAGGAGTCCCCACTGTCAGGCATTTACAGCATCAGAGGCCAAGCTGATCACTGATTATGACACTGGGGCATGGTCAGTCACTGGGTTATGGCATCAGTTGGCTGAGCTGAGCACTGGGTTCAGAGTGCTTGGTGGGGCCTTAATGAGCCATGCACTTTTCCCTTAATTCAGGCCCCCTAGAAGTTCCCAATCCTATATCCAGGAACTAACTAGAGAATATTTAATCCTACTCACTTGAAAAAGAACAAACTTAAGACATTCTATTCTCAGACATGGTTTCAGTCCATCTGAGAACTATATTTATTTTGCCAAAGGGGAAGTAAATGACAGACAGTCAAGAGACCATAGAGATCTCCGCCAGAAGTACCAGCTAAAAGTTCTGGGGAAAAACAAAAACAAACAAAAAACAAAACTTTGTCTCCCAATAGAGATGCCCTCAAACCTAAGGCAAAACAGGAATTTCATCTCGCCTATCTAGGACCTTCCATCTCAGCCAAACCATCTTCCCTGAGACTAAGCAGGATCAATGTAATCTGGACTCAGCATTAGTCTCTTCCAGACTCTTCCAGAGATTCTCTTCAGAGATTCCAATTGCATTTGAGTCAACCTGGGCCCATATTCCCTTTTTCCTAACAAAATCTGGCCCAAATTAAAAAAGACTTAGGGAGTTTCTCTGAGGAACCAGATAAAATCAAAGATAGTTTTCAAACTGAATGTGAAGAAACCAGACTTGAGACTCTTAGCTTCCCTCCAATAGAAAAAGGAGTTGCTGTTGATACCCAGCAGAAGAGAGCCCAAATGCCAGGTTGATAACATCTCAAAAGAATTTTGGGTTAATATGCAAGTGGGAAGCCAATTTGTTCCTCTTTTAATAGACAAGGGAGAACAATTTCTCAGTGCTCAACTTCTTTCTGGACTTTGTTAACCTTTGATTTAGCTAAAACTTTGAAGATCAGAGGAATGACAGGTTTAGCAAAGTAATTATTAAAATTCCTTGTATACTTAATGGATTGTGTTTAGGTATTCCTTTGTTTGCATGTTTGGACTTTATGGAATAATTTAGTGCTGTTATAAAGTTGTCCATGTTGTGGTTAATCAGGCTATTCCAGAGGAAATTTTAATACAAGCTCCATCTCAGATCAGGAAACTGCATCCCCTGTACTCAGAGAGAAGAACAAGACTGATTCAGACTTTCAGCAACTTAAAATTTAAAAGATGTATTGTTTTACATTCCTTTGGTCCCAGAAAGATTTTATCTCTGTTTTTAAGAACACAGAAGGTAAAGGAGAGCTAACTTGGGCTATTCTGCCCAAAGATTCACAGAGAGTTCACATATTTTTGTAAAGGCCTCAGAAATTTGCAGCTGCTATAGGAGAAAGGTCTCCTCCTTTATGTAGATTACCTGCTGGTTTTTCCCTTTTACAACAGACAAAAGTAGTGACTATTCCAGGCACCATAACAGGTTTCCTTCACTAACTCCTGCCTATTTCCATAGTAAGATTGCTAAACTACTTTTGCTTATCCCATCTCCCTTCCCAATTACAAACTTTTAATCCTTATGTTTGGATATTATAGACTTAACTTACCTGTTTTGTCTCATCCAGATTAATATCTACAAAGCTTCAAATGTGGGGAAATCTGGACCATCCCAGCATGTCATAGCTGAGGACCATTGACTGCTCATACTTTCTTTCCCCCAACTCAGCAGGATAGAGCCAGAGTGGTCCTTGCCCCTCATCCCTTGAACAGTCAAGTTTTCATAAAAATTAAAGAGGGGAATTAGGCACGTTTAGAGCAGTCATTCTGGAACATTTACCAAGGTCTTGAAAAGCCATCCCCCACTTTTGGGATTACCATGAAGGAACACACCTTTCTCTAACTTCCCCCAACTCTTTATTTATGAAAGGATATGGAGATTAGTTCTCCTTTACAGATAAGTACTACCTTGAGGTGAGCACAAGATCAACTGGGTTGGGCCCAAATATGAGCTAACCAATGAGGAAAAGCCATAAAAGTATATAGACATACCTGATCCTGGCAGCCATCTTTGGAGCCTTCACCTCATGGCACTCCACGCCTGGAGTCTGTGAGTTCTTTTCCAGTTCCTTACTCTTGATGGAATCCATGAGTTCTCCAGAATACCCTTGCCCTTCATGGTACTCCATGCCTGGAGTCTGTGAGTTCCATTTTTTTCTCTCCTCTAATAAACTCTACCTTAATTCTCAAAAAAAAATATAATTCATACTTTAATTTTTCCTATGGTCTCTTTTTGTTCCAGTCTCATAATAATACCCTTTTCATTTAATTTTCAGTTCTATTAGGTTCCTTCTCGATAAGATTACCTCAACTTGATACCTGCATGTGTGTCTGTGGCATACCTATGAGGAACTATTTAGTTGTAGAAGACATAAAGGCATATCTCTAAGAAAGTGTATTAACTGTTTGAATGATGTAGGAAGATGTTATGCTGTACTCTTTTTCTTCTGTGAAATAAACTGGGCCATTAAAGGACATTTAGTATTCTCAACTCCAGAGACCTCTGTCAAAATAGTTCATTAATATTTGTCACAATCCTGATTGAGCAAAGAAATTTTAGATGTGCTTCACTCTGTTGACTTAAAGCAATCTAATGATTAAGATTTATCAGATAATGTAAAAGCTGAGTTAGAAATTCAAGAGATTCTCAAAGAAACCACATGCTTGTATCTAAAAATCAAATGAGCATAATTTTTATTAAATTCTTGTTAAAACACTTTTAACAATAGTCATAACAAAATCAACATGTCTGATTAATATGAATCTTGGGCAAAACTACCTGTTTATTTTTGCTGTCAGTTGTCCTCCTTTTGCTAAGTTACATTACCCTTAAACTGTAGGTAAATACTTTCACATAATCCATAAGACATGATAAAGCATTCTTTCTAATTTTTAGTAATTCAAGTTTTGTAATAGTATCTATTTCCCTTTTCTTTAATAGGAACTATGATTTATATGTTATTTTTATGTATAAATTATTCTTCATTCTTTTCAAATTTAGGACAATCACCTACCCTATGTATACTCTCAAGCTTAATTCAAAAAAAATCCCAAAATTATGACATACGAGAAAAATCATATTTTCCTTTAAAGCATATATTAGTTTAATCTCAAAATCAAAGAACAAACAAAGGGCTTGGGAATAGGCAGAAACACTGAAAATTGACAACTGTCACTGACAGAAAGAAATTCTTATCTTTAGTCCAAAATACTGTTTGGGAAGAGAAAGGTCCCAGCTCTATATCACAGAAACTCATATGCGGAATCAGATATGCTCTGTGCTCAAGATAATAATCAGCTCCAACTCCTCCAGGTGGAGGGCTGTGGCATTTTTGATCATATCTAAACATCTAAGTGAATCCCATCTGGACCTTTGAGTATTTGAAATAAATAATGCTTCCTTTTCATGTGAGATTTGGATGTTCTCTAAAGGGTTTATTCCCATCCCAAATTCGAAGCCCTTAAGCCTCAATCTTACCATTCTCTCCCACAGTGATGTGAAGCTGTGTTTTGATAGTCTGAACCAGCCACACTGTAAAAAAATTGAAAAGCTGCTGCTGGCAAACTGTAATCTCTTATCTGATGATTGCAAAGTGTTTATCCTGATCCTCACCAGCAACAAAAAGTCGTGGCATCTTAAACTCCAGGTAGATGGAGAATGCACTCAGTGTGCAAGGCTTTGTATCTCCCAGACAGCATCCTGAAGTTCTTGTAAGCTGATTGCTACCATAATGAGCACAGTTGGGAATGCTTTCTTGAGATTCTTCTGAAGAACAAAACCAGACATCAGCTCCAATGGCCTTAAGTATAAAGGGCTGAAGATTCTCTGGGTGGTCATGATGTGCCCTTGTAAGGGAATGAAATCATTATGTTTGAGAAATTGCCTCACACTATGACTGTCAAAAACTGGCTTCAGTCACTATTAGCCACGGTAAGGTCAACAGACTACAGATTCCAAACAATAAGCTAGATGATACAGACACAAAGCTATGTGTGAAGTTCTGAACCCAACTCACAATTGGAGAACAGTGCCTTGTACTCATGTGGGTTTAATGGTACCTGTTATGAGAACCTCACTTCTATGCTTATTAGACCCCTTGAAGAGTTATCAGAGTCACAGAACACCTTGGTTCTGCCCTGTAAGCCTCTGAAAGAAAGAGAATCCTCCATTACTCAGGTTGTAAATAATCCGCTTTGACTTGGAAACCCCAGCAACTGAATCTGCTGGCCAAGGAGCAAGGAAATCTCTCCATTTCAGCCATAAGCAGCTTTTAAAGAGAATCACAAAAATAAGGGCAGAAATAGAACTGCAAGAAGTGAGTCAATTCTGGTGAAGAAACATCTTATACAGATGCTTCAATCCATCTACATTTCAAAACTCCATGAAATAACATTCCAATGAGACTCGATTTCTCTGATGCACCTTGAAGATAAATTTTGTAAAACTTGATGCTACTTTTGAACTGTCATCTCAAAGAAGCCACTGAAAGACCTTAATGATAAAAATTCTATCCTGTCTCATAATGAAATATATTTGTTTTCACTTTTTTCAAAATGACATTTTGAACACCCTATAAAATGTCACATGTCTAAAAACAAAAAAGTAAGCTTTTTAAAAAACATATAAATTTATTTTTCTAGTTCGACTGATTTTTTTTTAATTTTTAGTAGTTTCCCACTGCAGGGATTCATATAAAAAATGACATCCATGTTATTTAATATTCTCAGATTGATTTTCAGACATTTATTTTAATCTTATTGAAAGTATTTTTGAGAATATATATCTGAGAATTTTCTAAAAGAGATTTTATGTAAAAAAAAATCAATCAGGGACTGGAGAGATGGATCAGGGATTGAAACCTTTGTCTCTCAAAGAGAAACACCTGTGCCAGATCCCCAGATCCTATGTAAAATCATGGAGCAGCAGCCTGTAATTCTGTCCCTAGAAAGAAAACCCTGGGAAATCCCAGAGCAAAGCAATAAAGGAGTAGAACAATCCAACATGATCCCTGATTCACCCTTGGGTATCCACAGACACACAATCAAGTGCCCTTGTGCACAAACACATACACACACACATATACACATGAGAAATGAACAATATAACAATATAGTTATATAATTCATAGCATGATGGCTAAAGATAACTTCATATTTGCCCAGTCTCATTCTTCTGTTTCTTTTGCAACCCACAGACTCATGTACTCAGGAGCAGAGAAAAGAAATAATAATTTATAGGCTGTTAATCTCTAAAAATTAATTTCCTGTATGAAATTGTACTTCTTTTTTTTGACAACCTTTATATTTTTATTAGTAGTTCTCTGAAGAATCAAAATAGTTAGTAAATTATTTTAGATTCATCAAGACTGTATGCATATCTTTTGTATTTAGATCTTTAGTGATGTACAACATAATACAAAACCGAAGAGATTGATTTCTATACCTAGGTGTTACTCATTGTGTCGTCCTAAAGCAGGGCTGGAGGCAGCTGTTCAAGAGAACAGGGGGTTAGTGCTGGGCGACTAAGTTGTGGCCTGTTTTCTTACCCATTCGGTGTGCTGGGAAGGAGCCAATGATTACTTGAACTGACAGAGCAAACTGTAGAGCAGGGGCCTCCAACACTCTGGGCAGCAGAGAATTGTGGTCCAAGCCAAAAGAAACAATCTGGACAGGGAAGCATGGGAACAGCCTGGCAGAAGAGGCAGGCTCTGCCCCATGAGAAAAGTGCATCCTTTGTACCTCAGAGACATTACAGAGCCAGCGTAACACCAAAAGACTGTTGGGGAGGGATGGACCCTGGAAGAACTTTCACTTCATTCAACATGAGTTAGTGTTCAGTCTACCAATATGGGCAGAGCAAGAAGCATCTAACCCCAAAGCAGCAGCAGTCTGGCTTCCCCTTTTCTCCCCAGTCTTTTTGGTAGCCACGCCAAGTTTTGGCTGAGGACATAGAAACCCCAGAAAGATCCAAGTGTTCTTTCTGAAAGGTCAAGGTGGGAAGGACACTTCTCAAAATACAAACATGTTTAATATGTAAGGAGCCAGACAAGCCTGGGGCACTCATATTCCCAAATCTTCCTACTTTCTTCCCAGCCCAGAGCCTGGGCTCACGGAGACTGGCAAGTACAGTCTCCACACCTGACCTTCTAACCCCAAAAGAAAATCCGGAAGTGTATCCATTCTCCTTCCCACAGGTGAGCTGTGCAGGCCCTCTTGGGGGATGGTGGTTCCGTGGCAGATCATAGGCAGGGTGGCACCTGGTCTCAGCTGGCTCCAGCCCAAGCCATGAGGTCTTCGAAAGCATTGTCCTGGTCATCGTTGTGTAGTAGCAAAACTTCCTTAATGTCTTTCAGTTCAAAGTCCATCTCCTTAAATTTGCTCATTAATTGAAGAAACTACATCATCTTTTCTTCTGAACACTGGTGCATTTCCAGAGCCTCTTCTACTAAAAGAGGGTAAAAGCCCTTCTCGCAAAGCTGTCCAGAATCTGCTCAATATTCTCTCTTTTCTTCTTCATGGCTCTCAGGACACACTTGCAAGAAAAGCCCATGTTGACCACTGTTTCCACACACTGCCGCTCACTGGGGGACAGTGTCTGCAGTTCAGAATAGGCCTGGGGGCAGCTGGGCACATTGGGCACTTGTGACACTGAGAAATTCAAAGGGGTGACTGTGGGACCTGTATTTGGAGGTGATGATTCTTCTGGACACACAGACAAGATAGACAGGGAAGGCATCTGGGAGGATGTTAGGGTTGGCACCTCTGGGCCACTGTCCAAGTTCAAAGCTGCAAGCCCAAGAGCTTGGTCCCCATTGAGCTCACTGGCACTGCTTTGGGGGGAAGGCTTGAGGGAATTCCGGGATGGACCACTTCAGAGGCAGGATGTGCTATGGGAAGTGCTTGCCAGCTTGACTGTCTTCTGATTGCTGTCATCAGAGTCAAGTTTGGGGAAGGACAGAGATTTGATATTGCTTACTGCAGGAATAGGGGGAAGGGACACTTTGGAAGACAGTGACATCTTTTCACAGTTACTGTGGTAAGGTTATAAAGCCATTGGGTTTATGAAGAGGCTTGAAATCTAAGGTGACGCGCTCCAAGGAAGCCAAGACCTCTTCATCCTGTAACACAGACCCAGAACTTCCTCTAGGCAAGTTATTGTCCAATAACTGAGCCATTATGGGTCCAGTGGTTTTTACCAGTATGTTTCTCAATTCCTCCTTTTCATCAATAGTTTTTAACTCCAGATTATCAAATGGGTCCTCTTCACATTCGAAGTCAGCAGGATTGAAATCTTTGTGTGGGGTGGGCTTAGAACTTTCTGTTTCGTGGCACTATTGCTGACACGAGTCGGTGTGAGGATGCTGTTGTGCTGTAAGCTGGCAAGGATAGGGTTAATAGGAGGTGGCATTGTGGTTGTATTATGAGTCTTGGAGAAGCTCATTTTGCTATCACCCTCTGGGCCCCTCTTGGAATTCACTTTAGCTTCCTGGGCTTTACACTCTGCTTCTTGCTGGGCTTCTTCGATTTTCTTAATACCTTCAGCCCACTCAATGGTTTTCTTTTCCAAGAAGAAGTCATACTGCACTTCTCTGACAACCTGCAATTAATTAGGCAAGGAGAAGCCAATAGGCAGACCAACTTTAGCTGGTGTTTTGAATTTGTCTCCTATCTTAAATGGGACATCATCAAGGTAACGGAAAGTCCCATTAACATCTGCACCCAACTTCTTAGAAGCCATTTAGAACCTGATTGCCATCGCTGTCCGGGAAGCCGAAAGGTGTTGGTGCCGGCCAGCCGCCCTGGCCTCATCCCCAGTAAGCTCCAGAGGCTCTTAGGAAGAGCGAAACACCACCTCTTCCGACTCCCGCCAGGGCCAGGCCGTCACCACAGCCACAGCCAGTACCACGACTGCTGTGTTGAAGTCTGACTTCCCTCCTCCTCTGAAATTCTACTTCTCATTCATGTCTTTAATGTCACTTTAAAAATGTGTACCCTCTTATATGTAAATAGCAGTGTGTCTAATGTCTTCTTTCACATCATCCACAACTGATCACACTTGAATATAATAAATGTATTCATTTGTATTTAATTAAATCTATATTTGGACTTTGGTAATACACTTTTCATGTAAACAAAATGTACATGATCAAACTTAAGATAGGCATTTTTTTAAAAATGGATTATTTATTATAACTTTAAAAGTAATATGTCCACCCAACTGGACAGGACTTGCTCCCTTTCCTCCATCCCTGGAGCTTGGGTGGGGCACTAAGCCAAGACCCAGGTCCAGGGTGAAGAATTCTGCCATCAACATTAGCCCTTCTGCCTCTCTGGCCTACCGGGGACCCATCCACGTGGTCTACAGAAGACACACTGCTACTCAGAATTCAATAGAGTCCAAAGAAAACTCAAGCAAAGTTCTAAGGGTCAAAGGCCATACATCTGTAAACCTCTACAATCATCCTATCACATGGGAGAGATTCTTCACATCCAGCCCAAAGATAAGTAAACCTTCTTTTTTTTTCACCTTACTGTTCCTTTCTAATATTAATCACTATAGATTAACTTTTCCATAAAGCCGCCCCAAAAACACAACTCCAGGGATCATACTACTCACCCTCACATACCACCAAGATATTACATCATAAAAGTACACTATCATACTAATATTCACTCCTTGTCTACTTAACCTGACTTAATTGATGTACTAACAACCTAACAGCCTCAACTAGGAAATAACAATAATAAAAGACAAACATACCCAAACCCAAGACAAGCACTAGTAATAACTGCCCAAGTGTAGGAATACCAACTAAATCAGTCAAAAACACACAGAAACTGAAAAGCCCTAGAAGACAAAACAACAATGCCCAACTCAAAGTGCAGATGCATGAGAAACAAAACCCAAGAAGACCAATCTCCCACTGAAAGAATTAACCCCTTAATGATGAATTCCAAACAGAACAAATTCACAGAAAACAGCCAAGAAAGCCAGACCCAAGACAGTGACTTTCAAAGTATGATCATTACCAAGATTAATACTATGAAAGAGGAAATCCAAGAGGAGTTAAACAACAGAATCAACCACATTGAACAGGAACACAACAGGCATTTGGAGGAGTTGAGAAAAACAGTTCAAGAAACAAAAATAGGCATAAAACAGTTAAAACAGACTCAAGCAGAGTTTAAAACTGAACTAAAAGATAAGCTATCTTCAACCAAAAGTTCAACAGAGAGTCTTATCAGCAGAACTAAAGAAGCAGAAAATAGAATTTCAGATCTTGAAGACAAAGTAGGAGAATTAACCAGCTCAATGGAAGAGATTGTTAAAGCCAAAAAGATACTTGAGAGGAACATTCAAGAGATATGGGACACCCTGAAGAAGCCTAACATGAACATTCGTGGACTACCAGAGCAAGAATCTCAAAATAACACACCTGAGTAAATTTTTCAAATTATCATAAATGAAAACTTCCCTCAAATGAAGAATGAGAGGCCCATCTAAATACAAGAGGCATTTCGCACTCCAAACAGATATGACCAAAATAGAAAATCACCACAGCAAATAATAGACAAAACACTCCACATTCAAGACAAAGAAAAGGTCCTGAGAGCTTCAAGAGAAAAAAAGCAAGTCACTTTTAAAGGTAAACCTATTAAAATAACAAATGACTTCTCAATGGAAACAGTAAAAGCAAGAAGAGCTTGGAGAGACATACTTCAAGTATTAAATGAGCAAAAATACCAACCCAGACTGATATACTCAGCAAAACTATCTGTCATGATTGAGGGAGAAAGAAAAATTTTCCAGCACAAACACACCTTGAAGGGATACATGTCTACCAAACCAGGCATTCAAAAAATGCTAGAAATGATAAGCAAACTTGAAAAAAAGAAGAAGCATATCCAGGAGGACAGAAGGAAAGTATAATACCACAAAAACATAAATGTCAAACAATAAGCTTACAAAATCCACTAAACATAAAAAATGTCCAGAATTAAAAATAATTTCTCCATTATAACATTAAATGTCAATGGGCTTAACTCACCGATTAAGAGACACAGATTACAAACTTGGATTAAAAATCACAACCCATCAATCTTCTGCCTTCAGGAAACTCATCTCACCAAAAAAGATAGGCACATCCTGAAAAGGAAAGGCTGGTCCAAAATTCTGCAAGCTAATGGACCTAGGAAACAGGCAGAGGGAGCCATTACGGTATCGAACAACATCGACTTCAGACCCAAAAAAATCATAAGAGACACAAATGGATACTACATTTTAGTCACAGGTACAATTCACCAGGAAGACTTCACAATACTGAACATATGTGCACCCAATAAGGGCCCCTCCACATTCATTAAGAAAATCCTACAGTGTCTAAAGTGAGAAATCAATCCCCAAACAATAATTCTTGGGGATTTCAACACCACCCTCTCAACATGGGATAGATCAACAGGTCAAAAGCTTAACAGGGACACTTTGGAACTTAATCAAACCCTTAAAGAAATGGGCCTTACAAATCTCAATCGAACTTTTCATCCATGTACCAAAGATTAAACATTTTTCTCAGCAGCACACGGAACTTTCTCCAAAATAGATCACATATTCGGCCACAAAATGAATCTCCACATATACAGTAAAGTTGATATTCTAGCCTGTGCCCTATCAGACCACCACGGCCAAAAGCTGGATATTCACAACACAACAAAAGAAAGAAAATACACTAACTCCTGGAAACTTAACACTATGATGCTAAATGAGAACTGGATTCAGGAAGAAATTAAAAAGGAAATTCAAGATTTCCTGAAAGTGAACGATAATGAAAATACAACATACCAAAATTTCTGGGACACAATGAAAGCTGTCCTGAGAGGTAAGTTCATAGCTCTTAATGCCTACATCAAAAAAATGGAAACATCAGAAATAAACAACTTAACAATGCAGCTTAAAGCTTTAGAGACACTAGAGCAATCCGATCCCAAAAGTAGTAGAAGAGAGGAGATTAGCAAAATAAGGGGAGAAATATCTGAAACCAAGATTAAGAAAACGATAGAAAAAATCAACCAGTCAAAAAGCTGGTTCTTTGAAAAAATCAATAAGATTGATACACGCCTAGCTAAATTAACCAAAAGCAAGAGAGAAAACCCAAATTAATAAAATTAGAAATGAACATGGAGTTATCACTACTGATACCCAAGAAATCCAGAGAATTATAACATCATATTTCAAAAACTTGTACTCTGTGAAATATGACAACACAAAAGAGATGGATGAATTCCTAAGTAAACAACTTACCTAAATTGAATCAGGAAGTTGTGAATTATTTGAATAGTTCTATGACATATGAGGAAATTGACAAAGTAGACTCGAATCTTTCCCACGAAAACATGTCCTGGACCAGATGGATTCAGCACAGAGTTCTACCAGACATTTAAGGAGTTAATAACACCAATACTCCTTAAACTGTTCCATCAAATAGCAAAGGAAGGAACACTACCAAATTCCTTCTATGAAGCTAATATTGTTTTAATTCTAAAACCTAATAAAGATACACTTAAAAAAGAAAACTATAGGCCAACCTCTCTGATGAACACAGATGCAAAGATTCTCAACAAAGTCTTAGCAAATTGGATTCAAAATCATATCAAAAAGATCATTCACAGGGACCAAGTAGGCTTTATCCCCGGTACATAAGGTTGGTTCAAGATATACAAATCAATAAATGTAATTCACCATATAAACCAGTCCAAAGCCCAAGACCACATGATACTCTTGATAGATGCAGAAAAAGCTTTTGACAAGATCCAATAGCCTTTTATGATCAAAACGCTACAGACAGTAGGAATGGAAGAAACCTCTATCAATATAATAAAAGCTGTATACAACAAGCCCACAGCAAGGATTATGCTCAATGGGGAAAAACTGGAAGCATTCCCACTTCGATCAGGAACTAGACAAGGCTGTCCACTCTCACCACTTCTATTCAATATTGTATTGAAATGTTTGTTAGCTGAAGCCATAAGACAAGAAAGGGACAAAAAACGGATTACAATCGGCAAGGAAAAAGTCAAGCTATCCCTATTTGCAGATGACATGATCTTATACCTTAGTGATCCCGAAAAATCCACCAGGAAGCTCCTGGAACTAATTGAGAAGTTCAGCAGGGTAGTAGGATACAAAATAAATGTACAAAAATCAGTGGCTCTCCTATATGGCCAGAATGAAAGAAGTGAAAAAGCCTTGAGAGAAACAATTCCATTTATTAGAGCCCCTAAAAAAAATGAAATACCTTGGTATAAACCTAATCAAGGAGGTAAAAGACCTTTACAATGAAAACTTTAAAACCCTCAAGAAATTAATTGCAGAAGACACCAGAAGGTGGAAAGACCTCCCATGTTCCTGGATTGGCAGAATCAACATCGTAAAAATGACCATCCTACCAAAGGCAATATACAAATTCAGTGCTATGCCAATTAAAATTCCAAAGCAATTCCTTAAAGACGGAATTCCTAAACAATCTCAAAATTCATATGGAGGCACAAAAGATCCAGGATAGCAAAGACAATCCTGAGTAACAAAAACACTGCTGGAGGTATCACCATACCAAATCTTAGTCTATACTACAAATCCATAGTTATAAAAACAGCCTGGTACTCGCTCCAAAATAGACACACAGATCAATGGATAAGGCTTGAAGACCCAGATATAAGCCCACAAAACTACAGCCATTTGGTCTTTGACAAAGGGGCCCAAAAAAACCAATGGATAAAGAACAGTATCTTCAACAAATGGTGCTGGCAAAACTCGTTCTCCACATATAGAAGATTAAAACTGGACCCGTACTTGTCACCTTGTACAAGACTTAATTCCAAATGGATCAAGGACCTTGATTTAAGGCCAGAGTCTACAAAAACCATAGTTGAAAGGGTAGGGAATTCCCTCGAGCTGATTGGGCTAAGCCAACAGTTCCTAAAACAGACATCCAATGGTACAGTCACTGCTACCAACTCTCAACAGTTGGGATCTTGTGAAATTAAAGAGCTTTTGTTCAGATAAAGAGATTGTAACAGGAGCTCAAAGGTAACCCACAGAATGGGAGAAAATCTTCACTAACCACATATCTGATAGAGCTCTATTATCCAGAGTGCACAAAGAACTTAGAAAACTAGTCTCCAAGGAAACTAATGGCCTAATTAAAAAATGGGCCCTGGAACTTAAAAGAAACTACTAGGGATGAAATTAAAATGTCTAACAAATACCTGAAAAAATGCTCCACTTCCTTAGCCATCAGGGAAATGCAAATCAAAACTTCCCTGAGATATCATCTCACCCAGGTCAAGATGACAAAAATCCACAATACAAACAACACCTAATGCTGGAGAGGATGTGGAGAGAGGGGACCTCTCCTACATTGCTGGTGGGAATTCAGGCTCATACAGCCACTCTGGTGAGCCATCTGGAGATTCTTAAAGAAATTAAAGATTGAAATGCCATTTGACCCTGCAATTCCACTTTTGAGAATAACCCCCCATGCAGCAGAGCTCCACCTCGATAACACAAGTGGGACCATGTTCATAGCAGCACTGTTTACAATAGCAAAGTCATGGAATTAACCCAATAGTCCTACAGTTGACGAGTGGATAAGGAAAAGTGGTACATCTATACAATGGAGTACTACTCAGCCATCAAAAATGATGAAGATGACGTACTGGAATTTGCCAGGAAATGGATGTCATTAGGGACAATTATATTAAGTGAAGTATCCCAGACCCAGAAAATTAAGCGCCGTATATACTCCCTAATAGGTGGCTCCTAGTACCAAACCCACCCAGCCCACCTAGAGACACTCGACGATAAATCTCTGTAATACAGTAATTGCAAGGAATATGAATAGGCAGGATGGGGTAGGAGAGCCACACCATAAACAAGGAGAGAGGGGACCATGTAACAGCAGAGAAAATAGGCCTCTATCAAGGACTGCGAGTAAGCAATGAGACATCTGGTTAAGTTCACAGACTTTTCGTTCCTGATCATCAACAACTGAGGGGGTGTGATCTCACCAGAAGGGGAGGGCACATAGGCTGGCAGATAATAAGTAACCATTTTGCAAACGGGTGATTGACCTCTCCCTCACTGTGGTTTCCTACTTTTATTGCATCTAACTTTGAATATACGCTTATAACAAGACTCTAGTTTAACAGTTTTTTATCTCTGGCCAGGGGGTGATATCCAATACCCATCAGGATGGAGCCAAGGGCATTGCAGGAGCAGCAAAACCAAAAAAAAAAAAAAAAAAAAATTAACAGACCATAATTCAGAACTTCAGAGACTCTATATCAACCACCTAGAACTAGGTCACACTAATCTCTCCCCATCCTGAAGCTCAGGGAAATTTGCGGAAGAGGGGGCAGTAAGATTGTTTGAGCACAAGGATGGGAGGAGCAATGATATGCAAGATACTCCACACAAGTTAGGGCTGAAGCAATCATAATTGGACTGTACATGCCCTGGGCAATGTCCAACACACTATTGTCCCCACAAAGTCTAGCATTTGCTAAAAGCACCAAGATCCTTGGAGGCAAAGGATTGACAGCCAAAATAGTGTTCTTATGCTTAAGGGGAACACAGGAAAGGGTTCAGGGAAATGCCGCTGGGTTCTTGTATGTCATCAAAGAGGAGGATCCAGAGGACAGTCAGGCATGCACATTAAAGGATTCTCCGGGGATTGGGGGAGGGGAGGCACTGGGGGGTGGGGAGGGAAGGATGAGGGGAGGGCGAGCAGAGTGGTGGGGGGAGGTGGAGGGAGGGAGGGAACCGGTTTACCTATTAAGTTTGTATGAGCGGAGATAATAAACAAAAAGAAGTTATAAGCTACCAAATACATGAAACTTCTCTGAATTAAAAATGATATCCTTGGGAAATATCTGTTTAGATAGTTTAATATACTGATATTAGACAACTGAGCACAATTTTAGAAAAATTGAAACTATGTCTGAAAATTTTATAAATAATTAAGCATCTCCTCCTATGAAAGGAGTTGGGGACTAGCATAGTTAGCATTTGACATGGAGGATTTAATGCATTGAGATTTTAATTGATATAGTTTCAGTTATACACAAAGAATTGAGGAAACAAATAAATTGAGGAAAAGGTGACTAAAAAAGTTCCCTATACTGAGAGCAAGGGTCAGAAATGAATGAAAAATAATTGATATGAAAACTAGGAGAAAATAAATGATATGTGCCTCAATTCATTGAAATTTTGAAAGAAAAAGAAACTGGCCTTCAAAAAGTACACAGAGAAAAATCCATGTCAATTAGACAGAAATGTGGTGCCAAACAAATCTGGGCTACAATTCTCATAGTAAAAAACAAATGTATTGAGCAAAATTATTTAATGAGGTATAGTATAAATAATGTCATAGTTTATATATAATAGACTGTCCCATGTCAGGAAGCCTGACAATGTAAAGTCTAAAAAGTAAACTCCATGAAAGAAATTACTGATTAGGAAGAAATGCACAATTCCAAAAACCTTTAGTATTACATTATGAATTTAAACATTCACATACCTCCTCATCTACCCATTTATACATCTATTTGCTCAGCAATTTAACAAACACAAAAATAAAAGGACAAAAAATAATAACATTGTTAATTAATAAAAACAGAACAGATGCTAAAAAAAGTAATATCTCAGAAAAAAGTATTCTCACCTTACCATAATTTTAATCATTGGGGTATGTAATTTCAAACTCTAGTAAAATGCACTAATTGAATTCATTAAACAATGACATTGATAATTAGTGAAAGACATTTCTCAATAAATAAAACGTCATAGTTGTCTATATGCTTAATGAACTTTCTGCTCAAGTCACTTCTTTTTTTATTTAATTATCTGACATTTTGAGTTATTTAGTTAGTGTTGAACAGGAGCATAAAAATGAAGAAAGCAACAGAAAAGAGCAATTAGCATATTATAATAGAATGATGTCAAACTTGTTAAAACTGTAATGATTATCTCACTGATTCTGAAAGGAAGCATGAAGTGATTCACTGTCATGAATTAAACTTGAAGTAAAAACTATCATTTCACATTGATTTGTTCTCCACTTTCTCATTGTTATAATAAAATGCTCATAGTTCTCATTTTAGCTGTTTACTCTCATATGTTTAGAGATGATAGAGACAGTTACATGTATTTTGTCTTATAATTTGTATTCTCTTGCTAGGATTATGGATGATAAACCTTCAATATATTTCACATGTCACACATTTTCCCTAAATGTGAAAAGGGAGATTCACTCAATAAAATTGAGGAAAACTTGAGGGACTCACTACTCTCTTTTTACCACATTGAGTTCTGGAGATCAAACTCATATTGTCAGATTTCTGTGGCAATCAGATTTAGCATCCAAATCATTTCTTCAACAATAAGGTCTTAGTATCAGGTTCTGGTGGGAAATAATGAGTAATGGCAATCAATAAATAAGATTTTGCTATGGACTGAATATGTCTGAATGCCTACCTCCAAACTGATGTATTTGTGATCTAAGTTCCTGCTTGTGTGATAGCATTTGAAGATTGGTAATATGGAATTTATTATATCAGGTACTGTAAATATCAAAATGGTAGCAATGGCTATACAAAGTGACAAAGAAGGCAGCCTGTCTCCATTTCCTCCATGGTAGGACTCACTGAGAAGGCCATCTGACACAAAAGAGGGACACTACTGGAACATGACCAGCAAGTACCTTGCCCTTGAACTTTGAAGCCTCCTGAAGGATGAGAAACAGATGTATGTACTTTACTCCCCCTGTTCGGCACGTGCTATCATGAAAGCCTGAGCAGCCATCTGGAGGTATTTCCTTCCTTTTGACCTCCACATTATTTCAAATATTTCATCCTGCCATGAAATGCTTCATTATCTTTACAATCATTTTTGAACAATAAATATCATCAATGAAGTAAGAAATGTTAACCAAAGAGATCTTGAGTAAAAAGTTTTATATGTATATTTTTATTACTCATTTATACATATGTAAAGTTCAATTAAATTCTGCATTTATCATTTGATTAGTTTGTAAAGTGAAGGATACATACAATGAGTTTAGTATTCATGGATACTTTTTAGGACTTTTATAATGATGTGATAGTAAATTGTCTCTATTTTCTGATTCATTAACCATAGTATTCACCTTTCTTTATGAGGAAGGAACTGAGTGGCATTATATTTCCAGCATCTTAAAAACAGCACTGAGTCTGATTTGGATTTTCCCTAATTGCTTCTGTTGACATAGCAGTTTATTCTGTCTTTATGTCATGGAGGATTAGCTGTTGACCTTGTATTTCACTTTGTGGCGACAACAGAAGCATATGATGGGCTCTCCTCAAGGACATCTTTTCTTTCTGCTTAATTTCCTTTAATCATGTTTCCATCCAATGTAACTATGCTTGTGTGTTTTTTATTCCAATGAAATTAGTTGACAAATCTTTTAAAACATTGCAATCCAGAACAAAATATGTAAACTGGCCAGTCTATCTCTTTTTTCATGTTTTTTTTTTCTGAGAAAATACATTCTGATTTTTGTTCTTATGGCTTTTAAATATGCCTCTAGATGTCTGCTGTGATGAATTTTTTTCTAGCATAAACAAAACTTCTTAGAACTACCATATTTAATTGAGGTCTTTTTTCACTTCCTACATATATAATTTTTAACTTTTATTGAGAATTTTTTATCTAAGAACAATAAGTTTGTTTCCTTGCTATATTCCTTCCTCTCTATCACCTTCCCTCACCCTCCTATTCCTTTCAACAATCCAGCCTTCGTCCTTTCACTCTTCTGTCCCTGTGCATGTGTGGATCACAGGGTTCCCTTCAGGGCACCTGTGCTAAAAAGCAAAACTTGTGATTGTATATGTGGCCCTTCAATGGGCAAACTCACAAGTGAGGAGGTTCCCATTATTTAGTTCAGCACCTGCTACACAGATTCTTCCTAAGTGCAGTTGCTTCTCTTGATAGCCTCACTGTTCCACTGGAGAATGTCAGCCATTGTATAGTTCTGTTGGTAGTCGATATTGCAATGAGCTCCTAGATGCAACAGCCTTGTCTTGACTAGAGTCAGCAGTACACCTTCCCACCTTTCAACTTTTACAATCTTACTGCACCCGACCTTAGGCGAGACTTTGAAAGTCAGAGTAGAGCTGAGCATTCCAAGGTATCCAATACTCTGCACTGTAGCCAGCTGTGGTCTTCTGACTCACTAACCTTCCACGGTGATAGTGTACTTGATAGCAAGCTACCACTGAAACACTTCTTTTTTTTTTTTTTTTTAATTTTGCTACATAGTTTATTTACCTTAGAATTTTCTGGGCTGGAGAGGTGGCTCAGGGGTTAAGCCTCCGCCTTGCAGGCGGAAGGTCCTGAGTTCGGATCCCAGATCCCACGTATAGACGCCAGGCGGGAGCGGGGGCGACCAGGGCTTCTGGTCCTGGTAGGGCGGAGCCTGTGAATCCCGGGGCAGAAGGGGGTGGAGGCGTCCATGGTGGTTCGCGAGTTCGTCCGTGGTTCGACACACACACACACACACACATAGACACACACAAGCGCGCACACATACACACGCACATGCGCACAGTTGAATAAATAATAAAAAAAATTTAAAAAAAAGAATTTTCTGTACCATGTTTTGCCTATAACAATGATTACCATAATGTTTACCTAATAGACGTTTTCGATTTTCTTTGGTAATATTCTTTGCCTTTGTTTGGTTTTTTTTTTTTATTATTATTTCCGCTCATTCAAATTTAACAGGTACACAGGTCCCCTCTCCCCTCTTCCCTCCCACCCCATCACCCAGTGCCTCCCACCCCCCCCAATCCCCAGACCATCCTTTACTGTGCATGCCAAACTCTCCTCTGGGTCCTCCTCTCCGATGACATACAAAGACCCAGCGGCATTTCCCTGAACCCTTTCCTGTGTTCCCCTTAAGCTTAGGAACACTACTGTGACTTTCAGTCCCTAGCCTCCAAGGATCCTAGTGCCTTTAGTCCATGCTAGACTTTGTGGAGTCAATAAAGTGTTGGACATAGCACAGGTCATGCAAAGTCCTATTATGATTGCTTTGGCCCTAATTTGTGTGGAGTATCTTGCATGTCATTACTCTTCCCATCCTTGTGCTCTTACAATCTTACCGCCCCTTCCGCAAATTTCCCTAAGCTTCAGGATGGGGAGATATTAGGCTGGCCCAGTTCAAAAATATGGAACGGTTCACGAATTTGCATGTCATCCTTGCACAGGGGCCATGCTAATCTTCTCTGTATTGTTCCAATTTTAGTATATGTGCTGCCGAAGCGAGCACTGAAACTCTTCTTTCTATACCCTTAGATGAGAGAATCTCTCAGTTCTCAACCAAGATGTGATGAAATTTTGATGAAGATTTGCAGGCTAATATCTCATAAATCTCCAGAAGACTACGTACAATCCTTTATTGGACACTTTTCCTGGTTTGTTTCACACAGACTCTTCCTTATATCTCTAAAATTCTGCCAATTATTTATTAGGAAAATATGTTCTTCTTTCCTTCAGAATATGGATCTGCAGAATTCATTCCTGGATCTTCCTATTTTGAGACTTTCACATTTTAATTGATCATCCTAAGAAACTTTATCATATGACTTTTCTTCTCCATATCTCTATCCCTAAATGAATATGGTACCAAGCAGTGTATGCTTAATATGATGATTTTGTGATTAGTGATCAACATTACTGAATTGTGCTCTCAAGAGTAAGTGTAATTAGTCTGTCTGTTTTAAAATAATTAATATGATGCATGCCAGTCACTAACCTACCTCTGATATCATAATAGCAGACAAATATGCTTTCTTAAACCATGTACTCTGCCATAAGATTGTACACATATATAATATTTTATACTGATATCAAATTATTTCCATTAAAATAGGTGTGTAATTTCCACATATTCAAAACTTTGAGTTAGTATATAATTTAAACTAATTTATCTACAAGTGATATTGAAACAATAGCAAAAATAACACAAACCTCATACTCTTAGACTCAGAACAACCCAGTAAGTTCTTTTTTCCATGAGTTCTCTTAGAAACACAGTACCTCAATATTTAAAATTTTGATCTATTACTAATATATTAGAAGACTGAGACACACAAATTAAAAGACAAATTCTGAAATTGCCCTTAATTCCTATTTTTAAGCACTTGAATTATGACTATGAAATAAAATGTACAACATGTAGTTGGTTAGCATTTGAAGTTAAGTAAAAATATGAAGATAGAAGTGACATTTTTGAATGACTTAGAAAACTATTTTTCACATGGAAATTAAAATGAATTTTCATGCCATAGAGCATATAGAAATTTTATGTTCATGTAGTAAATTCATGAGGAACATTAAATAATAGGACTTTTGTCCCCCCAAAAGTCTACTATTTATTGAGAGAGAAATACCTTGAAGCTTTAAATTGCAATGTAGTAATAGTCTAACTGCTGCTATGAACAATGTGCAGTGACCATAGAGAAAGTCAAATCAATTCCTATGATTATGTCAGGAACCATTCAATAGAGCATCTCTCTACATAATGGCTCCGATTGTAAATATGTCATCCATACACAAGAAGCTTTCAAGATTTCACACAGAGAGCCAAACAAAATTTAAAAGTAAATATTATATGTGCAGAAATAGCAAGCAGACCAATGCATATTGACCATGAAATACAAAGGGCACAGGTATATCATGAAGCTTAAAAATTTAATTGCACTTCAGCAATGATGGTCTTTTTGTGCTGTGATAAGAACTCTGAATTTCATTCTGAAAGCTCAAATTGGATTCTCAACATGGTGTCAGAAAGTAGAATGTTTTTTTGAAATGTACTTAAATATAGCTCTGACCAACCTGGAGCTCCCAAATTGCCAGCGCATGCTCAGAGTGAGGGACCACTAAATTCACTTGCAGAAACTAAGATATGGCAGGCACTTCTGCCAAGAAACACAATTCATTAAATTCTGCCTTAAGGGTTGCTGAAGATGTCTAAAGATGTTAAAGCAACACAGAATGTTGAGATAAATGATGAATTCAGTCTTCTTCCATGTGGTCCACATTCTGAAAATGTCAAAAAAACTATTCATGTTAATGAGCAAAACACAATTGTATTATAAAATACAAGAAAATGAAAACAGCAATGAATACTGAAAAATGAAAATTTGTGAAAGTGTAGGTCTTTATTTTTGCCTTTTGATTTCTCTTGAAATGAGTCTTCACCTCACTCTTTGAGTGTGGAACATGGTAGATGGAGAAGAAAGTTTGTGGTGCAAAAGGAAGGGGATAAGATCAAGTAGTAAAATTCAAAAAAGAAAAATTCATTGCATTGAAGATTCAGACTGTAAGAATAATTTTCATAACATAATTAACATTAGTATTTATATTTTTCAGTTACTTCCCAGCATTAACAGATTAAAAATTATGTTTTCTAGGTTAAGGTATACTTAAAACTAAAATTTACTTTGATTAGACAAGATCTAGAATTTCTTCTTCCCTAATGACAACTTTACAAAAATGAGTTATGCTGCTATTAAATTTTTTACTTTCCTTGATATCAGGGTGTGAAGAATGTCTTTTTTCTCATTTAAACTTTGGTTCTAAGTATTTTCATTGACGTGCAATTTAAGTCTAACGCCAATCATGATGTTTTAAATTATAGACACTGTGAACACATTACCTTTGTTAGCTTGATGATTAGCAAGCTGATAGATTAAAAACTTTCAGATCAAATAATTACTACATGCTGAACCCAGGTAGAAACTCACCAAGCAAGGGTCTCCTTTACCATAATATATTACTTGTAGCAATGTGGTAGTGAAAAACTGTGACATACTGAGTAACTCAAAAGTTTTTTAAAAGTTAGTATGGCAATTGATCCTATTTTTTGGATGCAGTATTATTTCCAGTACCATTTCCAGCTAAGAACAACTAAATTAAAACTGAATAGAGAGGAAACTCATTCTGGCAACTTCAAGACGGCATGAGAGTGATTATTCTGTGTTGTCCTCAGTTCCTCACGGTGCTGGTTATTCTTTTCTGTTGCTGTAAGATAACACCCAAAATCAGATAACTGAAGGGAGAAAGGGAGATTTATTCAGCTTATGATTCCAGAGGGGAGATACAGTCTTTCATGGCAGACACAGCATAGCTGGAAGCAGAAGATGGAGGTCACAGCAAACATCTTGGAGGCTGAGAGCTGCCAGACTCCTGATGTAAAAGCATACTTCTCCAGGAGGTAAGGTGGGACTAATCCACCTCAAGGCCCTCCCCCATGGCTACCTTCCTCCAACAAGACTCCACTTCTCAAAGATTCCATGACCTCTCCAAATACATGAGACTGTGGGGGACACATTTCAAACAATGACATTCACAGGCCTTCTCTACCTAACTTTCCATTTGCCCTACCCAGGATTCAAGAGAAAAGCAACAAACATGCGTACCTTCTTACTTCCTGTGAGCCATATATCTAGCTGTGGTCCTTCCACAATTTTAAAGCTGACTGATACCCAATACAACAGCTGTGATATGTGGATAATGAATATATTCTGTCTATCATTGCCCGTATTGGGATCTAATGCTGATTTGTCTGCACATTCTTTTTTTTTTTCAATTGTGCATGTGTGAGTGTGTGCACGCATGTGTGTGTGTGTGTGTGTGTGTGTGTAGAACCATGGGCGAATTCAGGAACAACCATGGACGCCTCCACCTCCTCCTTGTTTACTCTGCTTGGGGATTCATAGGCTCCATGGCCAGAAACACGGGCCGCCCCCACTTCCACCCCGGCGTCTATACATGGGGTCTAGGATCTGAACTCAGAACCTTCCTCCTGCAAGGCAGAGGTTTAACCCCTGAGCCACCTCTCCAAACCCTGTCTGCACATTCTTAGTTCATAAAGTTCTCTCATCCACTTATTACACATTATAATAAGAATATAAAAAGGAATGAAAATGCTGTTTCTCCTACAATAAAGAAGAGAAATAAGAAAATGTTGCATATGCGCATGTGAAAAAAGAAATCAGGTGTTCTAGTACATCACTTAGGTAGCATGATGGTACTACACAAAAATTATTATTGTTGTTTTCAACATAATAACAAATAATTTGGTAAAAGAAAAGTCGAAATGCATGTACCCTGAATACAAAAAGTCAAGCAAATCTTTAGAAGCAGAATAAATGTGAGGGTATTAACAAAGCTGCTAAGTGAATGCACATGAAAGGTAAAAGAAAAGCATAACTCCTATCCCCCATTTATTTCAGTTTTAAATCACAGAAACTACTACCTCTAAAGCCACGCACTCCAAGAAGGACAGATTAATGGAGCTTGACAGAAGCATAGAAAATCGTCTCTGCTTCACCTAGCCTCAATGCGGCACATGTCTTACCCATCTAGGACAGCTCCCTGGCTATGCTTTTCCAGAATAGCTCAGAATGCACACACCATAACCTACATTGCAACTTTCACATCCTGTCTGCATAAAAGATTTCTCAGCCACCCAACAGAATGGGTTGGATTTTAACAAAAGTTTAGCAACTTTTTATTAAACTAAGAGAATGGAGTTCTCTCTCTCTCTCTCTCTCTCTCTCTTTCTCTCTCTCTCTCTCACACACACACACACACACACACACACACACACACAAATATGTTGTCTAGTGTGAATCACTTGGAATTATTCCATAAATTTTCCCAAAGCAAATTGATATTTCAGAAGACTAGGATACTATTTCATAATTTGTTTCTACAATTTGAGGGTTTTTTTGGTTTCCTTAATAATCTGAATGCCTTTTTGGCATTTTGGAGCTCAACTTGTTTCAATTATTTTACCATTTTTAAAACCCAAGTTTTGCTTATTCTTATGAATATTTGCTAGATCATTATTTAATGTCTGTGATAAAACATTTTATTATACATTTTTAAAAATTCAAAATTATTATTAGATACATTGAATATTGAGTAACTGTATTGAATATTGGATAGATATATTGAGTGTAAGTGAAATTCTTTAACATCTCGAGATATTTGATGCAAATCCTTCATTTTTTTTGTTAACTCTTGCACCATGAAAATGCTTCTATGTATCTCCATATAGTCATTCCTCTGGAGAAAATGCAAGGAACACACAAGAATTTCACCATTAAATTTCCCTTTGCTCTGGTGATCTGGGTGCTTCTTGGCATCACTAAAATGGTCTTCACTGGTGTCACAGCCAAACACGGATGTCAACTTGATGGTTGAAGGTTCAGTTTCTGAGCACATTTATAAAGAATTAGAAGTTAATCTCAGAGTGAACTTGCAGGAGATTGTCTAGCTGATGGAAAAGGCCCAGTCCATGGTGTGTGGGACTAGTCCCTTGGCAGTGAATAAAATGGAGAAAAGTATTTGTGAACGTTGTCATTCCCCTGTTTACTTGGCCAGATCTGTTGCTCTGGCAAGTGAGAATTTTCCCTCTCTCAATGGTCATGTGGCCAGTTCCTTTGGTTCTTGCTGTAGGTGGGGACACTCCTACCAAGCTGGACATTCAACTGTAACCAGAGAGAATAAACTCCTTGTTTCCCTAAGCTGTTTTGTCATAATTTTATCAGCAACATTGAATGTTTACTGCTACAAATTTCCAAGGTGAAATATATATGCTAAGTTAAACGAAAAACTACAAAAATGCTTTGGAAATCACCTTTTCTTTTCTATTTTGATTCTTTCTCTTTATTTAAAGATGAGCTATTGCTTTGAAGACCTGGAACAGTAGGCAGTAAGGTCAATTTTTTATTCCTTCAGCTGGTGCTTTCTAAAACTGATCAGAGAAAATAACCATAACATTGAATCAGTCTTTCAAATAATAGCCCACAAATGTTCCAGTCTCTAAAAGACAACAATATTTTCAACTTAAGAGAAAAGAAACAAAAAAATTAAATATTCATATTTTCAAAAACATTACAAAAAAACATTACAAAGAAAATGGCAAAAACTATAAGATTATGGAATTTTTAAAAGCATTTTCTTTTGAGATTGTAATTCTGAACAACTGTACATAAAACCTTTTCTGAAGTGGAAACTTAGTATAGAGCAATGGTCAGCAGCAGGTTTCTCTCTTCTCTGGTTATAAAAGTTAGGCAATAAAAAGTAATCAGTTTCAGTGTGATAAGTTTGGTTTAAAAATGAGGTTAAATTTCCTGACAACACTTGTTAAAAATAATATGGTTCCCAGGAAACTGTAAAGTTGCCTTTGAAGATATTTTAAGTTCAGGTTTTTGCTGCATGTGATTTCACACATGTGTTCCACTATTCGGCCAAACGTTTCCTCTTTTCTTTCTTTCTTTGATATAGCTGCAAGCCTTTTAACAATGGCATACTTTTAAGAGATCTTTTGCCTCTTTCCATTGCCAAGATAGTGTTCTACTTTTCATCGAAATCAGCTCTCCAAAACAGCAACAGCAAACATTTAAAAAGAAAATATTAAAACATCCATAGACAAGTTTCATCATGATAGATCATCATAACATGTCTAATCTTCTCAATGTTATGCAAACATAAGTAGCTTCAAAGTCATACTTATGTAAAGACTGTGTATACACTTAAAACTAAAATATATGGTAAAATATTTAATTAACAACATGTGACTTTTTCTTGGGGTCTAGTAATTGATAAGAAATAAGTTCTACTAGACGGAAATGGAACTTGAAATATACTACAAGCCACATGCTACTAAAGTTTCAGTCTTGAGACTGCCTTTTTCAGAATACCTGTTAGATGCATGCTTATTTAAAATGTATGTGGTGATGGAATATGACCCAATGTCTGTGCACTGGCCTGTGAAATGCCATGCTCTTTGTCTAAAACTACAGTAAATGAATAAATAGGCTGTTCTAAATTTTCAAGGTTACTATAGGTAATCCTTATGAATCTGAATTCTGTTAGCAACTTCAAAGAATGAGATCTTTGCTGTGCTTATGAATCCCTGGTATGCTGTGCAGGAACAGCAAAACTGAAAACAACAACAAACCATAATTCAGAACATCAGAGATCCTACATTAATCACCTGGAACCAGACTAAATCAGAAAAATTGTAAGAGCCTAAAGATGGGGAGGACCTATGATATGCAAGATACTCCACACAAGTTAGGGTTGAAGTAACCATAATAGGACTTTGCATGGCCTCCACAATGACTAACATGTCAATGACTCCCCAAAGTCTAGCATGGATCACAGGCACTAGGATCCTTAGAGGCAAGAGATTAATAGTCACAATAGTGTTCTCATACTAAAGGGGAGCACAAGAAAGGGCTTTAGGCAATGCTACTGAGTCCTTACACCTCATTAGAGTGGAGGACACAGAGGAAAGTTTGACATTCACACTAAAGGATGCTCCAAGGATTGGGGGATGAGGGGAGCATTGGGAGATAAGGAAGGAGGTGAAAAGAAGTGGAAAAGGGGGGAAAGACCAAGGGGGTCCAGGGAGGGGTAGAGGGAGCGAGGGGACTGGGGTACTTATTAAGTTTGTATGAGTGGGAAAAAATAATAATATAAATAAATAAATAAAAGAATCCCTGGTTTATCACTAAGAGTGATGACTTCTATTTTTGTAGAAGAATACATTATAAGGATAAATATTGCAATGAAAATAATAGAAGACAAGAGAATGAGCCTGGGAAGATACAAACAAATGTCTTTTTACATATGATAGAAAGGCACTGATGCATCCAGGAATGGACTTCATCCAAGTCTGATTTAAGGCCCAAAAAGTTTACTGGAACTGATTGCAGACAAGTCATATGCTGCCTTCCCACAGGGAGTCCAATAGATAACATACAGGTAACCTTAACACACTTAGGAGTCATATCTAAGGAACTGCTTTCATAACATAATCATGGGAAGGGAACAGGACTGCTGACTTTCCTTACCCTCCACCAGGCAGTATAGCAGATCAGATCCTCTGAGGGTCTTTTGCAAGTGATCACAGTTACCTTACTTCAAGACAGTGATCATAAGCTTAACCCAGAGGAAACTTTACATAATATTTTCCTGTGTTGTAGTAGAAAATTGCAAAAGTAGTTACCAAATTCCACTTTCAGCAAAGGTTAAGTGAACCTTTACTAAAAGTCCATAAACAGTCAGTTGGCTTATTCAAGGCAAGACATGTGCTTTCAGGTCATGTCACTAGATTAGCTAATATTGAACCAGTTTTTTTAGAGGAATAAAAGGCAGCATTCCTACCAGCATTGAGATCAAAATTAGCAGATAAAAAACACCTTGCATTAACTGATCAATATGTACAGTGGATAATATGTCTTCTTGCTTAAGTAAAAATTGTATGTGTGTGTATAACATATAATACAAATATTTATATATGGTTCAGTAATGTGCTAACTTATGGTGAAAATATTTCTCAAACACTTTTTTTTTATTTAAACATAACTTTCCTTTTTCTTAGAAACACTCTATGGTACTTTAGTACCATATTGGAAACTTTTTAAATAGCAAAATACATCTGAGAAGCAAAACAGGTACAGTAACAGCAAAACCTGCAGAAGTTCATGTCTACAAAGATGACAAGGAGAATTCAGCTTAAGAAACGAGACCTGAAACAGTCATCATTTTTTTTACCCTAGGTTAATGACATGTATACTGCACAAACATTTTGTCTTTGTGTCCATGTTCACAAAGAGCCAAAAAAGTACTAGAAATACATATCGAAAGGTTATCACTGCATTTTGTAAGAAAATTTGTCTAGCAGAATCTTTAATTAGAATTCACTGCAATAGGCAAAACTTTTGTGTGTTTAAAATGAAAAATAGAATCAGATATTGAGGTTGAAAATCAAGAGAAGGTTGAAAGCACAAGACAAACTATCTCAACGTTATTTGATTTCTAAACTACTGCTAGGTTTAACAACGAGAGTGAAATAGGAAATAATGAAATTGTGAAATTTACTTCATTCGGCTGGAGAGGTAGCTCAAGGTTTAAGCCTCTGCCTTGCAGGGGTAAGGTCCTGAGTTTGGATCCGAGACCCCATGTATAGACGCCGCCAGGCGGACCTCCCCGTTTCTGGTCCTGGTAGGGCAGGAGCCTGTGAATTCTGGGGCAGAGTAAAAAAGGAGGAGGTAGGAGGCGTCCATGGTGGTTCCTGAATTCGTCCATGGTTCTACACACACATACGTGCACACATACACATACACACACAATTGAATAAACAATAAATAATGAAAAATTTAAAAAAAGAAATTTACTTCATTGATTTCCACTATGCATCTCTTCCCTTTTTCAAATTATATTTTTTACAAACTACAAATTTTGCAATGTCATGAATAAAAAACACATTTCTCCAAAATTAATTTATCAAACAAAATATTATCGCTCAGTACATGAAGACAATGGATTAAAATTTAGTTGGCTCTATCAAGTCAAAAAGAAATATTTCAATGCCATATATATGATTATTGACTGTTTACTTTGTATATGATTAAAAATTTGTATTGATAATATCTTATCTCAGAAACTTTTGTGAAACAGCAAAATTCTAATTCATCATGGTCCTAGAATATATTTGCTCATATTCCTTTTACGTTGCACTTATTGATACAGGACTAGATGTACTTCATTGTCAGTTTCAAAAATATGCTTTTAGTGGCCAATAGCTTTAGTAAAATGGACACAGTATGACAGTGCCTTTTGACATTACAAGTATTCTTTTCTCAGAGTTGCATAATCGTAAAATGTGAAACCAGCACTGGAATACCTACCAGTGAATTCAGAAAAGTTGCAAAGAGCACCATTTCAACAATAGAGACATGATAAATAGAGACACTGAAAATCATAAGAACCATTATTGAGACACACCAAAGAACATTTCAAAAATAATCCTTATGATATCCAGGCAGTTGCTTAATTGTTTCATTTTACATGTTTCTCCAACTCTTAAGACCATTAAAGTTTGAACGGAGTGAGCATGAAACTACAACAGTGTTTTAACTCTATTGTTTGAAAAAGAATCCATGGCAAAATCCTTTCTTGTGCTTACCAACAACTGCTTCCAGTACAACACATTCTTATACCATCATGTCAAGAAAATATTCATAACTCAAGAAATTGTTTTACTTAGCTCTTTTGTTGGTGGTGGGGTGATGGTAGAATAATATAAATGTGTTTCAAAGTCCAGAAAAATTCCAGTCATGGCCCTTATCTGTTATCAAGTTCTTGTACTTGGTAAGTGTGAGCAGAAAAATACAGGTTATGGCCAATCTTGGCTATATAGAGAGTTCAATAGCAACCTGAGCTATTTGAGACTCAGCTTAAAAATAAGCACATGAATAAATCCCCAGTGAAATATAAGTAGAAAGTATTTTCAAACTTCCATTTTAGTCTCTTCTTAGTTTCTTTAGCATACTCACATTTTAAATGTTTCCAAAAGAGCTGAGTTATAAGATTACAAGGAGTTAAATGTATCAGTCATGTTGTGTGTTGCAAAGTAAAATACTGATTTTTTTATTTAAGAAAAAGCTATAAAATTCCCAGAAAAAATCATCATATTGTCTGAATGCAAAATGCTGAAGTTCTGATGAACATGGAGCCAATGTTCAATACCAGAAATTGCAATAATGTTGTAAACATTCATGTAGCATATGCATTTTATGTATAATTAAGTCTTTTATATCTTAACTACATATTTTAAGGGAACATAAATTTGACAAGTCTAGGTGACCTCAATAATCTGGCAAGGTTAAACAAAGATATTTTGATGGAGGAAGTCTGGAGGGCAGCATCAGGATGTTTTGACCAGTACTCAGGGGAAGTCAGGACGGGGCTGCTCAGAATGTGTTGCATAGCTCAGGATGGAAGGAAGTCAGGAGGGAGAAGCTCAGGATGTTTTAAGGAAATTTCACTACATACAGCCCGCGTGCTGGCTTGACCTTTAAGATGATTGGTTGCCCATTTCCCCACCCTAGAATTCCTCTGTCTATATAAGATGGCTGTGGACTTGCAATAAAGGAGTTCCTGCTTGACTAGACTCTCTGTCGTATCTGATTGTCCTCGGGAAGTGAGGGCTGGGAGCAGGCGGACAGCGCACTTATCTTTCCCCGATTCCCCCCCCCCCACGCCCGGTGTGGAGGACCCGCGGGAGCGGCCTGCAGGTCAGAGCTGAGATCCCGGGGACCCCCACAGACAAGACCATATTTTGCTATCTGAACTAGTCGCAGTAAGAATAATTGCGGCTACAGCAAAATGCACTATGGAGTGAAGATTAATAATCTATTCATATCTTTTCCAATCTCCTTAAGTAAAGATATAAAAGTTAATAGTTCCTACCTCAAATATTTTCATATGTAGTTTTTTTTAAATTTTTTTTTATTATTATCATTTATTCAACTGTGTGTGTATGTGCGCGCGTGTGTGTGTGTGTGTGTGTGTGTGTGTGTGTAGAACCACGGACGAATTCGTGAACCACCACGGACGCCTCCACCTCCTTCTGCCCCGGGATTCACAGGCTCCGCCCTACCAGGACCAGAAGCGCAGGCCGCCCCCGCTTCCGCCTGGCATCTATACGTGGGATCTGGGATCCGAACTCAGGACCTTCCGCCTGCAAGGCGGAGGCTTAACCCCTGAGCCACCTCTCCAGCCCCTCATATGTAGTTTTATTTAGTCCTAAAAATGTTTCATATCTCATATTTTAGTGTGTTTTTTATTTGAACCTAAAGAATAGTGAATTGCTTTTAATTTGAGATGCTTAATTCATTTTGTTTGTTGCTATTTGACCAATTCTCAATAAAAAAGAAACCTTATGCTTGTTTTGTAACAATGACATTAGAAATCTAAATTTTATGCTTATGTATGTGTGAAATTTCAAAGATATGAAGCAAATTCTGTTTTCGCCTCTGTTTTGAATTGATTCATCTTAACTTTGTTAGTATTTTTACATAGTAGATTAGTTGCAGATGAAATTCTGCTATTACAATCGCTTTCCTTTAACCACATCCTAACTCATTAGCATGTATTTTGGTTTTCAAGGGAAAAAACATGCTACACTTTAAAATCTGACTTTTCTTGAGATGTTTGAAGTTCTTTGAATTGTACTAACATATTTTCTAAAGAATGAGAATATATTTTGTTTCTTGCTATTAGATCGATCGTGTAAGAAAGAAAGATTTCCAGATGAAAGGGCAGGTAGATTTAGAGACTGTATAAGGAAAAGAGAAGCTGACCAGACATCATAATCCAGCTGCTGTTTCCAGTCACATGAAGTGATTACTGATGAGAAACTTCCTGAAACACTGGAGCTTGCCCCAACTCTCCAGGGCACGTGTCCAGTGCAAGTGAAATTTACCATGACCAGCAGACTTCCCTTGTGGCTACGAGTTGTTTCCCCGTGAAACAGGCTTGGAAACAGAAGTAACTAATTGCCCTAGTGCAAAAGACACTTCATCATCGGCCCTGCACATGAAGTGCTGAGAACACTGGGTCAGAATTTGGGGAACAGGGAGCAGGCCAGCATTCAGACCATCCAAGTAGAATCAAGATTAGAAAGGGGATAGGACATGCTATCAACATGGTTCATCTCTCTAGATAGGCAACAAAGAAAACCAATAGCAACAGAAGGAAGAAAAGCAAGTACAGCAAAAACTCATTGTGAATGAGCTCCTCAAATGAGAAGACAAAGGTGAATGCTGTTCACTATTAAGAAAGTCAACATCCTCTGGTATTATGATATTTCTTGTTAGAAGTGATTTCATTCTTATCTGTCATAAGAATTCTAGGTGCATTCTGTTCTAATTTTTTATTGTGATATTATTTATAGACCTGTATAGGTTTGTCTATAAACCTACAGATAAAATGATCTACATTTATTCTCAGATTGCTCAAGGCAGGAAAAATAATTGAAGTTCATTTAAGCTACAAGTTATCTCATCATGAGAAGTAATTGTTTCCACAAGATGAAAATTAGGTGTTTGGAAACAAAAAACAAATTTTCAAACCTCTGAAATAATTTGTGTCTTTAGAAATCATTTTTTTAGATTGATGATGGACATTCTTCCTTATCAAAAGAGTGTAAATAGTCTGCAATGTGACTGAAAGTTATTTCTTTGCACATGTATTCCTGAGTGTTTGTTCCTTTTCTTTATTCAACATGCTTTTTGTAAACATTTAAAATGTGCCAATAATAAACTTTTCTCAGATATGAGTGTGTAAATCAGAGTGAGAGATATCCCTTGAAAAGGTACTTTAAAAAAAAGAGAGAGAACATAAAGGACTTCACATATCAGAATTTCCAAGGAAAATTCTAAATCAGAACTATGGGAGTGATGTGGAGAAATGGTGTGATCATGATTAACTTTTTATTTAGCTTAAAAATGGCGGTTTTCTCAAAAGTGCAAATTGCAGTAACATAGAAAATGGGGAAAAAAGAATGACAAATCTAGTGTATTTGTTAATATATATTTCAATATAATTCTTTATGATTATTGAATTATACCTAGCCACCAAGGCATTGCGTGTGATAAATACAGTGCAAATGTTACTATGCAGTGTTGTGATTATGTGCAACAATGTTATTGTTGGAAACCATTTAATGAAAAATTAGGTTATTGGGCCTTGCAAAACTAAATATTAAAACCAATCTTCCCCATTCCTTACAAGCATAAATGAACATTCTTCCTTATCAAAAGAATGCAAATAATTTCCAAAGTGACTGAAAGTATTCCTGAGCGTTTGTTTCTTTTCTTTATTCTATATGCTCTTTGTAAACATTTAAAATGTGGCAACAATATTCTTTTCTCAGATATGAGTATGGATTACTGTGTTCATAAAATGAGTTAGGTAGTTTTACATAGCTAGTCAGCAGCAATAACTAAGAACCCTGCAAACTTCCATCATTTCTGTCCTGAACCAGAGGACATCTAATACTGCATTTCTCAAATTTTTTATTTATGAGTTCTGAGTTGTGTGTGTGTGTGTGTGTGTGTGTGTGCGTGCGCGTGCGCAGGCATGCATGTGTGCAGACTGTGTGGGATTATGTGAGTGTGTGTGTGTGTGTGTGTCTGTGTGTATGTATGCTACAGTTTGAATGTGGAAGACATACTGAAACTATGGTCTCAATACTCAATTTTTATTTTTTTTTTAGGGAAATTCTCTTTGTTGATGATACCTAGACTAGGCTTCCTGTCATGTGAGAATCTCTGGAATCTCCTATTTCAAAATAAGACTACTGATATTAAAGATGCAAACTACCACATTTTGTTTAAATTGTTTCTAGAGATTGAACTCTGGTTTTCACATTTGCATGGAAAGTGCATTATCTATAGAACCATCACTCCAAACATAATGTGCTCTTTTACTTAGAAGCACTTTTAGATTTGCTTTATTACATGCAGAACAATTAATGTAAAGAGACTGATATAATTTTCATTGGAGTATATTTTATATAGTACTAGCTTTCACAGAGACAGTTTCTAAAGTTATATGCTATTCTATAATTATATAATATCCATAGCCCTCTAAACTCTTTCTCTCTTCTTACTCCTTAATCCTTCCATTCCTTCACATGATTTTAGTTCTACTTTCATATTTTATATTTAATATATGTATGTGGATATACATATACATACACACATATATATATTAATATTCTAGGTTATATATCTAAATAAAATTGGTAGTCCTCAAATATGAATAGTTATCTCTCCTGAGACTGACTTAATTCATCTAAATCGGTGTCCCTATTTGTTTTAATTTTCATAACAAATGTTCATACTATGGTTAAAACACATAAACAGAGGCAAGAGCTTTCTGAAAAGATTACAGCTATTCAGTGATTTATGCCAAAAACCGACAGGTACAATTTCATGGCCTTGAAAAGCTGCTGTACAGCAAAGAAAACAAATGAGTAAAGAGATCATAGAAAAGGAGCAAATCTTTGTTATCTATCTAAAAAGGGAACCATACCTGAAATACTGAAAGACCTCAAACCTAAATGCCAAAAAAATCTAACAATGTAAGGACTAACAAAATTAACCGGCTGTTCTCTACAGAGTAGTTAAAGATGTTCAATAAATGTCTGATAAAAGATGTCAGACATCTTTTCCATATTTTCCATATTTTGTGATAGTAATGCAAAAAAGTTATATCAATATTAATCCAAACTGAAGTTAGGGTAATTCTCATTGAAGATCTTTTCATTAGCAAATTATATATAACCTCCTATATATGTGACTATGTGTATACATATGTGTATATCAAATTTAAATAATACAGCAAAAAGCATAATGCACAGATTAGAAACTAATGGCTAAGAATTGCTTATGCCATTATTGACTTTCATAATAAAATGCCATAATATTATTATGGCATCCCTTCTTATATGAACACTTCACTCAATTCTAACGTTATTTTTAATTTCTTATCTAATTACATCATAGAATACCATCCTTGACATCTTCCTAACTTCCTAACTTTCCTCTTCTGACAACTCAAAAGTACATTATATCAATTTTAAATAGAGTGTATAGCAAAGGTTGTATATTGATAGTACACAGAGCATAAGTACAACTTTGCTTATTGCATCATGGGCAACACATACTGACTTTGTTCTTAGTCACATTATGTTTTTTAACTACTGAGGTGTGGACCACATGAGTTCTTTCAAAGACCAGTGCCAGACATTTCCATAGCTCGTTATCATTGAGCATAATATTTCATCTGTTCGATAAACATTGCTTCAAGAAGCAGTGAAATAAATTTTCACAGGCGAAACCTGTAGAGCAAATCTTAAAATCTTTCCTTCCCTCCTCCCCTTTCCTTCTCCCCCTCCTCTTCCTCCTCTTTTTACTCCTCTTCCTCTTCCTTTTCCTCTTCCTTCTTCTTTTCTTCATTCTAGCCATACTTAATCCTATCTCATCTATGGACTAATGTAAAAGAAAGACCTATAAGGGACAATGCTATCATCTAACATAAAGTTCATATGACATAAATTCTCTCTGTGGATTAAATTACCTGGACTACAGCTGGTGACCAGTGTTTGACCACAAGGTGTAGAAAGTTGAGCCTGTGAATCCCGGGGCAGAGTAAACAAGGAGGAGGTGGAGGCGGTCCATGGTGTTCCCCGAATTCGCTTGTGGTTCTACACACACACATACACACATACACACTCACATACACACACACACACAAGCAAAATTGAATAAATAAAAAATTAAAATAAATACATAAAACATAAATTTAATTCTTAAGTCAATTGCTACAATAAGAAAGATAGTGAGTCATATGTGAAGTTTCAGGTGTCCATGAAAAAGTTGAAGAATTTTACTGTGATCATTGTTCAGACATTGCTGTAAATGTACTGTATTGTGGACACTCAGAATATTGCAGGAAATTGATCATTTACAACTGAGGGGGTATGATCTCACCAGAAGGGGAGGACAAATAGTCTGGCAGATAAAAAGTAACCATTTTGCAAATGGGTGATTGACCCCTCCCTCACTATGGTTTCCTACTTTTATTACATCTACCTTTGAATGTGCTCTTATAACAAGACTCCAGTTTAACAACTTTTTGTCTCTGGCCAGGGAGTGACATACAATGCCCATCAGGATGGAGTGAAGGGCATTTCAGGAGCAGCAAAACTGCAAAAGAAAATCAATAAACCATAATCCAGAACTTCAGAGACTCTATATCAACCACCTAGAACTAGGCCAGCCTAATCTCTCCCCATCCTGAAGCTCAGGGAAATTTGCTGAAGAGGGGGCGGTAAGAGTGTAAGAGCACAAGGATGGAAGGAGCAATGATATGCAAGATACTCCATACAAGTTAAGTCCAAAGCAATCATAATTGGAGTTTGCATGCCCGGCGCATTGTCCAACACACTATTGACCCCACAAAGCCTAGCATTTGCTAAAGGCACCAAGATCCTTGGAGGCAAGGGATTGACAGCCACAGTAGTATTCCTATGCTTAAGGGGAACACAAGAAAGGGTTCGGGGAAATGCCACTGGGTCCTTGTATGTTATCGGAGAGGAGGGCCCAGAGGAGAGTCTGGCATGCACATTAAAGGATTCTCCGGGTTTTGGGGGGGAGGCACTGGGGGATGGGGAGGGAGGAGTGAGGGTGGGGGAGCAAGGGGGTCGGGGGAAGGAGGGAGGGAGGGAACTGGTGTACCTACTAAGTTTGTATGAGAGGAAATAATAATAAAAAACGTTAAAAAAAGAATATTGCAGGAAATTAAAATAAACTCATTTGGTCAAACAAAATATTAACCAAAATAATGAAGAAACACAATAAGGAATTTAAATGAGTTTAAAACTTTTGCAGAGTAATGGATATATTATATATTTAAATTAAATATTCAGCCTTTTTTAAATTGTGTGTGTGTGTGTGTGTGTGTGTGTGTGTGTGTGTGTGCGTGTGTGTGTGTGTAGAACCATGGGCGAATTCCGGAACCACCATGGACCACCTCCACCTCCTCCTTGTTTACTTTGCCCAAGGATTCACAGGCTTAGCCCTACCAGTACTAGAAACGCAGGCCGCCCTTGCTTCTGCCTGGCGTGTATACGTGGGATTCCAACTCAGGACCTTCCTCCTGGAAGGCAGAGGTATAATCCCTGAGCCACTTCTCCCGCCCCAATACTCTTATGTTAAGTACTCTTATGTTAAAGCAAAATGATACTTTCTAAGATATTGGAAATTGAACCAATTGCTCTCACACTTGATAGGCAACAACTCTACCACTGAATTATATCCTCTGTTCGTTTTACATATGTCTTCTTTTTACATATGCACTTTTGAGGCAGGATTTCATGAAATATCAATTAATGAGATGTAATTAACTCTGTCGTCAAAAGAGACCTTGAATTTTGATCCTCCTCCATTTCTTTTGTATCTTTGGGAATGGAGCTCTGGGCAGGATTGATAACTTCACTTTTGTTACTATTTTATCTAAAATATAAAGAAAATTAATTATAAAATGTGTCTTGAGATAAATTATTAGACCATAATATTCTCTATGAAATTTTGCATCCATTCTGATTGTTTATTAGTCAATAAGATATTATATATTATTATTCTGTTGTAGTGTAGGTGCAAAATAATGTTTGCGTGGCATGGAATATTTGAAAATGTCCCTTAAAATAAATCAGACAGTTTTTGTTGGGGTGTATTGTTATTTTCAATATAGTTTCTCTCTCTCTCTCTATGTGTGTGTGTGTATGTATGTGTGTGTGTGAATGTGTGTATGAATAGTATATGTATTTTCAAAGTTGAGTAAGTCAGCATTTATGACATATACTGCCACAACTTACAGTGTTTTATGTCCAAATCTGATTTTATTTATTTATTATACTTTTTTCTATTAATTGATTTTCCCTACATTGTGTGTTTTGTAAAATCCACATATCCAAATAGAAATTTTGGCTAGAGATAAGGGATTCAAGTCACCACCTAATTCCCTAAACTTTCCTTCTACTATCTATTGGGAGAAACATGCAAAGCTTGACTTACGGGACTCTGAAGTCAGTATAGAAACTGATGTTCAGTAGTCAAAGCATATAGACAAAAGTACAAGAAGGTAAATCTTGGCCTGAAATATACATTAAGGTTAAAATTATTTATGCTTCTATTGATGTGCAAGTATACTCAACTTCGCTATTTGATAAATGCTTAGAATAACTAGTATATTTTGTGCAGCAGCAATAGTAGCAATAAGTAGTCATTATACCTTTGATGTAGAAATAGAAAACATGAACAAACTACAGACAAAAGAGTCAAATAATCCTGATTTATCAACAAATTTTATATGTTTCATGTGTTTGTCTGTGTGTATGTGTGTGTGTGTGTGTGTGTGCATTGAAAGGACCTGCATTTTAAAGAAAATATGCAACTGGCTGTCGATATATATAGTATATATGTATGACATTCACTTTCCTATGTGTATTAGAAAATCTATTGTCTATAAATACAAAATAATTCTTTTTTCAGAGAAGCTTTTTTTTTATAAATGTTTTTAATTTTTTTATTATTATTTATTCAATTGTGCGTGTGTGTATGTATTGTGCGCGCGCATGTGTGTATGTGTGTGTGTAGAACCACGGACGAATCGGAACCACCATGGACGCCTCCACCTCCTTCTGCCCCGGGATTCACAGGCTCCGCCCTACCAGGACCGGAAACGCAGGCCGCCCCTGCTTCCGCCTGGCGTCTATACGTGGGATCTGGGATCCGAACTCAGGACCTTCTGCCTGCAAGGCAGAAGCTTAACCCCTGAGCCATCTCTCCAGCCCTCAGAGAAGCTTTTTTAAAGCACCTCCAGTTTTATCTACTCAATTATATCACAAATTGTCTGGTATTGATGTTATGCAAATGTGCATTTTTAAGAACCTAACAAATCACTGTAGGACAAGAGCTTCAAAAACTTGTACAAATTTGAAATTTACTTTTCTTTAGAACTTCTGTACTCAGTTTGGTATCCTCTCCATATGTCATAATGCCCATTCATGAAGACATTACATGGATACATATGTACAGTACATACACATATAAATTATGCTTCTAATTCAGTTTAAAGTCATATACATACACATACATAGAAAGTATGATTACGGGGCTGGAGAGGGGCTCAGGGATTAAGCCTCTGCCTTGCAGGCAGAAGGTCCTGAGTTTGGATCCTAGAATCCAGGTATTTACACCAGGGGAAGTTGGGGGGGAGGGGAGGAGCCTGCCTTTCTAGTCCTGGTAGGGCGGAGCCTGGGAATTCCCGGGCAGAGTAAACAAGGAGTATGTAGAGGCGGTCTATGGTGGTTCCTGAATTCGCCCGTGGTTCTACACACACACACACACACACATACACACAAACGCACAACTGAATAAATAAAAAAAGAAAGTATGATTAGATGAAGTTCTGTAAATGAATGTGTGTATATGTGTCTGTTTATGACTTTTAAGCACATAACAGAATATGTTCCCTACAGAATATGTTTGTCTTCAGGCAATTAAAACTGAGAGTATATCTATACAATATCTAAACAGCTAGATTGAGTGAAATCCCCAATCATCCATGACTCTATTTCCCAGAATCTGCATGTTTGGCATTGGAAAGGAAAATGTTTAGATGATGGAAACTGCTTTCTATTTTCCATTTGGATGGTGTGGCTACATGAAGATTGCATCTCTGTCAGTCAGTGTTGACAACAAAATGATTTCAGACTTGAGATTTGGTTTCTAGGCCACCCACAGAGAGGTAAACAGATTAGTTTAAAGAAGAGAAAATTTTGAATGCCTAATTGCATCTTTACTTTCTGTCCTGAGAAATTTCTTAGAAATGATGATCTGTAGTTACATCTTCCTAAACTGTAATTCAATCTTGCTACAGTGGAGAGAAGTTAGCCAGCAAGATTCCAAAATCTATTACATAGACATATCAGAAATCCCCTACAAGATGCGTGACAGGCTGGGGACCCACAAGTAGGGGGAGCAGGAAATAATTATCCCCACTGAGGTCAAGTATCAGAACTAACTGGCTGGAATTATTTTCCCAATTATTTTAATAAAGATTTTAGAATTTAACTATGAAAATCTCGATTTTAATGAATAGAAATATATCAGTTTGAGTTCACTTCAAAAGAATCTTGATATATAGTAGCCAGCCATACCAGATAAGAAGTCAAATATCAATGGTAAAGCTAATACGTTTAGAAACCCTTTAAGTTTAGCTTTACATTAATCCAGAGTCACTGTATAGCAGAATTCTCAAAGCATGCATCTCTGAATTGTCAATTTACAGAAAGTTGTTGAAAGTTAGTGGCAATACTCATTTCTGCACATGCACATTACATAATCCCACTTAAATGAAGAGAAATCGTGTATACCTGCTACAATTTCACACACAGACATGGATGCCCGCTTACCATGATTGGCATTGTTTTATTGAATATAAACTCATCAACCAGCTAATATTTGTTTTTTTCATGACATGACTTATGGAATGTCAGAAAAATATTCTTCAGGTTATGGATTTTAAGCCATACTTATCATCAAACATAATTTAACTGTAGAAATAAATTAGAATTAGTGATTTCATAATTTTTCAGTATGTTGTAAATATGTAAATTTTATTCCTGCTGATAGAAATGGAGCACTCAGCCATTTTTAGCCTTTCTAAGATTCTTACTAATTTAGTTTCATCACTCAAAAGACTCATAAGAAAGAAAATTTTATTTTCATTTGTGTAGTCAGGCTTCCTGTCTGATTTGCAAGTGGAAGCAATTAAATGTCGCTAAAATGTTGTAGGCTAGATATGTATATTCTGTAACCATTTTTTACTATCTCCTATTAAATTTGTGTGACTTAAATCTATTTAAGTGTTATATGATAGGAATCATCCCAAAATTCATTAGTTTTCAAGAGTACTTATATATCAATAATTATATTAGAATTTTCCTTTTTATATCACTAATAAAGCTTTTTAAAAAATAAGTATTGTGATATACATTCAAAATCATGTGTTTTATATTCCATCATCTTTCATACATTGCATATCAGATTTATGAACATTGGATTTACATTGTAAAATACATATGCGTGATAACATTTTCTTCCATTCAGTAGTGTAACCTTTGCCACAAAATAGCTTTGTTCTGTGAAATAAAACATAATGTCACATTTTCTTGTTTATGTTTGTGATTTGAGTCTGGGGGACACAAAATCTTAGTATTCTGAAAGCTAAGGCAGGAGTATTGCTGTGATTTCCAGGCAAATCTGAGATTCGAAGTTACACCTTTGAGAAAGAAAGAAGAGGAGAGGAGAGGAGAGGAGAAGAAGAAAGGGGAGAGGAAGAGAGGGGAGGGGAAGAGAGGGGAGGGGAAGAGAGGGGAGGGGAAGAGAAGGGACAGGAAGGGAGGAGAGGGAAAGGGGAAGGAAGGGGAGGGGAAGGGAATGGAGGGAGGGAAGGGGAGGGAGAGAGGGGAAGAGAAAGGACAAGAAAGAAAGAAGAAGAAAGAAAGAAAGAAAGAAAGAAAGAAAGAAAGAAAGGAAAGAAGAAAGAAAGAAGAAAGAGAGAGAGAGAAAGAGTGAGAGAGGAGAGAAAAAAGAAGAAAGAAAAGAAAGAAAGGAAAAGAAAGAAGAAAGAAGAAAAGGAAAGAAAGAAAGAAAGAAAGAGAAGGAAGAAAGGAAGAAAGAAAGAAAAGACGAAGAAAGAAAGAAAGAAAGACAGGAAAGCAAGGAAGAAAGAAAGAAGAAGGAAGAAAGGAAAGAAAGAAAGAAAAGAAAGAAAGAAGAAAGAAAGAAGAAGAAGAAAGAAAAGAAAGACAGAAAGAAGAAAGAAAGAAGAAAGAAAGAAAGAAAGAAAGAAAGACAGGAAGAAGGAAGAAAGAAAGAAAAGAGAGAAAGAAAGAAAGAAAGACGAAAGAAGAAAGAAAGAAGAAAAGAAAGAAGAAAGAGAAAGAAAGGAAGGAAGAAAAGAAAGACAGGAAGGAGACAGAAAGGAAGGAAGGAAGGAAGGAAGGAAGGAAGGAAGGAAGGAAGGAAGGAAGGAAGGAAGGAAAGAAGAAAGAGGAAAAGTAGATACTCCAGCAAAAAAAAGAACAAAAATTTTATTGTCTTAAAATCTATAGGGATATATTATCTCATGTAATGAAACTTAAAAGGAGAACAGGTTGACTCAGTAGCTTGTATTATTCCAGGGCACAGTCCCACATAAACTCTTCATCATAACGTGTTTTATTTTTAAAGTCCTGTCTTCTCATGCTCTCTACCCTAGTCAATATGGCTCAATATCAATATGGCTTTGCTTTACTCATTTTCTCAGCTGCATGCCTTTGTTGTCACATTGGCCCATCTTATCAGTTTCCTTTTCAAAACTTTCCACACTTCTTTATCTTTCCTCCTACTGTAATTACCAAGAAGTTTGGATAACCATCACCCTTTCCTTAATCTTATCAGTTAAAATTTTTGAACTGATTATCACTTTAAGGGTAGTTTCACATAAAGAGAAATCATTGAAAGGCAGCAACATGCTTAATATAAAATGAAGTATATGATGGCAAAATTAAATTTTGAACTGGTTCATATTATAGCTGAGTAACGGAAGTATAGCATGCACCATGCATACCTTCTTATGTATGTCTTCTTCCATGAAACAAGACATTGCAGTCTATACATTGCAGTATAGTTTTTAAAAGAAAGGAATTTTCAATAACAATGTTTTCCTTTAAAAAATCACATACTTAATGGAAGAGAAACTTTATAAAAATCATTTCAGACAGGAGAAAAATAACTGCTTTTTTTATTTTAAATGCATTGCAACATAAATCAATTTCCTCATGTTTTTAAGGTTTGTACTTCCTGGTCTTAGACACCAAACACTTTTGTCATACTCATTTTACATTAAAATATATAAAAGACAGAGAAAATATCCTCAAAGTTAACTTTATTAATTTCAATATAAAACAGTCATGCCTTTCATGCTCACAAAGCTTTAATGTGAACTTGTATAGCTTGCCCTTGGATAGTGTTTGTTTCAGTTTTGCTTTATTTCAGTATTTATCAAATAACTCTGGAATGTAGGTAATTTGGAACTGTAAAATTTAACTTTCATGTGTTAAAGAACGCCAATCTTCTATTTAACCAATAAGAATTGAAGAATAGGTATTTTATGGCAATGGGTTCTACAGTTGGCAAAATTTAAATATTCTATTCATTAGCTGGTGATGTATGTTAGTCCTGAGGACATTCTCCTTAGAAACACTATTATATTTTGCATCGAGCACAAATTTTACAGTTTACAAAATAAATATCCTTCCAGGCTAGTCAGACTATGCAAATGATATACAGCAACTGGTGATTATGCAAACTAGAAAACCTGGTTTTGTAAAAAGTGCAAACCATTATCCAGTTCTAGGTAGATTTCATTTTTAAAATACTAAATTGGATATATCAACTATTATAAGTTGAACAAGGGAAAACAGAAACATGAAGGATATTTCACATTGATATAATATTTAATGATGTTGAAAGTGTGAATTAAAATAGATGCTGCTGATTGTTTCTACTACTTTTCCATGAGACTATTAACTGCATGCCACACAAACACAATACTTTCATGTGATGGAAAACATTTGGAGCTAGATTAGACTGACTTTCCTATTCAATGTCTGCATTTTCCCACAAATGTTCCCCAATCGCTATTGTTCATCAGAAAATATCTCTACTCTCTATGTATATATATCTCATCTTCTACATTAAATTCAACTCACCCTCTGTTTTTTAAATTTTGCTAAAACAACCTACCCTTTTACTTTATTATGTATGGTGACTTTTCAGCCCAATGGCCAGTTGCAGTCTCTGTGAAACAATTACATGGGCCAAGAGTATTAATATATTTATTGTCTATGTCAAGACATAGAAATTTAAATACCTAAGTATTTAGTGGTATTTAGTATTTAGTGATCATGTCTCCTGGTTGTTAGTTGGCTAACAATGGCCATTGTAAATATCTGTCAGGATGAAATTAATTTGATTTTTCCCCCTGGTTTTATTGTATCCCAAGTTAATTACTAAAGTATTTTGTATATTGGTGATTGTTGTTGAATGATAGAAGACAAATTAAACGTTAAAATATTGACCTAATTAATTTTGTCAAGGAATTGCTTCAGTAGTCATATCTTCAAATAGAATTCTATCAAAATATAATATTCTGATGCTTGTCTCTCTCTTTGACATGAAATAACTTTCATGATATTTAATATAGTATTCATTCTCTATAATCTAATATGACTAATATGACATCATGAGGATCAATGGTAGAACATAAAGAATTTCCTTAAAATTCTATGTCAGTTAATACAAATACATATTGGACATATTGTTATATACAGTTTGAAAGTTTTAGTCATGGAATTTTAAAACACTTAATATTTTTACTATTGTATTATATAAAAAAGTAGAATAAAAAGAAGTAAAATTATTTTTGAAGATAAATTCCAGAAAATATTTTAAAAGGCTAGTGGCTTCCTCAACTTTCACTTGAAACTATACTTTCAATAAGCAAAATCATATACTAAATAGATAATGTTATCTTGTTCTCCCTATACATGAGGATATTTAGATAGAACATTTAGATATTTGCCTAGAGTTACAGTTAAGCAGCAAAACAACTGCATTTTGAAATCAATGAAGTAATTATACATTAAATGCAAATTCTTTTCTAAGAAACAAACTTTTTTTGCATTTTTTGTCTTTTCCTTAAATTATAAATAGTCTTTCTATCCATGCCAGTTAATTGTGACATTTTTGCTGCATTCTTGTGTGCACTCACATTATAAAGTCTTCAAGGTCTTAAGTCAGCTTAAAAACAATGTGGTGTCTAAGTCACTTAGGACTCATGAGCGTGAAATGCAGAAAAATGCTAATGTCTAAAGAAATTAATGTTCAAAGGACTATTATAAATTGCTTTGCTTAAGCATTTAATGGCTACTGAAGTTCCTACATATAATAGAGAACTTATTTACAATACTTTTTTCAGCATATCTACACTAACTTTAGCTTAAAAATAACTATTCTAAGAAGTGACAGGGAAAAAACTGTTCTCTGCTGCAAGCCTTGACCTTTTAAAGACAGTTAATTATGTCAGCATAACTATAGACAAGCATTTGAGGATACTGGGCATAGATCGTCGATATGGTTAAGACTCTACCCCCAAAGCTGAAACCTAATGACCTGAATTCAATCACTAGAAATTAATGATTAATTCAATCACTAGTTCTCTTCAGATTTCTACTATACTATTAGTGATTACAGTATAAATTATTTGCAATGTAGGTTACTATACAATAAATGTATAATTAAAAATTTTAGCAAAAAAAAAAAAGAAAAGAAACTTATCCTCTGACTGCCACTCAAGCACCAAGGCATTTCTCTGTGTCATCATTCTTTCCTCCTTTCCAATATGAAAAACTATATTAATACAAATGAAGAATATGGAGAATTTATTTTCATTTCTTATGCAATACACTCATGAATTGTTTTAACTCACTTTCATTGGTTGTACCCCACATTAGCTTGGAACTCCAAAAAGCCCTTATGACTCAACCTCCCCAATAGAAGCTTGAGATGAAAATTTTGAAAATATGGACCTTAATGTCAGATATGCATTATTCTTTTTAACAATATTGGACACAATACTATCTAGACAGCTTCCACTTCCAGATGCTGATATTGCAGTTTTATATTATACTACAAAATACCCTACATATCAAATTGTACTTATAGACCATAACATATCATTTTGAGCTTGCACAATTGACTAATAATTTCCTAATTGTAGATTTAAACAAGAAACTTGGTTTTGTCATGTTGCCATGAAGTTAATGATGTTTACATTTTTAATGCACAAGGATGTTCAGTTTGATTATCAATTAAGTTGTCTAATAACAAAAAACAAATGACAAAGTCACAGATAAAATGCTAAGAATTTATATAATATGATTTCAATCATTGAAAAGAATTATCAACATGACTGCATGATTAAATAAATAGGTTGGAATAAGTTTTTCAGAAAGTTTACTTCCACTTACTTTTTCCAACTCTCTGTCCCAGTAAAAACGATGATAAATTTTCTATAAAGAATATGAAATAGCAAACAGAAACCTGGGTGTTTGGACTTGTTTTTTCCCCTGTTACTTCAACCTTTAAGAAAATTTTGCAGGGTAAAATAAGTTTCATCCAGATCACACATTAAGCTAACTAACTACCTAAATATGTATACTTGATACCATATATTTGATATCCATGTATATCTGAAACAAAGTAGTAACATCTGAAAAGTACCCTGTTCATTCCAAACACAGATGATAAAATCTTAATTTATGTTTCTCTTGAATCCCTTCCCATCAAATTTGGATCTCTATGAACATGGTATCCTATTGATTAATATTTCATGTTTGCAACTGGAAAAGGCTTCTTCTACCTTTCATCTATTACAGAGCAATTTTCTTTTTAAATGAGAAAATGATTTTCACTTCACTAAATCTTTCAATATGTTGCATTTTAGTTCTCCTATTAAGCAGTGCTATTTTAATTATGTCTTCATCAAATGAAATTGCTGAGCTGAACCTGAAAGCATAAACAGAAAGGTTTGACTGAGGAGCAATGAGTAAGGTAATTTAATCTACATATTACACTGACAGCAGTCTTTTATCATGAGTCATGTCAATCACTTTGGAAAGTGCTGAAGAGCTTACTTGGCAGGAAAACATTCAGGATTATTTATGAACCACCAGTGGAATTAGATGAAGCCATAAAACTTGCAAGGTTAATGAAATTGCAAGAAAATTGACCCCACCCATTCTTAATGGAAAATTCCTTTGCTTCTCCCAAACACTCCAAAGAGCAGGGTCAACTGTTACATATCCTTGAAGTTAGAAAAGTGAATTATTGCTTATTTTCAATAAGCAGAATGATAGTTCTCATAAAAGGATTTTTTTAAGTAATACACTTGCCAGACCAATAGCTGAAGTTGTTATTTATTTGATATTCAAAAATAATTTTGTCTGCGCACTACCCATCATGATTTCCCTGCAAAAAAATTGTGAATTTTATTATCATTTATTTGGGTCATTACTCAATACATGAACTCAATACATAAATACATATTCAAGACAGAAAATGCAGCATTTACTTTTTTGTTTAGGTCACCTTGCCTATTATAATATTTTTTAATTCCATCCATTTACCAGAAAATTGCATAATTTCAATTTTTTGGTTGACTAAATAGTATTCACTGTGTGTATGTACCACATTTTCACTATCCATTTGTTCACTGATATACATATAGGCTGATTCTTTTTCAGTTATTATAAACAGAGCTATAATAAACTTGACAGTACAAGTGATCTTATAATATCAAATATTGAAAACATTTGCTGAAATGGCACAACTGAGTCATGGTATTTCAATTTTTGGCTTTTTTAGGAAGCTTATCAACAATGAATAAGTACTCCCTTTTATGCAGTTCCTCACCAGCATTTGGCATTAGTGTTCCTCATCTTAGCAGTTCTGACTGGAAAGGAAATGGTAGCTCAGAGTAGTTTTAATCTGCATTTTCCCGATGGCCGGGAAGATGAATACTTTTTAAGATTTTTTTTGATATTTGAATTTCTTCAAGGATATGTAACAGTTGACCCTGCTACGTATCCTAAGCCCATAGGCTATCAGGTGAAAAGGGGGTAAGGGTGTTGCCAGAAACTTTCTTCTATACATAACAGGGCTATTGCATCTATGAATTCATTGTAACTATGTGTGCTTCTACAAGACCTGCATAGGATTTGTCCTCTCAAAATTTCATTATGGAAGGGAAACAATCTCAAGAATCCCCACATCTCTCTGAGTGATGATGAGGGTTGATGCTTTTGGAAAGGAGAAAGGAAAGGCTCTTTCCTCAATGGTATGCATGATGACATACAATGTATGCTCTAGCAAACCGGTCAAGCACATTCCCTCAGGAACTGCACATAGGTACCATCTGGATTGTGCTGCTCCCAATGTCAATGTCTTGTCTTGTTCATCAGATTTCAAGGCTCCTACATGAACTCAGTGGACCACACATTCAAAAAGATATGAAAATAGGAGAAAGATGAGTAGGGAAGAAGAAGGGATGTAATAGAGAATACAGAAGACGAGACGAGATTATGGATTAAGGCTTGAAAATATCAAGAATTCATTGTATTCATGTATAAAACTCTTGAAGAATAACACAGAAAAAAATTAACCTCTTGAGGTATGCCAGTTATAACATTTGACACCAGCTCAATATAGTATATCAATATTTAATGGTAGTTATATCCAAATTGATGCAGAAAAATCTCATAATAATCCTAACTGTATATAATTTGCAGAAAGTCTCTGAAGTAAATGGATACATATCTCCCACATTGTCTATCCTATACTGCTGGGACCATTCTCCCAGGCACACACTGTGACGGCTCCATCCGGGCGGAGAAAGGCGAATATTCTGCAGGCCCTTTACCTCTGCCCAAATCCAGGGGACTCCGGACACAGCAGGGAATCTGTCAAGGCGACACTCTGTCACTCACTCAAACATACAGCTCCTGGCTGTAACGACCTGACCTGCCCGCACCTCCGCCTCAGCCCTCCAGAGATTCGGCAACCGACGGGGAGTTTGTCAAAGCAAGATCTCAGTTTATTGGGGGTAACAAATCAGCTTATATACACAAAGACTCCAAGCATGCGAAACACCAGCCAATTACCTTGATGGTCAGTATAGCACATACTCTGCATAGGTCAGACTAAACATAAATCTATGTTAGCTCCTATAAGCCAATTAGGACTCTGTGTAATGTGATTAGGGTTACGCCTAGGACACCAGCTCCCAGCGCCATCTTTGGCCCCATGTGCTAAGCCATGCCCTGCTCACTCCTCCCAGACCGTTATTTCTGGGTGGGCCCAACACTATACTAACAACAAAGTTTGACAATTTTAAGGCAATTCTTCTACAAACTACAACTAAATAAAATTTCCATTTAATTAAGGTAGCAGTCTATCCTTCAAAGACTGCTTTTCCAAGAACACTACAGAATGCTTATGCATCATTTTCAATGGACCAAAAGCTTTAGTGAGCTGGCAATTCATTTAATTTAAAGTAGTCCACCTGAGCCACCATCACTTTACTCATCTGACTTCTCTGTAAACTTTTCCATCCTTCTTATTTTTAGTCTAGTATATTAGATTTCTTTCAAGTGCTGCAATGCTGTCTGCTCAAGATCTGTACATTGCATATTCTCAGCTAGAATGTTCTTATATCAGAGTTCCATCCATATCACAAGATAAAGTTGTATCCCTCTAAATGCATACATTGTTATGCTTTATGTCTAGCTCAATTCTTAACTGTGTCATAATAGAGAGAATAAAAAATGCTGCATGTGCATTTTATTTACTATCTCCTTCATTATATCACTCACATGAATTGAAACACAAAGATAGATGGGGTGCAGTCCAAAACTTTCTTCTACATCCATAGCCAAGAAAAGGAACTTGGAATGTTTGCAACATTTTCAAGTTGTACTGAAGAAATGGAGGAAATTTTGTGAGAATATTTTTGGTCTCTACCTGGAGAAAAGATATGCTGCAGAAAAGAAATTTTTTTTTCACCAGCAAAGTGAATTACATAGTGAATCCTTAGCAAAGTGTTACTTATTCTTAAGTTAATTAGCATTTGCTCTATGGGGATGGAAAGATGACTAAGGGGTTAAGACTCTATCTCCCAAGCAGAAGATCCTGATTTTGGATCCCAGCTCCCACTTAAAAATACCAGGTAGAAATGGTAGCAACCTGTACTTTCAGCCCTGGTGGGCAGGCAGAGACTGGGAAATCCTAAAGGGAAGAAAAGAAGAAGGTAGAAACAATTTGGAATGATTCCCAAAGTCACCCTTTGTCCTCCACAGGGACACATAGAGCCCTCTGATTCATACACACACACACACACACACACACACACACACACACACACACACACTCAAACACATATAAAATAAATAAATTAAATTTTAAAAAAATCTTAAAAAGAATCTTATGATGTGAAGAAAATCCTTCAAAGCTATTATTTTAACTTGTTCTAATTGTAACTATTGAAATTATTTTATTTTATTTTATTTTTTATTATTATTTTATTATTTGTTTTATTTTAATACTTCATTGATCCTTTATTTGAGAGAGAGAGAAAGAGAGAGATGAACACATGCATGCCATGTTACATGGGTGGAAGTCAGAGGACAAATTTTGTAAGTCGGTTTTCTATTTCTTTCATAGGGGCTTTAGGGGATTGAACTCAGGTTGCCATGTTTGTTAACAGGACCTTATCTGTTGAACTATTTCACTGAGCCTGATTTATTATATAATTAAGAATTCCAAACTTATCAGGACTTTGTGATTAAAATGATTAAGATAATCTACCCAAAATTCTTTAGGTAATTTCAGATTATGTTATGAGCAAATATTCTCTCATGCAGAAAAGGCAGAAAGTATAGGTAAAAAAATGCACAACTGAATTTCTCACACACATAGTAAAACAAATAGGCATAATACGGTGCATATCAAATGATGAAGCCTTAGATGAACTAGGAGAATATAGCAAAATCCTTGTGCTTTTAAGACAAAAGATGAGAAAATGAGATGGAAAAAATTAGTACCTAGAGAAAATAGGCATTTTAAAAAATCATTTAAAAGATTGAGCATAGGCATATGCTGTTTATATGCAAAAATATCAAAAATTTCATTTATGTACATTTACGTTTGACCCGTGTGTGTAGGCATATATGCATTTTGTAAACAGCAAAGGTTTTCTGAATTTCATCATTTTTGGTCTTTTTTCATATTACTATTCAGTAAAGGACTCTACTTTGGACATTTAGTAGTTTTACCCAAGGAAATCAATTTCTCAAAAATGTTTTCTTTGGGCTCCTTAGGGTATGCCAGCTAATAAAAGTTGTGATTGCTAGAGCTCAGTGTTTTATTATATAAAAGCTTCGTTCCCACTCCTTTGAGTCAGCTTTATAATGATGAACTGAGTTTTCCTGAGAAGCTCCATTGTCCAGTGGAGTTTAGTTAATTTAAGTTATATGAAAAGAAGCAGGTACTTGTAAATGGAATATAAAATACTTAATGGATTCCAGAAATGGAGTCAGGTTATAGAAGTAAAAGAAGTAAGATTGAGAGGAACAAGAATTAAAGTAGACCAGAGGTGATTTAACAACCCTTTTGGGGCAAGGTGTCCTGCTTACAGGCAAATTACTCCAATACAGAGTACAAGATGTTCCTTTAAAATGCATTTCTTCTTATTACTTCAAAGTTTAAAAATAAATTATTAAAGTGTGTAAGTATAAACAGCCTTTTAATGATAACCTCAATTAAACAGAAGCCTCGACCCTTCTTATGTTCTTGTTATTCCTGAGGCATAAAAGATAAGCAGGCTAGAAACAGATTAATTTAAAATAAAATAACATTGACTATATATTTAAAAATATGGTGGACATTTGTGTCTGAATATTTCCACCACTTTTTCAATATGGTCACCATATGAATTTAAGGATAATATAATTATCACATATGCAATAACAAATCATATTAATTTGTATGTAATCTTTGAAGGCATGCTAAAGTCTTAAAGTTTATATGTTGAAGTTAAAAGCTGAAGTAAAGCAACTTTTAGAAAATCAGGAACTACCATTGAAATAATGGCAGTGACCATAAAAGCATGAGAACAAACATTAAAGGCAAGACAATGAAAGGATTTAACATAAACTTGAATTTGAATACAGGGGCAAGTGTTCTCAGTCACAATTGCTAGTAATAAATTATATGTCTTATCTTTTTCAATATGTGTAATCCAAATTATTTGGAAATATACTAAAAAGGAGTCAAAAATTATAGTTTGACTTATTGCTATTGTAACTCAATGATATATAGAGCTGATAGATTTATCTTGGGGAATTTTTGATTTTAAGACTAAAAATTTTGAGCTGTAACAGTTGGAAATTGAATTTCTAAAGGAAAGTAACATAACCATAAAAGACTATTAGGATTTGAATAAAGCCTTAGAAAATAAGCACAATGTTTTTCACGTTTTGGCTTTAGAATAGTATTTTAAATTGTATTTAAATTTTTGCATTTTAATTCAGAAAGATGTCTTTGCCAATCTACTATATCCTTGCAAAAAATTAACACTTGACCTAATTTACTCAGAGTCATAGATTTTCTTCTATTGCAATTTTAGTAAGTATTACTTTTTGTGGTGTTCATATGTGTGTGTGTAAGTGTAGGATGTGTGTGTGTGTGTGTGTGTGTTTGTAGAGATTGATGTACTCAGTCATTCACCACCATATTATTTCACACAGCTTCTCACACCGAACCTAAAACTCACTGTTTTGGTTAGATGTGTTAACCCAGGATCCCTAGGGATTAGCTCTGTCTTTAAACCCACATAGTTACTATTACAGATAAACACCAGTGCCTGGATTTTACTTGGATCCTGGATCAAACTCAGGCCTTCATGCTTATTCTGTAATATTTGAACCTATTGTTGGCCAGTCAATGACTTGAGAAATTTAGTATCTTTTCAACTTAGAAAACTAAACACCAAGGAAACAAATGGCCCAATTAAAAAATGGGCCTTGGAACTTAAAAGAAACTTTACCAGGGATGAAATTAAAATGTCTAACAAATATCTTTAAAGTGATCAACATCCTTAGCCATCAGGGAAATGCAAATCAAAACTTCCCTGTGATATCATCTCACCCCGGTCAGGATGGCAAAAATCCACAATACAAACAACACCAAATGCTGGAGAGGATGTGGAGAGAGGGGAACTCTCCTACATTGCTGGTGGGAGTGCAGGCTCATACGACCACTCTGGCGAGCCGTCTGACGGTTCTTAAAGAAATTAAAGATTGAAATGCCATATGACCCTGCTATTACACTTTTGGGAATAACCCCCCATACAGCAAAAATTCACCTCGGTAGCACAAGCACGACCATGTTCATAGCATCACTGTTTGCAATAATAAAGCCATGGAATCAACCCAAATGTCCAGCAGTTGACGAGTGGATAAGGAAATGTGGTACATCTATACAATGGAGTACTACTCAGCCATCAAAAATGATGAATTAATGGAATTTACTGTAAAATGGATGTCATTAGAAACAATTATATTAAGTGAAGTATCCCAGACACAGAAAATTAAGCGCCGTATGTACTCCCTAATAGATAGTTCCTAGTACCAAACCACTTAGAAACACTAAGGATAAATCTCTGTAATACCCACAGTAATTGCAAAGATTATGAACAGGAGGAATGGGGAAGGAGGGCCACACCAGAAATATGGAGAGAGTGGACCATGTTACAGCAAAGAAAGTAGGCCACCATCAAGGACTGCAACTAAGTAATGAGACAGCTGGTTAAGTTCACGGACTTTCCTTCCTGATCATTTGGAATTGATAGGGTATGATCTTACCAGAAGGGGAGGGCATATAGGCTGCCTGACAGAAAGTAAACATTTTGCAAATGGGTGATTGACCCCTCCCTCACCGTGGTTTCCTACTTTTATTCCATCTACCTTTGAATATACGCTTATAACAAGATTCTAGTTTAACAGGTTTTTATCTCTGGCCAGGGGGTGACATCCAATACCCATCAGGATGGAGCCAAAGGCATTGTAGGAGCAGCAAAACCGAAAACAAAAATCAACAAACCATAATCCAGAACATCAGAGACTCTATCAACCACCTAGAACTAGGCCAGCCTAATCTCTCCCCATCCTGAAGCTCAGGGAAATTTGCGGAAGAGGAGGCAGTAAGATTGTAAGAGCACAAGGATGGGAGGAGTAATGATATGCAAGATACTCCACACAAGTTAGGGCCGAAGCAATCATAATTGGACTTTGCATGCCCTGTGCAATGTCCAACACACTATTGACCCCACAAAGTCTAACATTTGCTAAAGGCACCAAGATCCTTGGAGGCAAGGGATTGACAGCCACAGTAGTATTCCTATGCTCAAGGGGAACACAGGATAGGATTCAGGAGAATGCCACTGGGTCCTTGCACCTCATCGGAGAGAAGAACCCAGAGGAGAGTTTGGCATACATATTAAAGGATGCTCTGGGGATGGGAGGGGGAGGCACTGGAGGATGAGAAGGGAGGGGGCAGGGGAGAGGAGCTTAGGGGTGTTGGGGGGTGGATGGAGGGGGCATAGGGGGGTGGAGGGGTGAAGGGAGGGAGGATACCAGTGTACCTGTTAAGTTTGTATGAGTGGAAATAAAAAAAAATAGTTTCTTTTCTTAATACAAGTAGAATTGGATACACTTTCACAGGCTATTTCTCACTGCAGATGAGTAATTATCAAAAACTGATGGCCTATTTGGGTATTAACTTTAGTACATAGATGTTCTTATATTTTCCCATAGCTGTGGTATGCTCATCACTATACCTCTATAAAGAGAAGAAAGATTGGATTAGTTCAAGAAAATTACTGTTAACATAGCATATTCTCATACCTGTAAAAGAGAGCCCAGTTGTAAAATATATATAACATTTGAAGACTAGAAAGATAAATAGCCAGCATGCAAATAACTGAAGTGTCACATGCATATTTAACCAGTAGTTTTAAAAGTAGATATGCATCTATACTCAGTGCTATTAGTTGAATCTTTTAGATTTTGGTACTAATTGGTATTATAATGTATTGCAGTTTGACTGGATGGTTGCTGATAAATCATCATCACATGGCTTAAGGAAACAAGAGGTTTATTGTCTCTTACAATTAATAGTCCAACTTAACAGGAGAGCACACACCAACACCAGGGCCAAGGGAACTGGCCACACCATCACCACATAATGCTTGAAAGAAAGACTATCCTTACTTGCCAGACCAACATGTCTGGCCAAGTATACAAGGATGCCAACTTTGTTAATCAGCTCTCTGCATTTTATTCCAGGGCCTAATCCCACCTACCATGGGCTAGGCCTTCCCCATCAGCTAGACAATCTGTTGGTTTGCTCTGGGCTTAACTACTAATTCTTTACAAATGTCCCCAGAGCTCAAACCCTCAAATGTCAAGTTGACACCTGTGCCCAACTATGGCATAATGCATAAGGGTGACAGACATATGGCTTTCTCCAAGGAAAACATAACTTCTTGGTAGCTAACTTGTCATCTGACTTTTCAACAAAGTCTAGAATAATTTTAAACTCATGAATGCTATCATTTTAGCACATACTAAGATGCTAAAGAATTTTGACTCCTGCGAGTAAAAAAAGAACTTCCTCATTTCCTCATTTACTCTGAAACATTCAGAATGTTATTCCACTTACTTCTTCTGCTCCAGCTTTAACCACTCTAAATTTTATCTTTCCCTCTAGGTGTCAAAGCTGTTCATTTTATATGGGTTCATTTCTAAATTTCATCTAACCTGAGATGCCTGTCTCTTTCACCTTGCATTCAGAACCAGAACAGCTTTGAATCACATCTCCCTTTATTTCTACTTGCATCATATTACTCACCCAGTGCCTGTGACAGGCTTCTCCAGACCCATCACCCATCTTATTTATTGTACATGCCTACCTCTTTTTTCATTCTGAAAGTCTCTGAAAAATAAATCTCAGTAGTTCATCCTGAAATAATTTCCAGTGATAGATTTTCCACAGAAATAAGTTAAATAATAATAATTAGTTCTACACACAGAAGTCCTGTAGTTTCTCATATGCTAAAATATAGGTCATCCATGCACAGGCTTATTCTTGTTGGTGTGGAAATGTTGTTGAGATCTTTACTACAACGAACAGAAAGACAAATCTGAACTTTCTTTCTCCCTATCTCTTTTTTCTTGTATCTCATCCATTCAGTTATCCATCTCAACTATTTATAACAAGCCATACATGTTCATATGCACATCATGCCATGCTAATAGTAGACTGGGAATATGTTACATCATGAATATATTTATCATGCTGTATACACTATATGTACATGTACAGAGTGATGTTGATTGTGTCCTTTGTGAAACTTGTGTGCTGAAATTACAACAGTGAGGACATGACACTGATACCTGGAGACAATTAGATGCTGGGTGCAGAACCTTCATGAATGGAGTGTGGACCCCTTTAGGGTGAATTGGAAAATAACTTGATTGTCTTTCAGAAAACACTCATATTTTTAAAGTATTGTCTATGATAATAGGTGCCTCACTACATCTTCTCTTGTGTGATACTAGACTGGGTTGCCTCATGAACTATGAAAAGTACAATATTGTTTGCAAGTTTCTGTTTATTTTATTATTTCCTTAAAAGGGTCTTAAATACTGAATAATGTGGTTTTGTGCATTTGTGATTGTGTATAACATTCATATATGTGGGTAAATTAGACAAACATCTTGAGAAAACAATAAATAACTTTGTAGATTCTCTTATGGCATCAATGTAAGTTCTTAGAAACAGAGAAACAATGTGGTACAATGAATTTTGTGGGAGTTTCCTCTCTAACAGCATATGAGGATATTTTCTAAATAGAAAATTTGTCTTCTCTCTTTGATTTTCATGTGTATGTCTGTATGTCTTTACATGTTTGTTGTGGGTTCACATGCATGTCAGTGAACATATAGGTGGAGGCTTGAAGTATGGAATATCATCCACTATCTATCTACTACTATCTATCTATCTACTTTTACATAAGTTTTCTAAGTATCCATAGCTTGTCTTAAAGAAGCCAACTCTGTCTAAGCAGCTTGGTGTGGGGAGTCCTGCACTCTCCCTTCTAGGACTGAAATTGCAGGTGGTCAAACATGATCTTCAGTGGAATTTTTGAATTAGTATTCGAGGATCCAAACACCAATATCTTTGATGTATGCCAAGCTCTTAATAATTGATTCATCTCATCAGTTAACTATTTTCTTATTTTTGAAGAAGAATAAATGACAATCCAGAGTCAATATTTCTAAGCACATCAGACTCTTGGCTTTCAAAACTGTTATCATTATTTTACTTTTGAAACTCTTAGAAAAGATTTAAATATAGAACGTAGATAAAATATGAAATACAAAAATAGAAAATAAAGGACTATGGTAAGGGGAATATAGCTAATTGGATTCTTTCTTGTAACCTGTAACATTACTTGCTTTACCAACTTGCATGGATTCCTGTGATTTGTCAAGTAATATGTGACCCAAATGTCGATTAGATGACCCTGGGAAAGTTGGTTATCTTGAAGTGTACAAATTCTGTCACTTACAGGGAATTGTATGATAGACTAATCAGCTTCCTGGGCATGTAGGAACAGCTTATGAGATCTACTAAAATTTAGAGAAGAAAATTAGACAAAAAGTCTGAAATGAAATTAACCAGCATATATAAAAATGAGAATAAAATAATTTAGGTCAGAATGCCAATATTTTATAATGCCCAGACATTTTACATAATGACCTTCCTCACATGATGTGACAGGGTCAATTCACAGTAAAAAGAAAGTCAAATATAAAGTTCAAACTTAATTTTATTAAAATTAAAAAGACCTTAATGTGAAGGTAAACTTTAACTTATAGAAGTGATGAAGGCAATTTCATATAAGAAAATAATAAGGAACATCTAAATTATATATGATATTAAGATATGTTGTCAATATATTAATATTTATTAGGAGATTCTCTTCTAAGTTAAAATTAAAATAAAAATTAATTCACTACAGTTTTCTATGCATTTTATTAATATTCAGTTTTTCATTATTCAATATAATATTCAATTATTTTGTTAAAATTTCAGTTTAATTCAGATAAATTCCATTTAATAATCAGATGTTTGGTATTTAGTCTTACTAGTGTATTCTCTACATTCACTTTTGAAGTGAAATAAGTTTGAAGGTCTTCCAGTTATCCACAGGTTATCTCTGTAAAATTGTCTGAGAGAGGAAAAGAGATTGAAAGAGGGCAAGATTAGAGAGAGAGAGAGAGAGAGAGAGAGAGAGAACACATACATGCCAAGGTTTATGGAAGTCGGAGGACAGCTTTCAGATATTGGTTCTCTACTTTCATCATGGTTATTCAGTGATAGAACTGAGGTTACACAGTTTGTTATAAGGCACTGTACCCACCAAGCTTCCTTGCCTGACTCTCCATAGTGTATCTTACATTGAATATGCAAAATAAACCAAAATATTTTTCTCCAGAATAATATAAAATTATGGCAATCTTGCATATTCTATAACAAGATAAATAATATTTAATTACATGTAAATAACTGCTCATAAAAATAATATGAGTCTTATATATAAATTTTGTTCTCATTGATTTAAAGGCATACATGTTTCATATTGTAATCTGCTTCTGTGTGGTTGAACACATGATTTTAAGCATTACTAAGGCTATAGAAAAGTTAAAAATTGATCCAAATAATAATCATTGTTTGGTTCCTATTCACTCAATCAAAATTGCCATGCTGGCATCTAATCTATAATTTGAAATGTCACATATACTTTATTAAAAATTTTGGAACAAATCTGAATTATAATTTATGCTGACATTGATTTTTACAATTTAGCAAAGAAATTTAGAAACAATTAAAGTGTTAAGAATATCATTAATGTTTAGTGTCAGTATATCTAAAGATATATGTCAGTTTGATTTTCATTTAAAAAAATAAATGAGTAATAAATATATGTAATTATTTCCAAAGCACCACATGAATTACTATGCTAATATTTATTGAGGATATTTCTGACATTTTTTCTGTTCTATTTGTTTATGGTATCTAGAATCAATCTTCAGAAGATTTCAACTATGGAAATCATGTTGTCTTGAATGATTAGGAAGTTTGTAACCTTCTCATTGAGAGAGAAATACTATTTCAGGAAATATTTAATCTGTACTTAAAACTTGACCTAAATGTCTGCTGATTCTTCCATTATTTCTTAATTCCTTTTCCCACATTACCTAAGGCTCTATTTAATTCAGGAGGTATTTTTGTGTGATCCCTTTTTGAAGGTTATTGACTTATATTTGCCTTATTTTACATTAGATGTTATATATAGATTCCAATTTCTCTGTGACATTTACATTTTTATGTATTTGCTGTACTTTTTCATACCTATGGGGCAATTTAACTTTTGCAATATTATATAAAACATAAAGCATGTTTTTTAGCCTATTCCAGTAAGCCTTTCACTTACTATTCACTTTTTATTGAGTGTTTTACTTGGTCTTTGTCCACATGTTCCTTTCTTCTGTATGCTAATATTTTTATGAATTTCTAGAAACATGTGCTTTTCATCAAGTTGTTAAAGCAAAGACGGAATGCAAATCTGTCAAAATTAGATCAGTCACACCTTTGTTCCTGAATCTGCAGAAACTTTAACAGAAAAAGAAGTGAAATAGTCACCACATTAACAGGACACCAACTGTTGTTAAACTTGGTCTCATGTAGAGACTCACAGATCCTCTTCGGAGTCACTTCTCAAATTCTTAGCCAGCTTCTCCATTTCCTTTGCCTCAACTTCTCTTTGATACTTTTAAACACTTTTTCTTTATTTCATACTAATTTTGTAAATGTTATTTTACATGTACCTTATACTTAACTATACTACACAACATAGAAAAAGACTCATGAAGTATTTACTCTCACTTTATATATACCATATGTATTATTAGATGCATATTACAAATAAGATGCATGTATAATTTGAAGCAAACTACATACAAGATACTTGTTGGAGAAAAGATAGCTGAAATTCTTGTTAATGATTTCTTTCTCATTTGAAACCCCAAAGCCAATGAATCAGAGATTTAAAAGAGTGATATTTTTGTAGGATATCTCTGGCTACTTTCCATACAATTACTTGTTTTAGTTAAGCTAAAATTGTAGTTTCTGTTTTAATGCTTTATCTTGTTCTTTTACTCACTCAAGCTTGTGAAACTTATATTTATTCTTTTAATTTTACTCACACTTATTAGATTATTTTTCTGAAGCTTAAATCTTCAGTGTGTGTCAATGAAGCACAATGAAAACTGAATATTTTTCTTCATTTTTACAATGAAAATGAAGATTTCTGTCTGCTTTTAAAAACTTAGTCAAAATTCCTCTTGCAGATATAGAATTGATGTTTGCAGCAGTAGAGTTTAATGTTACCATATCCTGAAAATTGTTTTCACAATTCACTTGGCTTTACTTTTAGATCTTTCAGAGAAATATTATTTCCTCTAAACTTTTCATAGTGACTGCCAATTGAAATAATATTTTTGGTCAGAGTTTTTAAGAAACTAGTGATTGATATCATTAGTTGCAAACTAACATACTATTTCCCGTAATGGCTTCTATAAAAATGTTACTGGATTTTTTTTCTTATTACTAAGATTTCTTTCAAAAAGCAAAAGGGAATATTAAATCAAAATGTTCTATTATTTTTTTTTCTGTTTCACATAATTCTATCTTCTATACTTGGGCCAAATTCACAATTCAAATTTCTTCAATCTCTCCCTTCCACAGTCTACGCATAATGAAAGCATTTAATTTTTAAAGGAAATAAACACGACAATCTAATAATATTATGCACAACTATAACACTTATATCTCTATTCTCATATTTTACAATATGCACATAGACACTCCTAAAAGTAGTAAAGCTTAAGGAACTAAGCTAGAAATTCAGTGATATTAATTTAAAGGAATAAATGAGACCATACATTAGAGCAGTAAAAGAGAGTCTCAGCATTAATTACTCTTTTTCAAAGGACTCTCACAATTATTCCTCATTTTAATGTATAGTCCTACCACTGGCTGTACTGAATATTGATGTGATTGTACTTTAAATAATATTGCACTTTACAGTTTCTTACATAAAGAAAATGTGAACGCAGTGCTACATGCTATGTTATGTGTCTATTTGATGAATTCCTTTGATAATTCCCTTTACCCAGAAAAATCTTGATAGGCTGGAACAGTTTTGTTTCACCTGTATGAAACCTTTGCACAAGTCTTTTGCCATACTCTCTTGTTTTACTGCCATCAAGAAGCTGTAGAGTAAATCAATGCATCAACTTGTTAAGTGAAATCATACAAAGATGAGTAAGCTTCAGTGGTCAGTATATCCAGCAGGCTATCATTTTAATGATAATGAAATATTTTAACAACTCATCCAGGTACACGTAACCTAACAGTCTCCCTACTATGATAACTTTATATATAATTGTCTACTAAAATGTATTATAATAAAGTGACTGTTGAGATTGCAACTTATGAGAATAAATAAGCCATAGAAAAGCATCTGCAATGAAATAATAAGATGATTACAAATGCAGAATTATTGCAAATAATTGAGAAATGGAATATACTTTATGCCGTTTGTTCTTGGAAATGCCCGAATACCTAAAGATGATCATTTTTATTTATTTTGATAACATAATTTAAGCATATATGACATGTGTAATTGATATTTAAATTGGAATTTATACAGCATATATCAAAAAGTAGAGATAGTTCTTTTTGACCTTTTTAATATATGATTTGCCAAGAAAGGAAAACTTTGTGTTAGATGCCAAGAATACATATTAAATGCATCATTTCTGTCTTATTGCCACGTGAGTGCTATTGATGTGACAATATTGATTTTGTGATGTTATATTAAGTAAAAAGCAGGGTAATGATTTTAAAGGCAATTTAATGAAAATATTGCTACACAAAGAAATATATGCAATCTTATGAATTCAAATAAATACAGTTATACCAGCTTCTTAAACATTTAACAAATTCCACATCACTGAAATGTGTTAAAAGAAGAAAATTCTTATGCTATGGAGCTGCAAGATAATTCAGCAGGTAGGTACTTGCACAAAAACCTGAGGAACTGCATTGATGCCTGGAAGCCCATATGTGGAAAGAAACTTCAGATTTCAAAAGTTTCCCTTTCATCACCACTTGTGTGCCAAGGTATATATGTACCCATCATCCTCTGTATCTCTCTCCCTCTCTCTCTCCCTTAAATAAAACATAACAAATTTTTGTACTGGCTGTAAATAAGAGTAGGTTTCAAAAATATAACATGCATCAATATGTCTTTGACCCCAAATTCACCTTATATTTTTAAATAATTATTTTTAAGTGCAATGAGCATGAAGTTCCTAAACAATTGATAGTATTCTCTAAAAGGTATAGTTATGAAGAAGGAAATACTTTCAACCATTTCTACTTTCCCTATGACTTATAAAAGAAAGTTCCAATGAAAGTTGAAAATGTCATTCTGAATTTATACATGCAAGAATCTATGATCCTATCCTTCAGTATTTTGACAGTTATTGCCTCAAGTAGACTAATCAAGGAGTTTGAAGTAACAAATCACTTTATCTTCAGCCTGTGGATGGGTTGCCTATGAAATTGGCCCATAAAAATGTCAAAGTCAGTTGAAGTGATTAATGAAAAAAACGTTTGAACTAGTCATGACACTTTTTTGCTGAAATTTATCTCAGAATATTTTAATAAATCAATTATTCTTTCTTCTTCATAAGTTTCTTTTCAAGTTGTGCATTTGTATTTTATTCTTAGAACTGTGCATAGGCAGATACTTAATAATTTTTTCATGTATGATTTACCTAAGGCAACTAGAAATAACATGCAAAGGGGATAATTGAAACTATTAATTTAAACAAGGATATCTAACTGTGAACAAATCCAAAGCAAACCATGTGAAAATCATAATAATGAGTTTAGATAGCTAAAGAAAAAAATTGACATTGCAACCTCTAGAACTAAAGAAAGTAAAAATAAAAAATATGAAAGTATCAGATATGGAAAATTTCAAATTCTTGAGTAAGAAATTATTTTATATTGTGACAGCCATTCTTGTAAAATGTTGAGGAGGTCCTACAGTGGAGGCATTGCTATGGAGGGGCTGATGTGGAGGGGCTGGCATGGAAGTACTGGTTTTAAGGCAATAGTACAGACATGCCCATGAGAAGGAGTTGGTGCGAGGAACAACTGATAGATGGGATGTGCTGGTGTGGACGCACTGGTATGAATGCTGCTGTGAAGCTGGTGAGAAATTGCTGGCTGAAGGTCCTGACGTGACAATGCTTATGCAGAGACACTGGTCTAGAAGTGGCATGTGAAGGACATTTACACGGCTGATTCCCATGGCCAATAGGAGAAATGAAAAGGAAATATTATGACTTGTCCTCCTGATGAAGATATATGTGTTATACTTCTCATGTTAATTAAAGCTTCTGCATAATCAAGTGAAAGATATCACATATGAAACTCAAGAAACACACTGCATACAAACTATCAAATATGAAGCCATCTTTAATGTGTTTGCAAATTTTAATTAAATTGGAATGGATTTCAAGTCAAAATTTCAGCTCTAGAGAAAATTTTATGTTTTAGTAGATTTCTATTAATTACATTCCTCATTTTTATTCTGTCTTATGTTTTTAAACAAATATTAGATATGGCAAGAATGATGTTGATCATTTCCATTTTCTTTTATCAGTTTAGGACTTCAAGAGCAAAGAAAAGTTTTACAAATTTATTGACTAATATAAAGGAGAAATTTGATATTATTCACTCTAAGGATATGCACAATGTTTGGAGAGGTATGTGTCATGTAACCCTCAGAGTAGAAGATTTATACATCTTCTATGAAATCCTATGTATGGATGTTATCAAGCTAGTTCTAGTCTGCAGATACTTTTATATGCTCAGGTATCATCTTCTCCACTTCAACACCCTTCAACTGAGAAGACTTATGAAATGAATGATGATATAATTAACTGTTATGTCTGAAACCAAAAGCATAAAACTTAACTACAGATATTTGAGAATCATTCTTAAATGTTTCATTTAATAATATCTCTCAAAATAATTGTCCTTCAGTTCAAACAAATTTGCTCTGATGCATAGTCATAAGACATCCTCCAGATTCCTTTGTTCCTGTATGTTAGATTGTCTGGTGTCACATGAAACTATATTGCATACCTTTCATGAATATACTCAAGTTTATGATCATCTAACCTTGTTTGGTATTTGAAATTTCGTTTGGAAGTTACTTGCTTAGATGATGATAGACAAGTTTTTCTATCAATATAATCTTCTATGCACCTACTACATTGAAATGTGGCATTACTTCCAGGATAACCCACACCATTATCTCAGTGGTTTGGTGTCAATCTCTCAAGAAATTATAACATTTTCTTCTACCACTTTAAACTCTTGCTCTATTATTCTGACTTCCAAGTCCATACCAAATCTTTGAGTAAGACCATTATGTGAACATAACTTATTAATTAATCAAAAATAGTGCTTGATAAATACCATTTCATTGCATTACATGTAGAGATCTATGCAAACATCTTCACTCTTCTTTCACATTATTCATGAAGAATTCTTTATTTTCTAAATAAACACCAATACCACATTGTTTTCAATTTCATTTCTCTTCTCTTCCAGAAATTAATGTGTGATTCTCAAGAACGTTTCCTAAATCATAGATGGCTCCAATTGCAACAAACATCCCAGTTGTCCTCTGAATTGTATAGCTTTTCCATCTGAATTCCAGCTTTCCAGCACTGTGCATCAGGTTCAGCCAGTATTTTATAGACACAGACTGTGGCTCAATTCTTAAGGAAAAGGAGCATGCTTGCCAAGATATCTTTATCTTCTTTATTTTCAGTTTGATTATCCTAGTAGGTACACTTTCCAAATTTTCTTATTTGTATAATTGACCTACATAAATATGGGGAGTTACAATTAGGACATGTAAGCAAATGCAGATTTGGGATTGGAGTAAGCAAATGCAGATTTGGGATAAACACAGATTTTATTTCTGAAAAAGTTTGTGGTCCAGTGTTCAACACCACCTGAGAAAAACCTTAGAATTTAACTTCACAAAATTTAGCACTATCGGAAATAAACAGAAATGGCAAGAGTTCATGTAGTTTGGTGTTTCTGGGTGCTCCCTGAGCAGCAATACTTACATAAATAGCTCAAGCTATATTTGTTGAATATCCCAATTTCTAGGAACAATTATTTCTAGACATGGAGTTAAGTACCTTTAAACTCTTTTCACTTGGGGGATTATGAGTGAAAGACAACAATGAATGTTTATGAACTCATGATAAATGAGTCATTCTTTGAAGTGCTTCCTAATATGTAGGAAATTGAATAATTTTCTTCAATTATGAATATATGTGTGTAAAATAATAACATGGAAAACAGTATAAAATGCTTCAAAATAAGTAGCTAATTAAGTTCATTTAGGAGGTAACTTGTATCCAGTAAGTAAGTAAAAAAGTAATGAAAACTATGAAAGCCGAGCACTATAAAACATAATTTTTCATATTTCAAAGTTTTAAAGACCAGCTCCTTACCAAAAAATACTTTTAGTTGTCCAACGCACTTGCTGTTTCAAGAACTTTTCCTGTCAAACTTACAACAGTATTTCTGTTCCAAGACAATTAGAAATTGAAAATGCATTAAATACTGAATGTCTGCCTGTCTTCTTCCAAACTGACATCTAGCCAAGGCTTGTTGGCTTAACTCAGGAAAAAAAAAGCAATTCCAACTATGAATAATGACTTTCCTTTTTATTTTGAAACATATTCTAAATCCTGAAACTTTCTGTGTATTATTGCAGATTGCTTTCATAAATTAATCTTCGCTTTATCAAACAGGGATTGATTAGAGAAGCAGAAAAAAATCTTCTAAAGGTTTTAACAAATTTTGGGGATAGAGAGATAGCTCAGAGGTTAAGCCTCTGTCTTTGAAGTAGAAGGTCCAGCAAGTTTTATGGAGGTTTGTAAGTGCTTTAGATGTAAAGGAATTGTTTTTTCTTTTTTTCTTTTTTTTAAATATTTTTTATTATTATTTCCGCTCATACAAACTTAATAGGTACACCGGTTCCCTCCGAGCTCTCTCCTCCTCCCTCCGACCCCCCTGCTCCCCCTCCCCTCACCCCTCCCTCCATATCCCCCAGTGCCTTCCCCCTAATCCCCGGAGAATCCTTTAATGTGCCTGCCAGTCTCTCCTCTGGGCTCTCCTCTCCGATGACGTACAAAGACCCAGTGGCATTCCCCTGAATCTTATCCTGTGTTCCCCTTAAGCATAAGAACACTACTGTGGCTGTCAGTCCCTTGCCTCCAAGGATCCTGGTGCCTTTAGCAAATGTTAGACTTTGTGGGGTCAATAGTGTGTTGGACATGGTGCAGGGCATGCAAAGTCCAATTATGATTGCTTTGGCCCTAACTTGTGTGGAGTATCTTGCATATCATTGCTCCTCCCATCCTTGTGGTCTTACAATCTTACTGCCCTCTCTTCCCCAAATTTCCCTGAGCTTCTGGATGGGGAGAGATTAAGCTGGCCTAGTTCTACGTGGTTGATATATAGTGTCTCTGAAGTTCTGGATTATGGTTTGTTGATTTTCTTTTGCAGCTTTGCTGCTCCTGCAATACCCTTCACTCCATCCTGATGGGTATTGTATGTCACCCCCTGGCCAGAGACAAAATGCTGTTAAGCTAGAGTCTTGTTATAAGAGCCCATTCAAAGGTAGATGTAATAAAAGTAGGAAACCACAGTAACCATGCTAGGTAGAAACATCATCTGATGGATTGCTAAAGAGAGGGGAAAGAAGGAGAGGAAAGGGCAAGGAAAAGAGGGAGGAAGAAGGGGCTACAGGGACAAGCATTCATAATGTTTGTAAAAATAGGAAAATAAATTTAAAAAATAAATACATAATAGGAAAATTGTTCTACCTTCAAAATGCATCAGTTAATCTGTTGTATTTATTAGAGATAATGTAATTTGTCACCATTCTTTGTCAGAAAAAGTTACCTCTGTCAACAAAAATAAACAGAAAATTGTCATATATTGCACAATTGCCTTTTGTCTTAATCTATAGTTTATGATTGGAGATACTGTATTCAGAAAAATATCACAATTTTCCATGATGGTCCAGCTATGAATTTGCAGTACCATCCTCTCAGTAAACTTCTGTTTCAGTGATTCACATTTAATTTTCACTGTGGCATAATGTAATAAGAACTTAACAAAAACCTAACCTCCAAATTATTTGACTTTTCAGACAAGGCAAAGAGTTTCAGAGTCAAGCTGACCTAGGACACTTGGATAATACTAGCAAACTGTTAGTGGCATGAAAGACTTTTTATGAAATAAATATTCAAAGAAATTCTGATCTCTCTCACTTTGTGTCTTACACTGAAGTTAACACTGAACAAAATGCCAGTCTTTTTTATATTAAGAGCATTGTGATTGCAGTAGTTTTTATCTTACATGTTCTAAAGGGCATTATGAGGATCTTTTCCATTTTCAAAAACTTGGTAAATGATTTTCATTCTCCAAAGCTTCTTAATGTAATAATGTACCCAAGAATACTGATTCATCTCATTGTATATGTGATAGGCACCCGCTTTTTTTCTCATGCATGCCATATCAATTATCTTTATTGACATTAATATCTGTACAGCCATATTCAAAATATTAGATTAACTGCATACCAAAAGATTCCAAAGAATTCAATGTTTTCTTCTAATTTGATTATTTTTCAACAAAAATATTTCAAGCAATTATTGGCATTATTTATTTCTTCCTGAGACTAGGATACTAAACTAAGTTTCTTCACCAGAATATAAAACAAAATTCTGAAAGAATGGTGTCTGTCCCTTGTTATTCTAGCTGTTTGGGAGACTGACATGGGAGATTTTCAAATTTCGAGAAAGTCAGGCACTTACTAAGGAGTCCCTGTCATTGCCTTGACAATAGAAAATATAGTGTAATTTGATAACTTTAACAAATAAACCCCCAAATGAAAAAAAGAAAAGGAAAGGAAAAGAAAGAAGACAAAAACAACCCACAGGACAAGAAAAGAAATTCATGAAAAAAGGGATCTTAAAGTAACTCAGTGGAAGAATACTTGTTTAGCATGTGATGTGGCATACCTAGATTCAGTTCTCACCACTGATAAAAATAGGATTGAATTCTAAATTATAAAGTTCTCACGCCTGATGTCTTTAATTTGAGGAAAAACAATGTCAATTATTTAGATGGCATAATACTATATTTAATTGAACACAGAAATGTCCAAAGTGTGAACTACAATTCTTAAATATTTAAGCAAGTATTTCCAGACAAATTGAAAGATTTAAAACTTACAAGTTCAAAGTCATTAGAATAGAAAAAGGGACTTTAACTTTGATACTATGTAACATTTTGCTTTTAAGAACCATATTCAGATATTTTATTCATTATCAATTTCTATGGATAAAAATTTTTCATAGTCAATCTGTAGTTATTTCTTTTGGGGGAAGAAAGAATTTTAATGTTTGTAAAGTTCAGAGTCTTGGGAACTTCCTGCATTAGATACAAAATTCTGAAACTTGTTAAAAATGTTATTCATTGACACATAGAAAATACCAAATGACATGTCACATATGAACACAGTTTATATGACCATATAAGCAAGCAGATATTTTTGAGGCTGATTTTTGATATTATTTTATGAATCATAACTTTCTTCTTTGGAGAATTCATAATTGTTTCAAACCAATGAATTCTATGTTTTTCATATGTCTTCTAACAACAAGGAATGTTTGGGGTCTTCTTTCACCACTCTATTCAACTTACTTTTAGCCTCAGAATTTGATAATTACACACACACACACACACATATGCATGTACACATAAATTTACATATACACATAGATGTGCACAATGTGTATCTCTCATCAGACTTTCTTTGTCTCCTAGTGAAAAGGTGGGCCATAATCTCTCCTTTTAAAACCTGATCATTTTATTTAAGGAAAGACAGATTGTTGAAATACCTAAGATTTGGAGATAGAAATGTTTACTACTCTAAGTGAAGAAATTGCATCAAGGTCAATCTAGAAATAGGCAACTTGGGAGTTTCAAAGATCAAAAACAGGCAGGTTAAAAACTACCAGTTAGTGGCAGAAATATGCATCAGACCTCTGTAACATAATCTGAGTAAAAATAAGTAAATAAATGCTACTGCAATCAGATGCCATGTATAAATTCCCAAGAACAGAATGTCATGCAAAACATCTGACAAACCTATTGATCTTAATGACAAATAGTTCATAGTCATTCTTATTAAGAAGGAAAGTGACTAAATAAGTGTAATCCCTATGCCATCTTGTAATTAAATACACATGGAGGCTAACTGTTAAACACTTTACAGTAAATTGTTTGGTATTAGATGATTAAATCTTAAGAGACGAATGCCTGATGTTACTAAATCAAAGGAAGGAAGCATCTTTATATTTTTTAAACTTCAAAGAAGTTAAAAACAGAGGAAGCATCTGTGGACCCATGGATGCACGAACAAACAGCACAGTATTAGAAGCATAAAGCACTCTTAGGAAACAATGATTAGATTTTCCTCAATAGCTGTCCAGATTTAATATGATTCAGCAAAGGCCTTTCTTTTCACTGTCTGCACTACACAAAGGGTTTAGTATGGGGTCATTTGGTTCTCAGAATCGAATAGACTGGATACAGACTGTCTCAAGTTTTAATAGAGTTGACACTGGATACCTAGGTCTAATCAGGGCATCCTATTTCCAAAGGGAGAGAGTAGGGCTGGGTCAATGTTTTGAGTGTCAGCAATTTAGTTGTCTGGCTAGCTAAGCTACAGAAGGAGTGGCTGAAAAAATGGATGCTTTGATGAAGTTCTCACATAAAGAGCTTTTATTCTGAGTATCTAGGAGTGAAAAACATTTGGTTTTAGGGACTACACAGGCTTCATACCTGAAAGTAAGAGTAATCACTCAGATTGAAGCATTAATGTCTACTTCTAACCGGAAAACTGTAAAATCTTGGGTATAGGGGAGCATATGTTCTGCCATGAGAACTTGTGGTGTATAAAAATTGATTTGTAATTACAATTTCATATATAAATAGGTAGCAGAATTGCTTTGTGGTAAGTTCCATATTCATCTCATCAAATTCCTCATTTTTACTTATTTTTGTATTTGAGTGTTTGAGAGAGGAAAATGGAGATGCATAACATGTATTATTCCATGGTGCACAAGTGGAAATCAGAAGGTAACTTTTGGGCCTCAGTTCTCTCTTTCTATCATGTGAGCTGCTTAGAATCTCACTGTGATCACCAGGTCTGCAAGAGGCACCTTTTGGACTGGGCTAGATTGCTAGCCTGAATTTGCAGTTTTCCATATATATTTACCATCACTACTCAGAGAGGAACCTCTACCTTCTATCTAATTTTTCTGAAACAGTAGAAAAACCGTATTTGCAAAAATCATATGAATTTTATTGTATGCTCTCAGCCTAGCCATTGTAAGCAATTCATTGATTGTTCACTATTAAATTGTATTTTTATTAGATGCCAAATATGAAGACATAACCAAAACCAATTTTCATAGTTAGATTCAGGTGTCAACTTCAAAAGTGAAGGCTTGAGCACTGGGCGCAGCTATGAAGAATTAGTATTTGCGTTAAGGCCTAAGCAAAACTGTAGGAGATTGTCTAATTGATGGGGAAGGCCCAGCCTGTGGTGATATTAGTCTGTGGGCAGGTGGATAAGATGGAGAAATCTGGTTAAGGAAATGGTCAGTCTTTGGCTATACTTCACCAGACATGTCTGTACAATGGAGTTTGCCCCTCTCTCATTAGTCTTGCAGATTCAATATGTCCAATTCCCAAGTCGCCTGGCTTTTTTATGAGCTCTCCTGCTAAGAGGCATGAACAACTATGGCAACACAGTCATAAGCCAAAATAGAGCCTCTTGTTCCCATAAGTTGTTTCACATGAATTCATCAATAGCATGAAAGCAAACTGCTACACCAGTGTTCTAATGATTCTCTTGTAGCTCAGAACTCTTCCAGAAGCTGGAAACAACTGCATTCTTATTTACAAAGCAGTCTTTTCAGTTTCTGCTCTCATTGTTAAAGAATCCACAGTGCTTTAGGACTGATCAAAAGATACAGATGGGAAAAAAATCCTCTAAATGGTTGCACACGTCTAGGAGAATAAGATGGCCATAAAACCATTCTCTCTTTCAGATAAGAAAAAGCAGAAAATACATTTTCCCTTAATTCACCAAAAGAGGTAGATAAAATATACTGGGCGTAATGAAGTTAATCAACTTATTCCATGAATCCATTTAAAATGCCACTGTATAAAATAATACATGAATATCAAGTTGTGACTTCCTTCCTACTCATACTTTATGATGTAATTTTCCTAAATCTTTCATGTGAACTCGAGACATCACTGTCTAGCTGTCACAAGCAGACGCTTTATGAGTCATCTAAAAGAGTTTTTAAAGCACATCATCTTTTCTTCTGTCTGTTTTCTGAAATATAACATTTTAGCAATTTTGTAAGATGCTGTCACTGGAAATTTTATCCAAAGTCATCACAGGTGAAACGCTATTTCCCTCACTAGACTTTTTTAAAAACAATCTAGAGAGGCAAGTTTAGCTCACACAATACTTCCATCTATGACTTTTAAAAGTGACTCTTGATTAGGTCAGCTTGCTTTTTATCAAGCACCAACAGTCATGACATCCTAAATTTCTTAAGTGCTGATAATTTTCCTATTGTTAAAAGTAAGATCTATTAGCATGATCTCTAAAACTTTTGAAGGCCAGGAATAATTGCTCAAGAAATATTTCCATTTTAAAAGTTATTTTATTTGGTTCTACATAGAAATAGTAGAAAACGAATAACATCTGGGAGCATAAGAAAGAATGTGTTTTAATGCATATTTTAGAGGAAAAAGGTTGTTATATTTTGTTTAAGTATACAATGCATGGGGATCCACCCTGTTAGAAGAACTAACTGAGTCTGTCTTGCTTTACAGAGGAGGCAAATCTTGAGTGGCAAATAAACCTCAGAAATCCAACTTGTGGGAAAAAAATATCCTGAGAAACAGTACAGTACACAATTAAATCACAAAACTGCAAGCAGGTGTGTGAGGACAGACAGCATCCATTTTCCCAGGCAAGAACTACAGCAGGAAACAGTGTGGAACAGGAGGAAACAGAAAGAGGACTTGGTGCATTTGTAAAATAGCTTTGGCTTCATTGTCACACAATGGGCAAATCCCTGACAGATTCACAGAGAAAAGTAAGCAGAGCATATCTGACTGATTGGTGGAAAGAAACAAGACATCTAAAACTGGAGGCATACCGTTATAGGGTCCAGAAGTCCACCCAAATGAGGCACAGACAGAAAGACAGACTGAAAAAGATGTTTATTGAAAGTGGGTGGAACAGAAATCTCAAGATTCCATCTAAGTTAGATGGAGCCTTAGGACTCCAGGATTCCATCAGAGTTCAGGACCACATGATGGAGCCCCGAGTAGGGGCAGTGGGGCAGTTCTTACAGCACTTTCTAAATTGGTACGTGTAATCTAGCTAGTGACTCAAGCTGGCAATTTCAGATAGTGGTTGCAGCTGGAATTCAGATAGGGGTGACGGAAGGGGTGGAAACCTTGTGTGGTGGTCCTGTTGATCCAAAGCTGTAAATATGAAATCAAGTGGTCAGCAGATAATGAGTGCAAGTTTTGACTATCTTTTATGTGTAAGCAGTGACTATCTTCATGCCTAAGCAGTTTACAGAAGCCAAAAGAGCAATTAGTCTAAGGTCAACATTTTTTCCACAGCATATTTTCTATAGCACACTGCACACAGTTTCATCACAGCATACAAAGAGTGGGATCTTCCTTTTCCTAGACCACCACAATACAATCTAGACATTATCCAGGTGAAAAACTCCAATTGCCTAAAATCAGACCAGGTGCTGGCAGTAGGCACAAGGAAGGGAAAGGACAGGATGGATACTATGCCATTGTCATTGTTTAGCTCTGAAATAAGGGGTCTTGAGATAGAATGAGAAGAACTCCCAAGAACTCATTTTAGCTTTCATGGGATTTTGTTGCTTTTTCCCTTTCATTTGTAAAGTGATAGCATTATGATAATGTTTGTGATGATTTTCGGACTTTTAATAAAAGTATAGCCTTGCTGGATGAAGGCACTCAACACTGGGGGGCCTTGAGCCTTGGTGGCTAGGCCCTGCTTCCTCTCATTCTGCTCTTGTTCTCTCTGCCTTCCTCATGACTGCAGTAACTTGAACCAGCCTCCTGCTTTTGCCATCAGCCATGTCTTCTGTTATGGGATTACAATGAACTAATCTCAAGCCAAATAATTTCCTCTTTCTTGCTTTCAGCTGTGTCTGCGCATTGAGCAAAAAGAAAAGTAATCACGATGCTATGCAACATAAGAAAGGTCACAACATGGTTATGTGGAGAAACCAATTTGCCATTCAGGAGCTATGTAAGGCTGATTCATGTGTCAGAATGCAATATCCACATTATCAATGAACAGGAAATGTATTCAAATTGATTACAGAACTTTACTGGTAATTTTTATTTTCATCTTATGTTTATTTCACACTTTTTCAATCTTCTGTTTTTCAAGGAAACAATAAGTTGACAAAAATATTGTAGTTGGTTTCTTGGAAGTACATCCACTTCCCATACTTTCATTTACCTCACTCTCCAAGTTGTGCTTATGTGACCTGATAGATAACAGATCCATATGTATACATAATTTGCTTACAGTTTCATAGTCTATTAGCTATCTATATGATTTCACTTGGAGTCTTACATCTTTAAATGCAACAATGGTTTATATTTTGCTTTGTTTTAAAAAGTGTTGTTCAAAGGCATTTCAGCACAGGATTGTCACAGTTAATATTTGTCTTGTGCTTTATTCTCTTATCAGTCTTCACTTTGCCAGCCACAGGAAGCAGATGTCATAAACAAAGAAGGCTGCTGACAATCAAAGTTATACCAATGTTCTATGCTAGACATCAAATTCCTCACATCTCTTAGCGTGACCTTGTCCTCTATTTAAGCACTTTATTTTTATCTCACTCAGAATCATAAAAGTTATAGTAAGGGCAATCCACTCAGCCAGGATTACCTTGTCTTCCATTAGCTGAGTCAAAGTTTATATTAAGTAAAGCTGAATAAAAGTAAGTTTAGACTGTCTTCACTTGATTAACTTAAAACTATGCTATGTCAGAAGTTTCTTTAGTTTGATATAAAGCATCATTTAAAATGACTTACAACAGTTGTTCATACTATACACATACAATAGAAATTCTACAGTAGCATTTTGAAAGTAGAAAACATAATTAGTTAAAATTCATATAACCAACATTTATAAAACCTTAGTCAGACATGTAATGGTAGACTTCTTACTATTTTTTCATCTAGTTTTCTGTGTGCTACTTGTATCCTCTGCTTGGTTATATATTTAGTGAAGTCAAGAGAAAATTGGTTCATTATTACTTATAAAAGTAAGCAAACTACTAAGTCTGGGCACAAGAAGCATTATGTATTTTGCACAGATTTTTAACTAGCCCTGTCATTACTATATCTCCTCAAGTCCAAACTTAAAGCTTTGTATCACATAAACTTAGAACTTGGATAACAGTAGAATGATTAAAACAAGTGACAGAGCTATTAACTAAAAAAAATGGACTATCAAATATCAACTCATAAAAATGACTATCAAGCCTGTTACAAAATTGTTATGCTTTTCAGCAGTAATGATAGTTTTAATGTAAAAGACCAAATAGATGTGAAAGAAAATGAAAAGTAGCTCTTGAAACACCAGTGATAATCAAAATGACTTAGTTTTTTAGTTTTATCAAAGAAGATAAATAATTGCTTGGGGGCTCATGGATATAGCTTGGTGCAAGCTCAGGATTCAATTCACAACACTGAAAAAGGAAAAAAATTTGTCCTTCAGTAGTACCTGTTTTCCCTGAAACAGTGTAAAAATTAAAGAATATAATGATGACAAATAATAGTGGTATGCCTGAAATGCGGGGGATAGAATAACAAAAAATTCATTAATTTATTTAAACCAAAAAGCAAACAAAGAAAATAGACCAGTCCACAATAACAGCATTGCTGCCACCAAAACACAAACATTCAACTTTTTGTTAATGATCATATTTATGAATCTCATTTAGTAGAAAAGGTTTTAATTTGATAAGGAAATAAAGAGAGGTCACTTGAGAAATCCACATAAAAATGGTTTGGAAATGTATTCATACTATTAGTTTAATTCGATCTAAAGAATATTTTCCGCATAATTTCCCCAAATTTCTCTATTTTTTTTCAAATTGATATGGATTATGAATTATCTACGGTTTATAACTAAATATTTTTACAGCATGATTTTCAGAAATAATATTAAGTTCACCAGTTTTGGTCATACCACACAGTCATAGCATTTATGGTTGATCTATATTCTCTCAAGAATTTATTATCTTCCTCTGTTTGTAAACAGAAGTATAAATTTTCCTATAGAGCCATCCAATAGGTGACCTTGCTGGAGACTGCAGTTGTCTGGAACTCATTTCCTGTATTATCAAATGCATGTTAGGCACAGGCACTATACTCATGCTATTCTTGAGACATTTTGTGTGTGAATGTCTGAGTGACCACATACTTCCTCTTCTGCAGGAAGGATATGCATTGATTCCTTCTGGCAGTTGCTCTGTCAAATTGTTGATTTGATTGACTACTGGATAAAATAAAGCATTGACATAGCCTTCTAAGTCTTTTTGGAAGATGAATTCTAGTCAGTTGATTAAGAAACAATAAATATAAAAACATTTGACTGAGGCTAGGTATAATCAACTGAAAGTCTTACAACAACAAAAAATGGTGGTTTAAGTAATAGAGTCAATTTTAAATTGTTTGAAGGAAAATTAAACTATGCTGATTAAAGAAAGCTAAGAATGCTTACAACATGATATATTCTCCAATCATATTCTTCAGCACTTCATTTCACACATTTATAATCATGTAATTAATTTAGCTTGGTGTTAAATTTGCAAAGTAGTTTATGTCATGAAGAACAAAAACAAGCAACATTTTGTGAAAACTAATTGAAAACTTTTTATTTTAGGAAATTTAAAATAATGTGTTTTTTTAATGTGCTTTCATCCCTTACTACTCAATCCCATTCTACTCTCTTGTCCAACTTCTCATTTTCTTCTTTCTAACCAATGTCCCTCCTATTTTTATGTCCTTTTGCTGGTGTGGCTCAATGTGCTTCATCTGTTATATTTGTACTGGACTGTGCCTGAGTACTTGCTTGGTATACCCTTTATTCTTTATTCTAAACTTTGGTTTTAGTCTCCACTTTTTAAAGCTGAGTCAACACTTAACATGTCTTAAAGAGAAAGGTGTTGCAAAATATAAAACTAAACAATGTGGATCCTAAATTTTACCTTGACCAGATAATTATAGTACATACAAAAAGATCAATTTGAACAATAAGTTTTAATGAAAACTAGGATAAATAAAGTTTGATTGCCATTGCAATTTTCTAAAGACTTCAAAAATTTTGTAGTCTTATACTTTGTGGCACTCTCGATTCAGGGAAACCCTAATCTGGGATCCCAGCTAAGGACAAGCCTGTACACATACAGACAGGCCTGGGACATGTCCCAATAGAGAACCATGCAGGCAGAGGGATGAACAACCAATGGGAAGTGGCCATCTAACCTGCCCCTGCAATGGACACCTAGTAAACAGCTAAATGATTGGTGGCTGTGTCCCACTCCCCCCTCCAGGGAAGGAATGGCAACACCTGATTGGACCCCTGACCCTATGTAAGCTCAAGCACATTCTTAAATAAATTGAATCTGCAGCAAACTTGTCCACTGCTTGCTTCTCACCTGATTCCCAGGGGGCCGGTGGTGACCCCATGCCGGCTTGCCCCATCGCCCCCGCTCCTCAAGCCCCGAGGCTTCACCATTTCCCCCTCCTTTCCCCGGCTGGCTGTGTGGGGAATTGGCAACAATACTTAATTTAAAAATAAAAGATATTAATATTTTGATCAGAAGAATCAACAATGTCAGCCTTGAAAGTAATTTCTATATAATACTTTTTTATATTCTTCTTCTAGTTATATTCACAGAGACCATAACATATATATAAACAAAGCAACCCACAATTACTAAAGCATTTTAATAAATGAAAAAAATTTAGAGTCACATTAAGATGGATTTTTTCTTTAAAGCATTCATGTAAAAGTTTAAACTTACAGAGTAGTTGAAGAGCAAATAAAATTTAAAACAGAGCACTAAAAATGACAGAAATCCAGGAGAACTCAACAATACTGTCATCCATTAGTCTAGATCACAAGAATGGTATAAGCATAAAAAATCAGCATTTTCAATAGTTTATATAAAGCAGAAAAAGAATTCTTGACTCCAAATGTAGTACACATGGAAAAACATTGGCTGTGCATTCCCAACAACAACCTGAGTTCATATTCAGAGAAGTAATGAAAAAGATAGATGCACTTGCACAGGTGAATAATTTCTGCACATCTTGAGGAATTTGGGGACAAAGACATGAGATACTCCAGAAGATCTTGGGCCAGTTAGTGCTTATTATACAGCAGAGACCATCAAACAAAAGAATATATATGTCCAAGTGAATCTTGTACCTTGAACCATATAACATCAATCTCATACCCATAAAGGACCAGAGAGAGTGAGAGACTTCTATCAGAAGATTTGTCTCAGATTTAGCAGATTATTGTGTATTTGTCCATCTTTAAAGAAGATTGGAAGATAATAGTTTGAGAAACAAAATGATTCCTGAACCCAGGGCATCCAGTGAAATTGGGAAGGAAGTGAATGTCTAACAATATGGAACAGTTGAAAATCCATACATTGCTATTTAATATTAACATTTCTTCATGTAATAGCAACAATTCAATTGTCAAAAAGAATGAGGGATTTCAATAACAAACAGCATAATATTCTAAAATCAACTGGTACAGAAGGAAGACGAAATGGAATCCTGAAGGGAAGAGACAATTATAAAGTCTAAGCCACACATTGCTCAAGTCAGGTCTTCTCAGCACAGTCACATAAGACATTAAAGGACACAGAAAATTTTTAATGTGGTATATACCCTATTTTGAGATTCTTAATTAATAATCTTGGAACTTTCATTTTCTAAGGAGAAATTCAGAAATCCTTTTGTGTGTGTGTGTGTGTGTGTGTGTGTGTGTGTGTGTGTGTGTGCGCTGGGCTCTCGGCAGCTAGTGAGGAAGGGAGTGCTGGTCCAGACAAACACAACCTGGGGCTGAGCAGGATGATGAGTGTCACCGGCCCAGACCCCCTTCACCACCAGGGAAAGACACACCAGGCCGGGAGCTCTGTCAAAGCAGGAACCAACTTTACTGCAACAGTCAGGCCCTTATATACCCCACCCAACATCTCATAAATCTTAACATGAGTCTTTGCTGATTGGCCCTCTCAGGTAGGCAGTTTAATGGCACCAACTGTAGAAGGCATAGTCTTGTGAGATTTGTAGCCTCATGAGATTATTATGGGCTAGTGGGGCGTTACTATGGGCCAGTTGCTATTGCAACCTAAGGCTATATTGCATCAGCCACAAGGCTGTGCTGAATTATGCTGGTGAGGCAGCTTAAACAGGTCATGAAACTCTAGCCAGGCTCAGGAAGTTCCAACAGGCCTTGTCCAGGGTCTTGATGAGGCTCAATATCTCCCCCTTCTATTTTTGTGAGTAAGCCTTGGGACCAAACATGTGACCCCTGTCTTAGGTCATCTCCCTTTGGAGATCGTACCTGTCTCTGAGTATTGTCCAGGCAAGCCTCTCAATGGCCTGTCTTAGGTTGTCCCTAGCTTTAGGGATCTTACCCGTCATTGGTCAGCATGGAGGGCAGGGGACGCATATGAGTAGTGGCCATAGCCCCAGTTGGTATCCTGGCAAGTAATGAATCTTGACCTGATGAAGTTTAATAGCCTCTATTCTTTGCTGGATGAATTGAGTGGCCCTATTAATGATACAAGGCCTAATAAGCAAGAAAAAGGACTATGAGAGGGCCCAAGATGAGGAGGAAGTAAGGGAGAAGGCCATTCTTCAAGTTCACGCCTGCAAATCTCCAAATCCTCCATCACAGGACCAGACGAGGGCTGTCAGCACCAGGATGGTCAGGCACAGCAATGTCATCTTCTGGTTCTGGGGAGAGAGCAAAGGGGCACTCCTCAGGAGTACAAGACTCCCTGGAGCTGCATTTATCATCTTGTGGGAGGTATTTTAGGTCCCTGGCAGGGATCCAGATGGGGCGTTTTTCACTCTGGGGAAAGACACAGCCAAATCCACGCCCTGCTGATATAAGGGGGTCAGGGCCTCTCCACACTCCCGTCAATGGGTCTTTCCAAAGCACCCAGGTGGAATTTGATCTGGAAGACCAAGTGTGGCAAAGCATTGAAGTATATGGCTAATGGTATGTTTGGATTTTTTTCCTGTGTGGGCTGATGTCCAGCAGGCATGGGAGGCAGTATCAACGGTAAGAAAGATTGAACTAGAATATGTAGTTGTTGTAACTTAAAGGTAGGTATGGGCCACTGCTCAACCCAGATGGGGCTTCCTGGCAGCCAGTGGATCTTTGGCACCAGCAGACGAGCAGTGGCCTCTAGGATTGGGGGTGAGTCGGGAGACATCTATGTTCTTTATAGTTGGGATGGCTGATTCTCCCAGCCTCAAACTGTTGTTCATCTTCATATAAGGCCTTGTGGTCAGTGGTGATATAGGCTTCTGCCTCACCAAGGATATCCTGGCCTAGGAGGTTTGCAGTAAGCCCAGGAGCCACCAAGGGGCACATCTCTCCAGGTCCCATCATCTGGGTCAGGCCAGTGTTGGTAGTTGGCTGTTTTCCAAGAGGTGGATTGTCCTTTGACACCAAGTAAAGGAGGGTCTGGGACCAGCTTCCAAGAGGAAGGCACTTCTTTTCTAATAACTATGTGATCAGCCCCAGTGTCGATAAGAAATCTGAACTCTTTACCTCCCACAGTGAGTCTCATTTTAGGTCTAAGTCCTGGGATCAGTGGCACGGTCCAATGGGTGTTGATGGTCTTTCTCCCCTTATTTAACGGGGCTGGGGAATGCCCCTGAGGGAGTTTAAAGCTTGCCCTGGATGTTAAATTTAGATCTGCAGTCCTTGGCCCAGTGGAAGCCCTTTTTAGATTTAAGGCAGGGTGTATGGAGTAGATTGGGGGGACCCGTGGTAGAGTATACCCCTCCAGCCCTATGAGGACATTCTCTCTTAAAGTGGCCTTCTTTTCCACACCCAAAACATGCCCTTCCTTTGTTTCCCATTAATTGTTGTAAGGCACAGACCAGGGCAGACATTTCCTCAGGTTGAGTTGCCTGCATGGCAGAAGCCATGGTTCTAGCTTGGTGGGAAGTGGATCCCACATGTTTGCTGGCTATGATCCATTTGGACATAGTGATCTTTTAGTCCAGTGCAGGGTATTTTATGATCATAGTTCATCCCCTCCCACACTAGGATTCTAGCACACTGTTCCTGTAGAGGGCCAGGGGGAAGTTTTCTGGTGAGACTCTTTTCCACCCTCTCTATGAAAGTGACCAAATCTTCATTGGCCTTTTGTGTCATGCCTGTGATAGGGGGCTCAGTGGGGCCCTCCTCTAATCTCTTCCATGCATTCATTCCCAGTCTCCTAATTTGATCTCTATAGGGATCAGGGATGGCTGCCTGCTGTAGCCTCATTGAGAATTGGTCATTGTCACCAGAAAGCATCCCAAAAGTGATTGGGATAGGTGGCTGGGTGGCCTGATTTCGCTCCCCTTGGATGCGGCATTCATCTTGGTAGAAGGCGCACCATTTAATATACATTGGCCTGGGGAGCACGGCTTGGGCAAGGTCTTTCCAGTCCTGGGCAGTGCAGGGCTGGTGGGATAGACCTCGGAGAATAGTCTCTTCCCAGGGGTAATTAGGGCCATCTTCTGCAATGACCTTTTTTAGTTCTTTTTAGTCATGAGCCTCCTAGCGGTACCAGGCAGCATGGCGGTTCCCACCAAGATTAATGTTAACAGGAAACAGCTCCTTCAACCCACCCCCCAGGGGATATAGCAGGAGAGTTGAGGGAGGTCAAAAAGGATTTGTTGGAAGAATGCTGAACCGATCATGGCCAGAGGAGTCCCCATGAGGGCATGAAGCACTGCCACAAGGGTCCAGAGAGGGGTCAGCGTTTCCTTCTTCATGGTCTCTCTGGGCTGGATCCTGGCCTTCCTTAGGCGGTTTTGGGGGAAAACATCCTTTAAGGATGGAGACGGCGGAAAGAGCTCCCAGGGGTGGGATCTCCCCCTCTTCTACCTGAGCTCGCCGGATAAGTCCTTCAACTCGATCCCATGTCTCCCAATCAAAGAGGTTGCTCTCAGGTAGCCACGGAGCAAGTCTTAAGTAAGCAGCCCCAAGCTTGAAAAGCTTGAGCATCAGCAAGGGCAAAACCCCGACTCTTAAGTAAAACTCTGAGCTAGTCTAGCGTGGGGTCAGGTTTGGGAAAAACTGCCCCATAACTTATGGAGGTACACTCACCTGTAGACCGATTAACTTGTCAGCAAACATCTGAGAGGAATTCCTCACATTGCCTCACACAGGGCACCAGTTTGCCAGGCTCTTGCCAGCTAGTGCAGAAGGGAGCGCTGGTCCAGCCAGGCAAAATCTGGGGCTGAGCAGGATGATGAGTGTCACGAGCCTGGACCCCCCGCACCACCAGGGAAAGACACACCAGGCCGGGAGCTCTGTCAAAGCAAGAACTGACTTTATTGCAACAGTCAGGCCCTTATATACCCCACCCGACATCCCATAAGTCCTAACATGAGTCTTTGCTGATTGGCCCTCTCAGGTAGGCAGTTTAATGGCACCAACTGTAGAAGGCGTAGCCTTGTGAGATTTGTAGTCTCATGAGATTATTATGGGCTAGTGGGGCATTACTATGGGCCAGCTGCTGTTGCAACCTAAGGCTATTTTGCATCAGCCACAAGGCTGTGCTGAATTATGCTGGTGAGGCAGCTTAAACAGGTCATGAAACTCTAGCCAGGCTCAGGAAGTTCCAAAAGGCCTTGTCCAGGGTCTTGACTAGGCCCAACATGTGTGTGTGTGTGTGTGTGTGTGTGTGTGTGTGTGCCTGTGCCCTCTGTGAAGGACCAAGGGTGACTTTTGGAATCATCCTGGAATGCTTCTATCTCCTTTGTGCTTCGATCTGCTATTTTCTGAGCTCTGCCCTGGCAGGTACCCCAGTCCACTCCCTCCCTCCCTCTCTCCCCAGTCCCCCTTGCACCTTCCCACCCTTTTCTCTTTCTTTTCACCCTCCCACCTCCCTTTCTTCTAATGCCTCCTCCTTGCCCCCTGCCATTCCTTAAAGTATCCTTTAGTGTGAATGTCAAACTTCCCTCTGGGTCCTCCACTCTAATGAGGTGTAAAGTCTCATTGGCATTGCCCAAAGTGCTTTCTTGTGCTCACCTTTAGTATGAAAACACTATTGTGACTGTTAATCCCTTGCCTCTAAGTATCCTAATGTCTGTGATCCATGCTAGACTTTGGGGGGGGGGGTCATTGACATGTCAGTCATTGCACAGGTCATGAAAACTCTTGATTATGGCTACTGCAGCCCTAAGCTTGTGTGGAGTATTTTGCGTATCTTTGCTCCTCCCCATCTTTAGCTCTTACAATCTTACTAATTTCCATGAGCTTTAGGATGGGGAAAGATTTGACTGGTCTGGTTCCAGCGATTAATGTAGGTCTCTGGTGTTCTGGATTATGTATGGTCTGTTGTTGTTTTCAGTTTTGCTGTTCCTGCACTGCCCTTGGCTCCATCCTGATTGGCATTTGAGGTCACCTCCTAATCAAAGATAAAAAGCTGTTTAAATGAAATCTTACTGTAAGAGGAGATTCAAAGGTACATGGAATAGGACTAGAAGACTGCAATGAGGAGGGGCATTAGTCTCCTCTTTACAGGATGGTTACCATCTATCTGCCAGATTTTATGCTCTCCCTAACTGGTGAGATCAAACTCCCTCAGTTGCAAATGACCAGGAAGGAAAGTGAGTGAGCTTAACTACTTACTTGCAATACTTGATGGTGACCTATTTTCTCTACGGAAGCATGACCCCTCTCTCCTTATTTCTGGGGGGGGCACTCTTTCCCCTTCTTCCTGCTTATAATCTTTGAGATTACTGTAGTTATTACAGAGATTTATCTTTGAATATGTCACTAAGTGGGTTTGGTACTAGGATACACCTATTAGGGAGTACATACAGTGCTTAATTTTCTGTGTCTGGGATACGTCACTCAATATAATTGTTTCTAATTCCATCCATTTCCCAGAAAATTTCATGAATTCATCTTTTTTGATGGCTGAGTAATATCCCATTGTATAAATGTACCACATTTTCCTTATCCACTCGTCTACTGTTGGACATTTGGGTTGATTCCATGACTTTGCTATTGCAAACAGTGCTGCTATGAACATGGTCGTGCTTGTGATATCGAGGTGAATTTTTGCTGTATGGGGGGTGGGGGGTTATTCCCAAAAGTGGAATAGCAGGGTCATATGGCATTTCAATCTTTACCTTCTTTAAGAATCACCAGATGGCTCGCCAGAGTGGTTGTATAAGCATGCATTCCCACCAGCAATGTAGGAGAGTTCCCTTCTTGCCACATCCTCTCCAGCATTTGGTGCTGTTTGTATTGTGGATTTTTGCCATCCTGACTGGGGTGAGATGATATCTCAGGGAAGTTTTGATTTGTATTTCCCTGATGGCTAATGATACAGAGCATTTTAAAAGATATTTGTTAGACATTTCAATTTCGTCCCTGGAAAAGTTTCTTTTGAGTTCCCAGGCCCATTTTTTTTTAACTTTGAAAATTTCTTTATTTATTATAGACATTTCAGAACAATTTAGATCAACAGACAATGAATTTATTTTTTGACATGACATACTGCATTTATCTTGAGGTACACACTGGACCCATGAGTTAATGCTCTGGAAATCAACACAATTGTCAACTTGCAGTTAACAACTCCTAGCCAAGAAACTGTAAAGACACTTCCAAAGTTCTTTGGAAATACACCATGTCCATTTAAGTTAAAGGCCTCAAAGTCTTGAGTTCATTGTCCTTAGTGAAACACAATTTCAAGTGGAAGTTACTATGAATGTTGGGCCAGAAAGGTTTCTAGCTAGGGAATTATTCAAATGTCTGCTATCCCTACCACCCAGGATAATAGACAAAAAATTGCCAACTGATCATTTGGGAAGTAACAGAATGCATGGTCTAGAAGTCAGACAGAGCAGCAGAATCTAGGAAAAACAAAACAAAACAAAAAAATGCTTGCCCCTAGCTAGAAATGAAACTCGCTTCTTATCTCTGGAGATCACAAGCAGACAACTTTGCAAACACTCAATGTTGTGACTCAACATGACCCAGCTAATAAGAACCTTGCGATGGCCCATGACTTGCCTTAGCAGCTTTTAGATTTTTTTAAATTTTTTTATTATTATTATTTATTCAACTGTGTGCATGTGCGTGTGTATGTGCGCACGCGTGTGTGTGTCTGTGTATGTGTGTGTCTGTGTGTGTGTGTGTCTGTGTATGTGTAGAACCACGGACGAATTCGCGAACCACCATGGACTTCTCCACCTCCTTCTGCCCCAGGATTCACAGGCTCCGCCCTACCAGGACCAGAAGCGCAGACCGCCCCCGCTTCCGCCTGGCGTCTATACGTGGGATCTGGGATCCGAACTCAGGACCTTCCGCCTGCAAGGCGGAGGCTTAACCCCTGAGCCACCTCTCCAGCCCCAGCTTTTAGATTTCTAGAACAGCAGTGGACACATTTTTTTAATAGGGCCATTTGTTTCCTTGGTGTTTAGCTTTCTAAGTTCTTTGTACACTCTGGAAAATAGAGCTCTATCAGATATGTGGTTAGTGAAGATTTTCTCCCATTCTCTGGGTTGTCTTTTTGCTCTGTTAATAATCTCTTTATCTGAACAGAAACTCTTTAATTTTATAAGATCCCATTTGTTGGTTCTAGTAACAGTGCTATTGGATTTCTGTTTAGGAACTGTTGGCCTAGCCCAATCACCCAAGGAAGTTTCTACCCTTTCAACTAGGGTTTTTGTAATCTCTGGCCTAATATTGAGGTCCTTGATTTGGAATTAATTTTTGTACATGGTGACAAGTACGGGTCTAGTTTTAATCTTCTGCATGTAGACATTTGCTGAAGATTCTGTTCTTTTTCTATTGGATTTTTTGGGCCCCTTTGTCAACTGCCTGGCATTTTTAAGTGGGACCTGGGATCCAAACTTAGTGCCTTCTGTGTGCAAGACAGAGTATTAACCACTGAGCCATCTGTCCAAGCCAAATTCAGAAATCATAAGTTCAATCCTCACAGAGGGAGATGTAAAATATCTACCTCTAATGGCTTTGCTTTTGAAAGGCTACAGAGTGAGTATCCACTTTTCCAGAAGAGTCCAATTGAACAGATTAAATGGGACTGTGTCTTTCCGTGGGTACATCCTTTCAAGAGTTTACTTTATGTTATAGTCAAAACCTACTTCAAATTGCCTAAGCAACCTATTTGTCTACAAATGACCATATACTTTCTTATTTTTGTTCCAAATCCTCTCTGTAAATATATTCATTCACATGTATGCAGGAAAAACACTGAAATACTCACGTCCTTACTTTGGTCATTCTTTTGGCACTGATTAGCATTCCAAAAACATTGTATGCAGGTATATATACAGACACATAAAAAATGATCATGAACAAATATGTTCACAATTAGACATAACAAAGAAATAGGAGTGTGAGGAATCATACAATGAGATACATAATGAGAACTGCATAACTTCAGGACTATCTCTTGAGTTGAATGCTCTGGCATCTGCACTAAAGAGGTTTTGTAATGCATAGTGATAGAGAATTAATATATGCCAGCTACTTAGTATTTAAATTTTTCTTTATTTGAAAGGTCAATAAATAGAAAGTGAAAATCCCTCCAACAGTTTGATGAATAGCTTCCACATTAATAAGTTGAATATTATACATCCTTTTGGGTGTGTGTATGTGTGTGTGTGTGTGTGTGTGTGTGTGAGAGTGTGTGAGAGAGAGAGCTCTGTGTATGCCTATGGAAATCCAAGGATGACTTCAAGAATTACCTGATTGCTTTACCTCCTTCTTGATTTGCTTTGGGGTTTCCCAGGCCCTGCCTTTCTAGAGTCTGAAGTGTAAGCTGCAGCCATTTCTTCTGGCATCTTTAAGTGGAATCTGAGGTGTTCACCATGGTCTTTTTGCTGGAAGGCAAAGGCTTAATCCTTGAGCTACCTCTTTAGCCATACTTTTCAAATATATAGAATGTAATTTTTCCTTTGTGGTGCTGAGCATGGACTTCATGGCCTTGTTCAAGTTATTTAAATCCTCTGGATATCTTTGTGATACATCTGTAGATTTGTATTTTTTTAAATAATTTTAAATTATGTATGTGTGTTAATTGTTTTAAGGATTCAGTTTGAGATTTGTGAAATGAGTTTTTGGGAACACTTATATCAAGTCTGTAGAAAAGTAGTGACATTGTATATTAAAGAATATTGCTTGACCTAATAGCCTATTCCTTCAGTAATTTATGTAAAATTGAAAAAAATGACATGATATATAAAAGGAAAGATGGAATGGAAGAATATTTTTCAAAACTGAGATTTATTATCATTTTCTCTAAAAATAAATAGTAATTTTAGTGCTCTTTTTTATCAGTTTACTTTCCAGTTGATTTTAAAAATACAGATTCCATCACCATAATTCAAAACAGTTTACTAAACACAATAGTGTAATCCTTATGCTTACTCAATGTAAAGGTCTTCAGAAGGAAAGGCAATTGAATAATATGGAATTACATTTAAGTATCACAAAAACTTGGGATAACTGGTTAGAATGTAATAAATAACTCATTTAACACAAATGGACAAGTTAATCATTATTAGTGTGATTGATACTTTTGTATTACTGCTTTCCTTTCCACAGACAGTGCAATGTTCTCTGTTTACATAAGAAATCAAGTGTGCTTGAACACAATTATATCTGGTAAGGTCTTTAGAAATGGGTATGTACTAATAAAAACTTTACTTTCTTTAGAAATGAACTAAGTGAATTGAAAAGAAATGACTGAAAAAAAGTAAATGTATGACAAAAAATAAGAATCACTAAATGTATAACTATAATACAACTAATAAGTAAAGCAAGTGTTTCATATACCTTTGTCCCAAAGGGATTTGAGATCACATTAAGGAACAATTGTATATGGCTTCTATTCATGATCAACTGAAAGCTCTTGCCAAGTGTCTGACCTTGTCTGTGCTTATATTAAATGTGGCTGAATTAAAATGAATTCCTGATCATATGAACAAATTATGCTTTTGATAGCACTATCAAAAAGCACATTTGGAAAATATGCTAGATACTCTAGAGATAGTATACATAAAAGATAGAGGTCTTTATGTTTAATTGAGAAAAAAATAATGTTATCCTCATTTCCAACACAGAAGATTTAATTCAAAAATAAGAAAAATGGCTTGAGTCATTGGAATATTAAAATGTGAACTGTCAAGTTGTCACCAAGAGAAATATTGATATTCAGTTACTATAAGTTGAAACTTCCTTTAACAGATTGTGTCTTCAATTGCTGCAAGATATTTATGCAAAATATTCAGAAAACTCAAGAGAAATGACTATGTATTATGTCAAAAATTATATTCCTCCATTTACCAAAATGCATGTAACTCCTTGTTCAAATATATGTATGTTAATATAATAGAACTAAGTTAAATATACCTTAAAGACAATGAGTTAATTTCCAATCTAAAACATAGGAGATTTTTCAAGGCAATAACCAGTCAACTAAAATCCAGTTGCCAAATATATTGATGTTAATAGGTTTTGCTATTTTAAATCATTAAATTAGATTTGATCATTTCTAATTCAGTATGTATCTTGGTTCATATTCATACATTTGCCCTAATAAAGTATTGTGGAAAATTTAGTTGAGATAAATACACAAAAGTAATCATTTAGAAAAAGAATTCTTCAAAATTTAAACACATATTATCAGTACTGTAAACTTTGAAACCAACAATATTAAAAGCACATGTTTCCTGGAAAGTAAACAAATGTTCCAAGCAAATGAGAAACATTAAGGAAAATGTAATGCAAGTGCTGAGACCTGGAAACTTGATTTTCATATCATGTTCTTCATACATTATGCAAAGTAACAGAATGGAGTTTGCTTTTTTAAATGCACATATTAAATGGCACATGCAAATGAGGCTTTCCAGGTGTCTGACAGAGAAAACAATCTCAGAATAAGTTTAGAAATGTTTGTCTGTACTTGTAGAACAAAATATACTAATCAATTTTTGTAATATGTCAACATTTATTCATATTTTAGATGTTTTTCATTCAAAGCTAAATCATCAATACAAATGGATAATAAAGCATATTTCATATTATAAAATTTTGGTGCTATAATGACATACTATTTGTTTGATTGTATTTTCTCTTGTGTTCTTAAGAATTCATTTCCTTGTGCTTCTACTTATGTGAATGACCCAGTGATTGTCTATGTGTGTGTTGTGGAGGTGACAATGTTTCATATTTTTTCAAGTCCATGTGAAAAAGGAATATTTATCACTAAATTATGGAGAAATGTTGCTTACAACCTGATTGTAAATTTATTTGAGATACTTTTATTGGGTGTGTTTAACGTACAATATGTATTCTCACTTCTTATCAATTGTAGGTAAATGACTAAATTAATTATGAGATTTCAACATTTTGTTATATACCAACTATTTTAATAAAGTGTTAATGCTTAGAGAAGTATATTACTTAATGTTTATAAATCTTAGCAACATTCTGTGACATGCTGGTTTAGAAAAATAAATTTAAGAAAGTGTTTCGGAAAATGAGTAAAACAGTTTAAACATCTACTAGATAAGTGCCCTAGAAAATTCCTGTGCAAACTATTACGCTAAGATATGATTGACTGGAAAAGTAAAATCACCATGTTCAATTAAGTAATGTGAGCTACATTTTAGATCAAGTCTTGATTTCTATTTGCTTGAGTTAACTGTAATTTCACATTGGAAATAGCCTTCTAAAATTGTATGAAAGAATTCCAGCTACAGGAAATGGTGGAAGTAACTATGCTTGGTTAAAGTTGGTAAGATTCATATGTTACAAAACGATGACAACAATGGATATTAATATGTGATGATAATATTTAGACACAGTCATTAGAAAATATAATGATAAGTAACAAAGACCTGAAAGGAGGGAAAAAAGATAAGAAATGAACCATCGTATTGGAAAAAACTGGATTCTCACAAATGTAGAAAGTATTCAATTAAAAAGTTATCAGTTTTTAATAGATCATAGTATAATTAATTCAAATTAGAGTAAGTTGAATCATAAAATTAAGACATTAAATAAAATGATAGAATAAGTTGTCTGCAGAAAATTTAATGTATTAACTGATAAATTATTTGAAAATATCACAAGAACGTCATGAATTTTTGGTATAAAAATTGGGTATTTGTTTTTATACACAGCTTCATTTTTAATGAATAGAAATGGAAAACTGACATTTAACTTATCAGTAAATGTGAAGTATCCTAGAATTGAACTATTCTTCATGTTGTACTTTTTAAATATGTGTTCAATTGCATGCATATTATTAGTGAAGCTGGAATTACCCAAAAGGATCACTTTTGCATTAAGAATTGAGATTAAGTGCAAAAATCACTTTCTAATGGAGAGGATATCATAGGATATTTACCTATGAACAACTTTGCTATCAAAATATTTAGTACTTGATTCCTTTATATTTGAGGGATACTAAAATGTACTAATGTGAAAAAACTAAATATGTTGCATTTCAGACAGATTTTGATATCATTCTCTCTCCTCTTTTTTCTCTCTTCTCTCTCACTCTCTCTCTCTCTCTCTCTCTCTGTCTTCTTTCTTTCAGTGCTCCGCATAGAACTCAGGGTCTCAGTCAAGGTTCCACACTTGCTAAACATCAGTTCTTCTACTGAACAAACATTGCCAACCCTGAGCAGTCTTCTTACACAGTGTCTTTTTTTTATAAATAATGTTAGAGGAAAAAAAAAAATAAACTTCCCCAGTCAGAGAAATAATTGAAAACTAAGATAAATTATTGAAAACTATCATTTCCTATGGCATACACCTTGATTTCCTCTGAGCAGCTAAACTCTTCTCTAGACCAACCCATTAAAAGAATGTGGCAGGCTAAGTTCGGGGTGCTTTCCCTTTAATGAAAATTGCTAACCAGCCAGAATGACAGGTATAAGTAAGTAAATTATGATTCAGATTCCATCTCTTGCCAAGATAACAAGCACGGTGTTCTTTAGGATTATGAGGCATTTATTTATTTTGACAACTCTCCTAGAAAAATTCCCCTGGAGACACAGCCTATTCTGTTCAAAAAATTATGAAAGTACTTCCACCCTAATAATGTCTCAGTGTGTAATTGTCAAGTCCATGCATGAAAAGATTGACAGGTCCTTTCTACCATGACTTGCACTTACTGAACTCTGCACCTTTGCTCAAGAGAGACACTCTACTGCACATGCCACTTAGTGTTCAATAAGATTTACACTTTACTTCTTCACTGAATAAAAAGTAATAGAAATTATTTCATCTGCCAACACCTAAGTAATGTTCATAAAATTTATCATGTTACTGTCTCAGTTGGAATTTACACTAAAGCCATAATACTTATTAGATATGTGGTTAGAATTTTAATCTTTAGTCTGATATTTCAGATACTGCACAATTGACATCTAGATACAGATAAACTGGATTTTTGCAAAGATTTTGGAGAAGAAAAATATCTTTTATTGTTGTCTGTCTTCTACTACAGACATTAGTACAGGCTTTCTAGTATTTTTGGAATTGCTAGCTGAGTATATATCAAAGCTCTCAGAAGAGTGAAGCAGGAGAATTGCCACAAGTGTGATACCAGCTTCATTCCAAAACACAGCAACAAAAAAAGTAAAAAATAAGAGAAAAGAAAACAGGTACTGATATGCTCATTTTGAACTAGCTTCCATTTAAGATCTTGTCTATGTCTACAAATTTTTCAACATTACTGCAATTGTCCAAAGTCAAATTCTATACATATATACTGCATGATCTCTTATGACTTTGAACATATGATTAATTATATTTTATACTTTTTTTAATTTATCAGTGTTGTCACTATGGGTGGAACTACTCCATCTAAAAGAATGGAAGGTGAGCTCTGGCAAACAGACAGAAATGCAAGCAATCAGCAGTGCCTTTGTGCACTGGTCTGCTCTTGGCCCCAGTGCTCGCTATGAGTAGGATGTGACCAGTTCCCCCAGCTTCTGATGCTGTGACTCCCTGGTCGTGATGGACTGTAGCCCAGAATTCTGAGCTGAACAAGATCTCTTTCTTTCCTAAGTGGTTGGGGTCAGGAAATTTGTTACAGCAATAAGTCATGAAAAAAAACACACACCTCTGTTTACCAGCTTTATGTACATTTTCTCCTTTTTCCCTCTAATTCAGATGTATTTTATTAATGGTTTGCAACATTAGATACTAAGCATATATTTCATAGAGGTAAAATTCTAGGAATACATTTTTTTCACTAAATCTGTTCTTTAATATTTTCAGGTTACTTGATTAAAATAGATGACCATTTCATACATATGCACAAGGAACTTAAAGTATTTTTAACTGTAGTCTCCAAGCTCCTTCCCCTTCTCTCTTTGAATATATTCTTTTTACCAAATATCAGCTTTATACTTACATGTCTTTTGGAATGTGTGTGACCAAATGAGCTTTATAATAGTTTGTCTGCATTAGTATGTGCCTGGGCACCTGTTGGACATGGACAATATATCACATCCTTTCTAATTTATAATAAAATTCTGTGTGTGTGTGTGTGTGTGTGTGTGTGTGTGTGTGTGTGTGTGTGTTTACCAGAGGGTACTTGAGTGTGTGTGCCTGTGGTGGAGGTCCAAGGATGAGATCTGGAATAAACCAGTATTGTTCTACCTCTTTCTTGATTTGCTCTGGAGCTCCCAAGTCCAGTCTACCTGGTATTTTTACATGGGATCTGTAGATCAGAATTCAGGTCCTTCTACTGCAAGGCAGAACCTTTAACCCCTGAGCCATAATTTTCCTCAGCCCAAAATATTCTTAAAATGAAAACAAAAATCAGTTGTTGCTGCAGAAATCTACATTGAAAAATTATTTCAAATGCAATAATCACTGAGATGAAAGAATTTTATTGTGTTTAATAGAGTTATAAAAAAGGTATTTTCTAAATGTGTCAAAATAAGCCTGTATTTCATTATGTTCAGATTCAAGAATAAGAAGTCTGATAGCAGTACATTGGCACATTAGCAGTAGCTATCATTCTGAAATAGATAGAGGAAGTATTAACAGGTTATCAGTGTAAGAAAGTATCCTTTTGCATGAATATGAAAGATGAACAGTAAGTGTACTTTTGTAATAATCTTTAATGCTCATCATGTGTTACACATTATACCACAGTTTTGGTCTCATCATAAATTATCCAGTAAATATTTATAACTATCAAATCCTTTGAAAAATTTGATTATGAAACTGTGATACAGATCATGCTAATATACATTCAGTTTGTACTTCTAAATACCTCATGGATTCACAGAAAAGTTATAAAAGTCTGTTTTAAAGGCACTGGGTTCAGTGTTCAGTTTAGCTGGCCTAAGAGAATGACCTGTGTCAAAGTCTTAATTTAAACTTTTAAATTATTTGTCTTGATTTGCATGTATATATTTTACTATAATTAGCATAGAAGCCTTACAACTAATTTTCCTGATATTTATTAGATCATGACTATAGAGAACATGGATTTTCTTGTTTTTTAGGAACTGCACTGAGAATAATGAAAAAAAATTAGTTAAATATCTTGTTCAATGCTTTCTTGTAACATTTCGAATCCTGTTTCAATTTTGTAAAATTTCTTAATTATACTTGGAGAACTATCATTATGAGACAATATATGTCATTATGAACAATGCCATTGCCAAAACATTGAATATTGCAGCTAGTTTAAGCAAATATGTTTTTGAAATATATAAATATGTCTAGAATATTTAGAAAAGCATGGTGTTTTGTTGACTAATATGGTTACGGTAGTTATAATTTATCTTTTATGTATTTTTGTATTTTTGATTGTATGGTTTTTTATGAAAATAATATTGCTATTTTAGAGTTATTTATAAGTAGTATCCTTATTGATTTTTATCATGACCATTCTTCTTTTTTCCACCAAAATAATTTCTATTCCTGCTATTCAAACTCTACACACTAACAGTTAAAATATTTGCACCATTTAATGTATTCATAAGCTGGTTATTTTTGTTTTTAACTCTAGTTGATAGGTACATTCCTCAAGGATACACTCCTCAGTATACACTAATTAATCCTCTCCATTGTACACACACTACGTGAAAAAACATGTCCTTCTAACTCCTACACGAAAAATGCAGTAGAATACCTTTCATGTTGATTTTTTCGAAGTCTTCTACACATTTCAATTACTCCATTGATATTCCTTTTGGTTTTGTGATAGGAAACTTGAGATCCATGAAGCCTTTGTTGATTTTCATCTGTACGTTTTGGCTGTTTTTCTGGGTTCTTGTTCTAATCCTCTAACTGACATTTCCTTTCTGTATTTATGACTACCTGCCCCTACTTTGTGAAGATATATTTAATCTTTCTAAAAATATAATGAAATTCTATGTATTCATTAACAGGCAATTTTATAAAAAAAACTCTGATGTATTTCTTAGTGGTGACATTTTTCCATTTAAATATATATTCATGGTGGTACAGGTATATACATGTACATGTGTGTGTGTATGTTTATATGTGTGTGGTGCACATGTGTGTGGAAACCCATGGCTGATATCAGGAATCATGCTAAATCACTCTTAGGCATTATTTCTTGAAGATAAGGGCTCTAATCCAATTCAGAGGAAGCCAACTTGGGAAGTTTGGCCAGCTTGGTCTATGTTTTCCCAGTCTGTTTTTCCTGGCAGCCTTTACAGACAGGTTCCACACCCACTCTGAATTTACATTTGTTTTGGGAGTTTATACTGGGATTCCCTTAGGTTTGGTGGCAAGCACTGTAAATCCTGAGCTACATTCCCAGACTTTAGAGTGGATCTCATCTTTGATTTCTATAGACTCATATTTAAATATTAAGAGTCATTGAAACACTTACGTAGTTTTCACATAGACATTACAAATGTAGTACACACTGAATATATAGCCTATTTCCACCCATTTCTTTAAGTAAATGACACTTTACAGATGTAATAGTTGATAGGAAAATTCTCACTAAAAATTTTAAATTGAAACAATAAAGTAGCATCATCCTGCCTACCACTCAAATTTATCTTAAATGCATTTATTCCTCTCCTCCACTAGAAACTTTGGCTGTTTATAAATGCCCTAATGTATTAGTGTATACTGAGGAGTGTATCCTTGAGGAATGTACCTATCAACTAGAGTTGTGAGATTTGAACTGTGGAACATTTTGGTTGTCACTGTAAATTGACAGAAGAGCAAATAATTATGTTACAGAATCTGAAAAAATGCTGAGAATTCTATAAGAATTGAGACAGTTCTTCAGAGTGAAGGCACTTATTTGTCACTAATGTCATTTTCAACAAGCAAGATGAATAGAGAAAGTAGATAATAAGTGTAGAAGACTCAAGAATAGTAAAAATCAAAGAGATGCCAACTCATCACAGATGTAAAAGATGTCTATCCTTATACTGGGAAACAAAGGTAAACTTTATGATTTTCAGATTTCAAAATTCAAAGGGGCGACTCTGAAGAACGTGGAAAAAGATTCTGCACAGTTTGTGCTAGTACATTATGAACTCAGAAGAGAAGCCTATAGGGTGGAACTCTAATAACTTAAATAGCAAGCCTGTAGTCCATCATAGAAGCAAGGTGGAAATGATTCTTTTAGTTGAAGCATACTGAAAAATATTTCTTCAAGAATATTTCTGCACACAAGACTCAAGAATGTAAACACAATTGGTTTTGAGAAATCAGTGAAGGTACCATGTTATATGATGAGACAAACTGAATCTAGGATTGGTTCATCACTTCTACATGTAGGTCAGAATGATATCACCCAGTTTTGGCTCTTACCTTCTTGAGTGCCAGTTTCAGTAATAAAAACCATCTCTTCAATTATTACACTTTTTAAAAAAATTATTACTGCTGCCCAGGTAGAAGTAGTTAAAATGGTGGATTCTCAGTTTCCAATCATTAAGCAAAATTCCTGAGGACTGGATCCAGTAACCCAGTTTGGGTCACATGAGCAGCAATGAATCATTCAATTTGTTCATTGCAATACAATGTATGGAATATCTGAAAGTTCAGGACTGATTTTGTAGGCAAGGTTGTTGACACAAGGTCACTGGAATCTTTTTTTAAATACATTTTTATTATTATTTCTACTCATACAAACTTAATAGGTACACCAGTCCCCTCCCTCCCTCCTCCTCCCCCCAAACCCCCTTCTCCCCCTCCACTCACCCCTGCGTCCCCATGCCCCATTGCCTCCCGCCCCAATTCCCAGAGAGTCCTTTATTGTGTATGCCTGACTCTCCTCTGGGCCCTCCTCTCCGTTGACGTACAAGGACTCAGTGGCATTTCCCTGAACCCTTTCCCGTGTTCCCCTTAAGCATAGGAACACTACTGTGGCTGTCAATTCCTTGCCTGCAAAGATCTTGATGCCTTTAGCAGATGCTAGACTTTGTGAAGTCAATAGTGTGTTGGACATTGCGCGGGCGGGCATGCAAAGTCCAATTATGATTGCTTCGGCCCTAACTTGTGTGGAGTATCTTGCAAATCATTGCTCCTCCCATCCATTTGCTCTTATAATCTTACCGCCCTCTCTTCCACAAATGTCCCTGAGCTTCAGGATGGGGAGAGATTAGTCTGGCCCAGTTCTAGGTGGTTGATATAGAGTCTCTGAAGTTCTGGATAGTGGTTTGTTGATTTTCTTTTGCAGTTTTGCTGCTCCTGCAATGCCCGTCACTTCATCCTGCTGGACACTGTATATTACCCCCTGGCCAGAGACAAAAATCTGTTAAACTGGAGTCTTGTTATAAGAGTACATTCAAGGGTAGATGTAATAAAAGTAGGAAACCTCAGTAAGGGAGGGGTCAATCCCCCATTTGCAAAAAGGTTACTTTTTATCTGCCAGACTATATGCCTTCCCCTTCTGGTGAGATCATACCATCTCAGTTGAAAATGATCAGGAACAAATGTCTGTGAACTTAACCAGGTGTCACATTATTTACTTGCAGTCCTTGATGGTGGCCTATTTTCTCTGCTGTAACATGGTCCCTTCTCTCCTTGTGTCTGGTGTGGCCCTCCAACCCCATCCCTCCTGTTTGTAATCCTTGCAATTACTGTAGGTATTACATAGATTTACCTTTGAGTGTCTCAAGGTGGGTTGGGTGGGTTTGGTACTAGGAACCACCTATTAGGGAATACATAAGACGCTTAATTTTCTGGGTTTGGGATACTTCACTTAATATAATTGTTTCTAATGACATCCATTCCCAGCAAATTCCAGTAATTCATCATTTTTGATGGCTGAGTAGTCCAAGACCACATGATACTCTCCATAGATGCAGAAAAAGCTTTTGACAAGATCCAACAGCCTTTTATGATCAAAACGCTAGAGACAGTAGGAATGGAAGGAACCTTTATCAATATAATAAAAGCTGTATACAAGCCCACAGGAAGGATTATGCTCAATGGGGAACAATTGGAAGCATTCCCACTTCGAACAGGAACTAGACAAGGCTGTCCACTCTCACCACTTCTATTCAATATTGTACTTGAAGTCTTAGCCTAAGCCATAAGACAAGAAAGAGACATAAGAGAGATTCAAATCGGCAAGGAAGAAGTCAAGCTATCCCTATTTGCAGATGACATGATCTTATATCTGAGTGATCCCAAAAACTCCACCAGGAAGCTCCTGGAACTAATTGAGAAGTTCAGCAGGGTGGCAGGGTACAAAATAAATGTGCAAAAATCAGAGGCCTTCCTATATGCCCAGAATGAAAGAAGTGAAAAAGCCTTGAGAGAAACAATCCCATTTACTATAGCCCCTAAAAAAATGAAATACCTAGGTATAAACCTAACCAAGGAGGTAAAAGATCTTTACAATGAAAACTTAAAACCCTAAAGAAAGAAATTGCAGAAGATACCAGAAAGTGGAAAGACCTCCCATGTTCCTGGATTTGCAGAATCAACATCGCAAAAATGACCATCCTACCAAAGGCAATATACAAATTCAATGCTATACCAATTAAAATCCCAAAGCAATTCTTTAAAGAGGTTGACCAAACAATCTCAAAATTCATATGGAGGCACAAAAGACCCAGGATAGCAAAACAATCCTGTGTAACAAAAACTATTGCTGGAGGTATTACCATACCAAATCTTAGTCTATACTACAAATCCTTAGTTATAAAAACAGCCTGGTACTGGCTCCAAAACAGACACACAGATCAATGGATAAGGATTGAAGACCCAGATATAAGCCCACAAAATTACAGCCATTTGGTCTTTGACAAAGGGGCCCAAAGAATCCAATGGAAAAAGAACAGCATCTTCAACAAATGGTGCTGGCAAAACTGGATCTCCACATGCAGAAGATTAAAGCTGGACCCGTACTTGTCACCATGTACAAGACTTAATTCCAAATGGATCAAGGACCTTGATATCAGGCCAGAGACTATAAAAACCATAGTTGAAAGGATAGGGAACTCCCTTGAGCTGATTGGGCTAGGCCAACAGTTCCTAAACAGACATCCAATGGCACAGTCACTGCTACCAACTCTCAACAGTTGGGATCTTGTGAAATTAAAGAGCTTCTGTTCAGATAAAGAAATTGTCACACGAGCCCAAAGGCAACCCACAGAATGGGAGAAAATCTTCACAAACCACATACCTGATAGAGCTCTACTGTCCAGAGTGCACAAAGAACTTAGAAAACTAAAGACCAAGAAACCAATGGCCCAATTAAAAAATGGGCCCTGGAACTTAAAAGAAACTTTACCAGGGATAAAATTAAAATGTCTAATAAATATCTTTAAAAATGCTCCACTTCTTTAGCCATCAGGGAAATGCAGATCAAAACTTCCCTGAGATATCATCTCATCCCAGTCAGGATGGCAAAAATCCACAATACAAAGAACAACAAATGCTGGAGAGGATGTGAAAAGAGGGGAACTCTCCTACATTGCTGGTGGGAATGCAGGCTCATACAGCCACTCTGGCGAGCCGTCTGGAGACTCTTAAAGAAATAACATGAATAACAAATAAATTTAAAATTGTTTGTATTTCTCAAAATCATTCAGCATTATTAATTCAAAGATTAAAACAATATTTCTGTTGAAAGGGGAAGATTTATGTTTTTGAAGAAATCTATTTTTATTAGAAAGCATATTATTTTGGAAATAATTCCTTTTATTACTAAATCTGATGAGGCAACCCTCTTTTATAAAATCAGTGCCTTTATTTGAACAGACTCCAAGTAGACATATATAGATATTAAAATTGAATCTTTTATTCCATAATATCCTAGTTCACCTTATAAAATGACTTCCCTAGAACTTTTTAAGTTAAGAGATATTTATCTCCAAACATGTGTGTGTATGCCTCCTGAATTTGCTGCCAGAACTTCTCAAAACATGATGGACTATATCTCCTGGAGTTATAAATCAAAATAATCTCTACATTCCTTATATCAAAGAAATGACTGAAGTCACTAATAGTCACTTTTCTAATACTAGCATGCAACGAACCAAGATTGGAAGATTGTTGTAAGTTTAAACCTTTAGTAGAGCAAATTCCAGGCAAGGCTGGGTTACAAAAACTGAGTATCTCAAAAACAAATAATATAAAACCTAATATTATGTTTTCTATACAATGTAAGATATTAAAACTGATCCTGGAGAATATTATTGTATCTGTTAGTCTTGTCTGAAAATGTGACACTCTGGGAAAGTGATAAGGAGTGTTTAGAAAAGGCCTCTGAACATGCGTAAAGGAAATGGTCATAATGGCACTATTGATGTGGTAAGGAGTAAAGACAGAAAGAGCTGGCTGAATATTTAAATTGCTGATGAGCATTTCTTCATCCAGCCTCTGTTCCTGACTTTGGCTAGCATGACTAGTTGCCTCAGCAATTGCTGATAATTCTGTCTTGATGGCTCAAACCTAGAATTGCATCCTGGAATAAAATTCCTTGCTTCCTTAAGTTATTTGAGTCAGGTAATATTGCAGCAGTTGGTTATGAAACTAAAAGAATTGTAGAACACATATTGTACCTTCTGTTTGTAAATTGTTTCAAAAGTGCATGATATGCTTTCAAGAAAGCTTCTGTTTCTTGGCATCGTTTTACATTTCATGTCAACCTATTAAATTCAAAGTTACATTTTGTAATTTCTGAAGTTCAATTATCATCCAAAATGAAAATTTTGATTGTCTAATATGATAGATCAATTAGAAATCAGTGCTCAGAGTAATTGTGGGCAGTTATTAACTAAAAGAGAAATCTAAAGTTCTGCTTGTGTTTGAAGTTATTAATGATCTAATCAGAATTGTAAAACTGAGCTTCTGGAAGGTAGCTTAATACTTTCAGGTGTGCTACTGGAACCTATTACTGAATAATACAAAGGCTGCCAAGAGTCCTCTGGCTGGCAGTCAACTACAGATGAGCTTCTGTCTTTGCTGCAGGGCAAGAGCATTGAAAGCTTGCCTTCATGACCCTTTGGGATTATCTCTTCGATGATCAAGATAATATGCAATATGTGGATAACATGTCAAGTACCTTAGGACAAAAGTAAGAAGACACCCACGGCTTTGGAGTAGATCCAGGAATACCTCATGTGGTAAAGATCAAAGAAATAGACCACAACGTTCCACTGATTTGAATATCTGAACTTGGGAAAAACATAACTCTAATTACTACTGAAGTATGTCAGGTAATAGGTTTTATCTAGTAGTCCTGGAGATTTTTTTCTTGGGGGAGAGTAAATCTGAAATAGAAAGATTTTTTTTTGGTGTGTTTCTATGAGACTCATCCTGAAACATGAGTAATTAAATGTGAGCTTCGTTCTCTTCTTTACTAAACAGTCACTTGTTTCAACATTTTTAAGATAGATGCAGTACAGAGTATATCATGTCTGTTGTCTGATATGTCATCCATCTAATAACTACAGATGCTCAAGTGTATTGAGAATGTACATAATGTAACATATAATAATTGTTCTTCACCAGGAACTATCACTCAGGAATCCAAAATACATTATTTTAAAAATTTTATTTGGTGTGTGTGTGTGTGTGTGTTTCTGTGTGACAGGTAGTGCTATCACGTACATGTGGAGGTAATTGACAGTTAATGGACTGTTAAATGAAGCAGGGCAGAGATGAAGAAGAATCAAACATAATGTTACACATTTATGAAAGTACCATAGCAGCTCCCCCACTGTTTTACAAATATTAAAGTAATAATAAAGTTAGGAAATCACATGAATTACCACCTTCTCCCTTTTCTGTTTCAAGATTTGGCAATGATGTGAACTTAGTGATCCTACATGGCTACTCCCCCATCATGATGAATTAAATCCTTATCAATACCTTAGCATCAAAATGCACAAAGCAATGGTCAGCAGAGGTAGTAGAAAAAAATTAGAATCATGATAATTGAGTTATAATACATGTCATTGTAAGTGGTAAAGATTTCAAAAGTGAATTCATTGCTAATATTAATATTACGGTTAAGAAGTTTGGCTCATTTGTGCAGAATACAGGATCTTCAAAATTTCATTTGTGCTCAATACAGGATTTCAAAATTTCAAACTTAGTACTAACATCAATCCTATAACAATTTAAAACACAATGTTAATGCTGAAAATATGTTTAAAATTAAATTAGAAAAATGGTAATAAATTGAGAGCCAGGTAAATAACCCTAGTTAAAAATATGATTACACTAGAAACAAAAAAGAATATTTTCACTGAATACTAACATATAAAAATATAAAATTTTAGTCTGGACCTAGTGGCATGGGACTGTAATCTAGCCTTCTCAGAAGGGTGAGTGAAGAGCATTTCAAGTTTAAGGCATGTTTGAACTGTAGAATGAGTTCATTGCCTGTTCAGGCAACCTAGTGACTCACTGTTTCAGCTTTTAAAAAGAATCTATAAGGCTGGTGATAAAGGGCAGTGATAAAGTACTTGTTGAAATTACAGGGCCCTAAAAGGATTTTTTTTTATTATTTGACATTTTTATATATAAGTAATGTGAATTTATGTATTTTCATTCTTGCCACTCATTTCCCATCCCCCTATGTTGTATCACTTCACTCCTCCTTTCACATCTATTTTTTTGTATGGCTCACTGAATTTCTTCTGAGACCCCTGTACTAGGAAGCACCTGAGTGCATGTCAGACAGGAATGATTTAGCAGGGAAAAAAATCACTGAGTAAAGATGCTCCCCTTCATGTGTCTGATGTTAGCCTTAATTAGAACATCTTTTAATTATATTGTCCTAATGAACGTGCATATTGACATGTAAACTCACCTTTTGTGGCTGTATTCAGATTTAATGAACAAAAAATAACTGGAGAAAACAGCCACTCTGAGCCTGAAGTCAGAAAATGAGTGACCCTGTAGAGAAAACAATCCAGAGTAGGTCCCTGGTGCTAGGGTTTCTATGTAGTGGAATGGCATTGGACTGTGTTTAAGGTTTTATGTCTGCTGATGATTTTTGGTATCTTTTACTTAGTCTTCCTCAGAGTAGGACCAAGACCTGCAGCACAGCTCTAACCCATTGTTTTTACATGGCAGTTGTGATAGTGGAGCAGTAAAATTGTGTTAAACTGGGAATGCTCTATGACATTTTGATTAAATCTGACTCTTTTGGGTTCTGTGTCTCTTAGCTATGGCCCTAATCAACATTGAGCTGGTACTACAGACTTTGAAATTTGTGTCCCTCCTCCCCTTATTGCACCTTCCTGAAGGATTTCCTTCAGACCTTTATTCCTGCTGATTTTTGTTTCTTCCTCATTCCCCAGCTTTTTTTTTTTTTTTTTTTTTTTTTTTTGCTGAGCCTGAACCAAAAAAGTAGCTGAGTGACATGTGTCCAATCCCCAGTTTGTGCAAAGCTCTGAAAGGGTCTTTTTACCTTCACAATGTGTTTTGTTTATTGGCTTAACTGTACTTTTGTTCTTGTTTAAAATGAGCAATAGACGTGTAGATATCATAGTGAACATACTATACTTAATGACCTAACTGGGAAATATTTCCTCCTCCTTTGTAAAAAATGTGAAATACTTCATGGATTTGTGTGCCATCCTTGTACAGGGGCCATGCAAATCTTTTCTGTGTCATTCCAATTTTAGTATATGTTCTGCCAAAGTGAGCACGGGAAATATTTCCTGTTTAACATGAAATTCTAGTGGGTTTCCTACAAACAAAACCTAGAAAAGTAAGGAGCATGCTAATGAAACTGGATTACCCACAGAGCTCTGCGCAGTCATAGTAGCTCCACTGACCTTTCAAAGTTTATGATATAAACATCCCTGCTAGCAGGAAACTTATTGGCTCATAACATAAAATTAGATTCTATTTCACTTGCTGTGTCTGTTTTGTCTGGTTTTTGGAAGTTCACCATAAAAGATCAGTTCCCCATTCATTCCAAGAAAGTTCACTGATTTCTGATTTCTCCAGGATGCTCTAATTATAAGAATTGAATGGCCTTGCAAGATTGTTATGAATCAGAAATCTCTCAACACAATCTCATAAGAGTCATCCTAGACAGATTGACTGTATTCCTCAAAATGTTTATAATGGTTTACTACTGATATGAGATTATTATTTCATGCAAAAAATCATGTAAAACTCTGAAAATTTGTACTATGTGTATTCATGCATGTGTGTTCATGCATGAATATATATGTGTGAAGTGTGTGTGTGTATGACTACTTATGCCACAATGTTCAACTGGAGGTCAGAGGACAACCCTTGATATCGATTGGTCCTTTCCTCCTTATTTGGAAAGCCTCTTTTATTTATTGCTGCATGCACCATGATAGCTGGCCAGAGAGTTTACAGGGATTTTCCTGTCTCTGCAATTACAGATGTGCATACTAAACCTGTTCTTACATAGATTCCTGGGATCCGAATTTCAGCCTTAACATTTTTCTTGAAAGCCCTTTACCCACTAAACCTTTCTCCAGCTATGCGGTACAGTTTTCTAATGTCAAATGTCATTTTATCTAGACAAATATCATTTCATTTTTGAGAAAGAATTTCTCAACACATCATAATAAGAGCTCAGGATGTAACCCAGGCAAAACCATATCACTGAGCCACACCCCCAATTGAGTAAACAGTAAATTGAAGACATTTTAGCCATGAATGTCCATATACAAACAACATGCAAAGTTTTACCCAAGATGTATGTTTCCCTGGGATTTACTGGCAAAATTGCTGTTACCTACAAAAGCCTTTTCTAAGCCCTTGCTACCACGATGACGTTCTGAAAATTTTTCAATGCATAATATCCTATGTGGAAAGAGCCATCTCTCCTATATGAGTCTTTTCCCCTCTGCTTAAGATTTATGTTTTATCTTCATTGTTTTAAGTAAACATATGCCCTTCAGTCTGGACATATGACTGAGTAGCAAAGTGTTTGCTGCATAAGCCTAAATACCCATCTGCTGTACTACTGTAAAAAGCCAGGTGTGTTGGCTCACATCTATGGTCTTAGTAGAAAGGAATAAAGACCCTTGGACTCTTGAAGCTGGCTCACAAATGAGTCTTGCCTGATCAGTGGTCTTCAGATTGACAGATGCATCCAACATTGAGATCATATTTCTAAATGCATGTCCTCACACACACACACACATACACACACACACGCACACACACACACACACATAAGCATGTGTATGCATACACGCAATTTCTTAAGATTCCAATCCTATTTAAAACTCACCTTGCTTTATTCATCCTTTCTTGTCCACACCTCCAAACTAACTGCCACTTTCAGGCCTCTCCTTTCTTACAAAGTATCACATCAGATTTCTTTGTAACTGAAATTCAGAAGGACAAACATTTATTTTCAGCTTACTATTGTGTAACAATGGTTCTTGCACATCAGAGAACTGTGAACCCATCTTTACAATAGCAATTTCATTGGACTTACAATAGACTTTCTTATACTTTTCACGTACCCAAAATCAACTTTGTCTATCAATCTTATTCTTTCCCAAGCTAAAGAACATATCCATATTGTATATTACTGTCTTCAATTTTTAGCTTATAAGAAACAGCAAGTCAGAATAAAATAAATTTTCCAATTTGTTAGAAACTATATGAATTTTCCAATTTGTTAGAAGCTATAAAAAGCACAAAATTTTTATTTGGTCAGATTAATTATGTTCCTAAAAAGTAGGATTAAGTAAAGATGAATAGCAAGTAATATCACAGCAGGGTAAGAAAATTTATCTTCCCAATTTAAATTATTAGCTTGTTTTAATAAAGTTTGCATGATTTAGATGCTAATTCAAACCTAATGAAGTAATGACAAAATATGACCAATGTGTCTCATCTCGGAAACTACTTACAGATATTCAATTTCATAAGATAGTCGCTATAATTATTTGTCTGTTATAGGGCAAAACTGAATAAATGTGTATTATTTTTAAGCATAGGTTTTATTACTATAGTGTTGGGACCCTGAATCAATGGGACTGTAGCTATCTTTTTTCCCTATAAATATCTTCAATGGGAAAGCATCTTTTTGATCTTCTCATGAATCACTTTGTTTCTGCTTGAACAAAACACTGCATTCTTTGCAAAGAACCAATTATTACTAATCTACTGTGCTGGAGGGGAAAGAAGCTGTTTAAGCTAGCTAGCACGGAATTCAAAAACACTGAGCTGAACATAAAATATGTGAAATGTAAAAAAATGCAAGCTCTCTGAGTTTCACTCAGTGAACTTTTTTTATGCATTATATTTTTGCCCATTCAACTATTAATTGTAATTATTTCATTATTCAAAACCAACAAATCTGCCTCTTTTCAACAAATGATGCTTTTTTTTCCTCCCAAGCTTTCCATAATCCTTTGAAATGCCTGTTAAATGTTACCAGTCTCTTTCAAAATAAAAGTAAGCTGATGTTGGCTTTGAAATGTGCTTAAATTTGTAGACAGTTCGCTCTTATTAGATTCCTAAAAGTTGGTAATCTTTAAGAGGTCATGATTTCCTAAAGCATTATTAATGAAATAATGATCATGTAGACTTCGTGTTTTCCAATTTTCTCTGTGATGTGAAATGGATTTTTTTTCCTTTGTTATATTAAGGGCAAAAAGAAGCACTTCTTTTTTAATTTATTTTATGTTTGTATATTTTGTATACAAAATTATATAATAAATTGTATAATTTATTTTATTTTTGTATTTCTGTGTATATGTGTGTGTGTGTATTTGTACATATGAAGCCTGAAGGGTAATTTAGGGAATCACTCTGGATTGGACTACCTACTATTTCCTTCGTCATGGAGTTTCTCAAGCTCCCCCTTCAAGGATCAGAAGTACAGACCACTGCTATTTCTGCCTGATGTTTTTATGTAAGATCTGGGATCTGAATTCAGAATCTATGCCTTATAGGCAGAAGTTTAACCACTGAACCTTCTCTCTACCCCATAAAGAAACACTTCCGCAAAATATATCTCATGTAATGATGGAAGAGTTATTTCTCAAAACCAAGTCAATGATTCACCAAATAAAATGTTGGCAATTGTTTAAGAGAATTAGGCTAGAATTTTTAAGATATCTTTGGAAATTTTTCTTGATCACAATGTTTTTAAACTTACTTTCAATGGGACTCCACATTCTTATGAAATCCAAGCATTTTTCATCTTTTTGGTAACATTGTAAGACTTCTCTGACATAAAGACTATAGAGGAGAATGCAAAAAGATAACAGGTTTTCCTTACTGGCTTCAAAGCTTCATTTATAGAAAAAGATCTCTGGTTTCTAGATCCACTATATAGAGTATGAATTATACTTCTACCACTTGATTGATACCAAGGGATGTAGAATGAGGAATGCAGGAGATAGATCTGAAAGAGCTGACAGTCCTCTCTGGTGGCCTTTGCTTCTCAGCAATTGGCATGTCAAGTGCCCTATTTTGAGCCATAATGTTTTTAGTAATAAATAAGAGAAAAAAGGATTTCCCAAATCTAAAGTGAATCATTCATGTTTAGAAGCAATGTCAGTACAAGAGAAATTTTGCTTCTAACTCTCATGCAAGTGGAGGGGAAAAGGTATGATGTTATGGTTTTAAAATGGTAACTCAATTATAGTATATACATATATATAATTATTGCAATTATTAATTTCTATATTAGGTATAGATGTTATTAAAATTTAATCAAAATTGAAACTTACTGAATCCTGTAAATATCACAATATTCCTAACCATAGAAAAGTAAATGACTATATGGGTTTAATTATTTAAAAATCTTAATTTACTACAGACTCTTTTATAATTCTTGTCTTTGAATTACCTTGATAAAATTTTTAGGATAAAACTAAATGTTGAACATGTAAACAAACTTGACCTTTTATGTCATTCTATATTAATATTGATTCAACATTTCAAGCCTGTCAAACTATAAATTCTTATAATGAAATGCACAGCCTCCAAACATAATTATGTTTGGGTCAGAGTATCCCTATTTGTAAATGTAACTTCCTAAAATTGATTCATGCCTTTACATAGTCATAATGATATATGCCTTCAATGAGGCTTAAGTGAAGTAATATATATAACATTTGGCTAATACTCCTCAATGGACTGTATTATCATAATAATGACATTCCAGGACTAAGATTTTTATTACCATCTAATTTCATCCTTTCACTTTGCAGATGTGGGAACATTATTAAGAGGTTATAGTCATTAAAAAAAACAAAATAAGTGCATCATTTTACTTCTTGGTAAGTTTTTTTTTTAACTTTATTTTGCTTGTATGTGTGTGTGTCAGAAGACACTTTGTGCTCCTGTGGAGGTATAAGGGTGACTTCGGGAATCATCCTGGATTGCTTCTACCTTTTCCCCCCAGGGTGGGAAGTGCAGGCCGCTGCCTTTTCGGCCTGACATTTTTTACCTCGGAACTGAAATCTGAACTCATGAACTTCTGCCTGAAAGGCAGAGTCTTAATCCATAAACCATCTCTCCAGCCTCTCATTTCTTGATAAATTAATCTCTGTTGCTTGATTTATTTGCATATAGCAATTGGTCTATTTTCTAAAAGTTCTTTGATTTCCAATACGAAGTTCTTAGAGGCCGAGAGGTTTCTATTCATAAAAAGATAACTAAATTTGAAAATATAAATAGGCTTGCCTACATGTGAATTTTAATAATTTTCATCTTGGATACTAATTAAGAGAAACCAATAAACAGGATAAATATGTACTAATTTTTAGAAACTAATCTAACCATTGACTTTCACCTCATCTTTATACAACATAATCATGAGTATGCAAGGTTAGTTTTGAAACTTTTAAGGCATAGTTACAAACCTAATTGAAGAGTTTTGTCAGAGGGAAAATACGGTTTAATGGGAAGACAGGTCTGGTCTAGGGGATTTCTACTTACTTTCCTCCATACATCTGACTTAGATGTGGTATATACTCCTATACTGAAAACCACAGAATTATTTATAATAGTAAGCATGAGAGTTCTTAAGAATGGAGAGAGAATGGGAAAAACATTGATTTGCAATTTTTGCTTTTTTTGTAATTCCTTTTAATATTTACATTCAAATACGAACACAATAGGTAAAATAATCAAAGAAATTTTGGATATAAAAAAACTAAATTGCAGGCACCATGCTATCTAATTAAAAATTATGCTATACAATTCTATTAATGAAGATAATAAATTATGGACATGCAAACAGACTTGAGCCTCAATGAAATAGATTTTAGAGACTCAATAAACCACATCATATGTGAAAGGGCATCAAGAAGATACAATGAAGAGTGGTTAGACTCTTCAGTGAGTATAACTAGAATTAAAAAACTATCCATATGGTCATCAATGATATTTCATACACTGAAATCAACTTGAAGTAACAACCCAAAGATAAGATATGAAATCTTTAAAAATCCTGTAAGGACACAAGATATAAGCTCCTTGACACTTGGCAGGGGTATGACATTTTATCATAAGCCACTCAATGCATAGGCACAAAAACAAAATTATACTTGTTAAGATTACATCAGACTTAAAAGTTTCTATGCTGGATCAGGCATAGTGATGCTCACACTAACTCTCAGTACTTGTAACAGTTAAGCAAGAGAAATTGAGAGTTCGAAGCCCTCCTGAGTAAGATTTTATAAAAAGCAGAAACAGCTTATGCACAGCAAAGAAACAATTACTAAAATGAAAAAAAATAGCTGTGAACATTCACATCAGCAGACAACTTGACTAGTAGGAGTTGGGTCTCCAGACACACCTAAAAAGGATTTTATCTACAAGCAAATAAGTGTGCAACTTTGCTTTAAGTCCTCTGGTCCTGCTGGGTATATGATGTGATGAAGTCCCTCTGCTCTTGATACTGACATGACTCTCCTGTCATGGTGGAAAATACCCTGGCATGGTGAGGTGGGTAAGTCCTCTTGTTCCCCAATATTATTTGGGTCACATCTTGAATACAGTATCAAGTTATGAAACTAAAGCAACAACCTGTATATAAGGAGAAAATATCTTTAAATCATGCACATGGTGAAGGGTTAATATGCAGAACAGGTAAGGAACTCATAAATCGCTATAAAAGCTTATAAATGAGGAAAGGAATCTAACAATAGTGGTTAAAATCATGGGTGAAAATGATAATTGATGCTTTTGCTGAAGTAAAATAAACCAGTGAGAGGAGGTACTTTTGATGGTTCTGTATGTGCATAAGCAATAGTTAAAATACCAAAAAGAGAAAACTCTGCAAATATATTCTAGATTAAAGAAGAAAAACAAGTACACCATTCTTAAAAAGAAGAGAGAAAATATTATGAAAGAAATCTTTTGTTTCCAGACAACTAACACATAATCCTTACAAATCATTTAATTTGAAAAGCCAGATTCTTTTTTTAGTTGAAAGTGTCTTTATTCAAAATAACAAGGTTAAAAAAGTGAGTGTCTTCTAATCTTTGATTTTGTAAGAGTTTAAGAATAGCTCACTGTGTTTACTTTGAGGAAAACAGGGGCGCGTGTAACTGAGATTCCACTTCATTTAATTCTTGGTTCCAGAGAGCTCTCTGATTGCCAAGAAAATGAGCTCATTTTTCTTCCTTTTGACTTTATGTTGTCTGTTTCTATTCACTATGAGCCTATTAACATCAAGGATATTTTTATATATTTTATACTAAAATATATTTTTTGCCTTACCAAAGGAGCAAACGTTAAGGGCAAGTTTGATAGTAGAATACATTAATATCTAACAGTTCCTTAATGTTATCATTTGGCTTCCAAAATGTCCTTTTTTATTGTGAGTGTGACAGGTTAATGTGGGTCAGTGTTTTTAAAATTTATTTGACATGCTGGGATTGCCATGTACGGCTGTAGTTGCAAAACCCAGATGATACTTGAACTACTAATGAGAAAAAATAATACTAAAGATTTCATTGTTTTTATAAATGATAATTTCCATTATAGATAAAATTAACTAAATAATATGAAACACTTTGGAAAAATCATTGAGACAGAATACATGGTATATATCTGGGTTCAGAGGTAGGTAAATTCTTCATTCTCTCTCCCAATATATAGTGCCCTGCATTTTGCTCTGCAGTAACCATAGCTATAGTGTGTATCACACTTAGTTACTTTTGATTTTGTTGCTCAGAGCATCTTCTGTAATAAACATACATGTGATCCATGTTTCTTTTCATATTTTAAAATTAATGAAATGAGACCTGTTTAGGAATGTTTCTTTTGGAGATTTGTTTTTGGGTTTTCTTTGGTTGGACTTATGTATCTACTACATCCATTTTTATAAAGAAAATCCCACAGTCTTTTCTGGAAAAAAATCTTTGCCGTAAAAACTCATGTCTTAATTTGAAAGGGTTCGTTGGTGAATTAGTCCCAGCCCTGAGTACCAAGAAGTGTTAGTAAATATTTATGCGCCTAAATGAAGCTTTATATTTTCAAAATACATTGCTGTTTCCTGAATAGATCTTTATATTTTCAGGATATGCCAATCACTAGAATTAGTTGTATGGAACAACAAACGTTATAAAAATCCTAGCCGTCACACTGTTTACAAAGCAAACATCAAAATGATGTGTTATATGTCCAAGGAGAAAGCACAGATGGTGACCGACTGCCAAAACTTGAAGTGATCCTTTTCAGTTGATCATGCATAATTTAATCTGTCAGTCAATTGAGCTAAATGGAAGACAGAAAATTTACAGGAGGTAATTGAAAACAAACCTCTCAAAGCCAGTGTTAACAGCATGAAGACTCAACCCAGGAGGCAAGAGAACACTGTTGGCCTGAAGGTCTGCATTTTTGTCACATTGAAAACACTCTAATTTATTTTCACATTCCAAAATAATTTGGAATTCACACACTACCATGTAATTTCATTGATTTTGATGAAGAATGGATTCAGAAGATCAAAGTGCTTTGTGACATCAGTTTGAAAATTTTAATATGTTTATAAACTTTGTTGATAGCATTTATACATTTTATGAATGGATAGTATAAGACATAAATAATTATTCTTTTATTTATACTAATATTTTCACATTCTATTTTAATAATTTTAGTGCTAACAACAATGTGATAAGCAGAGTGTTTTAAACATAGGAGCACATAAAATTTTAATTTACTATACTTCTCTGAACTTTTATATATTAGTTAATTTTTCTGCTCATTGCCATATGAATCTTCTAAATATTCACTGGAATAACTTTCTTCTATTTAAGTAAAATTTACTACAAATGGTAGATAGCTACCTACAGACACATATTTATGTAACTGTTTCTAAGGCATTGAAACGTTAAATTTTAAGAGATTCTACATTAAGGATTGTAAGTTAAGTCTATAAATTTTTATGCCATAATAAATTAGATATTAATCTGCATTTCAATTGTTGAGGGATCATATTTTAATAGGCCTACTAAAGGAAGCTAGCTGTCAAAAAACAGAATAAAGATGCAACATGAATAATCTGTCAATTCAGAGGAAACTCTTCACTAAACCTCGGCACTAAAATTTTACCTAAATCCAATACAAATATGAATACTCTGATTCTAGATCCTTTCCATAAATATGGGGATATGGGACTTGATATCACACTCCATGACTGCTTTGTTGGCACTTTCTTGTGGTAACCACATTTTAACCATATGTTATGTTGCACTATTTTGCATAGTTTCTTTTCATTTGAAAATTGTTGCTGAGACAACAAACTAGACATACTAGAACATGTACTATTGCTTACAAAATGAAAGTGCTGTATCATAACCTAGATGGTTAAACTTCAAGATGTACTTGATTGGTTACACAGCTACCTAGGACTTACATCTCTGTTTGTGAGGGTATCTAGGAATATTTCACTGTAAAAGGAGACACAATGTGAATGTGGGTGACTGCATAAGCTAGGGACCAAGACTGAAAAAAAAAAAAAAAAAAAAAACCTTGAGAAATGGGAGAGAAAACCAGAATAGCATTCATTTATATCTGTTTCCTGACTGTGATCATAATCTGATGAGCTATGGTGCTCCTGCCTCTACGCTTCTTTACCATGATGTACTGACTCCCTAAACAATCTATCAAAGTAAGTCTTCCTTCCTTTGGTTACCTTTGTCAGGATTTTTTTTTACAACAGTAACCAGAATAGCATTCATTTATATCTGTTTCCTGACTGTGACCATAATCTGATGAGCTACATGATGCTCCTGCCTCTACGCTTCTTTACCATGATGTACTGACTCCCTAAACAATCTATCAAAGTAAGTCTTCCTTCCTTTGGTTACCTTTGTCAGGATTTTTTTTTACAACAGTAACCAGAATAGCATTCATTTATATCTGTTTCCTGACTGTGACCATAATCTGATGAGCTACATGATGCTCCTGCCTCTACGCTTCTTTACCATGATGTACTGACTCCCTAAACAATCTATCAAGGTAAGTCTTCCTTCCTTTGGTTACCTTTGTCAGGATTTTTTTTTACAACAGTAATGAGAAAATCAACTAATACAATGGTTAGGATTGTTAATACTAACAATTCATATTTTTGTTATTATCCATTATAATAGTACAAGCATTTTAGAAATCAATGATTGCTCAAATATTTTACATCAGTAAACCATCTCTGAATATGTGATTGAAATTATTCTCAATTTCAAGAGAAAGAAATTATGACCTCGATGTATACTAATTTTCCACAGTGATGGATCAGAGATGATATAGGCTGACTCCTCCCAGTTTTAATATAGCAAAGACAATTCTCCTTTTCTCTGTTTCTTTTCTAATTTTTATTGATTGTTACTGATATGTGCACATGTGAGAGAGAGAGAAAAAGAGAGAATGTGTTTGTGCATTGAAACAAGGTTTCATCCTGCTTCTAGTCACAGCAGGCCTCAAATTTAATGTGTAGGCCAAGGAACACCTTGAATCTCTGTCAATCAAGTGCTAGGAAAAGAGACATACTATTGCTATGTTTTGAATGTGGGTCCCCCTCCCACATACACACACTCATGTGTTCACATCCTTAGTGGATGTTAATATTTTTGAAGGTGGCAGTACTTTTAGGAGTTGCATCATTGCTGGGCAAGCCATGTCACAGGGGAATTTAGGTTTATTTTCCTGAACCTGCTTCCTCAGTTTACTCTTGTTATCTTTGCCTCCGTAACATCTACAGTGACCTGAACCAGCCTGATGCTTCTGCTTTCAATCAGGCCTTTTGCTATGTGATTCCAGCCGTAATAGACTATATGCCCATTGGAACCACAAGCCAAGGAAATCTTCCTTTCTCTTTTAAACTGCCTGGGTATGAAAGTTTTCTCACTGCAACACAAAAGAATAACTACAACAGCCACCAAAATTATGTCTTCCATGGTGCTTGGGGTCAAGTCCAGGACTGTGCATACTAAGTAAGCATGTCACAAACTGAGTTATATTCTCTACTCACTTTTTTTAATCATGCATCTAATGTTGGTATGATTTCTCTGTTGGAAAAAATTATTTCCTTTTATGATTAAAATGACACAAATACTCTGAATATATCACTCACAAAAAAGCATGAAAGGATTTAATTTAATTTGATGAGAGGCTAGATTTATAGAAAAATGGAGAAACAGTTATCTGGAATAAGAAAAATGCTCAATAGAATAAAATCAACTTCTCTATCTTCATTTTTGGTAAGTTTCAATTTTCAACTATGAAAATAGTATGTAATAAGTCATACTGGTTGTTGTCTCTGAAGATATGTGGTCTTTTCCCAGTGAAGTACTGCAACTCTCGTGAACAACAAACTATGAAAACAGAATCTCAATAAATTTTACCAAAGGAAACTGAATGTGGTTAAAGAGCAAGTGAAAGTTCTAGTTTTACCAAAGTTTTTATCTAGAAATTCGATATTTTTAGTGTCTAATAGTAGAACCAATCAATCAAACTCTGACTAACGAGAAAATCGAAGAGAATGTTCAGAGAACATGAACACAGCTGTATGGATTCTAAAGCAAATTTACCCTGCATGTATTTCACTAAGGGAAGTTGAAGAACTTTGTTGGTAACAGTCATGCAATAACTCAACATCACTCTGTAGTTATCAAGAAAGAAAGAAGACCTAAGTAAAGGGTATGAAATCACTGATTTGATACACAAAAATTGTCTCAGGTATTATATGAACAAACCTCTGTAGTTATAAGTCAGTGATAGATAGTTATTGCATGACGAATATAGTTTACCTTTATGATAACTTTGGTGAAAATCTTTAATCAATAAAATTAGATTTATAATTACAAATGAGAAAATTTGGGAGAAAATTTGCTCCTATGGTTAGCATTAGGAGTAATTACAATACCACTTAAAATTAGAGATACTGTACCTGCTTGGTACAGTATCTTTCCTGTTAAAAAAAGAACAAATTAACTATTCCTCAAAACTTTCCACTCTAAATGAAAAAATAAAATTATAATGTGGCCCTAACAGATAATACTTGTAAGAAACTGGGCATAATTTATTCCTGTTTTTTGTGATAATTTAGAAGAGCAGCATGAAATAAGAAGACCCAGAGGAAATGCAGTTAATTAACGCAGGCAACATTTTGAAAGATAGTCCAAGGAGCAAATAGTCTGCGGTATGCTTCCAAGTATTTGTGATAAATCATGCATGTAACTTAGACACTGAGAAAACACATTAGAACAGTAAAGCTCATCCAAAAGTCTCTTGTTCAAGATATCTCTGTACTGTTGTTGAATGAGGTTATTTTTTTACCCAAAATATTGGGTTCTTTATTTTTGTAACTCTTGATAAAATTTTTAGCTTCAGACTTTCAGCTATACCACAGAAAGAACTTCCAGAAAAATATACTAATAAGTATGACCATTAAAAAAACATAAATAAGGAAGTATGCTCTAGCAATATGTGAGAAGCATAAAAGAAAGATCATACCAATCTTCAACTTAGATCAAGCCCATCACCTTGGAAGGGGAGCCAAGAAGCTCAGGGGTTATAGTTAGGGCGGTTACCTTATGTGATCTCATCAGGGTTGAAGATGTAGTAAGTGATGTGAAATCTCTTCATTACAACCTCCAAGGACATGTTTACAGTATAGTTATTTCCTTTGTCTGTTGTCCATATCTCATGTTGGTTTGGTTTTGTCTTTTATTAAACTTCCATTTGATATATTGAGGTCAAGTTGTTTCAAGCAGAAAATTGGCGTGAATAATGTTGGCAGCACATGGATTCTTTTCTGGGGTCTCAAGCCAGTGGCAGGATAAATCTGCTAAACTGAAATATGGATTTTTAGTGACGTAGTTCTTTTTCAAATAAGCACTGACATTTAGATGCCAAAGAGGCAGAAAATTACCATAGTAAGGAAGCTAATGACAACCACACCTGGGATTAGTCTCCACTGTAATACTCAAAATACGTTATTCTTCTTAAGAAAGAGGATTGAATATGATCTTGAAAATTTGGTCTTTTTTTTAGTTCTTGGTAGACAATAAGATGCTTCTTCAAAACAAAAAGAATATTCCCAGAAGAAATGCAAAAATATTAAACAATAACAATAGTTTTCCTATATTAATCATAAAATAGACAGAAATAAAAAAGGCTAAAACAAAATATCAGAATATAAAAACAATTGTCTTTTGATAAGCAGAATTTCATCCATGCTTTATAGAAGAGAATGAAAGTATTTTCTATATTTTAATGTTCACCTTTATTATAAAATTAAAATTATATGAGGATGGGTCTGCAAAGTTAATGTCAGCTATTCCTTATCTTCCAGGAGTCAACCAATATTTGTTGGTTCTCACTTAGGTACAGATGTGAGACAATTAGCTCTGACTTGGAATTCATTTTCCTTGTAAGCAAGTCCAATCTTGTTTTGTTAGGTTTTGTTGTGTTTTTTCAGAGTACCACCTAATCAATTTCAAACGCAGTCCCCTCTGATGACTGGGCAACGTGTTATTAGTCCAACTGGTTGCAAATGTATTCAGTCCTTTAAGAACCCCTTTTCCGTCCGTCACCAGTCTGTGTTTATTTCCAAATTCCTGACATTTTCTCAAAACACATCTTGCAGTGATGTGCATTAGTGAGTGCTCAATTTTAGGATTACTCTAAATTAACAATCTACCTTGAAGATATCCCAGTTCATAGATTATACACTATGATTATACACTATAAAGAACATCCAAAACAAGTCATCTTGGAGAGTTGAAAACTCTTAGATAAAATTAATGATGAGACTGCGTTGCTTTTGCAAAAGACCAAGAACTTCATGAGCTCAGGAATGAGCTAAAACTGACCAAGAAAGTGAGCACATCTCTGGCATGCTAACACATAATGTATTGTCTTGTAACTTCCAGCTTCTACTTTCTATTTAAAATCAAATTCTCAAGAAATTCCTCAGTTGTGATACACTGAGAACCCAGGGACAGTGGAATCACATGCATTACAATTCAGCTTTATGAGACTAGCCTGTACAAGAGGGTGATTGACAGCTAGCCAAACCACATACTGAGGGATAAGTTGAAGCTGGGTGATCGCAAACAAGTCAGGCGAAGGAAGCATCACAAAAACCCATTATTTGGCAAGTTGAAAACTGTGAGACATCCCTCATGGCTGTAAAGTGACATCAGAGTTAGGAAAAAGTGTATAGCAGGATTTTAGTCATTGAATAAGCAAAACTCAATTTCTGCAAAAGTATCATGTAGTCCTTGAGGCAGAGGCAAAACCCTGCTCATGACAGGTTCTGAAATCAGTGGCCACAGGTGGTGACTAACGCAGCACAAATATTCTTGATGAATTTTGTGGTAAGTGATAAGCTTCTTTTTTGCAACCAAGCTTCTGGGAAACCTTCACCTAAATCTTTGAAAAGTAGATGCCCAAACATAATTATCTTTTGCTGAGTCACTTGGATGACCAATGAATAATAGGGTAATCATTCAAATTATGAGTGCTAGATTATTTTTTATAATCTTTGGGCTATAAGTCTGAACGATTAGTAAAATTTATCAGGTTTAAATGAGGAAATATGCAAATGCAATTCACTCATTTTGCTGACCAGGAATGACCTGTTGGAAGTAAAATGAGAGAAGAATGCACATCCATTAAGCAACTAGTGCAGACATCTCATCTCTCTCCTTTGATGCTCACAGAGTTGCAGAAGCAATGCATTTCTGACAGTGAAATTATAATTGACTTTCTAAAGTGACTTTTCATGACTGTCTCTCCTAAAAAACATTTCCTCCAGGACCACTTCAATAGCCAGTAGGATACCCTTGATTCACAGATACATCTAGAAATAGACTTGACAGTGCACACTCAATAACAGAATCTGGAACAAAAAAAATTACAGAAAAACTCCAACGTATAGTGCTCAGACAAGACAATTCCAAATTCATCCACAGATTTACTATAATAAATCATTCCAAAACTGAAATTCCACTAGCAATCTTAGTTGGGCACAAGCTAAGGTTTGAATCCTTGTTATTAATGTTTATTGTAATGATCTGGAACTTCCAAGCAATTAGGGGAATTGAGAGAACAAGGTGGATAGGGAACATTGGACACCAAAGAATCAGCAAGTGTTGCAGGTTACTGATAAATTATCATCAAATGGCTTAAGGGAACAAGGAATTTATTTTCTTATGATAGTCCAAGGGAACGGGCCACACCATCTCTATGTAATTGCTGGGAGAGGGACTAACTATCCTTACTTGCCAGACCAGAACCAGACCAGCATGTCTGGCCAGGTACACTAGGCTGCTAACTCTCTCAACCAGCTATCTGTATTTCAAGGCCTAATCTCACCTACCTGGGCCTTCCTCATCAGCCAATCTCCTGCAAGTTTGCTCTGGGCTTAACTCAACTACTAATTCTCCACAAATGTGCCCAGAGCTCAAACCCTCAACTGTCAAGCAAGGAAGTTTTCATGATAGAGTTCAGGAGTCAGACTCAGGGATTGGGGGAAGGTTGGTAATGTGGGAAATTTAAGGTGTAGGAGTCCTGTGGGGTGGCAGGAAAACTTATCATTAGATGATTGAGGAGGCGAGTCCTGTGGAAATGAATCAGGAGCCCACTTTAGTGGGGGGGCGATGTATCCAGGAAGAGACTCCTTGGAGTTTAGCTGCTGTGGGAGTTGTGAGAATCATCACGTAGAGGCCAGTGCATGAGGTCCTAAGGTAGAAGGGCCAAGAGTTTTAGCAGTACCCTGTCACCTGGCAAAGCAATCTGTGTGACTGGATCAGTAGTGGGTTTTGGCAGTGTCCTGTCTGCATGTTCCCTAAAACCAGCTCATTCCCTTTCCCTGCCCTCCCCACCACCTTTATAATCTCCTCTCCTCTCCTTCCTTCCACGATTGGGCAGGCAGTTCTACAATCCTATTAGACTTCCACCTAGTACATGGTGAGATGCATTTTGGGGAAAATACCTTACTTCTAATCTTTACATTCTCCTGCATTTTTTTTTCTGAATTTTGCTCCAAATGCTAAAAGGCAAGTAGGGAAGTTGAAATCTTTGCATTCAGAAATAGAAACTGAAAATTGGAAAGGATAAAAAATAGAAAATTAGCAATTGTCTGCACAGCCTCACACATATTATTTTTTTCTACAGTATTTGCTCTCAATTACATATACTTAGAATGCATTTGCTAAGTTGGCTAATAATTTTACTAAAGAACCTCTTTCATCCTGTGAGATCATTTAGAAACAAAGTAAGAAGTAAGAAAATTGTACATTTATCATAATCCATAGAATGTGTTTGACAATAAGGATTAATGACAGAGTAGAAGTGACTAGTGAGACCCCTGTACATTATTTTCCCACTTCCTAACCAACAACAGCAGTTATTCTTTCTTCTGCATTCACGGAAAGTGTTGGCTGAGGGACTGCAAAACAGAACAGGGTTTGTATCTGGCATTTCACCAGGGAATAAGTTCTGGTCTTGATTTGCTTTATTCTTTCCTTCTTTGAGACTTGACTGAGAGATCACAGATAAACAACTGTCACAGAGGAAGTGCGGAAGATCCAGAGGATGACCTTTGTACCAAGAACAGGGAGTCAATTTTGCAGTGGGAAAGTCTGGGAAAGGCCTTGTAAGTACAACTAATTTCCAGAAATGTGACAATAAATTATTGCATATATACCTACTTACATGAAATCATGTTTTGTCTCTTCCAATGCTTGTAAAAACATGATAAAGTTCTGTTAACTTAATGGACTGACTGCTTGTATTAATGACTGGTCCACAAGGTAGGTTGCTTTAGGTTCTATTGAAAACCTCTCAATGAATCTGGGGAGTTGACTCTTTGATGTGTAAATTTTTCTTCAGTCACTGAGACTGCAAATAGGTTTGTCTTACCAAGCACAACCTTTCTATTGATGCTTGTAATGAATGCATTTGGACTCTCTTTCAATTGGTATTGTCCCCTGGATGTTCACATGAGATATGCAAAAACAGTTCACAATAAATGAAACTGATTCACCTAATGAAAAGCACTTAAGTCATCTTTCAGAGGAACCCTTCCCAGCCCCCACATTGGGAATTGTGTTTCTAGATTTATTTTAGTTTATTTGACTTTGGGGGGAGTCTTTTTGTGTCTTGTCTGTTTTGTGCTATTTTGAAGGATGGAGTTTGTTTGCATTTTTTATTCCTTCTGGCATGGTTTGTGTATTATATTCTGAATCTTAGACATTTTGAAATTGTGACATGGATTACAGAAGCCATACCATTAACTTTAAATGGAAAACAATACTCTAGGAATCATTCCTGTGATTCATTATACACAGCATTAGTATTCAATTCAAATTCTAGTTCAGGTTAGATATGACTTTGAAAAATACATCTTAACTTTGGACCTGATCAGAAATAAAACTAAGATATAATACATTGATAAAAATAAGTATATGGATATGCTTTTTATTATAAGATTTTAAAGTCCAACGTATAACTCTCAGTACTCAGTAAATGTTATCAACTTTCTGAGGAGCAAGTGAATTAAATTTTGCAGTGTGAATTTTACTGGTTTTAGGTTCACATGAATTTCATAGTTTTCTTTATAAGTTACTTTTATATAACTAAATGAGTTTTCTAAGTTTTACTTTCCTAAATTCTTAAATTTTATTACATTTATTGCATTTTATTACAATATAGTTATTTCATATTCTTAAAAGAATTTTTTGATGTTTTATATCAGTGAAATTGAAAATAGCCATGCTTAAGTGCCAGAGAAATAGCTTAAGGGTTAAAGCTCTGCCTCATAAGCAGAAGCTCTTGAGTTTGGAGCTTAGATCATACATAAAACTGCTAGGAAGAAATGGTGGCAGCCTAAACTTCTAGTTCTAGAAGGCAGAGCCTGGGAAATTCCAGAGCAAAACAAAAAGGAGGTGAGCAATCCAGGGTGATTACCAAAGTCACCCCATCCACAGACACACTTGGTGCATCTGATACACACACACACATACTCAGAAACACACAGACACACACACATAAACACATATACAATAAATAAAAAAAATCAAAAAGCCATGTTTAAATATCAGATATTCTTCATATGAAATAAGGAAATAACAATAAGTAAACTCATTATTACTATCGCTCATGGAATTTTTCATAAGATCAATGTCTAAAATTTTGGGCTTTCTTTTTTATTTTTTGTTATTTCTTTTATTCTTGATATTTTTATACATAAATACAATGAATCTGTGTGTCTTCATTCCTTACCTCTTACCTGCGAAGGCAGTCTTCCTCTTATTTCCATGTCTTTTTGCATATGACCCACTGGGTTTCATCTGGGATATGTGCTCTGAAAATTACTTCAGTATCTTCTGAGGCAAAGATGACCCATGTTTAAATCATGGAGTAAATGAGCTCCTTTGTCTTTCCTGTCTGATATTAACCTTCAATAATCTCTCAGGGAGGTATATTATTTCGTGAGACCTTCCCTACCCATGGTGAAATATTGATAGGCCAACTATTGTGCAGGTCTTGTTAAAGTGGACATTGCTGTAATGGATTTTTGGGAGTAGCAGCGCTGTCATGACCAGAGGATACTGTCTGACTCTTACATTCTTACTGCCTCTCTTCTCGAAGATCTCTTAAGCCTTGGAATGTGGAATGTTTTGATGTCTCTTTAAGGGCTGAGTACTACCCAGACCTTTAATATCTGCACTTTAAAGACTTTAAGGTGGTTTTCTGCATTATAGATCCTCCAGTTCTGAGAGATTTTTCTAATCTATGAGTATAATGACTAGTATTTAGGTTAAGTTTTGTATAACAATAAATTTTCAGTGAATAGAATCTTATTTTCAACATATATGAAATTTCCCCTTTGATGTTACTATTGCAAAGTTTACTTAAACATAAAATGGTATTGAGAAAATATCCACAACTTTAGAACAGGCATTATTCAGATTGATTAATATCCAGGAACATGAGCAATTATCCTAAATCTGCAAAAGAACATATTATATTTATTTCACTTTGCTTCGTTCTTCTTAAATTGCAAAATTTTATTGTGTGTACTCAGAGCCAGAAATTTTAGATACCTTCCCACATTTGATCCTTGTAAGCATTCTGTATGAATAACAACACTGATGAAAGTGTTACTGATGAGTATCATAGAATGTTATTCCCTAGTATTCTCATCATAATTTCCAAAAATCTTACTGTTTATTTAATGTAGAACATTGAGCATTCATGAATGTCATTCATACCCTCTGTGCTTGGTTTAACCATTTTGAAGACAGTATCCATTAGATCACTGCTTGGCCAAGGTTTCATTTCTTCACAGAGCAGAAAACAAAGCTTCTGACATGGATTTCACTTCAGTGAGAACTGACTGCTCTGCTTTAGACTTGACTGAGTCCCCCAGATAATAGTGCCCCAATTATAGTGATGGTAACAAGTGATAAGACTTGAATTTGGGGGGTAGTAGCAGCTTGATAGGACATTAAGAAACACTGCTCTTCATAATGCTTAAACAAATTCTTGTGGGGTATACCGTTCTTGATAGAGGAAGGTCTCAAATCCAGTAAATCAAGGCTCCTAGTCCTCCAATTTCTGTTTTACTTCATCAGCTTTTCCTCCTGAATATTCCTATCCCATTGATGCCTTGCATCCTGTAGTGAAGCAGGACTCTAATATACTTGAGCTTCATGATCACAAACCTCCCGATTTAAATGCAAAAAAAAATTCTCTCTTAATTAGAAATACTTTCCCTTTGGTACATGGTGCACTAGGAATTAAAAAGCAGACTCATGTACTAATTGAGATCAAACTAATCCTCACCTCAGTGCAAATTCTCTGCATCAATTAAGAGTGTTTTTCAAATATATGAGCAATCTACACTGATGTGGCAGAGAAAGAAAGCCTTGGCATTAACTTTAATTATCATCCCATTCTTCATCATGTTAGGTGGTAAATGTTAATCATTCATGATGTGATCTCTCTCTCTCTCTCTCTGTGTGTGCGTACACACGCTTGTGTGTGTGTGTGTGTGTGTGTGTGTGTGTGTGTGTGTGTGTGTGTGTCGCCAGTAAAAATGATGCAGGAACAGTCTTTCCTCTGTTCAAATGTCCCTTCTGGCATACCAACTCTTACAGGATAGTCCCATCTGGGTCGCTAAATGATTCGGGGAATAGTGTCATGGTTGCCAAATGTTACAGTCTTGCCATATTGAAACGAGAACATGTGTAGAGGATTAAGGTAGATTTTTATTAAAAGAGAGAAAGGCTGGACCTCATGGACTTCAGACGTGAAGGACCATGAGGGGCTAGGGCTCTGGAGAACTCATGGACTCTAAGTATGGAATCCATGAGGAGCAAGGAAAAAGAAACAGACTCATGGCACTAGGATGCCAAAAATAAAAATCCTTAATATGCTGCCAGAGTCAAGCATATTTATACACCTAGAAAAGCCGGGGAAACTGGCTTTTTCTTATTGGATAGTCCCCATTGGGCCCAACCCAGTTGCTCTTAGGCCCAGGTAGGGCTAAAGACCCAAGTTGTTTGTTGGATATGGAGGGCTGCCTCCATAACCTTTCGTAGGGAAATTGGCCTTCTTATCTCTGGGAGGATTGGAGTCAGATTTTCAGCAGGGGTGTTCCTTCAGGGAGATCCCAGCATTGGGGGATGGCTTTCAGGAATTCCAAGACCTTTAAAGACCTTAGAGACCTTAGAGATCCATCCCAGCATAGCTGCTCTAATCCTGCCTCAAAAATACTTGTAGGAGATGCCTTTTCAGAACAAGAAGAATTTGTTGCAAAACCATCACAACCTTTGGGATGGCAGTTCTTGCTAGCCTGCATTTCTCACCCCCTTGTTTGTGTGTAGCACCCTGAGTCTTTTTCCTGCAGGCACTCTTTTAACAGTTATTTTATCTATGAGCCTTTATGCCAATACCTTACTAAGCATTCATTCACTATTTATCTAAATGTTAAAAATAATGTGTAGAGGATTAAAGTAGATTTTTATTAAAGGAGAGAAAGGCTGGAACTTATGGTCTCCAGTCATGAAGTACCTTGAGGGGTACCATGACTAGTACCATGACTAAAATGTCATTTCTGGGCTGTAGAGATGGCTGAGAAGTTAAGACTTTTCCTCACAACCAAAGGCTCCTGAGTTCAGATCCCAGGTCCAATATTAAAATGCCAGGCAGAAATGGCACCAGCCTTCACTTTCCTGCCCTAGTGGGCAGAGCCTGGGATATATCAGAGTGAAGCAAGAAGGAGGTAGAAGCAATCCAGGATGATTCCTGAAGTCATCCTTGGTCTTCCATGGGGACACATGTGCCCTCTGACACACACACACACACACACACACACACACACACACACACCCTAAATGAATGAATAAATGAATTTTTTTTAAAAAAATTAAGATGTCATTTCTTTCTACTATGTGCAACTTGTTCCATTAAAGCTTGGAAATTTAAGTTTGATCTACAAAATTTTACTGGAGCCCAAATTCTTTGATTATATCCCTCCTTAAGTTCACATCAAATTCCTTCTTGGTATAGTTCCGTGACCTTTGAAACCAAAGGAATATTTTTTTCAAAGAGAAATGTAATTCTAGTCACTAAATTAAAATCAATTGCATTTCAACTCTTGACCTTGGTAATGACCTGGAGATGAAGCAAGGCACTTAGGGGAATAAAGAGTCCCTCTTAATTACAGTTTATGATTTTCTATAAATTGAAAATACTGCAGTATAATTGGTGATCTACTGATTTGTTCCCAATTTGATTTGTTCCCAGAATTGAGAGACAAAACATATTATATCACGATTATGCAAAAGTAGTATTAAAAATGATAGTATATTAAATTTAAATAGAAGTAAAAGATAAAATGAATAAATCATATGATATATAACATACACTATTATATCAGGGAATTATCGTCCCTTCCTACTGGGAAATATGAAATAATTAGCTTGTGTTCCTTTTTAATTTTATTTTAGCATTCAAATTTTTTCTCCAAATTTATGTCGAAAAACAGACAAAATCTTATGCATGTATCTTAGTCTAGATGTGCTGAAATTTAAAAAAAAAACATTGCCCATTGTGTAATTTATAAATAAATAAATATTGTTTGAATCCTGTTGGCTGGAAACTCCAGTGTGAAATTGGTGACTCTGTGTTGGTAGGAGCAATTCTTTGTTTTCAGAATAATGGTTTCTGGCTGCTTCTATCCTTATATTGTTGCAGAAACAGTCTTTCCCCGGTTTGCCAAATATCCCTTCATGGTTACAAAATGTTCTAGGCTCCCTGCTCAGGTGCCAAATGTAAAGGGATTGACTGTTCCAAGGTTGCAGGATTCTTGTGCTCAGTAGAAGATTGAAACCAGAACACATGTGGAGGAGGTAGAGTTTATTAAAAAAATAAATAAATAAAAAAAAAGAAAGAAAGAAAGGATAGAACTTACAAACAAGATGTAGAGTGCCATGAGGGGCAGGCACCCCAGAGAACTCATGGCCTCCAGGCATGGAATCATGAGAAGCAAGGACTAGAAATGGACTCCTGGCACTTTTTTTTTTTTTTTATTCAATTGTGCGTGTACGCGTGTGTACGCGTGTGTGTGCGTGTGTGTGTGCGTAGCTCCGCCCTACCAGGACCTGAAGCACAGGCCGCCCCCGCTTCCGCCTGGAGTCCATACGTGGGATCCGAACTCAGGACCTTCCGCCTGCAAGGCGGAGGCTTAACCCCTGAGCCACCTCTCCAGCCCGACTCCTGGCACTTTGAGTGCCATGAAGGACAAGCGCCAAAAATAGCTGCCAGGGTCAGGTACATTTATACATGGCTTTTTCCCATTGGTTCGGCAAGCCTGGGAAAAATGGCTTTTCCTTATTGTTTAGCTCACATTGGGGCCAACCCAGTAGAGCTGGGGCCCATGTGGGACTAGAGATCAAGTTGTTTATCTGATGGATTTAGTTTGATAAGGAGAACTCATCTCAGTATCTTTCATAGGGAAGTTGGGCCATCTTATCTCTGGGGAACATTAAGAGTCAATTTTTCTGCAGGGGTGTTAGTTCAGGGTGATCTCAGCAGTGGGGGATAGGCTTCAGGAATTTCAAAGACCTTCAAAGACCTTTAGAGATGGTCCCAGCATGGCTGCTGTAAACCTGCCTTAATATTGTAGAAAGTGGAAAGGTAAGATTAATATAGTTTCAAATTCCAGTCCAATTACTTTCTTTTTTTTTTGACAGTCTCATGAGTGAGTTCAATGAATCCATGTCATTTATATCTTTTCTTATGAAGGCCAATCTTTTACCTCCCAAAGTACGTAACTCTTAAGACTGTTGACACTGATGACTAAGCCTCCAAATTGTGAGGAGACATGATCATTGCAAGGAAAGCAATACAAATTGCAAAAATCACATTTTTATATTTTTTGTTGTTATTTTAAGGGAATTTGATAACATTTGCACAACTTTTTGGCATACTGTTTTCTTTTTTCCTTCAGTTCCTTCTCTTTAAAAAAAAATCGATTCAGGAGAGGAAATGTAGTTATACTATATAAATCCAAGTCACAGATTGCCAAACCATAAAATATTTTGTTGTGAAAGATGAAAGAAAACCAAGTTAAGACAAAAAAAAGAATAGTAATCACTGGAATTGTAGGAATTATCCTGCAGCAAAATGAAAAATTTAAAAACAGCAGTTAAAACTTTTTCATAATAGACACCAAACTCTTTATGAAATATTTGTTTCATTCATGGCAGTTACTATTGAAAATATCTCATTCATTCAATTAACTTTATCTGTAAACAGTGGACAATCAAAGTTGCCAAGGATTTTGGGATAAGATCCAAAACATATTTAACTTGAATATGAGAAACTACTGGAAACTAGGACATTCTCATGTCCTGTATACTAACAGTTGTTTCCCATAGAGGATCATAGGATAAGATTGTTCCCATGAGTTAAACTTAAAAATATTTCCCACACACAGACTTATACAACTTATTAAATAAGCAATTATAACAATAATACATAGTGATATCATTGTGACAGATACTTTGATAAGTCTGTGAATTAATCCTGTTTTGCTAATTTCTAATATAAATTGCACAAAAATTGCAAGGTTGTTAGCAATTAGATCTTAGAATTGGATTAGGACAATTTTTCAAAAGAGAACTAATAATTCTAGGCACATAACAGTCAAAGTACTTAGTGTGTCTTACTTTGGGAAAAGTCTTAACCTTGATTAATATGCAGATTAATATGCAATCATTTTATAAAAATCTGCTTCACAAGATGTTTAGCAGAGTTCATCATAATATAACTTTTTACAAAGCACCATATTACAATATATTGTTATCTTTCATAATCAAATTATTAAGTATTCATCTTGTGTTTTCTTTTTTAATGTAATATTTCTTAATTATTGTTACTATTATTTGTGTGTATGTGTGTGTATGTGTGTATTAGTGTTTATGAAGGCCCAAAGATAATGTCAGGAATCATCATGGATTACTTTACCTCCTTTGTGTTTTGCTCTGGGGTTTCCCAGGCTCAGACTTCCAGAGTGAGAAGTGCAGGCTACTGCCATTTCAATCTGATGTTTTACATGTGATCTGATGATCCAAACTCATGTTCTTCTGCTTGTGAAACAGAGGTTTAACTCCTGAGCATCTCTCCAACAGTCATCTTGTGTTTTCTAATTATGTTTAGCAGTAAACTAATCCTGTGCTTTTGAAAAACAAACATTCAAATGTACAATCTGCAAAAATGACTTACAAACCTTAAGACTATGTTTCTCTTTCATTTTTGAAGTAAGAATATATTTCAGCTTTCATCAGATAGTACTAATGTAAGAAAACAAATGTAATATTCATTAAGTAAGTTTTATTCTACACCAATTTATGGGCATTGTGTGAACAGTTTTCCTGGGTAAGATGTTGCCAACAACTGCCTATCTATCCCACAGAGGAGTTCAGTGATAGACCAACAACAGGATTATAACAAGGTCCAACTGAGGTAGAAAATTCGAAACTGTTGAGTCATTGCTAGCATAAATTTTGAGGGAAAACTGAAATCCCTGGGCAGTCAAATAATGACATTTCACAGATACCTCCTCACCTCCCTGACTTGTACCTGACCTGTACTGACAATAGCAAGTCCATGGGGCGGCGCGGCGCCTGCGTGCCTGCGTCAGGCTTAGAACCGAATTCACGTGTTCTACACCACGAACACGCCAGCCACATACATACGCACCGCCATTGAATAATAAAAAAATTAAAAAAAAAAATCCTGCTTCGCTTGCTACTCTCCTTCCCATTTAATACAAAATGGAAGTGCAAGCTGAGCTCAGGTCTAGAATTCTTAAGAGTGGTCTGGGATCCAGACAGCTTGTGAATTGAACTCCTCCCCTCCATCCTAACTCATGTCTGAGAAACAATTCCAGAGCAACTCCCACAACACAATGTTGTGAATCAAACAGTTAATTGGAGTTAGTTACAGAAGGAGGGGGCAAGGATTACTTACAGAAGCAGAAACCATTCAAAGTCCTATCCCTAGAATGGGTGAGAACCAATCACAGATGCTGTGCCCCTGGATCTCTCTACACTAGGTTTCTGGGGAGTTCTGAACTCTCTCCACCTGCTGGACTGTTAGCTGGCCTCTCTCTCTCTTCTCAACTTCTTGGCTGGCCTGCTTAGTAGTCTCTTCCAGACTGCTGTTCTAGGGTCTTCTTCATACTGTAACGATCTGCTGCAGGGACTCCTCGAAGTGAACTTCTTGGCTGACCTCTTTCCCACTGCTTAGCTCTTCAGCAGTATCTTCCAGGCTTCTTTGCTGCTTGCTGGCTTCCTTCAGAGTGAACAGACTGCCTTTGCTGGCAGAAGAGTCTCCTCCCATCTAGCTTTTACTACCTTCTACACCCTGAAATGTACCCACCTCAAGCGCAGTTGTTTCAGGAACTTCCTGGGACTAAAGAGCTTTGTCACAGTTAGCCAACATGGTTTTGCTCATAAGCTCAAGACAAAATGTCTGAGGAAGAAAGGGGTATTATTTCCTCTTACAATAGTCTGGTTTCAGTTCTTTGTCCAGCCTGGCAAGAGAGTCTGCACCAACTCCAATGGCCAAGGGAACTGGCCACACCATCTCCACATACAGTTTTACTTTCCAGACTAGCATGTCTGGTCAAGTATACAAAGGGACACCACTTGCTCAATCATCTTCCTCCATTTTACTCACTTGCCTGGAGACTAACTCTACACACCATGGATTGAACTTTCCCCAATCTACTAAACAATCTACAGTGTTGCTCAGGTCTTAACTACTAATTCTCTACAAATGTGCCCAGTTGAACCCGCAACTGTCAAGCTGTTTACTCTTTGAGCCTTCCTTCAACATGGTATGTTTTAAATCAGTACATAGTATCATTGTTAGGTTAGACTGGGAAAAGTACAACATGGATTAAGCAGAACACAGAGGAAACTGCCATACAACACAGGGGCAGAGGCAATGAATCTGATTATCTACTAGAAGCCTGACAGTAAAAGGCAGAATAAGGTATTGACCCGAAGAACAGCAACTGGGTCAGGAACAGACAGAGGAGGTTTTCTTAAAACAATACAGTGAAAGGAATGTGGAAGTTTTCTCCTAAGAACTGATGTGTAAACTACTGATAGGTCTTAACCAATCAGAATTAGCTACTCATGTGAAATTAGGTAAGGAAGAAAGTGTTCCTAGCTACCTCATTAACCATGAAAAATAATGAAGTGACTTTTGAGCTAATTGCTCTAATCAATTATCAGCCTCACATTTATCACATGTGATTAAAAACATGAAGCTCAGAGAAGTTCAAACCTATTGACCTAGGTTCACTCAGATAATGAGGGAGAAAAAAAAATCTAATGTGTATTGACTGTCTCGACAATTCAAAATATTCATTTGAAAGGTAGAGAACTCGAACTGAGCCACTTGGCTGACTTCTATCCCACTGTTTGGCTCCTCAGCAGTTTCTTCCACGCTTCTTCACTGCTTGCAGATGTCTTTCAGACTGAACAGACTGTCCTTGCTGGCAGAAGATTCTCCTCCTATCTGGCTTTTTCTACCTTTGTACATCTTGGAGTTCCTCACCTCAGTCTCATTTGTTTCAGGAACTTCCTGGGACTAAAGAGCTTTTGTTATAGTTAGCCTACATGGTTGCTGATAAACTCAAGACAAAATGTCTTAAGGGGGAAGAAGGGGTTCTATTTACTCTTACAATAGTCTGGTTTCAATTCTTCTTCCAGCTTGGCAGGACAGTCTTACACCAACACCAAGGGCCAAGGGAATTCTTGGCACTGCAATGTAGCATAGTATGAAGAATAAATAAAATTTTGCTGCTTCACTTGAAAAAAATCTAGAATATCTACTGGGCATAGGTGACTTATGTCCAGCACTGAAGGGGTTGAAGAAGGATCATTGTCCTGAGTTGCTGGCCCACAGTGAGTTCTAGGGAATTCAAGGCCGAAGGATAAGACCATTTTAAGTCAAAGCAAACCATTAATGCTGCATTCTCAAATAAATTTTATAATTCAGTATAGAAGGTATAGAAATATAGAAGATATTTAATTCTTCAAACCAATATTTAGTCAGAAATCATGGAAGTCTTGTGTTTCTCTGATCTAAGCAGTCTCAGAAATATGGAAGTTCAGGCAGCAAGATGATTTCACATTTATTTCTCTTAAGAAGAAACTACTTCTGTTAATGTTGACAGTAAGATTAGAAACCTAATCTAGAGGAAACTATTTTCCAAGGCACGGAAAAAAAAAAAAGATTTGGTTATGAGAAGCAGTCACTTATACTTTTGATAGTAACATCTCTACAATTGTAAAAATAAATACCAAACATCAACTACAGCACAGTAGTTGGTACTGTACAGTTTGGTACAGTAAGAGCAGAAAAGTTTCTTGTTTCATACGCTAATTTATTTGATTTTTCATGAAATGACATTTTATAAATGTGAATGATGTCACTTTAACTTTCTATTCTGAAAGGGAATCTTAAGTTTTATTAAACTACATTGAATAATACCTCTGAAGGGTATAATCTATGACAACTCTGAGCATAAAATGCCACTGATTTCTACATTACCCGAACCTGACTGTGGTGGGTAGAATCCAAATTAGAATAAAAAGCTCTTAATCATCACTCATGATCTGTAGTCACCTCGCTTTTAGTACAAGTAAACCCTGCAGATGATCAGAACAGTCTTTTCTTGGTACTGCAGAGCAAGGTTGAAGAAATGACAGGGGTACAATTCTTCCCCTAACCAGATAACTGAATTGATGGAAATGGTAGATGAATCTAATGAACAACTCTAAGGGGTTAATGAGGTGTTACCAGAGAAAGATTCTCTTGTCTTGGAGAAAGTGAGTAATTGTTTTGTGAGTTGGCAAAGTAAATGTACCCTTTACAAGGACACAAAGTGCATCCCATTGAGAGAGTGAGTTCCTGGTCACAGCTCACAAGAAGACAGAAGACTTGGCCTGTCAGCACACTGAGATGTCTGCTGTCAGTAAGTGATAGCCAACTATTTCCATGGAGAAGTGGGGCTGAAGAGTACTGAGCCTGCAAGACAGGCAAACATCTTGGTTTCTGCTTGGAAACTCTGAACAGATTAATCACAGAGAGTAATTAAATTGGTTATATCCTATGCAGCCATAGATATAGGAGGAATTTATTACAGGGAATAAGAAAACAATTCCATCCATCATGATTGTTATGAATCCCTAAAAATGCTGAAAATGAAAAATGATTGCTTTAACGTGTAGTAATTGAGGCAGCTTGTTTCTAGAGATGAAGTAGAAATTTTAGAAGAAAAAAGTGATTGATTTATAATACTCTGATAGTGTAATTAGATACGAATGCATTTATTTTCTTGTTTCATTGAAACAAACTTATTTGCTGTATGGTATTTTTGCAGTGCTACAAATTAGGTACAAAAATTTTCTAGTCTCCTCAAGGAAAAAAAATACTTACTGCCAGAAATTAGTTGCTGACAAATCATTGACAAGGCTGGGAAGAAAAGAGAAATAGCCTCATAATGTTTAAAAGTTGGCTCCAGATTCTGCTGGCAACAATTTTAATGAGTGGTTAGGGAGATGAAGAAATAATGCAGAAGAAGATCATTAAATCCATGTTTCCTGATTTCCTCAAATTTTGCCGTCTATTCCTGCTATGTTTTCTCCAGGTCCCTGTAGTCTCCATAACATGGCATTTGTAAGATTATATTGCCATAACATTTTGCTGGGAAAGTTTAGCTTTCCTGCAATGATGGTTCATCATTCTTTTTAAAATTTTTTTATGTTATTATTCTTGCATGTGTATCTATGTATGTCTGTGTGTATGTGTATATTTGTGCATCACAGGGTACTGTCTGTGCCTGTGGAGGCCCAGGGGTGACTTCAGGAATCACCCTACATTGCTGTTCATTCTATTTGCTTTGGTTTGGAGTTTCCAAGACTCCACTTTCTAAAACCAGAAGCACTGGCCACCACCATTTCTGCCTGGCATTTTTATGTTGGGTTCAGGTTCTGAACTCAGGACCTTCTGCTTGCGAGGCAGAGGCTTAGCTCCTGAGACATTTTTCTGGCCTAACCCTTTAGTATTATTGTGCACATATTTTCTGTTAACAAAACTAGATATCAATACAGATTATGGTTTCAGTGTGTGCGCATGTATGTGGCCTCGTAGAATTTGAATAATTATTTTCATTCCATGAACATATTAAACATATATACAACAAATGCATATGGCTTAATTCATACATTCCTGCTACACTGCATTTTAATTTCTATGTAAAAACCTCAATATGAAATATCCAGTTAAAGACTTCGCCTTGATCTATAATTAGTGAAGTTTCTGACACAAAATTACTGTCCCCACCTGGCCTTTTTACATGGGATTAGGATCTTAATGTAGGTCCTTCTGCTTATAAGGCAAAGCTTAAGTCCTAAGCCATCTCTCTAGCCCTGGATCACTGTATTAAATGAACTTTAAATTTTGCAATTTGCTCTGACATTTCAAATGTAATGCAGAATATACTAGGCTTCTTTAGAGAAGGCAAATTAGTCAATATCATTTTTTCCTTTGAGCTTCATGAGTTTTCACATTGTACTATTTAATCCATTAAATCCATTAAAAAGGTCAATATTTGACTAGTATAATTAGTACTTATACTTGAAATACTTGTTTTACTACCCATTAAACTTACATTTTGGCTGCTCAACACCTTTCATGCAATTTCCGGCATCATGCAATGGTGCTCCAACTAAAGAATCAATAGGTTAATGATCAGGACCCTGCCTAACTGAGCTCATTGTGATGCTGGAAGATGAAGTAATTTTTCAAAAATAACAAGATTTATTGTTGTTATTATTATTATTCCTAGTCATACAAGCCCAATGAGTAGGTATCCTTGCTACCCTCCTTCCCCCCTCCCTTCCTCCCTCCCTTCTCTCTCCCCATCTTCTCTTCATGGATCCAATCCATTCCCTCACATCCTCCTATCTGCCAGCTTCAATGGGTCCTAGGGTTCACTCTGGATCATCTGCTCTAGTGGGGGTTCAGGCCTCTGTGGCCGACCAAGAGGCCCTTTCTTGGGATGACCACCGATAGGTGTACTCCCCTACACCTGTCTAATCTCTCACCCCTAAGGATTGTACTGCTTGAAATTATTTCTCCTGAGATCCTCACTAGTCTGTGGGGTATATTGATATCAATCATTCTGCAAGTCTGGTAAAGTCAAGTCTCTTGAAGTGAGTTCCTAAGCAATTTGAAACAGAAGTGAATTTTGCTTCTGAAACTTACTAGTCCTAGAATTGTAATTAATTTTAAGGAAGGTGTGTTATTTATACTATACCATGGTATAAGGTCAAACACTTCTCACATGTATATTACATTCTATATTGTGAACATGTTTATAGACATATACACGTTAGACATAGAGGAAAGTAATGTAACATTTAAAAATGAGAAATTCCATTTTACTGCATATTTTATTTACTATCTGTCTATGTACTATATATCATGTATTATATACTGTGTTAGGTCATGTTACTGTGTACTATATTCTAAGTGACAATAAACAGACAGCAACATATTATAAACAAGCATGACATCAGTGGAAAAGTATCTTAGAAGCCTTCTTTACTATCTAAGTCAGGCATGGCAACTATTATGCTTTGATTCTGCACCCCTTCCCCAAGAGAAAAGCAAGGTGAAGCTTCAATGCAAACCTGTTGTCTACACTTGGGGAAGCCCCTCTACAGCCAGGATGTTAGAATTTCTCTGCAGTTGCAGGTGAGTGATCCTCATGCTGATTCAAGTAGTGCTCTTCAAGAGGTGACCTTTCCAGTCTCCTACAATTTACATCATTTGATAGCAATAGAAAAAAACAGCTCCAATTCCCTCAGCCTCCAGAGAGGGCGGTCATTCTGCTTTATCTGCTGGACAGAGACCAGGCTTCTGGAGTGATCCTGAGCCAAGGAAAAGTAGAGGAGAAAATGTGACAAGTGTTACAACAAAAATGTCCTGTGAAATTCTTTCCTCTATAATCAAAAGTAGCAAGGCTGTTTCAAATCTGTTTGCATAAGGGATATTGCATAAGGTAATTTATTTACAAGAGGCTCGGCCAAAAGCAGGAAAGTAGAAAAATATTGGAATAATGATTCCCTTTTTGTATTTCAAAACTTTTGTAAATAACAATAATGAGCTTTCATCTCCTTGCTGTCAAAACAAGGGCACTAATGAAACAGTGGGTCAGTATCACCTTGACTAAAATACAGGGCCTGCTAATGATGTCCAAACAGATTCAAAACAGGAGTTGTTCCTTTTCAGAGTGTAACTAACACACTTGAAGTAGTTTCTAAGGAAATACTGAATAAATAAAGAAATTTAATAGAACTTTCTCAAAATTAACAGCATCTTTGCACTTTCACTCAGTGGTTATTGCAGTTAGATACAGATGTCAACTCGATGATTGAGGGTTCCAGCTGAGAACATTTTTAGAGAATTAGTAGTTGACTGGATTTTATTTTATTTTGTTTATTTTATTTTATTATATTCATGATATAATAAAGCAAACCTGGAAAAGATTGTCTAATTAATAGGGAAGCAAACCTGGAAAAGATTGTCTAATTAATAGGGAAGACCCAGCCTATGGTAGACTAATCCTTGGGCAGATGAATAAAATGGAGGGAACTGGTTGAGAGTGTTGGCCTGCTTCTGGATATGTAAATATACTGGTCCAGCAAGTAAGGACGTCTCTACCTAGGCTGTTATATAGATATGATGTTCCAGTTAACCCCTCAGTGCTTGTGTTTGTGAGTGCTCTGCTGCCAAGTTGGACAAGGAACTGTATCTGAACTATGGTAAGTCAAAATAAAAACACTTTATACCCCTATAAATCCTCTAGTTTTGAATTTATTAGCAACCATACAGAGTAACTGCAGGAATGATTTATATGCTTATCGCGATGTCTAGTTTATGAACATAAATTTTGTACGTGAAATAAGTTTTCATGACATATATGAAGCAATCATGAATATAATAAAATTTCTCATATTTTAGTGTATTATATATGTACAGAATACCACTGACAAATAAAATTATGCTAATTGAATTATTTATTAGTACATATGTAAACTGCACATAGCAAAGAACAATATATTTTAATTTTAAGGAAAACACTTCTGTGCATTATAAGGAAAATTAATAATGAGCAGTCTCTCAGCAGCTTAGTTTTAAATAGAGCTATTTCTTATTAAAGCAACCATTTTCCTGGAGCATTCCATTTTCAAATTATATAAAATTTTATTAATAAAATACTCTTTAAAAATCCATGCAAGATGTTATCATGATAACTATCTCTTGCTGTAAGGACTCATAAGTAAACTTTCTTTGTGCTCCTCTAAATAACAGTCAGCAATGAGTGTTATAAATTGGTGTCATGGGTTTTGTGTTCCATGATGTACAATGTAACTGTATACTCACAGAACCTCAAAAATGTTACAGCAGAGAAAATAGGCCTCCATCAAGGACTGCAAGCAAGTAAGTTCACAGACATTCGTTCCTGATCATTTTCAACTGAGGGGGTATGATCTCACCAGAAGGGGAGGGCATATAGTCTGGCAGATAAAAAGTAACCATTTTGCAAATGGGTGATTGACCCCTCCCTCACTGAGGTTTCCTACTTTTATTACATCTACCCTTGAATGTGCTCTTATAAAACTCCAGTTTAACAGCTTTTTGTCTCTGGCCAGGGAGTGACATACAGTGCCCAGCAGGATGGAGTGAAGGGCATTGCAGGAACAGTAAAACTGCAAAAGAAAATCAACAAACCACAATCCAGAACTTCAGAGACTCTATATCAACTACCTAGAACTAGGCCAGACTAATCTCTCCCCATCCTGAAGCTCAGGGACATTTGCGGAAGAGGAGGCGGTAAGATTGTAAGAGCAAAAGGATGGGAGGAGCAATGATTTGCAAGATACTCTACACAAGTTAGGGCCGAAGCAATCATAATTGGACTTTGCATGCCCGGGGCAATGTCCAACACACTATTGACCTCACAAAGTCTAGCATCTGCTAAAGGCACCAAGATCCTTGGAGGCAAGGGATGGACAGCCACAATAGTGTTCCTATGCTTAAGGGGAACACGGGAAAGGGTTCAGGGAAATGCCACTGGGTCCTTGTAAGTCATGGGAGAGGAGGGCCCAGAGGAGAGTCAGGCATGCATAATAAAGGACTCTCTGGGAATTGGGGCGGGAGGCACTGGGGGATGGGGAGGGAAGGGTGAGGGGAGGGGGAGCAGGGAGTTCGGGGGGAGAGGGAGGGAACTGGTGTATCTTTTAAGTTTGTATGAGCGGAAATAATAAAAAATGTATAGAAAAATAAGTAAACTTATGTCAAGTTACCTTGCCAATTATTTATTCACATCATTCAGTGACCTTATTCATTGATGAGAAACAACATGGACAAGGTTAATTTTCATTAGCTGTCAGCAGTAATGGGTAATTCAAAATACAAGTTTTGCTGCACTTTGCTGCATGCTGTTGTATTCTGAGAATTACTTTATATCCAAATTGTCAAACATCAGCTTGAATCTTACCCATTTTAGTTAGGAATATGTGCTTTTTAAGTGAAGGAAAAGAACTACTGAATACATGTTAATATGTCCAGAATGGATTACTGTTCTTTATTACAGAATGAATATCATTATCTTCCCTAGTATATTTTATATGATGAAGTTTGAATCCTAAAGTGATACCTTCAGGAGCCCTTTTTGTAGTTAATAAACCAGGAAAGCATGAATGGAATTAATGCCTTTCATCATTTATTTATTTATTTATTTGTTTGTTTGTTTATTCACTTATTTAATTATGTTTTGAGTATGTATATGTGTGTCTACAAGACAACACTTTGTGTGTGTCTGTCTGTCTGTCTGTCTGTGGAGGCTCAGTAAGTACATTAGGAATCATCCTGAATTACTTTCTTTCCTTACTGCTTTGCTCTGAGTTTTCTTAGTCTGAGCTTTCCAGATCCAAAACTACAACTATGTGAGATCTGGAAATCCAAACTCAGGTTCTTTTGCTTGTGAGGCAAAAGGTGTAACCCTTTGTATTAGTCATGGTTCTCTATATGAACAAAACTATAGCTTTATTAAATCAACTTACAAATAGAAACAGTGTCCTTCAAAGTAGCCACACTTGGCTGCTTTATTTTTAGAGTCTTTATTATTATTATTTATTCAATTGTGTGTGTATGTGTGCATGTGTGTAGAACCAAGGACAAATTCGTGAACCACCACCTCCTTTTTTACTCTGCCCCGGGATTCACAGGCTCCGCCCTACCAGGACCAGAAACACAGGCCGCCCCTGCTTCCCCCAGGCGTCTATACGTGGGATCTAGGATACGAACTCAGGACCTTCTGCCTGCAAAGCAGAGGCTTAACCCCTGAGCCACCTCTCCAGCCCCGGGTACTTTGTCCTGACCTGAATGTTTCACAAGATCAAAGGATCCCAGGAGATTCCAGAACCTCAACCATGCTGGAAAATTGAAGAGGCTGGGTTCCCATATCTGGGATAGATGACAGTCAGGGCTCTGACATCAGCAATAATCAGCAGCAAGGCCCATGAGATTGGCAGTGAGAACAGTGGTGAGGCCAAAATGGTCAAACTCTGAAGTCAGCCAAGAACAGAGACAGGAATGAAGAAGGGAAAGACATTTTAACAATGGATTCACACAGCAAGTTGACACAGAATAAGGGAAGAGGAAGTCCCTTTTCTTTGCACTTCTTTTTGTCTGGTCCGCTACTGGATAACATCACCCCTGTGGCTGGGTTTTTCACATCAATTAAAGCAGCACATTGAGGCTCCCTCAAGGGTCCTCACTAACTATGGAGTCAAGATGAAACCTGAATCTAATCATCACACCCCTGAGCCACCTTCAATTTGAGGATACTTTGAAGAACTCCCTCATCCTTCTGCTGTTTAAAGGACTCTGTGAGAGGCTGCTGTATGCAAATTGGAAAGGAAGCTTCAGTAGACACAGGAACTATTGGGACTTTCATGTTTTACTTCCAATTGTCCAAACTACAGACAGACAAACAGATAGACTCACACACACACACACACACACACACACACACACACACACAAAGTGTTGTCTTGTAGACACACATATACATACTCAAAACATAATTAAATAAGTAAATAAACAAACAAACAAACAAACTGTGATTTTTGCCAGGCCAAACATACTAAGATAGGGTCTAAAGACACATATGCCAAGACTAAATCCTGTGGAGAGTTGCGAAGCTGTTTCCCCACTCAAGCTTTTACAGATCTAACTCTTCCCATTGTCATTTCTGTTGATCCTCAACCAGGTCATGACTACAGCCTGGCTACCTTTTTGAGCCACAATACTTTGAGAACATTCCCCATCTGCATTGATACACCCACAGAAGCAAGATGGACTCATTCTGGGGGGGATTTGTGACCACTGAAGGAGTATATGCTTTCCCCCCTGTGATGGTTCTTGGACCATCACAGTAAAATAACCAAACTTGATTGTTGAATATCTTTTGATTGTTAATTTTCCTTTTTTTTCTGGTGCATAATATGCATCCATTAAATGGATGAGGTTGTTCTGAAATTCTATATGTACTTGCAATCTTCCTGTGCCTACCTTCTGCTTATTGCAATTAATAGCATGACTTACAATTCCTATCTTTAATTTTGATTTTTTTCCTCAGGGTTCTCCTTAACAGTTAGCAGCCTAATTTTCAGAGCTGAGCTCTGTTAATCTCTTTGTGGATAATGAGGATGAAAATGCTACTGAAAGAATACAAATTGAAGAATAGAGATGTTGAATAAGAATCATTTTAAAAATTAAGTAGCAGATAAAGAGTTTCTTGTCCTAAACTATTTCAAAATATAACATAATCATAAAATAGAATTATGGAACTAGAATTAAAGTGAAGTCTTCTCTATCTGATTGTCATGCATGTCTGCCAAGTGATGTTAGTGTTCTGACATGCGTGTTTCTGTTAAGTGAACTGTAAACAGAGACTACTGTCAGCTTTCAAGGGGGGTGGCATTAGAAATAAGCTAATTCATGCTAAATAATTTAAAAATAATTTGGAAATATAATGGACTACATGATCATTATGTTTTCCTCAGAACCTATTACTTCACTTAACACACTCTGTACATGACAGCACAAAATTTGAGGCCTTAAATGATCAGATGACATCTCCTGTGAATGGAGACATAATGCTGCCACAAAAAAATGATGCAAAGTAGAGGAAGATTGTTGGCAAATTAATTCATTGACTGCACCCACAAAAGTTGATAGCTAATGCAAGTTGATAGCTAATAAAAATAGGGAGTAAGAACTTTGACCCCTCAAGGTACTTTCAAATCCTGAAGGCATTCACATTTTTGACTGGCTTGAATTCAGAGCAATTTGACATATTTCCACTGTGATTAAAACTGCAGCAGTTAGCTTGAATGGAGCAGAGAAAGCTGTGAGACTAATAAGCAGGAAAATGCTACATAAAGCATGATTTTCTAAGTTGTTTCTCAAATTGTTTGCCAACTTTACCTCTGAGACTACTTGCTTAAACTACGCTTACATCAAAGCATTGTGCAATCCAAGCATTCATCTTAATTATGATAACCCTTATACTATTGACTTTTCAATTTTCATCATTACCACATACTATAGGATAAAGTGATTTTGCTATCTAAAATAAAAGACATGTTTCATTCCCATTTCATTAGATATTTAATGCCTCACTCCATCAAAAAATAATAATAGCTTTACATCAATGATTTCAGGACTTGAGGGTCACATTGGAGAAAAGATTCAATTTGAAATGTGAAGTGAAATAAAACACATGATGTGTATATGAGGAAACTAAGATTCTGACATATTTATCCTAATTAGAATACTATATTATTGATACAGAAAACCAATTCAATTAGAATGATAAGTAGCAATGTAATTTCTGTATCAGAAGTCTAATAAGAGACATATCTGTATATATATAATTATGTAGAAATATGAATAATTTGCTCAGTAATATCTAAATGAAACCTTAAATTATAACTAAAATATTACCTCAAATTCAACCACAGTGACATGATGGATATGAATATGTAGAATGTAGTGATGAAGTGTTTCAAACTCCATCCAGCTCATGAACTCAGTCTTGCCCCTTGTGCTTAACAAGAACATTTTCTGAAGTACCTGTTTTTGCACATATTCATATCCTTCATATACTTAGTAGTCATAATTAAAATTGCTAGTACCAGAGGACTTAAAAAAAATCAAAAGAAATTTTCTTTGTGAATATTGTCAAGGATCCATGTAATAAGGAAAAAAGTTGACAACTAATTATCTAGGAATGAAGGAAAGGAAATTAAAAAAAACCCACCAAGTTGATAAATGTGAATTTTGCATTATTGTTCAATGGCTCCTGATAAATGTTTGTGTGATAGTGAAGTTATAAATAAAACTTAATTACAGATTCTTATAAAATATAGGAAAAACATATTACATAAAAAGTAGGAGTGGGAGAATTAAATAAGTAAGTAACTTGCATAATTGCCTTCTACTAGCAATTGGCAGGAAACATGATGAGATGCTTCTGGATCTTTGGCCAATGCTCACATATAAATATCCTTCATGACCGTGAACCATGACCATTTAGCTGCAATATGATCTGCCATGTGCTGTCTAATCTGTGCTTCCTGTGAGTTGTACAACTGGATGTTCCAAGGATATCAACTGTAACCATAAAACAGATGTTAGACCCAGATTAAAGAAAAAAAAAGGAATCACAATTTCATATTCATATACCATTGTGGTGGGGTCCTTTCACGGGTTTGGGGACTCTTGAGGACAAGCTATCACTTTGTGCTCTCTGGGAGTCTGTTCTCTAGAAAGGTCCTAAATTCTCAGCATCCAATGCTAGTGTATCTACCCTGAGGAACATTATGGCATGTCCATAGTGTAATGTCCACCCCTTCAATCTGTTACCCTGCCCTAAAGTTGTTCTCTTTAGTTTTATTCCAAAAATCTCTGCCACTAAAAATGAAGAGTCCTCATTGTCAGAATTATCAGTAATTTTCTTCTGAATCATTAAACTTAAACCCATAAAAGTTACTCTCTAATTTAAATCTAAAATAATAATGTGATAATAACACCTTTCACTTTGAGACATGACTATCAAACAATTGTTCTCATCACCAACTATGGGGTCTTTTGAGAGACGGAGACATACAGGCAATCTACTGCTTCTAACTATCCTAGAGCATGTCATCATTTGAGAGATCCATTTTCACCAGACCTGCCCTAGTGCAAGGTCTAGGGAATACCCTGCCACAGACAAGAAGCATAAAATGTAAAATTGGAGGATCTTCTTGGCAGACAGACATATCTTATATTTTTTCTCAATTCACTGGGCAGGTGGGGCAGAGATAACTTAATTGAAAGCAAAACAAGAGGGTTTGCCTTAGGCAACTTACAGTTTCTAAAAACACTTAGCATCATAGCAGAGGAAGACTTGATTGATTTAATTACCACTCTTGTGTAGAATATTTGGAGCCCACAGGCATACTCAAAGCATGCACAAGTTCTTCCAGTCAAAAAAAAAAAAAAATGCCATTGAGAAAGAGTAGAGCTGCAGGGATAAGGGCAACCCTCCAAAGAGAACACAGACATTCTTCTTGTCTATTTCTTTAAGTACAAACTAAATGCCATGGTGACATCAAGGATTGTTCTACTCACTCTCTTATAATCACCAGAGGATTGACCAAGTTATTTCCATAAACATGAGATGCTTGCAAATGGTGTCTTCCCAGTTTGTTGCAATAACCATTCCTTTAATACTTCTATTTTTAAATATAGAGGAAGAAACTTAGTATGTCATATGTCTGAGAAGCAAGGAATTCACAGTTGGAGACCATCTGGTTATAAAGTTCATATTCACTTTAGTATATTGCTTCTGAATTATAGCATGGTTAGTGAAAGATTGTTGCAGAATGAGAAGGGATAGCTAAGTCTCATGGAAGCAAATCAATACAGTGTGAAAAGCCAATATTTACTTCAAGGTAGTCCTAGATGGCAGTCAATAGCACAACGCTTGTTAGTTTCATTAATGTTATGGTCCATCTAATTGGATTGCATGAAATAAACCTACCAGATTTCTCACTTGGTAGAGGATAGGCATCTTTCCCCAGATTGACAATGTTAGATGGGCCATCTTATAATGTCAATGCTGGCCTGTATGGGTTTTTTTTTCCTGATTTTTAGATGGCAGCATACATCCTTGTAACAGTGTAACGGGGACCCATGGAGACCCTTGGGGGCAGGGATAAGCTGGCGTGGAGTCAACAGCACAGACTCCAGGAGTCAGGTGAGTGGCAAAGCAGGCTTTCAGGCTTATAGGCTCTCAGGCTTACAGGCTGCTTCTATACCCCACCCAACATCCCATAAGTCCCAGCATGAGCCTTCAGTGAGTTGTCCTATCTGGATTGGTCCTCTCAGCCAGGTAGTTTAATGGCACTAACTGTCTTTGTTCTGGAGAAGGCGTAGTTTCGTGAGATTTGTATGCTTAGTGGGAGGGAGGAGTCCAAGGAGTCTCTGTATGGGAGATGGTAGCCTCTGTGGCACAATCATTGTCTGTTCTTCCTACATATCCATCCTTATTTATTTTTGACAGCCATCAGGAGCCAGAGTTCTTTGCTCTGACCTTGTTGACCCTGCCCCAGAGGGTGGCCAGCATTATGGACCATGCCTGTCTTAGGTCGTCCTGTCTCATAGGATCTTACCCATCATTGGCTACCGGCTCTCGAAGGACCTCACCACTGGAAGGCACGTCAGGATATGTGGATAGTAGACTAGACCAAGGCTTCACAAATCTCTGCAATCCAAGCTCGAACCATATCCCTAGGGGCACCATGGCTTGGATATTCAAGGGCCATAAGTACTTGTAGCATGGTCTTATTGATGGAGTGCTGCTGAGAGATGTGTTGAAGGAAATATTTAAGCAATATAATTGATAATAGAACAGTTCCCTCTATAATAACATAAGTTACAATCCATTAAAAATTAAAATCAAATGAGAAAACAATGAAAGAAAACCCACAATCTAATAGAGAAACAACTGTGTTCGATGTAGAACATAAGTAGCTAAGGCCTTAGATATTACCAAAAATTATTGTTCTTTTAAGTATGCATACATGTATTCAAAAATGGCATGCCAAATAAAAATCAGCGCGCAAAAAAAATAAAAAATCAGCACGCAACAGAAATGAAAAAAAAATTCAGTGCGCAACAGAAATGAAAAAAAAAATACTGAAGTGGCCACAGATTTACTCATTTTATGAATCTGGTTCCCGGAAAGGCGTTGCAATCTCTGTTGCTGGTTTTACATCTCAAGCTGGCACGCATATTGGCAAAGTGGAATCCTGAGGGAAGACACAAGCATATCCTTGACCCTGGGTTAATAAGGGAGTGGGTCCCTGCCATAGCAGAGTGATGGGGTCCCTCCCTCAGACAAGAGGGAGGGGAATATTGCGAGGCAGGAAAGCCCAGTGTTTATAAGCAGGACTTAGTCCTGAATCATCAACAGTGAGCAAGTTAAGGTGAAACAGGGCCTCTGTCAGAGCCAAGTGTGGGTCACGTTTGGATTCAGGGGATGTGACCTTTGCCAAAAGGCCCTTCAAGGTTCTGTTGGATCTTTCCACAATGGTTTGTCCCTGTGGGTTATAGAGAATGCCAAAGGTGTTATTAATTTTCCATGAGACTATAAAGGAGCCAAATTGATGGGAATCATATGCAGGTCCATTGTCAGTCTTTAGCATCCAAGGTACACCCATAACCAACACAGCAGATTTTAGGATTTAATAGCATGGGGTGCCTTTTCTCCTGTAAGGGCTATTGTGTACACAAAGGAGGAACAAGTGTCCACTATGGCATGGACATATTTTAGGTTCCCAAAGGGAAAGCGGTGGGTAACATCCATTTGCCAAATTGTATTAGGCAAGAGACCTCTGGGATTTATCCCTCCCTTATTTAGAGGGCCAAATGGAGCCAAGTGGGCACAGGTCACACAGAACCTGACTAAATGTTTATATTGTGACATTGTAAGCTCTGGAAGAAGCTTGTGTAAGCTCCAAGGGGTAAGGTGAAATTGTTGGTGTAATGCCCTAGGTTGTTCAAGAAGCTCTAAGTCCACAGCCATAATTATAGTATCTGTTAAGTTCTTTCCCTTAGCCAGGATTCTGGGAGGTTTTGTGTGTGACCTTATATGAGAAATATACCAAGGGTGAGCCCTGTGTTCCAATACATCCTGGAGCAACTGGATGGTGACATGTAAGGGACTCATGCAGTCCTTGAGCAAAGAAAATGAAAAGTTCCAGACATCCTGTACCGCATACTGACTATCAGAAAAAATATTGACAGGTTCTAATTGGTATTCAGTAAAAATCTTTAAAAGCCCCAAGAGTTCACCCAGCTGCATCAAGCTAGGGTTGGGGAGGACATAAGTAATGCCTTTTTCCCCCAAGTGCTGAATGAGGATTCCATCTGCGGGTTTTTTTTTTTTTTTTTTTAAGAACAGAGACAAGACTAAAGAGGAACAGATGACACAAGGAATGTATCTCGTGCTTAGTGGGGAACTTCCGTGGTTCCTAGGCCACGGCCATATGCCCACACAGTGTCTCCAAAGGAGGAGGGTCGATCAGAAGACCACTCCTGGGTTCCATCTCCTGGGAGGAGGGGGTCAACCCTTATGTAGAGATGCCATGTACCGCCCTATCCATGGACAGACAAACACAGGAAAGGGAAAGGGACCTTCACGCTCGCCTCTCGCGAAAGTAAAGACATCAAGCACAAAGGGGCCAGCTTACCGAACAACTGCCGAAGGGGACACAGTACTCCATACTGGTGCCACAAGGAGGAAAGGGCTGCCATGGAAGCCCCATGTTGGGGCGCCAGATGTAACAGTGTAACAGTGTAATGGGGCCCATTTAGACCCTTGGGGGCAAGGATAAGCTGGTGCATAGTCAACAGCACAGAGTCCAGGAGTCAGGTGAGTGGCAAAACAGGCTCTCAGGCTTGTAGGCTCTCAGGCTTGCAGGCTTGTATATTCTAAATATCAGGCTGTTTATATACCACACCCAACATCCCATAAGTCCCAGCGTGAGCCTTTGCTGAGTTGTCCTATCTGGATTGGTCCTCTCAGCTAGGCAGTTTAACGGCACCAACTGTCTTTGCTCTGGAGAAGGCACAGTCTCACAAGATTTGTATGCTTAGCAGGAGGGAGGAGTCCAAGGAGTCTCTCTGTATGGGAGATGGGAGCCTCTGTGGCACGATCATTATCCATTCCTCCTACACATCATCATTTGTGTTTTTGTTGTCTTCAGTATACAATAGGATTTGTATAGCTTTATTTTTCATATATTCATGAACCTGAATAAAAATCTCCAGTAGGCAAGAAGATTATGTTACAACTACTGTTAGTTAAGACTAGGAAAAATGGGGCTGGAGAGGGGGCTCAGGGGTTAAGCCTCTGCCTTGCAGGCAGAAGGTCCTGAGTTCAGATCCCAGATCCCACGTATACATACCAGGCGGAAGCAAGGGCGACCTGCGTTTCTGGTCCTGGTAGGGCGGAGCCTGTGAATCCTGGGGCAGAGTAAACAGGGAGGAGGTGGAGGCGTCCATGGTGGTTCCCGAATTCACCCGTGGTTCTACACACACACACACACACACACACACACACACACACACACACTTGAATAAATAAATAATAAAAAAAATTTTAAAAAAAGACTAGGAAAAACAAGCAGTGCATCTAGATTTCCTAACCCTATCACACTTGAAATTGTAGATTGGATAGATAATAATTCATGTGAAAATTCTCTTCCCAAGCTTAACTTTATTCAAACAACTAGAGGAATCAGCATAGAAAGTAAATGAAATAGAGTTTAGAAATCAAAATATTCGTGTTTAATGTTTTTTTGACAGAGACTATTAGAATACAGGAGTAAATAAGTGTCACTTTTGCGCAAATTTCCTGGGGTATATCTAGAAATTTCTGCTTCATTAACTTATATAGCAAGGAGATATGTATTGGAAGTTGTTATTCTCTATATATGGAATCTATCCATACCAATGCTACAGGACAAGTTTGAAAATTTCCCACTGCTAATAAAGTGGACCATAAAGTTGCAAAATGTCCCTTCATATGGAGGGAAGTATCTGTAGTGGCATCTCAGCCTTTCACATTGATGACTCAGTCACTCATTCATTATACATGCCAGAGTTTTCATGATGGAAAACAGCATAATGTATGGTACTGTGCCCAAGAAATTTTGCTTAAATACTCTCTGGAAATAAGGGATTGGAATCTGAAAATATCATTGCAAGTTGTTCACAAACATAAAACTTGTCTGTGACATCCTTTAAAAAAATTGAATTGATCCTTCAACAACTATTAGCTAGAATTTATGAAGTTGCAACACAGTCATTTGGGTTTGATTTCTTTTTCAGCAGTTAGAATTGTTTACAGTATGTTATTATAGATAACATCTTTGGCACACATAAATTTCTCAAACATTTGGGGAAAATATTTTTACAACACATTGTTCTTCAGCATCTTCCCTTACAAAAAGCAACAGGATTAATAGATAGTTCATTATGAGTGTAAAACATTGCTTCCACACTGCAGCACACCTTAATTGCTAAAAATAAAATGATGGACCTTATAAATAATTCCTTAAATATTATTATGGTGCTTCTCACTTCATTTCCAGAATAAATACTTGCATCACATTGGCCATGTTTTCTTTCTCTTTTTCTTTTTTTAAGGGAGAAAGAGAGATTTATTCAGCTTACAGTTCCAGAGGAAAGGTACAGTGTCTCATAGCATAGGAGGCATGGCTGGCTGGCCAAAACTGGAGGAGGCTAAGTCACTGCAGACATCATGGAAGCTTAGAGTTGCAAGACTGCTTGCTGTAAAGGCAGACTTCTTCTGGAGGTAGGGTGGGACTAATCCACCTCAAGATCTTTCCTACAGCAAGACTCCACCTCTCAAGGTCCCATGACCTTGCCAAAACACATGAAACTGTGGGGGACACATTTCAAACTATGACACTCCACCCCTGGCCCCCACAGGCTCATTGCCATCTCATTATGCAAATCATACTCAGTCCAACTTTAAAAGTCTTCATAGACTACATCAGCAATCCCAACACATTCCAAAAGTTCAAAGTCCAAAGGCTCTTGTAAAATCAAAACAAAAGGTAGATACTTCCAATATACAATGGCACAGAATAAACATTCCCATTCCAAAAGAAAGGAATGTGGGCATATTCAAGAAAGATCGGTCCATAACAAGACCAAAAAACAGTAGGACAAACTCCAAATCTTATAGCTTCAAGTCCAACAGGTGAGCTCTTGTTGAAATCATTTCAGTTTCCAAAGGGCTTTGGTTCCATCCCTCCAATGCAGCTAGCTGTTCACAGAATACATCACTTTCTGGGGCTGACTCCTCCCAGGGTATACAGCTCTGCTTGGCAGATATACCACGTTGTCTCTGGCATCTCTAACATCTTTAATACTCAATGGCACACCAGTCTTTTGAAAGAAGGAATATTAAATAAATTAAATTTAGCTAATGTGTGCTTTAAAATAGGCTAACTAATGGAACTAATATGGCTTCTGCTTCTGAACCTGGCTTGCTGAACTTGGCTTTAGAAAGAAAAAGTGCTAAGTTGTTTATTCAGGTCCATGGTTACTGAAATGAGAACTAATGGAACACAAAGAGCAATTTAAATATTAACTTTTAACCTGGTTTTCAGATTCTGTACCTTGGCTTGCTTATACAACATAGATAAAGAAAAATTTTACTACTTCTAATCTAAATAGGAGACAATAGCTTTACCTGGATATGTGCTGACCACAAAATTAGAAATAGGCCAATCATGAATGAGAATTTACTGCTAAGCATCCTTCTCCAAGGAACAAGAAATCAAAAAAAAAAAAAAATGTCAGGCATCTGTGGTTTTTGCCTTTAAAAGCTGTTCCTTAAAGTTATTTGGGCTGCACTTTGAGATGAAAGAACTCTGAGGTGCACTGATTTCTGTAGTAAAACTTTTCTTCACCCAGTTTCTGTGTGGTGAGTCTTGTTGGGTTTGTCTGGACCCCACAACAGCTGTAACTCCACAGTACAAACTGCCCTTCTTAGGTCTCTAAACTGAAGACTTTCTGCCACATGCTGCCTGGTTTCCATCATTTTTTGAAATCTTGGAGGAGGACTCCACAATCCCCTTCCTCTTGCATCCTCGATGCCTCTAAAAGCCAAAATCACATGGACGATTTTGCCAAGACTTGCCTCCTTGAATCAAAGCTGATTCCGTTTCTCTGTGCAGACCATCTCTTTCACTCCTGGGCAGTTGCTTTGTAGGAGACTTGTTTTGGAACTCCACCCTTCAGCTCCCATCTTCTGAAATGATTTGCTTTCTTATGGGTGGGAGCCTTCTCTGAGAATCTTGACCTCAAGGTAGGGTCTCTTCTATTATTCAAATTGAGAGCAACTGGTTCAACTCTTTAAGTTTGGTATTGTATTTTTCATCATTAGATGGTACAGTTTTTGCTTCTTCCTGTCTGATTCCTTGTTCTTTTTCATAATTCTGAAGACAACTAAAAAGTAGCCATATCACATTGTCAAGACCACATTGCTTTGAAATTTCCTCCACCAAGCACTTTAGTTTTACTTCAGGCAAGCTTTCAGGATGAGGGCAAAACTTCACTAAACTCGCCACCAACACATAGCTCCATGTGTCACTCATCCAGTTGCAAACACAGTCTCTGTTCCCCTCTGGACTATCATAACAAGCTGGGCTTCCACTGCCTGCATCTCTCACAGAATGAGAAAGGCCCATTTGGCCCCATTGCCAAGATACAAACACAAATTCCCAAAGTTCTCCATATTTCTCCCAACAAACAGTCTTAAGGCACATTAGCCATATCACAGCATTGGCCCTACTGCTGGGTACCAACTTTTCTCAGCTTCACAAACAACTTCACATTGTGGCATCAGCTGTTCTTAATCTCACAGCAATACTCCACTACCTGGTACCAACTTCTGTAACAGTTACTCTTAACTATTACTGTGAGAGAGCATCCAAAATCAAGCAACTTAATGGAGAAAGGGAGATTTATTCAGCTAATGGTTCCAGAGAGAAGGGACAGTATCTCATAGTGGAGGTGGCATGGCTAGTTGAGCAAAGCTGGAGGAGGCTAAGTCATTGTAGACATCTTGGAAGCTGAGAGCTGCAGACTGCTTGCTGCAAAGGCAGATTTCTGCTTGTTGGCTGGTTTTTAAGTTAGATTAGGCAACGGGAGATGGTCGCAACTGGAAATGGAAGTTCACAACCACAGGGCTGAATAAGATAAACACTAAGCATTCTTTATATAAACTCTTATAGTATCATGCACATAAATAAAAACACACTTTGTAGAAGTTCTGTAGATCTGAGTATACATAACTGGTATACATAACTGGACATCCTCATAAACATTTGGCTAGCCTGTTGTAACAGTTACTTTTAACTATTGCTGTAAGAGAACACCCAAAGTCAAGCAACTTAAAGGAAAAAGGAAGATTTATTCAGCTTATGGTTCCAATGGGGAGGCACAGTTTCTTGTGGCAGAGGCAGCATGGCTAGTTGGCCAAAGCTGGAGGGGGCTACATCACTGCAGACATCTTGGAGGCTGAAGGCTGCAAGACTGCTTGCTGTAAAGGCAGACTTCTCCTGGAGGTAGGGCAGGACTAATCCACCTCAAGGCCCACCCCTTGTGACTGCCTTCCTCCAGCAAGTCTCCATCTCTCAAGGTGCCATGGCTTTGCCAAACGCATGATACTGTGGGGGACCCATTTCAAACCATGATACCTGTCAAATTGAGAATTATAGACCAAAAGAAGATATTTTCTCAAAACCTAATATGGAAGTACTAAGGTTCACAAAAAAAGGATGATACATCATGATATGAATTAGACATACTACTCAGGATTTGCACTGTAGAATATCTATGTCACCCATATGAGGATCTCTTTTGTGAAAATGGGAAAACTGAGATAACCCTTTCACTGAATAACAATGGACAGTAGAGTTGTGGATTACATTCCAAAAAAACATTGTTACTGAAATATATTTTTAGTTTTATACATTTTAATGTATCAGTATGCTAATTTTCAATAAGACAATACTAAGATGATTGATCTTAGTATTCAGGAAAACCTCATCTACATTGACAGGACATTTAATTATTTTGATGAGCTTTTTCCACATAGCATCTGATATTGACCATTTTGTTTCCAAAGCTACTTTAATTAAATTGAACCTCTAAGGGGTGTTTACCCTCAGGATGTCCTTTCTACTATCCTAGCAAAACACAGGAGATTCCTCTTAAATAGTGCTGATCTTTTCAGTCCTTGAAACTGCCATGTTAGCCCAGCCTGAGTACTTTGCTAATATATACAGCCAATTCATTATTTTCAGAGTCAACACTACATTATTTTCACATTCAATGCAGAATGAAGACAAACTATTTTTCTGAAATAATGCACAGATATCCCCTCGCCCAGTTCTAAACATATTTCTTGTTCTCTTCTGAAAACCCAGAAGATGGGTCTCTGTAGTCACATTTTAACAAAACTTGTATCCTCTAAGTTTAAACTAGAAAGGGTCACCAAACTCCTTGTCCATAATTGTACACCTTTACTAGCCCAAATTTCTAAACTCTTGTATCTTCCTCCCAGAAAACAATTCTAAAGATTTAAGACAGGTGCTTCACATCAATAGCCCCACTCTTGATAGAAATACACTTTTTTTATTACTTATTCAATTGTGTGTGTGTATGTATGTGTGGTGTGTTTGTGTGTGTGTGTGTGTGTGTGTGTGTGTGTGTGTGTGTGTGTGTGTGTAGAACCATGGGCAAATTTGAGAACCACTATGGACCTCTTTCAGCTCCTCCTTGTTTACTCTGCACCGGGATTCACAGGCTCTGCCCTACCAGGACCAGAAATGTAAGCCACCCCCACTTACACCTGGTGTCTATACATAGGATCTAGGATCCGAACTCAGGACCTTCCAAGGCAGAGGCTTAACCCCTGAGCCACCTCTCCAGCCCCTCATTTTTTTAATTCTCTCCCTCCTCTCTCTCTCTCTCTCTCTCTTTCTCTCTGTCTCTCTGTCTCCATCTCTCTCTCCTCTCTTTCTTGTTCTGTACATACATGCACAAACACATATACACATGCACATGGATAGGTAGGCAAACAGGTAGACATCATAGATGTAGGTAGACACATAGATACATGTATGGATACCTAACTACGTGCATACTACATTCATTTTCAAAACACCTTCCTAGGTAGGGAATGGAACTACTCAGTTTAGGATGTTAGCACATTAATTAAAGCAACCAGAGCAATCTTTCTCAGATGTTAATGAAGCCCTTTTTTCAAGGTATCTGGTGGATATTTAATATTAACTGTTACATTTTGCATCAGCCCTTTGGAAAATAAACTTTCTGGAGACATTTGTGATGTAGACCATAAGTTTTTAGATGAATATAAATAACACATTTGAGGCCTCCTTGTGCAGGGAGTAAGGATAAGTTGTCTGACTAGCAAAGAAAATACTTAGAATACTTGGTGAAACTCTGTGATGGAAATTTACTCAGTTTGCTCACAAATGAGTAAGTTTGAGAATATTTGTAAACAGTGATGTTAACAAAGAGGAGGCAAGCATCTGGGGAATAGAGATTTAAAGTAAAAGTACACATTGCTGTTTTAAGGTTCTCAGAGGTGGAAATTGGCTACTACTTTTTGGTATTTGAATTTGAACTAGCAAGCAAGTAGCTGTGGTTTTATTACAAGGCTGTGGTACTTCCAGAACTCATGATATTAACAATGCCCAGAAGATTCATGATTTTAATCAAACCAAGAAAAGTACAATTTCAAAGGATAATAGATTCATTTTCTGAGGTTTCTTTCAATAAAAAGATTTGAAAAGATATTTTAAAGAATTTTTTCTCATTTTCCAAGTATATAAGACTTGTTATAAAACCCCCTAAGTCTTGTTAGAAACTACTAAAATAATGTTTTGTAACCTACTTCTAAAAAGTATATAATCTAGTACAAATGAATGTGCCAGATGTTGCCTTGTGTTTCATTAAGAAAACATGACTTTTTTTTATTTTTGCTACTGTTTTTAACCTCAAAAACTGAAGATCCAAGTACTAACTGGCAATGAATCCTACCATTTGGAATATCCTTTGGAAAATGAAACTACTTTGGATTCTTGGTCAGGGCATAGGGTAGCTTGCTACTTTCTTCTGAAGCTTAACTAGAACTCCTGAAATTATATGAATCACCAGGCTGATACACAGGGCTGCTAGGAAAATGCGTAGAGCAAAATTGTTAAAACAATGTGGATAGTTATCATATGAAATCAGTAAGAAAATGATCATTTGCTATTTAGATGAAAATTAGAAATATAGAATTCTAACAGTTGATTTTTAAACACTGTTACATTTTCCACAATAATAAGTTAGCACAGTCACCAATTAGAAACACTGAGAGCCTTCACAGTATAACATTACTGACTGTTTCTTCCTCCATTACTGATCCTACACCTTTCTCAATGTCTTTATTACAAGCTATTCAGATCTTTACCTTTCTTACTCCAAATTTCTGTATTTTATTCTATATTTTACTATATCTGCAAAAAGAATATGTTGATTACTCTTTATAAAATGAGTAGGCACTTCTTGACTCTATTTTCTCTTTCATATTGTCTTTCTGAGAACTGCTGATACTGAAAGTGTTATTTTTAAAAACCGCTATCTTCATTTGGAACATGACTTTTCATAGTCTAATGACAAGTTGTGATCTCTTTAGTCAATAATATGTCTGACAAAGATTTTTACCTTCCTTATTTTTTAACCTATCCCTGTTTCATATTCCACTACTTTCAAAATATCCCTTTTATAACATGACTGGTATTATACTATATTGCCAATAATTAAATTCTTTAATAGTGAAATATTTTCTGCAGATTTCTGTGTAGATTGGTGGAATACAATGAAAAGAATAAATAACAAGTAGACTCCATTCCAAAGTTAGAGAGGGAAGTTAATGACATAAAAGCAAAATATGAGTGTCACATAAGTAAGAATGACAAGTGGAACAAGGCTCTGGAGGCACAGATAACCAATGTCATCTCCTGTAAGAGGTTAGTTAGTCCTGGTACAAAGATTCTTGGAAATCCTGCTAGTAGAGTAAGTCACAACCCTCATTAAATCTGAAAAAGAACTATGTGCTATCATAAGACAGTTATTTGGTAGATGGGTTAGGAGTGGATACGAATTCCATTTTGTCATTCAGAATGTCTCAGAAGGTATCAGCCAGGTGCCATGTTGAGAAAGAAGTTATTGTTTGAAACTGAGTTACTCTGGAAGCATAAGAACTGGAAGCAACCACAACACTGAGAGCCTGAATCTAGTCTGCAAAAGTTCTATCCTTGGAGACAAGTGCAAAAAACAGAAGAGCCAGATGCTAACAGACCCAAGTGCAAAGGGCAAAAGACCCTGCACAGGTAGTGGTTGCACAGGAAAAAGAAAATCCATCTTTAGCTGCTAAAAGTCGATCTCATCAGCTGAAAGTAACCTAGAGTATGTTATCTTTTAGCCAGAGGTCAGAGGTCTCTCTCTCTCTCTCTTCTTTCTCTCTCTCTCTTTCTTTTCTCTTTCTCTCTCTTTCTTTTCTTTCTCTCTCTTTTTCTTTCTCACTCTCTCTCCTTCCTTCCTTCCTTCCTTCCTTCCTTCCTTCCTTCTTTCCTTCCTTCCTTCCTTCCTTCCTTCCTTCCTTCCTTTCTTCCTTCCTTCCTTCTTCCTTCCTTCCTTTCTTTCTTTCTTTCTTTCTTTCTTTCTTTCTTTCTTTCTTTCTTTTTTTCATAACTTTTATTTTTCTTTTTTGTTGTACTTTCATATATAAATATAAAGAATTTACATTTTTCTACTTCTTATTACCCAATCTCATCCCCATTCTGTCCCACTCTATATTTTCTCCTTTCCTACTGATCTCCCTCCTATCTTCAATTCTTTTTATATGTGTGGAACACTGGGATGCTGGTAATGACAAGTGCCTGAGCACTTTTCCTGAGCACTTATCATTGAGTAAAGAAGCTCCTGCCTGGCATTAACCTTCAATGGTCTCTCAAGAATGTGTCATGTTTCTTGAGATCTTTCCCTTCCATGGTGAAAGGCTAATAGGCCAGATACTGTACTGGTCTTGTGTAAGTGAACATCACTGAAAGGGAGACGTGTTACTAGACAGTATCCTCTGGTTTTCTTTATTTCTTCTTTTATTCGATAGCATTCTATTGTGAAATTTTGTCACTTCCACACATTATCCTACATCATTCTCCTTCTCCTAATGAGAATTTTCTTCTTCCCAACAAGTTTTTCTCTTACTTTTCTGTTCTTCTGTGTGTGACCCACTGAATCTAACAAGTAGCATCTCATGAGTCTGTCATTTCATTGTAGAATATATGATGGATCAGTTGCAAGATCAGTATAACAAGTGAGTCCACTTTCCTCTGACAGCTTTAACCATCAAAACATACTCAGAAAGGGGAACCACATAAGTCCTTCTTATATTCATGATGTAATACTGATGGGTCCAAACTCTTGTAGGTATAGGCTTTGTATAAGAAGACATAGCTGCTGTTAGTTTATGGATAAAGAAGCATTATATTAACTACAATACTTTTAGGGGAAAATTACTTGATTGGAAATTAAGAGTTTACACAGATATGAAAACTTCTGTGTGTGTGTGTGTGTGAAGGAAGTGTGTGTGTGTGTGTGTGTGTGAATGTGTGTGTTTGGGGGGTCCTCATGTGTTTTTAAGTGTGAAGTCCAGAGGTCCATGTTCTTCAACTGAATGTGCAACTAATTTTTTAAATGAGTCTGTCACTGAAACTGGAGTTTTTTGGCCACACTTGGCTTGCTGGCTAATACTTCCTGGATTGATCCACATATCCAAACTTCCCCAGTACTGTGGTTACAGGTGTTGACTGTCATGTTCAACTTTTTACATGGATTCTCAGCATCCAAATATTGACAAGAACATCTCTGACCGTAGTAGCTCTCCATTCCTCCAAACTAATTAACAGCTTCAACTCTATTCCTCCAACCTAAACACAAGATGGAAGAATTATGGGTTCCTATCATGCACTGAACATGAGAAGAGCATGAAGCAGCTGCCAATGTCAACTCACAATCAGGAGCAGAGTGAGATAAGTGCTGGAGCTCAGCTTCCTGTCTATGCAGTCCAGTCCAAAACCAGGAAATGGTGTAACCCTCTATGAGAGTGAGTTTTCTCACATCAATAAACCTAATCAAGAAAAGCCCTCATGAGAAAGATTGTAGAGCTAAACAATCTCTCACAATTGTCTTTGAAAATTTATCCCCTATGTGATTTCACATCCTATCAAATTGACTGTACACAGATTTGAAAGTTATCCCTTTCCTGAGGATGTGTTAGCGGTTAAGAATTGCTGAGAAACAGGACACTGTGAGGCATCACTTTCCCTGAGGAAGAGAAGAGATAAGAAATTAATTGCTTGTGCTAGAAAGAGATATTTTCTTCAGTGGTATGACCACTGATAAATTACTCATGTTCCTGAAAATAATCTCCCATCTATGTTGCTATAAAAATTCTAATGAAGTTTATTGGGTAGCCACCACAAAAATAGACATGAAAATATAAGAGGAATTAGTTGGGAAAAGGAAAAATATCATAAGGAGTGTAAGGGAGCATGAGACAATGATGGGGTGAATTCCATCAAAATCTGTTATCAGCAAGTATAAAAACATCACAGTAAAAACAAATATTAGTTTTAATTGTTTGCTGTTATTTTTTTGGATCATGTAACCCTGACCCATCCCTGAGGAACTATCGATGGTTAATATTGGCTCTGGGAAGGGGAGCATCTATCTTCCTTTTAGCCACTGATGTAGTACCCATGTTCCTGGAAGTACCCAGATTTATGTTATGTAGGCAGCTAAATTAACCTTAGCTGCTTCAGTAATATATGCAAATATGGAAATAGAAGGGAGTTGATTGGGAAGAAGGTTTTCTGCGGGAGAGCAGGGATGAAGACATATGGTGATATACAGTGAAGAAAGTTCATTGTCATCATATATGAATCTGTTCAAAATTAAAAAAGAAATTAATATAAAAATAGTTTTGGTGAAGGAAAAAATAATCAAGATGTGGTATGAACTTAGTATTGAAAATATAATAAGTGACTCAATAGTGATCAAGAGAATAAAACTTGATGTCTCGTCTTCTGACTTGGTAAATATGATGTACATAATTTTTCTCATGTGACAGTATGTAAATGAGAGAAAATATTGACATTTTGTTGGTGAGAAGGGGAGAGATCTGGTTTTTACATGTGATGGTACAGTCAGTAGTTCAGTTTCTAGTTTCTAGTTACAATGTAAAGAAAAATTAGAGATGATATTAAGTTATAATAATTGTTAATTTTCATTTATGTGCACACACAAATATAGAGACACAGGTACTAACATGCGAACACATAACAATGTGCATATACTCTCAGGTCTTTCACAGATAGTTACTGGTTGGTATCCATGACACAAATCTTGGATCTAATTGGAAAAGAAAGTCGGTCAATCGCATTTATCATTTCAGTGTGTATTACATGATGTGGTGCAGTCATATTTTAACAAAAAGGAGCTAATTTAATTTTGTTTTACATATTTCTATATTGTATTCAGATGCATGAGTGGGATCATCTAGGTATTTGACATCTTTCCTATGGAAGATCATGGTATATTTTCTTCATTTGTAAGTTGATGAAAGCATAAAATGTTACTATTCCTTTTCAAATTTTCTGTCTATTTTTGTATTTTTGTCTTGGCTCTTTGCATTTTTCTCATGAATTAACACAACTCCAAGATATCGAAATAATTTGTCACTTTTCTCTGCCAGCGGAATGGAATGTTGTTCTTTCCATCTCTGAAACAGTATATTTTATGGGGCTATCTTAGAATTGCAAGCCAAATATCTTTTTCTATTTAGTAATGTTACCTTTTAATTTTGATTTATTGTGTCACTTTTTCATTTTGTTAATGGAACTATCTAAGGAAATATTTCACTTGAAAGAAGTTATGTAATATTCAGGAAAAAAATAAGCTAGAAAATGCTAATGCCATAAATCTCAATTTATGTCAAGTGAATTTTTAAAATGAATCACAGAGCACTCTACCTTTTATGAATTATTTTATATGAGTATATGGGTATATATAGGTACAAGTCTATACATTTGTGCATTTATATATAAAATGCATCTAAAATATAATCCATCATTTAAATTGCACTCTTTACCAATTTTGAATTCATAAATGTTTCTATCCACTATAATCTGAATCCTAAAATGAACATTTTGGCAAGACAAGGCTGCACCTTTGTCTATCAGTTCTTTTTTTAAAAACTTTTATTTTTTTATTATTTATTCAATTATGCATGTATGCACATGTGTGTGTATGTGTGTGTGTGTGTGTGTGTGTGTGTGTGTGTGTAAAACCACCATGGACTGCCTCCACTTCCTCCTTGTTTACTCTCCCCTGAGATTCACAGGCCAGAAACAGAGGCCGCCCCCGCTTCTGCCCTGCGTCTATACATGGGGTCTAGCATCCGACCTCAGGACCTTCTGCTTGCAAGGCAAAGGCTTAATCCCTGAGCCACCTCTCCAGCCCCTGTCTATCAGTTCTTGTAGATAAATGTCTTTTTAGCACTCTACTCTGTATTCCTTCCTGACATTTTTGGTTTTCTACTGGTCATGTCACGATTTTAAATATCTCATAAGAATAATTCAAAAGTTTTTCTCATACTCCTTACATAGAACATATTTTGTTTCTCACTTCCATGTAATTAATTACATAATGTACTTTATTTAAGATGTTTCAAAAGGAAATATACATGATCAAGTTTAGGGACAGACAAATTAACCTAATTTGTATCAATACAAACATAAACTTGATTTTGTTCAAGAGCAGTGACTGAGTACACTTCTTCATAACTCAAAGTATCTTTATAAAACAGAAGTACCACATAATGTGGACACACACACACACACACAACACACACACACACGCACACACACAGATTCTCCCATGAGTGAAAAATGGACAGAGATAAGAATTTCTTCACTAAATGATGACAGTGTCTAAATGTTTAAAAAAAAAAAAAAAACCTGAGGACTAGAGAGAGGGTTCAGGGGTTAAGACTCTGTCTCACAAGCAGAAGGTTCTGAGTCTGGATCTCAAGTCCCATGTAAAAATGCCATGCAGAAAAGGCTGCAGCTTGCACTTCTGGCCCTGGTGGGAGCCTGGAAAATCCCATAGGGAAACAAGGAGGTAGAAGCAATCTAGCATGATTCCCAGTGTCACCCTTGGGCTTCCACAAGGACACACAGTGTCCTCTGATGCACATGCATGCACACACACACACACACACACACACACAATAAAATATTTTAAAAAGATTGAAAAATTTAAAAAGTGGTTGCTTTCTAAACAGGTCATCAAAATCACTTCCCTAATAGAGGAGGGGTGTAGTAGCAGCCTAAAGGTGAGAAGGTGTACTTCCTACCATAACATTCCAAAAGTGACAGGGCACTACACTCAGGAGCTTTCAGCAATTAGATTTACTTCCCCCAGATTTATACAGAGCTGTCTCAAAGAATCTCAGTAGAAACAACTGCAATCAATGAGAATCTTTGGTACAGGTGCCAGGCAAGAGAAGGGGAATTTCCCTATCTGTGGTCTGCCCACTGGAGGGCTACTTGTAGTGGAGAGATGCCTACATTCACACTAAGATAGGTGCCCCTCAAGGAAAAAACTCCATGATCCACACATGCAGAGGGACATGAGTGGGAGTGCCACTACTGGACTGGTGAACTAAAGGCAGGTTGGGAAAGGAACAGGTGTGTGTGGAGGTGGAGAGAGCAAGGATATAAACTCATCATTTCAGTATAAATTAAATAAAATTAAAGATCCTGAGATTAAAAAATTATCTTGTGGGCCACTCAGATGGATATGCAATTAAACACTAAATGTGTGATCTTCCATTCATTCCAAAGCCCATACAGTGGGAAGAGCGTTAACAACTGAAAGTTGTCTTCTGATCTTTACAAAAACACACTGTGGCATGAGTTCCCTACTTCTCTCTCTCTTTCCCTCTCTCTCTCTCTCTCTCTCTCTCTCTCTCTCTCTCTCTCTCTCTCTCTTTCACTTGTTCTCTCTCAAGTAAATAAGGGAAATGTTTTAAGAGAAATGTTATTTTGTATTAACAGATATGTCCAGCATATTATGAAGTCTCTCACTGCACTGGTTTTGTCCTTGATCTGTTCATTATAAAGCAATAAAATAATGTTGCATTCTATCACAAAAGGGTAACTTAAATCATCCAAATGAATAAATAAATGCTCACCATTCTCAGTTGATGAGCTTTTGGTTTATTCTCCATGTTGTCATCTTTAAATGCAGATATCAGACAATATTTTCTTTCTAAGTGATTAATATGTTGTCCTAAGTTTTTTAAACTTATAGACTACCTTATATTTTGCATCTAGACTTCATCACACTATTGTGCAGAATGAATTTGAGCCACCTAATTTATGAAAATTTTTGAAACCACAAAATTGTTAGCAGATACTCAAATTCCCAGAAGAAATAAAATAAGTGACCAACCTTTCAAGGTGTAATTATATTCCATTTCTTCTAGAAAGAAAAGAAAACCAATCATCATCTTAGCTTTTAACTTTCTAGAAAATGCTGAATTTCCTAACATTTTACATAGCATTTTTATTATCATAGAAACACAAAAATAAAAACAAATGTAATAAAATTAAAGGGCAATATTCCTCTAATTTTTTCCAAGACAGATCAAAACACATTTTTTTTGCATTTTAACAATTATTTTATATATGTTTAAAATTATTTAATGTACAAATAATTTAGCCATAATATTCTTTTAGAATAATTTATTTTGCTGTCATTATGTTTCACTTACCTGTAGCCACTAATATCATAGCAACTGTACTTGCTCTAAAAGTTTGTGTATAGGTCATATTACATTTAATAATTTTCAGCAGGATTTTCTTAATGTTAAATACAAATTTATATTGTAACAATAGCAAAGTTATTAAATAAATACTTTAGGAGACTTGAGTGGTAATTTTTGAAGAGATTGATGTTCATCAATATGCACAAATTTTGTTAATAAATTGGCATAAGTGAGTTTTAGGATTAAAGTAGCATGACAATGGTATATGAAATTTAGTTAGATAAGTAGATAGTAAAGAACTAATTCAAAAATTTAGAATTCAAAAATCTAACATTTTCAGGATGGTAACAGATGGAGGAGAACTAGAGGGAGGAGGAATGTAAAAGTTATTAGATGATAGTTTTAATTTTGAATATGTTGGTTTAGATGTGCAGATAGAATTTTAACCTACAGATGCTTACATTTTATTTCCAAAATGGCTATGAGATAGATAGAATTTGGATCCACAAAAATATTCTCCAATTGGTTATGTCAATTTTGTGAATGTTATCCAAATATTAAATATAATGGCTTGGGATTCAAAGCAATATATGTGAAACCAAGAGCTTTCACCACTGTGCACAAAGACTACATGAAATTCCAGGCAGAGGAAAAAGGAATTGAGAAGAATGAGCCAAGTTGGAAAATGCTCAAGCAAACTGAAAAATAGTCAACTTATGAATCCCAGAGGATGAGACCGAGATGTGAGAATCAAGCAGGAAAGGATATCAAAAAAGATCAGAATTATAAAGTCAGCAGTAAGAAATGCATTGGTGCTCAGCAAAAATGACTGTAAAAAACTGATGTTCATGTCTGGAAATGATTATTACTATTGGATATGATCATTAAAATTGGCTGCCATATTGAAAGGAAACAATAATAGGAACAGGAAGATAATTGGTGAGGATTAAGGACAGAATATTGCAGTCCAGTACAGAAATGCGTTCAGTTCCACCCAAACTATTTCATCCTGTCTTACACTGAAAATATAACTTATTTTCTATCTTTAATTTTTTTATAATTGAATGCATTTTGCTTACAACTTTCCATAAATATTGAAACGTCAATAAAGCTAAAAATTTGTCATTCCAATACTGATCCCCATTCTATAATTCTGCATATTAAAGGGAAAATAGGAAATCCTTTTCAGTATTTTTATATTTAAACAGTCAAATAATCCTCTAGGAAACAGAACTTAGAGAATACATTCTAGGGAACATTTTTTTGAAAGAAAAAAAAATGAAGATGCATAGCCAAAACATACAAGCATAAAAACTAACAAACAAAATAGAAAATGGGGAAAAAAAAGGGAATTTTTTAACCTAAAAAATTTAAGTTGGTGGGCACGGGGGGGGGATATTGCAATGTCATTATATAGTAAATAGATCATAATCTCTGTCTTCCATCCTACTAGAAGAATGTGTAATGAACACAGGATTCAGGAAATCCTGGAAATGAAAGAAGTTGAAATCTTAACAGCTTTAAGATAAGAACTCTTAAAGCACACAGTGGAAATATTGGAGGATAACTGGGCGAGACTGAAAGGACTCCAGGTGTGGGCAAGATGGATAAACAGAGGAACATGTTGTGATTGGTGAGTAAGTATGTCGATTTGAGGAGAAACACCAAGGTTTTAGAAAACCTTCAATGAGCTAACACTTGATAACACTAGGTCAGAATGCATCACTGGAAGATGACAAAGGGAAATAGGCATTTTTAATCATTCAGTAAGATGCTCTTGAGAATGAGAAACGGTAAGAACTCAAGAAAGTCGTGAGTGAAATGCAACCTGCAGGAACTTAGGAAACTGAGTTCAATGTCTGAAAACCTTCCATAGCATGAGCATGGTGGAACATCTCTCTCTCACTCTCTCTTTCTTTCTCTCTCCATAAAGACAAGGAGGAAAACAAGAAAGTCTGATAGCAAGATAGAAAGACAGGAAGAGAGGGAAGAAGGAAGAAGGAAGGAAGGAAGGAAGGAAGGAAGGAAGGAAGGAAGGAAGGAAGGAAGGAAGGAAGGAAGGAAAGGAAGGAAGGAAAGAAGGAGGAAGGAAGGAGGAAGGGGGGGGGAGGAGAAAAGTCATGGAATCAACCCAAATGCCCAACAATTGTTGAGTGGATAAGGAAAAATGTGGTACATTTATACAATGGAGTACTACTCAGCCATCAAAAAAGATGAATTAATGAAATTTGCTGGGAAATGGATGAAATTAGAATAAATTATATTGAGTGAAGTATCCCAGACACAGAAAATTAAGTGTTGTGCGTATTCCCTAATAGGTAGATCCTAGTACCAAACCCACTAAATGACATATTCAAAGATAAATCTCTGTAATACAGTAATTGCAAAGATTATAAACAGGAGGGAAGTGGAAGGAGGCCCCCCTCACAGAAAAAAGGAGAGAGGGTATCATGCCAAAGCAGAGAAAATAGGTCACCATCAAGTACTGTAAGTAAGTAGTGAGACGTCTGGTTAAGCTCACTCACTTTCCTTCCTGGTCAATTGCAACTGAAGGGGTTTGATCTCACCAGTTAGGGAGGGCATAGAATCAGGCAGATAGATGGTAACCATCCTGCAAATGGGAGACTGACCTCCCTCACCATGGTCTCCTACTCTTACTCCTACTCTATCTACTCTTATAGTAAGACTCTACTTTTACAGCCTTTTGCCTCTGGCTAGGAGGTGACCTGCAATACTAATGAGGATGGAGTCAAGGGTGGTGCAGGAATAGCAAAACTGAAAACAATGACAAACCATAATTCAGAACATCAGAGACCCTACATTAATCACCTGGAACCAGACCAGCCAAATCTCTCCCCATCCTAAAGCTCAGGGAAGTTTGTAGGAAGAGGGGACATCAAGATTTTAAAGGGCCTAAAGATAGGGAGGAACAGTGACATGCAAGATACTCCACACAAGTTAGGGACAAAAGTACCCATAATTGGACTTTGCATGACCTGTGTAATGACTAACATATCAATGACCCCCCAAAGTCTAGCATGGATCACAGACATTAGGATCCTTAGAAGCAAGGGATTAACAGTCAGGATAGTGTTCCCATACTAAAGGGGAGCACAAGAAAGAGCTCTAGGCAATGCTAAGGAGTCCTTACCTCTACTTAGAGTGGAGGACTCAGAGGGAAGTTTGACATTCACAGTAAAGGATCCCCCAGGGATGGTGGGGGGGGAGGGAGACACTGGGAGAAAGGGAGGGAGGGGGAGAGAGAGGAAGGAAGAAAGAGAGAGAGAAAGCGAAAGAAAAAGAGAGAAATCAAAAGAAAAAGAAAGAAGAAAGAAAGAAAGAAGAAAGAAAGAAAGAAAGAAAGAAAGAAAGAAAGAAAGAAGAGAAAGAAAGAAAGAAAGAAAGGAAGATGAAAGAAAGGAAAAAAGAAAGAAGGAAAGAAAGAAAGAAAGAAAGAAGAAAGAAAGAAAGAAAGAAGAAAGAAAGAAGAAAGAAAGAAAGAAAGAAAGAAAGAAAGGAAGGAAGGAAGGAAGGAAGGAAGGAAGGAAGGAAGGAAGAAGAAGGAAGAAAGGAAGAAAGGAAGAAAGGAAGAAAGGAAGAAAGGAAGAAAGGAAGAAAGGAAGAAAGAAGTCAGAAACAATGGTTTTTAAACAAAATTTACAGCAACTTAATAACTTGTATTAGAGTCCTATGAGAATAGTCAAGAAAACAAACATTCAACATGATCTGTGATATGATGCTAACTTTCATGAATGAAAAGAATGTGATTCCTTTAGTTATTTTTCTATACAAGTATTCTCAAATGCAACAAGAAAGGAGCTCATTTGACTGTATTTGGGCACTAACTGTAAGACAGTTCATATGACAAAGTTTTGTGTCATATTAATTTTTTAAGATAGCAAGCATAATGAAGGGTTCCATCACACTTTGTTCTTATTAACCATCTTCCCCAATTGCTCTGCTGATCCCCTTGAACACCCTTTGGTGGTCCTCCCCTTCTTCCTGAAAGTGTTCCATTCTGCATCCATGTTACATACATTTCTTTTCTCTCTCATTCATGCACTTAGACCTCCCCTCAGATCTTTTCTTCTCAAGCTGCAATTTCCTGCTTATTTTCATTGCATACCACACACACACACACACATACACACACACCTTCGTGTTAAAAACCTAGATTCCATATACAAAAGACAATCTGCAGTATGCGTCCATTTGAGTCTGACTTAACTTTGGCAAACATAATGTTCCTTCCATTTTCCTGCAAATGTCATGATTTCATACTTCTATAATATCAAACAAAATTCTAAAGTCTATGTGTGCCATCATATTTTCATTTTCTCCCATCACCTATTTGTGGACAGAGTGGTTCCATATCTTAACAAGGGTGGATATTGCAATAGTATCCATGAACGCATTAATATTTCTATGGCAGAATGCAGAGAATACTTTAATTACCAACTCGGGAATCATATATCTGTGTTATGTGGTAGTTTTATGTTTAATTCTATTAGAAACCTTCAGAACCCAATAATTTTTTTAGAATTACCCAACATTCTCATACACAGGGGAATGAAAATTAACATTGCTTTATGATTTTTTCTCACCAAATCGAGAATGGCTGCCATTAAGAAAAAAATATTGATTAGAATGTTTGCAATGAGCAATTTTCACATACCATTCTGTTACAGGATTCTTGAATTCAGAGTTGAAACCAGAACAGAGTGTAGAGGACTAAGGTAGAATTTATTAGAGGAAAGAAAGGATGAAACACATGGATTCCAGGGATGGAGTGCCATAAGGGGTTAGGGATTTCCAGGCATGAAATCAGTGAAAGGTAGGCAGCTAGAAATGAACTCACTGACTCCACACTTGGAGTGACATAAGGGGCAGGCACCGAAAATGACTTCCAAGGTCAGGCACATTTAAACACATAGATAAACCAGGAGAAAATGGCTTTTCCTCATTGTTTAGCTCACATTGGGTCCCAACCCAGTTGATCTGAGGCTCAAGTAGGGCTGGAGATCAAGTTGTTTCTTTGATGGACTTAGCTTCTTTGATATGGAGAACTCATCTCCATATCCTTTTATATGGAAGTTGGCCATCTTATCTCTACAGAGGATTGGAGTCAATTTCTCAGCAGGGTTATTCTTTTTGGGTGATGTCAGCAGTGAGGGGAATGGCCTTCAGGGGAATTTCAAAGACCTTCAAAGACCCTCAAAGACTGTCCCAGCATGGCTACTCTAATCCTGCCTTAATTGTGTAAAGGTAAATTTCTTGTAAATAGGAATACTTGTTTTCTTTGATATTTACCAACATTCTTCTGACCAAACATTCATGAGAAATTAACAAAATTGAATTTTGTTTATCATATGAGAATATCAGATATTATTAAACAGATGCCACTTGGATCTTAAACATTTTTGTCAGTTTAGACTATTCACAGAAGCTTTTTTTAATTTTAATGTTAATTTGACTTTAGAATACTTTCCTTTTATAAACGAATGTCCAAAGTAGATAATGGTTTTATTTGTTGAATTTTACATAGACTGTGTCTATTATTCTGATCTTGACTCACTCTTCAGTGTGTAAAAATATTTATTTTGAAATAAGAGAACCATGAAACCATTTATGGATTAGTCAGAGCAGCAAAGTACATTCTGAATAATCATTATTTTTTTTTCATGGAGGATGACTCAAATATTCATTTCTTCTTATACAATGTTTTTTTGTGGTTCTAGTCTATTGTAGACTTTTTGTAAAAATAATAGAAAGATTGAAATGACTCCAAATTTTGAATTTATAAATTTAAAATAAGAGAATTGAAGAATAAAAAGAAAAATCAAGTCTATATACCTCAAGGACTTCATGCATTATGGGAAATAAATCAGGGTATGACTACAAGAGGCTTAAATCCACTTAAAGTTTAAATATGTTGAAAGAATCTCTAATTCCACAAAGTGAGGATTACATATCAAAGCAAAAAGAGTTGCTGTACTTTGTAGTAGCATTTCTTTAAATCTGCCTGTATATTGTTTACTTTCAGATTTTGTTTACATTTTTTGTTATAGGCATATGGTTTTCTTTAGCTTTAATTTTTATTTTAATAAGTTTGTTATGCAAGGTAATTGTTCAAATGAGAATATTTTTTGTATAAATGTGTAGTGTGCTTTGATGATACCTCTTTTCCCCCTTCATCTTTGGTCCTTAAAAGTTTCGGTAGTACTTTCATCTCATCCATGATGGTTTGTACAAAATCTAGGAAACACAAATGAGAGAAATATATGTGTTTATGAGCTTAAAGTAATGCTTAATAGGATTTTCTCCTGCTTCACCCATTTTCCTAGAGTGCTTTTCTTGTGTAGTGTTATTTACCTTTCTTTGCATACCACCTGTTGGATATTCAAAACACCTATCTCACTTTGAAATTTTAGCTGCAGACAGCAATGAAAGAAAAAAATGAAAAAAAGAGACTTATTTAGACATTTCCATAGTAACTCTAGAATAAGACTTTTGAGAAAATGTATTCAAAAAGAAATATAAGAACTACATGGCCTTTATTATTAATTAATGAACTATTTTCTTCCTCATAAATCCCAAGGGATCCAATAAATTCTGATTTTCTTTCAGTTAACTACAGAAGGTCTCGTGCTTGCACCTAAAGGACATCATTTATAGTATTTTGTTTCAGACCTTGTTTAAATGTATCAGAATCTACTGACATGAGGTGCATATGTAATAAATGTCTAGAGCAGACAAAACAAAGGTCGGTACAATTCATTAATCATTTGTTGGAGATGGAATCTATAAATCCTTTTCTGATGAACAAAGAGCAGATAAAGTATTGTCAGTTACCAGATGGAACAAAGAAGCCCTGAGGGGCTTGACTCTGAGGTGCCAGTTGGATCTTGTCACTTATAAATAAGAAAGTAAGGAATATTAACTTATTTTGAATATATAACATAATTGAAGCACTGTAAAATATGTATTAATATCCGAAAAGTCACTCTAATATAAACCTTTAAACTTCAGATGTTTTGAATCTTTGATGAAGTAATCTTCATTTATTACCTGGTAAAAAAATAATGAGAAACTGTAGGTTACTGCAAAATCTTAGCCATACATGGTCTTACTTGATTTTGGTTTTTTTTGTGTGTGTGTTGCTTTTGCTTTTTTAACTTAAACATTATTTTAAATTTTGAGAGAGAGAGAGATACATGTATTCATGTCATATTGCATAGATAGAGGAGGTCATGGGACAACCTCAGTGGTTAGTTCTTGCCTTTTATCATGTGAGCTTCTGGGAATCTGATTCAGTTTATAGCCAAGTTTATAAACTGGTATGTTACCCAGTGAGCTTTCTCTCAAGTTCAGATTTACTTTTCTTTTTTTTTAAATTTATGATATAGCGTTTTACTATGTTTTTCAGACTTCAAAGTCACAGCAAATCTCCAGCCTTAATCTCCAGCTGCTGGGATTACAGGTATATTCCATCATTCCTGGTCTCTAAGTTTTATTTGAAAGCATGCCATTGATGCAGAAACTTCATCATAGTGAACTAAGACTCAACCAAGGATTCAGAAGTCTAAATGCACATTTTGAAACACATTCCACTTCAAATCTTTGCTCTCCAAAATCATCCCCACCCTCAGTCTACAGAAGCTGGTCATCAGGGGGTGACATCCAATACCCATCAGGATGGAGCCAAGGGCATTGCAGGAGCAGCAAAACCGAAAAACAAATCAACAAACCATAATTCAGAACATCAGAGAATCTATACCAATCACCTGGAATCAGGCCTGCCTAATCTCTCCCCATCCTGAAGTTCAGGGAAATTTGCAGAAGAGGGGGCAGTAAGATTGTAAGAGCATAAGGATGGGAGGAGTCATGTTATGCAAGATACTCCACACAAGTTAGGACCGAAGCTATTATAATAGAACTCTGCATGATCTGTGCAATAACCAACATATTACTGACTCCTCGAAGTCTAGCATGGACTAAAGGCACTAAGATCATTGGAGGCTAAAGACTGACAGTCACAGTAGTGTTTCTAAGCCTAAGGGGAACACAGGAAAGGGTTCTGGGAAATGCCCCTGGGTCCTTGCACTTCCTGGGAGAGGAGGACCCAGAGAAGAGTTTGGCATGCACATTAAAGGATGCTCCGGGGATGGGAGGGGGAGGCACTGGGGGATGGAGAGGGAGGGAGGAGGGGAGGGGGGAGCAGGGGGATGGGAGGGAGCTGGAGGGAGGGAGGGGACCACTTAACCTGTTAAGTTTATATGAGCGGAAATAATAATAATAATAAAATGTTAAAAAAAGAAGCTGGCCATCCTGTGAATCTAATGTGTATCATGAATAATCCAATTCCTGACTTCAGCAAACTACTTATTTCATTGGTTTTCTGGACCTATTCTTAGGTGTGCACCTAAAACAGAACTCACTTAAAAAATCAAAACAGCAAAGAATATTTGGAGTAAAAAAGCTTTTTTTTTAAATTTGTTTTTTAGTTTTTCAAGTTTATTGAATACTAATCCCTGTTTCTCTCCATCCCCTTTCCTCCCATTTCCTTCCTTCCCCTCATCAATAAATCCTACTCCCTCCCACTCTCCTACCATTTCTATGGACCCCAGGGTTCCTGCTGACTTGTCTACTCTTGTGAGGGTTCAGGCCTCTGTGGCATAGCAAGTTGACACTTTTTTGTACACTCCACTATTAGGGCATTTCCCTTTACTCATCCAGCTTTAATCCCTAAGGTTTCCCTAGTGTGATCTTATCTCTCTTCAATTCCTCATAGTCTATTGGGCCGTGTTAATATTTCAATCATTCCCCAAGCCTTAGGATGGGGAGAGATTAGGATGGCCTGATTCTGGGAGAGAATTCACTTGTCAGGGAACACATTCCTGTTACTGTGAACTAGAACAAGAACCTTAAAAATGTAAGGAAATAATTCAATAGGGAAAAAAGCATATAGGCAGGAAGACAGTACATAAACTGCTCTGTAAATATGTGAAGGGCATTTAGCACTCAGCCTAGAAATCCTCTTCTACAAGAGAGATAGAGAATCTCAACATCCTGACAGGCCTAGGCCAGTAGAAGAGCAGTGAAGTGGATAACAATGGCCAATCATAATGCAGAATACCAGCAAATGATCTTAAAAATGTTCAATCAAGTAGCAAGACTATAACTTTATCGTCTTGTGAAAATGCTGTGTTTTTCCCTAAGTTTGGAGACACATGTTGCATCTTTTTGACATCTCTACTTGGCTATGCAATAGGCATTTGAAAATTAACATATGCAGAAAGGAGTCACAGAAGTCTATGCTATATGGTACAGTCTACATAAATGAGGTAAAGTAACATTGGCCACCTTTCTTTAAGAGTGTTTGGTTCTTTTCTCTTCATTCTGGTGGAAGATAAAAGTTCACTTGATTTTTTTCCCCTGGTTGATAAAAGCAATGCCTAAGTACATTGCTTGCATCATAGTCTGCCAGCTGTCAACCTCAGCTATGACCTCATGTAATAATTAACAGTAACTAATGGATCTTGAACTCCTGCTTTTAATCCTTCCTATGTTGACAAGGCAAACAGAATGAAGTGATCTCTGTTATGTCCTGCTCACCTTGCCATTTTAAACCACCATTTATGGCATAACATGTAACCTAGCTACAGCAACCCAAATGTAATCACCAGACAATAGTTACCTGTTAGTTTTGTTCCCTAGATTCATAGACACTCAGTTCTTTCACTTGTTGAAACTGGGAATAATAGGAATTTATATCACATATTCTTTTACATTTACACTGCCTCACGAGCATTACTTGGATTGCATCTCAAAATAAACCTAGACTTTCAATTCTTTCTTTCTCTGTTGCTTTCATTTCACCGAAGTCTGTAGCAAAACAAAATCTTTAACTTCTTATCTTCCGATATGCCTTAGTTCTGAAGTTATGTATTCACAATGTTACAGATCATATTGTTAGTACCAGACTGAGACCACATAGCAAATACTTCAATGTTTTGAGGAACATTGTTTCTGCTCCAAGCACTCAGCTGTGTCCTCAGAGTGTAAATATCCCTACCCCAGATTTGTAAATGAATAAGCATGATTATGTTCCCTAATTTTCACACACATATCAAGAATGTTTCCAAAGACCCATGACTTATTCCATACAAAATACTGGAAGACAGATAAAGCCCACAGATTCACTCAGTCACATGAATGCCATGCCACTGCTGTGTGAGGGATCTGAACTCTGCTATCATGATCTTTCCACAACATCACTACCGCATTAAAAACTAGATTAAACATGATGTGCACATCTCAGAAATATCCCAATGTAGATCTTTCCAACTAAGATAGCACAAACATTTTATTCTAATTTTTAGAACAGCTGTAAGCAATTAACTTTATTTTTCTTTCTAAACAGGATGTTTTGGTATTGTCCTGAGGATCTCACATTTGACCATTTTGTTTGTGCTATCTTAACGGAGGCATTCACTTGTACTTCCGTCTCCTTGGAATGCATGCATGTCCTATATCTTCTGGTACTACAGGCACTTCATGATGCATCTCAAATGATCAGTTCCTGGTGATTTCATATAGGTTGCCTTAGGAAAGTCATCTCTCTCTTAGATTGACTCATGTGATGCCATGTTTCCAATACAGGTACTTGTTTTATACAAATATGACAAATTCACATTTAATAATATAGAATATTTTATTATACAATTTAAAATTATTTTATAATTTTAAGTTATGTAAAAATTCTATTTCTTAATAGTGCCATAGGGAAACAAATATAATTTGTAGCCAGAAAATCTGATTTTTGTATTGTCACCTATGAGTGACTATGTTTGAGACTGCTTTGTCCCATCTTTCAGTAACTCCTTTCGTTATGAAATGACAGTTTTGTAATTGACTTTACATGACTTCCTGAAAAGCTAAATCATTCGGCGAAAGAAACTGATTCTGTTTGTTACAAGACATTCATCTGATATGGAAGCCAATTCAGTAACATCTGCTTATACTTTACAACTTGTACTTATTCATTGCAGCCAAACCCATCTGTCTTTTAACTAAATGTATTATATCCACCGTTTTAAATGAATTAAATTGTTTTATGTATATGTTCAGTTCCTTAACTTGAAAGGTATGTTCCAAACACTAACACTGGTAAAACTGTACTAAAATCTGCCAATAAATAACTTGACTGAAATAATGTTTAAAAATATAAAGCCTAAATTCCTCAGTTTGATTGTTTTGCCTTCAATTGGAACTGAGAATTATTCAATGTCACATAGGTCTTTCATTTGAATTATTGTAAATTTCTTTGTTTTCTAAGTCAATTTCTACTAACCTCATCCTCCATTTTGCACACTAATGCTTCAGCACTATGATGACAAGTATGAACTCTGTCTAATAATTTTATGAACTGTTTTTGAATTGAGAAAAGAAAAAATACTGCAGCTTTTTTTTTTTTAATTTTTGCTTCATACTTGGAGCTTTCAGCATGATGATACAATGTAAGCATGTGAAGATTCTGGAACTTTGTGGAAAATTCTGTTCAGTCTTATTCACCTGAAAAGCTAAATGATTACACATGTTATGGAGTAACCTCCAAGTAATAATAAGGAAACATCAAAGATTTTTTTTTAGTTCTATGACAATTTCATACACATATTTAATTAATCAAAGACATGTTCGCCCAGTATTATCCAAGCACAAACATCTTCCTTTCCTCACTGAAAAAAACTTCTTCAAAAACCAACTCCCTCTTACATTCATGACTTTTGCATGAATATGACCTATGGAGTTTAACATTAGTTTCCTACTGTAGCATGTGCATGAGCACTTGCTAGAGCATGCATGATATATATTAGTAAATGCAGAACTAGAAAATGTGACTCCCCTTCCCACAGCATTAACTATCTATACATCCTCAGGAGGAGTGGAGGCCTCTTGCACTTGTCCCTGGTCCATGATGAACAGTTGGCAAGTACAATTGTGTTAAATACTTGTGCAGCTTAGCATAACTGCAATGATTTTAAGAATGAAACATTTAATGATGAGGAAAATTTGCAATCCTCCTTGGGAAACAACTAAAGATATACATATGCACATCCAACACAGGACCAATAACTGCATTGCGCTTTGACAAGAGACTTTTTCATTAAAGAAATTCCTGCTGTTATAATCATAGATAGTAACAATACTCAATAAAACAGAGCACATTGCATCGTTTTACTTGCAACTTTCTCTCATTACCTAAAATAGGTCATCTCATTTCTTCTACTGCTTGAATCAAACATCATGTTTAACTAACAAGAAGGAACCTATCCATAATTTATCCATAGCTCTCAAAGTTAATAGACCCTAGGGAACCAAGAAGAAAACTAGAATAGACTGCAAGGATAAAGGCCAAAGCTGTGTACATATTCTGATGGGAACTTGATTTCTCTGAGACCAGGATGGAATGTATCTCTCAACTAATTCTTTCTGCAAAAAACACCAGCTTTAATTTGGAAAAGAAATGCTTAACATTGTTGACCATACTAACAGAATGCATATACAATTCCAAGTATGAAAAAGAAGAATTAAAGGGAGACAAAGTTTTAGGCATCTTTTATTTCTTTTCTTAAATCATGAAAGAAGTCAAGAGGAGAACTCTATAGTTAAGCAACTTTTTCCATTGTTTTAAATAAGTAGATTTACTGTATTTTTTTCATTGAAAATGTTTTGAGCTAACTTTTTTCCTGTAAATATTCTTCCCAAGTTCACTTATTTAACTTGAAAGTAATAATGCTATTAGTACATTCATAAATCAGGAACATTTTCGTATTATACTCCATATTTTACATGACAATTCTTCTCATAAGGATTTTAATGTTTCTACTCTATTATAATTCCATTAATTTTTATATCATTTTAAGGTAAATCTTAGGTTAGAATACAAGGTAAAGGCATGAAACTTTGATAAATTTATATTGATGTTAGTTGACGACTTTCATGGCAGATTTGCTTCAGTGGAAGAACATTTGTACACAAGATAACAAATATATTCCTCAGTGTTACATAAATAATAAGAAAACCATCAACTCTGAATCCAAATTTAAAAAAAACAAATGCAATGTTATTTTTCTTATACTTACAATATTAAACATGTACAACTTTCCTTTACATTAGGAAATGAAAGAAAACATAATATAGTAGGAAAATGACAATACCTAGGATAACTTGCTGATATTATTATACTAATAATGTTCTGTTGTTTGTTTGTGATCCACTGAGCTTAAATAACCATGGTGTGCATGAACAATGGTTGGAACTATTAACAATTTAGTGTTGGTGAGAGGCCTGAAACATAGCTTCAAAAAAGATTAATTAAAAAGACCTTAAAGAGAAAGTATAAAAGACCACAGGAAGCAAGTGAAAAGAGGAATAATGGGATTAAATGCTTAAGGTAATGATGAAAGAATAAGGATGAAGGCCTGAGAAAGTACCAAATGCTGTTAAGGTTGTAGGATACAGCCAAATAGAAGCCGTGATCAAAAACAGTAAGAACAGACATATCCTGTACAGGGTAGCATAGGGAGAAGATAAGGCAAAAATGGAAAACATCCATAAAGCTTCAACTAGAACCCACAGAAATTAAACAGTATTTCATGCACTAGGCATGTGATACTTCCTAGTTAATTAGAGAGATCTCGAAAGCCTTCAAAAGTGGGTAGGCCCTTTCTATTATTTTTGATCATCTTTTAGAAATTGGCAGTGAGGCCCCATTGCTAGAAATACAATACATTTTGATCATAGAACATGGAAAACAAACAAACAACAACAACATAAAAAAAAAAAAACAGCTGGAACTAATCTGGAAACTTCCTCTTTGCTGGTCTGCTTTCATAGTATCAGAAAGTACTATGCAAGATACAGTAGTAGAAAAACAATCATTAGTGTCAACAATATTTTGAAGCTACATAGCAAACACCATGGCAAGATGTCGCAGTCAGTACAATATTGGTATAAATATTAAGGGAGTAACCAACATCTTTCTGACAAAATTTAAGATTAAACCATAATAAGAACTTTTGAAAAAGGAAGACATAAGCTATAAAGGGGTTCAAACTGTTGAGGTTTAGTTTTAAAGATGCTAAATTAATCTGCCTTTTAAACATTTGTCAATATACCCATAGATCAGAGAAGCACTCAGAACTCAACCTAGAAGTTTCCTTTTGCAGTGGAGGGTGTTTATTACACAAAATCGACAACTGGTCAAATACAGAAAGAATGCAACTTCAGACTACATGTACCTAAATAGAACATCTAAGCTCCTCCTACCCCAAGGCTCAGGGAATATCATGGAAGTGGGAGTGACAGGATTTTAAGAGCCTGAAGACTGCAGGAACTTATCTTCTGAATATGACAGGGTTGTTGCATCCATATATTTCTGTAAGACCTGCATAGGATTTATCCTATCAACATTTCACCATTGAATGGGAAAGATCTTTGGAAGAGTTTATTGTCTTTTCCCTTTACCTTTCTTGACACTATCAGCAGTAATTTTTCTTTGAAACATTTAACATATATGTGGTCCAAGCAAATTTCTCAATATCATAAGAACACTAAATATTTAATTCATGAAAGATGGGGTCTGCCATCATTTCAAAGACTGTATTAGTAATACTCTAAGGAACCATTTCTGTTTCCTATCCAACTCTTTGTAAATACAGATCATCAATGTTTAAATTAATTAATTTAAATTAAAAGTACCATTAAAAATTTAATGTTCCTGTGTATCCTCTAATTCTACCCCTTCTCTTAAAATAATTATGTTTGATGCAACTGTTTTCATGGATCATCAGTAACAGTTGTATGTGAACTTTGACAATCTCTATTTTCTTTGCATCTTGCAGATATCAAAATATTATAACCTAATCATACACTATATAATATGGTTCTTCACAGCTAATGATGTCAGTATCTTATGCACTTTTACATAACACCATGGTTCTCAAAAACAACTGCCATTTCAAATTCAACTGAATTAAAGAGTGAATGGAAATGCCCCTATCATTCCCGTGGCCTGAGAGAGACAACTTGATATGCTACAGGAGGTCTGAACCCTCACAAGAGTCCTTTATTCTCATTATAAGAACAAGGCAGGGGAACAATAAGACAATGTTAAAAAAGAGAGAGAGAGAGAGGAGGAAAAGAGACAGGTAGGAATATTATCAAGTGAATTATAATATATATAATATGAAATTTAAAAATATTTTCTATGTAGTGAATTTCTTGTATTTCTAAATGAATAAGATAAACTATCTTTATTTGAATTTTTTGTTTGCTTGAAGAAAATGGAGGGTTAGAACACAGATTTTTGTAGTTGTTGTCAAGCAAAGAAATATAGCTGGAAAAAGAATTGTATTTGAAAAAAAGTACACATATTAAACATTTGCGTGGAAATTTCTTGTCCCTATAAATTTACAAAGTAAAATATTTGGAAAAACTTTCATCATATACTTAAAACTTACAAATACAACTACATACTCTATAAGACTCAAATAACATATTTTTCCCTCCATCTTCAAAAAGATAAGATTTTCTCTTTATTAAATGAAATGATGAGCCTTAAAAAGTAAGTGACAAGAGGTAAAATACTTGCTTATCTTACCATTAGCAGCTCCCTGGATTCTATCCTCTACAGCAAACAAAGGGAAACAAAACAAAATGTACATAAAAATTTTAAATCAGGCTAAAGGTAAATAAATTTACACATTAAAGCAAGATAAGAGATTTGATATGCATTCACTTTGTGGTAAGTCAGAAGGTTTCAAAACAGAAAGCTGGGATAATCATGTCTCAAAAAAAAAAAAAAGAGAGAGAGAGAGAGAGAGAGAGATACCAGGACAAGAATAGACAAGTAATCAGGTGCTTTTTCTTCAACAGAAAACCCAAACTGGAAGAATGTTGTTCTTTAGCTAAGAATGTTGTTCTTTAGGCTTGTGGTCTTCTGAAAATAGGTTCTCAACTGATGAGGCAGAGGTTGTCATTTGCCTCAAGAATGCAGCCAGCCCCCGTTAAATAGGCCTTTTCTTTGGTAAATAACCCCATTTCATGTACATGAAAACGACATGGAAATCCATAAGGAATTTTCTGGAAAAAAGAAGGGGTTTCCCCATAGAGGGAGACTTGTGATAAAAGTATGGGTATGTGTCTGTGTAAGTGCATGTGTGTGTGGGTCTGTCTGAGATTGTGTTAGTTTATGTGTATGCATGTGTCTATGTATATATGTGTATGCATATATATGTGTGTATGTGCATGAATGCCTTTGTGTATGTTCCTGTAGGTGTGTGTATGTGTGTGCCTGTGTATACTTGTGTGTTTGTATGTCAGTATCTGTTTGCATATGTGTTTATGTGTGTCTGTCTGTGTGTGTATTTATATGTGTGTTGATTTGAGTATATGTGTTTGTGTTTGTGCCTCTGTGTGTCTGTCTGTGTGTGTATTTATATGTGTGTTGGTTTGTGTATATGTGTTTGTGTTTGTGCCTGTGTGTGTGTGTGTGTGATAAAATACAAGTTCAAAAATGTGAAAAAGGCTTGGAAAGATGGCACAGGGTTTAAGATTCTGCAAATAGAAGAACCCCAGTTTGGATCCTAGATCCCACATAAAATGCAGGCAGAAATTGTGACTTAGGAAGGTGGAGCCTGGGATGTCCCACAACAAAACAAAAAGGAGTAAGAGCAATCTAGGATGACTTCCAAAGTCATCCCTTCCTCCTCCATAGGGACACATAGCTCTTTATCTCTCTCACACACACATACACATACATACATACATACACAACAAACATGCAAGCAAGGAAAAATGTGAAAAAGAAAATCAGAGAAAAGCTTCTTTAGGTCTGAAACATGTAATCCCTTTCCCCAAATATTTGATATTATTATGCTATCATTAACTATAGAGACTTGAATTGTGTATTTGTCTATGACTTTTTCCACTTAGTGATGGAATGTTCTAGCCACATTACCTTTTGCTTAAGATTAAACATTGGGGTTCATTTTTAAACATCTTAAAACCTCAGAACTCTGTACTTTACATCCTGTGAATTTCAAAGCCTTCAGCAGGATTTCATACAATTCAGTGTTAGTAATTGTTTTCAAATATTTTTATAGGCGATGATATCTTCCTATTTGAAACTTTTAAGTTGGTTAAAAACCCACTTTATCTTCACTTATGTTTTAATGATGTTTAAATTCAAGCACAAACATTTCTACAGATCTCTCCTTAAATTTTTGAAGTAATTAAACTAACTTTTTCTGATTCTGATATTATTTCAATACAATTTGAGCCGAGTTCTTAGTTGAGTGTCTCTGCAATATCAGACAATAGGCAAGTTTTAAAAGCCAATTGGAGACCACAGATTTAACATAAAAGTGGTAGTAGCTTCCTCATTCTGAGAAAATCTTTTCTACTTGTTAATTTATTGAAACCAATGGATACAAAGACATATAAAATCATCATAGAAACACCATGAAAAATGGAAGGTAGGCAGAAAACAGTAATATTAATTTATATGTCACAGACCAGGACTTGTAAGAACTTAATGCTCATATGAATCCATTGGGAATTGTGGTAAATTTATTTTAAGCTCAGAAAGAGAGGAACAGCCCGAAATTTGCTATTTTAAAGCCCTCAATGTTTGCCGATGAGCACACTGGAAGCAGATTATTATAGTGTTTTTAGATACTGGAAACAAAGCTTAAAAAAATGAAAGACTTCGGTACTGGGCACTGACTACATGATTAGGAGATCAAGGCCAACCTGAAGTCCCCAAAACAAAATCTCAAGAAAATAAAAGTTTATTAAGTTTATAAATTAGAGTAATAATTCTTCATATATTCAGGAGTGAAAATTTTAAGTGTCCACACACATTGAGAATATGGGTCCTGTTGGAACCATCTGTTTTTATAGACGCCATGTTGCCAAGAATCATGTAACAATCTTTCTTGTCCCTCAAGAATAACAATGTCTCTCAAACAATGCTGGCACCTAAGATAATTAACTGGGTTGAGCCTGGTGCATGGGCAACCATTCAAGCTCAGGTTATTACAAAACTAAATTTCCAAAGCACATGTTGGTTTCTGTAGCATTGGATTATGAACCAAGAATGGTTTTTAACATGCAAAAGATTCAAATGCTAGATTTAAGACTATTTATTCCAACATGAAAAATACATAAAAATTAAATTTCAGTATTCAAAAAATTTATTAGATTATGGACAGATTAGTCATTTACATATGATCTGTGTGGCTGCTTTGCATGCAATGGAATAGCTGAACATTTGTCATAGAAGTTTGTCTCACAAACTTAAAGTTCTTCTCATGTAACCTTTTATGAAAAAAAGTATTGACACATTCTCAAGCCTATGCATGGTGTGTCTCTTTTATTATCTATGAACTCATGGACAATGGTGAGTATACGTTTGCATGTATTTTTGGTCAAGATGATAATCCACATCTCTCCAGTCTCTGTGAAGTGTTACAGGTTATATAAAATAATACATTGAAAGAATGGCTCATCACTATATTACTTAATCTGAGTGCAGAAATGAAGGTCTTGAACTTTCCACACAATTCTCTTCAGTGAGTTTTTAAACCTAAATTCATTTCACTAAAGAACAGAAAATATTCTATTGGAATATGGGCAAAAAGACTTAGCTACAGGGTCAGATTCTTCAGTGGACTTGGGCCATTCTTATCGTATAAGATTTCCATTTATTGTGAACATCTGGGCATGATTATTGTAAAGAAGTCACTGTCATAAATCCCTGCAAAATATAAAAATAGTTGAAATTTTCAAGGATTTTTTAAAATTAGAACCCAATAGTTACTGGATGAATCCAATTGATGTGAAATATCATGTCATACTTACATCTACAAGAAATTACCTTGCGAAACCTGAAGGGCAAACTCATTGAGAAACACTATATTAATGTAAGAAAAAGAAAACAAATTTTTGTTGTCTGTCTTTCAAGATACAATGAAAAAAAGAAACTGTTTCCCATCTGGCTCAGGTAAAGCGTATGGCAAGTAAAATAACAACATTCATGAGACACAGGACTCCAGGCATGTACAGTTTCACCAATGCTTTGTGGGAACATGTTCTAAGTCATTTACCATTGTATAATCTTAGTATAATTAACACAGAAACATTGGTTTTGCTCTCATAGTTTTTTAAAAAATAGTACAAAAATGTATTGCAGTTTAATTCTACACATGTTAAGATAATCTCCAGTGCATATTAAAATGAGGTTAAGGTGATTTTAGTTTCACTCTTTTTTTATGGATATTGAGAGGCACCACTTTACTCAACCAAAGGCCAGCAGATATATAATCTCTTAGATTTTACCTTTTACAGAGGCATTAGTAAATTGGTTAAGTTGATGCATGGTTCCACTTTATAGTCGACTAGTAATTTTCTATATACTTTAATTAACTTTATAATTGACTAGTAATTTTCTAATAGAGCAGTCCTACTGGCCTCCAGGAATGATTCTAAGTATGTAGCATATGCCGTGAAATGAATACAAGAATGCTTATGGTGAGTTAGCAAAACAAGCTCACCTCACCTTGATTGAGTTTTGTCACGATTTGGGTGGAGTTGATAACTTCCTGTTTTACTCTGTAAAATTCTGCATAGTGGAGAAACAGTGTTGGATTTCCAGTTAATTCACTATCACTAATTCATCCTGACACATGTGAGACTTATGTATCATAACTCTATTTGCAATTGTATGTTTCCCTTTGCTGTATTTGCAGAAGCAACGTTCAGTATTTATATGGTTAATTTTACCCAATATAAAGCATCAGTGCTTTGGACAGTCACATTTTAGGAAAGCTTACTGAAGAGAAAAGCAAAATGATTCATCCAGGCAGCCAGAGCCAAACTATAAGGATTATGGGTGGGTTCTCAGATAGACTGGCCCAGCCCTGAGGCAGAACTAACTTCCTGGTTAAAACTCCTTTTGTCTTTACCAACCTAGCATGTCAATAACTTCCTCCATACCACAGTATTGTCAATATTTGGAAGACATTCAAAAAATTTGGGACACAGTCCATGAAGGTCATTTTCTTTTAGAATATTCATTCACCTGATGTTTAGGAAGTAGGTGAATGCCATCTATCTTCTGTAGGTAGAAGGTTCTGTGCCTTTAGGCATTGCAAGTAAACACCCATTCCACATTTTTTAGTTTGGTAATCTGATGGGGTTGCATAACATTTTAATGCATACTTCCTTCTCACTCACTCCCTGGTTTATGTCCCATTTTTATACTTGATGTGAATTTATGACATCCTCCTAGAGGGGACAGCTACAGTATCATTTTGAGTAGTTTTCCATGATAGAATAATGTGTTTTCATAGAACATACAGCTTCTATGTTCAGTTTGTTAGACATCTGTTATATGCAGGATATTGCTGGCACAAATCCTGACTCAAAGACTTAACCATTGAGGTATCAGGGTTCTGCCAGTAAGCAGCAAACAGGATCATAGTTGCTGAGAGTGCTGGATTTGTGACACCTGTTAAATAATGCTACTTTCATAGCCACACAACACTGGATCTGAAAACTGATTATAAAATCTCAAGTGAGAGGAAGTCTGGAACTTTGGAGAGTAGTCATTATCTCTTGATGTGAAACATTGAGAACATACCTGAAGCCACTCATAGCTCTACAGCCTCAGGGGAGGGCCAGCTAGGAGATACATATCCAGGATTCCTGCATTGTTCCTTTACTGGAAGTAGAAACTGCTCTTCCTGGAATATTTCTCTAATAAAGTAGCCACAGTTTCAATAAGAAATAAAATTTTCATGATGCAGGTTGTGACCTCATACCACTTCCTTTAAAGATTGTGATATGTCTATCACAATTTATGGCACTGAAAGTAATTTTAAGAAAGAACAAATAAACATGGGAAAGATGCATTTAAATGAAACTTTTCCACTGGAAACCTAAGAAATCAATTTTTCCTATTCTATAGGACTTTTTAACAAACGCTGGGTGTCATTTTCATTGTAAAGCAAGGAGATATTTGTGGAGCCACATCTTGATTGGTCTGGGAAATATATTACCCCCCCCAAGAAAAAACATAATAATCTAAGGTTTCCCATGTAATTCAAAAGGAATGAGATTTATGGGCTATGTGCAATTTCTAATGATCAGTTAAGCTCTAATTAAAGCTCTGTAAACCTATTAAAATAACAAATAACTTCTCAATGGAAACAGTAAAAGCAAGAAGAGATTGGAGAAAAGTACTTCAAGTATTAAATGAGCAAAAATGTCAACCCAGACTGATGTACCCCATAAAACTAAGTAAAAATAAACAGCTTTATATGCATTGCTGCACAGTTATTTTGTTATTGTTGAGTATTCTGTCCAGAGCCATATTCACTTTAGTATGTTTGCTTCTGGATATTGATGCTTTGTACCAACACTCTGCCTTTTGTTTACTAATAAATAAGGAAGGACCAAAGGTAAGTAATCTCTGGATCATCTTTTCTGTGCAATAATTTTTAGAAGAGTGAGATGATGAGTATGGAAGTCATATTGGAAATTAATACAAGGGAGAAAGAAAAATTTTCCAGCACAAAGACAAATTGAAGGGATACATGTCAACCAAACCAGGCCCTCAAAAAATGCTAGAAATGATACTCAAGCTTGAAGAAAACAACAGGCATTTCCAGGAGAACCACCAAAACCAAAAAGCAAAACAATACACTTATAAAAGCCACTAAACATAATAAATGTCTGGAAATAAAAATAGTTTCTCCATTATAACATTAAATGTTAATGGAATTATTTCACTGATCAGGAGACACAGATTACAAACCTGGATTAAAAATCACAACTCATCAATCTGCTGCCTGCAGAAAACTCATCTCACCACGAAAGATAGGCACACCCTAAAAATAAAAGGCTGGTCCAAAATTCTGCAAGCTAATGGAACCAGGAAACAGGCAGGGGTAACCATTATGCTACTGGACAGAGTGGACTTCAAACCAAAAACAATCATAAGAGACACAGATGGATACTACATTTCAGTCACAGGTACAATTCGCCAGGAAGACTTCAAAATACTGAACATGTATGCACCCAATACTGACCCCTCCACGTTCATTAAGCAAACCCTACAACGTCTAAAGCAAGAAATCAACCCCAAAACAATACTTCTTGGGAATTTCAACACCACCTCTCAACATGGCATAGATCAACAGGTAAAAAACAACAGAAACACTTTGGAACTTAATCAAACCCTTAAAGAAATGAAACTTACAGATCTCTATCGAACTTTTTATCTACGCAACAAAGAAATCACATTTTTCTCAGAAGCACACGGAACTTTCTCCAAAATAGATCACATATTGGGCCACAAAACGAATCTGCACATATATAGGAAAGTTGAAATTCTAGCCTGTGCCCTATCAGACTACCACGGCCTAAAGCTTGACATCCACAACACAACAAACAACAGAAAATACACTAACTCCTGGAAACTTAACACTATGATACTGAATGAGAATTGGATTCAGGAAGAAATTAAAAAGAAAATTCAAGATTTCCTGAAAGCAAACGATAATGAAAATAGAATTTACCAAAATCTCGGGCACAATGAAAGCTGTCCTAAGAGGTAAGTTCATAGTTCTTAATGCCTACATCAAAAAAATGGAAACATCAGAAATAAAAAACAATGTAGCTTAAAGCTTTAGAGAAACTAGAGCAATCTGATTCCAAAAGCAGTAGAAGAGAGGAGATTAGCAAAATAAAGGGAGAAATATCCGAAACTGAGATTAGGAACATGATACAGAAAATCAACCATTCAAAAAGCTGGTTCATTGAAAAAAATCAATAAGATTGATATAGCCCTAGCTAAATTAACCAAAAGCAAGAGAGAGAAATCCCAAATTAACAAAATTAGAAATGAAAATGGAGTTATCACTACTGCTATCTAAGAAATCCAGACAATTATAAAGTCATATTTAAAAACTTATACTCTGTGAAATTTGACAACAGAAAAGAGATGGATGAATTCCTAAGAAAACACAACTTACCTAAATTGAATCAGGAAGTTGTGAATTATTTAAATAGTCTTATAACATATGAGGAAATTGAGGAAGTAATCTCGAATCTTCCCACCAAAAAGGTCCAGGACCAGAAGGATTTAGCACAGAATTCAACCAGGCATTTAAGGAGTTAATAACACCAATAATCCTTAAACTGTTCCATCAAACATCAAAGGAAAGAACATTACTAAATTCCTTCTATGAAGCTAATATTGTCTTAATTCCAAAACCTAATAAATGTACACTTAAAAAAGAAAACTATAGGCCAATCTCTCTGATCAATACAGATGCAAACATGCTCAACAAAGTCTTAGCAAATCAGATTCAAAAATATATGAAAAAGATCATTCACACAGGCATCAAGTAGGCTTAATCCCAGGCACATAAGGTTGGTTCAACATACGCAAACCAATGAATTTAATTCACCATATAAACCAGTCCAAAATCCAAGACCACATGATACTCTCGATAGATGCAGAAAAAGCTTTTGACAAGATCCAACAGCCCTTTATGATCAAAACCCTAGAAACAGTTGGAATGAAAGGAACCTTTATCAATATGCTAAAAACTGTATACAACAAGCCCACAGGAAGGATTATACTCAATGGGAAAAACTTGAAGCATTCCCGCTTTGATCAGGAACTAGACAAGGTTGTCCACTCTCACCACTTCTATTCAATATTGTACTTGAAGTCTTAGATGAAGACATAAGACAAGAAAGGGAGATAAAAGGGATTCAAATCAGCAAGGAAGAAGTCAAGTTACCTCTATTTGCAGATGACATGATGCAAATCACCTGAGTAATCCCAAAAACTCCACCAGGAAGCTCCTGGAACTAATACAGAAGTTCAGCAGGGTGGCAGGATACAAAATAAATGTACAAAAATCAGTGGTCTTCCTATATGCCCAGAATGAAAGAAATGAAAAGGCCCTGAGAGAAACAATCCCATTTACTATAGCCCCTAAAAAAATGAAATACCTTGGTATAAACCTAACCAAGTAAGCAAGAGACTTTTATAGTGAAAACATTAAAACCCTAAAGAAAGAAATTGCAGAAGACAACAGAAGGTAGAAAGACCTCCCATGTTCCTGGATTGGCAGAATCAACATTGCAAAAATGACCATCCTAGCAAAGGCAATATACAAATTCAATGCTATCCCAATGAAAATCCCAAAGAAATTCTTTAAAGAGGTTTCCAAACAATCTCAAAATTCATATGGAGGCTCAAAAGACCCAGGATAGCAAAAACGATGATGAGTAACAAAAATACTGCTGGAGGCATAACCATACCAAACCTTAGTCTATACTACAAATCCATAGTTGTAAAAACAGCCTGGTACTGGCTCCAAAATAGACACACAGATCAAAGGATAAGGGTTGAAGACCCAGATATAAACACACAAAACTACAGCCATTTTTTCTTTGACAAAGAGGCCAAAAAAATCCAATGGAAAAAGAACAGCACCTTCAACAAATGGTGCTGGCAAAACTGGATCTCCACATGCAGAAGATTAAAACTGGACCTGTACTTGCCACCATGTATAAGAATTAATTCCAAATGGATCAAGGATCTTGATATAAGGCCAGAGACTATAAAAAACACAGTTGAAAGGGGAGGGAACTCCCTCGAGCTGATTGGGCTAGGCCAACAGTTCCTAAACGGACATCCAATAGCACAATCACTCCGACCAACACTCAACAGATAGGATCTTGTGAAATTAAAGAGCTTCTGTTCAGATGAAGAGATTGTAACTTGAGCACAAAGGCAACCCACAGAATGGGAGAAAATCTTCACTAACCACATATCTGATAGAGCTCTATTATCCAATGTGCACAAAGAACTAAACACTAAGGAAACAAATGGGCCAATTAAAAAATGGGCCCTGGAATTTTAAAGAAACTTTATCAGGGATGAAATTAAAATGTCTAACAAATATCTAAAAAAATTTCTCACATCCTTATCCATAAGGAAAATGAAAATCAAAACTTCCCTGAGATATCATCTCACCCTGGTCAGGATGGCAAAAATCCACAATACAAACAACACCAAATGCTGGAGAAGATGTGGAGAGAGGGAAACTCTCCACATTGCTGGTGGGAACGCTGGCAAGCCACCTGACGATTCTTAAAGAAATTAAGATTGAAATGCCATATGACCCTGCTATTCCACTTTTGGGAATAAACCCCCATACAGCAAAAATTCACTTTGATAGCACAAGCACTGACCATGTTCATAGCAGCACTGTTTACAATAGCAAAGTCATGGTATCAACCCAAATGTCCAACAGTTGACGAGTGGATAAGGAAAATGTGGTACATTTACACAGTGGAATACTACTCAGCCATTAAAAATGATGAATTAATGAAATTTGCTGGGAAATGGATGAGTTAGAAACAATTATATTGAGTGAAGTATCCCAGACACAGAAAATTAAGCACTGTATGTACTCCCTAATAGATGGATCCTAGTTCCAAACCCACTTAGAGACACTCAAAGACAAATCTCTTCAATAACTACAGTAATTGTAAAGATTATAAACAGGAAAGATGGGGAAGGAGGGCCCCACCAGAAACAAGGAAAGAGGGGACCATATTACAGCAGAGAAAAGAGGCACCATCAAGAACTACAAGTAAGTAATGAGATATCTGGTTAGGTTTACAGACTTTCCTTCCTGATCATTTGCAACTGATGGAGTATGATCTCACCAGAAGGGCAGGGCATATAGTCTGGCAGATAGAAAGTGACCATTTTCCAAATGGGAGACTGACCACTCCCTCACCGTGGTCTTCTACTTTTATTCCATCTACATTTGAATATACTCTTATAACAAGACTCTAATTTTACAGGTTTTTATCTCTGGCCGGAGGTGACATCCAATACCCATCAGGATGAAGCCAAGGGCATTGCAGGAGCAGCAAAACCAAAAAAAAAAAAATTAACAGACTATAATTCAGAACATCAGAGACTCTATATCAACCACCTGGAACTAGGTCACCCTAATCTCTCTCCATCCTGAAGATCAGGGAAATTTGCAGAATAGGGGGTGGTAAGATTGTAAGAGCACAAGGATGGGAGGAGTCATGATATGCAAGATACTCCACACAAGTTAGGTCCCAAGCAATCATAATAGGACTTTGCATGACCTGCACAATGACCAACACATTATTGACCCCTCAAAGTCTAACATGGACTAAAAGCACTAGGAGCTTTAGAAGCTAGGGTTTAACAGTCAGAATTGTGTTGCTATACTTAAGGGGAACACAAGAAAGAGTTCTAGGAAATCCCACTGAGTCCTTACACCTGACCAGAAAGGAAGACTCAGAGGAAAGTTTGACATGCACATTAAAGGATGCTCCAGGGATGAGGGGGAGGAGGCACTGGGAGATAGGGAGGAAGGGGGGAAAGAAATAGGAAAAGAGGGAAGGGAGTAAGGGGGTCCAGGAAAGGGTGGAAGGAGGGAGGGGATCGGTGAACCTATTAACTTTGAGCAGAAAAAAAAAACACTTAGGTTCTGAGACACCTGATACTGTCTCAAATGGTGCTGCTATATCCAAATAGAGCAATTGATTGAAGTATGATTGAGCAGAGGAAACTTCAGATGTAGAAAGTGTATCTGATACTGTCCTTTGCTGAGGGAAACATTAAAGTTAAAAAGCCAGACTGTAGTCTTGCTAAGCACTTAGGTGTTAGCTACCCTTCAGACCTGGTACTAATTTCTTATAGAATTGTTTTAAGTTTCTTTAGAATCTAAACCACAAAGTGCTGTATGAGTTGCCTTCCTGAAATTTTTGTTCAATATTTCAAATCTAACATTTTTAGAAAATAGACTTGTTTTTTAAAGATTAATGTTTAGATTACATAGATGCAGATGTGTTACTGCAATTTTGTTTTTGGTGGTACTGGAGAATAAGGCACTAGAGCCTCATGCACTATTTTTTTTATTTCATCAAAATCACAAATTTGTACCTGTGGATGGGAGCTACATTCAACCTTGTTCAGAGAAGCCTATCTGTGCAATGAAAAGTAGTGAATGCAAAGGTCCTGTGAGTCCAAGATGCTAAGAATGAGGGACATTTATGACTCTACCTTAAAGAAATATTTATGCCACCCAGCCTTCAGTTTAGGGAATGTTCAGGAAGAAAATGAGATATGTGGAGAAAGAAGCAAACAGGAGAATGTTGTCATATTCTGTCCTCAAGTTATCATACAAACAACAGCATCATAAGCTCACAAAAACTGTGGTTACTTGTCTTGAGCTATACCAAGACTTGCTTCATCAGTGGTCAGTTATAGTAGGGAATCACATGGGGTTCCCTCTCACTGCTTAACTAGTAACTCAGGTTTTCCATTTTAAAAAATTCTTGAAAAATTAATCTTCATCTTTCATTTGAATTAAAAAAGTCTAAACAAATGCCTGCTATAATTTCAAAATAAATATTTTATGAAAGATTTAATTAATTTTTAATATGAGAAAATATATTCATTAAATGTTTTCAACAATCTAGTAAATAGCTCTAATATTTGATAATGTACTAAAAACTGATACATGTTTAGGCACTGCTATTATTGATATGAAGAAAAATCATATTTTAAATTATGGTTTTAGCTAATGGACTTTTATACAAATTCAAAAGTTATGCTTTAAGTCACAGAGGGAAAGTGAAATTATTCCCTTGTGGATTAAATGCCAGAACATAGGCATGTCTGTAAATTTGTGGCTCAGGCTCATCTGCATTCTGTGGGAGTGGGGGGGCACATTTATTTGACAGAAAGCATTCTGAAATGAGATCAAATATTTATGGGATAAAATGATGTCATGATGTATCATAGTTTAAAATGATAAACTAGTTTCTTTGAGGGAGAACTGACATGTCAGTATATCTTATGTGAGCAAAACAGTACAGTAAATATTTCTTATCTTAAATATAGCACAGTAAGTGCCTATAAAATAAAAGTTTTGGGGGACAAAGTGTGATGTGATGTTGAGTGTATGTCAGAGCTCCTGTGCATGCCTAGTGCCCCAAGTTGATATGCTGGAACCCACATAAAATCCCAAATGAGATTTTAAAATCTGTGATTCCAGCATTTCTGTGAAAATGGGCAATAGATATGATAGAGTCATCCAGAAATACATAATTCAGCTAGTCTGGAGTATGTAGCTGGCAGAAATGACAAGAGAGACACTGCTCCAAGAAGTGGAAACAGTGGCATCCTGATCTTGCATCATCCTTTACACATCCATGGTGAATGGGGAGAATAATCCTAAAAGGGTAACTTGAATCACTTTCTAAGCAAACTCAGAGGAAATAGGGAGAGGCTGCAAAACTTCCAGCCCCATCCCCTTAAGCCATACCTTCTCCAGCAAGGCCCTGCTTCCTAGAGGTGCCATGATCTTCTGAAACATTAATACCAGCAAAGAATTCAAACTCACAGATCTGTGAGAGGTAACTCACATTCAAACCATGACATCTGGCTTGAGCACTGGTTTTTGAAATATCTGACATTATCTATCTAGCTGAAACAGAAATTTTCAGCACAACCCCTCCCACAACCATCTTCAATTCCTTCAATTCCTTCACTCTCACACTCCAGTCCAATCTCTCATTAGTGGAAGCAATAGAATATGCCCACGTTCACAGAGCTCAGTTTTGCATGTATCTTGCAATGCCTGAGTACATCATATAGAATGAAAACAGACTGTGTCCCCTGATCACACATACACATACACATATAAACATATACATGTGCAGCATACACACATTCACAGACAGGGAGAGAGCTAGAGAAATGCCTGTATATCATGTTTTCTTCTTTAGGGAAAAGAAACTATGAATCCAAAATCTAAATTTATGAGTAAAGAAAATTAACTATGCAGCAAAATACTACCCTGTCAATTTCTGGTTTAGATTCTTAAACAGTAGATCCTCCTATATGTTCTAGTTGCAGCACTTGAAAGTGCTATTTATTCTGTGTATAATCAGATGATGGTTTTCATTAATAGTAATATACAATATACATGATTTCAGTGATAGTTGAAAATATCATGTTTCTTCCTTTCTTGGCCTCTAATTATCTCCAGTTGTAGATAGCCTTTGTTTATTCCTAACTCACATTTACAATATAACTTTCAGCTAATCTTAAATTTCCAGTGCCTATTAGACTGGTGATAATGGTACTATAAAACCTGCATTTGCACTGAAAAAGTATTCTACAATCCCTCTCCAACTTTTGAGAAAGTTCATAGACATTTCCATATAAAGTGATCTCGTTAGTTACTTTAAAAAAATAGGTTAAATTTATATAATGCAATTATTTCTGTATAACATCTTTATAAATTTAATTATGTGAATATCTTATATGCTCATACAATAAGATATAAAAATAGATTGAATGATGTTCATAGTAACCTTGTAAAAAATTCTGCTCACTACTACTACTTACATAGATCACCAGTTCACAGCACAGAGGCAATAAAATTGAGAGCTATACATAAAATTTAGTTCTATTTGTCTATAATGTCTGAGTTTTTAAGTGTACATGAAATCCCATAAAACAATTTTAACATCTTGAATAGTGCTTAGAGCAGAATTTTTATTATAATATAGCATAAATGAAAATTGAAAAGCAGTCTCAAGTATTCACTATACATTTATGAAATTATTAGCAATTATACTAAGTAATTTATAAAATTACTAAATGGTGGAATTAAAGAGGCCAATTTAATTTGATCATTGTACTGTAAAGGCTAAAGTTATGAATCTGTTGCTGTCTCAAATTGTCACTCTTTAATAATGTTTTTCATTTTAAAACCACTTATCTAAATACAATTTTCTTCCCTAACCATGTTCTGCCTTCATTAGCATGATGGAACTTGTTACTATTTTCTGCTGCTGTGGAAGAATACCCAAAGTCAAGCAGCTTAAAGCACAAAGAGAGAGGAAACAGTCTTCCCAGAGAGGGGAAACAGTCTTTAATGACAGAAGCAGCATGGCTGGCAGCAGAAGCTGAAGGAGGCCTAGGTTTCCTTTCAGGAAGCTGAAAGCTATAAAACTGCCTACTGAAAAAGCAGACCTCTCCAAGAACTAGAGTGGGATTAATCCACCTCAAGGCCCACCTCCTTGATTGCCTTCCTCCAGCAAGGCTCCACCTTGGAAAGGTGTCAATGACCTTTTCAAATAACTAAAGATTCAAACACATGAGCCTGTATAGGACAATTCACATTTCAAACCATGATAGAACCTCAGGCATGTTAGTCAAAGCACTGTTACTGAGCTACATCTCTCTTTTATCTTTTGTAATTTTGAGTTGTTGGCTCACTGTGCTGATTCCGTAGCCTTGAACTCACTCTGTAGCCCAAGCAGTGTTTGAGTAAGTGGTTTGATGCAGGTGGTCCTCCTGAAGAGCAGGAAATACAAACCTTTACCACTAACCAGCCTCAAACTCGCTCCATTAGCTTTCATTAAACCATTCTACCAATATAATGAGTACTTACACATTTCAACTACTGAGATGGTTGAAGAGTTATACAAGTGAATATTGAATATTAGAAACAATTGAGAGTGGTGGCCATGTGCACACCAGCACACCACATATTTGAGAAGGAGTTTCCTGCTTGATAGGAATTAAATTATGGTATTAAAACAGGATCCATTTTTCTCTCACATTCTTCAGTTCCAACACTTTATTATTTATTTACTACAACTGGAAATTTAAAAGCTGTAAGCTTTCAAATGAGAATATGGCAGGTATATGCATTCAAATTCAAGCAACAACTAAGTAAATGTGCTTTGAATTTCTTCTGTGTTTGTAATTACATGATCACTGAAAAGTTGCATGGTAATTTGTCAGCTTTAGAATTATTCCTAAAGATAATTATTCTCCACTGTCAATCAGTTCTTTTGTTATATTTTCAAAATGCACTAGAAATGTGATGCTATGCTAAAAAGTGATGACTTGTAGAATCCCATATTTATGGAGAAAACAAGTGACAAACACTGGCTCACTGTCATTATCATTTTTCCATTTTTCTGCAGTTATGATTGGCTAATTAGATTGAAGAGATCTACAATACCAAAAAGGCAGTATGAGAAAATATCAACTGGAGAGTCAAGACCACACATTACAATAGACCAAGTTGCTGAAGTATGTAATCAGGGCATCCTTTTGGTGAAAAATTACATCTTTGTGAAGTAAGGACTAGTGGTGGATATAAACACACATCTGATGCAACAAAATCAAGTATGTTTGTATCAAAAAGAAGCCCTTTTTCATCTTAGGCTAGTTTACTATTTTAAATAAATATCTGACTTTTAAATTTCATCTCTTGTATTTTACAGTATAGCTTTTTTCCACTCATAATCTGCAGATTTGATATTTCCATTTAACATAAGGACCTGTTTTTCAAATAGAATAAAACAAAGTAGTTATTCTGAATCTGTCCAGATGGCAGCCATCTTAATAGACAAAATGATCTAACTTTAAAACTAATCCTGATAAATTCTGAAAAAAGGTCATCCACTTGTTTTCTTGGCTTCTTGTAAACAAGAAGCATATTGATTTACCATTTTTTGTCAAATTTTAAAAATATGAAATTTGTAACACTGAAATTGTTTTGTTCATTGTCCTACTCATTTATAGTTGATGCAGGAATCAGAATCACAGACAAATCTGTTTCCTAATTGCCCAATGCTTTCTTACAGCAAAAGTTAGGGAGCTAAAAATTCACATATATGTTAGATTTTTTGATTATATTATATTACTTCAAAAACAATCCCTAATCATTCTATACAGAGACTGGTAAAATTTCAGAGAACAAACAGTTTTGGTTATAGTATACACTGTCTCCACATTTTCTTCAGTGCACTGAAATGTTTGAAAAACTGCTATAAAGATTATGTAAATGATTTGGAAACTATATTCTAGTAAAACTTTATAGACTAAAAAATCCAAAACACTGCTTTTACCACTTTCTGAAAAAATTGTGAACGAGCACAAGCACTGACCTTTGCTGAGGAAGAAAATGTCCTTGACTCTATTGAGTTTGCCCTCAGAAGAAAAGTCACCAACACTGAGCAAGTGTTTATGTGGATATTTTTTCACACTTGTGTATTAGTAATGCTATATTTTTGCAAAATAGCTTAAGTAAAAATAAATCTATGCAATGAATGAAAATGCACAGCTTAATAAACAGTACCAGAAAGATAGTTTTAGTCTGACTCCTCAAGGACTACATCTCAGATGATGTGTAATTTATTTTAGATCTGACTGACAAGAACCTACAATGAATGATTGACTAGATTGAAGGGGATATCAGGGAAGAGTTTTTCAGGCAAAGAAAGTGTTAGAACAAAAATGATATTACAAGAAAAAGTTTGACATGTTATAGAGCCAAAAGTAGGTCAATGTAGTTCAGGGATTTGTAACTGAAACCTATTTTCCATTACTTTTGTTTTGTATCTATTTTTCCTTGCTCAAAGCTTCAATGATAAGAATGCATGGAATAACATGGAAATAAATAGGTTAGGTAGTCTATAGCTATGAAATAGAATATTTTCTTGCTATTTTTAGACTCATAGCTCATTTGAAGTAAAAACATCCTTGTTTTCTCAGTTATGTTTTAGTAAATTACTTTGGCCGTCTTGAGGAGATCATGAATTTGCAAAATTCTGAGAGAATTCTTGCAATTACCCAAACAAAGAATGATGAACTTTGAGTTAAGCTGCTATTAGTGTCACTGGCAAAGTTAGACCAATTTTAAGCATTTAGAAATAATGCTTACAGGTTAATTCAATGGATTCAAAGTGGATGAAGTAGAAAATTGTCACAGCTCAGTGCTAGATATAATTTATAAAGTTATCCATGCTTCTGTTGAGAAAAAAAACAGCAAGAAAAATTCTCAAGGGCTGAGAAATCTGAAAAAAAAATGTTCTATTTGATCAAATAAAACATGAAATATCATATATGACCCAGAGGAGTCAAACAAACAATGGAAAACACAAGTCTGATTTTCTAGAGTACTATCTAGATTAAGTCATCTGCAAAGATAATTTCTGTGATACATATCACAGAGTATATCACAGCATAAGGATCTATCTTTCATAACATTATAAAACTTTATCACAACAATGTGAGCCAGTTTTGGTAAGAGAAAGCCATAGTTGTGGAAATAAGATAACATGAAAGAGAAAAGAGAGTCCATGAAGACTTTTCTTTTCATGAATGATAGAAGGGCCAACTAATCAGATAAAAAGGTGTTTATGAGTTGCAAAGTAAGATTAAGTCATCAGTGGTCAGTGAGATAAGTCAGACAGCTCTCAAGTTTGATGACCTGAGTTTAATTCCTAGAAATTTAAATGGTGGAAAAGGAGAAATGACTATTAGAAGAGCTGAAAGAGTTGTCTTCTGACCTGTACTATGTATGTGCTATGGCTTATATGTGCACACCTCTCTCTTGCTCCTCTTCTTTTAATGAAATAAATAAACTATTTTAAAAGTAGTGAAACCATGACAATCCCTTGATTTGAGTTCATGTCATATAATTTGTGCCTATTCAAGAAAAAATCACCCAAGAATAATTCTGCTGAATAGGACTGAATAGTAAATCTAGTAAATAGTGACAGTTTACAAATGAGAAATTATGTATCACAATTTCTCGGAATATTTGTATGATCATAGAAATGGAAAAACTCAGTGATCAGCTACAGAGATTTTCTGGGTTTTTGGAAGTTATCCCATTAATATGTTTTCTCATTGCAAAGAAATATGGAAAGTAAGTTATAAAATTTACTTCAATTCTGAATCAGAATATTAGTCTACTTAAAACCTCAGAAAAAGACTAAGATTATCAGATCAATACATGCTCAAATTTCCTTGTTTGTATCTAGAAAATTTTCATGATAAAACCTGTATTCAGTAACTCTTATTTAAGTAAAATATATCCACATTTTCAGATTTATTTTTCTTACTGAGAATCTTTCTTCTCTTAAATGTTTAAAATATATATTAAAATATTTTAGTAAACTCTAGTTCAGTCTCAAAGATGAAATATATAGCCATCCTTTTTAGGTTATTTCATATTTTATTTTTCCTGAGTCTAGAGTTTTCTTCCATTACAGAAACAAATCCTAACAGATGCTTCAAAAGTTATAAATTAAACTAGTTAAAATTAATTTTCATTATGTTTGATTTCTCTACAACATATATGCTTTTGTATATAAACTTGAAGTCAGGCAACATCTGGCTTTCTTATTTTTATGATATTCTGTCCTCTTTCTTCTAATTTCTTCCCAGTATGGTTCTCTGGCTTCTCAAAGCATTTTTCCCTTGCTTTTGAGGAATACTAATCTCTTTTTTCTTCTTGCTTTTGTCTATATTCTTCCACATTAAATAGAAAAACTACTTTTTAAGTAAGTTTCCACAGTGCTTGCCAAGTCTCTATTATGAGAGATATTTATTTATTGAATTTTCAAGAGGGTTCCAGGCATTCAAAAAGGTCTGCAGATTTAGGCATGCCATCAAAGGTAAGTACAACCATCCATATGTTCTTCATGAACTTTCTCATTCAGTCCAAAATTTACATGTCTGACTCATTTTGATTGGTTCATGTGTAACCCCTTTTTTATTATTATCAAAAGCTTTTTAAAATAATTGGATTTAGGATATTCGGTATTTATTATTTAATGAATAGAAGAAGAAATGGATTATGATACCCTGTGGGGTTCAGACTCATGTCACCAGCTCTCGGCTGAGTGGATGGAGAGTGGTGAGTGAGCTGTCCGCCTTTTCCCAGCCCTCCAAGGACATTCAGATGCGATAGGGAGTCAAGTTGAAGCAGGAACTCAGTTTATTGTGGGAGGTGCAACAGTTTATAAAGACAAGAGACTGCAAGGCACAAAACAGGCAGCCAATCACATTAAAGGTCAGCACAGCATGTAGGCTTCACGGGCTAGGGTCAGCATTATGGAGCTCTTACGAACCAATCAGAGTTCCTGTGATGCAAGCAGGGTTATGCCCAGCACACTAGCTCCCAGCACCATCTTAGATTCCATGTGCTCAGTTATACCCTGCTTGCTTCCTCCCAGAGCCATCTTAGGTCCCATGTGCTTGTTTATGCCCTGCTCACTTCCTCTCAGCACCATCTTTTCTGGGCTGGCCTAACAATACCCCTGTAATAATGGTTATAAATCATAAAGTAAAATGTTTATTGAAGACGATTTTAAATGGGTCTATTTACCTTGTTACCTGAAATTGAAATTATCAAAAAAGAAAAAGGAAATGCATAGTTTGAGACAGAATGGAAGGTACCCTGGAATAACAATAAAATTTACTGTTATTTATTTCTGAACATTCTTTATAGAAATCTTCTGATTTATGTTTTGCATTTTTAAAATTGACATAGAATTAATAAATAAACCACTAAATACAATTTCACTATATTGTGCTTAATAAATAAGAGATATCTGGTTTCTTTCTGAAACCAGAAAAATGTTAACATGCTGCTATAGGTCACAGATTTCAAGATGTTTAAATTTAAAAATGTACCTTGTGTAAACAAGAGGACTTGAGAAACTTTGCAGAAAGTTAAATGGCCTGCAGATGCACATGATCATTCTGCATCCATCTTTAGTAATATCAATTCTTTGGAGGCTTCAATGTTACAGAATCTGTCTGTTGTTCTTTATGGATCTATAGTTTTCACATCTGATATTGTTCATATATGTTCAAAGACTTCTTTGAATAATTTTAAATTTGGAAATATCATAAATGTGCTTTGGTTATTGTTCATAAATTGTTCATAATCATAGTCAAGTCAGTTAATTTACTTTTTTCTATGTGTGTGTGTGTGTGTGTGTGTGTGTGTGTGTGTGTGTGTGTATCAGAGGATGTTGTGTGTGCCTATAGACCCCAAGAGTGACTTCAGGAGTTATCTTGGATTGCCTCTACCTACTTTTTGCTTGCTGTGTGTTTTCCTAGTCTGTGTCTTCCAGGAACAAAAGTACAAGCCATCACCATTTCTGCCTGGTGTTTTTAAATGTGGGATCTAGATGCAAACTCAGGTCCTTCTGAGAGGCAGTGTTTGAACTCTTAAGCCATCTCTTGAACCTAAGACAATGTGTAGCTGACTCACAGAATTTAGTCATTAATAAAAACAATTTATATGATGGGAAATTATTTGGAAAGAATGCTACATGTCGTTTTAATTTGGATTGACATTTTCAGTAAGTGTGCTACATGGAAAAGATTTTGGGACGTCTATGAGGTATGTGTCAGTAAGTTAGCAGGAATTTCAAATTTATAGTGTATAAAATAATTCATTTGATTTTTGGTTGAGGATGAAAACAAAATTAGATAGTTAATAGTCCTACAAGGATTATAACTATTGTTTTATTAAGGAAACTACATATACAGAGGCATGATGTAAACTGAAAATGTGTAAAGATTAAGACAATGTGAAGATGCACAACCATGTAACATGCATTTCTTTTCAGTATCAACATACTTTCTGGAGGTGAAGGGGTAGGAATAGACTAGATATTTATTGATGGCTTTTGAACTATAAATGCCTTATCCCCATACCTGAATAATCCTTATTTCAGTCAATTCTTTAGCAGAGGAGACTTAGAAGCATTAATGAAAGGGGAAAGCCTATGTTTGAATGTAGGGAATTCTTTTCACGATAAAGGACACTAAATTTTCTTTTGGCCAAACAGTTTAAATAGAATCCTGTTTATTTGAGCAACAGAATAATAACAGTGAGGCTGGATCCAGCTTGTGGATATTTTTTGTTATTTAAATTTAGTATAATATTATTTGAATTTAAATATAGTATAATATTATTTGAATTATGAGTGATTGATTACAAACCAACACATGAAATACTGTCCAATATTTTATTACTTTTACTACAAAATAGATTATTTAGTACTAATTCATGCTAACAGTAATAAAAATTATATTATTTTGATAAGCTAAATATATGTTTTCCTTGATAATGTCACAGACGAAATGGCCTACTGAACATTTGTGTTAGATGTGTAATTACTTTTGTATACAGATTTAAAATGTTATTTTTGGTTTTTGACATTATTTCTTTTTAAATTCACAAATTTTTCCAATTTTCTGTTCGATTATTGGAAAAACCATCAGTTATTGTCATGATTAGGCACAGGTGTCAACTTGACAGTTGATGGTTTGGGCTCTGGGCACACTTGTAGAGAATTAGTGGTTGAGTTAAGCCCAGAGCAAGCCTCCAGGAGATTGTCTAGCTGATAGGGAAGGCTCAGCCCGTGGGACTAGGCCTTGGACAGATGAATAAAATACTGAAGGTTGGTTGAGGAAGTTGCATCCTTGTGTATACTTGGCTAGACATGGTAGTCTAACAAGTAAGGATCGTCCTTCTGTCAGCCATTGTGTAGGAATGGTGTGGCCAGTTCCCTCAGCCCTGGTGTTGGTGCATGCTCTCCCATCAAACTGGACTATAGACTGTAACCACTAATCCTAAAAATATATCAAGAAATTTTCCGTTTATTAAATTCTTTAAATTCTTCAAAGTATAGGCAACATTATTTTTTATCTAAGTATATATCATATTCAGTCATACTCCATCCTGGACACTATTTCTCTATGTTAGCAAATCTTTTAAAATCTTTCTACTCTTCAACATCAAGACCTTACTTGTTTTATACTATTATATATCTTTATAAATAAATTATTTGAAATGTGCAAACCTACATTGTTAATGTTTCTAGAGTTTGTTTTAATTAGAAACATTATTCTCTATCTGGAGCCCTAATTAATATGCATGAAGCTAAACATACTCCAAGCACATGAAAACACTATGCATCGTCATTCACATAGTATGTTCTTCAGATATTTTCTTCTTTTTCTTTAAAATTTATTTATTCATTGTGTGTGTTAGTGTGCGTGTGTGTGTGTGGGTGTGTGTGTAGAACCACGGACGAATTCGGGAACCACCATGGACACCTCCACCTCCTCCTTGTTTACTCTGCCCGGGGATTCACAGGCTCTGCCCTCCAGGATCAGAAACGCAGGCTGCCCCCGCTTCCACCCGGCGTCTATACGTGGGGTTTAGGATCCAAACTCAGGACCTTCCGCCTGCAAGGCAGAGGCTTAACCCCTGAGCCACCTCTCCAGCCCCTCTTCAGATATTTTCATTCCTAATTTTTATTCAGTAAAAGTAAACGATTTGATTACAGCTTCATGTCTATTTCAAACCAAATAAAATATTCTCTAAATTAATTTCAGAGTAACAATCTCATGATTATATGAGTGTATTCCATAAGTCAGGAAAAATCACTGTAAATTATTCCAGCCTTATGGAAAATTTTGAAATGATCCATAATCACATTCCTATTCGAGGTAGCAGATATAAACAGTAAATAAAAAGACAAAATTTGTGCAGTTTGAATTGCAATGTGACAGAGGAATAGGTCGTGCATTCACATGGTGGGTCCTATTAACATTTTGTTAATATTGAATACATGAATACAGTGAATTTATGAAAATTTCACTCCCTAATTTCCAACCCCAACCTCCTCCTATTCCCCTTACAGTCCCTCACCTCCCCTGCCAGACTTCCTCTTATTTTCAAGTCTTTTCACTTCTCTTGTTCACTGTGTTTCTTCTAGTTTGCTTTTGGTGACATATGCCTAACATGATTCATGCTTCAGCAAGTATTATAGATCAGTGAGAATACCATTGAAGAGAATGTTGCAGTTTGTCTGCATGGTGGCTGACAAATCCACAGCCAAATGACTTAAGGGAACAAGGGGTTATTACTTTGGCTTAAAATTGTCCAATTACAGTTCTTTGTCCAGATTGGCAAGAAAGACCATACCAACACCAGGGGGCAGAAAGAACTGACCACACTATATTCACATAACAGCTGAAAGAGGGACAATTCTTACTTGTAAGAGCAGCATGTTTGATCAAGTATACAGAAGGATGCCAACTTTCTCAGCCAGTTCCTTCCATCTTAATCATTTGTGCAAGGACTAGTCCTGTCTATTTTACCATCCACTGTTCCTTTATGTCCCTTGAGTCTTTTTTCTTTTATTTTAATTATTATTATTATTATTATTATTTATTTATTCAACTGTGCGCATGCGTGTGTGTGTCTCTGTGTGTGTGTGTCTGTGTGTGTAGAACCACGGACGAATTTGCGAACCACCATGGGCGCCTCCACCTCTTTCTGTCCTGGGATTCACGGGCTCCGCCCTACCAGGACCGGAAGCGCAGGCCACCCCCGCTTCCACCTGGCGTCTATACGTGGGATCTGGGATCCGAACTTAGGACCTTCCGCCTTCAAGGCGGAGGCTTAACCCCTGAGCCACCTCTCCAGCCACTATGTCCCTTGAGTCTTAAGGTGAGGGTGAGTGTTGTTTAGATGTCCTGTTTAGAGACAAGTAGTCCCCAATTACTTTATTTTCTGCCTTATATTAGTTTTAGTGAGAACATTTGACTACATCTTATGACATATTATTTATCCATAACAAGATTGCATTGATTACATTCTAGAAACAATATCTATAAAGGGAAACATTGTTGTTCCATGATTTGTAGCAGTTATTTAATGTGATTTGAAAGAATTGAGTAATCTGTTTTGGAACTCTTTACAAGCTTAATTCAGGTTTTAACAGAGAATCAGAGTATATTTGATGTGCATTCTAATTTTTAAGGAGAAAAGTCATTGGGCTTAAGAGGTTGCTTAGGTGTTAAACCTTTGCTTCACAAGCAGAAGGACATATGTTTGGCTCCCTGATCTCACCTAAAACCACCATTTGGAAAAAGCAGCAGCCTGAGCTTCTGGCCTTAGAAAGCAGAACCTGGGAAATCCCAGAGCAAAGCAATAAGGAGGCAGAGCAATCCAGGATGATATCCAATCACTCCACAGGCACACACAGTATGCTCTGATACAAACGTGCGTGTGCGCGTGCGCACACACACACACACACACACACACACACACACACACTCTGGTTCAAATACTCATTTTGAATAGATTGATGCAAATAATTTATTTATTGCTCTTATTTTCACTATCTCTTTTCCCACAGTTGTCTTTTCTATAAAATGCTATAAACACTTTCAAATTATGTTTGCTATTTCTTTTAAATTTAATTGCATATGTGATTCATTTAAATAGAGTCCAAAAAAGTGGATGATTTATACAATATATGCATTAAGCATGCTGCACACTGTCTTTCTTAGTCTGAGTTTATCAAGTCCTGTACATTCTGTCTTCTGCAAGGCATGACCTTTTTCCCTTTGTTGCTTATTTATTGGTTATGGAATCATTGGGCAAGAAAGCTCAATATTCTAAACAGAATTATTTATTTTATACTTATTCTATAGTCTACACAGCTATATCTTTAAACAGTGTGAGGACATTTTTAAGCAATGATTTTTTTTGAAATTGGTATAAATTCACAATTTTTCATCTTTTAATAGAAAATGTCACAGGGATTGGTCATTGATTTAAAGTAGAATTTGGTCATTATTTTTCTGTTTTTATTTTGCCTGACTTGCCTTTTTTATAAGAAACATTGAAACATCTTAATCCTTATTTTTAGTTTACTTGAGCAGATATTAATTAATCTTAATCTTAATGCAGCATATATAACTATATATGGACTGTGTAATCATGGTGTAGCTCTTGTGGGTTTAGATGCATGAATATTATTGTTACTGCTTTTCCAAGTATTTGTTAAATAGAAACCACATATCACTTATCGATGTACTGTTTTCATAATATATAATGGGAATGGGTCCAACTCTTCCATATTTTTATTAAGAGGCTCTGAAGTATTTTTGCTATAGTTTAGTTTTACTATAAGGAATAAGGGAGAAAATGCTTTTAAGTTGAAAGACAGAAGAGAGAGAGGAGACAGAGACAAGAGACACGAAGGAGAGAGAGAGAGGGAAAGAGAGAGAAAAGATTTCTTTTTCCTAGAACATTTTAAACACTTCATAGAACTTTTTACACATGACATTTTCAGGAAATTATAAACATGGAACTTTTGTCTTTAGTTTCCTTCTTTCCTTATTATGTAATTTCCATGCCAAATATGTTTGATGTATGCAATGTTCTTTTGATGTGGTTTCTTAGAGACACACTTCTTCTCAATAAAAGATCTGGTTCTATTTTAAGCACATATAAGGAGCAGATGTGGAAAGTCTGACCATCTGTAGAAGAGATAGGGTGTTAGCACATTTACTATGCTTCAGGTGTGGAAAGCCTGGACTTAAGTCCTTTTCTCTTGCAGTGCAAAACACCACAGAGTAGACATACTATAAATTGTGGTATTCTGTCAGGATCTTATACCAGTTTCCTGGGAAGACTATGGTTGGGGCACTAGACTCTAGGAACAGATTCCCTTTTTTGTTACAACATAGCAGAAGGATAAATGTAAGTAACTAGAAACAGAGATAGAGAGATCTATGTAAATTCTCTCTTTTCCTTTTGTTAAAGCTTCCAATCATATTATGTAGGTTCCTTATTTCATCTAACATTAATTACTTCCTAAATTGTGTGCTCCAAATTCCATGAACACTCAAATTTACTATTCATTTTCTACTATGTGAATGTTTGGGAATAAAATCAAAATATATCACTTCGTGAACTAAAAACCTGTTTTACTTTTCCAATAGTATTCTTTTGTTTGGTTTTGTTTTTTCTGTTTTCTTTTCTTTTGCATGGTTATATGTGTGCAGTTTGCATGCATTTGTGTATACATAATCACATGTATGTAGACATATATTTATGCAAGTGTTCATGTATATATGTGTGTGCGTGTTTGTGGAAGCTCAAGGTGATCACTCTTCTTTATTCATTGACATATGTCTCTCACTATCTCTATGTGACTGTCTCTGTCTCTCTTTCTCTTTATATAAGTGTATGTGTTTCTGTGTGTGTGTATGTGTGTGTGAATGCTACTATTCAGGTATGGAAGTCAGAGGCAACTTCCAGGAGTTACTCCTTTCCTTAAACAATATGCTTGTTTAAGCATCAACCTCAAGCTCACAGCTTGCCTAACCAACGTGTTTACAGTCTGCTTCCCTGCATTGATTCCATACTCTTAATAACTCATTTCTTCCCAATTGGTTCCCCTTCCTATGTGTATGATTATTTTTTCTGATCACAAGTAAAATTAGGGCTATACATATGAACATAGGTAGGGATATAAGGATGATTTATCTATGGCTAAATGAGGGAGGAAAATTACATGTCTTCCATGGCAGCCATTAACTGTTAATAGTTCCTCAGGAAGGTTTGGGGTCTCCTAAACATCTCCAGTAGACATGATGGAAAAAACTCAATTGTGTGCAGATCTTGTGCAGATAGAGCTACTGTTTTTCATGATTGTTATGGCTCTATCATGTCCAAAAGTCATTATTTCATGTTACTTTTCCCTACTCTCTGGCTCTTAACATTCTTTCTGGTCTGTTCCACAATGATCTCTGTGTCTTAGAAGGGTGATATAGATGCCCCATGTTCATACCCATATAATAATGCCACTCTAAACATTAGACGGAGAGAATTCATTGTACAGTGGGTGGTTATATAAAGCTGAGCATCTGAAATTAGCAACAAAATTCATGGACACAGAAAAAGTGAAGATTACACTAATTTCATTGCTCTGCTTCCAGATTTAGTTTTGCTTTTATTGAAAGTTTTAAAAACATCATACACTGTTGCCGAATCCCCTGCCGGGCCAGCCAGGGGAACGAGGGGCCTTGCGGGCTCAAGGTGAATTGACAAGCAAGTGACGGGGTCACCACCCAGACCCCGGGAGTCAAGCAAGAAACAGCAGGCAGAAGACAAGTTGGCTGCAGACTCAGCTTTATTCATGAAGTGTTGGGCTTATATAGTGTCAGGGGTCCAATCAGGCATGGCTATCCCTCTGCTCAGGGGAGGGAGGGAGCAGCCACCAATCATTTAGCTGTTTACTAGGTGTCCAGGCTAGATGGGTGCTTCCCATTGGTTGTCCACTCCTTCTTCCCATTGGTTGTTCATCCCTCTAGCCTGTATGGTTCCTTGTTCAGGCTTGACTGTAGCCAGACCTCCTTGATTCATGGACCCCGGACTAGGGCCTCCTTGAATCAGTAGTGTCACAATAGACTGTATAAACAGCAACTACAATTAACATTGTTCCGTACTTTGTTAGCAGCTTTATTTAAATAACAGAAATATTGATCAAAATCCAGCTATAGCATTGAAATGAGTATGGATTGATGCACCAGATTTCAATGCTCTGGTAATATCAAAATAAAAGCATAAAAATAAGGAATATAATACTTCAAATGAAGGAATAAAAGCAAATTCAATACCCCAAATCCTTACTGAATATTTGAATTCTTCTTGAGAATATTTGATTGAGAATATTCAATTTCTATGTAAATATATATTGAAAAGGGGGAGTAAATTATTGAGAAAGTTCTTTATAAGTAGCAGTCAACAAGCTGCCCATGTCATAACTAATCATTCTCATGTCATTATTTGGTATTTCTGGGATCTTCTTTTTTTTTTTCTTGTGTCTTTTTTTTTTTTAATTTATTTATTTATTAGTTTTTTTTTCTGCTCATACAAACATAATAGGAACCACTGTCCCCTCCCTCCCTCCAACCCTCCCTGGCCTTCCTCCCTGTTCCCTCCCCACTTTGTCCCTTTATTTCCCCTCTTCCTCCCTTTCTCCCAGTGCCCCCTCCACCCTCTCTGAAGCATACTTTAATGAGTATATCAAGCTTTCCTCTGGGTCCTCCTCTCTGATGAGGTTTAAGGACTCAGTGGCATTTCCTAGAACTCTTTCTTGTGTTCCCCTTAAATATAGGAACACTACTGTGACTGTTAATCCCTTGCTTCTAAGGATCCTAGTGTCTTTAGTCCATGCTAGAATTTGAGGGGTCAGTGATATGTTGGTCATTGCGCAGATCATGCAGAGTCCTGTTATAATTGTTTCGGCCCTAACTTGTGTGGAGTATCTTGCATATCATGACTCCTCCCCTCTTTGTGCTCTTACAATCTTACTGTCCCCTGTTCCGCAAATTTCCCTGAGCTTCAGGGTGGGAAGAGGTTAGGCAGGCCTGATTCCAGGTGGTTGTTATAGAGTCTCTGATGTTCTGAATTATGGTGTGTTGATGATTTTTTTTTTTTCAGTTTTGCTGTTCCTGCAATGCCCTTGGTTCCATCTTGATGGGTATTGGATGTCACCCCCTGGCCAGAGATAAAAGGCTGTTAAATTAGAGTCTTGTTATAAGAGTCTATTCAAAGGTAGATGGAATAGAAGTAGGATCTTCATTTTTATTATTAAGAATTTCATTGAAGGTTTTTGTGCTTATTTATAAAAATTATTTTCAAATAGAATAGAATAATTTGGCTCCTTCTCAATATTTTTATGTATGTGATTATCTATAATTATTCAGCTATATGAGCTCTGTGTAAGTGTATTCATTTGTGTCCTTAATGATAATACTTAACCAAAGTTTACTTATATTTGATAGTAAGCATCAAGTATTCCAGTCATCTTAATTCTATTTATCTATTGTCTTTTAATCAGTAGTGATTTGTATCAGTTAATGTATTTCCTCATACTATGTTAACTTTTTCCTATGACTTGTTTCATTTGAATTTTAATCTATCCAATATTCCCATTTCTATTTCTATCTCCTAAGAGCAATTCTCTTTTCTTTTTCCTGTGTAAATAGTTGCTTGTCATATGAGAGTCTTTTCAATGGAGAAAAAAAAATCACCACTGTTAAATTTAGTTGAAAGTTAATTCTTTTAAAAAATCACTTAGTTAAATCTTTATCATCCTTCATTGTTGCATTTCCTGCTTTTGGTAGAAAAAGAAAAATTCCTCCAACACAGCAATAATATCATTTAACAGGAAATTCAAACCTTTGAATGGAAGAAATTAAATAATTGTCTGCATCAATAAATGGACTCACACCAAAGGGTTTGCATAAATGCATGAAACAGCCTGCAGTATAACCACAACAGGGATCAAAATATTTATTCTTGAACAATTTCTCTTTATGTTTCGAGGCAGGTCTACATGGAGGCAAGAGAAGCATTTACTTTTCCTTCAAAATTAAGTCTTCCTGTGGCAGAATTCAATATTCTAAAAATCTGTATGAATGCCTCATCTATTATTTCAGATGGTTTATGTGCAATGGCAAAATAAGTTAAATTCAATCAGTTTATAGGAGAAATATTGTGGTGTCCCCAGGAATGCTTTTATTTCAATGTGTTTGTTACTGAATAATATATGTTTGAGGGTTTGTTATAATTATATGAAAATCTGTGCTACATGTACAAATAGCAAATTAATTCTGCTGTCTCAAATTGACTCATTTATATTTTTGAATAAAAATAGGATCCCAAAATTATGGGCAAATCATTTTTATTTACTTCTCTTTCTGGTACACTTTAGTTGGTCACATTTATTTAAAGACTATTGACTTTTTCAGAGGAAAGATGCTTTCTGTGCACACCTATTTTATCATAACTAGTATGCTGTCTGAAATGATTCCTACTTAAACAGGGCAGTTAACTAATAAATTACCTTCTTCTTACTGTCTTCCTCTCCTGTGTCAGCTTTATTATCTTTATAGACTTTACAATTCTTAGAAATTATTTAATTTTAATCTCTTTTTTTTAAGTCCCTGTGTTTCTATTCCATGTCTTCCTGTGGTATTGCAAGCTACACAAGCACAAGAATCATACCTTTCTTGTTTGATATTGGGAATGTAGTACCATTGCCTGACATGTACTAAGCATTCAGTAATAAAAATCCACTAACTTCTTACATAGCTGGGAAGTACACTGTGCTTGTTTTAATGGCAAATCTTAATGAAATGGCAAATCTTCATCTAGGTTTACTAGGTAATTGATTAAGGGTACTAATTTGAATTATTTTTTTGTACTGAGACAATCTAAAGATACCACTCATCTAATAAATTATACTCAATGTATATTAAATCATTAAATTTTGAAAAGAATATGCCAATTTGGCTTTTTAAAATTTATTTTCTAGTTTTCATCAAATTTTCAGAGTTCCTTGAAAGATTCCAGGCAACTATTTTAGTTCTGGCAAGGATCCACTCTGGACTGTCTATCACATGTTTTAAACAAGTACTCTATTATCTATTCATGAAATTGGGTGACAATGTATTTATTTGAGTCTAGACAGACTTGCTAGTTACTCAGTTTTGACTTATTGTTTTTCTCTCCAAGAGTCTCTCAAAGTGAAATTTGACTTCAAGGGCACAGGGAGTAGTTGATATTTAACAATCTTTCATTTTAATGTTATTAATAAATACATATTCCTTAGCCAACAAATCATTTCAGTTAATGTTTATGAAGAAAATGGTAAACACTTAAAGATACATTTTTTATGTTAGGCCATGTTTATGTGATCTCCAAGGAATCCCACTTTAGCGAGTGAAAGAGCTCTTTGTAAACAGAGGCAGGCAAGTCATTTCATTATCAGGCTATTACATCAACACATCAGGATTCCTTATGAATGCAGACTGTTGATACTCTTCTGTCTACTTTCCAGCTGGCAATTTCAGCCACTCCACTGAATGTTTTCACTTTGTACATTACCTCAACAATACAGTCTCTTTATCATTTCACATTTGAAGATTCTGTCCTTTATTATAAAACAAATGCCATCTCTCCATAAAGAAAAGCTATCTCACACTTTTACTCGAAAATATCATTGGTTTCTCGTTAAGCAATATTAAAAACAATCTTACTATCACAGCAACACTATTGAAACATTACAAAAAATGATATATTCTATATTAGTTAAAGAAAACTGTTTATTGTTAATGTTATTTTGTTATAAGGGCAGAGCAATAGACAAAAGCTATTTCCTAAAGTGTAGAAATTATGAATAATATATGAAGAAAAGATTATTATCTCATTATACATGCTAAGTATCTTTTAAGTGAAATTTAAAAAAACAAGTGTATTTAATAGTTCAGATACTTCAAATTTTGCAACTTTTGCATGCATTCAGATTTCTATTCTGAAAATAGAAACTCCAAAATTCTCTAGTATGTGAAAGTTTGGCAATGTTTTATAAATGATAATTAAAAAATAACATCTGTCTCAGTTGCACTTAATGCCTGTGTAAAAATATTTAGCACTGAACTCATATGGGTTCAGGTCTCTGTGACAGAAAGAAAGGCCCTTCTTCTTGCCCCTAAAGTTTCCACTGCCTGAAATTGTTTTGCCTGAGAAATTGTTTTGTGATGGTCCATGAGGGTATACTGACATGTTTACCACTGTGTAGGTTTGATGAGATCAACTCCCATTGCCATAAGTTTCTGGCTGCTGCTACCCTCTCTTGAGTGACATGATCTGTCCAGCAACAGAACTGTCCATCTTCAGGCTCTTACAGTCTTACCACCCCTCTTCTGCAAAGTTCCCTGAGCCTCCAAATGGGGAGAGATTTGGCCAGCGTGGTTCCAGATGAACATTGTAGGGTTGCCAGTGTTCTGTATTCAGGTTGTCAATTTTGCTATTCTTGCACTGCACAAAGCTGCATCTTATCTGGGTGTTGAGATCCTCTCCTATTCAACAACACAAAAACTGTTAAAGAGAGGCCTTTATCAGGAAGCAACAAGAGAGGCGAAGGAAGGAAAAGGGGTGAGAGAGAGAGTGGGGGGAGGAGAGTAGGAAGAGGGAAGAGTGGAATAGGGCAAAAGATGGGGGAAAGGAAGAGAGAAGGAGAAGAAGAGTGATACCTATTGAGCTTGAATAATTAGGAAAAAATGTTATAATTATTTTTTTTTAAAAAAAGAGGCCCTTATATAATAGAAGTCTTGAAAAAGAGGGAAAATCAAGAGTAGGGCATAGTAGTGGTTGGGTTTAATCTCCACATCATCCAGCTGTCTACCAATAACTAATGTCCCACCACCACAATGGGGAACACATATCCAGAGCTTCAAAAACACTCAAAGTACCAAATAGCATGGATAGGATCAGTTATCTTGTGAATTATGGGTCTTTCTTGATGGAGGCCTAATTTCTCAACTGAACTTTGTTCTTTTGTCTTGATTCTCTTTTGGTCTTCTTTGCCCTACCTTCTTCATGGTTGTAAAGGATAATAAAAAGATTTTCCTTTGAGTATGTCATTATTAGGATTTGGAATTAAGTTCCACTTATAAGAGAGAATATGGGACATCTGGTTTTCTGCACTTGGGATATTTTGCTCATATGATTTCTTCTAGTTCCATCCATTTAGCAGAAATTTCATTAATTCATTTTTTAACTGTGTAGTATTCCATCATTTATATGTGCCACATTTTTTTATTACTGTAGTATTCCATCATTTATATGAGCCACATTTTCATTATCCATTAGTCAACTATTGGACATCCATGACTTTGCTATTATGCCACAATGAATATGGGTACACATGTGTCTCTATAGTATGATGGAACATTTTTTTGGTAATATTCCCAGCAGTGGTACAGCAGGGTCATATGACATTTCAATTTTTAACATTTCTAGAAATCGCCATACTGATTTCCATAGTGGTCTACAAGTTTGCATTCCCACATTTTCCCCAACATGTGTTGTTGCATGTCTTTTGAATTTTTGCCATTCTGACTAGTGTGATGTAGAGTCCAACACCCACAGCGTGGCGTGTCTCCACCCACTCACACACTCATTCACATGATTGTGCAGCCTGCTGCGATGACAAAGAAACGTAAATCCTGCTGTCCCCATCTCTGCCTCAGTTTCCCAGAGACACTAGCTCTCAGCACCATCTTTAGTCTCATGTGCTCGGCCATGCCCTGGGACAAATCCTGAGCAGGCCCAACATCTCCCCCTTTTGTTTTTGTTTGAGATGGTCCTTGAGGCTACCTGTGACCGAGCAGACCATATGGTCTTGAGTGACTTTGCCTGTCTTGGGTGTGAAAAGCCTCCCGCTGTGGTCTTACCCATCATGGAATCTTGTAGTCTCCAGGTTTTATACTATAAGTCCTGTCTTAGGTTGATCCATGGATGGGCTTTCACTTACTCGTCTCTGGCTACCAGTCCTCTATATGAAGTTGGCTTAACCAAACTTGGGGGTTTGAGCCATATTTTAAGGCCCATATCACATGTTGGATGTGTACTGCATTCTGAGATATGACACGTCCTTGCTGCCTATTGCCTTTTTGGTATAGCCAAAAAATAAGAAATGCATAAAGTATAAAAGTGACAGTTCCTACCCATCCCCTGAAGGGGTGTAGGTCTTGCTGGAGAAGCCCTAGAAATCCTGACCAGGAGACGATGTCTACTCTAGTGTTATTGATCATCATAATATGAGAATGAAGAGTAGAGGTAAGATTCTCAAAGGAGAAATCCCAAGGGCCAGTGAGTTGTGAAGACAGCCTTCGTGATGTTAGCTAGACTGGAGAGATTATTTCATTGGGCAGGAGTCACACATATGGCGGAGAAGACAGGTTGGCATCAGCACCAGGCATGGCAGCAGGTAGCTTGGGGAAGTCGTAAATCATGTCTCTAGGGGGGCCATGGCATGGATGTCTGCAGCATGGTCTTGTAGATGGAGCACTACTGAGAGATGTGCTGAGAAAACACTTAAGCAATATAATTATTAAAAGAACAATTTTTTTTCTAGATGTTAGGTCAAAACCAGATTGACTTCACCTTGGTTTAGGCCATCTTGAGTTAGGCCCGGCTGTAAGGATCAAGGTTGGCATTTTCCTTGAGCACACCATGGATAACTTCTGAAAAAGAAAAACCAAAGAAAACTGCCTAAAGGGCTTTTTATCCCTTGGTTTATTTTGTTAGTCTGAGGATGATTTTTTTGGGTCTCCTTCATGAGGATCCTCTTGTGGATAAAATTTAAGATTCCTTGCTGGAATCCATGTCAGGGAAGACTCTCCAATTGGGAAGATACATCCAAATCCTCTTCCCATAGTAATCAAGGGATCAGGTCCCCTCCAATGCCCAGTTAGGGGGTCCTTCCAACACACCTTAACAGAAGGTTTGGTGGATAGGCTTCTCCAGTGTTTTTGGAATCTCAATTCAAGTTGTCCTTTTAGAAAATTTCAAACGTTGATGGTAAATAATGCCAACCCTAGCTGTTGGTGTGGGCTTACTCCCCCTTTTTGTTTTTGTAATTGGGCCTTTAAATATTGGTGATTTCTTTCAACAATGGCTTGTCCTTGGGGATTATATGGGATTCCTGTGGTATGAGTAATATGCCAAGTCTGAAAAAAGTTCTGTAAAGTTTGACTAGTAAAACAAGGGCCATTATCTGTCTTAATTTGGTTGGGTAACCCTAGGATGGCAAAGCATTGTAAAAAATGTGACTGTGCATGTTTAGCTTTTTCTCCTGTATGTGTAGACACCAAACATGCTTGAAAGAATGTATCTAGGGAAACAAAGACATATTTAAGTTTACCAAATGGCACATAATGAGTAACATCTGTTTGCCACAGCATATTAGGTTTTAGTCCTTGGGGATTAACTCCTGGCCCCTGTAAGGGTAGGACTTGGAGAAAAGGTTGACAAGACTTGCAGGTTTGAACAATTTTCTTTAAGTCCTTTATAGGAACTTGAGGGAACCTATGGAGTAAGCCCCTCCAATTAAGATGAGTTAAACCATGTAAGTCAGAGGGTTCTTGAATGTTAAGAGCCCATATCTCTTGTGAAGCTAATTTATCTACTAAAGCATTGCCCTGGTCTAGGAACCCGGGCAGACCAGAGTGACTCCTTAAATATTGTAAATATATAGGCTTTTCTTGTCCTTCTAATGTAGATTTTAGTTCCACCATAAGCGGTGATGTGGGATTGCTAGCTAACCCTATATGAGCATTTATTATCCCTGGAAGTAAATTTACAATGTATAGACTGTCAGAGAATAAGTTAATAGCCTCTTCATTTTCTTTTAATGCCATTATAACTGCCAACAGCTCTTCATACTGAGGTGATCCCTGGGTAGGCTGGTATTTTTGTTTGTATGGCTGAATTGAACTTCCTGGAGCAAAGGTAGCATAAGCGGATCTAGTTTTTCCTCCATCTGTGAACACATATGGGGTGTTTGGTATAAGCGTTTTAACAACGAGTTTGGGCTTGGCAAGCGTTAAGTGCTGAAGGGGCATGACCCATTTAGATGGGCCATAATGGCAACTTATGTCTCCTAAATATCCTTCTAATGCCAAAGCTAACTAGGGGTGATATTTAGTCAGCCATTCTACATCAGTCAGCCTATAGGGAAAGACAATAAAGTCTGGGTCTTTACAAGTCTGCTCACATCCTTTTTTAAATCATATCTGTTAACTGATCTGTGGCAGTATAAACTCTAGGGGAGTTTCCCAGGGATGTGTGGATCCATTGTAGAATTTCTCCAACCTGTGATAGAGCTGCTACAAGGCGCCCTTTTCCTGAAATCAGCCATAGGGCAATAGGTTTTTCAGGGTTGTACCTAGCCAATTGGGCATCTCTAAGGGCATCCTGGAACCATTCACTTATCTGACAGTGGCTTTCCTGTAAAGTAATTGTATCTCCAGGCTGTCTGACAGACAATAGGTTAAAGAAGGGTGAGGGCCTCAGTGGAGATCCACACCCATGGCTTGAGCCAATTTATCTCTCCTAATAATTGTTGTAAACCAGTGACAGTAATACTGTCAGGCACAATTATGAATGGTCTGAGAAGTGATGCCCACGTGTCAAATGGGTTCCTAGAACCTTGAAAGGAGGCACTTGTTGGACCTTATCAGGGGCAATAAGTTTCCCCTTTTTAAATGTTTAAGCACCTCTTGCATAAGGGATTGTAATTTAGTTGGATCTCTATGTCCGATGGATAATGTCATCTATATAGACATATATAAGAATATCTTTATTTTTTAGCAATGGTTTAATCAATCTAAACATATACGTCTGACAAAAGGCTGGACTATTAACCATTCCTTGTGGGAGCACTAGCCATTCATATCTTTGATCAAGGTCTGAAAAGTTCATAGATGGAACAGAAAAGGCAAACTTTTCACAGTCTGCAGGGTGTAGTGGAATAGAAAAAAAGAGTTTTTAAGATCAATGACCAGAAGGGTATAGTCTGAGGGGATGGTTGTTACTCAGGGTATACCTCTAAGGGGGGTGCCCACTAGCTTCATCCGTTTGTTCATCAACCTTAAATCTTATAACATATGCCATATCCCAGAAGACTTTTTAATAACAAACACTGGTGTATTCCACACACTCATAAACGGGCAGATGTGGCCATGTTTTAGCTGTTGATCTACTATTTCTCCTAGAGCCTTTAGTTTTTCTTGGGGTAGGGGCTCACTGCTCCACCCAGACCGATTTGCCCAGTTCCCATTTGATCCAGGGGCTGCAAGGGGCAGTGGCCCTTAGAATTGGGGGTGAACCTGAGGAACTTTTGTGGTTTCTCCCCGATAGTTATGAAAGTTAGAAAACTTGTTTTCAGGCACTGTTTCTATTGGCTCAGGAAACCTAGAGGCCTCCTCATGATCTAACAGGTCTTCATAGAAGACTCTATTATCAGTAGTCAGAACAGCCTGCATTTGTCCCAGGATGTCCTGTCCTAGTAAATTGGCTGTGAGCCCCGCAATTGCAAGGGGCTGCACTTCTCCTTTGGAACCATCAGCATCCTGCCACACTACCCAGGAAGCTGTTTCTTCTGACTGTATGTTCCCTCCAGAACTTTTGTGCCAGTCATTAAGCCCCATGAAGGGGGAATTTCCTCTTTCCTTAGGACCGTTCTATCTGCCCCAGTGTCTCCAAGGCAGTGGAAATGCTTGCCATTATTAAAGATGCTCATTTTAGGATGGAGACCTTCTACCAGGGGAATAGTCCAATGAGCTTGAGACCTTTCCTTTCTAGACCAGTCTAATTTAAGATCCTCAGGGGTCTTCCTTTGTAAGGGCCCCTGTGCTCCTTCTTTGGTTAATGAGGCTGGAGGCTGCCCCGGAGCTAGTTTAAAGGCTTGTCCTCCAGATCAAATTTTGATCTACAGTCTCTTCTTCAGTGAAGCCCTTTGTGGCACCTAGGGCATGGAGTTGTAGGGGCTTAGCCCTTCCTACCTCCCTAGGCTTCCTTTCCTCGCCCTGAGGGCACTTCTTCCTGAAATGCCCCACTTGGCCACAATGAAAATGAACTCCATTGTTTCCCCTCCCCTCTTGGCCCTGCAGGCTGGGTGCCGGCCTTAAGGCCAATGCCTGAGTCATAGTGTCAGCCAGTGCCTTTGTCTATGTTGCCAGGGCTGCTGCAAGTGCCTGACCCTGGTGTTTTTGAGTCCCCACATCCTGTGAAGCAATAATCCAGGTGCCAATAGATCTCTCCTTAAGACCTGCACATGCTATTTTGTGGTCCTCATTCATCCCTTCCCATAGCAGCAATTTAGTAAATTGTTCCCTTGGGAGGCCTGGGGGAAGTTTATGACAGAGACTTTTTTCCACTCAGTCAATGAACTCAGAGAGGGTCTTGCCCGGTTTTTGTACAATGCCTGCCAGAAGCGCTTCAGAAGGATCTTCATCTAGCTTTTTCCATGTCGCTAACCCTATCAAATGGACCTGATCCCGGTATGGCGCTTCTATGGGAGCCTGCTGAATCCCAGTAGCAAATTGATCTGGTGTTCCAGCCAACATTCCAAAAGTGATTGAGACCCGGGGCTGTGCATTTTGATTGCACTCAGCTTGGACCCTGCATTCTTCTTTAAATAGCACTGCCCACTTAATGAATGTGGGGCTGGGGAGCACCACTCTGGCCATATCCATCCATTCCTTAGTAGTGCAGGGTTGGTGAGCTAGATCTTGAAGGAGGGCCTCTACCCAAGGATAATTTGGGCCATCCTCTAGAACTTCTCTCTTTAACTCTTTTAAATCCTTCGCTTCCCTAGGGTACCATACTACAGGGTGATTGCCTCCTGGATTTAAGTTAAAAGGATAGGCTTGTACTTGATACACCTCAGTATATGTGAGCTCCAGCTCTGGGTTCCCTGATCTAGCCTGGCAGAGGCCAATGTGCCCACGCATGGATTCAGGATGGGTTTTTGTGAAGGCATAAAAAGTTAAATCTGGATACAGAAAACCACTCCCTGTTCTCAGAGCGTGTATAGCCTCTTCCCTTTGATAAAGAGAACAGGGCACTCTCTCATGTGGCAGCCATTTTCCTACATCATTTTCAGGCTCTCAGAGCATGCACCTCCCTTCCTTGCCTCGGGCAGGCGGCTCTGCATCACGGCCTTTCCAAATGGGAAGCTCCACCCTCTCGTTAGGATTGACAACTCTACACTCTGCCCCCAAGCATTTTGCCTCACAAGTGGCCTCCCCGCACACTGCCATGTTTCCACAAAGCTCTGCCCCACTGGCTGGCCCAGTCCCGCATGCCGGCCTGCTTCCAAGTGCCAGTCCACGCGCTGGCCCATTTCTGCGAAGCTCCAGCCCCCTGCACACAACTTCGCCACCACCGCTGGCACATGCTGCTTCGTCTCTGCACCATTTGTAACATTCCTGGCCTGCATACTGTGATGGGGTACCATTCTCTAAATGGCAGGCATGCCCACCATCCCCATGGCTTCCTGTACCCTGCCATGGACCAGCTGAATCCCCACCCCACCACGCAGGTCCTGGGTGGAATCCCCGAGTGGCGGTTCCACTTCAGGGTGCCCAGGATGGCTTGTTGGCTCCAAGCGGCCTGGAACCACACAGAAAGTCTGAAATGGCTTTGGCTCCTTCCCCTTTGCCTGCTCTGCCTTTAGTGGCTAGAATTTGTTGGGAAAGAAAGCCATCTTGAGCACAGAAATCATGGAATAAAATTTCAAGGAAGGTGATATCTTAAATTTTTTTCTTGCTCTCTGGCTAGATTCTCTATCTTATTCCACATCTCCCATGAATAAATGTTGGACATTTGGGCAAATGGAGCCAACTCACGAGCTGATTCCCACACCTTGGTAATGTGGGGCTCTGGGATTTCAAAACCACAGCTTCTTAATATAGACTTCAGTGCTGATGGCACTGGATCAACAACCTTGTAAGATGCATTCCCCATACATAGAGTCTAAGACTTACTTCGAGACTCTGATTTGCTTCATCTGATTTAGGAATTGCCCCACATTTGGGCGCCAGTTTGTAAAGTCCACCACCCATGACGTGGTGTGTCTCCACACACTCATACACTCATTCACATGATTGCACAGCCTGCTGCGATGACAAAAAAAGTAAGTCCCGCCGTCCCCACCTCCGCCTCAATTCCCCAGATACTCGGCCACAGGACGGGGAGTTTGTTAAAGCAAATCTCCGTTTATTGGGGGTAACAAACCAGCTTATATAGACAAAAGACCACAAGGTGCCAAACAGGCAGCCAATTGTGTCAAGGGTCAACACAACCTTCAGGTTCCACAGGTCAAGTCCAATGTCAATTCAGTAAGGAAGGCTGGTCAATACTTGAAAGCCAATTAGGGCTCTCTGTAATGTGATCAGGGTTACACCCAGGACACTAACTCTCAGCACCATCTTTAGTCCCATGTGCTCAGCATGCCCTGGGGCAAATCCTGGGCCTGCCCAACAGTGTGAAATGGTATCTCAGGGTAGTTTTGATTCAAATTTCAACAGATGACACAGAGGGAACCCCACTATCCAGAACCAAGAGACAAGAGAATAGGAGAGTAGATTGGGTCCATGTTGGGACGGGAGGGAGGATGGAATGGGATGGGATGGGATGGGATGGGAGGGAGGATGGAATGGGATGGGATAAGAGCAGGAGTGAAAGGAGGGAGGAAAAGAAGGGGAATAAGGGAGGCAAAGGACATGTTTATAAAAATGTAGATATAATAAATTCATTTTAAAAAATTAGAAAATGAACTCAGTTAAAAAAATTAAGCACTCAAAGAGCAGCTACACTTGCAAAACTGCACTTAAACGGTTGATTTTGGACTGTATGTATGTATTTTCCTTTTGAAGTTTGTATTTTATTTTTATTTGAAAGGAAATAATATTATATCAAGGAATTTTTTTCTTAGCTGACTTAATGTCTTTTCCTGTTGCTATGGTAAAATACTCTTTAATAAGCAACTTAAAGAAAATTCTTGAGTATGCAATGCATCATGTAGGAAATTTATCTCCTCAGGATGCTGAGCTGTCTGATATTATGACCATGATCATAAGAATCAAAGAAGGGTGACTCCTGTGCTGTCCTTTCTCCTTTCTACACAGTTCAGGGAATGATCCTATCCAGAGTTGACAACTCTTCTCACCTCAGTTAACCAAATCAAGATATTCCTCACAGAAATAGCTAGGTATCCCTCCTCAGGTGATTCTAGGAAGCATTAAGTTGGTAGTATAGGTCAACCAAAATGATAAAGAAACAAAGTAATGACAGATAACTTACAAACGGTGTCAGGAAGAATGCACACATAAGGTCAGTAAGTAGTTTGAACCTACTGTAGGCTATGATTAATTGGCTCTTTGTTATTACTAAGATACTTTATATTTAATGTACCACTTTCCATTTTATTTATAGCAACTAAAAATAAATGGCCATTACTGTATGTATGTGACAATATGCTTTATTATTCTTTGCTCCCAGTTCTCACTGTGTCCCTCTATTCTATCTATCTACACTGAGAGAGTCAGAAATTCTGTATCCATGCATGCCATAACGCACAGTTTGAGGTCAAAGGATAACTTTCAGAAGTCAGTTTATGTAGAAGGAACGGATAATGATTGTGCCACAGAGGCTTCCATCCCTCATACAGAGAGGCTCCTTGGACTCCTCTCTCCTGCTAAGCATACAAATCTCGTGAGACTACAAATCTCACGAGACTATGCTTTCTCCAGAGCAAAGACATTTGGTGGCTCAGGAGTTAAGCCTTTGCCTTGCAGGCAGAGGGTCCTGTGTTCGGATCCCAGACCTGACGTATAGACACCAGGCAGAAGCAGGGGCAGCCTGCGTTGCTGGTCCTGGTAGGGCAGAGCCTGTGAATCCTGGGGCAGAGTAAAAAAAGAGGAGGTGGAGGCGGTCCATGGTAGTTCCCGAATTCGTCCATGGTTCTACACACATACACACACACACACGCACGCACGCACGCACGCACGCACGCACGCACGCACGCACGCACATGCACAATTAAATAAAAAAAATTAAAAAAAAAGATTTTTACTGAATGCCAATTAGAACCTGTTATAAATGCTGGGCTTTCCTGCCTCACAATACTCCCCTGCCTCTTGTCCAATGGAGGGATCCTGTCATGCTGCTATGGCAGGGACCTACTCCCTTATAACCTGGGGTTGAGAATATGCTTGTGTCTTCCCTCAGGATTCCACTTTGCCGACATGGGTGCCAGTTCAAGATGTAAAACCGGCAACAAAGATTGTGAAATGAGTAAATGAGTAAAATGAGTAAATCTATGGCCACTTGAATTTTTTTTATTTTTGTTGCATGCTGATTTTTTTTTACATTTCTGTTGTGTGCTGATTTTTTTTGGCATGCCATATTTAAATATATATATGCATATTTATTTTTGGTGACATCTAAGGTCCTAACTACTTATGTTCTATATTGATCACAGTTGTTTTTCTATTAGATTGTAAGTTTTCTTTCATTGTATTCTCAATTGATTTTAATTTTAAATGTATTGTAAATCAATTATGTTTAAGTATTTCCTTCAGCATATCTCTCAGCAGCGCTCCATCAATAAGACCATGCTACAGGCATGTAATGGTTACTCCACCTCAAGGCCCACCCCTTGTGATTGCCTTCCTCCAGCAAGGCTCCACCTCTCAAAGTACCAAGACCTTGCCAAACACATGAGACTGTGGGGGACACATTTCAAACCATGACATTCCACCCCTGGCCCCCACAGGCTTATTGCCATCTTATTATGCAAACCATACTCAGTCCAACATTACAATTCTTCATAAACTACAATGGTAGTCCCAACAGTCCAAAAGTCCAAAGTCCAAAGTCTCCTATAAAATCAAAATACAAGTTACATACTTCCCACATACAATGGGACAGAATAAATATTCCCATTCCAAAAGGAAGGAATGGAGACATGTCCAGGAAAGATAGGTCCATAACAAGACTGAAAACCAGCAGGACAAACTCCAAATCTTGTAGCTCCAAGTTCAATAGGTGAGCCTCTTGTTGAAATCATCTCAGTTCCAAAGGGCTTTGGTTCCACCCCTCCAATGCAGCTGCTCATAGAATATGTTGGTCTCTTGAGCTGACTCCTCCCAGGGTATACAGCTCTCCTTGGCAGATGTCCCACGTTGTGTCTGGAATCTCTAACATCTTTACTTCTCAATGGCAAACCAGGCTTTAACTCCACAGCACAAACTGCCCTTCTTAGGCCTCTTAACTGCAGGCTTCTTGCCTCATGTTGCCTGGATTCTGCCAATTTTTGAAATCTTGGAGGAGGACTCCATGATCTCCTCACTCTTGCATCACTGATGCCTCTAAAACCAGAACCACGTGGACTACTTTGCCAAGACTGGCCCCCTGGAATCACAGCTGATTCTGCTTCTCTAAGTTGACTATCTCTTTCACTCCTCAGCAGTTGCTTGGTAAGAGAAAGCAATTCTTGTTTTGGAACTCCAACCTTTAGCTCCAGTCTTCTGAAAGGATTTGCATTCTTATGAGTGGGAGCCTTCCCTGAGGAGCTTGCCCTTGAGCTAGGGCTTCTTCTATTATTCAAATTAAGAGCAGGCTTTGATTTACAAATGGAGCTAATCTCTTCAACAGCTATTTTGTTCTCTGCTTCTTCCTGGTTCAACTCTTTAAGTTTGCCATTGTATTTTTCATCATTGGATCTTACAGTTTTTGCTTCTTCCTGCCTGATTCTTTGCTCTTTTTCATAACTCTGAAGACAACTAAAAAGTAACTATATCACATTGTCAAGACTACATTGCTTTGAAATTTCCTCCGCCAAGCACTCCAGCTTAATTTCAGGCAAACTTTCAGGAAAACTTCACTAAACTCTCGGCCAACCGTGCCTCCATGTATTACTCGTCCAGTTGCAAAACCAGTCTCTGTTCCCCTCTGGACCATCACAAGCTGGGCTTCCACTGTCTGCGTCTCTCACAGCATTGCTCTCCTCTGTTCTCTCACAAGAAAGGTCCCTTTGTCCCAACTGCCAAGACACAAAGACTTTCCCAGCACAAAGTCCCAAAGTTCTCCCTATTTCTCCCAACATCAGTTCCAAAGGCACACTAGCCATATCACAACATTGGCCATGCTTCTGGGTACCAACTTTTCTCTGCTTCACAAACAACTTCACTTTGTGGTACCAGCTGTTCTTATCTCACAGCAATACCCCACTATCCAGTACCAATTTCTGTAATGGTTACTTTTAACTATTGCTGTGAGAGAGCACCAAAATCAATCAACTTAAGGGAGAAAGGGAGGATTATTCAGTTTACAGTTCCAGAAGGAAGGTACAGTCTCTCAAAGCAGAGGTGGCATGGCTGGTTGGCCAAAGCTGGAGAAGGCTAAGTCACCGCAGACATCTTGGAAGCTGAGAGCTGCAGACTGCTTGCTGCAAAAGCTGACTTCTTCTGGAGGTAGGGTGGGACTAATCCACCTCCAGGCCCACCCTTTGTGACTGCCTTCCTCCAGCAAGTCTCCACCTCTCAAGGTACCAAGACCTTGCCAAACACATGAGACTATGGGGGACACATTTCAAACCATGACAAGGCACTTATGGCCCTTGAATATCCATGTCATAGTGTCCCTAGGGACATGGTTCAGGCTTGGATTGCAAAGATTTGTGAAACCTTGGTCTAGTCTACTATCTACATATCCTGGCATGCCTTCCAGAGATGAGGTCCTTCAAGGGCCCATAGCCAATGATGGGTAAGATCCTGTGAGGCAGGATGACCTAAGACAGGCAGGGTCTGTAATGGTGGATGTCCTCTGAGGTGGGGTCAACAAGGTCAGAGCAAAGAAGTCTGGCTCCTGCTGGCTGTCAAAAACAAATAAAAAGGATGGATATGTAGAGGAACAGGCAATGATTATGCCACAGAGGCTTCCATCCCCCATACAGAGAGGCTCCTTGGACTCCTCCCTCCTGCTAAGCATACAAATCTCGTGAGACTACAAATCTCACGAGACTATGCCTTCTCCAGAGCAAAGACAGTTGGTGCCATTAAACTGCCTGGCTGAGAGGAACAATCCGGACACAGTAGGACTTATGGAATGTTGGGTGAGATATATAAGCAGCCTCATACTTAGAATATATGAGCCACAAGCCTGAGAGCCTACAAGCCAGAGAGCCTGCTTTGCCACTCACCTGACTCCTGGCATCTTTGCTGTTGACTCCATGTCAGCTTATCCCCATCCCCAAGGGTCTCTGTGGGCCCCTGTTACACTATTACATTGCTACAAGTTTACTTCTTCTAACATATGTGATTAGAAACCTCCTTATTGAGCAATCTTACATATCCCTTGTCATTTCCTCTTGGCATCCTTATAGTGTCCAGTTTTATGATTAACACACACATGTATACATTTAAGTATAAATCTGATTATAAGTCTTTCACTGAGAATGAATGCAATATTTGTGATTTGTTGAATCTGGCTTATTCCACTTATCATAAAGGATTTCAATTTTATCCATTTTTCAGGAAAAACTACTTCAGTTTTCTTTATAAATGAAGACTACACTGTATGTATGTGTGTGTGTGTTATACATGCTATTTATCTGAATATTTAGTCTTTCATTTGTAGCGTTAGATGTGTAATTTTCTCTGTAGTATGCTGACAAAGAGACCTTCAAGCAGAAGCGTAACAGCAAGCTTGTATGGTACTTCGTTAATAGTGCTTTGAGGACTCTTCACATGATTTCCATAGCATGTACCAATGTGCCTTTTGCTACTAGTGCATTACACAAAATGCTTGAAGAATCTATGTTTTATTTCTTCCTTCTGTAAAAATATAAAATACAGGTTGTTTTTACAATATTTTGTACCTGTGCTCTTGTGGAGTCCTAATTTGATCACTCTCCCCTTTAATATTGAATGAAAGTTTCTCATTGGATCTACAGTTCTCTCCATTTTAGATTACAAGAAGATTCGTGCATACCCAACTTTTATATCAATTCTGGGTTCTAAGCTCCATTTCTCCTTTTTGACACAAGTACATTACCTACTAACCCATCTCCACAGACTTAATCAATGTTATTGTAAACATGTATCTGATCATTCAAAAGTTTCTGTGACATCTGAATAATGGATCTAATTTTCACTATGTCACTTGCAAATGTTTTTGCCTTCATTAGACGTAGTGATTTGCTACTATTGCAGCTGTTGTTTTTGTTGTTGAAAGCTGGACATGTAGTATTCATTGTGAAGAGCTGACACAAATGAGCATTTAGTGTAAGGATTAACATCTATCCATCAACAAATCAGACTGTACTAGGTGCTGCAAAGGCTGATATCCATGGGCTGAGAACCCAATAGTATCCTACAGTGTTTTCCTTTTATTTCTTTCCTTGGTTTTCACTAAAAGATGAAGAAACAAAATCTGAGCCTTTTAATTCTTTTTGTAGTGGAGCTCAAGGGTTGTAAGGGGAAAAGCTGGGGCATATAATTGGGAGAAAAGGAGTTAAAATATTATAAATTCATCACATTCATATATGCCAACTAAAAAAGATAACATGGAAAAGAAAAAAAGTTAAATCGCAGTCAAAATACAAGGAAAAAAATGCAGGGCACTGTTTCAATAAAGGGGAAAGAATAAAGGCTTACCTTTGTGCTTCCACAAGTATTTGTCTATCCCTGCACAGAGATGCAGGCTTGTGAACACCGATGCTATATTCTACTTCTGAGATTGGAGGGCCAACAGAGAACTGAGATATAGCATTTCGTAATTGTTGATCTTTACTATATTATTGCTGTAGAAATCCTAACACTTTAGGTAGAAAGTTAAACATGCTATTTGAATCCAATATATATGTCTAATAATTCCATTTTTTAGTATATGGAATGAAACTTATGTTGTGAAAAGAACTTTTAAGGCTTTTTCTATTGTAAATAAATGTGCGATATTTAAAAATGTGATGTCTAGAACATTAGCTTTTTCTAGATAATCTCACACAGACATGCCTAAAGGCTTGTCTCCAAAAAATTCTTGATCCTGTGCAGTTGACATATTCACATCACACTAATTAATACAGCATTAAATTCATGCCAATAATTGCAAAATGATGATTTCTATTCTCTGTTTATCTATCAATAGCGTCCCACACCCACCATGTTCACTTTTTTACGCCATCATAATTTGTTTGTTGTTCTTGTAAAATTGTCTGAATGTTTCTCAGGATTTTATGAGACAGCTAACAGAAGGCCACACACACACACACACACACATCTCTGTGTTATATTAAATCCTTTCCTTGTGGAAAAGTGCTAGTAGTATATCATCCCAAGTGTTGTGATTTTCAGACAAAATTTGCACATTGAATTTATGTGAAATTAGTTTTACCCAGATTTCTTGTGTATATATTGATGTATGGTCACAAATATATAAGGAAATAAGTCAAAGATCATTTATCCAGTTAAATAAGGAAGAGGAAGATATAAAATAACATTGTTATTCTCAGGTAATGGATTAATATGAAGGAATGATGATTTCTCTGTAATGATTGAAAGAATCTGCACTATGGAGAATGTTATGGACAGCCCATTCCCCACTGATTCTGTTTTCCTTCCACAAAGAATCATCAATAATTTAGATTCTATACATTTCTCAGCATTCTATTATTTCAACAAATCATCAGTTTCAGTGTTCATTATATTATTATTTTCTAATTATCACAGTGAAAGAGAGGATATAGAGATAATATGACTTCATAAGACTAGGCTAAAAAGTTTTACATTCTTTTTCTTTTTTATTATGTGCTTCCTATGAATCTGTACTGCTGTCAAGGGCTTATAAAATGACTTATATATCTGAGTCCCATAGTTATATATTAATTTTCTCTCTAAAATCAATACAGAAAAATTAGTCATAGATGAGGAACTATGGGCAGTTGACAGTACAAGTTTGTGGGGGGAATAGATACTTTTCTTCATGGTGTAGGAACTGGTGCATTGTATGTGACCCAATTGCACAGCTATGCACATGTGGACAGCACTAATTGAATCAGTTATTTTTTTAAATTTTTTTATTATTATTTATTCAACTGTGAGCATGTGCGTGTGTATGTGTGTGTGTGTGTGTGTCTGTGTATGTGTGTGTGTGTAGAACCACAGACGAATTGGCGAACCACCATGGACGCCTCCACCTCCTTCTGCCCCGGGATTCACAGGCTCTGCCCTACCAGGACCAGAAGCGCAGGCCGCCCCCGCTTCCGCCTGGCGTCTACACTTGGGATCTGGGATCCGAACTTAGGATCCGAACTCAGGCTTAACCCCTGAGCCACCACCTCTACAACCCTGAATTAGTTATTTTAAAAAGGGACCATAGCAGTTATTCTTTCTGCTGCTGTAAGACTGCACTTAAACTCAAGAAACAATTTACTTGGCATATCCAGAGAATAGAAAAAATCCATTATAGTGGGAAAAGCATGGTAGCAGAAGCAGGAGGTGCCTTAGATCAAGTCCATCATGGTGACTGAGACAGCTACTTATAGACTCTTAAGAACTGACTCCTTGGGGAAGCAGGGCAGGACTAACCCATCTCAAGAACCACCCTCTGTTACATGCATTCCTCCAGCAAAGGCTCCACCTTCTAAAGCATTCACAACCTTCCCAAGCATCAACAAAGGATTCAAACACATGAGTGTGTAAGGGACATCTTATATTCAAACAGTGACAGGGAGAAAAAAATTGAAGAATGACCTATTGGGAGAGTAGGAGGTGGGGGACTGACTTTGATCAAATACATGATAAATACTCACTTTCAACACAGTGGATTTTTTAAAAAGTCCATTGAAATTCAATAAATAAGTAGAAAAATGGCAATATTTATGAAACATATCACAACTGATTTCCTAATACTTGAGATACAGTGAAATCAGTAGCTTATCAGATATGTAAGAAAGTTTAAGGTCGAAGAAATATATGTATGAACGTATTTTACCTATTTTGTATATCATAAATGCAACACTATCTAATTCAAAAACAAAAGAATGAAAAATATCATGAAAATTTGTACAAGGACTAATTCAAATTCAAGATAATGATCTTTATCCATAAATATATCCATATCTGAAATACTATTAATAATCAATTACAATGATTCTTCTCAGTACAATAGAAATTCTTGCATATTTGGATGCATCTGCTACCAATTATCTATTTCCTTATTTCATTTAGATATTTCTTTATTTTCTTCTGTATTCCAGCATTGTACTAGTGATTTGGTATATAAGAACAAAACATAAATATCACACTGGCATTAAAGTTATCTATAGAACAATGACAACTAAATGAGATTCTTAATCAGACTAGCTTATTGTTGATAATTTTCAGGATTTTCGACATGTTCTAAACCTCAAGTGTTTTGATGTTTGTCATCTCATACTGAGGATTATGTGAACCTGCTTTTTCTGAATCTGTTTCTTGAATATTTAAAATGGAGAATCTAGACAGAAATAATACTGAATATTTAAGTCATAAAGTAAACATTTAACTTTTTAAAACTCATTGATTTTTCTAGGAATGAGACTCAATGGCCTAGCATGGATAAAGTACTGAATCAGTTCCTATAATTATAAAATAATAATAATGATGATAATGATAGCAAATACATGATATTAGGATAAATAAAATATGTCTACACTGATATATTACAGGTTATAAATTATATTTGTGTTTATAGCAAATATATTATTATTCCATCTAAAATTTCTTGAGTATTCTATTCCTGAGATTTCCACACATCTCCGTGCAAATAATCATTTATGATTCACATCCTTACTTCCTTTCATCAGATCATTGCTGCTCAGGCATTGATCCTTTCCATTTCAACAACTGTATTCCACATTCTGTTAAGTTGCTTATTATTGCAAATTTTATTCATGCATTTACAAATCCCTTTAAATAATTATATGACTTTTGATGAGTAAGAAAGTTCATGGATGTACCATCTAAACAGTTTAATTTAAAAAATTCTTTACACTACTTACAAAAGCTACATATGGTTAAAGTCTTGAATGTATTTTATCATCTGAATAAGTGTAACCAAATATAACTTAAAGTGTATGCTATTTTACATTTCATAAAAACATCAAGAAGTGTGAGCCAAAAGTTATATAAAATACCTGATAGATTTTCAGGAAGTTTTATTATGTATACATGAAGATTAGTTATAAATAAAACAGGAATTCAAATTTCTAAGGGGGATATACATACTGGATCTAATTTAGGGTTTGAAAGCCTCAAAGTCAAATGCATTCCAGATTAAAATTAGAAAAACATGTTGTAATAGCATACTCAAATTGAAGCCAACCCAAATGAAAAATATTTTAAGTATCTTCATAAATACAAGCTGCCAAAATTTTAGTTAAATAGTAATGTGATCAAAATCAAAACAAAAGAATAATCCTCAAGGTAGAAATAATGTTAGAATTGCTCTCCGTATTAAAAATTTATTTATCGTGATTGATCCATTCTTCATTAAGTTCACCTTATACACAAATATTGTGTATGCTACTTTCTTAGATGGCTATTTTTGGAGATGCAGGATTAGTCAGTGTTTGTGTTTCACAGTATCTTGCACTATGAAGGGAAAAATAGTCAAGTCCTATAATTAACACCTCAATAAATGCATTGAGAGACATCATCAATTATTTGTCTTCAAAGTTATGTACAATTTTTTCATCTTTTTCTTCATATTTCTTTGAATGACATTAATTATTTAATTTAATTATCCAGCAAATGAGAGTACCTTTCTCCACACGTGTTTTCCTATTCTGCTGTTAAAAGTCAACTCTTAGAAGGTTAGAAAAGTCTTGTGATAACTTACTCTTTCCATGAATGGGTGCACAATTTCAATTCAGAATTTCTAACTTGGAAGAGATAAAGGAAAGCTTTTTAGAAAGCAGACTGAACCAATGATCTATCTGATTTGACACCTTGTAAAAACTCACACTTCACACTCATCTGTCTCTTGAATCATGACTTTTTATTGGTTTAACTTCAAAGTCAATGCAGGTATCACTAAAGTAAAATGCAGCTTGCCTTTAAGAACTGATGAGGTAAATTCTGCTTTTTATATTTTGCCATCTTTGTGAGTAGCTTTTAATTTTTTTTCTTATGTTAACCTTGTCTGTTTAAGTCTTTGTTGAATGAGATGACAGTATTATTTTTTTCTGTAAGAATTGTTTCTGCATGTTTCTGGAGAAATTCTTGTGAGGGAGCAATGGTACATTTTCTCCACAATTAGATAGAATGTCTTTGAAGACACATGTGGTTACAGTATTTTATTTGGGAGAACCTTTTGAATTTCTGCTTCAGTACATCGGATTACAATGTTTAGAAGTTTAGAAGTCCTATGCCTTTCCTCTTCACCAACTTTGATGAGTTAATTTTTTAGGAATGTGTGAATTTTTATTTTACTTGTTCTATTTATTTATTAACATTTTCTTTGAATTTCCTCTTTGAATGTAGCTCTCTATACTCTATACTCTCTGTGTTGTACAATATATCTCTTAAACATATTCCTTACATTTTACTGAAAATGTCTACCAACCTCCTTATTTCCACATAGCTTGTAGATACCACCACTTAACTCTATTTTCAAGATTTACATCTATTTACATCTATCAAATAAAAGACAGGTCAAGTGGGGCTTGTCATTTCCTGATTAGTTTACTTCATGTCTTCTAAAGTCTTTATGGAAAATCTGATTGGATTTAACAGATGTGATCCAAAGTAAAAAAAGGCAAAAGTGCCAAGCTGATATTTTAGATTTTTTCCTTCAACTAGAGTAGATCTTACTAAATATTTCATGTAAATAAATGTTTATTTATAATTGTTTAGGAAATTTCCATAGTTTTATGATATATGAGAAACCTCCTCAAGATGGGTTCTTGACCATTCTTCTTAAATTTCCAGTGTAATACATGTAATTTAGATTGATAAGCATGACTGTACTTTAATAGAGTATTTAAAAAGAGGAAAAAGTCATATTTTTAAACATCATAGGAATGATATTGATGAGAATCTTGAATCGACTGAATATAAGGCAGGAAGAAGGACAGGTGTTTCAAAATGCTAAGCATTGTCAAGGTTAGGGAACTAATATCAGGACAGGCATGTAAATTGAAGATCTTATTATTCAAGTAATAGTATATGTTTGGACTTGCAAATGAAGTGTCCTGTTACACTTAATTGCTGACTAACATGACTGAAACCAATAAATGACAACAGGCTATAAAAAATGAATAGAGAGGTTCTACTTTCAGCTCAATTTGTTTTAACATTTGCAACATTAAAGGCTTGAAGAAATCCAGATTTTACAATGTGTTGGTAGGAAGTTACAGTTTTATGGGAGTAAACAGGAATGATAGAAAACTGTTAAATGTGAAAAGAACATAATGTGGTTCACAAAAATTATGTCATATAATGTAGGGAATGAAAAAAAGTGTACCTTGATTGAAATGAATTTAAATAAATAGTGAAGAATAAAATGTAGTGTCCCAATTTAGCCTGAAGAAATTTTGTAGCACACAATGCAGTAACTGGTATCCAGTGTTTTCCTTAGAGAACACATGTACTATTTGCTTTCTGTAATTACACAGTTTTACTTATTATTACACTCCTAATTGATTTACCTCTATTTTAGCCTTTACCTTCTTACCCATAAGATAAAAATTATAATATTGGCTAATTCCTATATTGTTGTGAGCCATAAATGCATGGGAAATTGTATACTTCAAAAAATGTGGCAGAAATTCCAAAGTTTATTAGATCTGTTTTATTTAACCTCCTTCTTTGATAGGGATTAATGTGTGCCATACTTCTTATCAAAAAGTTGTTTCATTTTCATAGACAGACAGAACATAAAATGTTGCTTCTGCATGAAAATTCTGTTTTATCTTCTTAGTTTTGCTATAGTTGGTAGTGGTAGTCGTTTTGTGTTACCATGACTAAAATTACTGAAAACAACTTAAAAAGAATTGTTTATTTGGTTTCACAATATAAAAGATACCAATCACCCATGACTTGTGAAGTGTGGAAGAGCACAGTGGTTCATGCTGTGGAAGGCCAGGAAGCAAAGAGGGGGAAGTCAGCATTTGTCTGACTTTTCCCTTTTTGACCATTAATTCCATGAAGTGGTCCAGCCCATAGGATAGAATCACTACATGCAGGCTGAATTTTCCCATAATTAACTACTCCTTTCTAGAAGCACAGAGAAACCAACCAGTGTGCTTCACCAATCATCTAAGTGATTGTAAATCCGGTCAGTTTAATATTTAGCCATCAAACCAAGTTATGAGTAATGGTCACATTTAACTTTCTTGTGAAGCTTCACAAATATGTTTTCTTCCATTTCACTCCTTTATTCCTGAGTAAACGGATGGTGAGAATTGCTACTGGTTTACCATTGGAATATTCTGTGATCCTCAGAGAGTAAGAACACAGATTCATGATCAGGTGCCATGTTGTCCTTGACCAACCATGTTGTTTTGACAAGAGGCATGGGGAAAACTGCTTCAAGGAAAGCATTTTCCTGGAAAAGACATGGCTTATGTAGAATAAATATGAAGAATATGGGGGTTGTCAGGCCTAAAGCCTGCTTTCTGGAGAATGACACATTAGCATCTAAAATGGGCAGTTGTTAAGGACTCCTCCCTTTTGTAAATTGAGTTTTGCTTCTTGTCTGCATAGATAATAGCAGGTGAATTCCTTCTTCTGGGAGTTGAGTTTACCTCCTATCTGTTCTTGGATCTCTTTTCATTCTAAGGCCTGGCAAGATTATCACCTCCCCCTACAGTTCCTTCCCTATGCATTTGAGATATGTTAATACATAGACCAGATAACTCTGCTCTGAGGCATTTGTTGTCTATTCCCTTTTAGCAACTAAGTGTCATGCCTGCTTTTAATTCTACCTGGACATGATGTCTGGTCCCACACAACAAGTAAATGTCACTCCTGCCTTTTCTTTGTTAGCCAGAATGTATATGTGCTGATCCTGAAGAGATTGGAGAGTAATTTCAAGAGTTCAAAAACATAGGTAGGTAAAATTCCCTCAAATATAACTCTTGCTGAACTAATTCAGAAATTAATGAATATGAGATTATGCCATCTGTTCACAAGAATTACTACACAACTATTTCTTATATAGTACATAAGCTTATATGATAGCAGCTAGAAATTGGTATCCTCAAAAAGGAAAAATTAATGTATTGCATGTGCCAACTCCAACAGATTCGTCTTTACCATTTACAGAAATATATAAAAGGTATGGCACACATGTAGTTAATTGTAATGAAAAACATGTTCCTTTTTGAAATCTAAATGGGCTCAACCTCCTTGGTGTATCTTAACTAAAACACAAAAACAGTCTTTATTAAAACAATGACAGCATGGTGGACCTAGATTCTATGGCTATTTGGTGGAGCATTATAGATGAGATAGATTTGGAGCTATTGGGGGAATGGTCCTGTTTGTGCCTTTACCCTCAAGCAATGGGTTAGATTCTTGAAAATTGTCTATTCAGAAGGTAGTTCCTGCTGAGCATATTGTATAGAAGACTGAAAGGGTACCTGTCTCTTTGATTTCCTCTGTTTGTGGGTATAGTGATGCATTATTTCCCCCTACCCTAGATTTTCTAATATAAACTCTGCTGTAAACTTAAATAAACAGGTTCAGATTCACTTAGCCTGGAGTTGCATGTCTAGCTGTTCTCCATCTTCACCAACTCCTTGTCCACCTATCAAGATCCTGGATCCAGGCTGCAGCCATACCACAGCAGTCATGCAGTGCAGCAAACTATCTTCTAGCCATGCATGCTTCAAGGAATGGAGTGTCAATCTCACAATACAGGTGTTTAATTTCAGAATATCCCCACCTTGACTGATAATTCATAGTACTGATGTAGGCTCAGCATCTAAAACACTTGGTCAATGTTGTTTTCTTTCAATTGCATTTAAGTAGCCATTTAAGCTGTTCAGTAAACCTTACTACAATGATAGAAATGACCTGTACCTTTGCCGTCCTACTTGAAGAAAGAGCACCTTCTGCATGTGGTAAAGCTGAAACATGACAAGGGGTGATTGTTGAATTCCTTTTAATTTATTTAATCTAATTAAAAATAAGCTAACTGGGTCAGCACAATAGCTCAGTTGATAAGACACCTGTGTACACATTTGGTGACTTGATTTCAATCCCTGAAACCATGGTTAGGAAAGAAGTAATTGTTGAAAGCTATGCTATAATAATCACATGTACAGTGACATACAGATGATTGTAAGCTTATTCTCTCTCTCTCTCTCTCTCTCTCTCTCTCATTCTTCTCTCTCTTATTCCCCCTCTATTCTATTTAAAATAAAATATTATAATATTTTTAGTACTACAAGGGATTAAGGGCCAAAATGTTGAACCACAATGTTCTAGAGATATATTTTCCTCAACAATGGTCTCATTTTCATTAAAAATAGGATGGATTAGTTTCAGTGTCTTTTTGTGTTCACATGTGTTTGGGGATAGATGGTGTGAAGCTAAAATACAGTCACTGTTAAGTCTAAATTCCCATTTGGAGTTTAAACATCTGTCTAACATAGACTATAATGACGTTCACAAGGAAATGGATGTAAATTCATAAGCTATGGAAAACCAAGTTCACATTCATTTATTGAGTTATTCAATATTTTAAAATTCCTTTTCTCTTTTCTTGATTAAAGAATGGTTTTTGAATATTTTTGAGTAAAATAAATTACCACATTTTTCTTTGATTCATTTTAAAACAAATGAAATTTACTTATTGCTTGTTTACTCTCTGAGATCAAAATATTGGTAAGAGATGTATTTTCTATTCTTTTTGACATATTCATGAATGTTAAATAAGACAGGAGTGGGCAATTAAAAATAATATTTTGTAGAAGACAAAAATTACAGGTGGAGCCCTTTTCACCCCACCCCGCTCCACCGGTCGTGACGCGCACGCGCGATCCAGCCTGCCTCACCGTGCGCCCTAGGATCCCAGGTCAGCCCACAGGGACCCGGCTCGGACTCCCACCATCCAGCCTAAGCCGCGCGGGGGCCGAGGGACGAGGAGGACCTCCCCCTGCGCCCGGGCCCCGCCCCAGCTGCCCTCGGGTTAAATAGCTCCACGCCAACGCGCCCATCCTCCCTTTTCACCCCACCCCGCTCCACCGGTCGGGACACGCACGCGGTCCACCCGGGCCTCACCCCGCGCCCTAGGTAAGTCCCCATTCGGCCCCGCCCACCAGTACCCCAGGCCAAATAATTCAGTTTAGTGAAATTGAGAGATCTTAAGAGTTAAAATGACAATGCCAAAGTCAAAGTGCAAATCCATGAGAAGCAACACTCAAGTAAACAAATTTCCCACTGAAGAAATTAATCCCATAATGTTAGACTCCAACAAGAACAACCCGCGGAAAAAGGCCAAGAAAGCCTGACCCAGGATAACGACCTTCAAAATATGATCATTACCATGTTCAATACTATGAAAGAGGAAATCCGGGAGGAATTACATAATCGAATCAATCGCTTTGAAGAGGAACACAACAGACATCTGGAGGAGTTGAGAAAAACAGTGCAAGAAACAAAAAGTGGCATAGAGCAGTTAAAACAAACTCAAGCAGAGTTTAAAACTGAGCTAAAAGACAAGTTATTTTCAACCCAGAACGCCACAGAGAGTCTTATCAACAGAACTAATGAAGCAGAAAACAGAATTTCAGACCTTGAAGATAAAGTGGGAGTACTAACCAGCTCAATGGAAGAGGTTGTTAAAGCCAAAAAGATACTTGAGAGAAATATCCAAGAGATATGGGACACCCTGAAGAAGCCTAACATGCGTATTCATGGAATACCAGAGCAAGAATCTCAAAATACCACCCCTGAGGAAATTTTTCACAGGATCATCAAGGAAAACTTTCCTCATCTAAAAAAAGAGAGGCCCATTCATATACAAGAGGCATTCCGCACCCCAAACAGATACGACCAAAATAGAAGCACACCGCGGCAAATAATAGTTAAAACACTCCACATTCAAGATAAAGAACTGTTGCTGAGAGCTTCAAGGGAGAAAAAACAAGTCACTTTTAAAGGTAAACCTATTAAAATAACAAATGACTTCTCAGTCGAAACAGTAAAAGCAAGAAGAGCTTGGAGAGACATACTTCAAGTATTGAATGAGCAAAAATGTCAATCCAGGCTGATTTACCCTGCAAAACTATGAGTCATGATCGAGGGAGAAAGAAAAATTTTCCAGCACAAAGACAACTTTAAGGGATACATGGCCACCAAACCAGGCCTTCAAAAACTGCTAGAAATGATACTCAAGCGTGAAGAAAAAAACAGGCATATCCAGGAGAACAGAAGGCAAATATAACACCATTAAAAGCGAAGCAATATACTTATAAAAGCTATGAAACATAATAAATGTCTGGAATTAACAATTGTTTCTCCATTATAACACTAAATGTTAACGGACTTAATTCACCGATCAAGAGACACAGATTACGAACTTGGATTAAAAATCACAATCCATCAATCTGTTGCCTGCAGGAAACCCATCTCACCACAAAAGATAGGCACGCTCTAAAAATAAAAGGCTGGTCAACAATTCTACAAGCAAATGGAAGCAGAAAACAGGCAGAGGTAGCCATTATGCTATCAGACAAAGTGGATTTCAAACCAAAAAAAATTATAAGAGACACAGATGGATACTACATTTTAGTCACAGGTACAATTCACCAGGAAGATTTCACAATAGTGAACATATATGCACCCAATACGGGCCCCTCCGCATTCATTAAGAAAACCCTACAGCGTCTAAAGCAAGAAATCAACCCCCAAACGATAATTCTTGGGGACTTCAACACCGCCCTCTCTACATGGGATAGATCAACAGGTCAAAAGCTTAACAGAGACACTTTGGAACTTAATCAAACCCTGAAAGAAATGGACCTCACAGATCTCTATCGAACTTTTCACCCACGCACCAAAGAATACACATTTTTCTCAGCAGCACACGGAACTTTCTCCAAAATAGATCACATATTGGGCCACAAAATGAATCTACACATATACAAGAAAGTTGAAATTCTAACCTGTGCCCTATCAGACCACCACGGCCTAAAGCTGGACATCCACAATACATCAAACAAGAGAAAATACACTAACTCCTGGAAACGTAACACTATGATGCTGAATGAGAACTGGATTCAGGAAGAAATTAAAAAGGAAATTCAAGATTTCCTGAAAGTGAATGATAACGAAAATACAACTTACCAAAATCTCTGGGACACAATGAAAGCTGTTCTAAGAGGTAAGTTCATAGCTCTTAATGCCCACGTCAAAAAAATGGAAACATCAGAAATAAACAACAATGCAGCTTAAAGCTTTAGAGAAACTAGAGCAATCTGATCCCAAAAGCAGTAGAAGAGAAGAGATTAGCAAAATAAGGGGAGAAATATCTGAAATCGAGACTAAGAAAACGATAGAAAAAATCAACCAATCAAAAAGCTGGTTCTTTGAAAAAATCAATAAGATTGATACACCCCTAGCTAAACTAACCAAAAGCAAGAGAGAGAAAACCCAAATTAACAAAATTAGAAATGAACATGGAGTTATCACTACTGATACCCAAGAAATCCAGAGAATTATAACATCATATTTAAAAAACTTATACTCTGTGAAGTTTGACAACACAAAAGAGATGGATGAATTTCTAAGTAAACACAACTTACCTAAATTGAATCAGGAAGTTGTGAATTATTTAAATAGTCCTATAACATATAAGGAAATTGAGGAAGTAATCTCGAATCTTCCCACCAAAAAATGTCCTGGACCAGATGGATTCAGCACAGAGTTCTACCAGACATTTAAGGAGTTAATAACACCAATACTCCTTAAACTGTTCCATCTAATAGCAAAGGAAGGAACACTACCAAATTCCTTCTATGAAGCTAATATCGTTTTAATCCCAAAACCTAATAAAGATTCACTTAAAAAAGAAAACTATAGGCCGATCTCCCTGATGAACACAGACGCAAAGATTCTCAACAAAGTCTTAGCAAATCGGATTCAAAAACACATTAAAAAGATTATTCACGGGGACGAAGTAGGCTTCATCCCCGGCACACAAGGTTGGTTCAGCATACGCAAATCAATAAATGTAATTCATCATGTAAACCAGTCCAAAGTCCAAGACCACATGATACTCTCGATAGATGCAGAAAAAGCTTTTGACAAGATCCAACAGCCTTTTATGATCAAAACGCTAGAGACAGTAGGAATGGAAGGAACCTTTATCAATATAATAAAAGCTGTATACAACAAGCCCACAGCAAGGATTATGCTCAATGGGAACAATTGGAAGCATTCCCACTTCGATCAGGAACTAGACAAGGCTGTCCACTCTCACCACTTCTATTCAATATTGTACTTGAAGTCTTAACTGAAGCCATAAGAGAAGAAAGGGACATAAGAGGGATTCAAATCGGCAAGGAAGAAATCAAGCTATCCCTATTTGCAGATGACATGATCTTATACCTGAGGGATCCCAAAAACTCCACCAGGAAGCTCCTGGAACTAATTGAGAAGTTCAGCAGGGTGGCAGGATACAAAATAAATGTGCAAAAATCAGAGGCCTTCCTATATGCCCAGAATGAAAGAAGTGAAAAAGCCTTGAGAGAAACCATGCCATTTACTATAACCCCTAAAAAAATGAAATACCTTGGTATAAACCTAACTAAGGAGGTAAAGGACCTTTACAATGAAAACTTTAAAACCCTAAAGAAAGAAATTTCAGAAGACACCAGAAGGTGGAAAGACCTCCCTTGTTCCTGGATTGGCAGAATCAACATTGTAAAAATGACCATCCTACCAAAGGCAATATACAGATTCAATGCTATACCAATCAAAATCCCAAAGCAATTCTTCAAAAAGTTGACCAAACAATCTCAAAGTTCATATGGAGGCACAAAAGACCCAGGATAGCAAAAACAATCCTGAGTAACAAAAACACAGCTGGAGGTATTACCATACCAAACCTAAGTCTATACTACAAATCCATAGTTATAAAGACAGCCTGGTACTGGCTCCAAAATAGACACACAGATCAATGGATAAGGATTGAAGACCCAGATATAAGCCCACAAAGTTACAGCCATTTGGTCTTTGACAAAGGGGCCAAAAGAATCCAATGGAAAAAGAACAGCATCTTCAACAAATGGTGCTGGCAAAACTGGATCTCCACATGCAGAAAATTAAAGCTGGACCCGTACTTGTCACAATGTATAAGACTTAATTCCAAATGGATCAAGGACCTTGATATCAGGCCAGAGACTTTAAAAACCATAGTTGAAAGGATAGGGAACTCCCTCGAGCTGATTGGGCTAGGCCAACACTTCCTAAACAGACATCCAATGGCACAGTCACTGCTACCAGCTCTCAACAGTTGGGATCTTGTGAAATTAAAGAGCTTCTGTTCAGATAAAGAGATTGTCACACGAGCTCAAAGGCAACCCACAGAATGGGAGAAAATCTTCACTAACCACATATCTGACAGAGCTCTACTGTCCAGAGTGCACAAAGAACTTAGAAAATTAAACTCCAAGGAAAACACTGGCCCAATTAAAAAATGGGCCCTGGAACTTCAAAGAAACTTTACCAGGGATGAAATTAAAATGTCTAACAATTATCTTAAAAAATGCTCCACTTCCTTCGCCATCAGGGAAATGCCAATCAAAACTTCCCTGAGATATCATCTCACCCCGGTCAGGATGGCAAAAATCCACAATACAAACAACGACAAATGCTGGAGAGGATGTGGAGAGAGGGGAACTCTCCTACATTGTTGGTGGGAATGCAGGCTCATACAGCCACTCTGGCGAGCTGTCTGGAGATTCTTAAAGAAATTGAAGATTGAAATGCCATATGACCCTGCTATCCCACTTTTGGGAATAACCCCCCATGCAGCAGAGGTTCGCCTCGATAGCACAAGCTCGACCATGTTCATAGCAGCACTGTTTACAATAGCAAAGTCATGGAATCAACCTAAATGTCCAACAGTTGACGAGTGGATAAGGAAACTGTGGTACATCTATACAATGGAGTACTACTCAGCCATCAAAAATGATGAATTACTGGAATTTGCTAGGAAATGGATGTCATTAGAAAGAATTATATTAAGTGAAGTTTCCCAAACCCAGAAAATTAAGCGCCGTATGTACTCCCTAATAGGTGGCTCCTAGTACCAAACTCACTCAAAAGTAAACCTATGTAACACAGTAATTGCAAAGATTATGAACAAGAGAGATGTGTTAGGAGGGCCACACCAGAAACAAGGAGAGAGGAGACCATGTTACAGCAGAGAAAATAGGCCTTCATCAAGGTCTGCAAGTAAGTAATGAGAAACCTGGTTAAGTTCACAGACGTTCTTTCCTGATCTCACCAGAAGGGGAGGGCATATAGTCTAGCAGATAAAAAGTAATCATTTTGCAAATGGGTGATGGACCCCTCCCTCAGTGAGGTTTCCTACTCTTATTACATCTACCCTTGAATGTGCTATTATAACAAGACTCCAGTTTAACAGCTTTTTGTCTCTGGCCAGGGGGTGACATACAGTGCCCAGCAGAATGGAGTGAAGGGAATTGCAGGAGCAGCAAAACTGCAAAAGAAAATCAACAAACCACAATCCAGAACTTCAGAGACTCTATATCAATCACATAGAACTAGGACAGCCTAATCTCTCCCCATCCTGGAGCTCAGGGACATTTGTGGAAGAGGGGGCGGTAAGATTGTAAGAGCAAAAGGATGGGAGGAGCAACGATTTGCAAGATTCTCAACAATAGTTGGGGCCAAAGCAATCATAATGGGACTTTGCATGCCCTGCGCAATGTCCAGTGTACTGTTGCCCTCATAAAGTCTAGCATCTGTTAAGGGCACCGAGACCCCTGGAGGCAAGGGAATGACAGCCATAGTAGTGATCTTATGCTTAAGGGGAACAAGAGAAAGGGCTTATGGAAATGCCACTGGGTCCTTATATGTCATCGGAGAGGAGGACCCAGTGGAGAGTTAGGCGTACACAAGAAAGGACTCTCTGGGAATTGGGGGGGAGACACTGGGGGAAGGGGAGGGGGAGGAGGGGGGAGGGAGGGAACTGGTAAAAAAATTTTAAAATGTATAATTAAATTTTTTTAATAAAAAAACATTATAGGTGGAATTGGGTTATTTGGGAGTATCTACACACTATATTCTGAAATTGAAATTTTTATGTAAACATAATGATTTTCAAATGTTCTTCAAGTGACAAAGAACATTTCATTCAAATTATTAGCAAATATTGAATCACATTCATTAAATATTGAGTATATGTGTTTTCATTAATTTGGTCTAATTTCAGCACAAATATATTCAGGCTTTATTTTCAATGAACTTTAAACATTCTTGCATGCATTCCATTACAAACTTTGCATTGATAGTCCCCTCAAATGAAAATTTACCCAAGAAATAGCATCAATTTTGCAGTATGTGTTTCATTCAAGAAATAGAGAGTCTGCTACTTGATTCGTGGTTGACTTTGAAATGCGACATATTTTTGATGCAAAACTATACTTGAAGGAATGCTTTCTACTATAGGCTGTTTGTTTGTTCAGATTGGGAATGAGACAGATTCTGCTGGTAGAGTTGGAAGACACACACAAACCAGCAGTCAGTTGGAAGCAGGTTTGGATAATGTGCTAGCTCATGTGGTGAATAGGAGTAGTAGCTAGGTCTACAACAATTTTTACTTTCACTATGGTATTTCTCATACAACAGAAAAACAAGGGGCACAGTTCTATCATGAAGAAACTTAGTCTCAGGACCATTCATAACCGTAGAGGTGATAAAATATAAATTTAGCCCTACCCCATGGGTTATGGCTTGTATCTATTTTATGAAACACCCATCTGCCATTTACCACTGATTAACATTTATGTATTATGAAATTGCAGCAGGCTTCCTTAGTTATTTATCCACCTTTGACAATTTCATGAATTAATAAAAGTTTTTGCTCCTATCTATTCTCCATGAGCATCCCTACTTTCTCAGTCTCATGTTATTCATTTGCTGTGTGGTCTATTAGAGTAACAGGCTTGACCATGCAATGAAGAGAAGATGGGATTAATGCATCTTGATATTTAGTTACGAATTGTTTTAAATTTCATATGTGGAAATCTCATACCATTTTCCTGTATTGTAAGATTCACACAGGATGAAGCACAAACTATTTTCTTAGGAGGCCTAGGGATTGTCATATACCAAAAAGTTTTGAAATTTTTAGCTAACAGTGATTATTAAGTGACTACAGTTTCAAAGCATCCAGGTGAGTGAGTTTTTTGGCAAATTTATCCTTTCAGATAAGATGGAAGCTTCTGCCTAAAGATTGGAAGCAATTAAATGAGAAATTTGTTGTCCAAATTAGGGTTAAGTTGTTCCCAAGTTACGGATACTCTCAGAAATATATGCTTAAATATTTGCTTATAAGAATATGTTTATAACAAACTTTGATATAAATATAACAGCTAAATATCAATAGCTTCTCGAATGATACACTCCTTAGTGAATCACTGGAGGTACAGAGACTATAATTGATCCTATAGGAGACACTGGTTTCCCCTTGAGTGATGAATGCACAGATACACAGTGACATGTGTTTGTTGAATTGCCAACCTTTGTTTCTATGCTTTGTTTGTCAGATATGGTTTCCTATATATTTACTGTGTCTTTCTGTTATTTAAATGTAAACGATTATGAAACATGAGATAAGAACACTGCAACTTAATTATGATAATGTAAATTGGGTTCAACTTTTCATCCTTAAATTAATTTGCTCGCCAAGTTCATCATCCCTTGACATTTTAAATGTTATCAATTTTCCAAATTATCTTGACTTTCAAATTTGTAAGAATTGAAATCAGTATGTAAACAAATTTCTGAGCATGCCAATGAAGGACTATCTACATCAGATTAAGTGAAGAGAGAAAAGCCAACATGAATATGGTTATTATCATTCTATAAATACTAATGGAAAAGTGTTCATTTATCACTCTGGTTTCTTTTATTTTTCACATGTACATGAAGGATTGGGGGCAGTGTATGTGCCTATGGAGTCCTAAGGGTGACATTGGGAATTATCCGGGAATGATCCACCTACTTATTCCTTTGTTCTCAATTTCCCAGGCTATGCTTGACAAAGCCAAACTGATGGGCCATTGTCATTTCTCTGGATTTTTAACTTGGACCCGGGGGGGTCTGAACTCAGGGCCTTTTTCTTTCAAGGCAAAGATTTTAGCACCTGTGACATCTTTCCAGTTCTCTCTCTTTCTCTCTCTCTCTCTCTCTCTCTCTCTCTCTCTCTCATTTCTGACTGCAGATGAATTGTGATCAGTTCCTTTGAGTTTCTGCTGTGTTGTATTCTCAAACTGTATAAAAATAAATGCTTTTACACTTAAGTTGCTTTTGTCAAAGATTTAGTACAGCATTGAGAAATGAAATGCAAAAATCTGACACCGGGAGAAGAGTTTATGCAGGACTAAACCTGATTATGCCGTTCTAAAGCCTTGGATTAGCTTGTAGGAAAAACACAGAAGACTTTGAAAACTTGGGATTAAAAAATCACATTAATGCTTAAAACAGAGATTAATATGTCATTACTGTAGGAATTTGTAAGACAGGTATACTGAGAGAAATATAGAGAGTGATGCACATAAAATTTCATTAGATACTACTAGAATATGAGCAAGAGAAAAGTCATGTAATTTTTCTGGCAATAAATCTGGCAATAATCTGCCTGTGTCCTGAGATGTGAGTGTAGTTAAATTTAAAGGTAACAGACAACTTGGTTTCATAGAGGAAATTTCAAGGAAGGACAGAATTCAGACTGTGTCACAGATACTGCCTATGTCTTCAGATCTACAGTGAGGGACAGTGAATACAGAATGGTGACTCAAAGAAAATGTGAAATTTGCCGAGGAAAGTACCAGAACAAGTTTAAAACTTTCGTATAAAAGTCAAAACATCTGTAATTTTTATATGCGTTAGCTTCATTTAAGGCAAGTCACTTGTTTTTCATGGGAACAATACAAAGTGTACCCTAAAAGAAAGACTCCAAAAGAGTTTTGAAAGGGGGAAAGTATATTGAGAATACTTGGGTCATGTTAACAGGATAATCATTGCAACAGAAACGTACTGTTTTGAGTCTGAAGTATGGCACCAAGAAACAAAGATGTTGCTGAAAAACTGAGAGAATATGTTAGCTAGAATTGTGGTCATTGATATGATGTCGCTTTTTTTTTTTATTCAGTTGTACGTGTGTATGTGTGTGTGTGTGTGTGTGTGTGTGTGTGTGTGTGTGTTTGTAGAACCACGGAGGAATTCAGGAACCACCATGGACGCCTCCACCTCCTCCTTGTTTACTCTGCCCCGAGATTCACAGGCTCCGTCCTACCAGGACCAGAAATGCAGGCCACCCTCACTTCCGCCCAGCATCTAAACGTGGAGTCTAGGATCTGAACTCAGGACCTTCCACCTGCAAGGCAGAGGTTTAATCCCTGAGCCACCTGTCCACTCCCTCCCATGTTGTTTTTATGCATTCCAAACTGTTTGTGGCAGAAATGTTGAGGATTTGAAATTTTGTGCTAGAAAAGTCTTTGATTTTTGTAGTCAGAACTTACTGGACAATGCTAGTGAGACTTTAAAAGAGAGTAATGCTGACAGAAATGTAAATAATAGAGACCTTGCATGTAAAGTTTCAGAGGAAGGTAAAGGTTGCTTTGGGAATTAGAATATGTGCAAAATGTTTTAATAAAAAGATTACCTGTGTTTTGCCTGTGTTCTGAAATACTGCATGAAATTTAATTAAAATGTAATTGACTAATGTATTTGCGAGAAGAAGTTCTGATCATAGTCTTGAATCTGTAGCATGGCTACTTTTAGGGATCATTTTCTAATCTACAATGATAACAAAAAAGAATTTGGCAGATTAAAAATAAAAAGTATAATGAGGAAAGTTGTGTGACCAAAACTTCAAATCTTTGAGGGAAAGACTGTAAACATAATTAGCACTGTTAAAGGTCCAAACCCTACTATTTTTGGAAAAATAGAATAGGAGGTGTCTTTACTTACAGAATCCATAATAATGTTAATTTTCTAGGAAGGTCTCCATGGTCAGAGATTTAAGAGAATGTCCTGCTTCTTTAAAGCAAATGCCTTAACTTGATTCTTCCCAATATCAGCACAGAAAGACTGTAATGAAGGAGCCCCAGTCTCTACCTGAAGAACATAGCAAAATATATTATCATATACCTAGTATGGAGACGTAAAAGATTGAAGATTGATGGCAGGGATTCGATTTCTAAAGTAAAGCAGCATGTATCCTGATCACAGTTCCAGTATTATTACCTAGGGAAAACCTTGTGTGACGATGCTAAATCCTTTATTTGCAGTAATACTTAGAGATTACAGAGATGTCAGAGATGTTGTGAGACATCTGCCAAGTATTGTTGCATGCATTAAGAGAAACCAGGCCAAGAGGGAGTTGTATTCCTTGGGCCACAAAGCTGGAGGGGTAGAAACAAAGCCTTTTGGAGCCAAGAAAATTTCAAAAGTAATCTAATATTCTTGACAAGGAGCCACAGGAATCAGTTTGCCCTGCTTCTGCTCAATCCGGTCGTCTTTCCTAGATATTCCCTTAGTCTTCTTTTTTTAAAATAGGAAAGTTCACTGTATCATTATCTGCTGGAAGTGTGCAATTTTATGATAATTTAAAGGAGTTCACAATTATGAGATTGCCTAGAGTCCTAAAAGAGGCTTTAGATTCTGCACTTTGGAGGGCCTTGTGATGGTGAACAAAATGCAGTTTGCATCACAGACAGTTAATAGCTTATGGGAGCAAATGGAAAAGTTGTGATCATTTCGATGTTGGTTTTCTCCCCACTAGGTTTCCATATTTGAATATTTGATCTCTAGCTGGTGGCACTGTTTGGGAAGCAAGAGAATTTCTGGGCATCACACTCATCTGGGATGGGCCTTGAGGTTTACCTGCTTCCTTATGACTCCTGTGAGAGGAGTCTCCTGTTTTGATCACCATGCCTTCCATCATGCTTCTACTGTCATGGCAGGACTATGCCCCCTTGGAACTGTAAACTCAGAAAATTTCTCTTTGTACCTTAAGCTATCTGGGTCTAAGTATTTTTTTCACAGCAAGAGAAGAGATCCTGCAACCAAACGCTTGTGAGGTATTATACAGATTAGGTTAATGAGGTTAAGAAGACTACCCAAAATATGAATAGTACAGTATCATTCATTGAGATGAGGTCTGCTACTGAATAAGTAGTAGAAAGAGAGTTAGGGACAAGAATTCATCTATCTCTGGCCCTTGACTCTTGTAGAAATGTGACCAGCCATCTAAATATTTTCTAGCCACGATGACTGTAAAGAGAAATAAGTATCATTCCTTCCATATTTTGTTACAGCAAGGAGGTAATAAGCCTCATATATTGTTATAATCATGAGATTTTGTATAATCTTTTTGATATCTTTGAAAATTATTAGCTATTTCTTCAAAACATATATTCCAAATAGCCCATGTTTTGTTACAGTTAATACTGTGCTAATCATCTGTAATGCTACCTCCAGAATTGTTTCCACACAGAAAAGACAGCTCGACATTACAATGTTCTGAACTTAACTTTTGATATTTCCAGCCTATCTCTATGTTTCTTTTTATTGTTACTAACTTAGCTAATGAAAATATGAGTTTATTCCATGTAATAAACTAGTACTCAGTTTCAAGAACACTGAATAACACTGGACATGTCAGCAATAATGATAAGCATTCCATTGTTATTGTGACAACATTATTCCATCCACAGAATATTGTCCTTTGTATATTGGCAAAGCTACACTGAGAGATTTATTACCATATTGATTTTTTTATTCCAGTCATTCCTGTCATATGAATAATTCCTAAAGGCAAACCCATAATTTTCTTCATTTCTATAATCATGTATTTAGACTCAGTATAGAAGTTATTTATTAATTACGTGTAATATACTTATATGCTTTCCTCCAATATCTTTGTCTGAAGCTTTAAGTTGTACTATTCTTGCAATACAAAGTTACTAACTTTCTTCCTGTTCAAATGTTCAAGCTGAAATTCTTTGTAATCCCTTTATTCTGTCACTAAGATACAATACCTAGGATGATCATTGATTTATTTTCATCATGTCTTCACCTATAGTCAAATTTATTGGCTAAATCCTTTGAAATGTCCTTATACTCTCATATATTTAATCCCCATCTACACACATATCCAGTGCTATTATTAACTTGAGCTCTTTCCTTAGTTATGCCTTTCTTTATGAATGCCCTGGATCTAAGCATATCTTTTTATAATGTTTCCTTCAGAAACAGAGATACATAACTGTCAGTTATCTCTTTAAGTGTTAAATACCCAACATTGACTAGAGATAATCCCTAGCTATTTTACTTGATTTATATCTTTTATAATTCATGTAATTTCCTAATAAAAAGATTTTTCTCATTATTAATCTATTAACTGTCCAAACAACTTGTTTATGCCCACTCAAAGAAGTATAAACCTTGGTGTTAAATATTTTTCCTAAAAGATTATTTCATAGTTGTAGAATCTAGAGCAACTGATTACACATGATGGGGAGTTGGACAAATGTTTACATATTTAATGAATTGTGGCCTCCCCCTAAAATCTGCCAACAAATCCTCATCTCTCACCATGAATGAAGAACATGTTGGTTTTCATCTGAAAAATATCCTATGTAGCCTTTCTATAAGTTATGACCTCATTTCTACATTGTTCACTGCAGTAGTGATGTTGTTTGTACTCACTCCTTTTGGGAGGAGGAACAAAGAATTACAGCATTTTTCATCACTGACACTTTTGTACAGAATATTAATGCACCCTTTATTCTCATTTCTCAGATTTCTCTTAAGACAGAGCTCATCAGTTTAATAGATCTTTTTATTTGTAAGATGTAATAAAGATTCTGATTTTGACTGAAAGATTCTGATTTTAATTGGAAGATTATGACTACTGAACATTATTTCCAAAACATATAACATATGGAACTCTTCAGATCAGCTTAGGATGAGTGTCTAGAAAGTTTTCTACAAAAATGCAGACAGTATATCAAATGTACATCTAAGCTTTGTAAAATACAAAAGGAAGAGCTGAGTCGTATAATAATTGGCAGAACCTTTCTCTGTAAGCTCATCAAGGGCATGAGTCATTGTCTGGGTGACAAAATGTCAGGAAATGACAAGATATTCCAGTTATATAACATGACAAGGAGCTTAACCCAGTTCTAACACTGGAAAATACAAGTCAAAGTAAAAATAAAAATGAAATAGTTCTTCCTTAGCTTCTTTTGATGAAAAGATATCAAAGATCTTTATAGAGTACTTCTATTTCAATGAGCAAACTCAGAACCTGAGCCAAAGAGTAGGAACCTTTGTACATGAAGACTCAAATGTTCCTTCAGTAGTTTATACAGAAAGCTTCAAACAAACCTGGCAAGAGAGCACACAGCTCTGTCAGAGTGCCATATAAACCATGAGGAAATGGCTGTCATTAAAAACAGAAGTTTCTATGTGAATAAAAATTAAAATGTTTAGGGATAACATGTCTTTGAAGCTGCCTTTAGTAAGTTTTTAAAGAAATGTGCATGTAAGTTTGCATAAAGAACTGTTGTCATGGAGAAAATATGGTATTTTAATATGCATGGAAATACACACTTCAAAAGTACTTTTAAACTTATAAGTCATATTTGAGAATAACATAAATGAAGAGAAAAATGTTAATGAATGAAATAAACTAGGCCATTTTTAATGCAGATAAGTCTAATTATTTAACTCTTTTTTAAAAAGTGAGCATGATTTCACATGTTAGAGTTAAGAGTTTGCAAATCATACCAAGTCATTATCAGGCATAAATTAGTTGAAAGAATTACCAATGTAATTATCAGCATTTTTAATGAAGTAATGGAATTTCAATTGGTATTTATGATTAAAGTTACATTTTAAAAATATAATATATAGTAGCAAATTATTTGTAAAACTGTCCACTAACCAAAGAATCAGTTAAGAGACAAATCACAAAATTAGTATTTGATGAACTAACTAGTGAAGGAAATTGTTATTTCAGAAAATTTTTAGATAATAGGTCTTTACTTTGTTCTTTATGAAGACCATTTCACTTGTGCCTCATGTTTAAATTTGTAGTTTTTGTGTATGTTTATGTGTGTTTATAATGCTATGTGTCTATGATATATATAATTGTTACTGTGCACCTATCTATGTGTTGGTGTGTGTATACATAGAGACCAGAAGGCAATGTCAATTGTTTTCGCTGATCTTTTTCCATCTTCATTTCTGGAGACTGGATTGCTTACTAGTTCATCTATTCTTCTAGCATAGTTGGCCAATGAACCTCAAAAACCATTTGTCTCCAACGCTACCTCTCAGTGCAGAGGTTACAGCATATGCCTGATTGGTGTGCTGGTTACCAGAACCAAGGTCCACAGATTTTCATAGCAGTAACTTTAACAATGGAGCCAACTCCTCACTTTTAAACTGATTCTTTGTTGAATCTAGACTATTGCTTCTGATAAGACACGTATCACTACAGATTTCATGCAGAAAATCTGGTTCCAGAAACTACCATCAAAAAATATATTTGGAGTTAGAAAACAACAGCTATTGAAATATCAGATTTTTTTAGTGGGGTGAGTTTTCAATATAGTCAAAAGATTTGACATAGCAGATCTCAAATATAAGCAGCTTATTATGTTTCTTGAGAACTAATTTGTAAGTTATAAAATGGCACAGTTCTCTAAAAAGGCACTACCAATTTCACAGATTGTGGAGTTGAAACAGGAAGTCCTTGGAAGTCTTGTAAAATACTGTACATCTTTCCTCAACCCAATCTTCATGCTGCAACTGCCTCTTTCTTCTTTTTGTATTTTTAAAATTTTGTTTTTCTAGTTTTGTAAACTTATATACTTATTCCTGCTTCCCTCCATCTCCCCTCACTTTCTTTTATCAATCCATTGCACTCCCTCCCACCCTTCTGCTTGTCTGCTTCTGTGGACCCCAGGGTTCCCTCTGGCTTGTCTACCTTTGTGGGGGTTCAAGCCTCTTGTGGCATACCAAATTGCCTTTCTTCAGGCCACCCAACTGATAAGAATATTTCTCTTCACTTATCCAGCTTGAGTTCCCAAGGTTTCTCTTGTATATCATTTACTCTCTTAAGTTCTTCAGTAGCCTATGGGTGCATGATAGTATGTCAGTCATTATGCGGGTCTGGTAAGGACATGTTTCATTGTAGTGAATTCCTGGATGCAGGAGTCTTGGACTCAACAAGGATCACTGAGAATCAGACCATCCTAAGGCTTTGGGAATCTTGCAGAAGAGGGGGCATTGAGATTGTTAGAACCTAAAGATGGGAAGGTTCACTGTTGGACAAGACTGTCTCTTTCTAACAATGTCTTCTGTTCACTTTGTCCAATATACATGATAGCTTAAAATTTAACTAGGGAAAACTATTTATAGAAAGTTTGTCATCACATATTCAAAGATAAATCTCTGTAATACCTACAGTAATCCCAAAGATTATAAACAGAAGGGAAGGGGAAGGAGGGCCTCCCCAGAAATAAGGAGAGAGGGGATCATGCTTCAGTAGAGAAAATAGGTCATCATCAAGTATCGCAAGTAAGTAGCTAGACATCTGGTGAACCTCACTCTCACTTACTTTCTTGGTCACTTGCAACTGAGGAGGTTTGATCTCATCATCCAGGAAGGGTATAGGGACTGGCAGATCGATGGTAATCACCCTGAAAATGGGTCACTGACCCCCCCCCCACTGTAGTGTACTAGTCCATCTACTTTTGAATCTCCTCTTATAGTAAAATCTTCATTTAAACAGCCTTTTGTCTTTGGTTAAGAGGTGACCTCCAATACCAATCAGGATGGAGCCAAGGTTGGTGCAGGAACACCAAAACTGAAAGCAACAACATCCATAGTTCAGAACACCAAAGACCCTACATTAATCACTTGGAATCAGACCAGCCAAATCTCTCCCCATCCTAAAGCGCAGGGAAACTTTCAGAAGAGGGGATGGCAAGATTGTAAGGGCCTAAAGATGGGAGGACCAATGATATGCAAGATACCCCACACACGTTGGGGCTGCATTAGCCATAATCTGACTTTGCATAACCTGCACAATGTCTGACATGTCAATGACCCCCCCCAAAAGTCTAGCATGGATCACAGGATCCTTAGATGCAAGGGATTAACGGTCATAACAGTATTCCCATACTAAAGGGGAGCCCAAGAAAGGGCTGTAGACTATGCCACTGAGTCCTTACACCTCACTAGAGTGGAGGTCTCACAGGGAGTTTTGGCATTCACACAAAAGGATGCTCAGGGGATGGGAGAGAAGGTTAGGGAGGAGGGTGAAAGGAAGGGGAAAGTGGGGGAGGATACAAAGGGGACTGAGGAGGGGTGGAGTAAGGGAGAGGACTGAGGTACCTATTGAGCTTGTATGATTGGAAAAATAGATAAATAAATAAAATTATAAAAAAGAGAGTTTGTCTGCAATCATAAAACTAAGTAATAATGCTTAATTGATCACAGGCATGAAACCACATTTTGTAAAAGTTTATATTCACTCATTCAATAAAATCTAGAGCATTTTGTAGTGCACTCTCAGTAAGATCTGTACCTTTTCTTCTATGGTGAGTTAAGAAAGATTGTAACTGAATCTATGTGCAAAAAGAATTGTAGATTTTTGAAAGAAGTACAGAATTTTGCAAAAGAAATTTACAGTTATAAACACTAGGGATATAGTGATGGATCTGAGAGAAATGTCATATGAATTCTCTGAGGATGGAGTTTTCACACTGAGATTTGACAGCTATGAAACAGGACTAGCAAGAAGGCTCAGTGGGTCCAGGTGTTTGCCCTGCAAAACTGAAGACTTGAATTTAAAAAGGTAGAAGCAGAAAACTGACTCCATAAAGCTGTCTTCTGACCTCCACACATGCACCACAGAGTGCCTCCTCCCTTTCTCACCAGATTTAAGAATGAAGTTTCAAGAACGAAGTATGGAGCAGCATTAATTATTTGCCTAGTAAGTTGTTCCCTCTATTTCCTTTGGTTTTCAAAAATCCTTCAAGAAAGTCCTGGTTATTTATACTGTATTGAAAAGGAAAATGCTCTAAAGTCAAAAAGCTAACAAATAGCAAAAAGAAAAATAAAAAGATAGAAATTTTACAGATTTAGTCACCTCTACTTTCCAATGTTCTATTTTAACTCTTCGTAATGGTTAGATTAATAAATGTAGGTAGTTATAATAATAATATTAAATATTTTTCTAAAATAATAGCTATGAATTGGAAACTGAAAAATATCAAATTTTTAATATTATTTACCTTCAATGTGAAAGATAAATACATACAGAATATGTAAACATGTGATTTTAATTTAACCCATGATTTATTTTGTTGTGTGCATAGGTTATTTAGATGTTTCAGTGTCTTGGTCTAAATAAATTTAACTTATGACTTTACATGTAAGAAGGTAGGGAGAAAAGGGAAAGAAAATGAGGGATAAGACGGGAAACAAGGAGGAAAAATACACTCAACTTGTCAATACATCTATTCAAAAGATTTTGCTGAACTCTGTCATGATTTCTATGTGATTTGCACTCCACAAAGACTATGTATATTCTTTGTTGGTGCTAACATTTGGGAAGGCTACAGCACCTTTAAGAGGTATAGTCTTGGTGGAAGATGGCACTTCACAGAATAGGCTGGTCCTGCTTCCTCTCCTCCACTTTGCACATGCTGATAGCTTTGGTGACCTGAATCACCTTCCTGCTTTTGCCTCTAGCCATGCATTCCACTGTAGGATCCATTCCTGCTGAGTTGACTATATCTGCTGTAGAGCTGGAAACCAAATAAATAGCACTTTTTTCCCTTAAGATTCTTGTATGAAATAAGTATTTCACATTAAAAGCAAGAGTAACTGCCACAATGTTCATCGTCCTGCTCCTAAAATTGGTGAATATGAATTCGGTGATTCACAATGACAACCCTAAGACATCAGAACAGTTGCAGACATGTAGCTAGTGATGACAAGTATATCCACCACGAATCATGAATGTTCTATGAAAATGTTTCCTTGTGTCCTCTGATATGTTTCTTCTAATATACCATCTTTTACCCTGCAAGTTACATTGTATTGTTTAGCTATGTTTTAGATGTACACTTTCAATGACCTTGCTTCCGTATTACAGGCAGTCTGATTAGAACTATGACAAACTCATTTAAAAACCACGTGGAAGACTGGTTAAATATTAGAAAAATGAAATACTGTTTTTTGCTTTCTTTTTTATTTTATTTTATTCAATTGTGCGTGTGTGCGTGTGTGTATGTGTGTGTGTGCGTGTGTGTGTATAGAACCACAGGGGAATTTGGGAACCCCCTCCATCTCCACCTTGTTTACTCTGCCCCAGATTCACAGGCTCCGCCTTACCAGGATGAGAAACGCAGGCTGCCCCGCTTCCGCCCGGCGTCTATACGTGGGGTCTAGGATCCCAACTCAGGACCTTCTGCCTGCAAGGCAGAGGCTTAATCCCCGAGCCACCTCTCCAACCCTGAAATATGAAATAAGCAATGGATTATGAATAAATGACAGTGATTGCTTCATTTCCATATTTGCTTACATGTGAGAGGAATCACTTTGCTATTTTAATATGATGAAAGAATGAGAGAGTTGATTGAATACCCATAAACTCAATCCTTTGAAAATCAGTGTGACTATAGACTTGCTACTACAATTTCCTCCCATTAAAATTTTTTGATACAACTCAGCTCAATCAACTGTGTCCTATAACTTAAAGTTCACATCTAATACTCTTACTTATCTAGTGACTTCATTTCTGGAAGTGCTTAGCACTGGAAATCTTATAAATATAGATTGATTATATTATATATAAACTCCTTTTGTTTGATAATGTCAGAGTGATAATGGTGGGAATATTCTGTAAAAGTTCAACATTTGAATTAAATAGGGTACACTCTTATGAAAGCAAGTAAAATACAGAATAAGAATTTGTCATGCTCATGTTGCAAAAAGACAAAGAGACTAAAAGTTCAACCCAATTAATTTAATAAAGTTAAAGTTATAAGGATTGCAAAAAAAGTCTCAAAAATCAAACACGGCATTGTGGATTTGAGGAAAGAAATACATGCTACCAGAACTTGGGAGCTGAGCCAAGTAGATTTTGGAACTATGCCAGTAGCTCCACATTCTGAGAGAAAAATACAGCTTCTCTTCACCTCTAGTCTTCCTTTCTCTGTCAAAGCCTCACGGAAAGCGAGTTCATAAAGGAATGTAAATCTAATTTCCCAGGGCCAACTCTTGAAACACAGAGCTGATCAGAGGGAGGGTAAGACCACAGAAGCAAAAAGAAGTGACTGACAAAATATTATTTTGAAAAAAGGATTACTGTATTTTTCTTATGTATTAAAATTTCTAGGAAAACCTAATTTTTTTGATGTGGTTTAGAATTAATATACTTTAAGAGGTATTATCTTTCCCTTTTAATCAACAAAATAATTGTAAGATTAATGGACATATTGGATGCAAGTAACCTATGCAATTGATTGTAGCTACCAGTTATTATTGTCAGATGGCATAAAATTGCAAAATCTCCCCCATTTAATTGAAAGTGAAATAGAAAATCAGTAAATTTCTCTACTGAGATTTAAAATATACTTTTGTAGGTATCTACATACTGTTTTTCTGTTTTTAAGCTATTGAACTAAATCAACAATATTCTCAAAGACACTGATCATTCTGAGTTTTTTCTTTAATTTTTATGTTCTGTCTTGCTTTCCATGTTTTGGAAAGGGATATATGTGTGTGTGTGTGTGTGTGTGTGTGTGTGTGTGTGTGTGTTCCACATGTGGAATCTTTCTACTTTTTCATCACAAAAAATCATTTTCTACATAAAACATGCCAATAAGTACCTTACATGATTTAGATGCTTTTTTTTTACCCACTATCATTAAACAAATACTACAAAAAAGAATATCTTGACTCCTTCTGAATTCAGCCCCGTCTTTGGAAAATTCTAGTCACATAAATACATTCTATGCATTTGAGAAATAGAGTTTATTAAATGAACATCACATTGCTGTCTTTGAAATGATTATCTTGATTCTTGAGTGTGTTACAACTCTGCCTGATGCTTCATCAAATTCATTATCTTCCCACAGGCAAGAAAACCTTTAAATTGATTATTTAGCTACAAGACAATGACACAGATGCATTGTATTTTTCCCTACAGATCATTGTACCGTACTGTTTGTTGTATACTGGTTGTTGTTACACCACTCAAAGTCAAGCAACTTAAAGGAGAAGAGATTTATTCAGTGTATGGTTACAGAAGGGAGACATAGTTCTTTATGGCAGAAAAGGCATGAGTGGCTGACAGAAACTGGAGGAGATTTAAGTCACTGTTGACATCATAGAGGCTCAGAGCTATAAAACTTCAAACTGGAGAGCAGACTTCTCCTGGAAGTAGGATGTGGCTAATCATCCTCAAGGCCTACCCCCCTGTGACTGCCTGCCTTCCTCTATGAAAGACTCCATCTTTCAAAGGTGCTGTGACTTTACGAAACACATGGGGACAACACACATTTCAAACCATGACACCTAGCCACCTGGCTGAATGTTCATTCTCTCTTTTTTTTTCTCTCTCTCAGTATTATAGATTCTTAACATATAAATATGTAATCTCACAGAATTTCCATGTCTCATTAATAAATATATTAACAAAATTTCTTTATTTTCTATAAAACTTGTATTTTTTTGGTTTCCCCTTTTCTGAGTTTTTCCCAATTAGGTCTATATTATTTGGCAAGATATTTCACAGTAAAGAAGTTTGAATGAAAACAATAGGCTGATTGACTTTAACAAAGTTATTTGAGAAGAATAATTCTTAAACAAAAAATAATTCAAAACCAAAATCAGAGAATACCATTCAACATTTGAGTAATGTAGCTTTTAAAGAAAACAAGAAAAAAACTTGGCTAAGAAAAGAATAAAGCCATAATGGATGAATACCTTTTTTATCTATAGTTGTCTACCATGTTATCATAGTACATAAGTAAAAATTGTATTATTAGAAAAATGAAACCCATGTGTATTGAATTACTATAGCTTGCTCTTTTCCAACTCTCCATCATGAACTCTCTAATTTTCTACATTTGAGTCTCATCCCTACAACTTCTATTCTATTCTCTACATAACAGCCTTGGCTCAATTCCCATGCATCTTCAGTTCTGGCTTCTGTCTTGCTTTGTTTTGGCTCCAGGCCCTATTCCCACCATCTCAGTCTTTCCAAATTCAGTAACTTCAATAATCCTCACTAGACCCCACCCCACCTTCAGGTCCAATTTTACATCCTATTTGGAAAATATTCACATTTTCCTGCACAATCCCAACTGTCTCATATCTACTTCCATTTAGTACTCAGAGTTGTATCACATAGTTTTCCAAATCCACATATATTAAATCAGTTGTATTACTGGAAATATATGTAATATTCCTTCGGTTGCCAAATGTTCAGTTCTCTAGACCACCCATTCCTTAATCATAAATCTTAAAATTTAAAACCATCTTTTCTTCCATAGTAGTTCTTATTTTGAGATCACTGTTCTTTTCTTGACTTAGAGACATTTAATTACTGCCAACACTGTGTTTTAAAACTTTTAATTTTAATATCTAATGATACTCATAAAACTCTAAACAATATCCTCCCAACATATATCTAGTACAGGATTTTAAAAAATATTTTATTTATTTATTGTAGGGGTGGCATGTGTGTGTGTGTGTGTGTGTCTGTGTGTGTGTGTGTGTGTGTGTGTGTGTATCAGAGGGCACTGTGTGTATGTCCTTATGGTGGGGTCCTCCATTGCCATAAATCCTTGTAATCATCCTGTGCTCTTCATATTTATTTCACTTTACTCATTAGCAATAATATTTCAGTGCTTCTGGCCTGCATCATTCCATAGCTCCACTTTTCATACTGCAGTTTGTTCTCTGAACTTCACTGATTATATACTTGGGTAGTAATCAGTTTCCTGTTAGTATAACAGTACACCTGAGGATGAATAACATTAGCTGATGTGGAGATCTCAGTAGTGGCTGTGGTAGAGTATTAGCTCAGCATGTGAAATCTCAGGGTTTGATTCCGAGCAAAAAGTTTAATAAAACAAAAATAAAACAGAAAGTTTATTTATTTAGTATCTGTTGATGATCCTGTCTGAGTTACAATATAGTGATGAGAGTCTATGTGTGAGAGAGAAACCCATAGAGACTCAAAAGTCAATATTGTTCTTTTATTAAAGACCCACTCCCTTGAGAAGACTGTAAATAGACTAGCAATAATTCTTTTCAGGACAGCAATCCTATTAACCTTGTTTAATCTTTGTCTTCATTGTCATATGTCATCTGTTATAGTGCTTCCAAGGCATGAAACTTTGATTTACACATATAAACTTTATCCAAACCATAATAAATTGACTCCCATTTTGAATATCAGCTTCAACTCTTTACAGAATAACTCAATTTACTCAATGGTACTTGTTGCTCCTGTATTGGCATTTCCCAGGCTCCTCCCACCAGGGCCTGAAATGAAAACTGCCTTTTCTGCCTATCATTTTTACTTGGGACCCAGGATCAAAACTCAGGACTTTCTGCTTGTGAGACAGAGTCTTAACCCCTGAACCATCTCTCCAGCTCCATTAGTAGTTATTAAACTCACTGTCCTAGTTCCAATTAAACTACAGGAGCCTCCATTTAATAAATAACAGATAATGATATAGCTGTCTTTTTGGTTTGTTTTCTTAATCATTATTTATGTTATCAAATTTTTCCCATCATAAAGCATTCACTTCCAAAGTCACTTGCAGGAAGATTGCATGACTGTCATCAGTTACTGTTGCTGATGTCTCTCCTCACTCTGATGGATTTAGTTTTTGCTTGATTTTAAACACCTTCAATATGTTAAATTTTTAATATGTGCAAGTTTTTTAAAAGTGTTTTAAAAATGACCAAAGCTTTGGGACTGGTGAGAGGATTCAGAGGATAAGATAACTACACACAAACCTGGAGATCTCAGATCAATCCCCTGAAGCCCTGATTGTGGAAGGAAAGAACCAACTTCTAGGAGCTGTTCCCTGACCTTCACAAATTAAAACATGCATTTTTTCTCTCTCTCTCTTTCCCTCAGACAAAACAATAAAATAATTTAAAATGTTAACATTATTGAACACTTCAAATACTTCTGAGAATTTCTTGTTTTAACAAAATCAAGCATCTACCTTTTCCAAGAAGACTTTGCATCTGACCTGTGCAATTGAACCCCCATAGTCTAGCATGGATCACAGGCACTAGGATCCTTAGAGGCAAGGGATTAACAGCCACAATAGTGTCCCTATACTAAAGGGGAACACAAGAAAGAGTTCTAGGCAGTACTACTCAGTCCTTACACCTCATCAGAGAGGAGGACCCAGAGGGAAGTTTGACATGCACACTAAAGGATGCTCCAGGGATAGGGGGAGGGGAGGAGGCACTGGGAAAAAGGGAGGGATGGAGGAAAGGAAAGGGAAAAGGGAGGAGGGAGCAAGGGAATCCAGGGAGGGTTGGAGGGAGGGAGGGAGGGAACCAGGGTACCTATTAAGTTTGTATGAGTGGAAAAAATAAATTAAAAAAAAACTTTGGATCAAGTACTGATACTGAAACATATATTTAACTCTTCAGTCAATGTGATACATATGTTCCAATACAAATATGAGTCCTTATGGAAATTCTATAAACATAAAACTTACTTTGGATCATTTTTAAACTTGACTCTTCATACTAGGTGTTAGAAAAATGCTATAATTGAGACAGTAGTAAACAAGCACCAAGGCAGGATAACAGAAAATGTAAAAGAAATGAACTGCTGTTGGTTTTGAAACCCTTTTAAATTTAAGTTAGTTTTCTTTTTACACCACAAAGAAAGATCAATTTTATTTCATGATATTTTGCAATATTTGAATGTCTTTTTTAAAACACTCATGTTAATGATTTCTATATTAAAATAATACATAGTAATTGAATAATAAGCAGTACATATTAAATGAGAAAGTGAGGACTTATAGAGTACATATACATATATTTGCATTCAATTTTTTCCAATTTCTAAAATTGCTTTAGAAAAACAATTCACACTTCTCCTGTCAGACACAAGAACCATGCCTGCTGAGCTCTAATTACAGCTGCTACATGCACTGCTTCTGCAGGGAAGAAGCATAAACCCCCTAAGTCCAACTGTGTTGTAGGGATTGGCAATGATTTTTAGGTATTTTATGCATACCAATTAGACATAAAACATTTTTCCTGGTAAATTTTTTTTAAGCAAAAGGAATTTCAACTATTCTAATGGAAATTAAAGACATTTTAACTTACAGATCACTTCTGAATTAGATTACTGCATTCTCGGTTCCATATATAACATGTGGCCTTGGGAACATCTTCCTGGGTGTAGTTTAGTTGTGGCCCAACTCCCTTTAGACAAAACTTTGACTTGTAAATATGAGATAATGGGAAGCTTCTCTTTTCTCAGTTTCCATTTATGATTAAAAAGGCCATTTAATTTTTAATTATCTAATTTATAATTAATATTACTCGCAACTTACTCCTTTGTCCACCCTTTACACTGCTGAGTTGTGAAATTCAAGAGGACTCAGGTAAGCAGAGATTTCTGTTGGTTCCTGTAGCTCCCTTCAGTCTTGCCTTCTTTCTTTCTCTTCCCACTGGATGTGAACATCCAGCACAGACCATCTCCATTTGTGGGTGTCTTCTTCACTCCATCTTTCCATATGAACATGGCATTTTAAGATGTGCTGCCTATTAGCCAATATTTTGAAAACTACCTGTAAAACAGAAGAAAAAGTCAAAGACACAGGCAGCAGAAAGAAAAGTCTTTTTATTAAATTTTACATGGACATACTCAGTTATTGCTTTCCTTTCACTGATAGTATATTACAAGTTTTCAGATGGATTGGGACTACAGATCAGACTGTATGATTATACAGACAGGTCCCCCAAAGTGCTGATCTCCCAGCAATCTATTTACATGAATGCAGATTATAGTTATAATTTATTTGAACTCTCAGAAAAAGGGCTTTTTTATTTTTTTATTTTTTATTTTTTGGCAGTTTCTTTTTTAAAATTTTTTATTATTATTTCCGCTCATACAAACTTAGTAGGTACACCAGTTCCCTCCCTCCCTCCTCCTCCCCCCGACCCCCCTGCTCCCCCTTCCCTCACCCCTCCCTTCCCATCCCCCAGTGCCTCCCCCCAAATCCCCAGAGAATCCTTTAATGTGCATGCCAGACTCTCCTCTGGGCCCTGCTCTCCGATGATGTACAAGGACCCAGTGGCATTTCCCTGAACCTTTTTCTGTGTTCCCATTAAGCATAGGAACACTACTGTGGCTGTCAATCCCTTGCCTCCAAGGATCTTGGTGCCTTTAGCAAATGCTAGACTTTGTGGGGTCAATAGTGTGTTGGACATTGAGCAGGTCATGCAAAGTCCAATTATGATTTCTTCGGCCCTAACTTGTGTGGAGTATCTTGCATATCATTGCTTCTCCCATCCTTGTGCTCTTACAATCTTATCCTCTCCTCTTCCGCAAATTTCCCTGAGCTTCAGGATGGGGAGAGATTAGGCTGGCCTAGTTCTAGGTGGTTGATATAGAGTATCTGAAGTTCTAGGACATGGTTTGTTGATTTTCTTTTGCAGTTTTACTGCTCCTGCAATGCCCTTCACTCCATCCTGCTGGGCACTGTATGTCACCCCCTGGCCAGAGACAAAAAGCTGTTAAACTGAAGTCTTGTTATAAGAGCACATTCAAAGGTAGATGTAATAAAAGTAGGAAACCACAGTGAGGGAGGGGTCAATCACCCATTTTCAAAATGGTTACTTTTTATCTGCCAGACTATATGCCCTCCCCTTCTGATGAAATCACACCCCATCAGTTGTAAATTATCAGGAAGAAAAGTCTGTGAACTTAACCAGATGTCTCATTACTTACTTGCAGGCCTTGATGGAGGCCTATTTTCTCTGCTGTAACATGGTCCCCTCTCTCCTTGTTTCTGGTGTGGCCCTCCTATGCCTTCCTTCCTGTTCATAATCCTTGCAATTACTTTAGGTATTAGAGATTTGTCTTTGAGTGTCTCTAGGTGGGCTGGGTGCATTTGGTACTAGGAGCCACCTATTAGGGAGTGAATACGGTGCTTAATTTTCTGTGTCTGGGACATTTCACTTAATATAATTGTTTCTAATGACATCCATTTCCCAGCAAATTCCAGTAATTCATCATTTTTGATGGCTGAGTAGTACTCCGTTGTATAGATGTACCACAGTTTCCTTATCCACTCGTCAACTGTTGGACATTTGGGTTGATTCCATGACTTTGCTATTGTAAACAGTGCTGCTATGAACATGGTTGTGCTTGTGCTATCAAGGTGAATTTTTGCTGTATGTGGGGTTATTCCCAGAAGTGGAATAGCAGGGTCATATGGCATTTCAATCTTTAATTTCTTCAAGAATCTCCAGACGGCTCACCAGAGTGGCTGTATGAGCCTGCATTCCCACGAGCAATGTAGGAGAGTTCCCCTCTCTCCACATCCTCTCCAGCATTTGGTGTTGTTTGTATTGTGGATTTTTGCCTTCCTGACCGGGGTGAGATGATATCTCAGGGAAATTTTGATTTGCATTTTCATGATGGCTAAAGAAGTAGAGCATTTTTTAAGATATTTGTTAGACATTTTAATTTCATCCCTGGTAAAGTTTCTTTTAAGTTCCAGGGCCCATTTTTTAATTGGGCCATTGTTTTCCTTGGTGTTTAGTTTTGTAAGTTCTTTGTGCACTCTGGGTAATAGAGCTCTATCAGATATGTGGTTAGTGAAGATTTTCTCCCATTCTGTGGGTTGCTTTTGAGCTCGTGTTACAATTTCTTTATCTGAACAGAAGCTCTTTAATTTCATAAGATCCCAACTGCTGAGAGTTGGTAGCAGTGACTATGCCATTGGATGTCATTTTAGGAACTGTTGGCCTAGCCCAATCAGCTAGAAGGAGTTCTCTACCCTTTCAACTATGGGTTTTATAGTCTCTGGCCTTATATCGAGGTCCTTGACCCATTTTAAATTAAGTCATGTACATGGTGACAAGTACAGTCCAGTTTTAATCTTCTGCATGTGGAGATCCAGTTTTGCCAGCACCATTTGTTGAAGATACTGTTCTTTTTCCATTTAATTTTTTGGGCCCCTTTGTCAAAGACCAAATGGCTGTAATTTGTAGGTTTATATTTGGGTCTTCAACCCTTATCCATTGATCTGTGTGTCTATTTTGGAGCCAGTACTAGGCTGTTTTTATAACTATGGATTTGTAGTATAGACTACGGTTTGGTATGGTGATACCTCCAGCAGGATTGTCTTTGCTATCCTGGGTCTTTTGAGATTGTTTGGTGAACTTCTTTAAAGAATTGCTTTGGGATTTTAATTGGTATAGCATTGAATTTGTATATTGCCTTAAGTAGGATAGTCATTTTTATGATGTTGATTCTGCCTATCCAGGAACATGGGAGGTCTTTCCACCTTCTGGTGTCTTCTGCTATTTCTTTCTTTAGGTTTTTAAAGTTTTCATTGTAAAGGTCTTTTACTTCCTTGGTTAGATTTATACCAAGGTATTTCATTTTTTTAAGGGCTATAGTAAATGGGATTGTTTCTCGCAGGGCTTTTTCACTTCTTTCATTCTCGGCATATAGTAAGGCCAGTGATTTTTGTATATTTATTTTGTATCCTGCCACCCTGCTGAACTTCTCTATTAGTTCCAGGAGCTTTCTGGTAGAGTTTTTGGGATCAGTCAGATATAAGATCATGTCATCTGCAAATAGGGATAGCTTGACTTCTTCCTTGCCGATTTGAATCCCTTTTATGCCCCTTTCTTGTCTTATGTCTTCAGCTAAGACTTCAAGTACAATATTGAATAGAAGCGGTGAGAATGGACAGCCTTGTCTAGTTCCCGATCGAAGTGGGATTGCTTCCAGTTTTTCCCCATTGAGTATTATGTTTGCTGTGGGCTTGTTGTATACAGCTTTTATTATATTGATAAAGGTTCCTTCCATTCCTATTGTCTCTAGCATTTTGATCATAAAAGGCTGTTAGATCTTGTCAAAAGTCTTTTCTGCATCTATCGAGAGTATCATGTGGTCTTGGACTTTGGACTGGTTTATATGATGAATTACATTTATTGATTTGCCTATGTTGTGCCAGGGATAAAGCCTACTTGGTCCCCATGAATGATCATTTTGATATGTTTTTGAATCCAATTTGCTAAGACTTTGTTGAGAATCTTTGCATCTGTGTTCATCAGAGAGATTGGCCTATAGGTTTCTTTTTTAAGTGAATCTTCATTAGGTTTTGGAATTAAAACAATATAAGCTTCATAGAAGGAATTTGGTAGTGTTCCTTCCTTTGCTGTTTGATGGAACAGTTTAAAGAGTATTGGTGTTATTAACTCCTTAAATGTCTGGTAGAACTCTGTGCTGAATCCATCTGGTCCATGACATTTTTTGGTGGGAAGATTCAAGATTACTTCCTCAATTACCTCATATGTTATAGGACTATTTAAATAATTCACAACTTCCTGATTCAATTTAGGTAAGTTGTGTTTACTTAGGAATTCATCCATCTCTTTTGTATTGTCAAATTTCACAGAGTATAAGTTTTTGAAATATGATGTTATAATTCTCTGGATATCTTGGTGATCAGTAGTGATAACTCCATATTCATTTCTAATGTTATTAATTTGGGTTTTCCTTCTCTTGCTTTTGGTTAATTTAGCTAGAGGGTGTACAATCTTATTGATTTTTTCAAAGAACCAGCTTTTTGACTGGTTGATTTTCTCTATCATTTTCCTAATCTCTATTTCAGATATTTCTTCCCTTATTTCGCTAATCTCCTCTCTTCTTACTACTTTTGGGATCAGATTGCTCTAGTTTCTCTAAAGCTTTAGGCTGCATTGTTAAGTTATTTATTTCTGATGTTTCCCTTTTTTTGATGTAGGCATTAAGAGCTATGAACTTACCTCTTAGGACAGCTTTCATTGTGTCCCAGAGATTTGGGTAAGTTGTATTTTCATTATTGTTCACTTTCAGGAAATCTTGAATTTCCTTTTTAATTTCTTCCTGAATACATTTCTCATTCAGCATCACAGTGTTAAGTTTCTAGGAGTTATTGTATTTTCTGTTGTTTGTTGTGTCCAGCTTTAGGCCATGGTGGTCTTATTGGGCACAGGCTAGAATTTCAACTTTCCTGTATAAGTGGAGATTCATTTTGTGCCCCAATATGTGATCTATTTTGGAGAAAGTTCCGTGTGCTGCTGAGAAAAATGTGTATTCTTTGGTGTGTGGATGAAAGGATCGATAGATCTGTAAGATCCATTTCTTTAAGGGTTTGAGCAAGTTTCAGAGTGTTTCTGTTAAGTTTTTTAAACAAGTTTTATTTTTTATTTTTAAAAATTTTTTTTTATTTTTTATTTTCAATTGTGCGTGTGTGTGTGCATGTGTGTGTGTGTGTGTGTGTGTGTGTGTGTGTGTGTGTGTGCGTGTGTGTAGAACGACAGGCGAATTTGGGAACCACCATGGACTGCCTCCACCTCTTCCTTGTTTATTCTGCCCAGGGATTCACAGGCTCCGCCCTACCAGGACTAGAAACGCAGGCCGCCCCGGCTTCCATCCAGCGTCTATACGTGGGGTCTAGGATCTGAACTCAGGACCTTCTGCCTGCAAGGCAGAGGCTTAACCCCTGAGCCACCTCTCCAGCCCCTCTGTTAAGTTTTTTACCTGTTGATCTATGCCATGTTGAGAGGGCGGTGTTGAAATCCCCAAGAATTATCGTTTGGGGGTTGATTTCTCACTTTAGATGCTGTAGGATTTTCTTAATGAATGTGGAGGGGCCCGTATTGGGTGCATACATGTTCGGTATTGTGAAGTCTTCCTTGTGAATTGTACCTGTGACTAAAATGCAGTATCCATCTGTGTCTCTTATGATTTTTTTTGGTTTGAAGTCCACTTTGTCCGACAGCATAATGTCTACCCCTGCCTGTTTCCTGGTTCCATTAGCTTGCAGAATTTTGGGCCAGCCTTTATTTTTAGGATGTGCCTATCTTTTGTGGTGAGATGAGTTTCCTGAAGGCAGCAGATTGATGGGTTATGATTTTTAATACAACTTTGTAATCTGTATCTCTTAATTGTTGAGTTAATACCATTGACATTTAATGTTATAATGGAGAAATTATTTTTAATTCTGGACATTTTTTATGTTTAGTGAATTTCGTAAGCTTATTATTTGACATTTATGTTTTTGTGGTATTATACTACCCTTTTGTCCTCCTGGATACGGTTGTTTTTTTCTTCAAGTTTGCGTATCATTTCTAGTATTTTTTGAAGGCCTGGTTTGGTAGACATGTATCCCTTCAAGTTGTCTTTGTGCTGGAAAATTTTTCTTTCTCCCTCGATCATGATGGGTAGTTTTGTCAGGTATATCAGTCTGGGTTGGCATTTTTGCTCATTTAATGCATTTAGTACATCTCTCCAAGCTCTTCTTGTTTTTACTATTTCCATTGAGAAGTCATTTATTATTTTCATAGGTTTGCCTTTAAAAATGACTTGCTTTTTTTCTCTTGAAGCTCTCAGGACTTTTTTTTGTCTTGAATGTGGAGTGTTTTGATTATTATTTGCCGTGGCGATTTTCTATTTTGGTCATATCTGTTTGGAGTGCGAAATTCCTCTTGTATGGGCCTCTCATTCTTCAGTTGAGGGAAGTTTTCATTTATGATAATTTGAAAAATTTACTCAGGTGTGTTATTTTGAGATTCTTACTCTGGTATTCCATAAATGTACATGTTAGGCTTCTTCAGGGTGTCCCATATCTCTTGAATGTTCCTCTCAAGTGTCTTTTTGGTTTTAACAACCTCTTCATTGAGCTGGCTAATTCTCCCACTTTGTCTTCATCTTCAAGATCTGAAATTCTATTTTCTGCTTCATTAGTTCTGCTGATAAGACTTTCTGTTGAGCTTTGGGTTGAAGATAACTTGTCTTTTAGTTCAATTTTAAACTCTCCCTGAGACTGTCTTAACTGTTCTATGCCTATTTTTGTTTCTTGAACTGTTTTTCTCAACTCTTCCAAATGTCTGTTGAGTTCCTGTTCAAAGTGGTTGATGTGGTTGTTTAACTCCTTTTGGATTTCCTCTTTCATAGTATTAATCATGGTAATGATCATACTTTGAAAGTCGTTGTCTTGTGTCTGGCTTTCTTGGCTTGTTTCTGTGAATTTGTTCTCTTTGGAATCCATCCTTAAGGGGTTAATTCTTTCAGTGGGAGATTGGTCTCCTTGGGTTTTGTTTCTCATGTATCTGCACTTTGACTTGGGCATTGTTGTTTTGTCTTCTAGGGGTTTTCAGTTTCTGTGTGTTTTTGACTGAACTGATTTAGTTGGTATTACTATACTTGGGCAGTTATTACTAGTGCTTGCTTGGGATTGGGTATTTTTGTCTTTTGTTATTGTTATTTCCTAGTTGAGGCTATTAGGCTGTTAGTACATTAGTTAATTCAGATTAAGTAGACAGGGAGTGAATGTTGGTATGGTAGTGCACTTTTACGATGTAGTATTTTGGTGATATGTGAGAGTGAATGGTTTACTCCCTGTAGTTGTATGTTTTTGGGGTGGCTGTTTGGAAAAGTTAATCTACAGTGATTAATATTAGAAAGGAACAGTAAGGTGAAAAAAAAGGAGGTTTACTTATCTTTGGGCTGGATGTGAAGAATCTCTCCCATGTGATAGGATGATTGTAGAGGTTTCCAGATGTGCGGACTTTGACTCTTAGAACTTTGCTTGAGTTTTCTTTGGACTCTATTGAATTCTGAGTAGCAGTGTGTCTTCTGTAGACCACTGTGCGTGGGTCCCCGGTGGGCCAGAGAGGCAGAGGGGCTGATGTTGATGGCAGATTCTTCACCAGGACCTGGAACTTGGCTTAATGGCCCTCCCAAGCTCTGGGGATGGAGGAATGTGAGCAAGTCCTGTCCAGTTGGGTGGACAGGTGGGCGGGAGTAAGAAAGGGGCTTGGGCCTGGGGCGTGGCCCAGGCTAAAACCCAAGGTAGCCTGGGTGCCGCTGGGACAGGGGGCGACCTGGGGGGCAGAGGCTGGGCGGACTCACCTGGGGCTGGTGGACCGGGGGAGGGGAAGTTGGGGCCGCTTTTTTGATTTTTATACTTGAAGTATTTACTATATTTGTATCCTCTGTCATCATTTATTCTAATCTAATATTCTAAATTTATATTGAAAGGTTCATATTTATGTAGGCTCACTTGGTTGTAAGATTGTTCTTATTTTTAATACTACTTGTATTTTTCTAATGTTTGTCAAATCTATATTCTTGTCATATTTACTTATTCCAGGATCTGTTTCTCTTTGTAACCTCCTGATCAACCCTATGTATAGAATTTATCTCTATGTTATTTTGATTTCAAATCAGTATATACTTCAAATTCAGAAGTAGTAGAGAATATTGGGTTTATCTTTTATATATCATCTTTCTTCACCTTCAGTAGGTCAAGTATCTGAACATGTGCCATGATGTATTTTTTCTTGTGCAACCACAGACCTGTGGAAATACTGTTTATTTGTAACTTAGGAGATACTTTTCTAATTACATTAATTTCTTTTAAATAGATAGTCAAAGGTGGAAAGCTAACCAATGATACATCTTATCTTAAAGTCTTCCCAGTGTCAAATGGTTCTTACTTCTGATGTCAAAACTTTCAATTTTCCCTTACTGCTTCAATGTAAAAGCTAGCTTTTTGTGACCAAATCATATTATCTATTCACAATCCTTAACTTCACATTATTATTTACCTTACACCTCCCTGCATAGGGTTCCTAATCACCTTAGAGAAATTTTGCCTTTAGTTGATAGTTTGCACACTAGTAAATCAAGTAAAGTGTGAATCCTTTATAATTCGGATAAATTACTTAATATGTAACTATGATAATCATATATAACATATATGTGTGCATCAAATTGTCTATATAATTCAGATTTTCTTTGTGTATAAGGCATAATTTCTGTATATATTTGTAATTTTAGACATACAGCTATTATATATCATATTCAATAAATTTTTATGGATAATTCTCGATTAGCAAAATATGGATAATACATTAATGCATCTCTATCCTCGCTTTTTTGCAACCCTGATAATATGGCAATAAGACAATGTCTTTAAATATAATTTAAATATATAAGAAAATTTGCAGTCCAAAGAAAGAAACAGGAAAATAATTCATAACCTTAAAAAATTAGTTAAAAATCTGATGAATTTACATTGATTTGTGTGGAAACTTTCTTGCATTAGAGAATATTTTTAGGTCTGATGTAGAATATTAAGTGCAAGAAACACAACTTGATTATATTAAGCATTGTATCAGAAATAATACTCAAGATCACCTGTAGAAAAAAGGACTGTTCATGCTAAAATTTTCAGAACACCTGAGGAGAAGCGACAGCAGGAACTAATCAGTTTCAGCAAATCATTCTAATGAGCTTCTGAAGTGTTGTTTCTGCTCTCTTATGACTTGACAAAGTTCTACTAATTAATTATATTTAAGGATATTTCCTGTGTCAAGTATTCATGAACTTCTTACTTTTAAGCTTCCCATTCAAGTGTCTGGAAAGATAACAATATGAAAATAATTATGGAAAAAAATGCAGATCCTCGCATTGAGGGAGATCATATGGATATGGGAAAATGGCATAAGAAAGAATGATTGTGAATTTGGGTGAATGGGATTTACAATAATGTGATGGAATATGTGAGGTTCACGAGAGAGGAGCTTTACCCAAGGAGGGAATGTTGGGGGAAAGTCTTGAGGCACAAGAAAGGGGTAGGCTAAATTAAGAGGAAGATTGATGATAGCGTAAACAAATAGCAGACAAAGGCACTATTTTTGGCAGTTTCAAAGTCATTTTGTTTAGAATTTTGTTTATTTTCTTTTCAGTTTCTATCCGCCTTTCTATTTATTTATTTTTTTGTTTGTAAAATAACATTTTAAATGACAAACATCTTCCTATAACACACTTTGAAGAACGGTTGGATTACATTGTCTAAAGCAACCTTTCAAAGGCTTAGGAATTCCATCTTCACTGCTTCTTCTCACAACACACTGTTAATAAAGGGGCCATTTGAATCACATCTGTTTTTGAAGACCAGAAACTCTTCCTTTTTATACCAGTGCTGACAAGTGGTTGTTGTAGTCATAATAGTGCACACACACGCACACACACACACACACACACACACACACACACATACACACACACATGCACACACGGTGTATTTTCTTAATCAAAAAATACAAATAGAAAACAATATGACAATGATTACCATTCTGTCACCCCCTACTTGGGGACAATTCCCTGGATTTACTTAGGAGCTCTCCCTACTGATTTTGTCCAACAAATGAGCTAGAGATGATGACATGTTTTAACCCTTGGAATCATTTGGATATTTGTCTGGAGGTGGGGCAGAGCCTCAAGGAGGTTAAGTTATGGAAATCAATTAGTATTTTGAGAGGAGACCATAAGTAGGGGAAAAGGGTATCTAAAATGTTCACAGTTCTCTCTCTTTTTTTGCCTCAAAAAGTGACATTTATTTAAAGAGAAAAAAGCAAGTTCTCTCAGGTTGCTCCTCAGCTCCCCAGGATTTCAACCTGGCTAGGACTAGGCAGCTACTCAAGTGAGGTCAACAACATTGAGGGGCATCTCTTCATTTGGAAGTGTTGTAGAAAGTCCCAATTTTTTGAACAGTCCTTTTCATCTGTCACTATACTAATGGCTGTGCACTTTCAACCAAAAGGATCACCACATCCAAACCTGTAGATTGATGGGAAGGTCATATTATTGATTAAAGAAACTTGCTGCACTTCAATGCTTCTAGCCAGCAGGACAGTGGTAGTCAATTCTACTAGAGCCTGAACAGAACCTCCTCATGATCACAACTCGTTCCTTTGGTCCACATCTCCATGCATGGGAAAGGCAATGAAGTCCTGGACATGCATCTTCTCTGTGAATCCATCTACCTTCCTTTGGATGTTGATGAAGATTTCCTCCTGGGTGATGGTCAGTCTTTCATGTAAGTCACACAGGGTGAATTGGTGGATACCCTCCACAATCAACTTCTTCTTAAGAAGAATCCAAATTGGAGTTCTCATGAATTTCTTTCTTACCTTAAGCATGTCTGAAGGTATTGTAGTGGACAATAAAACTGCTTTATATATATATATATATAAAGATATATATATATATATATATATATATATATCTCAGAGATATGGTCCTTGACTTTTTCCAATACAAACAACTTGTCATACTTGGAACACAAGCATCTCTTATTAAGCAAACAAAATACCCAGCCTCATAATGATATGAAGCACTTCATTTCCAGTTTCTGCACCTCAGCACTCACATTACAGGCATGACAAGAGACACCCATGTCATGACAACTTTTTGAGTCTACTGGGCCAATTCACCAGCAGGTACCAGAACCAAAGCCTAGTGGCTTTTAGGTCTAGGTCTATCTACTGGAGAATTAATATGGCAAATGTAATTGCTTTCCCAGTTACAGGCTGGACTTGAGTCATCACATCATAACACTTGATATTAGGAAAAATGACTCCTTGCTGGATCTCAAAGAGCTTCTCAAAACTGAACCATGGAGAGAGACTCTGACAGATTTATTTCATCAAAGTTGTAAACAGTCTCATTCCAGTTATTCTCAATGAGTCCTTCAGTCTCCATCCATTAAACCCATTGTCTCTGGATGGAGAATCCTGACAGGCAGATATGATCCTTAAAACCTAACCAGAGAAAGGCTTAAAGGGAATATAAGAGAGTTGCAAAGAGTCTATATGATACCCCAGCATAGGTGACACAAACTGGCCAGAATGCCCACAGGATGACAAAAATATTCATCAACAATTTATACAATAGAGGTTAACATCCAGAAAATAAGATGATCTCAGAAATTTTTTACAAACAAAAAAGTAATCAGTTCAACAATTTTCGATGATCTGAACATATTTGTTTCAAAAAAAATAAAAATGACCAATGGGCACATATAGAAATCATTAAAAACTAAGGAAATGTGAATCAAAACTACCATCCAGTCACTACAGCCCAGTTAGTGTAGGAGGAACATGACCAGGCAGGCCTGTACTGTCTAATGGTTCATGCATCTGCAAATACAACTTCCCAAAACTAGAACCTGCTGCCATGCCTGGTGTTGATGTCAAACTGTCTGACTGAGAGGACAGGACAATGCAGCAAAAGCTCCCACTGGAACTTATGGATGTTGGGTGGGGGTATATAGACAAGAGCAATATTTGCAGTATTTGCGAGCCTGCTTTGCCACTTGCCTGACTCCTGGAGTGTGTTGCTGACTCCGCTTCCTAGGGTCTCTGTGGTACCTGACACTGCAACAAGCTAGAAAAGCCTTTATGGGAAAATCAAATAAGTAAAGTAAAAGGTGAAGGAAATCTCTACTTCTAACTGTCTGGAAATGTGAATTATGTTGTTGTTATGGAGAAGATTGAGAATATTCCTCAAAAACCTACAAATATGACTTCCACATGATTTAGTTACACTATTTCTGGGTGGGAAATGAAATCGACAAACCAAAGAGTTTCCTGAATCTCTAGTCACAATAGTAAGAAAAAGTTAGCCCTAAAAGATCAGTAAATAGACAAAGAATTGTAGGATTATATACAATGGAAATTTTTTCAGTCATAACCTAGAAGGAAATCTCATTGTTAATAAAATGAACAGAACTTGGGATTTCTATGTTTAAAAAAGAAGACTAAAACATGAAGTCAAGTACTTTATTTTGTTTTTATGGAGGCTAAAAATATGTTAATCTGAATATAGAACTGGTAATTAGTAGAAATTGGGAATGACATGATGGCATGGTTAGGCACAGGTGTCAATTTAATAGTTGAAGGTTTGAATTCTGGGTATATTTGTGGAGAATTAGTAGTTGAGTTAAGCCCAGAGCGAAGCTACGGAAGATTGTCTAGCTGATGGGAAAGGTCCAACCTATGATGGGTGGTATTAGGCCCTGGACTACATCACGGAGAGCTGACTGAGAGAATCGACATCCTTGTGTATATTTGGCTAGACATGATGGTCTGGCAAGTAAGGATTGTCCCATTATGTAAAGATGTTGTGGCCAATTCCCTTTGCCCTGGTGTTGGTGCATGCTCTCTCATCAAGCTGGACTACAGACTGTAACAGGACTATCAATATGAAAATAAAATTTGATGGTTATTTATCAGCAACCATGAATGCTGACTGCAACAGATGAGAGATAGCCTAAACTTGATTGGATAAGTGTTTGCTGTAGTATGGATAGAACCATTAGATTGAATGTAGCAAATATATACCATTAGTACATGACAAGCAAAGTAAAGCTAAGATATAGTTCCACTTAGCATACTATTACTTAATAATAGAATAAAAAATGAGTTTTCAATTGAAACATCGAAGGGTATGGAAAAGACTTGAACAAAGGCATGTGATCTGTGATATATGGACAGGTCTTTGTGGTATGAGAAATGAATATAGTGATACTGGTTGCAAGGTGCATATAGTAATTCATGGAAAAGAATGCTGATTTTGGATTCTGTTGGTGGACTTAATGATTATGGGGCCAAGGTGAGGTAGAAACTTGAATACATCCTAATGAAAAGAATATAGGATTTTCTGATGGATTATGTGTGGGATATGTGAAGGACTATGATTCATTCCAATTTTGTCTGCATAATTATAATAATGGCTTTACAGTTATTTTACATGGAAAAAAGTTTCAGAAATCAGTGTTTATATGAGTATCACAAAGTTGTTCAGACCTCCAAATGTTGAATTCCCTATGAAATTCAGCATTAACATCAACCAAATGAATGTAAAAGTGTACTTTAAACTTAAGTGATTTTAAAATGTTTTGGTTGGCAGAGAATGGATTATTAGGGAACACTCAGCTCCAGATGGGATATCTTACCCCCTCCCTTCAAGGATCAGAGATTTTAAATTAAAAATGAAATGAAGAGAATAAAATAATATAAGATTGTGAAGTGGTGAGCAAATCTTCCAAAGTTTTAGCTGCTTTTTAGACTCTGCCTGAGAAATTTATGAACAATTTTGTCTGGAATATCATTTTAAGAAATTATCTACATACTTACTATGTTTTATTTACAAGTATAAATTTAATGTAATGATTATTTTCAATATTTTAAATTGTAACAATATGTGCTGAGCACCCTCCAAGGAATAGGGAAAATACTGATTTTGTAAAGATCATCAATGATATGATTAAAATGTGATTAATGATTCACTAATGCAGACTGGCACTTAATTATTTGTCTGTATTGATTTTTTCCAGTGGAGTTTTGTGATTTTTCATAAGTAAGCCATGAAATTCTATAAGATTCTATAAGCAGAATTCTGTAAGAAGAAATTTAACCTATTTTCCCAGTTTCAAATGGAAAATGTTTTTGTAAAATATATGTAAAGATTTATATTTACAGTTATTGAATTTCACTTAAAATACTTTATTCTGCTGCCTGTTCCCATGTTAGATTTAGTTGTCATGTTTCCTTTGACTCCTCTTGGCCATGTTTCTAATTATTTCCGTTTTAATGACCTGTAATTTTTCTAGATTCCTGTCTGATTATTTATATAAAATGTCTTTCAGTGGTGATATATTTGTAATTTTTCCCATGATTAGATTATAGTTATAAGCTGAGGGGGAATGATGGAAGATGTTGCCTTGTGAGAGTTGATTATCAGATATATAAAAGTTCATCTCCTGGTGGATTTTTTTTACCCACATGAGAAAAACTAGCACTGGGGGCTGGAGAGGTGGCTCAGTGGTTAAGCTTCCGCCTTGTAGGTAGAAGGTCCTGAGTTGGGATCCTAGACCCCACATATAGACACCAGCAGAACCAGGGGCGGCCTGCGTTTCTGGTCCTGGTAGGTCGGAGCCTGTGAATCCCCAGGCAGAGTAAACAAGGAGGTAGAGGCAGTCCATGGTGATTCTACACACATACATACATACACACACACACACACACACACACACACACAAACGCACACGCACACGCACACACACACGCACGCACAATTGAATAAATAAAAAAAAGAAAAAGAAAAACTAGCACACACTTAAATCAACTGGAAACCAGGAAAGAACTAGTAAATAGAGCTTGAAAATGATTTACAGAAAGTGACACTGAGTTAGCTCAAATGAAGAATTTGTGGCTTTTAGGAGTTCACAGAGTTGGTGTTTCTGAGTAAGCAAAGGAAAGAAATTCACGGAAAATTCCATCTTGTCTTGGAAAATGGGAAGAAAACTTGTCCCTTTACAATCTTGAATGAATTTGATATACTGATGATTTGCTGAAAAAATATACATATGATGGTCATTTCTATTCATTGTCCTTTCATATTTGTACATGTATGCTTGGGCTTGCATATAGCAAACTATAAGCCAAAGTAAACACATCAATTCCTGAGTCTAGTGTATGTTTTTTGCTATAATAATATTGAGTATCTGTATGGGGATTGTGCTCTTTTTTTCTACAAAATTCAGCTTCATTTTAGGAAGTAATTCATAAAATGATCTATGCTCGTTCATCAGATGATGAATGAGTTTTACACTCATTCTATGAAGTTTCAAATGTACATGGGGGTAAAAAACCTAGATACATTGAAATAATGAAACCAGACCTTTATTTCAGGTTATAAACATATGCACGAAAACACTATGGAGTAAATAAAAAGCATGTGCTTTTGTTAGTTTAAGCTTGTATATATGTACAACTTTCGGTATCTTATTTAAATTTCTATGAATATATGTGTGTGTATTCATATTATAAATGAGACTTACTTAAATGAATTATAAAGGATCCAAAACATTGTGTCTAGTCCAAAAACCTGGCTTAAATTTAAATATCCTTTCATATTTACAAAAAGCCATTTAAAATCCTTTTATGTGATAAAAAACTTAAAACATATGGTTTCCAAGACTTCTGGAAGCCCCGTGTCTGTGTGGAACATGTGTTTTATGAACATAACTTCTATTTATATGTCTCTGATATGCTCCTTTTTTCTGTAGACACTACAGATGGTATGAAACTTGGAAAAAGAAGGTGAATCAGAAAACAAAGACAGTGCTTGAATTTATATAACCAAAATAGATTTGAAGGACATAACAGTATTTACTTTCAGCCACAGTACTCTTCCTGGCTCTAATATTTTTAAAATCCTAAGTTATCAACAAACACTATTACTATGAATGTTATGCATGGTTTCTTATTCCTGTAGATATGATTACTTTATGCTAAAGGAGCAATTTTCTGGGAAAAACTGACTCACATAAACATGTTGGAAAGATAACAATATAAAGTTATAGATTATTCTAATATCAAGTTATAGATTATGAAGACAAATATTTTATATGGTTGATGACTAAATGTTTATAAATAACATTTAATTCAAATAGTTTGTTCTGTATGTTCTCTCTTTATAGTTATTTCACTTTTTAAAAAATATATTCTATCCCTTCTGTCCTGGACCGAGACTAGGGCGGACTCCCTGCTCCAATACCAATCAGGAAGGAGCCAAGGACGGTGCAGGAACAGCAAGACTAAAACAACAACAAACCATAGTTCAGAACACCAAAGACCCTGCATCGATCACCTGGAACCAGACCAGCCAAATCTCTCCCCATCCTAAAGCTCAGGGAAACTTGCAGAAAAGGCAGCGGTATGATTGTAAGAGTCTAAAGATGGGGAGGACCAACGATATGCAAGATGCTCCACACAAGTTAGGACCACAGTAGCCATAGTCGAACTTTGCATGACCTGCACAATGACTGATGTGTCGATGACCCCCGCCAGGGTCTAGCATGGATCACAGGCAGTAGGATCCTTAGAGGCAAGGATTACCAGTCATAATAGTGTCCCCATACTAAGGGAGTGGGGGAGGGATGTTTCCTGGGTATGCCACTGAGTCCTTTCACCTCACTGGAGTGGAAAACTCAGAGAGAGGTTTGGCTTTCACATAGGGGAATGCTCCAGGGGATGGGAGGGGGAAGGAGGAGGCACTAGGAGAGAGGAAGGAGGAAGGTAAAAGGAATGGCAAGAGGAGAGGGTGCACCAGGGGAGGGTGCAAAGCATGATATTCTAAACATCATGCTTCTTTCATTAGGATGATTGTTTACATTAACCTTGGGTGTATACATACATAATAAATAAATAAATAATAATTGCTAAAAAAAAAGTAGATCTCACTTCACAGAAAATAAAAGATTGTTTTGGGACCAAATATTAGTGAGTGTGTTTTGTGAACATAGAACTTCAAATTCCACTGTGGCAATAGTTTCATAAGGGTTTTATACTATGAGAATGAAGACAATTGTAAACGAACATATTTCAAAATACCTTGGTGGGTATATTAGGTAGGCCAATAGAGTAAGGTGGGAAACTTCTGTTGTAAGCCTTCTGTGCTATGAAATGGCATTCTCTGGCCTTAAAACCTTAGAGTTTGATCATCTATTCCAAGCATTTTACATAAAAGTAAGAGGACATAAGGACACACAGAGAGGTGGGCAATAAATGGCTAGCACAGTGGCTTAGATTGCCCTACTTATTTATCTTTGGATCTGAAAACTTGCAGTTTTTCCCCAACCGCTGCAACTTTTCTTAGTCCATAAGTCTCTGAGGGATATTCTTCCTAGGTGAGAGTTGTTTCTGGAACTTTTTTCATATACATAATCTGTGTATTGTGAAACAGATGAACTCAATCGTATCAATTATGTTTGATATAGTCTAAGCCCAAGTCATCATTTTTAGAGGTTAAGTCTACATTTGCTTTACACAAAAAAGAACACGATAATAATTTTGGCATAGATCACATAAAGTACCTTCATAAATAATAGAATTATACATATATTTACACCAAGATTCTTTAGTCCCTATAAACATAATTCGTATATGCTCTTTCTTTCATGGGACCACACTGTAGCGTGTTTCTTTAGCATTTCTATAAAGATATATGGATAACTTATTACTGAGCACTCCTATAAGGTTATGGGAATACTTATTGATTGAGCACTCTTATAAGGGTGTGTAAAACCCTTAGCCAATTGCAATTATGGAAAAAATAGGCATTTCTTGCTTATCCTTTGTAGTGTCCACTCACCCACGGCGTGGCGTGTTTCAACCCACTCACACACTCATTCACACGCTCTTTTACACAGCTGCTGGCTGCATTGATGAAAAGGCCGTTCCCACCTCCGCCTCCATTCCCCAGAGAAGGCCGTTCCCACCTCTGCCCCCATTCCCCAGAGACTCGGTTGGTCGCGGACTGGGGAGTCTGTCTGGTCTTCAGGAGATCTCGGTTTATTGGGGGAAACAAAGGAGCTTATATAGGCAAAAGACAAAAAGCGCCAAATGGCCGGCCAATTATGTCAAAGGTCAAAACATCCTTTAGGTGCTAGTGGCTAAATTCAATGTCAATCAGCACAGAAGGAAGGTAGATACCTGAAAGCCAATTAGGGCTCTCTGTGAAGTGATCAGGTTATGCCCAAGACCCTTGCCCTCAGCGCCATCTTTAGTTCCATGTGCTCGGCCATGCCCTGGGGCAAATTCTGGGCAGGCCCAACAATCCTTCTCCTTCTTTACTCTTTCAAATGCTTCTCTGATGTTTCTTGCCTCTTCTTTTACTTTCTCTTTATCATGTTTGCATTAAATTTTGGAGTCCCTTCCTTAGATTTTTCAGAATGTGCCTATGTCCTCCTTATTTTAAACAGTCATCTCATCTCCCTGATCATGACTTAAGAAATGACTTAGAGTATTCTTTAAACAGCATTGCAACAAGCTGTGCTTACTCCACCTGTGTTTGGATTAATCTGCATAGTTTCTCTGTGATAGAATTACTCCCAGAGATAAAAGATGTGCAAGAATTAAACACTAGGCTTTTATTTGTTATTTAGACTAGTGCTATCTATGCTGATGTGTATTCAAACTTGAAGCTGCAATAAGTAAGCTGGATATTCTAGGTTCAGTTTATATTTCTGCCCAAATGCATGGAGCAAAGCCAGAGAAAACACAATAAATGGAAACTGGAAGAGTTATTTGACTATGTGTCAAGCATTGCGTTACCAAAGTGACACGACACAATTGTAAGTTTGTGACAACAAACATGCAGCCTTAGATCTTTCATTGATTGATTCTGAGGAAGAACATATCTGCATATTTTTATTCCCCTTAGTTAATATTTTGATTTCATTACTTGATTTGAATTAACTTCTGTTACCTGATTTTTGAAAACTGATCATGGGAAACTGAAACATGAAGAAATTTCAGGCCTCTACAGGAAGAAGGGTTAGACTAATCTACTTGAAAGCCCACCCCCTGTGACAGCCTTCTTCCAGCAAAGCTCCAGCTCCTAAAGGTGCCTTGACCTTTCCAAACTTATGAGACCATGGGGGACAACTTTCAAATCATGATAATGATAACATTCTCAACCAGTTCCCTCCATCTTATTCTACTACCCACTGACTAATCCCACCCACCATGGGTTAGGTCCTCCCCCAAAATAGACAAAATCTTACAAGTTTATTCTGGAATTAATTACTAATTATGTAGAAATGTTTCCAGAGCTCAATCTCTCACTTATCAAGTTTATGTTTATATCTACCTCTGATAGGAAGAAACCTTTTTTTTCCCAGGTACAAAGAAAAGTTACATTTTCAAATTTGTTTTCAAACCTCCTCTTTTTCATACTGAATGAAGTGGTCTCTAGCTAGCATTTATTCTCACAACATACTTGTGATACATATTGGATAACTTTTACTTTCATTACATTATATATTTTATGACATTTATAGACATCAATAAAGGACATTAGTTATGATTTCATTCTTGGTAGATATGTTATGAAAAAATTGAACCAATATTTTCTAACATGGGATAATTTTCAAATACGAAATTTATAATGTGATAGCATTTGAATATGACCTTCGAATTATAAATTATAAATATAAATAAAGATACTTACCTTGAGAACTGTCTATTCAATCACATAGTAACATTTTTATAAAGTTGAAGAACCATAATAAGGTGTTAAAATCTATGTAACATATCACAACTGCATTTCAACTCCATTAATATGATCTAGTATAATCATGAATTATTTGTTTTATTATAAAAATTGAATGTCTCAAGGAAGTATAATTCTCTGAAGTCTTCTTACTAAATCCATATACAAAGCTTTAAAGTCAATCTTAAATAGGCCCGTTGCAGCTCACCTGCATTATTGCTGATAAAATCATGACAAAAGAGCTTAAAACAAACAAGGAGTTTCAAATTTCTCTTACAATAGTCTGGTTACGGTCCCTTGCCCAGCTTGGCAGGAGAGTATGCACCATCACTAAAAGGCCAAGGAAACTGTGTGTACCATATGCGCATTATTGCTGAGAGTGGGATGATCTTTACTTGCCAGACCAACATGTCTGGCCAAGTGTACAGAAAGATGCCAACTCTCTCAAACAGTTCCCTCCATCTTATTCAATTTCCTGAGGCCTTCTCCATCAAATATACAATCTCCTGCAGTTTCACTCTGGGTTTAACTCAACTACTAATTCTTTGGAAATGTGCCCAGAGCTCCAACATTCAACCATCAAATTGACACCTGTATCTAAGTATGATATCTCTAATTGAAAGCAGTGTTTTACTCAGAAAGATAGAAAAATAACTAATTATTTCTTTTTTTTTATTTCAGCTCATACAAACTTATTAGGTACACCAGTTCCCTCCCTCCCTCCTCCTCCCCCGGTACCTCCTGTTCCCTCTCCCTCCCCATCCCCCAGTGCCTCCCACCCCAATTCCCAGAGAGTCCTTTCTTGTGCATGTCTGATTTTCCTCTGGGCCCTCCTCTCCGATGACGTGCAAGGACCCAGTGGCCTTTCCCTGAACCCTTTCCCGTGTTCCCCTTAGGTATAGGAACACTGCTGTGGCTGCAAATCCTTTGCCTCCAAGGATCTTGGTGCCTTTAGCAGATGCTAGACTTTGTGAGGTCAACAGTGTGTTGGACAATGCGCAGGGCATGCAAAGTCCAATTATGAATGCTTCAGCCCTAACTAGTATAGAGTGTCTTACATATCATTGCTCCTCCCATCCTTTTGCTCTTACACTCTTACCGCCCCCTCTTCCGCAAATTTCCCTGAGCTTCAAGATGGGGAGAGACTAAGCTGGCCTAGTTCTAGGTGGTTGATATAGAGTCTCTGAAGTTCTGGACTGTGGTTTGTTGATTTTCTTTTGCAGTTTTACTGCTCCTGCAATGCCCTTCACTCCATCCTGGAGGGCATTGTATGTTACCCCCTGGCCAGAGACAAAAAGCTGTTAGAGTCTTGTGATAAAAGCACATTCAAAGGTAGATGTAATAAAAGTGGGAAACCACAGTAAGGGAGGGGTCTATCACCCATTTGAGAAAAATAACTAATTATTTCTTAACATTAGCTGTTGCTCTCTTTTGAATTCATGCTGCTTTTGGTAGTGTCACAGTAATATTTCACTTGTCAAAGAAAGAAGGTCTAGTGTCGCATCTCTTATAATTTCTCAAGGACTAGAAGTAGTGCTCAGAAAATAAAGAGATTTTGGCACAAGCGCAAGGTTCTGAAATGGGAATTTGAGCACCCAAATGAAAAGGAGACAGGCAGAACACATCTAGAACCCTGAGAGCGGAGAGAGGAGGTAAGCAAATTCCACTTTGGGGGCTTGAGGATCAGGCATTATGGCCGAAATGGTTAGCTCCAAATTTTATAAGAGACCCAGTCTCAAAAAATAACATGGAGAAATATAAATAAAGATACTTACCTTGACCTTCTGCCTCTGCATACACACATACAAGAGAACACTGATGTATCAAACACACACACAAAGAGAAACAGAGACAGAGAGACAGAGAGAAAAGGAGAGAATGACTTCCAGTTTTGTGTATTTTTGCCCCAGTCATTTTGCTGTCACTCAGGAAATCAACATGCTTATGATACAATCTTTATAACTTCTTTATAACTGCCTTTCAGTCTGAGAATTGTCAGAGATCTTGAATGCAGATTATCCTATATGATAGGGTTCATTCTCCCACTATTAATCTTTGAAGAATGATCACAATCTGCTAAATATGTATATTAAATCCGATGCAACAGACTATTTTGAGAAGAGCAAGATTGCCTAATTTGCCTTGTTCAGTTCTGAATCACTAAAAGAGTTATTTCAACAAGATATTCACTGAGAGAGCTGAAGCTATATAAAAAATTGCTGTGCTCCATTTTGTCAGCTTTTATTCACACTATTCAATCAAAATTGAACTTCCTTCATTTTCCAGTATGCTTTATCATTTTATCTTCAAACCTGCTTTAAAACAGTTTATCATTAAAATTAATTCATAAATATATACTCTTTTAATTTGTGATTTTCATTGAATGAATAGGATAAGTTAATCATGATAAATCCTGTTTCAATTACACATACACAAACATATATAGGTGTGTGTGTGCGTGTGTGTTTATAAAGTGGATAGTAGTTTGTTTTCTAAAAACAAAGCTTAGAACAAATTTGGAAGATATGCTAGTGGTTTATGAGCTGCACTTGAAACCCAGGTATGAAGCATTTATTTAGCATTTAATCTCCAACAAAAAAGTACAGTGTCTCATTTATTCCTTAACTCAGTGTTTATTGAATAAATAATAAACACCAGACTTTGCAGTAACCATGACGTTATTGAACAAAGTCTGGTTTTATGTTTATAATATGGTTTGTGTGTGGAAAATAATCACATGAAGGTCTAGAATAATGGAGAATGGGTGAGTAATTATTACCCTAAATTTCATGAAAATTGAAGGGGAGAACCTAGCATGGTTATAGGCATATCTCATAATCAAGAAATGTCACAAAGTGAGGACTTTTTAAGTTAAGTTTTATGGTTTATTTTTTGACAAGAGCACACATGTGTATGAGGTAAACTGATTACTCTGTCTCCTATAGCTCTCTCATTCTTATCAACCCCTTCCTCATCTCATTCCATTTCCAAATCTATGTTTTGGGTTTGTTTTGTGGCGTATTTGCTTATCTAGGGCCATCTGTTTGATAACTAGATTGGATTGAATCTACCAATTAAAGGTTGGGGCAGATTAATAGTGGGCAAACACTTAAGGCAATGTCTCTCTATCTCCCTGAATATTTGAGTATCAAATAGATGAAGTGAGTATTAACAACTCCTTAATTCTCTCCTCCATCCAAGACTAGCTGTTGACTGGCCAGTTGTTGTATGGAGATCAGCAGCAGTTGTGATGTCATTACTGCAATGTCTGTGCTTTGTGCAGAAGATGACATTTGGAAGTCCTTCTCCCTAATTTTGCACTCTTACATTATCCACTCCATCTTCCCAATGTTTCTATAGCATTACGGAGAGGGATACAAATGTATTGTTCAGGTTTAAGCACTACATTTGTTTTATTTTCCCGTTGTCGAATTAATGCAAGACTCAACGTAAAGGTTCAAAGGATTTCTTTTTGGTCTAAATCATCAACATGGCAGGAGAGTTCATAACATCAAGAACACAGTGACACTGGCAACATCAGAGAGAAAGAGGAATGTAGACATAGAGAAAGAGAAGAGAGAGAGTTGCCAGCATACCTGTATGACAATGTCTGATGTGTATGAAAAAATATTGCACTATATCTTTCCAGCTTATCTGCTTGCCTTGGGAATGGTCCCGCCAACCATGAGCAGGATCTTTCAAAATTAATTAGATAGTCTCTCATAGGCTGTTCAAAACTTCCCTTAATTAAATAATTCTTCATAGTTGACACCTGTATCTAATTGGCACACTCCATCTCTTGTCAACTTGACACACTCATTACTTTTAAACCATAACATTTCAACTTTTATAACCATAGACATCACATCTATCTTATAATGTAATAATTTCAGTCCAACTTTTAAAGTTCTCATAGTCCAAAATTATAATGTTTCCAATGACTAGTATTTCAATTCCAACATTTTGAAAATTCAAAATTTCTTTTACAATGTCTACAATCTTGGGCTAAGAAATGACTCATAGACTAAAAAACTTTATCTCACAAGCAAAAAGATCTGAGCTTTGATCCACAGATCACATTTAAAACGGCAGATAGATATAATGGTGGCTTTTAATTTCTCCCATGAAAGATAGAGCGTGGGAATGCCCAGATAAAGCAATAAGGATGCAGAACAACTGCTCTCTTCTACACACACGCACACACACGCACACACACACACACACACACACACACACACACACACACACACACACACATCCCAACCTCTTAAATGTAAGTTCCCTGCACAATCAAAGCAAGTTAAATATTTTCAACACACAATAGCCCAGAACAAAATAATCTCATTTTCAAATGGAAACATCAAAACACAGAAATAAAATATCTGATAAAAATTTAGTCACTGAAGTTTTCCTAGATGACTACTACAACCTGAATCTCAGTTTTCATCTGTTGTCACTTGTCATGTTACAGTGTATGAAAAATGCTGGGTGATTCCATCAATGCAGTTTTATTTCTCACAACACAAACAATTACTCTCTTGACCCACCTGCAGCCATCCTCAGTACACATCTAATGATTTTGGTATTTATAAACATCCTGGATTCCCTATTACAAATATAAGTTTAACTTCTTTTATATATATAAGCTTATATATATATATAAACTTATATATAACTTCTTTTAACTTCAAACCTGTCAGTTGTCTGAAGCCATAGTGGTTCTTCATGAATCTCTCAAACTTGTGTCAAAACCAGTACCACCTAGACAAAATTCTCCAGTTTTGTCAGCCACTAGGTTGAGATATATCCTGGCCCATTGAAGCACAGCTCTATCCACTTCTGTGTGTTAACCTTGCAAAAGCCTTTTTCTGAGGCTTCAAATATTGGAAGATCAAAAATTGCTTCAACTTAAGTTTTCCTCCACTAACGGACCTCTTCTCAGGTCTTTATGTGTCCAGGTTCATTCGTTCCAGAGTCGAAGATTGGAACCAGAACATGCATAGATAGAGGATTAAGGCAGAATTTATTAGAGCAGAGAAACAACAGTACTCACGGTCATGAATCCATGAGGGGCAAGATAACCTCAGAGAACTCATGGACTCCAGGCATGGAATCAATGAGATATGAGAGAAAAGTCAGAGAGGAACTCATGAAATCTAGACCTAGACTCCCATGAAGGGCAAGGGACCCAAAGATGTTTGCCAGATCAGGATTATTTATAGGCAGACCCTGGGGAAAGGTGCCTTTTCCTCATTAGTTAGTTCTGGTTTCACCAAATCTGATTGGAGCTTTTGGTCCTCTCTGTCTCATTGGTTTGTTCATATTGATCTTGAGCCTAACTCCTGGTAAAGTTTATCAACAATGGACAACTAATCTCTATATCCTTTCATGAATACAGGTTGTGGTAAATTGGTGACCTTATCTCTGTGGAGTATTAAAGTAGAATGTGTTCCTTCAGGGTAGTCCCAGCTCTGGGGATGACTTTGGAAGACCTTCAGAGACCATCCCAGCATGGCTGCTCTAAAACTGCCTAAGTACCACATACTCACCTTACCGTTGCTAATGAGTACATTAGTTCATAACAAGGTCAGGGGCTGTCACTGAATATCCACAGAAAGAGATAAGAAAAGGATCAGCATGTTTGTATGACAAAGTGTGCAAGAAATACTGAGCCAACTCTATCTACTCCACCTGCACAGGAAATGGTCACACCCACAATGGAGTGTGGTGTGACAATCTTCTCATAGCAATTATATAATCTCCACAACTTTGCTCAAGACTTGCCTCAATTTAGTGATTCTTCACAGGTGTTTCTAAACATTCCACTCTCCATTATCAAGTTGATACTTGAAGAGAGCAAACACTCATCTATCACTTTATTCTCAGCACCTTGACCATCAATGCTTTGCGTCTTTCTTTTTCTTTTCTTTTCTTTCTTTGTTTTTTTTTTTCTTTTTCAATACTGTTTTTATGTTCAATATTATTCACTAGAAACAGCACTTTGTCTGAATAAGATTTAAAAAATGGCATTTATCCATGAGTATAAACATATTTAGAAGGAAACTTTTCTTGAGAAATGTAGCACTTACTCTTTCTCTGTTGCTCAACTTAAGGGACTCAACTTAAGGGAGAAAGGGAGATTTATACAGTTTTTGGTTCCAGAGGGAAGATATTGTCCATTAAGTCAGAAAATGCATGACTGGCTGGCAGAAACTAGAAGCGGTCTTGGTCACTTCCATCATGTGGTCTGAGAACTTTGAAAACTGCCAATGGCAAGAGCAGACATCTCTGAGAAGTAGGGTGGGGCTAATCATCCTTAAGGCCCACCTTCTGTGACCACTTTCCTTCAGTGAGGTTCCACCTTCTAAAGATGCCATGACCTTCCCAAATATACCAGATTCAAACACATGAACCTCTGGGGGAGAGCTCACATTCAAACCATGACAAGAGAGAAGGCTGTTTTTTGTATTCTTCTTCAATTTTCTCATATATGCATGTGGTGTGTGCATATATTAATACTTTGCATGTTCCCATGTATGTGGGAGAATTTGTACCTAGATGTCCATACCTGTGTATGTGTATACATATGGAAGCTAGAGATTGGCAATGAGGACCATCCTCAATCATTGTACCTCTTTATTCTTTGTTAAATATTTTCTAATCAAAACCAGGGCTTGCTGACAGAGAAGTCTAGCTTGTCTGTTTGCTTTGGGGATTCCTATTTTCTTCTTTCTGAGACTAAAATTACCCATGGTTTACAACTACCAAAGGACAATTTATATAGAATCTGAGGATCCAAACTAATTTCTTTTTACTTACACAGCAAGTGTTTAAACTAGTGAGCAACCCCTAGCCCATGAGAAGGCATTTTTAATAAATGATCTTGTCTGAAATAATAAGCTGTGAATTTCCTTACAAAGTGATGACAAAGAAATTGTGTCTTTATAGCCATATATAGAGATAAATGATCCTAACTATTCTAAATTCTGCCTACTGCTTCCCAAAGAAGATTTTTATAGAGAATTACAGAATGCTGCATAATTTTCTTTTCTGCTTTCTTTACACTGAACACACATCTGTACTCCAAGGTCCTGCTTACCTAACCTTGTCTTTTGTGTGTGTGTGTGTGTGTGTGTGAGAGAGAGAGAGAGAGAGAGAGAGAGAGAGACAGATAGAGACAGAGTCAGAGACAGAGACGGAGACAGAGACAGAGACAGAGGCAGAGGCAGAGGCAGAGGCAGAGGCAGAGGCAGAGGCAGAGGCAGAAACAGAGACAGACACAGACACAGACACAGAGACAGACAGAGAAATGGAGAACTTTATGTGCCTGTGAAGGTCACAGGTCACTTCAAGAATCATTCTGGATTGCTCTTACTTTCCTTCTGCTTTACTCTAGGGTTTCTCAGGCTCCATTCCAGCTCCAGAAGTTCAGGCTGCTGCCATTTTCAGCTCGCATTTTTTACATGATATCCTGGATCCGAACTCAGGTACTTTTTCTTGAAAGGCAGAGATTTAGGCCCTGTGTCATCTCTCCAGCCCTCCTGTTGCAGTTCACCTGCATGGTTGCTGATAAATGACAATCAAATGCTTAAGGGAACAAGGGGTTTCTTTTCTTAGTACAGTCCAATAACAGTTCTCAGTACAGCTTGAAAGGAGAGCATGCACCAACACCAGGGCTGGGGGAATTGGCCACACCATCACTACATAACAGCTGAAAGAGGGATGATCCTTACTTGCCAGACCAGCATGTCTGGCCAAGTGTATACAAGGACGCTGGCTCTATTAACCAGCTCTCTGTGATTTATTCCAGGGCCTAATCCCACCCACCATGGGCTGGACCTTACCCATCAGCTAGACAATCTCCTTCAGGTTCACTCTGGGCTTAACTAAACTACTAAGTCTCCATAAATGTGCCCAGAGCTCAAACCCTCAACTGTCAAGGTGACACCTGTGCCTAATTATTACACCTCCTAACATGATCATATGTGCCATTACTATGAATACTTGCCCAGTTTTTCTAAGCTTTATGCTTCCATATATATACACACACATGCATATGTTTATATTAGCTTTAGTTTTAAATTATTTTATTTCTTTTCATTAGCCATTACTTAGCCCTACCTAGCATCACTTTCCACCCTTCCTCTCCTATTCCTCTTCCTCCCTCTCCTTCATCTTCATTCCTGGTGTGAGCCATTGGGTCCCCTCTAGGACGCTTGCAATAGTTAGTGCTTAGACACATGTTAGGGTATGATTGCCCACAAGCGTGTAAACCATAAATAGAAACTCCCCCTCTCTTTTATCTAGCGCCCTTCCCATACAGTCCCTCAGGGTAGCATCCTGTCTTCTCTAGGATCTTCTCTGTTCCATGGCGAAGTGTGGTTAGGTGAGTTATTATAGAGGTCTAGAGGAAGTGAACAGTGTTGAATACATGAGTTCAATAGTTCTGACATGAGCAGTGGTTACTGTCTGACATCACTTTTCCCTGTTATCCAGTTTTTACGTTTATACTGTCTACTCTTCTGCAAAGTTTTCTAATCCTTTAGATACAGGTAGTACAGGTGGTCTGAAGAGAGCTGAGCATCCCCAGATGCTTTTACTTTGTAGTGTGGTCTGTTATGTTTCTTGGCATTACATATCTTCCATTGCACACTGTTACTTAATGTTTGAGGGCTGAGTACTTCTTTGATCTATGGGTATAGCAAGTGTTTAGAGGGTAGGTTAATACAAAGTATACACTAGGAAATTATTCCCTTCCATGATCCTATCTGCAGGTATCTGCCTTGATTTATAGCACCAGGGATACTGAACCTCATGCTTCTTTTTGAAAAAAAAATATTTATATGTGTGTGTGTGTGTGTGTGTGTGTGTGTGTGTGTGTGTGTGTGTGTTTTCAGAGGACACAGACCAAGGGTGACTCGGGAATCATCCTGGATTGCTTATACCTCTTTTTTGCTTTGCTCTGGGACTTTACAGGCTACGTGCACTAGGGCCAGAAGTGCAGACTGCCGTTTCCATATGGGACCTGAGATCCTAACTCAGAACCTTCTTCATGCAAGGCAGTTTTAACCTTGAGCCATCTCTCCAGCCTCAAGATCCTCAAGTTTCTTAAGTGTATTATAGAGTGGACAAAATAATTGAATGTTTAACTATTTTTGCAGTTCTTGCGAACACATTTTTTTTCTTGCTTGCTGTAAAGATCATGTAAAATTTCCATGGAATAAAAAAAAAAAAAAAAGGCAGGGGGTGTTTTTGCTTCTTTCAGAAGGTGCCCTGACTCTGGAAGGCAAAAGTATTTTTCCATTCAGTTGAGAGCACTAGGTAGGTTTTCAAGGCCAACACTGTCTTTAGTCATTGGATTTATGAAGTATATGTTTACCTTTATCAGCAACACAGTGTACCAGAACCTCAGGCAGGAATAGGAATTTCCAGTTTCCCTCTTCCAAACACAATTGCGAATTAAACTTGTAAAGATTAGCTAAGAGGTTCACAATATTTACATTGTATTCTTGGATCCGGTTCGGCCACATTCATTTAATTGTTTACCACTTTTCCTTAATTAAGGTGCATTTTAGAACCTTCTTTTTTCATAAGGGATTTTATCATACACAGTAATTCAATCGTTAACCATTCAAGTACTATAAAGTTGATTTTAAAGGCATTATTTATTACTTAATTCACTGTCCTTTCGTAAATCTCATGACATTTTTACTTCGCAGTGTTTAGCAGATTTTATAAAAAGCATTCTGTTCCCTAAGGCTGACTTTTCTTTTTGATCAAGTGAACCATATAAATGGTAGGTTTCTTTTTATTTGCTTTTCCTCCGAGATCAAAGGAAAGTGTGAACTTTAATGCACAGTCACCTTTCCTCTTTTCCTGATTTGTTATTTCTATTTGGTGATTTAAGTGAATCCAAGTCTAATTTAAGTTATCTCAAAGGTTTTGCATTATGATTTGGAGTATAACACCCATGCATATCCAAATGATTTCCAAACCTCTGCTGAACAAGGAAGGCAGCTTGTAACTTGTTGCCATTAGTTTATATCTGTGTACATGTGTCTGAATGTGCATGTGTGACTGTGTTTGTGCATATACTATACTAATTAGTATACCTACATGCTTAATTAACATTGAAAAATATTATAATATTCCTATAACATATTTTATGTGCTACTTTTAGGCAATTAGAACTGTCATAGTTTGGATGTGAATTGTCTCCACAGCATGGCAATATTGAATCCTAGGTATTATTTCTTTTTGGAGGCCTTGAGGTTTAATAGCCTGTCCCTGCTTTCTTTAGTAACTTCAACATGTCTTTTACCTTTTTTACCTTCCTTCTACTCTGCAATTCCCTACACAATGGACTATAACATACTCACTTTTCCCCCAAAGTTGTGTGTGTTTTGTTTTTTTGTTTGTTTGTTTTATTTTTTTTTTTTGTAGCAGCAAAAAAAGAATTGCAAGAGCTTTACAGGGAAATCAAAACAATGCAATACTATGAAATTATTTCACATAACATAGAATGATTGGTAGGTACTCATTAAATATGCCATTAGAAAATGTAGTAGTAGATTTGTTGTTAATAATATTAATTTTGGGGCTGGAGAGGTGGCTCAGGGGTTAAGCCTCTGCCTTGCAGGCAGAAGGCCCTGAGTTCAGATCGTAGACCCCATGGATAGACACCGGGCAGAAGCGGGGGCAGCCTGCATTTCTGGTCCTAGTAGGGCGGAGCCTGTGAATCTCGGGGTAGACTAAACAAGGAGGAGGTGGAGGCGGTCCATGGTGGTTCCTGAATTCGCCCGTGGTTCTACACATACACACACACACACACACACACACACACACACACACACAGACATGCACAATTGAATAAAAATAATAAAAATTATAATAATAATATTAATTTTAATTTTAAAGTGTAATGTACTGTTTTTTAGGTGCTAAAATCCCGGTTGGGTATATAATAAATACATCAATGTAAAAGTTGATACTTGTAGAAGTTTGCATTCAACACGCTTTAGCCATAGAATAGTAATAAGAATCTAAGTACAAAATCTTACTCATCAGTTATGTTTTTGATCAACGGTTGTATACAATAATGATTAATTATAATTATTAAGTTGTGTTATGGAAGACATTTTTTGTTTCCATTTGTAACTAAGAACATAATCTCCAGAACATAAAAGAAATGGGCTGAATTCAGTGTCTATCACCAACTAGCTACATGACAGAGATAATAGATTAAGTTTCTTCTTCTATATATCAGGGATAATGATATTTACATTCCAGTGTATTTTCAGTGACTAACGAACTAAGTTATATCTATTACTTGTAAGGCCCCAGGCAAGTTTCACAGAAGTAAATAACACTAAATTTTCAGTATTCCAAACTAAATAATAAATAAATACTAATAAATAAAGAAATTTTTAGCAGACAATAAAAATCTTAGCTCTTTCTATATACTTTCCAACATGAAATCCAGTGGCTACTGGATTTTTTGAATGGTATCTTAAGTTTCATATATGATCAGATTTGTAAAGCTTCAGTAAATTTCTCAGTCATTATATTTATTAGTCAACCCTACTGTCTCTACAAGTCACATATCTACTTAAAACTCCTTATAAGAATAATTATCATAATTAGCTTCCACGGAGGAAGCTACACTTTCAGTGACATAGTTCTTTTGCTGTAAAGACACCATTCTCAGCTTATAGAATCTCTGTAGCAGTTACCTAAGGAGTTGAAGAGAAATATGTTCATCTATGAAGCTGGATTTAGGCAGCATATCATAGAATATATCTGAAAATATAGCTATCTCATAAGGGTATGAAATATTAGATGGTTTTTTCGCAGGATAATGGTGATTATAAGAATTAGCATATGAAAGAGATTGTTGCTGTAACTGTGGCTATACTCCATTTACCAGTTCACTTATAGAAAATATAAAGTATGTAACTCCATAGAGTGATTCAGCCTGGAAGCAGATGTTTTATATTTTCACCTGTGTCTAGCCTGTCACCCTTGGATGTATGAAGCTGACAAACACTATGAAAGCAATATAGCATGAAAACTAAGTTTAGTCACAACATCACAAATTTTTCAGTGATTATATTTTGTATATTACACACTTCTTGGGTGTGAACTCTAGAGAGTGGTGCCATGTTGAAATTTCCACAGATGAGACATACTTCTGGAGCACACATTTATTATTATTAAACTGCCTAAATGGAGAGAAGATCAGACAGTGAGCTTCAGATTAATAAACTCCATATCTTGAGTTCCATTAAGATGGGGAGGGGTTAAAATGGAATCACTCTGTTGCTACATTCTAATGATTAAAATGTGTTTAAACACTATCAAAAATCTTATTCATTAATTATAATAATAAGGCAGCCATTATTAAATTTCTAAACAGCTAAAATTCCCTCTGATGCAAAACTCAAATCACTCTTCTTGCGAATAGTTCATGTATTCTCATGGATTATGGCAAAGTAGGTTACAAACGTAAAGAATATCTTTCAAGTCAAACAATTGGCCTGATTAAGAATATTATGGTCCTGAATAAATACACTGATGAAATATAGAAGCTACTATTTCCATGACTGATCATTTAAAGCAATATTGTACTGTCTGATTTTTCAGTAGTTTTAATAAGTTGACAGTTGAAGCTAAGCAATACATTTTGACTTATTTGTTATAAATTGGATTTGGGCAGTTTTTTAATCTCACAAATTTCAGAAAAGCCTAGTACCTAATGAAAATTCAATAATTTTCACTTGTGTTCCTACCCTGAGAGAGATACTCAAATAGATTAAGTGAGTAGCTTTTTACTTTAAAAACTGTTTAATATGACATTTTATATTTCTGAGGTTGGTCTATTTTAGGCCACATAAAGAGTTAATCATTGAAAGTGGTAGTGCCCTGTCTCAGTTCTTAGAAGTGAATATGACCTGAAATAAATACTGTGAGACTACAGAAACTTTTTTTAAAAAAAAAGATTTTTTAGCAATAAATTAATAGATTCATTTGCTTGCAGGGTAATTATTATCATAGGCATTTTCTGGATATCAGAATTATACTAATATTTTATATGAGAGAGACAGACAGAAAGAGGGGTAGGGGAGGAAGTTGCAAAAGATATGCATGCATCATAGCACACACAGGAAAGGCAGAAGACTACTTTTGAAAGTCAGGTCTCTCTTTCCACCATGAGGACTCTTTAGATCAAACTCAGGTTGTTATGACTGAACAGATTCATTTATTGGGTTTTTAATCTGGTTCTCTTTCCTTGCTACTTTGAATAAAGTCATAGTAGATATAATTATAAATTTATATCAATAGTAAGATATAGAATCCTTTGGCAATATAGCTAGGAATCTTATAGATGAGTCATGTGGTAGCTCTGTTTCTAAGTTTTATATGGGCAGCTTTACCTACAAAGCCATTTTACTGGAGGGACCTGAGAACGAATTTAATGAAAGCAAATTTGAGGAGATATATTGAGAAAGAAACACTTGATATGTACAGATTCAAATGGTCAGCAGAACATCAATAGATACACAATAGAAATACATATGCATTCCTAGCATCTAATAATGCATTTCCACATTATTCACAATGGAGATTTCCCTGTCATAAAATGAAATTGTTTTGTTATTATTTATTCAGTTGTGCATGTATGTGTGTGTGTTGAACCACGGACGAATTCGGGAAACCACCATAGACCGCTTTCACTTCCTCCTTGTTTACTCTGCCCCGGGATTCACAGGCTCCACCCTACCAGGGTCAGAAATGCAGGCCGCCCCCCGCTTCTGCCCGGCGTCTATACATGGGGTCTAGAATCTGAACTCAGGACCTTCCGCCTGCAAGGCAGAGGCTTGACCCCTGAGCCACCTCTCCAACCCCATAAAATGAAATTTTTATCAAATAAGTTTCCATAAAACATTGATTTGGGTAGTAATGGTTTTATGACAGATTGTTTTTCTTTAAACATAAAAACCTCAGAAAGGCAAAACATCTATCTTTTATAATATTTATATTTGTTGACTAAAGTAAGTTTTCTTTTGGAATTCTTTTGCCATTTATTTACATATTATCAATAAGATATAAATACAAGAACCCATTTCACTTATTACCAGACTAAAATTTAGATTACAAAGTGGAATTCAAGGTTAGCTGTAACTCATGTATTTTGCTTTAGTCCATTCTTTTTGAAGAAACTTGGCTAGAAAAATTCTGGCTTAAACTTAGCTCCATGACAAAGGAACACAGGCAAAGATTTCAAGGATTACCTTACAAATAAATACAGAAAGTAGACCCAGATTTAGAATGGAAAAAAGGAATGACGATAATGCAATTGCAAGGATGTGTCATAGCAGACTATAGATAGTTACAGTATTTCTGAGAAATGTATATAGTGTGTTCTAAAATTGGTTACCTGAGATGAAAAACATTTAACATTAGCTCTTTTTTTTTTTTTTTTTCTAGACTGCCTCTTCCAAAATAGTTTCTGGGTCATTTCCAGGCTGCAGGAGAATCAGCAAGAGAAACATTTCATGAGAACCACTGGGCCAAAACAGAGTAACCTTGCAGCATAGCTGCCCTTCACCAAGGCACTATTTGGCTACTCTGCAGAAGATGCATGCAACTTATGCTCATGTTGATAACCAGAGCAAAGGTGACTATAGAGGATTTTTAAAGTGATTCATGAAATTGTTTGATACAAATGCCTATTCTATTCTTAAGTGTGTCCCTAGATTCAAAAAAAATGCAACATAATAATGCAATTCCTTTTTTCAACACAACTGTTGTATATAAACCAACCAAAAAGAGACCAACAGCATACAAACAAGAGTTATGTCACCTCGATGTTCAAATAAGCTGCATAAAGTTCATAAAAAATTTAGTGCAATTGGACAAGAGTTTCTGCAAATTCAGTAATTTTCTATGACAAGACACATGTTAAGGAGCTCTGCTCATAATTAGTAGCAAGAAGCATCCAATTTTTTACACTTTTTTTGGTTGAGGGTTTGCATTAATGAGCAGCTTCAGCCCTATTGTTTTTGTAGTCATTAAATTATTTGGTTTAGAAATTCCATTTCCTTTTGCAAAACAAGCAATCTCAAGGAAATCATTTCCTCTAGCTTGTGTTTTATATTGTGGGTCTATTGTTCAGTCCAGAATCCCTCAGTTTATGTCTTTCAAAAGCAAGTCCTCTTAAGCCCAGAGACGAATAGACAAGTAGGTGCTATGATATTCCATGGATCCCCTGCCAGGGTTTAATAGCTCACAGCCAAGATGGTTTCACACAGTTCTTTCTACTACACAGATTGATTTAATTGGTAATACATGAGTATTACCAATTTTTCATATATAAAATATCACTTTAGAAAGTCAGTCTCAGAAGTTAAGGTGGGAACCATTTACTGTTTCTTCATTGCTGTGAATTTTTCTTAGTTTGTGTGAGGAGATCCTTAAGTTCTCTTCTTCCTTAACATTTTCCTCATTCTTTCCTTATTCCTTCTCCCCCTTCTTTTCTCATTCACTTTCCTTTCTTGTTTTACATTTAAGTTCTCAACTATGCTGTCCATCCCTACACTGTATATGTAGCCCCTCAGTTGATGGTAGATTGCATTTAAGATCTTAAAATGACAGAAAACTTATTTTACTAAGATTTATGTTGAGAGTAGTTTAAAATGGAAATAAATTATATTCAATTTCTTTCAGAAGGTAAAAAAGACTAAATTTAAAAGCTAAATTGATGTGTGTAAGTTAGAAAAAATATATAAAATTGTATATAACTGGATCACTAAAGAATATTTCTGTGCTTTTCTTATGCTATTATAGTTTCTTTTGCCATATTCATGATATGGGTGGTGATGAATGCATGTATTTATTCATGTTCACATGTTTTGTTATGCATGTGTGTGATGCATGTGCATGTATGTGCATGTGGAGGCCGAAGGTTGGCATTAGGAATTATTCTTCATTTATCTTCCACCTCCTTCATTACAGACAAGGGTATCTAATGAAATGCAAAGCTCAGCAATAAGCCTAGTATGGCTAGCACACTTTCTTTGGAGTATACCAACCTCTGTCTTTCAAAGACTGAAATTATAGGCAGATGAGCATACTCACCTGGCATTTTAGGTAGGATCTGGGAACCTGGACTCTAGTCATTAAGACACATTGCAAGCTTGTATTTTTCTTAAGAACAGGAAATTAGGGTCTCAAAATTATTGTTATTTTTGGTCACTAGCAGACAACCCAAGAAGGGGCCCCTGCCTATGCCACTGAGTCCTGAACTCTCACTAGTGTAGGTGACTCAGAGGAAGGTTCAGAGAAGACCACATAAATGGATACTCTGGGGGAAGGGAGGGAGGAAGTAAGAGGCTCTGGGAGAGGGAGAGAGAAGGACAGGAGGTAAGAGGAAGGGGGAGAGTGCAGTGAGGGACTATGAGGAAGAGGAGAGGGAATGGAGAGGAATACCTATTAAGCTTATATGATTAGGCAAAAAAATGTGTAATACAAAGATACTTTAACCTAAATAAAAAGAACAGGAAATCAAATTTACATTTCCAACTTTTATTGATTAAAAATTCCAATTCCCTGAGTTCTAAAAAGAAAAACTTTTTATATGAAAAGAAAAAAAATAATGCAACGATATGCAGGCCTGATCCAGGATGTTCATAGATATTTTAGCTTTTATGGCTAAAGAGACTTTGAAAAAGTGATTAAGAATTAAGAGACACAAGAGATGGGTCAGCAATGAAACTACCTATACTACCCTGAGAACTTCCCACACCCCATGACAATTCTTGTAATTCCAACTCTGAAGATCATTTCAGGGAATCCTTACAGCAAGCTGCCTAGCAAAACTAGGCCTCTCGTTGAGTTGTGTGTTTAAGTAAAATAGTTTACCTCAAAGAATAAGGTGGAAGAGAAGTATTCAGGAATATTCTCACTAATGTATCTGCAAATGATCATAATAAACAGCAAATAACAACAGTGGCAGCTTAACCAACACCTAAAAAGGCTCGTGTAGGAATGCTGTTGGGTTTTCAATTAAGCTTTAAATATAACAAGAATGCAAATGAGAGCAAATATTTTATCTTCCTAATATGCCTTGCATTTAAAAAAAATCTGCTTTAGTAATGAATTTCATTTCAAGGTAAATCTGGAGAAAATATGCATGATATTGCTTTTAAACATTCATAAAATACTGTCAAAATGTCTTTAGTTCAAATAATTTTCACAAATATAGTAACCCAGCTCTTGACCATGCTGTGTTCATTCAAAATGAAATGATAACACAGGCAAATAAAGCCAACTCTCTCCAACTCATGCACCTCCTCCTTGTTTGCTCTGCCCCGGGATTCACAGGCTCTGCTCTACCAGGACCAGAAACGCAGGCCGTTCCCACTTCCGTCTGGTGTCTATACATGGGGTCTAGTGTTGGGCCTGCCCAGGATTTGCCCCAGGGCATGGCTGAGCACATGGGACTAAGATGGCGCTGAGGGCAAGGGTCTTGGGCGTAACCTGATCACTTCACAGAGAGCCCTAATTGGCTTTCAGGTATCTACCTGCCCCCTGTGCTGAGTGACATTGAACTTGACCATTAACACCTGCAGGATGTCTTGACCTTGTGATACAATTGGATGCCTGTTTCACGCCTTGGTGGCCTTTGTCTATAAAAGTTCCTTTTCTCCTCCTCAATAGAGAGAGATCTGCTTCTGACAATCTCCCTGTCCTGTGCCGAGTCTCTGGGGGTAGAGGCAGAGGTGGGGATGGCTGGAACCTGCTTTTATCACAGCCAGCAGCTGTGTGTTTGAGTGAGGGAATGAGTGCGTGTGTGGAAACCGGTTCCCACAGTCTAGAATCTGAACTCAGGACCTTCCCCCTGCAAGGCAGAGGCTTAACCCCTGAGCCACCTCTCCAGCCCCAACTTTTATTTTTTTAAAGTATTTTATGTATTAAATATATGCTCTTGTGAGTATGTGAATGTATCTGCACTTACACATTCATGCATGCCAGGCACTTTTTTGGGGGGTTTTCCTGCCTACTTATTTTTAATTAATTGTGTGTGTGTGTGTGTGTGTGTGTGTGTGTGTGTGTGTGTGTGTGTGTGTGAAAGAGCACTGTTGCACTGTGTATCCTTGTGGAGGACCAAGGGTGATTTCAGGAATCATCCTGAATTGCTTCTACCTCCTATTTGCTTCACTCTGGGATTTCCCAGGCTTCAACCTCCAGGTCTAGAAGTGCAGACCACAGCCATTTCCACCTGGCATTTTTATGTGGGACTTGGGATTCAAACTCAGGACCTTCTTATTGTGAGGCAGTCTTAACCCCTGAGCCATCTCTCCAGCCCTGTCTGTCTTCTTTTACATGAGTTCCAGGCATTGACTCAGATCATCATCCTTGCACAGCAAGCACCTGTACACACTGAGACATTTTAGCACCTCAATTTTAACTGTTATTGTCATGTACACTCTCTCTTGCCTTCCTCTTCAGTTCATATGCTCCTCTAACCAAATAGCCTGCTCATGCTTTTGTCCTTTCCTTTTTTATTTTTTGACTGTTTGTTAGTTACTTAATGTAAGGTTCATTAAAATAAATGAAATAACTTAAAATAGTATTGTGATATGTTTTACTATAAAATAATACAAATTGTTTTTAAAAATATTTACAAAATAGAAAGGTGAAAATTTTTCTCTAGGCATTAAAGCACAATATAATTATTGGGACTTTAAGATTATATAAAATTTTAAATACTTTCACACAAAGTATAAAGCCTAAAGGTTTCCTGGGTTGTCAATAGTCATAATGGGCAACATGCAAAACTAACTACGTGTAATCTAATCAGAAACAGAGGAACACATTTTTTAGGCAAAACGGTGGGCTAAAGACTAGAGGACAACTCTTCCTGACAGCATTTCTCCTTTTCTGCTGAGAGGTAGAGCATGGATTTTCTAAGGGATGATCAGAGAAATATAGATGCCATGGGTGGCAGACACAACAGACTTCATCAGAACAAGCAGATATGAAAGAATTCCCAACTGTAACAATATAAACATGGCTGTTGTATTAGGAAGTCAAGCTCTGCTTGCTAAGGAAACAAAGGTTAGTCTGATCAGGCAGTAGATCCCCTTGGTTCCTTGGCAGTACATGACAGCTGCTTACATTGGAGCAACATTCATGATTTCCTTCAAGTGTCAGCTGAGTCACACAGCAAGCCTGGTTCTACTATATTTTTTTAACTAATAAGTGTTATCAACTTAGAAAACATGTGTATCAGATTCTTACAAGAATCTTAAAAGAGCCTGACCCAACTTGTCCCTCCACATGAGAGTAGAATGACAAAAAAAAAAAAAAGCTTCTGAAAAACTGCAAATAGAATATCTAGAGGCATAAATATTACTAAAATTCGTAATATAATGATACACAGCTTTCAGTAAAGATGAATTTAAATAAGGATTTTTTAAATTTATTTATTCAATTGTGCGTGTAGCCTGTGTGCGTGTGTGTATATGCATGTGCGTGTATGTATGTATGTGTGTGTGTAGAACCACAGACGAATTTGGGAACCACCATGGACGCCTCCATCTCCTCCTTGTTTACTCTGCCCCAGGATTCACAGGCTCCGCCCTACCAGGACCAGAAACGCAGTCCGCCCCTACTTCCACAGGAGTCTATACGTGGGGTCTAGGATCCGAACTCGGGACCTTCCACCTGCAAGGCAGAGGCTTAACCCCTGAGCCACCTCTCCAAGGATTTTTAAACAGCAAAATTCTTTACACAATAAAATGAAGATATATAACAGAATAGAAAAGTCTACATAATTCTGGCGCTCTTATTGAAGGAAAATTTGTTTCCTACTCAAATAAAGGTATCCTTTTTGCTCATGGACATTTTTCAAGTGCAAAAAGCATTAAACTACAGAATAAAATAAAAGTTATAAAATGATATCTTTAGCATGTATATGAATCCAAGAAGTCCTTTTAAAGTTTTTTTCCTGCACTTATTCATGAAAAAAGAAAGAAAAATAATATTAAAACCACAAAAATCTGTTTTTAATTTGTCCTATATTTTGGCCTCCAGTCTATGAAAGTATCTATATTTTCCCATATTTAAACACTGAACAATTCTGTGTTTCATATTCACATAGATTCATTTCCTAGTGTAGCTATAACTACCTTAACAAAGTTTGCACAACCTTATGACTCATGCTGTAAGTCCTCCACCTTAACTTGAGTTGTTTTTTCTCCAAGTCCCGACATTTCACTTCCCACAAGTTTTATTATCTAGATCCAGCTCCCTCAGGAAGTGGTGTCAAAAGAAACAAGAGTTCATGCTGTGTAATTTAAGATGTCCGATGTTTCAAATGTGAAGTAGTAAAAATAAAAGAATAATATAGAAATAAATCAATGGAAATATCAACGACATTGCACACATTCTGACAGACCCAGGGAATTATCTATTACTGCAGAATATATGGATTCTTTCAGTAAAATACCTCTTCAAGCTTCTTACACTGTTACAAAAATGAATTCTCAAATTTTTGAAATTCTATAATCTGTCAGAGAGTGAAAATTATTTTTAACATAGTCACAGATGACGTATGAGGCGCAAGTTGTCCATGTTCGGTCAGCGCTGTGACCAAGTTCCTTTACTTTTGTATTGTTTCATTCTTATTTTTTGGGGGGGCGGAGGGATGTTAGACCCAGGACCTTGAGAATGTTTAGGAGAGTGCACTACCACAGTGCTAGCCCGACTAGCTTGCTAATTCTTAAGAACCTTGGATCTTTTTGCCCATGGCGCTGAACTGGAGTCTTATCGGGGAGGTTCAGATAACTTCCGCTTCGGATAGGATGGCTGTACAGAGCCAGTAGATCTACCTCAACTTTGAGTGTCTTTAGGATTAGAGTCTAAAAGTAGAAAGTAAAAAAGTGTGCAAATTTAGTATCTTGGTATGGTGGGGCCACTTTTGAGAATGAGGCAGCAAGGTCCCAAGCTTTGAGGCCTAGACCCCATCTCAAGTTCGGGACCTGCTTGGACTAAGAGCCACATACACATGAGACTCTCTCCAAACAAATAAACAAAAACTCTTAATGAAGAGCACTTGTATTTTAGTGATTGGGAGATTTCACCTGTGAAGTCCGGCATTGCATGCGAGGTGTTGAGCTGTAGTTGGTTTTCTCTATCCCTTTGCAGTCTCTATTTTTCACCTTGTTCATTAATATTTGTAGGAAGATGTTTTATGCTAATGTTTCATGATACCCAGTAGAATTTTTATTTTTAGGTTAAGTATAAATTAAACATGTATTTTGCAAGTAAAAAAAAAAAGAAGAAGAAAAATATTCATTTGTATTTTCCTAGACATCTCAAAGCTTTCATTGTTAAGTTCAGGTGCTAAGATAAGTTTTGGAATGTAATCTTCATGACATTGTAGAGAATTAGTAGTTGACCAAAGCTCAGAGTGAACCTGTAGGAGTTTGTATAATTGATGGGAAGGCACAGTTCATTGGAAGGTGAACGAGATGGAGGGAACTCATTGAGAAAGTGGCATTCTTCTGTATACTAGCCAGAAATGTTGGTCTGACAAGTAAAAATCACCCCTCTGTTGCCTTTTACACGAATATGGTGTGGTCAATTCCCTTAGGCCTTTGATGTTGGTATGTGCTCTCCTGCCAAGGTAGACAAGGAATTGAAACCAGACTATGATAAGAGAAAAAAAAAAAAAGTCCCTTGTTCCTTTAAGTCATTTAGTAGTGCTTTATCGACAACAAACTGCAACAGCTTGTCTACCTTAATTTGTTCAAAAGTGGTCTGTCATTGAACACAGGACCATCAGTGTGCTTTAGGGCAGCCTGTGAACCCCATGATGGTTTTTCTTTGTGTCACTCCTTAGCTCTGAGGTTAAATGTATATGTCATGTGCACAACTTTCCATTTTATCATTTTATGTTTTTCATGTTCATGTTATTTTATTATTCAGACATCTGAACTCCTCTTACAATAACAGCGAGCAGGAATACTTTCCATTGAACTTTGAAACAATCCACTTCTCACAAATGAAAAAACAACCTTTGATTGTGAAACCTCAACAAGCTAAAGAGGGTTTGGTACTAGGAGCCACCTATTAGGGAGTACATACAGTGCTTAATTTTCTAGGTCTGGGATACTGCACTCAATATAATAGTTTCTAATTCCATCCATTTCCTGGCAAATTCCGTTAAGACATCATTTTTGATGGCTGAGTAGTACTCCATTGTATAGATGTACCACAATTTCCTTATCCACTCGTCAACTGTTAGACATTTGGGTTGATTCCATGACTTTGCTATTGTAAACAGTGCTGCTAAGAACATGGTCATGCTTGTGCTATCAAGGTGAATTTTTTGCATTTCGATTTTTAATTTCTTTAAGAATCTCCAGACAGCTCACTTAGAGACACTCAAGGATAAATCATGTAATACCTACAGTAATTGCAAGGATTATGAACAGGAGGGATGGGGTAGGAGGGCCACACCAGAAATAAGGAGAGAAGTGACCATGTTACAGCAGAGAAAATAGGCCTCCATCGAGGACTGCAAGTAAGTAATGAGACATCTGGTTAAGTTCACAGACTTTCCTTCCTGATCATTTACAACTGATGGGGTATGATCTCACCAGAAGGGGAGGGCATATAGTCTGGCAGATAAAATGTAACCATTTTGCAAATGGGTAATTGACCCCTCCCTCACTGCAGTTTCTTACTTTTATTACATCTACCTTTGAATATACTCTTATAACAAGAGTCTAGTTTAACAGCTTTTTAACCTCTGGCCAAGGGGTGACATCCAATACCTACCAGGAGGAGTGAAGAGCATTGCAGGAGCAGCAAAACTGAAAAAAATAAAATCAACAAACCATAATCCACAACTTCAGAGACTCTATATCAACCACCTGAAACTAGGCCAGCCTAATTTCACTCCATCCTGAAGCTCAGGGAAATTTGTGGAAGAGGGGGCGGTAAGATTGTGAGAGCACAAGGATGGGAGGAGCAAGGATATGCAAGATACTCCACACAAGTTAGGGCCGAAGCAATCATAATTGGACTTTACATGCCCTGCGTAATGTCCAACACACTATTGACCCCACGAAGTCTAACATTTGCTAAAGGCACCAAGATCCTTGGTGGCAAGGGATTGACAGCCACAGTAGTGTTCTTATGCTTAAGGGGAACACAGGAAAGGGTTCTGGGAAATGCCACTGGGTCCTTGCACCTCATCGGAGAGAAGGACCCAGAGGAGAGTTTGGCATGCACATTAAAGGATGCTCCGGGGATGGGAAGAGGAGGCACTGGGGACGGGGAGGGAGAAAGGAGGGGAAGGGAGCACAGGGTGGTGGGAGGTTAGAGGGAGGGAGGGGACCAGTGTACCTCTTAAGTCTGTATGAGTGGAAATAAAAAAAAAAAAGAAAATAAACCCTTTGTTCCCTTAAAAAAATAAAAAAATAAAAAATAAAAATAAATAAAAAATAAAGAGAAAAACCTCCTGACACAAATCATTGAGCAACTTACACCTGGTGATGTCTGAAACTCTCATTGTATCTTCAAACACAATGTGGCTAGTTGATCTGAATACCATCAGTTTTTATATCTAAAAAAAAGAAAATCGTGTTTTAAAATACATTGCATGTAATTCAATGTTCATTTAGTATAGTTTTCATAATAGTAGTTTTACAATGCTACATAGTTAATTATTTTTATATAATTTTGACACAATTTTAATTTTTTATGGTGCAGGATAAAAAGAAAACTTTGTGATAGGTACTCTCCTCCAAACCAAGCTGTGATATGCATTTAAAAAATCTAAGAAATTAAAACAGAGGAACCTCACCAGAATATATCAGCCTAGCCCGTACTTAAGACAACTACATTAAACAGCTTATAAAACTGAAATCAGTTAATATTCTTTGCAACTAGCATGGCTTGATTTCCTCAGACCCATTGATACTTAAACAATTCATCTTTTCCTAATTTTCTCTTACCTTTTGCTTTTTCATATCAAATAAAGTCATTGACAAGTGAGTTTGTATATATGTTACCAATGCGTGTAGGTTTCTATAATAGCCACAGATTAGTAGAAAAAAAAAAGATTCTATCCCATTCAAACAATATGTTCCAAAAGAAATAAAAGATTCCATAGGAGCCACATTCCTCATTCGTAACAGATTCTCTTCATTCAGGTTTTATCATCCAACAGTTGTCCTGGATGCTGTTGAAAATTTACCAGGCCATTCTGAGTGGTTCAACCCTCGTATTATTTTTTTTTAATTTCTTTGCCTCTACTTTTAAATACAAAAAGACCAAGCAAGTAATATACACACAGTTCAAATGTTTACCTATTGATTTTTAAATCAGGTAGACAGATGGTGAGAGGAATCGTTCTCTTTTGACACTAGGCTGTGATGAACTAATTCTCAGGGAAAGACAATTTCATGATAACATATTTTATAGCAATACAAAGCATCCTTTCCTAAGTATCATTACTATTCAAAAGCTCTCCCCAGCAGACATCATACTGTTCTGATAGTAGCAGTCACAAAGCTATACATTAATCAGTGGAATCCCTGAATGTTCCTATGGCCATGAAGTAATAACAAGAAAAATGAAAATGAAGATCGTTCTGCTTTATCAGTGCTTCTTCATAGAGAAGTAGAATTCTCTCTAGAATATTTTATCCAGTGTACTTAATTTGACTGACAATAATTTAGCAATAGAAAACATTTATGTCTGTTTTCTTTCTGGAGCTTAAACAATTCATCTTTTCCTAATTTTCTCTTACCTTTTGCTTTTTCATATCAAATAAAGTCATTGACAAGTGAGTTTGTATATATGTTACCAATGCGTGTAGGTTTCTATAATAGCCACAAATTAGTAGAAAAAATCTACTGAGTAGAGCTGAGTAGGGAAAAATATACCATTGTCTCTTGGTAACCATAGGAAACTGATTGTATATCTCTAGAAGATTGCAAAGCATGTGCATTCAAGTCCTTTGTTTAAAATAATAGAGTATTTTATACAATGTTATGCATTCCTATGAACCTTAATTTTTTGATTACTTTAAATCCTTAGTTCATTACAAATAATATTTTAGCACTTGCTGTATTAATGCTAATGATAAGTTGATAAGGTGTGGAACAAGACAAAGGTAAAAATGTCAATTTTCAACACCATCATTGCCATAATTATGACAGAGAGAAAGATAAGAGAAAGAGAGAGAAAGTGATATTTCATATTTAGAACATAAGAATTTTTCAAATAAATGAGTACTATGCTTTTAGATGACCCTGAGAAAAAGAGAAAGTTTGTACACATTGTAGACATTTTGTTTTACTTTACCTTTTGGGGTTGTAATTGCTTGCAACTATGGACTAAAGAAATAACTATATCTTAACTCTCTTGTAGTGTGGACTTGTTAATAACATTCTTGATGTTTTTAATTATTTTATGATAATTTTCCACTTTTGAGAGAGAGAGAGAGAGGGAGAGAGAGGAGTGAGAAAGGGAGACAAAGCATGTTTTTAAAACATGCAGTATTTTTCAATAAGCTAGTGAGATAAATATAGAAAGTAAAAGCAATTCAAGTTCACCAAGAACCTGGAAATGCAAAGAATGACAAAGCAGGCACTGGAGGAGGTGACACTGCAATTTTTTTTTAATTTTTTTATTATTTATTCAATTGTGTGTGTGTGTGTGTGTGTGTGTGTGTGTGTGTGTGTGTGTGTGTGTGTGTGTAGAACCACGAGCAAATTCAGGAACCACCATAGACGCCTCCACCTCCTTCTTGTTTATTCTGCCCCAGGATTCACAGGCTTCGCCCTACCAGGACCAGAAGCGCAGGCCACCCCTGCTTCCGCCAGGCGTCTATACATGGGGTCTAGGATCCGAACTCAGGACCTTTCGCCTGCAAGGCAGAGGCTTAACCCCTGAGCCACCTCTCCAGCCCCGACACTGCAAATTAAAGTTAGAGAAGAAACAAAAAAAATCTTGTTATTTTAGAGTAACTTGAACTCCTGGGTCCCCTCTCCAATTAGATTTCTTCTTTTGTATTTAGAGCATCCCCTTCAAAAATATAGGAGGAAAATGTCAATTATATTTGCATACTACGTAAATTTCAGTTATACCGTTTTACAGTTTATGAGGATATGTTAGCATTAAAAACTGCAAGTCAACGAAACAATAACAATGAAATGATCTGAGTTACAGGACTGAGTGTTGCAGGATACTTAAGCATTGCACAGTGGGTTTTCTTTCTTTCATAATTTTATATTTCCTACTGCACAGATGATGCCAAATTCAGATATGATCTTTGATAGTTTAAGAAAATTATGTGTATAGACAAATATATAGATATAGATTTGCATATATTCACTAAAGAAATATATTATTTTACAATTTTGCTTAAGATAGAATAGAATAGTTAAATGAGCTTTTTACAAAAGTGACTAATTTCTCAGTAAACAAAGTCTCCTTGGAGGGAAAATTCTCATGAATTCATTTCATAAATTATTCTACAAAACAAAAGACTGGTTTTTCATTCTTTTTTTGTGTGTATCATCCACAATGCCTGAAAGTTGCTGAATACATATTGACTTCATTTTTCTCCTGTTGAGAAAAAGGAAGTTTCAAAGTCATTCACTCTGGTTTGGACAAAAGGCCTTGTGTGAAAAGAAACGTTAGTTTTTAAAAAAAATATTTTATTTTGCTTATTTTATGCGTGTGTGTGTTTCGCTCAACAAGGCTGGAAGTTCAGGCCACAACTGTTTCTGCCTGGCATTTTTACATGGGACCTGGGATCCAAACTCAGGACTCCTGAGCCATCTCTCCAGCCCAAAACACTAATTTCTATAAAGTAATATATGGTAAATAAAATTCATAAAATAGAGTGTGTGTTTTCCAATAAATTCAATATAGAGCTTTCCAAGGCTTAATAAATTGGGCAATATCTTCTAAAATTGTTAGATGATTGAGAATTTTATAAGCAATTTAAAATTTAGTATATTATACAAATTATAAACCATCAGTGCTTTTTTAGATATCACATCTTCTGAAAATTGTTAAAATAACATAAGTTTGGTTTGGATTGTCTTTAATAGCACATCTATTTGAAATAACATATTTATATTTTTGTTGTTCTTTATTTATAGATGCTACCCATCCTAGGATTCCTGATGTCATTTAGTCTTTGAGTACAGGGTTGATCATCCAAAGGTCTTTTCTAGGTATTCTAAGAATGCGAAAGAAATATGATAGAGATATTTCAAATGTAATAATTAGCCTCAGAACTTAGTATAGATATTTTTAATAATCTTTATGCTTAGTGGGTACACAGCTCAAATTATTTGTTTCTTTCCCCCTTTCTTCCTGCTTCATTTTAATAAAAACATCACACAGTTAAGTAGTATGTTATTTCAGTCTTAACATCTTTATTTTAGAAAAATAGATACTGCACCTCAAAATGATAAACATATACAATTTGTAGGGAAGATTTGGATGTGCTAGTGAGATCCACATTGTCTGCTTGCAAGCTCCCAGACCTCTGCATCTTCACTCCAATTAAGCATTTAATATTTTGTCCCTGTTGCCATGATGTTCTCATATTTTAAGAGGACTATGGTAATAATGGTAGATGTGACACTAAAATATTTCACATTCTGTTTATGTACTTCTTGAAACACTCAATACAAAACCATAATTCTCGCCTCAAAGAGGCTCAGAAATAGACTGTTCTGGAACCCAATGTGGATGACAATGTCCTTAGGGCACAGTTTTGGGTTACCCCAAATTCCATACTTGAATGTGTAACTGTTTCATGCAGTATAATAGTAGTGGGGACAAAAAACAGTCATAGATCTAGATACTTTTCAAATACACTGGTATGGAAACCATAAGTAGGCAGGCTAAAGCAAAGCCAGGAAATCTCTGTCAACTGACAGCATTCTTGGTCCTTTGTTTGTAGTAAAAGGCAGGGTTCTTTGCACATTCCAAAAGCTTTAGCTAATGATCACCAAGATACTAGGTCATATATGTAGGTTAACAAATGAAAGGCTACTAAATGGCTAAAGATATACCAAGATAATTTGGCTCTGAATTTCTACCATTCCAACAATACCACTTCATTAAAGTTCTGGTTAGTTAATGAGATTTTGGGGTGCATCTTCTTTATAGAAACTTTGTTTACTGAGTCTTCATGAATATCCTTAATGCTATTGCAATAACAGCATCTAGACAAAAAAAAATACTATACTGATTCCCAACATCATGTGAGGAAACTAATAAATGCCATCAATGAACCAAGAGATAGGTCCTTTCTAGATTCTGAATATACTAATACATTGACAGTGAAATCTTGGAATAGTGGGAAACAAATTCCTGTATGCAAACGATTGATCTTCTGTTGTTGTTCAAGCAACTAGAATAGATTGCTGTACATGATTATTGGCCAAGCATGATAAAATTTCTTTGTGGAATCTGTAAATGTTGGTACTTATAGAATCTGCTGAATGTCCACTTTTGTGCTGATGTAATATAATTTCCATTCAGAAAGATAAAGTTCTGACCATTGCCCTCTCCTGTTATCCTAGGTGAAATTGGGCAAAAAACATCTGTTCAGATGATTGACATTCTACATGGTGAGCTTCACTGTTCATTTGCCACAGTGCTTATAGATCAGTTTGTGGTGAATTCCTCACATATTGAAGCATGAACACTTGGGAAGCAGAAAAAAATGGTTAATGCCTGAAGGAAGAAGGGGTGATTTTTACTGTATTTTATAGACCTTTCCCTGTGTACATTAAAGGACCCCTTAAGCTCTACTGACTGTCTTTGAAAGCAAGTTTTGAAATATTCCCACTGTTAATTTTCATCATATCATTAGGTCTAGAATTTAATTGAGGTCAATATTTTCAATATTGAATAATGTTTAAAAATGTTTATTTGTTTGTTTGGAAAGCAAGAGAGAAAGAGAGAGAGGAGAGAGAGAGAGAGAAATGTAGCATGATTATGAGTTAATGGAAGAATTGAGAGAGCCCACATGTTATATTGAATGGTTATAGGTCAGAGAAGAAACTTTGGAAGTTGGTTCTTTCTTCCAACGAAAGAACTTCAAGGCATTAAACTCAGATTCCTGGGTTTGGGAGAAAGCACCTTTCTTCTTTTCTTTTTCAGTAATACATTTTTTTTTCATTTACTTCTTCCACTCATACAAAGTTGATAAGTACCATTCCCCTCCCTCCCTCCATGCTTCCCTGGATCCCCTTGCTCCTCCTCTGTTTTCCCTTTCCTTTTCCCCCTCCCTCCCTTTCTCCCAGTGCTCCCCCCCATTCCTAGAACATCCTTTAGTGTGCATGTCAAACTTCCTTCTGAGTCCTCCTCTCTGATGAGGTGTAAGGACTCAGTGGCATTGCCTAGTGCTCTTTTTTGTGTTCCCCTTTAGTATAGGAACACTATTGTGGCTGTTAATCCCTTGCCTCTAAGGATTATAGAGAAAGCACTTTTCTTTGCTGAACCATCTTTCCAACTCCACCTTTCTCTTTCAATGTTGGAATTTTTTTTTTACTTTTCACTTATGTGTGTAAAGATAAATATATGAGATCAATATGCAATTCTTTAGATCCCTTATTATATTTACATGGTCATTTATTTTGATATAGATTCTTAAGATGTGAACATTTCCAGTTTTATTGCCAGGTCTATAACTGACAGAACTGCATTTCTAATCCTTATTTTTTCAATGGCTTTGAAATTGACCTCTTTTTATTTCCTTGCTTCAATGAGATTGAGCTCTCGTTCAGTATGTTACATTTTTTGGAAAATGAATTTATCTTTCAGTAAGTTTGATGTGCCACAGGCATAAATAAATGTAATTTATATCTTTGACAAACTACATGTAATTTAATCCAAATCCAGAACTAAATCTTTTAAACACCATTTTAGTAATTTCAACTTCAATGTCTGCTGAAAATATAATTTCAGTTTTCACTGCAGGCCCTCAGATAAGTGGCATAAAGCTCATGCAATCCTTACTTTCATTGGTAAGAAATAAATGGAATCTTTTAAGAAGTACATTCCATTTTTTTAAATTTCACCACAGGATCTACAGCATGTTAATCATAGTTAAATATATCTGGTATTAAGAAAGTTGCTATGCTTAGAAGAAATAAATTGAGTATTTACTTGCCATAGCTGCTGATTTATGTTTCTTGCATTATGTAAAGGTTTTGGTAAATCAAATAAAGAAAAAATAACAGCATTATATGTTATTGCTTGATTGTCTAGCAAATTTTTTGATAAGGGACCAAAATAAAGGTTGATAAACTACATTTCATTGGCAAAGTTTTTTGGATCACCTGTTTTACAAATACAATTGTGCTAAACCATGACTTTGCTTTTGCAAATTGCCAGTGTTTGCTTTTCAATGATTGTAATGGAAAGAGCCTGGACTACAAAGTGTAAATATTTATTCTTGTGATTATCACTTCTTATCTCTGTGTAAATAAGTGATTATGGTGTTCATATGTGCGTGCGTGCTTGATATTGTAGGTAAACTCATGTAGGTGCAGGTGCTTCTTTACATATGCACATGTCTTCAGCCAGAGGTTGAAATTATGTGCCTCCAATGATTGCTTTCCAAGTTCCTTACTGAATTTGGGATGCCCCAAGAATGCTGTACCACCCTGAGCACTTGGATTGTCGTTAGACATCCATAACTGCCTGTCTGTCTGTATGCCTGTTTTTTCTAACTCTCATGTTTTCATAATAAATGCTTGGTCAACTGAAATATCTTCCAGCCCTCTATAGTAACTATCATGAAAAAAAATTCATCATCAAGGTTCTTAGACTTAAAAAGAGACAAATATGTTGTCTTTTGACAGTGTTGTAACTGAAGTACTAAAACTGCTTACTACTTATGCACTGATGATTAACATACTATGCATGCAAATCTATAGTTTAAAAGACAGTGACTGGTCAAAAATGCAATTGCTAATCACAGAGATCAATAGTTGGTTCAGTTCTAAGGGTAAGTGTTAACATTATTGAAGGAATATTCTTCAGAATTCTTTTTTGATGGAAGAGCCTAAAATTCTTGCTCTAGTATTATTCAATATTTCACAGTATAATTCATTAACTAGCCTTTTCCACTGAATTATACACTATCTCTCCTTCACTTTTAGTAAGACTAGATTCAAAGTGTAATAGCCTTTTACACAACTATACATGGTTTCCTTCCCATTTTCCAATGTTGACACATTTTTAATAATTCAGTCTTTTAATGCTTTATCCTGTGCTAGTATGAGAGCAATTAAATAAATGTTTGTTGATTACATATACAAGGTCTTCCATTAGTCTCCCCTCTGTTCTCATCTGTTTCTTCCCTTCTCCTTTAGATGTCCCTTCACATTCAAGTCCTCAGTTTTCTATTTTTCTTTCTGTTTGTTTGTCTTGTTTTATTTTGTGTCTTTAGTCAATCAAAACCCTCTGTGTAATTCTGGGGGTGACATTTTCTCTTAGAGTCTAGTAGGGACTCCATGTGCACATTACTAGTTGTTTATTCCATCCTTACTATCTTTTCCTATTATTTATAAGAACTCTGTAAAGGCCCATGGTTTTCCTATCAGTTCATAGATTATTATCAACCACTTAGATCACTTATAGATTGGTCTGTTATCATCCCTATTATGGGTTTGTGGCAGCCATCACTGTGTCCGTTTTGGAGTATGAGATTTTTACTGTCTTCTGAATTCTTTCATTCCACTAGCTTACAGAAGTTCCTGAGTTTTGGGGGTAATGTATAACTTATATTGAAGACTGAAATTCTCAATCTTTATTTACTATCAATTTTGTGTGTGAATGTGCCTCAATTCATCTCCTACCAGTCATGATGTGCAGGTCATCTATTTTGAGATAAGAGTTGTTTAAGACACCGGAAATAAGGCATAGAATTCAGGAGAAACCATGGCGAAACCGATCTGTACAGCACCTTCCTTCCTGCTAGCTAGCTGTGGCAGTGTGAGAAAGTACTATGCAGGCTGGTAGAGGAGAAAATACATTAACATTTCTATCCATACATGAATCCTGTGAGCTACCAGATTCAGTCTGACAAGAAGTACTCATCAGTATCCTGGTGGCCTGGGTGATATAGAGGTAACCAACCACTTTCCAATTATATTCAAGGCCTGCTACACAGGATGGACCGGAACAGGATGGAACACCTACTCACTATTATAATTTACACGAAGAACCCATGGACAGAGAGTTTTGGACCCGCCCAGGATTTGCCCCAGGGCATGGCCGAGCACATGGGACTAAAGATGGCACTGAGCGCAAGGGTCTTGGGCGTGACCCTGATCACTTCACAGAGAGCCCTAATTGGCTTTCAGGTATCTACCTGCCCCCTGTGCTGAGTGACATTGACCTTGACCATTAGCATCTATAGGATGTGTTGACCTGTGACACAATTGGATGCTCATTTTGCACCTTGGTGGCTTTGTCTATAAAAGTTCCTTTTCTCCCCCCAGTAAACTGAGATCTGCTTCTGACAATCTCCCCATCCTGTGCTGAGTCTTTGGGCGTAGAGGCGAAGGTGGGGATGGCTGGAACCTGCTTTCATCACAGCCAGCAGCTGTGTGCTTGAGTGAGTGAATGAGTGCGTGAGTGGGCGCTGGTTCCCACAAGAGAGGACATAGGCCCATGGCCAGAACCTGCTCCTATTTTTTTAATAACAACACATGATATCAAACTTCCTTCTAAATAGTTTTCTTTTAAAAAACCAAACTTTGCTCAACTCACAGCCTCCAGCCAAGAAATCTCTCTTAAAAACTGAGTGGCAGGCAGCAGACAGGACTGTGTAGCACTTGTTCCCACACAGGAAATCAAAGCTCTTCATTGACGAGTCATAGAACATCATAGGAGAGAGAAGAAAGAATCCTTAAAGCACCCAGAGCCTCTAGCAGAGAAATATTTGTGTGTGTGTGTGTATGTGTGATTTATATAGTCTTTGGAGCTACTTTTTAAAGAGAAATTCAACACCACTTTTAGTTGAATAAATATTTATAATCATTAATTATGTGAATAATTTGATGTGTGCTTGTGTAAACTATTTTATTGTTTAAATCAAAAACTTAAATGAAGTCATTTTGGCTTACTTTTCATAGATACTGAGCTGGATGCTATTGTAGCTAGATCTCTATCCACTATGGTGGGTGTTTGTGGCATTTTGCTTGTATCTCTAGAGAATAGAAGGCACAGATGAGATAGCTGCGTTGTGACACTAATAATTCATCCAAAACTCAGTAGCTGACTGACATCCTCTAAGAAGAAACAATGTTAAAGACATTTCACAAATCCATAATCCTAGCTAACTACACACCAAATATCAAATGTATAAGATCGTGTGGAATAACTACTTTTCTGAGGATTTAAAAATGCCCCTACATTACATTTGTTGCATGTTGCCAATAAATTAATGACCAAACAATTTAAGGGGAAACAAGGGATTATATTCTGGTTTACAATTGTCCATTTACAAATGTCCATTTACACCCCCGCTTGGTAGGAGCGTTTCTACTAACACCAAGAGCTAAGAGAATTGGCCGCGGCATATCCACAGAACTACTGAGAGAAGAGCAAATCTTACTATCAAACAACATGTCTGTCCAAGTAAGTCAAAGAATGCCAACTTCCTAAGCTTGGTCTCCCCCCGCCCCATTTTATCCACAACCCCAGGGAATAATCTGACCCACCATGGACTATCACCCCCCCCATCAATCTCCCACAGGTGTTCTCAGGGTTTAATAATTGCTAATTCTTCACAAATACTCCCAGATCCTAGAACTTCAATTGTCAAGATGACACCTCTATGTAAACAGCACATCCTTCAGAAATTTAAGTTTTCCAGCATGCTGAAATTAAGGAGTGGATTTTTAAAAGCTAATTGGACTAACAGGGCTCTTTCATCAAGAGTAAGATCAGGCTCATTCTAATATGATTTGAAGAAAGACTTGGTTCCTTCTTATGCTTCCACTTTTTGCCATCTACATGTATCACTTGGTATAGGAGTCCCCCTTTGAAGTTATTTTTTTTGAATCATTGATAAAGAGCTAAAAACAGACTCAAAAATTAACTGGAGTCAATTTACTGGAGTCAGAAAAGATAACTGGAAGCAATTTGCTGGAGTAAGAAAAAGAAAATCATAGCTTAGACAGCTACCCATGTGGCAAGAGGGAAATGGAAAGAGGGAAAAGGGAGAAACTGACTGAAAGAAAATAGTTCAGCAAAGAAAAGATTCCTGTGTGCAATTCTTGTGACATGCATTTGATCCCATTGCCAAAAATGATGGAAGGAGATAACCAACTTCTGAGAGTTGCCCTCTGGCTCCTGTAATACTCTGTGGCATTCATGTACCTGTTCTCTCTCTCCCCTTCTCTCTCTCTCTCTTTTCTTCTCTGCTATTTCTTTTCTCTCTCTCTCTCTCTCTCTGATTCTCAAATAGAATAAATGAGTAGATAAATAAATGCATAAAAGAAAAATGTGTGACTAAGTAAATAAACAAATATATAAAAGAAAAATGGGCAATTAGAGTTTCTGAAGCTCTTCATAGTGTTTTGTTTGTGTCTTTGGTAGCTTGCTCCTTTCTTTTGTTTCTAAGGCAACAGAAATGCCTTCATCTGAGGGAGATACAGTCCCAAGTAAAGAAACATTTTTTTCACCCTCCTGAACCAGTGAAGAAAAAATACTGAACCCTAACTTTATTTAGCTCTGCCTTCAGGTTTTTCTAAGAGTTGCTGTGAATAGACTTGAAGTCAAGATGGGCCTAAGATAGAGACTGCTGAATAAATAGCTTCATTTGCTGTGGTCAGTTACCTTGTCATTTTCGCTGGCTTTAGGCCAGGCAGGAATGAAAGCAGTCTCTATTGCTGTGTTTGCCCTTGGTCTCTGCTACCTTTGGGCCAACTTAAACCCTGACATTGCTTCACCATGTGGCTTGTCACAGACAGTTTAGAGATCTTTATAATGTACTGAAAGGCCAGGATTGATTTGATTTTGTTCCAGTCAGAGAAGGTCAGCAGCTTAGAATTTCTCATTAGGAGCTTAAAATCTGGTTTTGTTGGTGGTGGTTGTTTGTTTTCTTTGTTTGTTTAATAAAAATGTTCTAGTACTAGAGAAAAGGCTCAGGGGCGAAGCTTCTTCCTCCCAAGCAGAAGGTCCTGAATTCAGATCCTGGATCCCATGTAAAATGTCAGGCAAAAAAAAAAAAAAAAGTGGTGTCTGTATTTCAGGCTCTGGAAGGTGGAGAATGGGAAACTCTGTAGCAAAAGCACAGAGGAGGTAGCGCAATCCTGGGTGAATACCAAAGTACCCTTGGGCCTCTTGGGCCTCCATAGGCACACAAAGCGCCTGCTGATAACACACAGACCCACACGAACACACACACACAAACGCACATACATACACACAACAACCATAAGTAAAATTAAACAAATTTAAAAAACTAATATTCTACTTATCAGAGTACAATTTTTTTAAATTTTTATTTAATTGTGCATGTGTGAGCGTGTGTAAGTGTGTGTGTGTGTGTGTGTGTGTGTGTGTGTAGAACCATGGAGGAATTCGGAAACCACCATGGACGCCTCCACCTCCTCCTTGTTTACTCTGCCCCAGGATTCACAGGCTCCACCCTACCAGGCCCGGTGTCTATACGTGGGGTCTAGGATCCGAACTCAGGACCTTCTACCTGCAAGGCAAAGGCTTAACACCTGAGCCACCTCTCCAACACTGAGCGTGTTACTTAGGTCCTATATTCCTTTGTTACAAATGGTGCCCAGTAAGAAGATTCTTTCCCTTCGTTTTTGTCTAACATCATCTTTGAATGAGATGTTTTGAGTGAGACAGTCCTCTTGAAATGGCAGTCTAGGCTCTGAATGTTCCAAACTGTTCTACAGGTACCACGTGCCCCCTCTTCTTGCAGTATCATGACTATCATAGGGAGAGTCAACTGAATCCTGGTTGGTTTTGAGATGTTGTTCTAGGAAGGCATTTAAAACTGCTGCTGTTCAGCATACTTTAACACCAAGTTTCTTCCAAGTCATAACCTACCCATTGTCTCCCAACTTCATGTGAAATGTTTGGCTTTCCTCTCAGTTTCCTGTGGGGATGCAGCATGTACTTAAGAGACCCCCTGGGAAGTCTTAGGTAGTTGGAAACTGGAGGGAAAAGGGAAGCAGTCATTGGGTGCCTTTACTGTGGTTTCCATGGGAAGGATCCCAGAAATGCAAACTACTATACAAATGAATTGAATTCAAATTGGATTACAATTTTAATAATTTCAGAGGCTCTAGGACATAGTGCTAATACTCATTTTTCTAGTAGCTTCTTCGGTTATGATGGAGACAGGCATATATATCAGTGTAAAGGATCCAATAAGAAGAAGAGGTTGGATGTATGCATACAATTGCTCAAAATTCACCAGTCTCTAGCCAGAGACACAGGAAAAGACAGAAACAAAATCTTTATCAGCTCTATAGCAAATATTTACTATCTTAAGCAGTCTGTGTGCCTAACAACTCATTTTATGTAATTCCCCAACCCTCTTTGCATATGTCATTTTGATCATCCCTCTTAACAACTGAGGAACCTTAGGAACAGTGAATGAGCAGCTTGTTCAAGATCATGAAGGCGATCTTCACAATGAATAGGGAATATCATCGTCACCATCTTGTCAATGATGAAACAGCAAGGCAGAAGTGAAGGAATTAGTCAGATCATAGATCAGGCAAGTCACGGATGGACAGCATTAGAGAACATGTTGCTACACCGCAGGGTCATTGCTAAAGAGTGAGCACGGACAACAGCTCCATGACCTTCTCCCTTCACTGAAGTACCCTGACCTTTACTACTGTTTGCCCACATGTTGCCAATAAACTCATGGCTAAAAAACTAAACAGATAAAATGAAACTGTTGCTATAAACCTCATCAAAAACGCATAGCTAGAGAAGTCATGGGTCCTGGAGAACAAAATACTGCTATTATTTTGCTAAACAGACATGTCTAACTTTCTTCTAAATATTTATGTTTGTGTCCACAGACTGTTGCTGCATTAGCCTTGGTCAAAGAACATTATTACGCTGTTCCCAGTTACTGTGCAGAGGTGCCCAAAACTGCTGAGGCTAAGTATCTGTGAGTGATCAGCCCTAAACAGGATAATATCTATTTCCAGCCTCTCCACCCTTAGGATAAGAGGAGATGGATGTCAAATTATAAGAATTGGAAAGTTGGAAGAAGTGTAATAAAACACTCTATTCCAGACATAACTGTGATACTCATTAACTCATAGCAACTGTAGTTATCTGCACAAGGCCAGAACCTTAAGACTGGAAGCATTCTAGCCTAAATGGGAAAGGTCCTGGGAGGTTTCATCCCTAAATGAGAAACTAATGGCAGATGGTGGCTTCTGGAGGACAGAGTCTTTTTTTTCTGAGGTATTGCAAATGTTGTCAGTTTGACCACAATCCAACTCTTGACCCCCACACATACATGCACATGAGACAGCACTAATGGGACTCAGGGTGTCATAAAAACATACAAACAAAAAACATGATAAGAAATGAAAGTAGGAGAGGGAAGGTGTTGGGGAGTCTCAGAGTAAGTGTGACAAGCAGTAGGGCTTCAATTTTATGAACTTTTGAACAATAAATAAGAAATATTGAAAAGGAAAAAGGAGCGTATCCAAATATTATTCATATTTTCCATTGGTTTAACAGTTCTTAAAGAATTATTTAATAGTATGCCAAAAATACTATGAGGTCAACTATAAATTGGGCACAGATATTTTGAAACAACACTGAACAACTATGAAACATAAACCAGAAATATTTAATATTGTTATCTTTTTTTGCTTTTTATATGTTGTTTTAGTTAGATTTCTGTTGCTATAATACATTACTATGATGAAAGTAGATTAAATGATTTACTAGGGCTCACATTTCAAGGTTACAGTCTACCATCTTGGGGAAATCAAAATGACAGATGCTTGAAATAGCTGGCCATAGCATATCAACAATCAGAGCAAAAATTGATATTCTTTTGAGTCACTGAAAAGGAGAAATCCTTTTTACAAATTGTCAGGTTCAGGATCATAGGTACTGCATGTATAATTCATTTTTTCCATATCTTCATTTAATAAGCTAGGGTAGTCTAACAAATAGTATTCAAGATAATCTAAAGCTAATATCAATGAAGGTGGTTTCACAAGAAGAATGCTTTACCTGCTGGACTCTCTCTTCAGTTCTAAATAACATTTAATGGCTAACACTGATATAGCCTATACTCATTCAGCCTTTCTAAGGCTACATAAAAACAAATTATCCAAATTACATCAAGTGCTCAATAAAAGATTACTTTATATTCTTATATAGACCAAAGAGTGACTTTTTTTCAGTAAAATTATTTCAAAAATAACAAAAAAAGTTCTCTATGTTCTCAGATATTATCTTATCACTGAAGGGGGTTCAATGAATTGTGAAAGCTTTCTAGTTTATTAATTATTACTGAGAAAGCAATATGGGGATAGTTTATTTCCTTGATTGAGTCAACAAATATTTAAAAATTGTGCTGTTTAATCCATTCCTCCTTGCTTCTGCAACCAGAAAGAACTTTATCAAGTATTTCTTTCAAAGATGCAACATCTGCCAAAGTTGTTTTACTTCTTTTATCACATGTTGTACATTAAGTTCCTATTATTAGTCTTATGCAATTATTTTGTGCTTTTCACAAACTATTTAGCTATTTGTTATCAGAGCTAAATATAAATTTTCCAGAAAACTGAATTTCCAGAAAACTGAATTCCAGAAAAGGGGTGTGTGTGTGTGTGTGTTTGTGTGTGTGTGTGTGTGTGTGTGTGTGTGTGTGTGTGTATGTGTAATGTGAGATTCCTACATATAAGAAAGAAATACAGAACTGAAGGGTAGTTTTCTGGGTTCAGCAACATTTCACCAAAAAAAAAAAGCAAAATCAGTCTTTACAAATCAGTCTTTACCTTCTTAACGTATGCTAAAATAACTTTCTGGACCATCAAAATCTGCAAATTCTATTATTTTACAACTCTATTATGTGATATAACTTCATGTGATATAATCCTTTCTAAAATATCATTCCTATTGCAACTAATGATTTTTATCATCACTAAGTCCTCAATTAAATAAACAACTGTCATTTTTCTACTTATATTTCTCTTAAAATAAGCAATTTGTTTTCAAAAAGAGAATGGGAATATAATTTTTGTCTCCTCTTCCCTTTTGAAATGAATATTTTGCAGTTTTCAGATTTTTTTTTTTTGAATAAGCAACTTTCACTTTATTGTGATCAACGTGGATGGATTTCTTTTTTTTTTTTTTTTTTTGCTCTTTTTTCTTTTTTTTTTACTTCTTTTTTTTATTAAAAATTTAATTATACATTTTAAAATTTTTTACCAGTTCCCTCCCTCCCCCCTCCTCCCCCCGAACCCCCTCCTCCCTCTCCGAATCTCCCAGGGCCCCCCCCCCAATTCCCAGAGAGTCCTTTATTGTGTACGCCTAACTCTCCACTGGGTCCTCCTCTCCGATGACATATAAGGACCCAGTGGCATTTCCATAAGCCCTTTCTCTTGTTCCCCTTAAGCATAAGATCACTACTATGGCTGTCAATCCCTTGCCTCCAGGGGTCTCGGTGCCCTTAACAGATGCTAGACTTTATGAGGGCAACAGTGCGCTGGACATTGCGCAGGGCATGCAAAGTCCCATTATGATTGCTTTGGCCCCAACTATTGTTGAGAATCTTGCAAATCGTTGCTCCTCCCATCCTTTTGCTCTTACAATCTTACCGCCCCCTCTTCCGCAAATGTCCCTGAGCTCCAGGATGGGGAGAGATTAGGCAGGCCTAGTTCTATGTGATTGATATAGTCTCTGAAGTTCTGGATTGTGGTTTGTTGATTTTCTTTTGCAGTTTTGCTGCTCCTGCAATGCCCTTCACTCCATTCTGCTGGGCACTGTATGTCACCCCCTGGCAGAGACAAAAAGCTGTTAAACTGGAGTCTTGTTATAATAGCACATTCAAGGGTAGATGTAATAAGAGTAGGAAACCTCAGTGAAGGAAGGGTCCATCACCCATTTGCAAAATGATTACTTTTTATCTGCTAGATTATATGCCCTCCCCTTCTGGTGAGATCAAGAAAGAACGTCTGTGAACTTAACCAGGTTTCTCATTACTTACTTGCAGACCTTGATGGAGGCCTATTTGGAGAGAGGGGACCATGTTACAGCAGTTTTCAGATTTTTGTATGAAGTAGTATGTTTGAACCATTCAGTAGATTGCTATCACTTCAGGTTGTTGACATTATCTGCATTAATATCAACACCTAGCCTTCTAGTGTTGAAGGTTTACTTGGCATTGTGCAGGTTAATGACAGAATTCAGCAAAAACTAATTCAGATGAAGCACAATTAATTGGGAATTAAATGTTATGGTGCATTTATGTTGCTGCAGCAAAGCATCGGAGAATGAATAATTCCTAACAGTCTGGGACTGGTCGAATGAAGGCACAGTCAGGTGTGGCTTCTGATGAGTGTTGTGCTCAATGCTTCCAAGATGGCAAGGGACCTGTGAGCCAAAAGCTGTGTGACACCTTTAATGCTTCACTGGGAAAGGATCCCTCCTAGTTTAATCATATTCTAAACCCCCACTTTAATACTTCCCCATGAGCCATCAAGCTTCTTTGTTTCAATTTAGAAGTTGTGACTTTATTTTACTGTTTTTAATTCTTTCCAGTTTTATATGCATATGCATTGAATTTATGACATTTTTAGTCCATATTACCTCTTTCCATCTTCAGTACTTTTACAATGAAATCTTTGTTCTCAACTAGATGACTTCCTAGTTTCATGACCTTTTTGCATGTGTGGTTCCAAGACTTCATGTGTACTGCATGCAATGCGTGTAACTGGAGCACACATAATGGGATACAACATTAGGTAAAGCAGTTCCCATTCCCACAACCAGGCTACATCCTCAGTAGTCTCTCCAGGAAATATGATGAAACACCAAGCATCCTATTAAATTCTGTAGTAGATGTAGAAAAATTTTATCTTTTTTCATGCATCTTTTCAGCAATAAAATAAAATAGATAAGCTAATAGAAATTTTTACTGTTTTGCTTTTTCTTAACAAGATGCTAAAGGGTTTACTTCTATTACTAAATGTTCTTGATAATCATCATTTATTCACTTAATTAAAATTACTATTTGGAATTGCAAGGATACGAAAATCAAAACCAGATTGGAAAGATGGTTCAGAAACTAAGACTGCCTCTCAAGCAGAAGGACCTGAGTTTAGTTTTGGTCCCACATAAAAAATGCCAAGTGGAAATGGCTGAGGCCTGCACTTCAGGCCCTGGTGGGCAGAGCCTGGGAATTCCCAGAGCAAAAGCAAAAAGAGGTAGAAGAAATCTAGGATGATGCCCAAATTTATTCTTGGGCCTTTACAGGAATACACAATGCTCTCTGATACACAAACACATAAATGCACACACAAATACATGCACTAAATAAATATATAATGAATAAACATTAAAAAATAAAATAAACAAAATGCAGAGATTAAATCTGTTGCACTCAGTTTCCAGTATTAGTTATTAGCAAACACATCTGTTCCTCTGATTCTCTTCCTAATTTACTGTCATGATGATTTTAAAATTGCCATTAGATATTGTCTCATAAATATATCTCTTCTTTATATGATTGATTCTTGTAGGCATCTGTCATGCTTCCACTGTAACAGGTTAATGTGTTTGAATCCACAGCTGGTATTAATGTTTGGGAATGTTGTGGCAGCTATAAATCTCGGAGCTTTGCTAGAGGAAGGCATGTCATGGACCTTGTGGTTTATGCAGTGATTCTTATTGATTGTTCCTCTTCCCTGATTTCTGGTAGCTGTGGTAAACTAAACATGTCTTTTGCTTTTGCCTTCAGCTATGAATTCTGTTTTGTGATTTCTTTAAGAAAGGAACAAAATCCCCCATGGAAACCTAAGTGAAATAAGAACCCCCTTTCTTTCCTAAGGTGCTGGAGTCTATTTTCTCAGAGCAGCTAGTAAGAAGAACTATGACAGCATCCTTCTTTGGTTGAGTATTTTAAATATTTTTGAACAGAAATTTTAAACATTTTCAAACATAATGTTTGTTATTATTCTTATTATTTTTAAATTTCTTGAACTTAAAGCTAATTAGGCATAAGTAGCTAGTAAAAAGAATATATACATGTTGAAATGATACTAATAGAAACTTTAATATTAATTACTTGGAGTTGAAGTATTCAAAATGATGGACTATTAAGCTTCAGTTTTGTTACATAGAATATAGGAATTGTAACATAATTCTCAGTAAGGAAATTTACATAAAATCATATCGTGCTTTTAAGAGCCCTTCAGAATGTTATTTTCCTACTTACTAATTCTATCCTACTTATATTGACACTTTACAGAGAAAAGTATAAACCAAATCAGTTTCTTACTGTACAGACTTTGAGGATGAGCAGTTGTTGGGTTTTTGTGTGTATGTGTGTGCATGTATTTGTGGGAGTTGTGCATCAGAGGGTACTGTGTTTGCCTATGGTGGCCCAAGGGTAACTTCAATAATCACCCTGGATTGTGCTATCCATTCTTTTCTTTGTTCTGGAGTTTCCTAGATCCTGCCATTTCCCCTGGTATTTTTACATGAGATCAGGGAAATGAACTCAGGAACTTTTGCTTAAGAAGCAGAAATTTAACCCCTAAGACATCTCTCCAGCACAGAGGATAGAAAGTTTTGGATAATATATTTATGTTATCCAAATATATATATTGTGGTTTCACAGTATGAATCAGCAGAAATTAATTTTTTGCTTGTTCTAATATTTTTTATGAATTCATTTAATATTTATCAGTATATGTAAATTGTTTCAAGTGTTGTTTCATTGAGTATGAAACATACAAATGCTTGCACTCAAGTTCATGTACATTCAACAGAGGATTTTTATAAAATGATTTTTTGATAATAGTGTAAAATAGCTATAGACTGGAACTTAATGCTACAGCTTTAATTTCAGCCTGTTAACATTATCCTTAATTGAAAAGATATTACTGTATAAATTATTCAATATAAATTTTATGATAGAATCTTTGGAAGTTTCCCAAATGGGAAAACTGATTTTGCTTATTAAAACAATGTTTAAAATTATGACATAAGTAAGTTAGAGGATGTCTTACTATAAATGTATATGCCTACAATTCCAAGTGAAAATAAAATCAAAGAGTGGTACCACTAGGCATAATTAGACAGTTTTTCTACATAACCATTATAGAATGTGCTATTATAGCAGCTTTTCAGAAATTTAAAATATTTATAGTATATAGAAAGTGATTAAATGAACTTGCAAATGGAAAACAGCTCAAATAAATTCTCTTGACTGTAGACATAATCCATGATCTCATCACTTTAAGCCTAAACATCAAGCTGTCTACCATTCCGCTAACCCTCCATGTGTAGTTATAATAGCGTTTTGTCATTTAGATGCTTCTGTACAAGCTTTAAAATGTCATACTGAATAGTTCATAACACTTCTTCCTTTATCTAAACTATCTGCTTTTAACTTATACATACTGAATTATTTTAACAAATATTACATAATTCCATTAGAGAATTTCAAGGAAAAATGATAAACAAAGCTCTATCCACAATTTTCTCATAAGTAGGCAAAATACAATGTATAATATATGCTCAACCTCTATGAAGACTTCCTCTTATTTCTTGTAAGGTATCTGTGGCTTGAAGTGACGATACCAAAGAAGATCAATCTGAAATTATTTGATTTTACAGTGCACATTTAAGAAACACAGTGGGGGCATTCTGACAGATGGAGTAAGGAATCATAAATAACCATTTTGTAATTTATGGTAAGAATGGGGTTGGATGTACATTCTTTTGCTAGTGATAACTCAGTTCCTAGAGAATTAAGTGTTGCCATTAATAGCCTAAGAAGGAGAATACATGAAGATATTGCATTGCTTCCTATTCTAGTCTTTATTTTACACTGCTTAAAGAAATATAGCCATGGTAATTTGTACATATTTTGTCTAAACAAAATCATGACCATTGAGCACATGTTTCTCTGAAGAATAAGTCGTGGTCCATAACTTTCCAATGAGAGGAAACTTATCTAATACAAATTCTAAAAGACCAGCAATGCTTCACATTTTTATGGCAAACAATAGGAAGAAAAGAGTCATGCTAAAAGTTAAAGGTTAAAAACTGAACTTAGAAGCAAAAGGGGAATGTCATTGATAGAATTAACAGACAGCAGGATTAGCCACTTAAGAAATGCAAGTCAAAAGGTAAATATTTCAAAACTGTTTAAGTTTCTGGAATGTATCCATAGGGACTGGTTATCATCAAACAGAAAAATGTCAGATGACAAAGATTAACTAGAAGCATTAATGGACTTTTTCCTTTCACATGTTTTCATCTGGCAGTGTTTGCCCTGAGCATGCTCAGCCTATTGATTCTGCCCAAAGGATCCAGGGAGAAATTTGGTAATAGATAACTAGCTTCTATGTAACCTTATGGTTCGAAAAACAACTGGGAGATGACTTTAATTGTTTTGACATTCTTCATGCAAAGCCATAGCTGCTGTTGATGCTGTGGGTGACCCATCTTTAAATATCTGATGGAAGACTACCTGATATTTAAAAGCATTATTATGTGTTTCTTTCCAAGAGGAAAGAGACAATTATCTGGAATAAAACTTCAAGTTATAGTAGTGATATAATGTATAACATAAATCCTTTAATTACTTATCTGACTCATCTAATTATGCATTCTGAGATCTGAAAGGTATCACTAGCAGATTCACTTTTCTAAATATTAAAATAATACGGCATTTACAGGCCAAATTATTTTGCGAACTTGGAATATTACATTTTGTCAGCATTGGGAAAGAGTTAAGTGAGAGTTAAGTGAGAAAATGCCTATAATAGTGTAGCGCTGCAATATTAGCTAATGATATAATTCCTAAAGCATCACTGGAGATATACATTTATGATATCAAACTGTAATATAACTTTTCAAAATATTACTCAATAAATCATGCAATTACTAGCAAATGATTCATTCCTGGAAATTTTACTCTTAACAGATAGAACAAATATATCCATATCAAGTTTCTCAACGTAATCTATATTTGGTGAAATAACAAAAACCCATAATACCCCTATTCCATTAAAAAATAAATAATAACTATACTTTTACTTAGGATGATATGCTTGTCTTAAGGGAGATATATAAGAACATACCTGACAACCTGCTCTGTGTGATTAGGACAACCTTAAAATCTTTATGCCAACAAGATACAATGGAATGTATTTTCTTTGGGATCATTATGTAGCTGATCCAGTATTACCTTCTTCATCTCAGGAACAAGAAGCAAATTTCCAGGGAAAATGTATAGATAGATATATAAACAAGGCAGTACAATATTAAAAATATAACCCCACATAATTATGTTATCTCTCATAATGCTCAGGAATCGTATCATGGCTTAAATGTAGAGAATGAAATACATCCCAACTGGTCTATAAAGATGATTAATATAGAACAAAGAACAGAATGGGCAATTGCTAAGAAGACTGAAGGCTGTGAAGGATAGCCTACATTGATAGACTGTTAACTCATTTCTCAGGGTCTGCCTTGTGGCCAAAGAATCTATAAGTCCTGCTAAGGCCCCAAATTACTTCTGATCATTTCTAAAAAATGGACAGAGAAAGAGAAGAAAAGAAAAGAGAGAGAGAGAGAAGAAAAGAGGAAAGAGAGAGATGTGGAGAAAAGAAACACACAGAGACAGTCACAGAGAGCAAGAACATATACAAAAAAAGGAAAAAAAAGAGAATACACATTTCACTTCAGATGTTCTTTTCTTCCTTAGTTGTTCAGCGTAGTGGAAAATGCATGATTTGATCTCTAAGATCAAGACAAAAAATATTTAATCTAGATGTCACAAAGAAGTATGTTATCATTTTGTCTTTAAGTTACCACTTAAGATTCCTGTACCACATGTCCACTACACTGTGGATGTTTAATAGCTGTTTATTAAATAAATCAATGATAAATTTAAGTATAAGTTATGTAAAGTATCCTTATACTTGTTATTTTGCATAATGAAACATATACGAATGCATAGTGTAACAGCTAAAGGATTCAATCATAATTAAATTCAAATTTATGCTGTTAAACTGCATTATAAGTTTCACAGAATTTAAGTTTGTAGATTATATGACTGAAAGTGTAAACATGTGAATTTACTTATGCATGAAGGATAAGTAAATGAATAAGATGTGGTTACCTGTTTAGAAATTTGGTAGTGTGTGCATGTTGAAAGAGTATTCCAACTTGATAGGGCTGTTGCATCTTAAATTCATTGTAGCTATGTGTAACTACCAGGAGACCTGCAAAAGTACTGGTCTATCAACACTTCAGCTTGTGAAGGAAAAGATCTCAAGAAGCTCAAACTGATACTACTGATATTAGTGGTAGGTATGGGGAAAAGGAGCTTCCTTCTCCAATGGTATACACACATCATCCATTCTCCAGCAAGTGCTCAGGCGCATGCAATTAACAGTGACCCAGGTTTCCACACACACTCATTCCACACACACTCACACACAAAACGACATGCAAGCAGAAGGGAGACTGGTGGGATAAAACAAGGTTTCGAGTGGTAAAAAGAATAGGATTGAGATTGGGTAATAAGGGGTGAGAATTACACAAATTAATGTATTCATGTATGAAGCACAAAAACATATATAATACATGTGTATTATATATTTTTATATAATATTCCAAGTTATGATGATAAAGTATTCTTGGTTTGACTCTCTCCATGCTCTTCAGCAAGTTTTCTGTTAAAGACCATGTGGGAATTTTCTTCTTTTGGACAAAATGGCTAGAGTTTCTGCTAGTGAAGGGCTCATTGTGTCCCTGAGTCTCCATTCATGTCATGAAAAGCATCACCAAAAGATCCATTAATCTGTGCTCTTTCTTTCTTTCTTTCATTCCTTTCTTTGGGACTCCCTTCTGTCCTGTGGAGGTCTCTGTTACATCCTTAGGTAATCTGGGAACTAGCCTATTTTTTGTAACAAAAGCTAAGAATCAGTCGCTATTATTATGTAGAAACAACTTGTAATTTGAATCCCTTCTTGCTAGTTCCCCCAGGTATTTTCTCCCCATCATTTGTGAGGTAACTTTGCTCTGTCTCCTTCATTGAAATTCCCAGACCTAGATAGCTTGATAGTCTGATATTTTAGAATTTTGCCCTTATTTACTTTTATCTGTTAAGCAAAGTCGAAATATTGCTCTCTCATCACATTTGTATGGATTGTGGATTAAATTGTGAATGTTAACTACCTAACATTGGAAAGCCTTAGAGGTATAACATTGAAAATTCTTATTAATAACATGAATTTTTATGACATAATTTGGAGAAAAGTCCTCCAGAAATATATAGGCTATTATGTTTCATCCTTAGGAAAAAAAAACTCTTATCCTTTGTACTAAAATTTGAAAGCAAGTGCACTCAAATAAACAAACACTGAATTGCAGCAGTTATCAGCTACCAACTATTGTACCAATATACATAAGCAGTAATGGCTACTTCTGAATTTCTTGCCATAATTTTTACCTCTTAATTTTAAACCAACCTTGTCATCATGCAAGAACTCATCAGAAGGCAAGAAATCAATAGGCTAAAAAATACTATTTTAAAAAATGTATCTCCTTTAAATTTCAACTTAAAATATATATTTTGTTATATTGAATCTATAATCCATATATAATATAACTGACATATTGTAAAAATGTGTAATAAGATTACTATCAATTGCTAATCCTAGTGATCTGTACTTCTTAATTAATCATATTACAGTAAATATATGCCACAGTTACTTTTTTCTGCTACTGTGAGGGAAAACTCATACACAAGCAAGTTCAACCAAGGAAGGGAGATTTATTTGACTTAGAGTTCCAGAGGTGTATTTACAGTATAGGGTGTATTATGATGGGAAAGGAGGCTGGTGACAGGAGCTGGATGCAGCTTAAATCACATGTGTCATGGAGGATGAGGGAGCAAGCTGCAGATAGACACAAATGCAGTTATAGGAAGTAGGTTAGGGTTAACCAACCTCAAGCTCCCCCTTCCCCTACCTCTGACTTGCTTTCATCCAGAAAGTTCCAGTTCCCATAACTGTCCTCACCTTCTCAAAGAACAGTGAAGGATTCAAACGCATGTGCCTGTGGGAGACAGTTTACATGAAGTCGTATCCACAAAGAACGATTTTGTGTCATAAAATTGGAAAACACCACCTTATGAAAAAAGTTTACCTTAGCAATTAAATGACTGTCTTCAGGCTTGATACGATGGAGTGCAATCTTGTTCTTACAGTTTCTTTTTGTAATTTGTATATACTACACATCTACTCATCTCTTTTTAACCTGAAAAGTAGGAGTAAGTATAGGACCCATTTCCTCCCTTTCCCTATGACTAAATCCTATATTGTAGAGAAATAGTTTGAATATTTGTTACTTATTTAAAAAATGCTCAGAGGGCTGGGGAGATGCCTCAGGGGTTAACACTCTGCCTCACAAGCAGAAGATCCCAGGTCCCATGTAAAAAACATCAGGAGGAAAAGGCGGTGGCCTGAATTTCCGGATCTTGTGGTGGAGCCTAGGAAATTCCAGAGCAAAGTAGAAAAGGAGGTAGAAGTAATCCAGGACGATTCCAGAAGTCACACTTGTTCCTCTGCAGGGACACACAGTGCTCTTTGAAACACACATACATACACATACACACACACACACACACACACACACACACACACACGCACACACATGCACATGCACGTATGTGCACAAAATTATTAAATAAAGTTAAAAAATGCTCAGAAAATGATACTAACTTTTCTACCCTCAAGCCTTCACCTTTGCATTCACTTTGGGTATCTTTTCAGATTAGTGTTCTCAGCAATTATGATTCAACAGTTTTGAGGGTTCAAATAACTGCTTTAACAAAAATCTAATCTTAACAACTTGCTGTGTTTACATATCTGTCTGCATATGTCAGGATTACCTTACCAGACAACTAAGTTTATAGCTGCTATAATAGGCCTAAATTATTAAGAAGAAATTTTGAAAGAAAAAAATAATTACAATTTCAGAGCATGGGCCAAAGATATAACTCAGTGTGTAAAAGTGCCTGAGCACAAATCTGTTGATGAGAGTTCAATTCCCAGGCCCCCATGGTTGAAGAACACAATTGACTTTTTAAAGACATCTTTTGGCCCCCACATCAAGACACATAATATGCTCCTCTCATTCTCTCTCTCTCTCATATCTCCCCCCCCCCTTTCTCTATTCCTTTCTCACTGTCCTCTCAAGCTCTCTCAAATAAATGTAGTGCATTAAAATATATTATCCTGTAAATAACTTCATAAGGTAAAACTGGTTTTTAAAAATCCTGTCTCCCACACCCAATAAACCTACAGATAGGAAGATAATATATTAAACTGCTCTCTAAGCAACTGTTTCCAGTGGAAACCATTGGATCTAAAACTGGTGGAGTGAAGGGAAGTGCGCATTTCAGCATGGTGGCCTGAAAAGAAGTAACTTACAGAGGCCTGAGCCCCCACAAGAGTAAACAAGCCAAGGTGGACTCATAGAAGTATTCAGGCAGAAGGGTGTGGTGGAATGGAAAGGAAAAGTGAAAGGAAGGGAGAGAGGGAAGCTGGAATGAACTGTTAATATGCTTGTAAAAGTAGAAAAAAATAAATAAAAATGGGAAAAAAATCCTGTCTTCCAGAATGGGAGAACAAAATTATTGACTGTGTGTTTCCCTTAGGTATGGATGTAACCTGATAGGAATTGGGGTGGTTCCCTTTCTTCTTTTATGTCTTTGTGTGCTGAGCCGGACACTCCTCGCTTCCAGGCCTTTGTTACAAGTAAGCAGCATTGGTGTAGCTTCCCTTGCACCTGTACAAAGCTCACTGCACTCTTCTTTATCACTGGCCTTCTATGATGTTTTTTGTTTCTCTCCAGATTGTTTTACAAAATCTTGGTTGTTGCCCTGATTTTTCAAACACACTTGAAATGACTTTATTTTTAACCAGGTGGGTCTCAGTGCACATCCACCAAATCTGTAAATCTTACTGTTTTGGCTGTACCTCAGTTTTTGATTTTTTTAAGCACTAAGTTAAGTGGAGAAGTATTCAAAAGCCCTTTCTGCAGAAGCAGAAAATGGAGAAATGGAAAAAAAAACTGAAGTGTTCTCTCATCCTAGGATCATGAGATTAGTTTGTCACATAAGTGCGTATATTTACTTTGGCCCAGGCAATCTGACACTATTTAATCACTTTACCATTAATATTGCATAGTTAGTAATTCATTTATCTTTCGTTTTTGCCTTCATCCTTGTGGTACTAAGAATGAAACTAGAACCTTTCAATTCTGGGCCAGCACCTCCAACACAATAATCTTAAAACTCAATAACCAACTTGAAAAGCAAGTAACCCTCTGACTGATTTTCCACAATAAATATAGTAAGTAAGATTAATATCTGCCCTGTTTCAAGGATTTCTGATCATTTTGAAACAGTACTTTTTACCTCATAAGATATTGAGGCTTTATTATTTAATCCCAACTCAGACTTCCCATCTATAAAGAGTTCATGGTTCAGATCTTTGCTTTCTGGTGTGCCTACCCAATATGTTTGTTCTTAATTAGCATCTTAATGGAATAGGCACTTTTGTCTTTAGGCACCAGATAATGTTATCTAAAGCCATGACTTTATTTTTGGTTATAGTGTTAGTTTTTAAACATGTCATTTCAGTGAACTCAAACATAGTGCTGCAATAATCTCTTTGGAAAACTATTTCTTGTTTGATTTAGTTATTTATTTTTATTTCCTAAGGCTAAAACTTAACCCTCACTGATTTTTGGCATGTCTCCCAAATTTATAAGTTGATATTCTATTTTTCCTTAGCATAATCTATTTTCAAGGTATGATTAACCCACCAAGAGCTATAATGGTGTGACAAAGATATTGATAAAGTTCATTTTTGCACATGATTAAATGTTGTAAATTAATAAATCAATTACAAAGTGGTAGGAGATATAAGTACATTTTTAGAACACAAAATAAGAGGAAAATAAAAAATAGTTTGCATATTCTGGAACTACATTTCTTAGAAAAGATTCAATTTTTTGTTAATTTAATAGTAAATACGATTAATTAAATAGCAATATATACTAAAATACATCAACCATAGATCCAACAAAATGGAAATACTATATGAAAATATACGCAAAAAAAAGCTAAGGTACTTGCAGGTCATAGATTTAGTATGTTTCTGTATAATCTATCAGTATTTTGTTTACACTTGGCTAACTTTAAATAGCAGAGAATTCTTAGAGGCGTTTCATAGCAATTTTCCTCCTGAGATTCAAGACAGGAATCTTAGATTAGATGTTATCATATTTCGCTGGGTTCAATCTGAGGTACGTATCTATCATCACATTGCATCTCATGATTGATGGAAAGGTTTTTTTTTATTTCCCTGGTTTTCACTTTTATAATAGAAATTAAAGAAAAAAAAGCACTTTTACAATAAAATCAAAGGAAACTGTTCTGCTTATATTAAAATCATTGTGCTATATATTTTTCCCTTGTACTGAAATATTGTCTTTGAAGTGTGTAAATAAATCAGGAAATCTGAAACAAAGATAAAACTGCAAGGGACTGTTTAGGATAGGAAATAAGTATTAAATGGTTTTCACGCCTTAGGTTGTATAAATATACTTTTGAAATACCAACCATAGCCTAGTAGAGAAAAAATTCACACAAAGATTTTAAAAATAGCTGCATAGACATTTTAAGTGAGGGGTCCACAAATTTCACTCCTTGGTCACTTTGCTTGTTGCTATAGAGGTGGCAATTTGAATGAAACACAGTGTGCTGATAATAAAAGATAGCTTGAAAATAAATCATTTTATTCTAAAAATGAACTGACAAATACATATTGAGTCAAGTACTAAAAATATCAAATAAATTCACATTTTCTATTGTGTGCCATCATGGTAAGCATTATACTTTATCAGCTTTTTCATATGTGCATTGTTTTCTGTAATTGTGACTTGATAATTTTAAATAATTTCTCATAATAGTCAGTTCTACCTTTTAAGATCTGCAGCAAATTACACACTTTAAAAGAAGAGACAATGGTCAAAATGATAAGTTTGACTAATTTAAGATGGCAAGGAAAATATGTCAGAAATGAGTATTTTAATTATGTACTTTCAAAGAGTATTGGATTACATTTAAGACTTATACATATAAGAGTAGTAATGCTTAGCCTTTTTTTGGACTGCTTCTCTAATGGAATAATGAAACAAAACCAACAAATACAGCAAAATGCACCTATTTGGCTATGTAAGACAAGTGAGTGAAGATTACATATGAATTTCTAGTTAAGAGATAAACAGCAAATAATAACTGGAAACCTAAGCAAACATTAGCATTATGTTCTTGAAAATAAAATTGTTGTATCAGGGCGCTCTAGCCCCTCATGGGATTAGTGCCTTGAGTCTGTTTCTAGCTCCAGGAGTTCTCCAGGGCATCCTAGCCCTTCATGGCACTCCGTGTCTGGAGCCCGAGAGTTCCAACTTTTCTACCTCTAATAAACTCTACCTTAATCCTCTACAAAAAAAAAACAAAAAAAACTGTTGTATCATTCTGCTAACTATTGTGTTATTTTACATAATTCATTTGTATTGTAACTACATTGAAACTGAAATTTCAGTGTATTTTAGGGTACTTAAACTTTAATCCAGCAATCATTTATTATTCACCATTTTGTCTGAAATCAGCAAATGCTAGTTGATCAATAAATATCAGTTCTATTAATGACACACTAATGAATGTGATATTGAATGTGTAAATATATCAGTAAAAGAAGCTATTATTGTAAATTTCTCCTCGGTTTGTTTTGTCTTTGACTTCCTAATATCATATGACTCTAGAATTTTCTCTAGCAGTGTGATCAGTCTCAGGTGCAATTAAACAGAACCTGAAAAACTAGTTTCATGTCCATGTGGCTTATTTGTAAATGTGACTCGAAGAAGGAAGAAAGTAGAGCTCTTGAGTAATGACATGCAGAGGACTAAGCATGCAAGAGAAAAATGCTCTTTTTAATGCTGGTATCGGAAGATCAAACCCACAGAATTCTGAACTACCTCAGGAAATGGGTTAATACACTATTTACATGACAGAGGAAAAGAGAAAGGATTTCTTCTAGCACACCTGTCATAAACTTACCTAGAACAACGCCTGTGTATTAAGATGCTTCCAATTTAATTTATGCAAATATATCAGGTAAGTTCTTAACATTGCCCCTTCCTGCTGTATTAAACAGCAGGCTAACAGCAGCTGTGAGAGTCCAAAGGAGATATGTGTATGATATCTGCCAGAGGTATCTCTTACTCTAGTGCTGGGGACAGAGAACTGTGGATTTTAAAGGCTCATTGGCTGGCCAGCTCAGCCAAAAGAGAAAACGTTAACTTAAGAACTAATTCCACATTAGGGATAGGAGATAGGCAGATAAAATTTGAAGCCAAAGAAAAGAAAGACCTATATCTTTCGGCCTGTGATGGTGACTATTAACTGTCAGATTGACAAGTTCTAAAGCCACCTTGAAGACAAGCCTCAAGGTATACCTCAAGTAGTATACCTAGATAATATTAACAAGATTAATTGAAGTGAGAAGACACTCCTTAACTATGGGTAGCACCATTCCTTGGGAGGAGGGTGTTGAGAACAACAGAAATTGAGCACCATCTTTCATTGCTTTCTGTACATGATGAGAGTCAGTGAGAAGCTGCTTGCTGCTCTGGCCATTAGGACTTCCCCACCTATTGACTATAACCCCTACAACTGTGAGACCCATAAACCTTTTAGCACTTACTGTGATCATACTAAGTAAAAAAATAACTTGATGTATGTCTCATTCATGATCTATAATACAGAAATCCACTAGCCTTCCACAAGGGTGACCAAGTGAAAATGTTTGCTGAAAAAGGGTACTAAACTGACCATTGTGGCACAACTGTGAAAAAATGCTTGCTTAAGTGCAAGCATTTGACAAAGCCTGCAGGAGATGAAATAATTGATGTGGGAAGACCTTGGCAAAGTGGTAAGGACCATTCTGTGGGCAGGTGGGTAAAGACAAAGAGAGAGTTGTTTGTTGTTTGGCAGACTGACAAGCTAGGTTTGCATAGGTCTTTGAAGCTCTTTTCACTCTTCTTGCAATATAATGTTGCCAGTTCCCTTTGTGCTATAAAAGTAGAATAGTAATCATGTACAAAACTTTGTATTCCTAATTGTTTCAAGTCATGTATTCATTTCAGTAACGTGCATGTGGGCCACAGACAAATATGGTGGTATTGCCTGAAGGACTCTGAACTACGAGAAAATATTTACATGGGTTTTCATCCAAAGTATATTTCAAAGAGCAACCATTATTAAAACTTTAATGTGATGATTCTCTTCATTCTAAGCAAGAAAAATTGTTTCTTCTTTAGCCTTTTGTGCTGGTGGTTGTGGTCATGGGAATGTGTGCATGCACTTAGAATCCAGAAGTTTAGTTAGGATGCTTTTCTCAATTGTTCCCCATTTTATTTATAAAGTTGTGATCACTCTTTGAACACAAAGGGACCTTCATTTCAGGGTTCTTTCAGAAGTTTTAAATTGAAATATATACTCAACTTTGCAATGCTATTTGGGCTATTTGTCTAAAAAAAGAACAATCACATGTACTCAATACTTCTGGAAAATTTAATGAAGGAAAATTCACATAATTCACTTGTGTGTCTTATAATCTTTCAATTGAATAATATCTTGAAGAACGGTTCATATTCTTATCTTTTTTATCATCACAAATTTAGCTTGTATGCAGAAATAATTATAACTGAATTTTAGTGAACTGATTTTTTTCCTTTATGCTCTACTTAAAAGTAGCAGAAACTGGTGAAAAATCCTTATGCTTAACTATGACAAAGAGCAGTGAAGTCATGTGGCTCTACAAAATTGCTTCTGCAATATGCCTTATTTAATAAATATTGAGAAGTTACTAATTCATTGTTTAATATATTAAATATATGCTATTTGCTTTAAGGTGTAGGTATCTTTAATTAGTGGAGTATTGTAACTACCCTTTAATTTTATAAAATTACCAGAACATTAAAATTGGTATTGAAAATGACTTTGGTAATTTTTTTGAAGAGTTTTTTAAACTTTATTTTATACTTCGACAATTTTCTACATGTATAAAGTGAAATTCAGATACTTTCACTACATAATTCCTGATCTCTTTCCTGCTCTTCTTCCCATTGAAAACCTTCATTTCAATCAGTCTTCTTTCTGCCACATGGTGTCTTTTTACATGTGTGTGGCATATTCAGTTTCACATGCATTGTGTGCACTAGCATGTTCTTGGGTACTCACTGGAGCAGTGATGGATGGTACATTAGTGAGTATAGCACTAAAGAAAGTCCTTCCCCTTCTTATAGTCAACATCAAGCCTCAATACTCCCTTACAGTGAGATGACTCACAGTGTTCCTGCTTCATGATCAATGTTGGCAGTACTAATCTTTTGGAGGTACTGTACTTTTATTAGTTTTTAAAAGTTACTATTAACATTTGATTCATATTATGATTTGTGTCAACATGTGGTTAGATTAATTTTTATGAACACATTACATTGAATATCTGGTCATATATTTTAAGAAAAAGAAGCTTAATGTAACTATGTGATTCAGTGTGTTATTTAAATACTGTATATGGCATCTGATCATATTATCTAAGTAACTAGATGACTGACAATTTCATATGAGCTGTAAGTCATTCTTTTAAAAAAAGTATTCTAAACTTTGCATTCAGTATGTATTGTTGATTTGTTATGGGTCTTTGGGGTTGTTCAGAGATTCACCACTGACCAAAAGTTAAAGTTTAACAAAAGCATAGGTTTTATTGAAATAATGGTGCACCAGGACTCACACAAGGACTGGATTCTTGGGGTGTACAGCTTCCAGTTACAGTCTCTTAGGATACTTTTAGACAACTGGAAGAGGACATGCAAAGCAAACAGAATTTTACAGAAGCAGAATTTTTGCAGTTAGCTTTTTGCAATCTTATCTGTCAACACATCTTATTTTGTAAGCCTTGTAAAACTTTACAGCAAGTCTTGCGATTTCTCAGAAATTGGGTGCCTTAGGGGTTTTGTGAAATTTCAAACACACACACACTGCTCCAAGAAGTTGTGGAGGATGGGGTCACCTATTCTTCTCCTACTGTGGTAAGCTATTTGTCAACAACCTACTAACTGAAGAATTTATTTCTACAAGTATTTATTAACTCAAAAACTCTTCTTCTACAGATTTTGTGAGTGTTTACGTATGTGTTCATGTGTGCAGATAAACAGATACTTATGAATGTGCACATGGATGCCAAATGATGGTCTCAGGTTTTATTCACTAGGTGCCATTCACCATGTTCTTGGCATAGGATCCCTCAATTACCACAGACTTACCAAGTGTAATAGAACAGCTGACCCTCAAACTCTAGGGATTTTCATCATGAGGATTGAATGCAAACACCACCATGTCCAATTTATGCTTCATTTGGCTTAAACATATGCTGTGGGAATAACCTTCAGGTCCTCTTGCTTGTAAGACTAGGGCATGTGCCCTACTACTGAGCAATCTTCCTAATCATACTGATTTTCCATTAAGACCACATCCTAATTGATTTATCTGATTAGCTATGATACAGATTTTTCCAACAAAGTGAAAACTGCAAGATCAGGAATCACCAGAAATACTACACATTGGGGGCATGAACCCAGGGACAATGATACAGAGCAAATATTCCTCACAGATGAACACATCAGATGCATTGTGTCATAGTTGAAATGTGTCCCCCACAGTCTCATGTGTTTGGCAAGGTCATGGCATTTTGAGAGGTGGAGCCTTGCTGGAGGAAGGCAGTCACAAGGGGTGAGCCTTGAGGTGGATTAGTCCCATCTTACCTCTAGGAGAAATCTGCCTTTGCAGCAAACAGTCTTTCAGCTCTCAGTCTCCAAGACATCTGTGGTGACATAGCCTCCTCCAGGTTCAGCTAACCAGCCATGCTGCCTCAACTATGGGAGACTGTATCCCCACCTCTGGAACCATAAGCCAAATAAATCTCTCTTTCTCCCTTAAGTTGAGAGTAATCACTGCAGTAACTGGTACTGGGTGGTGGGGTATTGCTATGAGATTAAGAACAGCATAACCACAACATAAAGCTGTTTGTGAGGCTGAGAGAAGTTGGTACCCAGCAGTATGGCCAATGCTATGATGTGGCTAGTGTGTCTTTGGAACTGTTTGTTGGAGAAATATGGAGAACTTTAGGACTTTGTATTGGGAAAGTCTTTGCATCTTGGCAGTGGGCCAAATGGGCCTTTCTTGTCTGAAGAGAATGATGCTGTGAGAGACTCAGGCAGTGGAAGCCCAGCTTGTGAGAGTCCAGAGGGGAATAGAGACTGGACAAATTTGCAACTGGATGAGTGACACATGGAACCATGTGTTGGCAGAGAGGTTAGTGAAGTTTTGCCCTCATCCTGAAGGCTTGCCTGAAGTTAAACTGGAGTGCTTGGCAGAGGAAATTTCATGGTAATGTAGCCTTGATAATGTGATATGGCTACTTTTTAGTTGTCTTCAGAATTATGAAAAAGAGCAAAGAATCAGGCAGGAAGAAGCAAAAAGTGTAATGCATTGGAAAGCTTAAAGAATTGAACCAGAGAAGCAGAGAACAAAATGGCTGTTAAAGAGATGAGCACCATTAGTAATAAATCAAAGCCTGCTCTCAATTTAGATAATAGGAGAGGGCTTCTCAGAGAAGGCTCGCATCCATAAGAATGCAAATCCTTTTGGAAGAAATGAGCTAAAGGGTAGAGTTCCAAAGCAAGGATCCACTTCTTCCATAAAGCAACTGTCCAGGTGTGAAAGGGATTTTCCCCATGATCAGCACAGAGAAGCTGAATAGGTGTGCTTCAAGGGAGCCAGTCTTGGCAAAGTTGTCCACATGGTTCTGGTTTTAGAGGCATCAATGATGCAAGAGGGAAGAGATCATGGAGTCCTCCTCCAAGATTTCAAAAAATGATGAAAGCCAGGCAGCATGTAGCAGAAAGTCTGCAGTTTAGAGGCCAACAAGGGTAGTTTGTGCTGTAGAGCTAAAGCCTTATTTGCCATTGAGAAGTGAAGATGTTAGAGATGCTAGAGACAATGTGGTACATCTGCTAAGGCGAGCTGTATTTCCTGGGAGAAGTCAGCCCAAAAGAGTGATGTGTTCTATGGGCAGCTGCATTGGAGGGATGGAACCAAAGCCCTTTGGAACTGAGATGATTTCAAGGAGAGGCTCACCTGTTGGACTTGGAGCTACAAGATTTGGAGTTTGTTCTACTGTTTTTCAGTCTTGTTATGGACCAATTTTTCATGCATATGCCTCCAATCTTTCCTTTTGGAATGGGAATGTTTATTCTGTGCCATTGTATGTTGGAAATATGTAACTTGTGTTTTTATTTTATAGGAGACTTTGGACTTTGGACTTTTGGACTGTGTTGGGACTACTGATGAAGTCTATGAAGACTTTTAAAGTTAGACTCAATATGATTTGCTTAATGAGATGGCAATGAACCTGTGGGGGCTAGGGGTGGAGTGTCATGGTTTGAAATGTGTCCCCCATAGTCTCATGTGTTGATGAAGGAAGGCAATCATGAGGGGTGGACTATCAGGTAGATTTAGTCCTACCCCTCTAGGAGAAATCTGCCTTTGCAGCAAGCAGTTTTGCAGCTCTCAGCCTCCAAGATGTCTGCAATGACTCAGCCTCTTCCAGCTTTTGCCAGCCAACTATGCCATCTCTGCTTTGAGAGACTGTATCCCCCCTCTGGAACCATAAGCTGAATAAATCTTTTTCTCCCTTAAGTTGATTGATATTGTGTGCTCTCTCACAGCAATAGTTAAGAGTAACGGTTATACTGCATATTGTCAGTACTTAAAGACTAATGTGCTTCCATAAAAGTTCATTAAGTTTCCAAAGGATTTATTTCACATGAAGAGAAACAGTTCAATATATATTACAAACTAATTATTGGCTTCTTATAAATATTTATTTTCAAAGTAAGATTGTTGTTGCATTTTTCTTAATTTCCTTAAATTTAAATTTAAAAATTAGAGATTAAATGAGGTAAAATATATATGTACTTTGAGTACATGACTATTATGAAATATTAAGTAATGTGCATAATTAGAATTGTTAATAATCGTTGATAATAGTGTGCCATATAATATATGTATATTTATTTATCACTATCATATACTTTACAGAAGTGCAAAAAGTATTGTTCTATTTCATTAGGCTATGAATATTGATCTAATGCAGTCTATGATTATATCATTATATTTGCCTATATTTTGCGGGGAATCACCGCAAGTTTGGCTGACTTTGAAATCTCTATGTAACTCAAACTGGCCTCAAAGTCATGTTTGTTCTATTCACCCTCTAATACTTCTATAATTAGGATCATCAAGTATTCTTCCTAGGTATAATTTATCTTAATGGACGAATATAATCTGTAGTGTAGCTATTCTGCTTTCCTGTCCTCATGAGCAGAACTGCAATTGCTCAATAATCTTCAACGTTACATAGGTAATTAATTTTAACCCTGTAAATCTAATAAATTATAATAATTTTCATTCCTTTTGGAAGAATGATAATGATCCAACAATTATCATCATCCAAGTTTTGTAGAAATCCCCAAAAAGTTAAAAATGCTTTAACGTCTTTTCAATACACTAATATTTGACATAGACCATACATGCTGGTAAGGGTAAAGTGTTCAAATAAAACAATGACTTCATTTAATTTCACCCTCTCAAAATACTCTCTCCCAGTATACTACAATATTCTTAATTTGAGAATACATAACTATTTTTGGTTTTAGTTCTTTATGTCATACTTTTCATTAGATTTTTTCCTCACTTAAAATGTTATAAAATTGCTATAAATTTTGTTTATTTCCCTACTCCTAGAAACATGTGGAAACACTTTAGACATTTAATTTGCCTTTAGCTTGGAAGAGATGTTAATATATCTAGGGGAACTAAGCAGAGAAAGGGTATCAATTTCCTGTATTATTAATTATTGTTATTATTAATTATAAATCTGACACCTAGGAAGCAGGGCTTTGGTGTGTATATAATTAACTACTTGACATGGCCATGTAAGATTGCAGTCATTGACATGGAAAGACCAAGTTTAAAAGTAGACCTCACCTTTGTCTGGGCTTGTGGTCCTGTACTGCATAAAATGCTGAAAGCAGGCAGCATATTAGCAAGCACACATGCATTGGCTCATTGCTGTCTGTACATGCTGCCAATGTTATATGTCCAGTTGCTTTAAACTTCTGCCATTGTCATTTCCCACAGTGATGGAATGAAATACAGAATTATGAACCAAATAAAACCATTCTCTCAAATTTACTTCTTGTCCTGTCCTTTGCCACTTGGAAGATATAAAACTCAAACACATTCCAAGAAGAATTAGAGAGTCTAGCGACATCAAAGCACTAGTTATTCAGAAGAACTATAATACTAAGTTTGAGAAAATATATCTGTTATACCAAGATAATGATTATTGTTCCTTTTTCATTCCCTCATTGATGGGCACTCAACAAACTGAGAATTTAAGAATATCAGTCATTCAAAACTCTTTTGGCATACTATGTATTTAAAAACCTATCAAGTTTCATTAGACTATTAGTGGACATGTCATGTGACTTAGGCCAATAGGTTGCATGCCAGACTTTTATCAACAGGATACCTATAACTCTAGACCAACATGTGGCTTATATTACCAAGACAATGTGCATAAGAAAAAAATAATTTGGACCATTGCCTGAAAAGGATTCAATTTTCCAGATAGTCATTAATATTTTCATCATTTCCTTTAAATGTATAAAATATTATTTTTTAAACAATTCTTTCCTCAACTTTATGCCAAAAAATAAAATTTCTAACAAATTTCTTTCTTGTTAGGAGGGGGAAATCTACAAGTCCATGTTGCCCAATAATAACAAGTGAAGTAACTGTCATTCTTTAGAAAAATATGTGTCTATTGGCCAAGTATCAGAGAAAATTGCAAAGGTTTCTCCATACTGAGGAAACAGCAATAGGTGTCCACTTGGAAAATGTGGAACTAGAATAGCTTGCTGTCAGCAAGCCCATGAATACATCAATAATTTAGGTGCTTCTAAAGGTTATGCTTAGGTGGATACTTACCAAGAACTGCTGAGTCGAAAAATAAATGCATTCAGTTTTAAAATGGTTGGGGGAAATTTAGCTGTATGTACTTCTTTTTCACAACTTCTTTTGCCTTTCTGGCTTTGGTAAACATGATGAAATTTCTACAACTTATAGGAAACATTTCTTTTGTCTTAGCTTTTAAAAGTTCTTTTTTTTTTTTCATTTTGCTTGTTAAAAACTGAGTTTTACAGTTCAGGGGCTAAAATAGAATTCAGTTGACATAAAGTGACAGAAGTTGTATCTGTATTTTATCCTTCTCCAAAGTGCCAAACAAAATTTAACAGAAAAACTACATTGAATACAATTTTAGAGATAAAAAATATGTTCCATAACAGAATTCAAATAGATAGTTTGTCATTTTTTTTTATCTTTCATATCTTGCCTCCAAGATATACTGAAAAGTCTAAACACATTGATCATACTGCTTTGTTTGCAAACATTAGTTTTGGTAATCCTTAGAAAACTTTAATACAACAAACTTTACTTTCTGCTAATTACTGTATAATTTAGTGTGATCAACTAAAATGCTTACTGAAATTCTGTGATGAATTCTTTAGCATCAGTGTGATAGCATTAGGAAGTAGAGGCCTATGGAAGTTGATTTCATCATGATGTTATCTTCATTGTGTGTAGAATTAGTGCTAATATACTCAAGCTTTTTACCTAGTGAAAAGATATCTGCCTGTGAACTAAAAACTGCCCTCCCCACACTCTAACAGAGTTTTCTTTTAAATTTTGAACTATCCTGCACAAAGAACCCTGAAGGTAAGTTTCTGTCCTCTATGATTCATTAAATTTATGATCAGTTGTCAAAAGAGCTTGATTGTACTAACATATAGGTAGAGTCTCCAATTCTTCAGTAACCGATATTTCCCTGCTAAATTTTGTGAGCTGTAAAATTTCTTCTTCAGTTATAATAAAAGGTTATTTAGACTTTAAAGAAAATAAAAATAATATCGAATAATGTGGGGGTCCCCGGGGATCACAGCTCCGTTCTGCAGGCCAGTCCAGTGGGTCCTCCACAAGGGAGATCAGGGAAAGGTGAGTGCACTGTTTGCCCGCTCCCAGCCCTCCTCCCCGAGGACAATCAGATGTGACAGGGCGTCTAGTCAAGCAGGAAGTCATTTATTGCAAGTCCGTAGCCATCTTATAAAAGTAGAAACCCCAATGGGAATTCCAGAGTAGGGAAACGGGCAACCAATCATCTTAAAGGTCAAGCCAGCAAGCAGGCTGTATGTAGCAAAATTTCTTCAGAACATCCTGAGCTACTCCCTCCTGACTTCCTCCATCAAAACATCTTTGTGTAACCTTGCCTGAGGTCACCTAGACTGAGGTCCCCACAGAATAATATGACATAAAATAAAACTACTTTTTAAGCATTTATCATTAAAGCTGTAGATGGAAGGAACATGCAGTGGTGAACCTAGAAGCTTCCTTATGCAGAAGACAGTGTTTGTTAGAGGATATCACAACTAAACACAGTGCAGAAAATAAATAACAATATAGAATTGAAGAAGAGGTGACAGTAAGATTGTAAGAATTCAAAGGGAAGCAGAAATGGAGTCAGAAATTATCTTCTGACTCCAGGATATTTCATCCATGCACTGCGGCTATGACTATTTCCACAAGACCTACACGAGAATTGAGCTTTCAACATTTTACCATGGAAAGGTAAAGATTTGAATAACCTCACTCCTTCCTGAGAGCCTGTTAATACTTTTGGTGGGGAACAGAAAATGCTTTGCGAATTAGTATACCCACTGATATGTGATTCAGCAAGTACTCAGCAGTTACATGTCATCGTCAACCCAGATGAAACTCAGTGGGACGCACATACGAAAAGACATGAGAATAGGAAGGATACTGGTTGTAATTAGGAAAGAAGACAGGTTGTAATGTAAACAAAGAGGGGAGATGGAATTGGGGATTAGGGTATGAAAATATCAAATTTACTTCTTCATGTCTTCTTACTGAAATTCTAAAATAATGAAAACAATAAAATTAAAAAAACTTGAAAGTAGAATAACAATATATATTTGACCTGTAAGTAAAATTCCAATGATTATAAGATGAAGTAAAATTAAGGGTTATCGTGGAAAAATTTTCCTGATTTGATCCTCTTATTAATTTTCCTTCACTGGGATCTTTCTATCAGGAGAATTTTCCTAGGATAAAAGAGATGGCTCAAGGGTTATGTCTCTTCCTTGAAAGCAGAACATTCTGAGTTCTGATCCCAGATCCAACATAAAAATGTCAGGCAGAAAAAATATTAGAAAGAGAATTTTTCTGGAAGAGCAAGTATGTATGCAGCAAAAACTGGTAATTGTAAACATCACATACGATTAAATCATTCTTCATTATCAATAAGCATCTAATTGATAATATAATTTTTGGAGGATAATCAAATATTTTAAAGAATAATAAAATAAAACATGGATTTGGTTGTTAGGCAGCCATGCTGATATAGTCTCTGAAAGTCTTGGAAATTTAACACCCACCACTGCCTTGAGCCTCAATATGAGCTAACCAATGTGGGAAAGCCATTTTTCCTAGGCTTCCCTAAATGTATAAATATACCTGACCCTGACCTTGACAGCCATCTTTGGCACTTGCCCGTCACATCCTTGCCCCTCATGGCATCTGGAGTCCATGAGTTCTTTTCCAGCTCCATGCCCCTCATGGATTCCATGCCTCTCATGGATTCTATGCCTAAAGTCCTTGTGTTCTCCACTGTACCTTGCCTGTCATAGTACTCCACATCTGGAATCAGTAAGTTCCAGTCTTTCTCTCCTCTAATAAACTCTACCTTAATCCTCTATGCATGTTCTGTTTTTTATCTTCAACTCTGAATACAAGAACCTGGATACAACAGATTCCAAGAAAGACCCTGCAATAGTTGGATTTTGGAAAAATATGCCATTCCTCTTACTAGTCATAAGGCCTTCCATACAATATACCAAGGCAAAAGTTATCAATGAATGTAAATATTTCTTTTTTTCCAAAGGAAACATTTGAGGTAAACAGTTGCAGGCCCTCTTTCTAACTCATGATCATGTATGAGCAGGGTGGAAGAATGGGCATGCAAACCTCAAAATAACTAAATGACTCATGACTCACAGGTAATGATAGCTAACAATTTCAAAGAAGGAGACAACTTTTTCTGTTTATCTCCTTTTGTTGTGGGAATAATTACTTTAATAACTAGGATCAGAGAGCTTTGTATAATTACTGCAGCTATGAAAAAAAGCATTTTACTCACTAGTAGAAAAAAGTTGTGACAATCACAAAAGCAAATTATAGTACAAGGCTGTATTTATTTGCACTGAAATTAAGTATTTAGGGTTATCAAACCCTAAATACTTACACAAGGGCAAATAGAAAGACTAAGGACAATCTATTTTGTTGGAGTTTCATTTTGAATCACAAAAGGCATCAATGCCTACCAGACTGAAAACTCATTAGCTTTCTACTGATTCCATAGAGTGACAATAAGCAATGTCTTATCATTCAAGTAATTCTCTATTGTACTTTTTTTTTTAATAAAATCTAAGAGAAAAAAAAGTTAGGTAGTTTAGAATAGAACAGAATAAAATGGTGCTGGGAAAGTCTTTGAAGGTAGTGCAGAAGTTGGTGCCAACCCCACTGAGATTAGAACTAATTTCCACATCCTTTCATGGACAGATTATTGAGGTGAGGTGGTAACTTTAGAGACCTTCCCAATATTATTGCTCCAAAGCTGTCTAATACATACATTAAAATTTCAATTGTGAAAAATCAACTGTGAAAATTATTCAGTATTAATCCCTAAAGTCTAAAGCTCAAGACATGTAAAATACTGTTTCCTGCATGGTGGTGTCACTGATACAAGGTTGCCACTTCACTCAACTCTTTGTTTATAAAGGGCTATGAATATGACTCAACAAGTACAGGTGGAGAAAAGTCTTCAATTGCAAATGAACTAAATTATTCAGCACAGGTAGGAGGCTTGGCCACCAGGCCTGGCCCAGCTGAGGTGGCCCCACAACAGACCAATCAAGTAAACAGTAACTAGAGTTCACCAATGTGAAAAAGCCACTTTTCCTGGGTTTGTCTAAGTTTACAAAAAACCCTGTCCTGGCCAGTCATCAGAGGGATCTCTTGTCCCTCAAGAATTTTATGTCACCAAGTTCACTTCTTTCTCTCCTCTAATATGCTCTGCCTTAATCGGCTACATGGAACACAAGAACCTGGACATAAAAATCTCCAAATATTTTGACATCTTTGAATACCAGCATGTTTCTTTGTTAATCATTAATGGCTAATGAGTAATTAAAATGGCAACAATTTTTAAAAAGGAATATTGTATTATTTGTAAAGACCATAAAATTAGAGTCCAAGTCATTATGAATTGTGAAATATCCTTTGCTAAAATGCTGCTGTTTTGTTTCTCTTTAGCAATATTTAGAATATTGATAATACTGAAATTTTTATTGTTTGTGAATTTATATTAACATAAAAACAATGGGTTCAAATTCTTGTAAGGCTTTTATGTTCAGGTTCTTGTGCTCAGCAATCTTGTAAAGGATTAAGACAGAACTTATTATAGGAGTAAAAGGACAGAAATTATGGACCTGGAGTCTGTGAGGCACACCAGAGCCAAAAGGAACTCATGGACCCCAGACATGAAATTCATGAGGGACAAAGGAATTAATAGGAATTTATATCATGTATTCCACACATGGGGTCGGTGAGAGGCAAGGGAGGTAAAGATGGCTTGGAGGATCAGAAGTATTTGTAAACTTGATAAAACCTGGAAAAAGTGACTTTTTCTCATTGGTAAATTCTAGTTTCTGTGAACCTAATTGGCCCAGCTAGGCAGGCAAGTCAGACTTCAGGGCTGAGCTGAGCATTTTGGTTCATTTGCATTTGAAGAGCTACACTTCACCAGCACCTGAAGAGTTCAAATCTAAGTCCTTCCAGAAACAAAGGGTCTTATGTCAGTGGGGGTTGATGCCAACTTCTGTTTGTGAGAACTTCAAGACTTTCCCAGCAGCCTTTCCACTCTGTCCTATTCTTAGCTACTTAACAACATTATTCTCTCTCACACAGTTACACAAAAATTTCCCACAGTTAGGGTCTCAAGTGTGTTAGTTTAACTAGCATGAATTATGAAGCAATTATATATAATTTGTATTATTCCCTTGATTAAATAATCATGTATATATCATTAATTTGTATAATTAAAATTGCACATAAATCATTTTTTTAAAAAAATGTTATCTTTTTCTAGTTGAACATTAAAAAATTTAACTGTTTGCTTAAATGATAATAGTTACATGAAATTTTAAATTGATATTGTGCTTGAGTATGTATGAAATTCACAGAACTCAAAAGGATATTTATTGTTTAATAAATTTTTCACTCATTTACTAATTTGGAGAAGGAACAGATAAAAAAAATCATGATTCACTAAAGTCATCTCAGACAACCACAATCATAAGATCAAACTGACCAAATCAAAGGGCAGAGCTTTTAAACAGTTTAAATCTAGTTAAAAAATAAAATGTAAGCGATAGAGAAATGTAAATACAAATAGATTGCACAGTTACATGTTATTCTTGATGTGTTTTTGTATGGATATCTTATTTTTCTGATTCTGCTTTTCTTCCAAGTCCCAAAAGAATATATTTTTGCTAAGTGGGGAGAATAGTGCAATGTACTTCTTATCCCTCAAATAACACAGCTCATATTTAGACAATTTTAGAGCAATCTCACAGGGAAGATCTCTAAAGGTCTTCCACTGTCATCCCCCACTTTTGGGGATGAACACACTATTGATCTGGATTAACTAACTCTAATCTTTTACACAGATAAAGTCACCAATTTCCCCTAACCTTCAGTTCAAAAGAAAGGATATGGAGATTAGTTCTCAATTGTAGATAACACACACTGAGAGGTCTGGCACAATATCAACTGGGTTGGGCCCCAGAATGAACAGATCAATGAGATATGAAGATCCAACCGGGTGAGCAGAAACTGGAACAAACCAATGAGGAAAAGCTAATTTTCCAGGGCCTGACTTAGGGTATAAATATTCTGGTGTCTTTGTCCCTCATGATACTCCATGTCTGGAATCTATGAGTTCCTACATAACTTTTCTCTCACCCTTCATGAATTCAATGCCTGGAATTCATGAGTTCTACAGAGCTCTCTTGTCCCTCATGGGTTCACATACATGACTACTGCTCTTCCTCTCCTCTATTAAATTCTTTTTTAATCCTCTATATGTATGATGGTTTTACTTTGACTTTTCAGCTTACAGTCCAAATTAGGTCAGTCTGCGTAGCTGTTTTTATTCAATATCCCATTTAACAAAGAGGAAAATATTAAGATAAACATACAACATTTACAATAAATGACAGATTGAAGCATATTTATCATATTTGACTTTATGTTAATCAGTGAGACTCTAGGTGCAATGCTGGTCACACTATTAAATGAGGAAACAACTTCAAAACTTAGCTAAAAACTTTCTACAACATTCAAAGTGTCAACAACCATAAATCTTTGCTTATGCATTGAAATATGTAGAGTGAGCTGCAATTTTGGTTGGGTAACTTATGCACCCAAATCCACCACATTAGGGACAAGATGAAGTTTTAATGGAGTTCAAGAACTGCTGTCCAATAATAGGAAAAGAGAGAGAAAGATCTGGAAGAAGGAAATGTATGAGTTTTATATCCTGGGGTACCCCAGGATGGTAGGTGGATTGAGAGAGTAAGGATATGGAAGTGATATCCCAGACTTCTTAGCCCAGGAATTGTGGTTAGGGTCGATCTTTGATCCTGGCCCCACTAGCATTAAGGATCAGGCAAGCATGGTCATTTGCAAGGGACACCTGACCATTAGGGGCAGTGAACATTAAGAAGAAGCTGTCAGGTGAGTATGAGGGAAGGGAATTCTATCAGGTTGCAAATGCTACTTTTAGAAATTTGATGTGAAATATTTTAGATCATATAATATGACTTTAAATATGCTAAAGTACTGTTATTATTGATAGTTTAACTTACCAAGTCTAATAAATTATTGTACTTAATTAAAACATTGAAAATAAACATAAAGGCAAATAAGAGAACAAGAGAAAAATTACTAGTAAATTGCATCCTGGAATATTTATGATTCTCAAAATTCAAAGACTACAGGAATTCAAATAATTTGTACAGCTTTAAGCATGCTGATATTTTTCTTAAACATCATTGGATGTCATGAACCATAAAATTTTTCTAGAACTCTGAGATCTTAGCAGGATAACTATCTATCCTATGTTTCAGAAAAGTTACCAACCTTTATTTTATGACTTTTCTATTTAGAGACACTTTGTCCCTTCTTTGCTCCTGATCCTACCAAATATGTGTGTGTGCAGTTATATTGATTCTATGATCCTAGAATTTTCAAATCCTCCAAAAATCAACTTGTGGATTTTATATATTTTATGAAGAAAATTAAGTCTCAGAATATGGAAGAAAAACAATTTTGACAATCAAGATATTTTAATAACAATTACATACATATGTATGTAGAGTGAGAATTACCTTGAACTCCTCAGGATCGTTTTAAAACCTCTTTTCCATTGTCAATTTTGCAATTTTAAATGAAATACTAAGTGTATGTAGGGTCGGCTGCTTCAAAATTTTTGTAGAGAATTCTTATCACCTTTCCTCTTTTATATGTTTTTGTTCTTTTATATGTTCATATGTTTCATACATACACAAAATAAATTTAACTCATTTTCATTACATGCTACTTGATTCCTTCCCTCTTTTTCTACTACTGGAATTCTTTTTGATCTTAACTTATATTTTTCTATTACTATGTCATGTGTGTGTGTGGGGGGGTCCTATCGAATTTAATAAGGGTGAGTTTCATTTGCATAATGCTGTACACTTGTGGAACATGGGAACAGGTAAATCCCAGTATGTATACCACTGTAAAAGAGTGGTTCTTACTACAGTAACCATGAGTCATCAGTAGTCTCACAGGAAGAAGAAGCTCCTCCCATTATGAAATTCTCCTTTTTTTTTCTTTGTCCTTTCATGTATGGGTGTGTGGGAAAGTGTGTGCATGCATATATGTATGTGTATGTGTGTATGGATGGGTACATTTGTGGGTATACGTATATGAGTGTACGTAAATATGGGGACATGTGGGGACCCAGAGTGATACAGGAAGAATCATCCTAAGTATCTACTTTACTACTATAAGCCTGAGCCCTTAATTATACCCAGAGCATTCCATTAAGGTTAGTTGTGCTAGTCAGTTTGTTCTGAGGATACCTAGGTTCTGGCTTACAGGAATAGAGCTGTAGGCAGATTTCCACACATACTGGCATTTTTACATGAGATCTGGGGATATGAACTCTGTCCCTTTTGCTTGTAATAAAAGGTTTTAACTACTGAACCATTTCCCTAGTCCCTGAAATTCTCATATCAAATTTCTTGATATCAAAAATTCCTCCTGTTTCTTTCATTCATTCACAAGTTTATCAAAAGTTGATACCATTTACAATTTTTTACTTTGTTGTTTTTGCTTGTTTTTATAGTTAGACTATTCATATATAAATACTAGCAATGATTATTTTATAAATTATGTTCTGTAAAATTCTCAGTATACGATGTTAGGAGAAGAATTAGCAAATTCATCTATTACTTTCTTAAATACTGCATCCATTCTATTTCGAGTGTGATGACACATGCTTGCAATCCTTGCACTCAACAAGATAAAGTAAGCAGATAAAAAGTCTAACAATAACCATCACTGGGAAAGCATAATTAAGTTTGAGGCCATCCTAGGCTTCAACTGCTAGAACTTAATCGAGATGAGAAGAAGAGAAATAAGGGGAAGAAAAGAGGAGATGAGAGGAAGACAGGGGTTTGGAAAGAAGAAAGACAGGAAGGGAGAAAACAAAAAGAAAACCACATCTTGGATTTCTTGATCAATGCATGTCTTTTTTTTCTACAAAAGTGTTTTGAAATGACAGTAACTGAATGGCATTGGCTAACAAAGTTATAAGTTGCTAGGTCCGTGAACAGCATGCTTACCTCGCAATCCCAATGGGTACCAGAGAGAGATCAGCAAGAATTAAATCAGGCTGGGTCAAGAGGGGATCTTGGAAAAATCAAAAATGAAGTCAAGTTTATTATGGAACGTAATCCTTATATACCATGGAAAAGGGGGTGACTTCTCTACACTGCACAGATCTATGACATCAATAGTGACTTACAAACTGCAGGTGTAAAATCCACAATAGGTCGGACCACTACCAATAATAGAGTCCTGCCAATCCTTAGACATGTTAATAAGCCCTAAAGGCCCTATATTGTAGAGTCCACTACCCACGGCATGGCATGTCTCCACCCACTCACACACTCATTCACATGATTGTGCAGCCTGCTGCGATGATGAAGAAAGATAGGTTCTGCCGTCCCCACCTCCACCTCAATTCCCCAGAGACTGAGCCATGAGAAGGGGAGTTTGTCAAAAGCAAATCTCAGGTTATTGGAGGTAACAAAGCAGCTTATATAGACAAAAGACCAGAAGGCACCAAATGGGTACCCAATTGTGTCAAACGTCAACACATCCTTCAGGTGCTAGTGGTCAAGTCCAATGTCACTCAGCACAAAGGGCAGGTCAATACCTGAAAACCAATTAGGGGTCTCTATAATGTGATCAGGGTTATACCCAGGACATTAACCCTCAGCGCCATCTTTAGTCCCATGTGCTCAGCCATACCCTAGGGCAAATCCTGAGCGGGCCCAACATCTCCTCCTTTCTGTTTTAGTAGAGACTATATTTTACAATTAATTATACATATGTCCAATGTCCCATCAGTCTCAGCGTGAGCTTTCGCCGTTGTCCAGTCTCGGTTGGTCTTCTCAGTCAGGCAGGTTGGTAGGACTAAACATTTGTATTTTTTAGCTAGTCCCTGGGCACAGGAAGAGGAAATCTCTCCTTTGGCTTCAGTTAGTGAACCTGGATTTAGGGAAAGGACACATAGCTTAGCAGAGTTCTGCCAAGCACTATATAAACCCAGCGACTAGATTCTAATCTGATCCCACTCTAGACTGTATGATATCACCATGGAATCACAGAACTGGCCCAAATGGGATCATGGCTTCAAGGGATCCCATTGTGGGGAGCACAGGTATAATAGGTTTCCCACCTCAGGCCAACATTCATTCACATTCACACAGAAGTTAAGACATTTTTTCCCAGATTTTAAAGATGTCCTTTTTCTCCCATTCCAGGAGAAGCCTGCTCGCTTTTATGGTGAGATCCAGGATTCAAGTTACAGCCAAGATGGCATCTGGTGGGTGGGGTCTCTGCTACTCCTGAGCATACCTCTACTTGGGCCGCTGCAGGCCCTAGCCTCAGACATTCCCAGTTTTTATTTGTGACCCCATGGATAAGCTTCCTGCTGTTCTTGAGAAATTGGGATCTTATGAACAACCAAATTCCTGCTTAATCAATTGAAATACATTTGAATACATGAAGCTTAATTCTTAATCTTTAATTTCTGAGGCTCAATTTCTTTTCTTCTATAGCATGGAAGAAGCATAATGTATAATATCACAATCTCTAATTCTTAATCTTTTTATAAACTCCATAAACCTTTGTAGCATCTTTTTAAGCAATCAACTCAAAACTCCAGTACACATTTCAATTTTTTTAAGTGAGATTTTTTTATCCTATAAATCTTATTTTAAACCTTTTATACATTCAAGTACTATACATATTTTCTTTATACTTTCTTTATCCTCCTTGATTGTTTCCTGTTGTTTTAACATTACACTTGGAATTAAAGGAATTACAAAAGTGATGTTATCAGATCCTAGGTAAAAAAACAATATGATCTTTTGTGAAGCTTCATAAAAATCAAGATATTTTAATCAGTATGTACTCAGGCCTTATGATGTTTATATTTAAGTGTGCATGTGCATTTAAATTGGGCATGACAAATAATGAACAAAGTCAAAAACAAAATGTGATTATAAACTCACAACAAAATCTAAAGTGACCACAACTGTTATTTCAAAACATAAAACACACATATTTTATAGGAAATTCAAATAGTCCAAACAAGTCAGAACCTTTTAAAGTAACTCTTTATCATCCCAGGCAACATACAGAGAAGTTCTCGCCTGCCTGCATAAGGAACTGAGGAATTTGTACTTCAGCCCCCCCCCTCCCCAAGCTCCCCACTCTAGCTTGCTGGCAGCCATGCCCATGCGCAGATTCAGGATAGGGTTTTTGTGAAGACGTATGGGAGGGTCTGCCTCTAACCCATCCCCACCCCCTTCTCCCTTGATGAAGAGAACTGCCAGGCATTCATTCCTGGCAGCCTCACCGCTCATGCAGCCTCACTGCCACGACCACCGCTGGAGCACGTAGCCTCCATGTTTCTATGAAGCTCCACCCCCCCATGCACCAATTCGCTGCTGCTGCACCATTTATCTGCAAGCCTCAGAGACAGCAGCTCTGCGCCCCATTCCCAGTGCCATACAGTACTGGGGTACCATTCTCTAAATGGCAGGCATGCCCACCATCCCCATGGCTCCCTCACTCTGCCATGGCCCGGCAGAATCCCCTTCCCACTGCCATGGGTCCTCAGTCTCCTCCCCCTTCCCTTCCATCTGCTCCACTTGTGGGAGCTGGATTGGGTCGGGAAGGAAAGCCATCTTGAGTGCAGACAACACGAAATGAAAATCCAAAGAAGGGGATATCTTAAGACATTTTTCCTGCTCTCTGGCTAGATTCTCTATCTTATTCCATGCGTCCCATGAATAAATGTTGGACTTTTGGGCAAATGGAGCCAACTCACGAGCTGATTCCCACACCTAATGCAGGGCTGTGGAATTTCAAAACCATGGCTTCTTAGTACATACTTCAGTGCTGACAGCACTGGATCAACAACCTTGTAAGACATGTTAGAGTTGAAAACCTACCTCGAGATCCCCAATTAGCTTTTGTCCGATTTAGGAATTCCCCCACATTTGGGTGCCAGTTTGCAGAGTGCACTACCCAGGCGTTGCATGTCTCCACCCACTCACACACTCATTCACACAACTGCGCAGCCTGCTGTGGTGACAACGAAAGGTAGGTTTTGCCCTCCCCACCTCTACCTCAATTCCCCAGAGATTCAGCCATGGGACAGGGAGTTTGTCAAAAGCAAATCTCAGTTTAACAGCAGCTTATATAGACAAAAGACCACAAAGTGCCAAACGGGCAGTGTCTCTCAGACAGAGGGTAGGTCAATACCTGAAAACTAATTAGGGGTCTCTGTAATGTGATCAGGGTTACGCCCAGGACACTAACCCTCAGCGCCATTTTTAGTCCCATGTGCTTGGCCATGCCCTGGGGAAAATCCTGGGTGGGCCCAACACCATATAAGATGGGGAAAGAACAGGCTGCTGATAGGTAAGGAACAGGGTAATACAACTGCAGTAATAAAGCTCTGTGTCAGGGCTGGAGAGGAGGCTCAGGGGGTAAGCCTCTGCCTTGCAGGCAGAAGGTCCTGAGTTCGGATCCTAAACCCCCGATTAGACTCCAGATGGAAGTGGGGGCAGCCTGTGTTTCTGGTCCTGGTAGGGCAGAGCCTGTGAATCCCAGGGCAGAGTAAACAAGGAGGTGGAAGCAGTCCATGGTCCTGAATTCGCCTGTGATTCTACACACACACACACACACACACATACATACACACATATATATGCACACACATGCATACATGCACAGTTGAATAAATAATAAAAAAAGTTAAAAAAAGACAAAAAAAATAAAGCTCTGTTTCCTTCCTTTCAGTGTACTAATCAATGCCTAGATAGTTTTCAAAGAACAGGAAGGAATATGTAAAAAACACCTCTGCTTTGATCCCAATTTGAGATAGTACAGATCAATCCATGCCCCTAGCAGGAAGATCAATAGAAGTCAGCCTAGAATTATATTATCCTAGACTAGTATCTATACTAGCATAGGCACAGAACTATGCTAGAAAAGGAGGCATATTGCAACTGAGACTGAGAGGGCATCTGTCTTCAAGAAATGGAGATCTCGGGCTTGAGCGTTCCCTACAGTATGTAGTTCACTTCAGGCTTAGTTGAGCAATTAAATTCAAAGAGGTGTAGTTTATTCCCTTCAGTTTCTTCTTACATAATCCAACAATTTTGTAATTGCTAAGTATTTCAACATTTCAAGTCCTCTGAACTGGTAATGCATGATACTGTGTTCTTCATTATTGTGTTAAAATCTGTGATACATGATTAGTCTTTATTAAAACTGCTGCTTGAAATTATTTGAATATATTAACAAATCTCCTTGTTTTTGTGCTCTCTAAATACATGATTTTCAGACTATCTTACTAATTTCTGAACATTATCAGCTTTAAACACCATCTTTAGTCCGATTTGTTTTATAAATGCACTTTCAGTTATTATTCTTGTTTTAAAAGTAGAATAATGTGGAAATACTCAGAACAGTGCCTGTTGCCTCCAAATTTTCCATCAGGAAGGTGAAGCTTCACTTATAAAACATTATCTTTTCCTTTTGAATAGTTTCAGTTGATCAGCAGATTGGGGAAAAGACAGAAATTCTATCATGGGAATAGAAGAAATTTCATATCCTGACAGTGCCAACCTCCTGGGGATATTGTGTGAGTTCACATAGTTCAGATAGATAGTGTAGCACTGACTATTTTTCTGAACCTGGAGAATTTGTTCTCTTTTATCTATCTACCTGGCAGCAGTCTTTTTATTCCCTAGTACCAAATACAGAAAATTATTCATAAATAGAATAATATTCCAGACGTTTCCATTTTTTAACACAGGCTTGAAGTAAATTTATGTGAGTGTGTGTGTATGTGTGTGTGTATGTGTGTGTGTGTGTGTAGGGTGAAACACCAGACCCTTTTGTGTGTAGGGTGAAGCACCACACCCTATTTAGAGTGACAAAATATGGTCTTTGAGCAAGAGCTAAATAAGAGGGAGAAAAGGCATGAGGCATGTCCCTTTCTTTGCTGCCTACCCCACAAAGATGCAAACTGACCTGCTCCATCCTTTGCTTCCTTAAGTGATGGACTGAACCATGCTTACTACCTGGTACACTGAAGTCAGCCAATAAGTATATTAGCTATATATTCCTGAAGAAAAAGAATCCAACTTAATGTGATCCAGTAACGATTTTTCAATTTTTTGGTACTGAGAAATTAATATACATATACATTGTAACTTCTCTTTTAAAATTTGAAATTTGGCCATTTGCCTGAACTATTTTTTAGCTGTAACTTTTTTTTTTTAATGATGCCAGGGGCAGCACGTAGCAATTCCCATTAAGCTAGGCAATCATGCGAGCTGACCAGTAGTTTTCTGCAGTGATCATCAGTGTATTAGGTCTATTGATACATCACAACTCATATTTCATCTATTCAATGGAGTTTTGAAACATAACTCCACTGTAAGTTGAAATGAATCATTATATAAATCAAGCTAAGAGGGTGATTGAGTTTTTTGAAAAGGGTGGTAAATATCTCATCTTTCACACTAAGCAAGAAGACAATAGTTTACACAGATGTTTGGGGAGAGAAGAGAAGGGAAGTATAAATTAGGAAGGGAAAGAGGAGGAAAGAGAAAGGAGAGAACAGGCTTACATAATTGACTCAGAATTATAAAAATGATCAGATTGTGATTTGCAGTGCAGGAGACAGGCTGGGAATTGAGGTGAGAGTTAATAATTTATATTTCAGTATTGTTTCAACTCAGCAAGTTCTAAAAGTTCACATCATTTCTGAACTGTGTTCCAGATGAAGAAATCTCCTTCTTTACTCATAAATGATGAGTCACATATACACATAATCCGCAATGTTTGATTGGAGTGATTTACTTTATTTAGTTAAGCTTATCTACTTTACTTAGTTCACTGATTTAAATACCTAACAGGCTTAAAAGAATACTAAATGGTAATATTTACATTAATTTGACCAAACAATTGTGCCTAACCTAGAAAACAAATAAAATTAACCATCGCGATGATGTGCTTTGGTTCATCAATCAATGTATTAAGCAATTAGTTAATTTCCTGTCATTATTTTCATGTTTGATCATGAAGATATTGGAGACCTAAATTTTAAAATGTGCTCTCATGTCTAAATATCTGCTTGTTATACTGATTTGTGGTGAAGATGATATAAGAATGTGAACATGGGACTAGAAATTAAATATAAGTCTTGACTAACTATCGGTATATTATGGAAAGAATATTCATAATCAATCAATTTGTTTATGGCTTTATCATGCATTTAATTTTAATTTCAAACTGTCAAACATTTATCTTGATGGTTTATTACTTTGTACCTGATCTGAATATGGGCAAGTACAACAAAATTACTCTCCATGCTAAGAAGTCCCTCAGTGACTTTAAATGCATTGACTTGAACTTTCTTTCAGGTGCATCCAGAACCATTGCTTAATAAAAATTCATCAAAAAGTCACCATCATAACCTTTTGGGGTGTGTGTGTGTGTGTGTGTGTGTGTGTATAAATGTTTATATTTAGAATAAATGCCTTAACTTCCTTTTATGTTTTCAAATTTCAAAAACTATGTTTCTTAATTGTATTTGGTCTTTATTAGCAACTTACTCTGCTTGCTAGATGGCATTGACAAATAAGCTTCTGTAAACTCCTTTATTTTATTTATGACATGAGTATGTTAGTGCTTGGACCTTCAGTGATCCTTAATATACCAAATCTGTAGATTCATGTAAATGATTTGCAGTCTAAATTAGAATCTATTAACTTAGTTCTCTTTATTTTTTTAATATTTTTTGTGTGTGTACATTAAAATTTTTTTTGTGTGTGTTTACATATTGTTACTGAATCCCCACCAGGCCAGCTAGGGAAAGGAGGGAGAAAGTCAGCAGGAGCCTCAAGACTCGAGGTGAGGGGGTGAGCATTGCAGAGTCACCACAGATCCCAGGAGTCAGGTGAGAAGCAGGCAGTGGACGAGTTGCCGCAGACTCATTTTATTTGAGAAAGTGTTTGAGCTTATATGGGGTCAGGGGTCCAATCAGGTGTTGCCATCCCTCCACTCCTGGGGATAGCTACCAATCATTTAGCTGTTTACTAGGTGGCCATTGCAGAGGCAGGTTAGATGGCTGCTTCCCATTGGTTGTTCATTCCTCTAACTGCATGGTTCCTCTATTGGGAAATGTCTGGGACATGTCCATACGTGTTCAGGCTTGTCTGTAATTGGACCTCCTGGGTTCTGGATCTCCTGGATTCAGGAGGCAGGGCTAGGGCCTCCCTGAATCAATAATACCACATTTTCACCCTTTTATTTATTTATAATTCTTTTCAGTGGGGACCATGATAGCTGGGGTGACCCTGAGCTTCTTCAGCTGTGCAGAATAGACTGTGCCTGTGTTAGGTTGGACACCACCCTTGTGTGGAGCCTTACCCATCATTGACTACCAGTCATGAGACCATTACAGAGAAGGAATCATTGTCCCAAAGGGGAACTCTGGTATGTGGCAGAGAAAAAAGAGGTTTTCATCAGGGCAGGAGCAGATGGGGGGCTGTAGGCAGAACAGGTGCAGAAATGATCCAGAAGAGCTGGTGAGACACAAATCAGAACATAACAATTATAAATTATTAAGTCATAGCTTCAATGGAGGACAGCCAGGCTTCCAACGGACCTTTGGTGGCCTTAGGCATGTCCAAAGCCTGAATGGATACTCTGAGGACCTGTAAAGCAAGCTTTTGTTGCAAATGCTGAGGATGGAAGGCTGTCACGAGATGTGCTGAAGGAGATAATTAAGCAATATAATTACTAAAAGAACAATTCCTCCTATGATACCATAGGTTACTATCCAAGAGGGATCAAACAGCCTTTTAAAGTTGCTCCAGATTCTGGTTATAAACCCAGTATCTATAGGCAGGAGAGCCACAAGTGTCATGTTAATATGTTCTATCTGTTGGCTCAAAGTCAATGAGTAATTAAGAAAGGCCTGAGACCAAGGTTCCTTGACGTACTGAGAAAGTTGTTCAGGAGCCTTGGAAATATTGGAGACCCTATAAGGTGTTAAGCATATAGAGGCATAGCAATAATCATAAGGAAAAAGCAAGCCTCTGAACAGTTGTGGTCTCCTCAGCTAATAGATCTACTTGTTGCTATAAGGTCATAATGGCATTATACCTGGTTAAAAAGTTAATTAAGCAAAAACCTCTATTTAGGTGAGCCCAGGATGAAATGGCTTGGGCTAGTTGATCTTGGGCCTAGATGGGGCTAGAGATCAAGCTGTTTGTTTGATATGGAGAGCTCATCTCCATAATCCTTCATAGGGAAGTTGGCCCTCTTATCTCTGGGAGGATTCAAGTCAGTTCCTCAGTAGGGATGTTCCTTTAGGGTGATTCCAGCAGTGGGGGATGACCTTCATGAATGTCAAAGATCTTCAAAGATCCTAGAGACTGTCCCAGCACAGACTGTTCTAGACCTGCCTATTGTATCGCTTAACCTTCTGAGGACACAGACTGCTCAAGGGATGAGGGGCAATGACTACTCTGGCTACTTCTTGCTGAGTTGGGGTGAAGGAAATGTGAGCAGTAAATGATCCTCATCTATGAAGTGCTGGGATGGTTTAAAGGTCTTTGATGGATCACTTTACTACTTTAAGATCCATCTAAAAGAGAAAAAACAGATAAATTAAGCCTAAAAGATCTACTGTTATCTTGCCTGAAATATGCACTAACTTTGTCTGGTTTAAAAGCCAAGAGCTGTAAGTAATATGCATATTAGAGACCTTTTATCCTCTGGCTATTGTAAATCTCCAAGATCACATTTTTAAAACCTGTCCAAAAAAATATAAACTGTCTGATTCTTTGTATGGAACAATTTAAATTAGTTCTCCTTTTTGTGTTCTGAAAAGGAAAGTGACACAAGTCTTTTAAGATGACACATGTAGGGAACATAATTTCCTGACATGGAAAATAATGTAGATCTCTAAGCATTATCTTGTCTTTAGGGTAGGACCAATCTTTGGGACTAAATGAAAAGCCAGCATTGATTTGCTAATGGAGCCACTACTCTGTTTAACATCTGGAATTTTGCTGCTTTTCCTGATTTAACTCCTTTAGTTTGTCATTGCATTTTCCCTCTGTCAACCACTGAGTTTAACTTTAGTCAAGCTTTTAGGACCAGGGCAAAACTTTATTAAACTTTCCATCAATAAATGTCTGATTTTAACTCTGCAACACAAATTGTCTTTCTTATCATCTTTAAACTGCAGGCTTTTGTAATCTACTATCTGAATTCTGCCATTTTCTGGAATCTATTATTTCCTCTTTCTAGCATCTTTGGTGTGTTAAAAACCAGAACTACATGTATGACTTCATAACAGCATTAAAATATTCCATTTACATCTAAACCTAGGATATTCGAGCATGTAAACAAAGGAATACCTAAAATCCATATCATTAAGTATATAAGGAACTTCAATAGTTACTTTGCTAAACCTGTCATTTTCCTGATCTTAACAGTTCTAGTTAAATCAGAGATTGACAAAAGCCTAGAAGGAAGTTGAACACTTAAATTTTGTGCTCTCTTACCTATTAATAGAAGAACAAAATGGCTTCCCATTTGCATGTTAAACCTAAGAATCTAATGAGATGCTATTACCAGCCTGGTGTTTTTTGGACTTTCATCAGATATGAGCCACAAAACCTCTTTTTCCATCAACAGGAAGCTAAGAGCCTCAGGCCTCATCATTGGTCCCAGCAGAAGAGCTTAATCCTTGGGCCTTGGGGTTCAGGGGGCAATCTTTCCTCCAGTGGAGATTCCCATAGTCAGAACATGGGCCACATGGAGGCTGTTTGTGCTTAGGACACATTTAAACAATTTTTTTCTTTCCTTCCTTTCTGTTTAAAAAATAAATTTATTTGGATCCTCAGAGAAACTCCTTAACTAACTTAGGACAAAATCTTGCAAGGAAAAAGGAAACATGAACAGGAGTTGATACAAATGCACTTAGAATCTCCTAAAAACAGACTATGCTGGGTCCAGATTATATTGATTCTGTTTTGTTTCAAGGGAATGTAGTCTGGCTAAGGTGGAGGCTTGAAATTCCTGTTCCACCTTAGTAGGAGTACACATGAGAACATGGAATTAGAAAGCAGATTTGTCCCCAAGAAAGGGAGCTCATACATACCAGGAGAAGAGAGAAATTCCAATGAAATTTTTAGAAGGCAATTCTATTTTCCTGGATGCTAGATTTTTTTTTTTATTATTTATTCAATTGTGCATGTATGCGTGTGTGCGTGTGTGTGTGTGTGTGTGTGTGTAGAACCACTGACGAATTCAGGAACCACCATGGATGCCTCCACCTCCTTGTTTACTCTGCCCCGGGATTCACAGGCTCCGCCCTACCTGGACCAGAAACGCAGGCTGCCCCCGCTTCTGCCCGGCGTTTATACGTGGGGTCTAGGATTCGATCTCAGGACCTTCCGCCTGCAAGGCAGAGGCTTAACCCCTGAACCACCTCTCCAGCCCCCCTGGTTGCTAGATTTGATGGGATAAAATTCTATAAAGAAGTCAGAGGAATGAGCAAGTTTAATTAATCAGTATAATAGTGGATTTTGAGAATATAGGGAAAAACCTTTAAGAACGCGATGACCTTTTCATTTGTAGTCTTATTAAAGATCAAAATCAAGTGAGACAATCTTTCATGAAAGAAAATTTATAATCTATCAGAAAAACAATTATTATCGATATAAAACATAAGTAGTTAAGGCCTTAGATATTATTAAAATTATTTGTTCTTATTTTTAAGCATGCATACATGTATTTAAAAATGGCATGCCAAAATTTTTATATTAGCATGCAACAGAAATGAAAAAATTTGAAGTGGCCACAAATTTTTTTATGTTGCAACACAAGACACACAACATGTACACACAGAACACATAAACATACAAGCACATGAACAACATACAATATACCGGCAGCTGTACAATTTACCAGCAACTGTCTTAAAAATTACCCTTGAAAGCTTTATCAAAGGTGGATTAACATGTAGGAAAACCTTATCATTTAAAACAAGATCTCATATGCAGGACTCAGGGGCCACTGCAGGTAGTGCGGCTAGGGACCGGCCGGGTGATCTGTGGGGCTGAGCGGATGATGAGTGTCGCGGCCCAATGAACACAATGGAGCCGGGAGGTCTGTCAAAGCAGGAACTCAACTTTATTAAACAGGGAGGTGAATTATATAGATTGTGCAGTGGTGTGATTAAGTGACCAGAAGGTGTGACATCATTCCAGGGAAACAAAACTTTCCTGTGGAGATGAGATTCGAAACCTAAAGTCAGGTCCTGAAACTCTAGCCAGGCTGAGGAAGTTCCAGCAGGCCTCAGGCCTGGTAAAGAGGCCCAAAACTTATATTAGTTAAGTCCAGGAGCTTAGCTTAATTATGAAAAACATTAAAAGCAGATTAAATTTTAAAATTTAGCACCAAAACCAAATTACTACTTAAGTAACTTTCTCTCTCTCTCTTTTTTTTTTTTTTTCTAAGCACCCTTACCCATAGGTCTGGTTCCTACATATTCTCTGGCAGGATCAAAGGTGCTAAAACCATAGCCTCATTCCAAAAGTCCTCTAGGCCAGCAGTCTTAACCTTGAGGCCTCTAGTCTCTAGGAGTGATTTTAAGACATGTATTTAGGGCTCCTTACAATGTGAAGGGAGGTAGTCCATTTTTCTAAGGAACAGAGATGAGACAAAAGAGAAACAGATGCGACAAGTCAGGTATCGGATACAAATGTCTAGTGCTTGGTGGGAGACTTCCATGGTTCCTTACTCCCCCAGCCATATGCTTACATGGTGTCTCTGGGTCAGGCCAATTCAATCTAATCGAACCTGGGCTCCAAGTTCTGAGGGGATCAATCTCTCATGTGAACTTGCCGGGTTGAGCCTTGGTTTTGAGGGGCTTGATCAGGAAACTGAATGAGTGGTTGCATTCCTAACTTTAAGATGGGCTCATTGATCAGGAAGTCAAACGAGCGAATGTGTTCCTAACCTTAACAGGGGCTCCTTGATGGTCAACAAATCATGCAAAGCGGTTGTGTTCCTAACCTTCTGAGGATAACAATGAACAATCAGGAAAAAGGGAAGAGGAGGTGGCCACCTGTTCACCTTCAGGTACTGTTAGCACACAGAACACAAAACCAGAGGAAGGAGCCAAACTCATCAAACTTACCAAAAAGGGTGTCTCATCTACACCAAAGGTGACCCCACATTGGGGCACCATATGTTGCCCGATCCCCACTGGGCCAGCCAGAGAAAGGAGGGGGAAAAGTCAGCAGGATCCTTGAAACTTGAGGCGAGGAGGTGAGCAATGCGGAATCACCACAGACCCCGGGAGTCAGATGAGAAGCAGACAGTGGACGAGTTGCTGCAGACTCGTTTTATTTAGGAAGTGTTTGAGTTTATATAGGGTCAGGGGCCCAAACAGGTGTTGCCATCTCTCTGCTCCAAGGGGCAGCCACTAATCATTTAGCTGTTTACTAGGTGGCCATTACAGAGGGAGGTTAGATGGCTGCTTCCCATTGGTTGTTCATCCCTCTGCCAGCATGGTTCCTCTATTGGGACATGTCCAAGGCATGTCTGTACATGCTCAAGCTTGTCTGTAATCAGACCTCCTTGGTTCAGGACCTCCTAGATTCAGGAACCCAGGCTAGGGCCTCCCTGAATCAAAGACACTGCATGTCTTTGTGAAGGATCAAGGGTGACTTCAGAAATACCCCTTCTTGCTTTGCTCAAGGATTTCCCAGGCTCTGCCCACTAGGGCAGAAGTGTAGGTAGCTGCTACTTGCACCTGGAGTTTTTTATGTGGGACCTGGGTGCGATAGGAACTCAGGACCTTCTTGGGAGACAATCTTAACCCCTGAGCCATCTCTTTAGCTCTTAACTTAGCTGTCTTAAAATCTTATTCTTATCAATATGTTAGAACACTTATTGTTAAGATCTTATGAAAATATTATTTGATGAAAAATGTTTGCATAACTTCTGCATGAAATCCTATTGCAGTGTTACAGCTAGACTTATCTCTATGCCTGCATTTTATTGGTAAATAGAGAAGTGAAGGACTTTTAACTTGATTCATTACATTAAAATAAATATTACTGGAAACTGAGCTTCTTCCAATTAATTTCCTGTGAAGTGAGGGCATATTGGCAATGGAACATGACTTAAATATCCTTCTCCTTTGGAGTTAATTTATAAAATGGACAACAAACCTGAGAGAAATACATAAATTATCAGAAAAAATAGTCGTGGAGAGAAATATTAGACATTAGCTCATAAATAGCTATAGAATAACCACTAAAAAGGTATACAAAGCTCTGAGGAACAGTTTTTCTCATCAAACAACATTTAAAGAGCAACATTAAAGAGTTTCAGAAAGTACTCTTGGTGCAATATTAAAAAAAATATTTCTGATAGATGAACATGCACAGAAAGAATAAGAAAGTTGGTATAAACAGAGACCTGTGTGAATGTGGTAAGCTATTTGCAATAAATGCAGGCAGGATCAGAAAATTAAAAGGGAGAAAACATATATTTAAGTGGATTATAGAAAATAATTTAGCTTTTGCTCTAATGGAGATCATTAGACTCCAATTAGATGGTAGATTACTCCAATGGTAGATTTCTGAAGTACTACAAGTGAGAACAATGAAATATTGAGTCAGTGATAAATTTCAGCAGTTATGATACTAGGAAGATAAGTTGATATATTCTAAGTGAAGCAGATTATGAAACTGAGAATGCTTAGATGTTTGCTGAGATGGTTCAACAAGTATGTAAGTTGATTTGTAAGTACGTAAGTTACTTTTGAAATTCTGAATACGGTGCTATTAGTTGTTCCAATGTGACATATTTTGAATGAATACCAATAAATTCTAAGATGATAGTTTGTGTTGTTATACTAATTTTTAATAAAATGAATCAAATTAATGTTCACTCATATGCTTACTAAGCATCTAGGCATAGAGGTAAGTTAAACAAAAAGCACACATGGGACATGTTGGTAAAAACCGAATATTTTGTAAATTCTGAGATTATGTGTGCCTTTAGATGAAAATACAGGACACATGAGATATTTCAGCAGGTAAGATACTCATACAAACTTGGAAACCTGAGTTCAATTTCCAGAAGTCCACATGGTAGAACAAAAGACTTCTGAAAATTCCCCTGCCCTCCAACTTCCAACCTTGCACCATGAAAAAAAAATGTATATATCCTCTCAAATAAAAAATAAATAAAATAATAACATCAAAAATAAAAGAAAACATGATGAAAATGTTTAGTTTAATTATTATTGTGTCTATTAGATTAGGATAAATCAAGAGATCACTAAAATTCCATGCTCTCTTTATGAACTGTACATGATTACATAGGAATTTCATATTTCAGATACAAACTTAACTTTCAATGTGAAAGTGTTTAGTAATTGTGGACTTTGTTTAAAGATAAATGATACATTCATGTATTACTATTCCTTACAGAATTGATTAAAACAAGTAATTAATCTTTGACTCTATGCTTGGAAATCACCAGAAAATTATGGGTCAAAAAGCAGCACAATGAGGAAAGATCTAGATATCAAGTTGGTAAGAAAGCCAAATTCACAATGCATATTTTTAATATATGATATGAAAATTTGGAAATATGAAAGAAGTTATCACTGCACAATTATGATTGACCTTTTTTAAACTAATTAAAATATCTGAATGAACATTTATATTTATTAATATAAAAGACCTATATAAAATGATATAAAAGACCTACAAGTAAAAGGAATTTTAACTACCAGTGACATACGTAGATTGTAAATTGATTTATTTCCATTTTTACTCATAGTTAATCAATTTAATTGGGTGTAATGTAGAAAATACAAGAGAAAGAAGAAATACAACTTTTTCTGCTAGATGTAATCACTTTTCATTTATCATCTTTCACTTTCAATAAAGAAATAAATCTCAGGATTTATTTATTTATTATCAGTCTTAGGAAGGAGTATTTGGAGAAAAGTGACTTGAGAGATGACTGTTTGGCTTTTAAACTAACATTTTTAATGACAGACATCTTCTTACAACACATTTTGAAGAATGGTTAGACCGCAATGTCTAAAGCAACCTTTCAAAGGCTTAGGAATTCCATCTTCACTGCTTCTTCTCACAACACACTGTTAATAAAAGTATTAGCATCATATCTGTTTTTGAAGACCAGGAACTCTTCCTTCTTATACCAGTGTTAACAAGTGATTGTTGTAGCCATAACACTGTGCACACATGCACACACACACACACACACACACACACACACACACACACACATTCACACACACCAATGTCATATTAAAAATTAAAGATAAACTTATGCAACTTACAAAAGAAATGCATGGCCTGTTCAGAATAAAAGCTAATCTTACCGGGAATCTAAGGATAAAACCTTTTGATCTTGGCTACCAGTAATAATTTATGAAAAGATAGGAATGTTTCCTTTGGCTTGTACGTGTGAAGCAGTTTTACAAAACCCAAATTCAGATTGATTTCCAGGGACTCTGCTTTATATATGCAAGCCAAGTTCTAAATATTTTATACTGCTGCAGTATTCAATTCATCTCCAACCTTGAAGCTTTTTCTGATATATTACTGTTGATGAGAACAGTGAAAATAAAAAGAAACTCTTTCAAATGTTTCTGGTTTTCTTTTTTGAATGTGAACAAAAATATTACTTCAAACACATGATGCATAATCATTTAAAGAAGTACTTATGGGCTGGAGAGATGGCTTAGGGGTTAAGCCTCTGCATTGCAGGTGGAAGGTCCTGAGTTCAGATCCTAGACCCCACGTATAGACGCCAAGCGGAAGCGGGGGCGGCCTGCGCTTCTGGTCCTAGTAGTTTGGAGCCTGTGAATCCCGGGGCAGAGTAAAGGAGGAGGTGGAAGCAGTCCATGGTGGTTCCCGAATTCGCCCATGGTTCTACACACACACACACACACACACACACACACACACATACACAAGCACACACAAGCACATGTACACACATGCACAATAGAATAAAATAATAAAAAAGTACTTACTAAGCCATATATTAATAGAATGAACAATGAATTTCTTCATAGCATTCTCATTCTGTTTGTTGGGGATGAATAAAAACACACGAATTCTAGATTTTAATTATTATATGCCATTTTTAGCACTATGTATAATAATAATGTGGGATTCATATGTAAGTCCTCATTTCCGAATACTTCTATGTTTTATATTTTATAAATGCATGTTAATTTGCAAAACAGTATGTGTCATAGTTAGATACATGTGTCAACTTGACCATTGAGAGTTTGAGTTCTGGGCACATTTGTAGAGAATTAGTCGAGTTAAGCCCAGAACAAACTTACAGGTGATTGTCTAGTGGATGGGGAAGGTCCAGCCTATGGCTGGGGGACAAATCCTTGGGCCGGTTAATAAAATATAAGGAACTGTTTGAGAAAGAGAACATCCTAGTGCATTCTTGGCCAGACATGCTGGTCTGGCAAGTAAAGAACATCACTGTCTAGGCCATTATGTAGAGATGGTGTGGCCAACTGTCTCGACCCTGGTATTGGTGTGAGTTCTCTTCCAAGCTGAACAAACAACTGTAATTACAGATCATAAGAGAAATAAACCTCTTGTTCCTAAGTCATTTGCTGGTATTTATCAGGAACATGCAGAATAACTGCACATTGTGTTTCATTCCATTTTCATAAATATTTTCCTCTTCCTACTTTCAATGAATCCTATAAAACACTTTCTAATTTTCAATATATTTAAGCTTAAATATCTAAGTTATGAATTTAAGCTTAGTGATAGCAAGATAGTTCAGGAGGTAAAGCTTTTGTTCACAACCTGATGACCTGAGTTTGATCTTTGAAGCCAACATGATGGAAGGAAAGAAATAACTTGTGATAGTTATCCTTTAATCACCAGCATTGTGCCACAATATTCATGTGTTTAGTATTCTCTCTTTCTCTTTCTCTCTTAAATGAATAAAAATTTTAAAAAATTATTACAGAGGTAATACATTACATTTTTCTGATTCTGTTTCTTGTTACTATTAACATGATAGTCCATACATTTTCCTGCACATATGATTTTTCTTTTTTACGGACAAATAAAAAAACAACATTCCATTGAATCTACATACTCCCACTTTATCTTCAAGGTCTGAAATTCTGTTTTCTGCTTCATTAGTTCTGTTGATAAGACTCTCTGTGGCGTTCTGGGTTGAAGATAACTTGTCTTTTAGCTCAGTTTTAAACTCTGCTTGAGTTTGTTTTAACTGCTCTATGCCACTTTTTGTTTCTTGCACTGTTTTTCTCAACTCCTCCAGATGTCTGTTGTGTTCCTCTTCAAAGCGATTGATTCGATTATGTAATTCCTCCCGGATTTCCTCTTTCATAGTATTGAACATGGTAATGATCATATTTTGAAAGTCGTTATCCTGGGTCAGGCTTTCTTGGCCTTTTTCCGCAGGTTTGTTCTTGTTGGAGTCTAACATTATGGGATTAATTTCTTCAGTGGGAAATTTGTTTACTTGAGTGTTGCTTCTCATGGATTTGCACTTTGACTTTGGCATTGTCATTTTAACTCTTAAGATCTCTCAATTTCACTAAACTGAATTATTTGGCCAGGGGTACTGGTGGGCGGGGCCCAAACGGGGACTTACCTATGGCGCGGGGTGAGGCCCGGGTGGACCGCGCACGTGTCCCGACCGCGCGCGTGTCCCGACCAGCGGAGCGGGGTGGGGTGAAAAGGGCCGATGGGCGCGTAGGCGTGGAGCTATTTAACCCGAGGGCAGCTGGGGCGGGGCCCGGGCGCAGGGGGAGGTCCTCCTCGTCCCTCAGCCCCCGCGCGGCTCCGGCTGGATGGTGGGAGTCGGAGCCGGGTCCCTTTGGGCTGACCTGGGGTCCTAGAGCGCGCGGTGAGGCCCGGCTGGATCTCGCGTTCGCGTCCCGACCGGCGGAGCGGGTTGGGGTGAAAAGGGCTGAATCTACATACTATATTGCTGTTTTTTGTTTTCTATATTTCTACTATTCAATATTTTGGCTGATTACAAATCCTGTTCTTTGTCTTTATGGATAGATATAGCAATAAACATGGTTTAAATATATCACTGTACACAGTAGAGATACACCTATTATATGTAGGTGTTTTAATTTCATGAAGGATTATCATACTTCTATATTAATAATAAAGATTAGACCATACTTAAAAAATTTAAGCAGTAGTTCTCAGATTTGGCTTTTATAAAGTAGAACTGAAAACAAATTACAATGCCATCTTCACTCTTCCTTCTGTTTGCAAAATGTTTCCAAAATTGTCTCTTTCTCATCATATCTCTTGTCCCCCTGAAACTATGAAACTTCTAGAAGAAAGAATAGGTACCACAGTTGAACTGATAGGTCTAGGTAAAGACTTTCTGAATGTGATTCTATCAGCATCAACAACTGGCACATCATGAAATCAAAAAGCTTCTGTTCTCTAAGAGAAACTGTTAACCAAGCAAAATATAAATTCAGAGGGGAAGAAACATCTTTAGCTATTTGTCTGATTTCCAGAGCAGACATATATTTGGAAAAATTAAAAATAGCAATAAAACAAATTAATTTAAAAGGTTTTGGAATTAAAAAGAGATTTTCAGGGGATGGAGAGATGGTCCAGGGTTGAGACTCTGCCTCACAAGTAGAAGGTCCTAAATTTAGATCTCTAGTCCCACATACACACACCAAGCCCAAAGGGAAATGGCCTGTACTTTATCCATTTCTGGTGGGCAGAGACTGGGGAATTCCAAATTGAAGCAAAAAAGGAGGTAGAAGCAATTAAGGGTGATTCCTGAAGTCACCTTTGGTCCTCCATAGGGACACAACTGCTCTCTGATACACACACACTCACACATATTAAATAAATAAATAAAAGATCTTCAAGTACTGTTTTAGATATTTCTTTGACACCTGAATTTATTTATTTTTTTTTTATTTTTTATTATTTATTCAATTGTGAGTGTGTGTGCATGTGTATGTATGTATGTGTGTGTCTGTGTGTGTAGAACCATGGACGAATTCGGGAACCACCATGGACGCCTCCACCTCCTCCTTGTTACTCTGCCCCGGGAGTCACAGGCTCCGCCCTACCAGGACTGGAAACGCAGGCTGCCCCCGCTTCTGCCTGGCGTCTATACATGGGGTCTAGGATCCGAACTCAGGACCTTCCACCTGCAAGGCAGAGGCTTAACCTCTGAGCCACCTCTCCAGCCCCACCTGAATTTATTTTGAAGATCTATTTCTTTATTTATTTAAACAGTACTCAGCTTTCTTAATCAGTAGAGAAATACTTACTGGTTTTGTACTGCTATAACAAAGCAAAATTAAAGCAGTCAAGAACATTTTGTGAACAACTTTAGAAAATTGCCCAGGAATAAAATTAATTTTTAAAAAAACATGTGTGCTGTTTGTACACTAATTATTTTACATTATTTTGAATATTTTGAGTGTTTCTCTATCAAGAGAGTATAGCTATCATTAATATTGTTATATTTAATTAGGCATTATTCAAAATATTAGTTAGTTAAAAAGTAAATTATCAAGAGATTATTTCAAAATTAGTTTTCACTAAAATTTATTGCTATTTCCAAGAGGTAGCCTGAAATAGTTAAAAATACTTTTGTTCACTTTAATCTTGATTACAAACTAAAAACAGCAAAAGGTGTTTAATATGTTTCAAGTATGAATATAATGTTCATAACTTCAGTGAAACGGTTTTATTTCTTTTCTCAATGCACTTGAACACCTGCTTGTCATGCTTTAATTATTGCTTTTCTAATTTATGACACAGATTTCCAAGAAATCCATGAATGTCTCAGCCTCAATCTTTGCATCATCTACTTTATGATTTGTTTACTTGCTATTCATGCACGTTGGTTCATTAACTGGGAATGCTTGTGCTTCTGACTTCAATCTGTTACTTTCCAGATTTTCATCATATAAAGTAAGCCTGAAGTATGGGTCACTTAATTGATATCTGAACTTTTATTTTATTTTTGTGTGTGTGTGTGTGTGTGTGTGTGTGTGTGTGTGTGTGTGTCTGTGGAGGACCAAGGGTAATTTATGGAATCATCCTGTATTGCTTCTACTTCCTTTTTGCTTCTCTCTGAAATTTCCCAGGCTCTGCCTGCCATGCCAGAAGTGCCACCATCATTTCTGCCTGGTGTTTATATGTGGGACCTGGGATCTGAACTCAGGATCTTATGCATGTGAGGTAGAGTCTTACCTTTGAGTCATCTCTTCAGCCTTCAACTTTTCTTTTATGTACATCATTTTCAAGGCATCCTGAAACTATGCAGTGCAGCCATTGCTACAGAAAATTATACAGTGCTCTGTGATCTTCAGGAACACTGCACAACATCAGGACTGAAGGCCAATAGATTAAACAAGGAAAGATCCCAAAACCAGTGTGACCGCATTATGTGGTATATTCACCAAAATTATACTATGATGAAAGGACTGAAATTCTCTGAGTTCTCACTTTAGTGTTACACTTGAGTTGGACTGATTTTATTTAAAAGAAACTTTCTGTTCTCTTTTTCCCATTTGGAGACAAGTTAATCAAGTCTGTAACTACTTCAAAAAAGTATACAGATGGAATTAAAATATCTTTAACAATTAAACCTAAAATAGTCATTATTACTTCAAATTTGTATTGTATTAATTCTTAACTTGTATTTAATTTATTCTATTTCCTATCAAGACAGAATGTCTACAATTGAGTTTAGCTTTGATATCGTATAAGCTGCAGTAAGATATGGAGATTAATGTAGTGTCTAATTCAAGTGAAGTTTACTTATTTCTGCATTTATTTATTTTTAAATGTGATTAGTACCTTCTAAAATTTTAAATGACATTATTTAATTAATTATACTTAGTTTTCTAAAGAATATATTATCAATTTATGAATAATTTTTCAATGTATCTCATATATATACAGGCAACTTAATGTTTTATTCTGGAATAATTTGTATATCTATAAAATACCACAGTAAAAAAATCCAGCTTAGTAATATATAGCTACTGACATTTATAATATTGAATGTCCATTATGAATGAAGTTTTCTTTTTAACTTCATATTAAATTGATTGTCCGACTCAAAATGTATCCCATCTTGGAATCACAAGAAAAAAAGTATCATTTGCAGTATTGTCTTATATAAAGGTATGAATATCAAACATGAAATATGAAACTTTCTTTGAGTAGTTTTGAATAAAAATAAGTGGAAATATGGATTTTTAAAGGTATAAAAAGTGTCATGTGCTCTGGACTTAGTAGTTTCTGCTTTATATTTTATTGTTCCTGCATTTAATACAGTAACATAACAAACATCTCCAAAAATTAAAAGTATGTCTTTCAGCAGGAAATATTTTTAAAGTATTTTCCTTTGGTTGTTGTCTACAGAGTAGTCTAAAATGATTACCTTTCATCAAAGGAGAACAATAAACATAATTTAAGATTTTTATGATGGCTTCATGCTATACTTTTAAACACCATTATGGTAGCATAATCATCTTATTCTTAGTTTTCTTTTCACCTGACTATCCAAAAATAGGTTAAAACATTCTATGCTGTTGAAGGTAATTTTTCTGTTGCTGTGAGACAACACTCATATTCAAGCCATTTAAGGGAAGAAAGAAGATTTATTTGGTTTGTGGTCGATTCATATGACAGAAAGACCTGGCCGAAGGCTCAGGTCATGTCCATTACCTCAGAGGCAGAGAGAGCAAGCAACAAACTGCAAGGACAGTTGTGGAAGCAGTGTGGGGCTTCTTCCAGCAAAGTTCTACCTTCTAAAGTTGTCACAATCTTCCCAAACATTTTTGACAACTAAGAATTCAAACACATGAGCCTGTGGGAGCAGTTCACTTTCAAACTGTGACATATGCTTTGTGAAATTTTCCTATTAGTATTTAAGAATTCAATTTAATTTCACTGCACTGAGCTACATCCTGTCTGGCTGCTGAGATCCTCTCCCATTGCACCTCATCAGAGAGGAGGACCCAGAGGAGAGTTTGGCATGCACATTAAAGAATGCTCTGGGGATGGGAGGGGGAGGCACTGGGGGACCGGGAGGGGGGAAGGAGGGGAGGGGGGCACAGGGCGGTGGGAGGTTGGAGGGAGGGAGGGTACTGGTGTACCTGTTAAGTATGTATGAGTGGAAATTTAAAAAAAAAAAAAAGAAAACCAACTTTAAAAAAAAAAAAACTTTTAAAAAAAAGGCCTTTACTTCTCCCATCCTTGTGTTCTTACATTCTTATCGCCCCCTCTTCCGTAAATTTCCCTGAGTTTCAGGATGGGGAAAGACTAGGCTAGTTCCAGGTGGTTGATATAGAGTCTCTGCTGTTCTGAATTATGGTTTGTTGATTTTTTTTTCGGTTTTGTTGCTCCTGCAATGCCTTTGGCTCCATCCTGATGGGTATTGGATGTCACCCCCTGGCCAGAGATAAAAACCTGTTAAATTAGAGTCTTGTTATAAGAGTATATTCAAAGGTAGATGGAATAAAAGTAGGAGACCATAGAGAGAGAGGGGTCAATCACCCATTTGCAAAACGGTTACTTTCTATCTGGCAGCCTATATGCCTTCCCCTTCTGATGAAATCACACCCCATCAGTTGCAAATGATCAGGAAGGAAAATCTGTGAACTTAACCAGATGTTTCATTACTTACTTGCAGTCCTAGATGGTGGCCTATTTTCTCTGCTTCAATATGGTCCCCTCTCTCCTTGTTTCTGGTGGGGCCCTACTTCCCCATCCCTCCTGTTTATAATCTTTGCAATTACTGTAGGTATTACAGAGATTTGTCTTTGAGTGTCTCTAAGTGGGTTCGGTACTAGGATCCACCTATTAGGGAGTACATGTGCACTTAATTTTCCATTTCTGGGATACTTCACTCAATATAATTGTTTCTAATTCCATCCATTTCCCGGAAAATTGCATTAATTCATCATTTTTGATGGCTGAGTAGTATTCCACTGTATAAATGTACCACTTTTCCTTATTCACACGTTGACTGTTGGATATTTTGGTTGATTCCATGACTGTTGTAAACAGTGCTGTTATGAATATGGTCATGCTTGTGCTATCAAGGTGAATTTTTGCTGTATGGGGGGTTATTCCCAAAAGTGGATTAGCCACTGGGGAGGAGGCATTGGGAGATGGGGAGGGACGGAGGAGGGGACGAGGAAGCAGGGAATTGGTGGGGGAGGTGGAGGGAGATGACCAGTGTACCTGTTAAGTTTGTATGAGCGGAAATAAGAAAAAAAGAAAGGAGGAAACAAACAAACAAACAAAGGCCTTTATATAAGAAAAGGCTTAAAGGAGAAGGAAGAACAGGAATAGGACTCAGTAGAAAGTAGGGTGGGTTAGCCTTCTGGTAACCAACCACCTGCTTACTAACTCCTAACCCCTTTATCAACCCCCCTTCCCATGACAAGGAACACATACCCAGCACTGTAAATGAGTCTAAACAACAGTGAACAGGGAAGAAAATGACAATGGAAAGGATCAAATGTCTCAATACTCATGGGCTTTTAATTTTTCTAAATTTTTTAAAATTTATTATTTATTCAATTGTGTATATATGCGTGTGTGTATATATCTGTGTGTGTATGTATGTGTGTGTAGAACCACGGACGAATTCGGGAACCACCATGGACGCCTCCCCTTCCCCCTTGTTTACTCTGCCCCTGGATTCACAGGCTCTGCCCTACCAGGACCAGAAACGCAGGCTGCCCCCGCTTCCGCCTGACGTCTATACGTGGGGTCTAGAATCCGAACTCAGGACCTGATGCCTGCAAGGCAGAGGCTTAACCCCTGAGTCACCTCTCCAGCCCCCTCATGGGCTTTTCTTAACATTGGTCTTATTTGTCTATTAACTGTTTCTTTGTCTCTGTTCTCTTGGGGTCTTCCTTTGCTACCCCCTTGGTTATGTTCCTTTGTGGTTAAGTGTGGATTCCTTTATATTTGATTTAACATTCTAAATTTGCTTCACCTATAACCCTGAAGTACTGATGATCAATTTTACAACATTTTTGAAAATTTATGCCACAAACCATATATAAATATCAACTTATCAAATATTGTAAATATTTGAAAATACAGGTTCTGGAAGATGAAAAACTCAAATATGATTCACAGGAAGCAACAGGAGGGAATAGACCTATTGTTTTCAATCACTGTTCTAATGTATATTTTTAATTGTCTGTTAGAGGAAATTGTACAAAATACATTTGTGTGAACTAAAAACTTCATGCATCCGCATAGACACTAATTCTTGTGTACGCATACACAAAAGCTTCCTTTAAACGTTGAAAAGCCTGTTTCCCTTGTACCATGCTGAATAGGTTTCAATTATTTTGGGATGCCCAACTAGCTACAAAAATCTAGCACTACCCAATTATTGTGCATAATTTAATGCCTATGGTCTTGATGAAGAAAAAAGGTCAAAGGTAGAAAAAATTCATATATTTGCTCCTAGACAGCCCAACTCCTTGCTCTTTTGACTCTGAACTGAGTTAACCATTCAAAAGACCACTTAGATTCTTAGGACTCTAAGATTTAAACCATTAGTTTCCCTGTTATCAGACTGCCAAATTTGAACTGAGACAAACAAGTTTTCTAGTTTACTGAAAGACTATACTGAGATTTTTCACCTCATAGAATATCAGTAAATACCATAAAATATTTGTCTATTTATATCTATAATCTACCAATAATCCATACAACAATCAGATGTCTGTTAATCATCAATTGATTCCCTTGCTCTGGAAACCTGTTTGTGTGTGTATGCACATGCGCACACACTTGAATTTGTATTCTGTCTGCGTATGTATCATCAATGAAACAGAAACTCATAAAAATGTCTCATATGATGTTGGAAAGGACATAGCACAATGGTAAACTCAATTATCTCTTCACACCTTTTTCTCTGGATCCTCTCATATGAATTCTGTGGCTATTTATGTAAAAATAATTTTATATTTCCACAATTAGACTTTGCCTCTCGTTTGGGATTTGATGGTCTGAACATTAATATCTTCATTTGTATATTTAATATACCTAATAAATAACTCAAAAGAATGAAATATTTGTCTGATTATTGTGACAAATGTTCTTACCTTGCCTCCCTTCAGAACATAAAACACATTTTCTTACTAGGCAACTTCATGAACTTCCTGACATTTCTTGGCAGTTTTACTTTTGAGTATTTTCTGCTTCACACTGCATTCTCTTTAAACTGAAATTCAGAACATGAAGTTCTCTAACATCAAATCATATACAGATACTTTTTGAAACTTTGAAAAATCGTCAACCTCGTGTCCATAAATAGCTATGGCTGTGACCCAGCTGTCTTTCATGCCAATGCTTTAACATTTGAAATAAACTCAGCCACCTTTTCTTTTCTTCTCTCTTTAATGTGTCAGCGTGGCTTCAAAGGGGATGCTATGTTGCTCTCTCTCATAGGTACGCATTCATCACAAGCATGGATTTCATTATTTATACCCAAACTGATGCCACATCAGAGAAACTAAGTGTTTGCCTAATATACCTTGCATGTTCCCTATAAAATATCCTGGGCTTTTCTGTGATATTTTATAAACATAGGATGCTGCAATCTTAATTATATCCATTGTCAAAAACTACAAGCTAATAGAAGGGCATTGGCTTCTACTCACACTGGCAGCTTATGGACTCTTCACTCAGTAAACATCTGTATTCTGAAGAGTAATGAATATAGTAGTAATAATCCCACTTCAGTGCGTATCTATTGAGAGAGAGAGAGAGAACCAATAGGTTCTTTGTTATTAATTCAGAGGTTAGCCATAGCAGCTTGGGAGCTTACAAATTATTTGTGAACAGTTTTACTTACAATATAGAGATTGTCCACTCACTATCTAAAGGATTCTTTTTAGTAATTAGTTTCAAGAAGGATTAAAGGTATTACCCTGTTCTATTTCTTATGTTGTTAACTTTTAACTAATTGATTAAAATTCAAAATACATATTATCTCTAATCAGTAATATACAATACTATTCTGCAGAATGCTTATATGGTATGAAAGTCATAAGAAAGAAGGTACTAAGAAACATTAGATACTTTAAACTTTCGAAAGAAATTTAAACTGAAATTCTTTGAATAGCTTCAAGAATTTGATTACAGGAGATAGCTCAGGATACTTTGCATGTGTGAATACTCCATCTTCATCATTAATACAACAGCAGTTTTGGGAGAGCTATATTTCTAATTGTAATTCTAGAAATTTGTATTTATTAAATGGAATGGTCCACTGTCCTTTCCTTGGAAAAATTTAGTGTAAATACTCCTTTTTAATTTATTTTTTGTTTTTATTCTTTGGCACTTTCATATGTAAATACTATGGATCCATGGGTCTTCATCCTTTATTACCCATTTTCAACAACCGTCCTTTCCAGATATGCTTCCTCATACTTTCTGTCTTTTTGCATGTGTGATGATCTGGGTTCCATCTGGGATACAATGCAACTGCCTGAGCATCTTCTGGAGCATTGCTAACCTTTTAAGTTTTAAAGATATCGATGATATCTTTAAACGAGGTTGATGATATCGATGCATTTTTTAAAAAAAATTCGTTACTATTTTTAAATAGTAGTATTAAGCAAGTTTTTATAATGTGAGATAATATTTGCATTTATTGATCATATCGTTGAAAATTTTACTAATAGCACAAATATGATTTTTGAAATATGTTCTCATCATATTTATTTTTTAAATCATTAGGATTAGAGAATGAAATGTTTTATTTTAATTTCCAGATCTAATACTTTAAAGGTCTATTAGAGAATTTTCTTACAGCTTTCATATATCCAAATGATAAAGAAGTCTTGCTTCAATAACTGCTTTTATAAAGAAGTTGAATTCGTACACTTTAAAATTTAGTGTGAAATTTTATTAACTAGGATATAGTCAATCATCTGACAGTTACATAACTGGATGATTCTTATACTCTGAAACCAATTTTACAGCAGGTAAGCGATATTTTGACTTTTCAGTATTTAATATTTATTTGTAGAAACTTTCTCTAGAGATCACATATGTGTGTATATATGTGATATAATCATATTTAATTTCCATAACAATGAAAAAAATATTGCAACCACTTCAAAAACTTGCTTAAAAAGGTGATATTTCAAGATTTAACCTTAATAAAAGTTACATATTAGGAAATGTTTTCAATGTCTTTTGTTAATAAAAACATTGATACATAGACAGGGTTTAGGTAGTGAGTGCTACAAGATTCTTTTATTTTTGTTCTTCTACCTACTCAGATTGTTTGCTTTTTGGACCCCTATAGTTCCTATCTACTGGCCTCAATGAGAACTTATAACAATGGAAATGTACAAAAGAAAAGCATGCTAGGTAAATTTGAAGTAATTTGTAATATAATGCTTTTTTTTTCTTTTTTTTTTAATTTTTTTATTATTTATTCAATTGTGCGTGTATGCGTTGTGTGCGCGCGTGTGTGCGTAGAACCACGGACGAATTCGGGAACCACCTTGTTTACTCTGCCCCAGGATTCACAGGTTCCGCCCTACCAGACCAGAAACACAGGCCGCCCCCGCTTCTGCCCCGCGTCTATACATGGGGTCTAAGGATTCGAACTCAGGACCTTCTGCCTGCAAGGCAGAGGCTTAACCCCTGAGCCACCTCTCCAGTCCTAATATAATGCTTTTTTTAAACCTGGTTTGTGTGCTATAGGAAGTTAATTTCATAATATAGCACATTTACTGTCTGAATTCACAGGTGTTCAAAGTAAAACAAATGGAAATATTTTATTACATTCAGTGTAAGCACTAAATATGAAAATTACGCCTATTTAATTGGTTTACAGGGCAGGAGAGATGGCTTAGGGGTTAAGACTGCTTTGAAAGCAGAAGGACCTGTGTTCAGATCCTGGGTCCCACATAAAAATGTCAGGGGAAGTGGAAGCAGTGTGCATTTCTGGCCCTGGTGGATAGAATCTGAAAAATCCCAGAGCTAAGCAAAAACGAGGTAGAAACAATCCAGGGTGATTCCTGAGGTTACCTTTGGCCCTTCACAGGGACACACAATGAATGCCCTCTGATACATAAACACACACACACACACACACACACACACACACACACACACACACACAGAGAGAGAGAGAAATAATAATAATCGATTTGCAAAGTTTTCTATCATAGAATTAGAAACAAAGTAACATTGGAGGTAAAATATTCTAAAATAATGTTAATTCTTCTGAAGATATGGAAAGTGGTTAAAATTCCTGGTATTTCATTAATTTTGGATTTGGATGAGAATTTGGTTGAGGTAAGCAGACAGAATTTCTGCATAACATCAGAAAAATCTTGGTTCAGTGAAATACATAAATAATTCAGAATCTCCTGACTGTAAATCACCAATAATTTTGCACATTTGGGGAGAACTGGAACAATCTTGGCTTTTGTATAGTTGTTTTTTATTTTTTTCTACTTTTATTAGCACATTGAATATTAATACCAGTTTCTCTCCTTCCTACTCTCCTCCCTCATATCCCCACCCTTCCCTTCACTATTCCCTCCCTTCTGCCTGTATGCCTCATTTTTTTTTTTTTTTAAGGAGGAAGACTCTAGGGCTCTCAGGAATATTTTCATCTGATGACGATTATTAAAGACCTAGAAAATAAGAACAATTACTAATAAAAAAGAGAGTATGTTCACTTATAACTGAATAGGAACAAATAAATGATACATAATCTGGAATAATTAATGCCTTCATATTTATAACTTACAGGGATACTTTTTTCCTCTTTATATTCCTTTTTGTCTGCATTTCTTCCTTAACAAATAGTAGAATATTGTGCATGTCTAGCTATTATATAATTTGGTCTATACTGACTTGGATTTGAAAACTGTTATTTTATTGCCTTAGTTTATCCATAATGAAATCATTTAAATTATTACCTTTCATTTTACTATAAAATAATTTCTTGTTATTACTTGATAGTGGCATTAATAAAGAAAAGAGAAAACAAAACTTTTAAGGAATCTTTTTGAATACTTAAAATATATTATTAAGCTGAAATAAATGATAATTATGGAGCAAAGAAAGAAGTGGATTTTTTTTGAGTTGAAGTCAGGGAAGTTTTTTTTTAATTTTAATTTTTTTATTATTTATTCAATTGTGCGTGTGTATATATGTGTGTGTGTGTGTGTGTGTGTGTGTGTGTGTGTGTGTAGAACCACGAACGAATTCGGGAACCATCATGGACTGCCTCTACCTCCTTGTTTATTCTGCCTTGGGATTCACAGGCTTCGCCCTACCAGGATCAGAAACACAGGCCACCCCCGCTTCCGCCCGGCGTCTACCCATGGGTTCTAGAATCCGAACTCAGGACCCTCCACCTGCAAGGCAGAGGTTTAACCCCTGAGCCACTTCTCCAGCCCCAAAAGTTAGAGAAGACTTTATAGAGGCAAAGGGTAAAATTGTAAATGCAACCCTCTATCACATAGGTGGTATGATCTTTACTGTGTGTGTGTAACAAAAAAAAAAACTTCATTCTGCAATGTTCATATTGTCCTGTCTGCAAAACCATGCCACATTTTTTCTTTCTCAACATGTTGCTAGACTCCTGCTACATATTGTGTAATGTGTCATCTCTGCTCTTTAAGCTTTCCTTCCTGCAAGTGATAACTATTCTAAAGAAAGAGCATCATAAGGTATGTTTCTATCAAAGTTTGGATCATGTTTAGAGCAAACATTCTGTGTGCTCTATACCTTCATTCAATCTATTCACAGCCATCACTCTATAGCACAAAGCACTCTGGAGAAAAACAATCATTTCCTTGATCATGTTCCTTGAGGGTTTGATTTCTGGACAATGGAAAGGGCATGCTTTAAACTTCCATAAAGAAAAGCAACCAGAAATGGTTAGGCTCTCAGACATGTGATTATATAAATATACAACAAAGCCCTTTTTGAAATTCAATTTTTGATCATTTCTGTTTGCATCTTTTCCAATTATTATTTGTCTTTTTGATGTGGTATTTGTATCATCAGGAAAGCTACAATAGAGTTTTCTTATCATTGTTTCTTTTTCAAAATAGCTGTATTATTTCATTGTGCTTACACCTTTGTTATTTCTCTGATGATATTCTGAAGATTGAATTGCGCTTATTACTATAAAGTTCGTATATTATAATTTATGTATTTATGAATTTTTGAAGTTTTAGTGACTCACCTCTGGATATGCTTTTATCTTTGTGCTGCTCTGCACAAATTCCAACTTTCTTTTATTTTAAGCACAATAGAAAACAAATTTGTAATCTAGTGACTTCTAATAATTCAAATTAGAACAAATACCTGCCACTCTCTCAATGTGCCCACTCAGTGTTGTTACTAACCAAGAGTTGAATGATAATCAATGCTTTTTTTTCCTTTGAGTTTTATCATGTTGGATACCACACATTAAAAATCAAAGGGTTTTGATATTGCACGGTTTGTTTTCAATATATTCTCTTGCTACATTTAAGTTAATATGTCTATGTTAACCTATTAATTAGTAAGTTTTAAGTGAAAAATATTTTTAGCTTCTAAAACTAAAGTTTTGAAAGTACATCATGAATAATACTCATTTAATGTTTATAATGGGGATATACATGACTTATTTTTTCTTTACCTACAAGATATTTTGTTGATGGAAATTTGAAGGGGTAACTTTGTATTTAATCTGTTGTGAAATTATTATTTAAAACATTAAATTTGGGGAAAGTATGTGAGAAAAGAATATTTTTATAAACTAATTTAGGGTTTAAAAAATGATAATAAAATACAGAAGTTGCCCTTAGGTTATACTCTTTAGACCACCCAGGTTTCTTCATGGTTCTTATTGCTGTTGTTATTTTTATACTTTGTTTGCTTGTTTGTACAGAATGTCACTATGTTACCTGACTTTGACCTCTGTCTTTCTAGTGCCACCCTGATGGCTGGGTTCATAGGTGGGAATCACCATACACCTGTCCTCTATTTCCATTAAAGGACATTGATGTATTCATTCTTAAAATTATCAAAACAATACAGATTCATTGTTTTCAGGAAAGTCTGTGGTTTACAGCAGCCTTCACACTTTCTGCTACATAAATTTTTCTTGTTAACAAAAGACATTCCTTTGTATGGTTAAGTTTACAGTTTGGTACTGTATCATTCAGCACTATAAAATTTCCTGGTCTTGATTAATTCTTGCATCTCCTTTTTCCTGTTTCCAATGTGACCACTGGTCCTTTTAATATCTTTATAGTTTTGTCATTATAAGAAAGTTATAGAGCTTTAATAATTTGGTTTTTTCTGCCTTTTCTTCTTGAATACATGCAATTTTAGTTTCTCATTAATCTCTGTAACTCATTCTTAGTTTTTGATTAATATTTCATTTCAAGGATGTTTGTTTCATGACTTGTCTGTTCCTTCACAAATCTGAAAGCATTTTGTTTGCCTTTGGTCAACTCAGACACAAGACCTATTCATTTTCCCTATTTATCATTCCCTGGCACAAAAATGGGGTATTTGATAAAGGTATAATTATTAAATTAAAGTTCAGTATATATTATTTTAGTTTACTTCTATTATTTTATTTAGAACACATATATGTACATTTTTGTGAATAAGAGTTATTTATGTAGGTTTTCTTTTTGACAAAATTTCAGTTTTGATAAACATCAGGGAACATTCTAAAGTGTATAGTAAGGCCATGTCACCTGTATATAAATCTACACATTTTTTTTTCACAGTGACAGTATTAGAATCTGCATCTGTAGTAAGCAAAAGTCATGTCCTCCAATCTGCTCCCAAAAATAGGGTTTGCCAGTGCTTGGAATTTAGTTACTTTAATATGTCTATTAAGGAATCTTGATGTTATTTAAAGTTGCAATTTCACGAATAAACTGTTGATCTCTTTTACATATGCCCAATAATGATGAACATATTTTTTGAAAAATATTTGGGAAATTTTCCTATTTGCAATCATTTTTTCTATTATAAAAAATACCTTGAACACATTTACAGTGAGTCGTTCTATGACTGTAAGTTCATTGTCCATTAATGTAAAGAAAATTTACTGGTCTTTAATTTGTATTTTTGTTCATTTGTACAAAATATCTTCTATAAAGTAGAAGTTTCTAATCTTAGTAAAGCTTAAGAATTCTTTCTTAGTTAATACTTTTTCTTGATTCATCTGAAAGATAATGGCCAAATCTAAGTTCACCAAGACTGTATACTGTTAATCTCTAAATTTGTTACACTTTTTTTGATTTTCATATAGATTTATGCTCATATCTGGATACATTTTTGCAAAACGTGTACAGTTTAAATTCATTGGTCTTCTTGAGGATGTCTAGTTGTTACAGAACAACTCTATGAAAAGAGAATCCTTCTTTCATTTCATTTCTTTGACTTCTTCCTTGAAGGTCAGCTGCTGTATTCTGTAGCTCTATTTCTGGATACTTCTTTCTCTTCCAATGACCTATTTTTGCTAATGCTACACTAACTTTGAATATTACACCTGTGCAGTTGGTCTTGGAATCCAGGAGTATCAGTGATATTTGCTTTTTATTTTTCACTTGGTAAGGTTATTCTAGGTGTTTTGGTTTTCACTGCCACACTTAGGATCAGCTAATTATTTCTGTGTTATTTTGAATTTGTTGAGCAGATTGGAAAGACTCAGCATCCTAATACCACTAAGATTTTCTTTTCATGAAGTTGAAATTGTAAACATTCCATATTTATTTAAATCTTTAATTTCTTTCAGCTAGGACTTATTGTTACTGTAGATATTTACTATATGTATTTATATATGTAGTTCTATTCCTTCAGTTAATACAAAAGATCTTGTTTTTGATATCAAATTCTGACTTTCCATTGATCTTGGGTAGTAAAACAATTAGCTTTGAAATCTATCATGTTGCAGGAATCCTTTTTGGTTGCTCATGCATTTTGACTATTCATTATAAATTTTTTACTTAGCAAACATAACAGCCTGAATTATTTACTCAACCTCATTATTTGCCACTAATAAGGTCTTTACTTAGAGTTTTTTTGCTATTTAAAAAATTGTAGAAGTTCTGTAATATTCCTACATTTTATGTGCAGTTTTATCTTGGATGATGGATTCTGTCAAATTGTTTTCAATATGTATTGTTAGAACTGTATTTTTCAACTTTCTTAAACTATTCATGCTCCTTCTCTCTATATATAAATATATATTAATTTATTTATTTAAATATTCAACCACAATTGGATACCTTGAATAAATCTTACTTGGTAAGAAATTGCTTTATTTGTCATCGGGTAAGATAACATTAGGATTATTTCTATGTTATATCCCCAGTTTCTTGTTGAAAATGTTAAAGTGTGTCATACTTTAGCAGTCAAACAAATGCATGCATGTAACCTACCAAATTTCTTTCATATAAATAAGTGAAAGAAAAAAAGCAAGAAAGTAATCTGTAATGATTTTAGTTCAAGATGAAGCTTTCTATGCTTCTTCTGCCTCTTCAAAAGAACATTTAAAATAGTAAGGAAAGTACAATAAAGAATTATACAAATAACAGCTCCTTATAAATAACACTAATACTGGCTATACACCATTGTCTTGTGAGAACATCCTTTTCTTATGTGAAGAGGTTATTACAAAAGAACAACCTGGGAGTTCCTGTGGATTGTGATGTTGCAAGCTTTCTTTCATACTTGCTTGCCAGCCATTTGCCTGTTTTGTGATTTGTTCCCTTGAAAATGCGCTTCCTTCCTCATATGCTTCTTGTAATCACAGAAGAACATGGACATAAGTAAATGAGTAGTCTCTCTTCCAGATGATTAATGAAAAGCTGTAAATTCTTTAAGCCACTGATGAATAGTAACAGATGCTTCACATCTTGTGGCATCAGAACATTAGAGCAAATGATTGCCTCAACCAAACTGGACCATTTAACAAATATATTTCACCCTGAGGCATATGCTATATTTTTAGATCTTGAAGCACTGCCTGAGATATGTGTTATTAATGGTCTGCAGTGGTTCCTTATTGATGAAATATCTTTGAAGAAAATTACAGTGAGAAAGTCAACAAAAAATATGAAAGCCATATTTTCCTAGGTGTGCAAAAGTTATGGCCCATGCAGTTACTGTATTCAAGTATGGTGCATTTCAGAACATTAGAAGGAACAGTGTGATTGAAAAGGCGATGACTGCCTATGTGCAATATTCTGAAGTTTAAATACACCATGGTGGTATTGAATGCTCCTTATATTCAATTGCTTTTCTTAGGGAGATAAAACTCTATTCACCCCATCAAGGAACTGATGAAAGACTGAACTGGTCCAAGTCTATCTAGTTCAGTGAATTAGGTGAGTTTGTTGGAATTACAGGACTATGGGTGAGGGGCGAGTTACAGAAGTGTGGATGGTCTAAACATAGCAGTATCACACACAAAAAATCCTGCCCTAGCATATGAAACAGGAGTTTTAGAGGGGAAAGTTCACATTACACCTAAGTATAAATTTGTTAAGTGTTAGAAGTGTTTGATAGGTATTGATCACACACACATACACACACACACACACACACACACACACACATACACACACCAGTGTCACGACAAGGTTCATTTTCCAAGTGTAGGAAGTTTATCTTAGTACTGAGTAGATAAGCTCTTTTCACTCACAAGAAGAAAGTGATCGTCTTTGGAAAAAGGGCAATTATGGATCTGATACTTGAAATACAGAAATCTTAATAAAGTTACCTTTTCATACTATAGTGATTAGTAAGAATTCATTTATTTGACTCATTGCACCAAAAAGAAATCTTTCAGACCTTGTCTTGTGTCTGAGGTCTGTAATCCCAACTACTCAAAACACAGGGAAAAAAGACTACAAGTTCAAAGTCTGCCTGGTCTGCAAGTAAGTTCAAAGATGTATTGGAAAAGTTAGTGAGACCTTGTCTTAAAAAAATAATAAAAATGGGATGCAGGAAGATGGATAGTGGGTGAAGTAAGTTTCACAAAGTATGAGAACCCAAGTTCAAATATCTACAACTTAGGTAAATCTGAGAATAGCAGTGTGTTTCTTTAATCTAAAAGTTGCTATTGTTAATGGAAGACAGAGACAAAAAAAAAAGACCTCTGCAAATTCAAGGGACAGATATCCTTTCATATGAAGTAGGAAAGTGACCCTTTTTAAATAAGATGTGAAACAAAGACTGATATTGAGTAGTCCTCTGACATCACACATGCCATGCAGCATGTGTACATGTGCCTGAATTCATACACATGAATTCAATACATATGAATACACATATCATAAATACACAAACACATAAAAATAAATGATACATAAAAATAACAATTGAAACCTCTTGTTTTACATATGTATGATCCAAGTTTAAGCCTTGTTAGCATAAAAGTAAGTGATAAATTACAAAAAACGTTATTATGGTTTGAATGTGATTTGTCTAAAATAGGCTTATGAGTTTGAATCCTTCACTAATGTTGATGTTTAGGAAGGTCATGGCACCTATAGGCACCTATAGGAGGTGTAGTCTTGTTGAGGGAAGGAATGTCACAGGAGGCTGACTTTAAGGTTTTAGTAGCTCAGCCCTATTTGAGGTTGCCATTTGCTTCTGTGTTGTCTCCAGCACAGACTAAAGCAGAGTAGTTGTGTCTTATTCCTGTACAGGCACAGATTATGCAAAAGTGCTTCTATATAACTATTAAAAGATTATCTAATCAACAATGTGAAGGCCTCTAGGAAGAGTGTGATTTTAGGGAGGTTAATGTGGTTTAAAAGCCCCTTTGATCATAAACTAGATAAAGAAATATTCTTGGAAGTTTACAGTTGAAAGGAGCAAGAATTTCTATTGTACAATAGGGGAGAAGTTTTTAAAATTTTCTCACAATAAAGTAATACAAAAATGTTTGATAGATAAATATTTTATCCTGATTGAATTCAATTCTTTGAATTGAATTATTCAATTATGAAAAATTATTTTCAAGTTCCCATAATAATATAAGCAGTTTAGCTACAAAGGAAGGGTTACCAAATGATTTAAGGAAATTCATTGAAGCATGAAAGCATCCAAAATATTTCTCAAGTGTCCACAACATGCTTTAATTTCTGATATTGATACCTTTAGCATAATAAGTTTTGAGAAACGAGTGACAGAAGGAAATCAAAAGACACTCAGTGAAGAGTAATACAAAATCAAAACAAAATAATATGTTAAAGAAGGACACAGTAAGAGTGACAATAGTTACTCAGTAAAATTAGGATACATTCAATGTCCTCACACAGAGAACAAAGATGTCAAAGCAGTGGCATATCTCTGAAATAAAGAATACAGCTAGTTAAACTGCATTGATCTATTGACTCCTTTGCTAAATTTTGTCAAATCTGACAATAAAAGATTTTCAACTAAAACATAAATTAACTTTCAAAACACTTTCCCTTATATCCATAGATTATTTTTCAACTTTTTCAAAATATTTTTTTCAATTAAATACAATCATGGATGCATGCAAAAACTGCAAGTACTAAAGTGAATATATTTGGTAAGGGCTATTTTATTTATCCATTTCTAATTATTCAAAATGTTGAAGTATCAAAACTCCTAGTACAAATACGTTAAGATAGTTTATTTGGCTTATAACTTGAACAAAACAACCTAGGTTTACTCTTTAATTTCTTTGTCTTCTAACTAATTTCAACATTCCTATTCTAAATCAGTTTAGAATAGGCAATTATAAGCATGTTTTTGGCCTGATAATATCGTACTTCCAATAAACTTTTGTTTAGATTTTGCAATGATCAATACAGTTTCTTTGATTTATCCCTCTCTTTCTGTGTGTGTGTGTGTGTGTGTGTGTGTGTGTGTGTGTGTGTGTGTGTGTGTGTGTGTGTTTGTCAGTGGTATTTTTGTTCATTCTGTTATGCAGAACTGAACCAAAAGCCTCATGTATGCTGTGTAGTCACTATAAAACTAAGTTATATCCCCAGACCACTTAAATATCTTTAATATCTAAATTTATTTGTGATTTTATGAAAAGTTAAGAGTTTCCTTTCAAGGTTTTAATAATTTTTTTTTATTTTACTTTAATTTACTTGAGCGGGTGGTAAGCCAGAAACTTGATACTTGCTAAAATGGATTCTGTTGTAAACTAGACTTCCAAGTACCTTTATTCAGACATCCAATTTATGCATGCTGAAAGCAAAAGAGATGCAAGTTTCCAGGAGGAAATACTCTCAAGGTCTTTTTGAGAAGCAGCTAAACAAGTGATTAAATGCACAGCATTTTACTACTGTGTTTACCCCTGATTTTGAGTATTGGACACTAAACAATGATTCTGTTCTTGAATAGTTATCTCAATGTCTGTTGACAAATGGCAACTTCAACAGTGAAAGCAAAATGGAAAACCCTGTTTGCCATGTGAAAATAGCAGCTCGCTAAGGGAAAAAGCATTGCTTAACTGCATGTCTAATCTCAAGATTTACCTTGATTTCATCATTTTAAGGTGAAATGAAAGGACCATTAAGCCTTTCTCACTGCAAGGATTTCAGTTAAAACAGCAATTTCTTTAAATCAACCAGTATGAAAATGTATGATGATCCTTCATGTTGGTGAAACATTAACTTAGAATACCTACAGGGATTTTTTTTAGGAAATATTACAATGATTCAGAAAGTTAAAATGAAAATTTATTATTTTGACCTTCACACAATTGAAACGTTACTTTGCCTGCATGTTTAATTCATTTGGATAATGTGTAGATTTTAGGAGTGTGTATGCTTGTGTGTGAGTGTGTGTGTGTGTTTGTGTGTCTGGTGTGTGTGTTGCACAAGTGTCATGATGTGTGTGTGGAAGCCAGATGGCAACTTCAGGTGTAGGTTTTCGCTTCTGCCTTTTTTAAGGATGGATGCTGTTGATTTTCCTTTGCAGACCCCAGGCAAATAAAATCCATAAAATTCCAGAATTCCCTGACTTTACCCTCACCTCTAATCACTGTAAGAGTGCTTAGATTATATTACTTACTACATGACTTGTTTTGATATGAGTTCTGAGGGCTTGAATTTAAGTTAATTCTCAACAAGTGCTTTTATCCTGTTTCTTGTCCCAATATATTATATACATTTCCCATTTTACCATTAAATACATCTAGATAATCAGATATCTTTGCAAATTGTTTGGTAAAAAATGGTTCATTTAAGATGCTAACAAACTAAAGTATCTTTGTGCATATAATTCTTGTCTTCTGCATTCTTTTTTATTTATAAGAACAACTCAGGGTAAGAAATTAAAGGAGAAAGGGTCAAATGTGAACATTGTGAATGGTTACTCTATGAGCAGATATGATATTTGTGTTTGGTTTTCAATTTGATGTGGCTACCTATAATTAAAACTGTGAGAACAGATTAACTCAATCTAACAATGCTATTTCCTGGCAAAATAAGGAAATATTGAATGATATTTAATAATAATGCTGATCATTGAGGAGATTTATAAATCATCACAGAAAAAGTAGGCAACCACACATTTAAGTTAAATTCTCAAAATGATCATTTTAAATGTTCATTAAAATATCTCAGTTATCTTTAGGAGAAAGACGTTTGACTTCATCTGCCCTTATTCATTCCATAAGATTCTGACGTTTGACTTCATCTGCCCTTATTCATTCTATAAGATTCAGTCAAGACATCTGACTATCCTGTGGTTTTGCTCTCAGATTTTTGTATTTGTCTGAAGCATTTATAATATCTCTTTTTACCAGTCAATGCTTTATGTTATTATTCGTTTTCCTGAGAAATATTTGTTCTTGAAATGAGATTTACAAAAATATCTCAAATAAGATCATCTGTCTTTATAAAGAAGAATCATAAATGTTTGAGTTTTATACATTTGAGTCTTGATGTTATTTGATTATTTTCTTGCTGCATAGATGTGACTTGGGCATGGAGTAGCTCAAAACAAAACATGCTTATGAAAGGCCAACTCTCCAGTGATGAAATATCAGCACCAGTCTTCTTTCTGTTTCCTTTGAACATAGTACTAATTACACAATTGCATGTCATCGCCTTATCATTTTACTAAACTTCAGGACAAGAAGGCTGATTATCAGGAAGCAAGCTTTTAATTGACAAGGTCCAGGTCAAATGTAATTATTTCCTTTGAGATCGCTATTCCTTCAGGGTAAAGAAATAAAGACAAAATGAAAAGTCAGCTAAAGAAAAGCCAATGTGTTATGCTCTTATGATGTGTGATGTATAAAATAGAGCATTGTGAATATTGAAAAGAAAGGACCACATTAACAAGGCAACAGGAAATTGCTCTTTGACCTGTGACCTTAGAGTTAAACTCTAACCCAATCCCATTAGATATACCAGAAGATAGGGATTTAGATATTACCTCATTCTGAATTCTTAACCTTCAAGTCTAGTATGTTTTGGAACACGTGAATTTTATAAATATAACATTTAAATTTAATTGTGAGATTTTATGACCTCATATATTAGCACAAGTATGCATGAACATCATACAGATTGCTTCATTCTTGCATGCCAACCTCTGAAGTGTTGAGATAAAAACTTTAAAACTCTTTGAGCCATTGCAATCTTTATTTACACACTCATTGCATGATTATATCTTTCAACATGAAAGTTGGTGAGAAAAAATAATTTAAGAATCAATTATTTAATCTTTAGTAATCTTTGGAAGCCTCAGTATCTGGAACCTCCTCCTGGATCATTACCTGATAGACCATCATTATGCAGTATGCAAATAACATTAGGGACTTATTACCTTTTTAATTCACTAAAGGCAGTATAATTGAGCAGTGACTTATTTTGTTTTTTGTTTCATATAATTTTTCACAATCCACTCGCATATTTCTCATATGTCTTTTCATTATTGTGACTGCATTTTCTGATTTCTACATGAACATATAATACTAAGGAGGTGTTATGAAAAAAAGTCTTCTTCATGTGAGCTTGATTATTATGAAAAGATCAAGTATTGGAATTATGTATTTCAGAATTTTATGATAAAATAATTCACAGCAGCTTTGTCTTTCTTATGAATGTTTCCAAAGGAAAAATCAACTGTACTCAGTTGATACATAGGTAAATATTACTTGTAAATACAATTGTGATGCAGAGAAGATAGTTCAGTGAGTATTATGATTTTTTTTTCTCCTCAGTCTTGAGCAGCAGAGATAGGATTACTACTATATATCCAGGTATTCTGGGAAGCACTTGCAATCCTAGTCTTGGGAACCAGAAAAAGCAGTGTCCTTGAATTTAATGACACGCAAGTCTAGCCAACACAGGACCCAAACTACTTATTACAAAGATTCTTGACCACTCCAAATTTCATAAGCTTTATTGGACTTTTCTGTATGTGTGTTTCTGAGGTTTTGTGTATGTTTATGTAAGTGAAGGTGTTAATACATGTGTGGAGTGAAGAGGTAGACGTCTTTCTTTGGGTGTTACTATTCATTAAGCCTAATGCATTTTCCAGCACCAAGTTCTATTATTTTCATATTTACCAGCTTTTTAAAAAGAAGCAATGAATTACTTCATTGTGGGTATAGATTTTAGAACTTCTAGAACCTTAGATAAAATCCAGACACTGCTTCATGTTAAATGATCAAATGTTACACTTCCATCTTCTGAATCTGAATAATGAAAGCAATAAGAATGTCTAATTTGGGGCTGGAGAGATGGCTCAAGGGTTAAGCCTCTGCCTTGCAGGCAGAAGGTTCTGAGTTCGGGTCCTAGACCCCACGTATAGACGCTGGGAGGAAACAGGGGGCGGCCTGCGTTTCTGGTCCTGGTAGGGCAGAGCCTGTGAATCCCAGGGCAAAGTAAACGAGGAGGTGGAGGCGTCCATGGAGGTTCCCGAATTCGTCCGTGGTTCTACACACACACATACGTACATGCACATGCATGCATACACACACAATTGAATAAATTTAAAAAATTTAAAAAAAAGAATGTGTAATTCACTATTGTTAGCATCAGCAGGCACTTATAACAATTCCTCATACAAGGTAAGCATCTTATTACTATTCATTAAAGAGTTTGTTTAATCATGAGTTAATGCTCAATATCTAGCCATAAATTTAAAAGCAATGAAACAAAATATATCTAGAATTTTGAATAATGCTAAATTAAAAATAATGATATGTTATTGTGATATTTTCAAATTAATTACATCACAAATCATTAGCTAGATAGCTAAACCCAGAGTTGTACACTTGACTTTGTTTTGTGTAAATCTTACAAAAATCCTTGAGTTTTGCAGCCATATTTTCTGGATATATATATATATATATATATTCACACTGTTGTTTCTGGCGAGTTTTAAAGCAGTCTTGCTTGAAAGGTCTTTGAAAAACCTTTGAAGGTCATCCCCCATTGCTGGGATTATCAGGAATGAACATACTTTACTGATCTGAAGGAACGGGTTGTAATCCTTCACAAATATAAAGTTACCAATTTCCTTCAATTCTATGTTTGTAAAAAGATATAGCGATTAGTTTTCCATTGCAGATAAACTGGACCTAGAGTTCATCCACAAGATCAACAGGGTTAGGCCCCAATATGAATAGACCAATGAGATGTAGAGGACCAAAAACTCCAATCACGTTTGCAAAAGCTAGAGCTAACCAAGTGGAAAAATCACTTTTCCTGAGCCTGCTTAACCTTATAAATATCCCTGATTGGGGTTGACATCCATTACTCATCAGGATGGAATGAAGGGCATTGCAGAAGCAGCAAAACTGAAAAAAAATCAATAAACCATAATCCAGAACATCAGAGACACTACATCAACCACCTGGAACTAGGCCAGCCTAATCTCTTTCCATCCTGAAGCTCAGGGAAATTTGCGGAAAAGGGGGTGGTAAGATTGTAAGAGCACAAGGATGGAAGGAGTAATGATATGCAAGATACTCTACACAAGTTAGGACTGAAGCAATCATAATTGGACTTTGCATGTACTTCGCAATGTCCAACACACTATTGACCCCACAAAGTCTAGCATTTGCTAAAGGCACTAGGATCCTGGGAGGCAAGGGATTGACAGCCACAGTAGTGTTCCTATGCTTAAGGGGAACACAGGAAAGGGTTCTGGGAAATGCCACTGGGTCCTTGCACCTCATCGGAGAGTAGGACCCAGAGAAGAGTTTGTCATGCACATTAAAGGATGCTCTGGGGATGGGAGGAAGAAGCACTGGGGGATGGGGAGGGAGGAGAGATGGGGGGTTGCAGGGAGGAGACCAGTGTACCTGTTAAGTTTGTATGAGTGGAAATAAAAAAAGAAAAGAAATATAGGTTAATAGATGGTAGTAATAAGAACATCTATGATCTCTTTGAAGAGGGAAAAAGCACCTTGATATTCATGAAATGGAATACAGCCGTATGAAATTAGTCTTCTGTAAATTCAAACATCTATGAAATCATTACTTTGTCTATTGTAATATCATTAGCAGCTATTCACAAATATAAAATTATGTATGTAACAAAAAAATAAATAAATAAATATCCCTGATCCTGCCAGCCAACTTTGGTTTCCTTACTTTTCATAGATTCCACATCTGAATTCATGAGCAACTTTCTCACTTCTTGGCTTCTCATTAATTCAATGTCTGGAGTCTGTGAGTTCTTTTGCAACTCCTTTACCCTAGTGGCCTGATTTCTGTAAATTCCATTCTTTCCTCTTTTAATCGTCTAGTGTAGCTCTCTTGCTTAGTTCCCCTATACAAGAATGCAACAGTTTGGGGCTGCCAATCAGACAGCCATCCTGCCCCTCAAGATATTCATCTCCATGAGTTCCATTCTTTCTTCCTCTACTAAAACTCTGTCTTAATCATCTACAGATGTTCTGATTTTAATTTTCAACTCCTGAACACGAGAACCTGAAAAAATCCCATTATCCTATTTGTCATTAGAACTAGGGATATTCTTTCCAATGATGAAAAAGACAATACTAGCATTTCAACCTATTTGAAAGTTAGATATTTCTTGAGTTTCTTACCTAGTTGTTAGAGGAAGATCTATGATGAACTGAAGTTTCATATATCAAAATGATATAATGAAACTATTGCATATACTTCAAAGAATTTGAAAAATAAAAGCCCCTAACATAAATTGAATATATTCTTATGAATTTGTGTTGTCCTAATATAATAAAAATCTTCTATTATGCAATTAGGCTAGGAACAACAGTTAAATAATTTTTCTTAGGTAGTGGAGGGAGCAGAATAGTCAAGTTGGGAACCCTGATTGTTCCCCCCAACCATGCCCAATCCCCACTATGAGAATATCCTACAGGAACTGATCAGACTCTCTTAAAATAGATAAAATCATCAGTTCCAGAAATTTCTCACAGAAATTGGTTTATAGTTTCTTACAAAAAGATATGAATTCTTTGATCTATAGGAACTGTTTACTGTTTGTTATGAAGCAGGTAAGTTCTTTGATCTAAATAAAAAAGTTTAGTCACCCAGATTCTATCTCTAACATGTACAAATCAATCACATATAAAGAGATCAAAAGCCTTATTAAAATATAAAGAAATTGAAACTAAAAAATCAGGAAAAACCATCTTTAATAACCTCCCTAATTCTATAGGTAACCTTGATCCTCTCACCCATCAACAGCTCTCTTGCCTGTGTCAATTCCAATGTCCATGAGTTCCTTACTTTTTCTCACCATCAATAAATATTGCTTTAAGTTCTCCATGTCTTCTGGTCTTAGTCTTGGACTCCAACATACAAGAACCTGGAAAGATATCCAACTACAGCACTGTTGTTTAACAGGTTTGAATATCTGCCTTTTGCATGTTAGGAAATTCATAAAGTTGTCAGGTATTCTTGTCCCTTCTCTTTTCAAGTAAATGCATCTTTAACATAGCTATCTGTGTGGCACAAGTGTATGAGACAATGTTCTTGTTCCTAGAGATATGAGAAAGAACAATTATGAAATTAAGTCAAGCAAAGGGAAAAAAATGACACAGGAGTTGAGACGACAGAGAAGCAAGAGGCTGCATACTGATGTGACATACTGTTGTGGAGTGAAAGTAGACTAATTCAAGTATTTTAAGAGTTTTGCTGCATATAATATATTTTAGTAAATTATTGATTGCTTTTTTTGCCCTCCATAAATTTAAAGTGAGACCCTAATTCTGAAAAGCAACATATGGTCACGGACAAGGATAAACCATTACTGGAAATGGCCTTGATTTTTCCTTTATGCTGGCCAGTTTTTATAGTACAGAAGGAACTATTCATGGTGCTGGAGGAGAAACTCTTATCAACAGTTTCATCGTCCATGAAAGCTGCAAGCTAAAAGAGGCAATAACAATACCCTGGCAAGAAGCAACCATTAGTGTAATAGATACATGAATAGCAAAGAGTCAACCAACAGCTTTCTGATTGGACTTAGGACTAACATAGCATAGCATAAAACATAAGAGGGAAGGCAATAAGCCCCAGGAGGTTGCAAACTATGGAGGTTTAGCAATAAAGATGTTATATCAAGCTGCCTTTTAAACGTTTGTCTTTATATCCTTAGATTGGAGGAACATTCAGAAGTCAACCTTGAAAATTCCCTTTCCAATGGAAGGTATTTCTCACAGAAAAGTACAACTTTTCAAAAAACAGAAAATAAGTGACTGTGGACTGTTTGTCCTTAAATAAGACATCAAAGAAGAGGTGGCAGTAATATCCGAAGAGCCTGAACAGGAGAAATGATGTGGCAAGACATTGTCTTCTGGCCATGAAGGGGCTGTTGGATGCATGAATTTTATGCATATTTCCAGAAGATCTGCACAGGATTTGCCCTAAGAACATTTATTTAGCCATATCTCAAGAGAGAAAAATATCTCAAGAGGCACCACACTACCCTGAGAGAATCATAAGAAATAATGCTGAGAAAGGGGTATGACCATTTTTCTCAATGGCATATCCGCTGATATATAATTCATTCTTGTCATAGTTACTCTGCATATTATCAATAAATTCATTAAAAATAGCTTAAGCTACATGGGGTTTCATTCTGGTTTATGATTGCCTGTTACATTTCATAGTTCATTTTGGCTGTAGAGCTCATTCCAACAACAGGTCAGAGAGAACTAGCTACATCATAGCCATAGGACTGTTGAGAAAGGAGTAAACCTCACTTGTAAGAAAGCATGTCTGTCCAATTATGCCAAAGAATGCCAAGTTTTTGAATCAATTCTCCTGTCGACATACGCCTTTTCTTTTTTTTTCTGCCACTTTACTTTTTTTCCCAATCATACAAGTTCAATAGGTACCCCCATCCTCTCTCTCCCTCCTTCTTTCCCCAGTCCCCCCTTGCATTCTCCCCTCTTCTCCCCTTCCTTTCACCCCCTCTCTGCCTCCCCTTTGCCTAGTGCTTCCCCCTCCCTCCCTCCCATCCCCCGAAGCATCCTTTTCTGTGAAAGCCAAACCTCCCTCTAAGTCCTCCACCCAAGTGAGGGGTAAGGACACAGTGGCATTGCCCAAAGCCTTTTCTTGGGCTCCCCATTAGTATGGGAACACTATTATGACTGTTAATCCCTTGCCTCTAAGGATCCTACTGCCTGGAGCCTTCTCCCCTGTGATCCATGCTAGAATTTGCGGGGTCATTGACATGACAGCCATTGTGCAGGCCATGCAAAGTCCAATCACATTATGGCTATATCCTGGCTACTGCAACCCTAACTTGTGTGGAGTATCTTGTATATCGTTGGTCCTCCCTGTCTTTAGGCTCTTACAATCTTGCCACCCCCTCTTCCACAAGGTTCCCTGAGCTTTAGGATGGGGAGAGATTTGGCTGGTCTGGTTCCAGGTGATTAATATAGGGCCTTTGGTGTTCTGAGTTATGGTTTGTTGTTGTTTGAATTTTGCTTTTCCTGAACTGCCCTTGGCTCCGTCCTGATTGGTATTGAAGGTTACATCTTAACCAAAGATAAAAAATTGTTTAAATAAACATCTTTATATAAAAGGAGAATCAAAGGTAGATGGAATAGGAGTAGAACACAGCAGTGGGAGGGTTAGTGTCCCATTTGCAGGATAGTTACTGTGTATCTGCCAATCCCTACACCCTCCTTGATTGTTGAAATCAAACGTCCTCATCAGTTGCAGGTGATCAGGAAGGAAAGTAAAAGTGAGCTGCACCTGATGTCTTGTTACTTACATGCAATACTTGACATTGACCTATTTTCTCTATTTTTTAAAAATTTTATTATTATTATTTATTCAACTGTGCGCATGTGCGTGTGTATGTGCGCGCACGTGTGTGTGTGTGTGTGTGTGTGTGTGTGTGTGTGTGTGTGTAGAACCGCGGACGAACTCGAGAACCACCATGGACACCTCCACTTCCTTCTGCCCCGGGATTCACAGGCTCCGCCCTACCAGGACCAGAAGCACAGGCCGCCCCCACTTCTGCCTGGCGTCTATACGTGGGATCTGGGATCCGAACTCAGGACCTTCCGCCTGCAAGGCAGAGGCTTAACCCCTGAGCCACCTCTCCAGCCCCCTATTTTCTCTATTGAGACATGATCCCCTCTCTCCTTTTTTAGTGGGGGAGACTCTCCTTTCCCTTCCCTCCTGTTTATAATCTTTGCAATTACAGTAGGTATTACAGAGATTTACCTTTGAATATGTCATTAAGTAGGTTTATACACCTTTCTTATCTACCTGTGAAAGAGGAAAATTCCAATTCACCATGGGTTGGGTCTTCACTAATCAATTAGACAATCTGCTTCAGGTTTGTTCAAGGGTGAACAACTCAACAAATAATTCTTCACAAATTTGCCTGGCATTTAGAGTCTTGTTAAGTTGTCACTTATATCTAACTATTACAATGCTGCAGGAAGTACTTGAGTATATGCTATCAAAGGCAACCCAGATGAAATTCAGTGGGATACTGTGATAGTAAATCCTGGGTGTCAACTTGACCACACCTGGTATTAACTAGGATCAGCTGTCAGGCAACCTGAAGAGATTTGACAGATCAATACAATACAAACACCAGCCCTAGATCTGATTAGAACCTCTCAGTAGCAGATGAGATAAAAGGAACCATAAAACCGAGGACTTTGAAGAGAGACTCTGTGAAACTGTGCTAGAAAACTCTCTTCCTTCCTGCTGCCTGGTTTCTGAGCTTCTTTGACCCTCCATCTCTCCAACTCTCTAAGACTTCAATGTGACTAAAGACTCTCCAGAATCCTGCAGCCTTCAGCCGTCAACCAATGGCTTACTGGACTGAGTACCTCTGAGCCTCCAGGATGTTTGTAGTGACAGCCTGCCTCCAGCTTCAGCCACCAGCCATGTTGCCTCCTCCATGAAAAACTGAATCTCCCTTCTAGAATTGAAAGCTGAATAAATCTCCCTTTCTCCCTTAAGTTGCTTGCTTTTGAATGCTCTCCCAAAGCAACAATTAAGAGTAACTATTACAGTTACACATGTGAAAGAACATGAAAGTAGGCAGGAGACTGGCAGAGAAAAAGAAGGGTTGTAATATAAATAGGAGAGGAGATGGGATTAGAGATTACAATGTATAAATACAATATTTAATATGAAACCCTAAAAGAATAAAAGCCATAAAAAAGACATAGACATTTTGATTGTGCTTAATCACTCATCCTCTGGGTATCTTATGTTTTTAAATTCATTGAATTGTCAGTGATAGAGAAATAAAACTTTAGTTGATTGATTTGAGCAAGAAATAATACTGGTCTTTTTTAATTCTAGAAAACCTTCAAATGCAAGAATACATTTAAGAAAGCATAAACTTCCGTGTTTAGAAACTCTTCAGGACTGTTCTGGGTTATTTGAGGAATGATAATAAATTGAACCATACATAGCCAACTCTCTCTTATTAAATTATATCAGGTGAAATTTGGATACCGAATTTATGGCACAAATATGAGGTATAAGTATTTCTGTTTCATTACATTTTAATTTGTCTACATTCTTAATATTAACTTATTTTGAGACTAACTCATTGCTGTAAGTCTATTAGCCATCGATTGTCATAATTAGTTATTAATTGTGGAGGCACGCATAGAACATTTCTCCTATCTGTAGACATATTGACCACTCATATAGTCTGGGAGATGGAGAGTTATTGTCTTTCATTCTATACCCACTTTTGAGCCAACCAGTTTCCAAATGAAATTTCTAAAACTCACTGAGTAACAAAACCCAATAAAAATGATGAAATTTAAAAAGTGATTTGAAGAAAAGCAGGGGGATTGACTTGGTTGGGAGGAAGATGAGAGGTGACAACAGATCACAGTATTCAGAATATATTATCAACATACCTGATACTGTCAAGAAGCCAATTTAAATCAGCAAAAACATAAAAATGAGAAAGTCTTTCAGTTTGGAAATTATCTGGATGAGAAGAGAGAGAAAAAAATCAGCAAGAGAAAAAGGTTGACTTCTATTTGTCATCCTCAATCCTCACATTATTTAATTATGAGTTCTTATACATTGATCATCATGAATTGTGATCATATCACACTTTCTTTGTTAATATATGGGGGATTTTTTCATTAAGGTCTGCCAAATCTATCATATAAGTTGATATACATATGTTATACTGTGATAGTTAATCCTGGGTGTCAACTTGATGCACCTGGCACTAAGATCAGCTGACACCACACCTGGCAAGATCAGCTGAGACCATCTGGAGAGATTATCTGGATAATACAAAGATCAGCCCTAAATCCAATTGGAACCTCCCCAGATCTCACTGGAACCTCCATTAGTGGACCAGATAAAAGAAACCACAGAATAGAAGAAGAGAGATGTTCCAGGTATCCAGCTTTGGTCTCTTTGATGAAGTAGCCTGTCTCCAGCTTTAGCCAGTCAGCCATGCTGCTTCTGCTGTGAAAGTCTGTTTTCCCCCTCTGGAACTGTACGTTAAATAAGACTTCTGTAAGTTAAATAAGTCTCCCTTTCTTCCTTAAGTTGTTTGACTTTTGGTGCTCTCTTATAAAATAGTTAAAAGTAAGCATTGCATATACCAATCTGCCTATTCAAAGGCAGAGAGAGATGAGAAAATATTGTTTTCTAAATGTGAGAAAGTCTACTTAAACAATGTTGTAGAGGTGCAGACTAGCCTAGCTCTTCTTACAACCAGTAACTACATGTGGAACTTCAGGTCATGGATGCCAACCAACTGAGCAGAGATATGAACAATTGACCAATATGATTTGAAGACCAGTGTGGGAACTCAGCTTGCTGCTTAATGATGGCTGGTGTATGAACACCACCTGAGTCAGCTTTGAGGATACACCTCTACATAGTAAAGGAGAATCCTACTTTATTAAAAATCCAAAGAAATGATAATGATAAATTTCTCTTACAATTTAAAAGTAATGTTTCATTTAACAGAAAATTTTTAATCACTTTGCTTGATTAAATTTAAAACCCAAATTTACTCCTTAAATTGTTCTTGTAACTTTTATTAATGTATATTTTATAGGGTTCCTATTCCTCCATCCCCCCATACTTAGATCAGAACTTCTGCTTGATGATCACTGCCCCCCTAATAATAGGTGATTATGACTCTTAGTGATAGGGGGTTCAAGATCAAAGACTGATCATGTCCGCATTTCTTAGGCTGTGCACAGGACTGGGGAAATCACCTCCAGGTCCAGGCTATCAACCCTGAAGGTATAAAAACCATCATGAAACCCCTCTTCCAAGTCCTTTTTTCTCCCCTATTCTTTTACCTATTTCTTTCTCTTCCCCCTCTTCCTACAGTTGGTTTGGTGGTTCTGGAACTCCTTTAAAAACTTCCATCTAGCATATGGTACACTGCGTTTTTGAGATAGATATATTACATTTATATCTGACAATACTGATCGTATTTGATTATAAACATGATGGACTTAGTATTTGCTCCAAAATGAGTGTAAATATACCTTAAAAATATTTGTCTAAAGTAATTTGAAGATTAAGTTTTCTGATAAATTAGTCAGTGTAGGAATTTTCCAACTAAAAAAAATTAGCCTCTAATAGTAAAAGAGAAGAAGAAAGAATGAGGGTAAGAAAGGGAAATAGATCAGGAACCCAGGCTTCATCCATAAAGACTGAAGTTTATTAAGGAAACTCCTTCTCCAAAACTTCAGTGAGGGAGCAGCAATTTCTCAGGATGGATATTGCTACTGATTTGGAGTCAAGAGAACAAGCTTTTAATAGTTGGGATTAGGGAGAAGGAATTTTGGTTGGTTCCTTTTTTTTCCCCAGAATAATTCTGAGTCTGTCCAGTTATCTGTTTTTCTTATGTGATCCTATTAATACTCTTGGTGGGGTCTCAGGTGAAGATCTATTTTATCTCAGATCTATCAGGTGGGATCTCTGGTTTTGAAGTCTGGTTCTGGATCTATTAGCCTCCCGAAGTAAAAAAAAATGCAACAGTTGTCTGCAATTCTGGTCCTTCATTTGACAATTGTTACTCATTTTACCATATATATATTCACTAAGGGTGATTTCCTTCCTGATGCAATGCAAATTTAAATGAAATAATTTAAATTTTGGAAAATGTTTATTTATTGCATTACTTCCTTTCTGGAATTTCATATAATCTAATATGATGAAATTACACTTAAATTGCTAGAGATTTTACACAAGATAATCACATAAAAATATCTTACTACTTGTCAGATAATTAATTTCCCCATGGGTTACATAAACCTAAGAAATTTTGATTGGAAAAGTATCACTTGAAGGTCAGGTGTCTCTATTTTCTTTGATTTAAAACAAAAGTACTCTTTCAAAAACATTCAATTTTAAGTAAATTAAATTGGAAATATACCAATGTGTGTCTGCAATTTGTTCTTTTGAATTATTTCCTTTCTTCATTCAGTAATCTGCTGAAAGACACTTGCTAACAGAAGAGTATTTGTCTATTTGATTATGCTTTCAAATCAGCCAGAAAAGGATTTTACATCTGGCAGTCTCTTCTGTTACATATACATAAGAATGAATAAGTAGATCATAAACATCAGGTCACCTACAAAAATATTTGTATGCATAAGATGCTAATGGTGATAACTTCCACCACAGATATAGTTGCTACAGATATTATTTAATAATTTAATCACATTATTATAATTAAATGTTGAAAAGTAAGGTATTATATACTAGATTTATTTAAATCACATCTGTGATTACAAAATGCAGCAATTTTCTTACAGAGTATGCAGATAAAAATACAAAATGGCATTTTTCAACTCTAATTTTATTCTTTTTCCCTTTCTGATAAATGAGTTTATTTTTATTTTGTTCTCAGGTACAAGGCCTAAAGAAGGACAAAAATTGTCTCTTAATTTAAATGAAACTTCTTCTTTAGAATGCTCCATCTTCTTCAGAAAAGTGATTTAAAGAGAAAAGAAAGATAAAAGAGCTATCATATTCATGATATAGCAATTTACCACATGTAAAGAGACTCATGGAACATTTATATAGGCATGGATAATTTTCTTTTCATGAAAAGCATAGAGTGTTCTGAGAATTTGTAGACATTCTCATATGTGATAAACTTGAAATTTTTAAAAGATGTTTATTTATATGAAAAAAATCATGGTTAAAAGAATCTAGAAAATGTTACTAGTATTCCTACTATTCATCATAGAAGAAAATAATTTAAGCTAAGGTGAGAATATATTGAGACTTGTATTAATATTTGTTCTCCAAATATATATTTTAAACAAAATATGTGTAATATGGCTTTAAAGTACATTATTAGCTTCTCTCTCTCTCTTTCTCTATCTACATAATGCACACATCTACATATAGTTAGATAGTATTTGATTGATTGGCAGATATAATTAAACCATTAGACAGATTATTGACAGATCAGGACACTTTCATACAGAATGGTAAATGCCAGACCACAAAAAGTTTTGCTTTAATGCCAAAGGGGCTTACTTAATGTCTCTCTTAAAGTCCTGCATTCATCCTTAAGCTTCTGGTAATGAGTTGGACTAAGTCATCAGGACAGTTTAATGCAACTTGGATGATGCTTCTTTCTATTTAACATGACAGTTGCAGAGAAAGGCTTTCTTTCTTTACTGCACAAGACATTGATTATAAATGGGTAAAAATAATATGATACCTCTCTGCATGAATGATAAAAATATCATTGCACAACAAAGATCAGTCAAAGATCATATATGTAAAACACTTTCAAATTTTTACTGTAAGGAATTGTCTCACATTTATAGAATCTGAGAGTGCTTAGATAAATATTAATGCATTTTATAGCTAACAGATTGAGGCAGAATTAAAATGATTCAATTCAGATAGGACTATTTTCTGAGTCTTATAGAAACAAAGTACTTGAATGATGTCAAAACTTTCTTAGATCATATTTGTCTAAAGTAAATATATAACCCAACAATCTAGGCATTGAATAATTAATTAATTCCAGCTTAGAATTAATTTCAGGTTAGAGTTTATTATGACAAGACGGTCAACAGCAAGGGCTGTAGAACTATATCCAGAGGAAGAACTGAGAGAAGAACAAGGACCCAAGTAAACTTTCCAGCTTTCCTAAGCCAACTAGTTCTTTTTTATCTTATCCATACCCAGAGAATAGTCTGACTCCACATGGGCTTGGTCTTCTTTCATCAATTAGATAATCTACTAGCTTGTTCAGAGTCTTGCCACAACTAATTTATGAAGTCATAGGAATAGCTAAAAGGCTCATTTCTCAATTGTCAAGCTTACATCTGAAACTAACTACCATAATTGTGTACTGTTGTTTTGTGTATTACAGAAATTCATTGTTTTCAAGGGTCACTCTCTGCACTGATGTACAATGAACAAAAAAACTCTGTTTGAGGTAAGAAGTTGTCTTGTATTTTATATTTTGAGATGACCAACTTAAATGAATAAGATGCCAGTATTGAGATAGAGCATCAATGATACTTTAGCCCATTCTACTAAATCAGAGAATAAGTTAACTTCTTAAATAAATAAATAAAAAATCATTGTTTTCCTTTAATAGAAGTAATATTAACTTAATTTTCAATCTTCAAAGTTTTAAAGCATTCTTATAAATTGCATAATAATATCTAAAGTACAGACCATTATTATAAAGTCAGTATATAAAAACTCATAGGAAAGTGAATTACATAATAAAGTCTATCATCAATGAAATATTTAAGTCCTTAAATACTGTGCTTTTTGGAACCATAGTCATTTCTGTTTAATTTAAAGTGACACATAGATTTCAAATAGCTTGCAATATAAGGACTATGTATTCAATTGGGCCATATCTTTATATGGTTTCATGACTAAATTTGTTTCTCCTGATTATAAGTTTGAAAATTAACATTATTTTAAGCATTTAAAATATATAAATATTAAAAAATTATCCCATGTCTGAGAAGAATCCTCTTGAAGGCATGTCTGTGTCTGCATGCATGGATCCATTCCAAAGGTCCTACAGGCATGGAAATTTCTTAAATCTTGCTAATAACTCTCTGTATTTTATTGAAATAAAAAATATTGGCAAACTCTCAACTCAGTAGGTACAATATAAAACCATGTTTTCTTTTCTGGCTTTGTTCTTCTATTTAGTGAGTAATTTTTAAAATCACTCCTAGGAGAATTTACTACTGACTATGGCACTGAATGGTTTTACTTGAAAAAAAACAAAGCATTTCATATGTACATGTATTTTTACATTAGCAACTGTAACAAAAAAAACCAAACCAATCATTTTTATACTTTACCCACTAGAACTGAGTCTATAGAATACAGTGGGTTAAGTAGTGGATAATGGAAAACTTAAGCTCATTGCTAATATTATTAAGATAAATATGAACAAAATAATTAAAATTAATTTTACAAAAGAAATGAAATAGCAAATCCTGGTTTTCAATGAGCCATTAGATATAATTCTTCAAGAATTTGTATTGATAAGTGAATGAAATGCAGTATGATTTCAAGTTAGAACTGTCCCCTATCTTCTGTGTTTGAAGTACCAGACACAGTTTCTATTTGCTCAAAGGTTTTTCACTTGAAATTAAAAATACAGATGTTCTGATAGCGTGGCAGAAATGTGTTTAAAGATGAAGCTCTTAGTAGAACATTCAACGGTCACTGAAGTATTATTAAGCTATTTGATATAAGTATACCCATGTGCAAAGTTGTTTATTCTCTCAAAAAGAGTCCAACTTTGCCAGGCTATCATAAAAATTCACCTAGATTACATTGAGAAAACATAATTTATTTATTAATGTATGCGTGTGTGACACACAGAGAAGAGATGATAGATAGATAGATGATAGATAGATAGATAGATAGATAGATAGATAGATAGATAGATAGATAGATAGATAGATAGATAGATGATAGATAGATAGATAGATGGAACATATGAATGTGATAATACATATGTACAGGTCAGAAAACAACTTTTGGAACTTGGTTCTCTCCTTCCAAAATTTAACTCAGGTTACTTAGAGCCATCTTACCAATCAAGAAATTACATTTTAATTCAAAAATACTGGTGGATACTATAAAAATAAAGAAATAAACTAAATCATTTTCATCTGCATTACACAAAAATGTTTGCTTTAAAGAGAAATCTTTTGGACCTAAGGATGGGAAGGTGCGAAGGGATAGTTAGGGAGAAACCTTTTAAAGGGGAGATTTAGGACCTCAAGACAAGGGTCAGAGAAGGAACACGTGAGAAAAATACATAGTGTGAAATGAGAGGATGCGAGACAGGAGAGGCATGGGAGATAGGAGGGACAGAGGCACTTACAGAAAAACCCAAAAATGATGGGAAACAATCCCAAAAGGAATGTCCTATGCTAGTAATATATCAAAAATGTCTTTTAAAGAAAGGAACAAGAATGAGCAGTCCTTATGCAGAGGAGCGTAGAGAAATTATACTAAAAGTAACAGGAATGTGGCACTTCTTGATAAAATGTTGGTCAGAGAGGTCCTAAAAGTCCTTAATCATTACAGGCTTTTGCAATGGCTCTTGGTTGCTCTCCAAAAAGTGTCAGATAAGACCCTATTACTGAAGATGCAACACAAATTGATTACTATATGGACAAGGTACGTCTGTTGGAACTGGTCCAAGACCTCTTTTCTTGCTGGATAGCTTATACAGTACCAAGGAATATTGTAGAAGCTGCTGGGGAAAGAAATAATCACAAGCCCCATCAATGGCATAAGGTTTGTAAGTTGAAATATAGATCACCATGGCAACAGGTGACCACCAGTGTAATAGTGGCATAAGTACCAAGAAGACAACCAACAGCTTTTTGATTGAACTCAAGACCCACATGTCAGAATAGTACCCATCCCTGTTAATGTAAACTAGAACAAGAACCTAAAAGAGGGAAGGAAATAGATCAATAGAGAAAACAGCCAATGAATAGTGTATCAAACTGCTCTGTAGGCAGCAGTTATTATACCCATAGAATTGGAACTCACAGTGAAAACCTTTGGACTAAAGTCAGATAAATGAAGGGAAACACACATATCAGTGGGGTGGCCTGAAGAGAGGTAACTTGTTTCACTACGGAGGCCTGAACCCCATAGGAGTAGACAAGTCAGAGTGAACCCTGAGGTCCATTGAGGCATGCGGGTGGAAGGATAGGAGGGAATGGGAGGGAATAGAAAAGGGAAGGGAGGGGATGGGAGGGAGGGAGAGAGGGAAGCTGGGATGAAATATGCTTGTAAAAAGTAGAAAAAATTAATAAAAAGGAAATCTTTTTAAATCTGGTTTGATATCATTCATATAAAGAAACTAAATAGCTTTTATTTCATATCAGGTAAACAAAATACTTTAGTGTATACACAAGAATCTTTTTGTGCGTGCATGAAGGTGTATGTGGAAGTGATAATTCTGACTTGGTTCAACTATAACTAAGGTCAGTCAATGAAAAAACATTTGAAAATGGTTTTCTTTTTAGTTTTATTGTAGTGAGAAGCATTTTTTAACTTTCTTAAAAGGCACCCAAGAATAATTACTTTTGTGAACCAAAAATATACAAAACTGTACAGAATAAATAGTTCATAGAAATCTAGCTATTACCTCTTGTAAAATAAAGCTAAATCATTCCTCTTTTGAGGCAACTGAAAACACTTACCTGTTGAAGTGCCTTTTGCTACTAATTTATAGCATTGATCAGAATACATCAATAAAACAAAATAACAGTTTTAACTATTTCTTTTATATCTTTGAATCAATTGCCACAAGAATCGTATTTCTAGCTTGGTCTTTCAGATGTACAAAAGATTAATGCTATCAAAGAAAGAAACATAAGTTCTCTAATCATATTTACAGAAGGATCTCAGTAGCATTTTGAAACTATCCCAAGAAGAATAGAATGTTGAGCATAAATGATATACCATAATTCACAGCAGCATTGACATCAAGAATATCACACAAATCTCTTAGGGAGAACAAAATATTTTCTTATGTATTCCACATGAGCTATGATCACTTTTTCCTGTTTTAAAAATTCAGAAACCTAGGAGGGCATTTGCTTAATCCTCCATTGTTCAAAAGTCTGGGTTCTTCATGAGCCATATAAGGAATCCATTATTTCCTTTACACTCATCATTGTAAATTTAGCATTCCAGTTGCTTTTCCATTTGTTCCAAGAAAATTATATTTTTGACAATGTAAATTACAGAATTATATACTAGTTATGACAATATATCATACTACAACTATATATACAGTTACATTTTTAAATGATGACATCCAAATTTACTTAATTAAGGGTGAAGTAACAAGAAAAATAGACATTGTTTAAATATTCTACCCTTTTGATGTGCAAGAATAAATCTACTGGATACTTTTAGATGTATGGAGAACTATTACTATCATCCTTGTATGAGTTACATGCAAGGATTCATTTGTTTGGGATAGACTAAGTTGCCTCAAGATAATGCCATGGCTTCGCCCAGTGATCCCTGAGTTTCATTTCCTTTTTTCATCTTCCACAGAGTTCCTGCTGTGCTTAAGTTCTGATGGATGACACACAGTCGTGTAAGGCACTTTTTTCCTAGGTTTGGGCTTAAGACAGAATCATAGCCAATCCGATAAGCCCTCCTCAGTCCATTTATGTTTGCTGTTCCAGGACTTCTAAGTAATCAGGCTCAGCATGTAAGTTAGCTTTGAGCTCAAAGTATTCATTTTTAGTCTGCTCCACCAATACCTTTCTTGGCCGTGAGTACATTAAGGTTTCCATTAATTTCAGCTCTTCATGGGCTCTAGGGTAATGAACCTCTATATCAGGCTGGAGCTGTGCCAGGTTTTTTCTCAGGTACTCGGTGATTCCTAGTTGCTGAAGTTCTCTTTCTTTCTCTAAAATGTTCCTATATAATGAACTTGTGTCCTGAAAGGGTAAAAACTCTGTTGCTTGGTCTGTAGTCTTGTATTTCGAATTTGACCCTGTGAGTGGTGAATGATTTTCCCGTTCTAAAAGGCTTCTTTGAAGATGCTTTGTATCATTTCCTTCTTTCTCGTTCCTGTCTTCCTCCTCTTCCAAATGTTTAGGGCCAAAAGATGGACTTCTATAAACATGAACCATGGGGCTCACCATGTGCTGCTCATAGAGCGAGGCAGAAGGTCTTTCAGTTGTGTGGTGAGTTGTTTTATGGCCATACATACTGTACTGCAGATGCACAGGGCTGTTATCTCTCAGTTGCTCATCTACTTGCTTCTTTTTGTACCTTCTCCTGCGGTGAAGAACAAGAACCACTATCCCTGCGGCACAGAACACTATGGTTATGAACACAATCAGAAGTCCTAATATTAGAACTGACAGAGGAACAGCATCGGTGAGAGAACTTAAAATAGTTTGAACTGTATTTGTGGTTGTTGTAGAAGTGACAAGAATGTAATTGGTTTGAGTTGGTAGGGAAGGGTTATTGACCAAGCCAGGGCAAAGAAGCTCGCTGCTGAGGGCTTTTAACTCCTTTCTGTCCAGATGTCCTGGAGAGGTGCAGAGGATATTGTCAGTCACTGTGTTCTTGTCCAACTTTTGTATCCACTGCTGTAGGCCCACCAAGTCACAAGAACAGTCCCAAGGGTTATCTTCCAGGTCAATCTGGGTCAATAAATCAAGCTCCTCCAAGATGTTACTCACAGGCAGATGGGTGAATTGGTTGTTTTTAAGATTTATTCTAGTTAGGGGAACTCCAGAGAAAATATGTGGTGGTAAAACTTGAAGTAAATTGTTATTTAAATAAAGGACTTTCAGCTTAGGCATTGGGTTGAAGGTCCCCGGGAGTATTTCCTTTACTGCATTGTATTCGAGATACAAGTACTCAAGACTGTGTAGACCAAGAAACATACCTCGGTTTAACTTGGTCAGATGGTTTCCATTCAGATAGAGCTTTTGCAGTCTTGTCAGATTCACAAATGATCCTTCTTCAAGAACCTCAATGCGATTATTCCCCAAGTGAAGCATTTCCAAAGTGAAATATTCCACCAGGTCAGATTTCACTAATGTATGGATAATATTCCCCGCCAGAATGAGTTTTCGAGGATTTTCTGGAGGGGGTTTCAGATCTGATAAGCTTTCAATGTTGCGTTCTTGACAGTGGATCAGAAGTCCGGATGGGGTTAGGTCTTTGCAGTTGCAAGGAACAGGGCAGTAGGAGCCAGCAAGCTGAGTGGATGGCTTTGTAAGATAAGGTACCGAGCCTGGGGCTTTAGTAGGTGGTTTGAAAATGGATATAGTCTTGGTTGATAGGCGGCCATAACTTGTTGAAGATGTTACTGCCATCAGCAAGGATCCTGAAGGATCCTCGTGCTCTTCATATGCAGGTGGAACAGGACAAATGGACTCCTTTTTTAGTCGACTCAGTATGTTCCCTTTGAAAAGCGGAGGACTGGAACATACAACATCACCAATGACAGACTGTGGAGGCATGTTTTCCAGCCAGTTCTTTAGCTGCAATAAGTCACAGTTGCAAGCCCACTTATTGTCCTCCAACTGGAGATCCAATATCCGGCCAATGTGCTCTAAAAAACCAACATAAGGCAATGTTTGCAACTGATTTCCACGAAGATCTAAATGGGTTAAAGGAACAAAACGAAATATATTTGGAGGAAGGCTCTCAATAGCATTGTCGTTCAAAATCAACACTTTCAGTCGGTTGAGCTTGCTAAAGGCACTTGGTTCAATCACTGTTATAAAATTGTTATCAGCTTGCAGGAATTCTAGGTTTTCCAAACCATGGAACTGTTTCCTCTTTAAGAATTTCCAAAGAATTGTGATTGATATGCAGTTGCTTAAGAAGGCCAAGGCCATTGAATGCATCTGTCTCAATATCTGCAATATTGTTAAACCCCAGGTGTATTGAGAGAGCATTGGTAAGCCCAGAGAAGTCATTTGTGTGAAGGATAGTCAAGCTGTTATTTAGTAAGCTTAGGTGGAAAGGACGTGAGGGTGGAACAGTGATATGGGATAATTCTTTGATGTTTTTCCCCTCACAGTTAATGAGCATTAGGCCATCTTTCTCCTCACAGACACAAAGAGTGTTACAAGATCCTGTAACTGAAGGTAATGGTGATTCAGACTGTATAGCTATGCAGACAAGGAGAGATGGGTAAAGGAGATGAATCCACAGCCTCATGTTGTCCTGTTATGGAATCTGACTCTGGAAAATAAAATATATATCAAGAAATTTTACTGGAGAAAAGCAGGTTGTGCCCTTCAGTTTTTATTCTAAAAAGAAAATTACTAGGAAAATTAGAATACCAAACTCTATCTACACTGTTTAAAATTCATTCAACATTCAGATAAAGTTGCTCTAAGTTACTTTTAGCTTGTGTCATTGGCAAAATAGAAAATTTAGGGCAAGAAAATACATATGATATTTGATTAGCACTTGTGATAGCATTAGTCACATTACCTGCATTTTAACAGATCACATAGGTGCTTGGGCTAAATTGATACTAGAAGATGATTCAAATGATTAATTTTGATATGAATTAAACATATATGAATTATCTCATATCACAGAGAACAACAGAAAACACCAAAATTATAGAAAACCTGTCTGTATTGGTCCACATTTGCAGGAACATGTTCGTGTTTATTTTATAAACATGCTAGAACTTTAACTTCTTCTGATTTGAGGAATATATATATGATTTTGATAATTCATTTGAAAAGACAAAATAAATAGGCCTTCAATTTCAAAATAAAATACAGTACTATAAATGGACTCTGTTTTGCCTCTTAGTGGCATTTTTTACAAGCACAGATAATGCAGAAGCACATAGTTAGGATTATACACATATTTCACTGAAGTCACACTTCAAATTGAATCTCTAGATATAGGATATCTTCTGATATTTTTACTTTCTGCATGTAAAACTTAGAAATCATTGGAAAGCAAAGAAGAAAAACTGACCTTTAACATATATTTCAAACTCATGTAAACTTCTAGGAAAAGCCTTCCTGATGAGGCCTATAAGCAGGCTTTAGGGCACTGAATGTCATCACATAATTTAGAGGATGATCACCTTTATTTGAAAGTATATAATTTCAAACAATATGGTCAACTATTTCAAATATTCAGGATATGGCTAATTTGGCCAAAATGACAGTTCACCCTAAAAATTTCACATAATTAAGCTCCCTGAAGTTTTAAAACAAGCATAAAAAATGTAGATTAAAAAAAAAGACTTATTCTGAAATGGCAACATTGGCAATGGCAAGCACCTAAAGATCTAATAATGTTGAATGTATTTTTCTTTCTTTAAATGTTAATAGGTTAATGAAGTTGAAAGATAACCATAATGCCCTGTGACTTTTGAATATTTCCAAGTGAGAAGTGCAATCAGTTTTGTGGCTAAACCATGAATCACAAAAACTTAGAATCTAATTAAAACTCACAATCAGATGAAATATCCAGACTCACTCAACAATGCTGAAAGTAAACTTAGATTTCCTGAAAATGCATCATTAGCTTGGAAACATGAGCAGCTAAACTTCTGAAAGGCAAAAAGCAACTAAAGAACCTAAACAATCATCAGCCTCTGAATCCAAAGGGAGAGTTAGGAGCCTTTGCATTTCCAGAGAGACACAGGTTGATATCAAACAACAGAATTAAATAGGATGGAGTAGAAGTTTTTAACTTGTGGATTGCCTCCTGCAGCAATGTAAGTACTTCTCCATCATCAGCAAAGAATATAATTTATTTCGGCAGCTACAAAATCCTGAGACACAAAATAGTTTCCAGATGGTAACATCGTGTTTCTAATCTTATATGCATTTTATGCTGCTCAAAATGTGTTATGGAAGAGTTTCTCAATCATTCCAGAAGCACCAAGAATGAAATTGCAATGTCAGTGTCTGATACAAACTCACAGACATAAAACCTCCATTTACATATTTAAAAAATACATATTTTCAAGTTGAGAAATAGTAAATGTGACATTCACTGTTCAAAGCGTTGTCCAATCTCATGTCTGTGTTTGAAATTCAAAGACAGCATTCAAGCACACTTCTGGACTCACATACATTTAGTTTCCAGTAAAATACTGCATGTTTGAGAAGGAATAATGGCATATTATGATATTTACTCTTTTCTGCAGCCAGCTGTTGAGTTGTCTTTGCTCCGGGAGCGGAGGCATCTGCTAGAGCATTAGTTTTGCCAGGGAGCAAAGACAAAACTGAATCTCTCTCAAAGCATACTTTTTTTTTTTTAAAGAGACAATCATATAAATCCAATCACGGGATGATAACACAAATACCAATTTAAGAAAAGGCTGAGAGCATTCATTCATCTTACCTGTGAAGCAGAGATTAACGGACTACCAGAAACCCACAGCTGGAAGAGATGTCCAAAGTCAATCAGTTTCTTTCTTCAAAAACGTCGGGCAACAAGAGCTTTCTTCTCAAATACACTTTTTGTCAAGTCCCATAGCTTCAGAAAGTTAAAACATCTGACCAAAGACAAAATGCTGAGCAATTATTATCCTTGAAAGTGTTGCAGACAGAGTGCATACTAGCATCCCGAAGCAGTAGTCCTTTTTATTCCCAATTAAAATTCACGGCATACTTCACAGCTATGCTGACTTTTTTTTTTTTTTTTTGCATATAGTTAACCATTTACAAGCTGCTGAGTGTGGTAAATAAGATGTTTCTCAGAGCTCCGACTGATCACTCTTGCTTTCTCTGGCTGTAAATCCAAGCTTCGGCAATGCTCTTGTTTCCTCCCTTTCTAGTATTTCTTGTTAGCTCAGTTTGTTATTAGTCAGATTGCCAAGGGCTGGGAGGTAGGCGTAAATAAAGAGACTTCTTGGCTTTTGACTCAGCCTGTAAGCCCTTCCCCTTCAGAAGTGCTGTAATTCGCCTGTGCCATATAACACAGGAGACAGCTCCACCTTGGGACTGTTCACCTCCTCCTCTTTCTACAAATGGCCTTTCCACTCTTTTTACACTAAAGAGAGAACAAGTGGATTTTGATGGAAACTATCATGTGGTTTTAAATGTTTAATGATATATTTTGTTATGACAGAAAGCTAAAGAATACATTAGGTTGAATTCTCCACTAGCACAGCACTGAACTGGCCAGGACACTCAATGCTATCTGCCTTCATTTTAACTGTTATTTGTTGTTGAAACTGTCACTGCTTAAATATTAAACACTAATGCAATCTGCATCCTTAGAAATATGCCCCTTTAACATTCACCATTTAAAATGAAACCAAATACACTACATGGTTCTCTAAGTTCTATAATTCTTTTCTCTAAAATGAGTGATTGTGAATAAAATAGTAATCAGGTGTTCCTTTTGATATTTTTAGAATTTTGTTGACAGAACTGTAATTGTTTTTGGGATTTGATATGGCTTATTAAAATATCAAATATAAAATTGTGTTTCCCAGATGAAAGTGAAGCATGTCTGCAAAAAATATATTTTGATATTTATTTTAATATGTCTGAAATAGTATTACTTTCTGAAAAGTTTACATTTTAAAAAGCTACTTGCTTCCTTACTGTTAAAATTTCCAAATCACCTTAAGAAACTCAAATTTCAGATTTCTTAATTGCCAGAATATTGCATTTAAATAAGTGTTTGCTCAGATGGTATAAGCATGTCAGCATTTTGACATTTTATATAGATGTACTAGATACTGATATTCATTTCCTTGAGATCGAACTGTCTATTTTCACTCTCACATATAGAACCCAAAAGCTGCCTATACAATTTAGGCTTTATTTTAGAAAATACTATTTTTTAAAAGGAGAATATTTGATTTAATTTAAGTCATCAAAATATAATAATTACAAATTGGCTTATTATAATTACAAATTGACCTGCAGGTGTACATTAGTGACCGAAATGGTTCCTTAGCCTTAATGTAGAGAATTTGTATTAAAAGATAAGGGTTCAAAATCAGCTCTTTATATTTTCCACTCCTTGAGTACCTAGTGTATCAATGACATGGTGTACTTTAAATATTATACATACAAGAAGGCAAGAAGGAAAAAAATAAGTAAAGAATGAAGGGAATCACTGAGATTGTAAATTCACTAGAATAAAATCGCTAGTAGAAAACAATAACATTAATTTCAAACCAAAAGCTAAATAGAAAGAAGATATAATATTTAGTAATGGAAAAATAAGGGAATACAGCATTTCCTGTCCTATTTTGTGGGCAAAATTTTCCAAATTGAAAATGTTGGGATTTTTGATAGAAAGGAGTCCAGTAAATAAATTATGGATATTGGTCTCAAAATGCTATGTAGAAAAATGAAAATAAGCACTCTATAATTTCACAAGTTTCTCTAATTTTATCCAATTGATATATATCTCTACTTTCATATTTCAGAAATTTGAAGTACTTTATCTTAATTTTCTTTGTACATGTAGTGACATTTTAGCTCATAAATTTCTACTTCATGAGACAAGAGTAAGTTAAAGAAAGGTATAAAAGAAAGTATAAAACTCAGTGATAGAGGGATTGCTTCACAGGGGTGAGATTCTTCATTTGATTTCTAGTCCAGAAAAAAAAGTGTGTTATTTATGAATGGGAGAATATTCATTCATTCATTCATTCATTTTTGACTCTCACTTGGTTTCTCTGGATGTGCGAGTGCACGCATGCACATGCACACGTGTGTGTGTTGTGTGTGTGTGCATGTGAGTGTGTGTTCCAGATGGCATTGTGTGTGCCCACGGAAGCACAAAGATGACTCTCTGGGAATCCTTTTGGATTACTCAGCCTCTCTTCACTTTGCTCTGGAATTTCCCAAGATCTACCTTCCAGGTCCAGAAGTGCAGGCCGCCACCATTTCCATCTGGCATTTTTGCATGTGATTCAGGATCCGAACTCCAGACCTTCTGCTTTAGAGGCAGAGGCTTATTCCCTGAGCCATCTTTCCAGCCCCTAGACATTTACTTTAAAAATATTCTAAATTCTACTAGCAATAAAGGTTCTTCCTCCTGTCACCTAAATATGTCTTTGACTGACTAACTCCATACTGGAAAATATTCATAATTAATTTGTATTTGTAGACACAGCTCTAGGTTAATGTTTGTTAAATGATGTTTAGTAATTCCTCTGGTTTTCAGGGTAAAAAGTCTTTTATGGACAAAAGCAAAATTATTTTACCTACATAGAGAGCACCACACATTTAGATGTAAATTGTCTTGCACAGCTTGTTAGAGGAGCAGCAGGTAAATTCCTAGCAGTGCTTCACATGAGACTATGGGGGCACGTGCTTTCTCTTGCATGCTTGCAAGGAGGGAGCAGACACCACCATAGCTGACAAGAGTCACACAGCTCAGGTGGGAAAACATTTTGATGTAAGCATGTGGGATAAATGTAATGAAAATTCAAAGATAGTGCATGGAAAAGAAGGGAAGAAATAAAGAGTAAGAGAGAGAGAGGAGAGGAAGAGGGGAAGAGAGGAAGAGAGAAAGAGAGAGAGAGAGAGAGAGAAGGGGCTGGGAATGTAACTCAGTTGATAAACTTATGGTTGACATACATGCATGCATGAAGCCTGGTTTCTAAGCCTAGAATCACATAAAGGTATTACTAACTTTGGGAGAAATCTCGGGATGAAAGCAGAGGCAATATCGGTTTCTTGCATTGTAGTAATTCATATTTTCATTTGCAGAACATAACTTTGGTCACTAGAACAACATGCTCCTACTTTTACAAATATGTATGCATCTCTATAAACAAAGGTGAAATCTACACATGTTGCTTATGTATAATACTTTATCTCGCTGAAATGTTTTAAAGAAAGTATAAAATAAAAGTAATACTTCATCCCATCACACATAATATGGATGTTTATCACACTAGCCTTCTTGCATTTCTGCTTTATAGTTAATTAGGTATTGAATCTTGTGCTTTCTATGATGTGAAGTCAACCACATAAAACTTAAAACCCCATTGTTTTGTCCTAAGAGAGGTTTTGTTGTAAAATATAAACCTTCCTGTTGGCAGCTTGAAATCTGTTGACAAGGACTGATACCATTGTTTCCACTAGCAAAGTCTGATAAAAAAAAAACAGTAAGGCAAAACAAGAACTTTCCCCTATAGGAAAGGACCATCAGCTGTTTCCACAGGAACTGTGCTAGGGATTTCCTAACTAGTCCTCCTTCAAACTGATGACTAAGCAAAGAAGAATATACACAAAATATGATGTGTGTTTTCATTGAAAGTTCACACAAGTGAACAAGGAGTATCGAAACAGTGCTAATGCTAGTCTTTTTGATCATAGTGTGAGATGAAGTCAGGTTTATACCTCCTTTCCTTTTGTTTTAATGTGTACTGTGAAGAATGGTGCAAATATAAAACATAAAATCCTTTCTCTGTATTTTATCACAACTGATAAAAGAGAGTGTAGAGTTATGACCTTTGCTCATTTTTCATAAATATACTCAGACAAATTTTATTTTGCTTATACAGCAAGAAAACAGTGAAATACAATATTAAAAATTAAGAATAAAGTTATTGCATAATATCTACCCAAAAGTTATTTGATATTAATACTAACAGAAACTGCACAAGTAAATTAGACTATATTTAAATGATTAATAAAATGGTAGCTAAAACAAAAAGTAGGTGAATGTTAAGCAATCTGAATCAGCTGTTTGGGACTCTACATAGATTTTAAATTTCAAGTATTTTTCTTCTATCTATATAAATTCATACAATACTTCCCTTGTTTATTATATATTATGTGACACTTCAAGAGGAGAGAGGATGAGAATGGGCTGATAAGCATGATGACACAGATTATTTAAATTTTTGTAAGAAAATATAAAAAATAAAATAGTAAATCAAGAAATTTAAGTTTGAAGAATACTGTTAAGTAAGTTTAGTGGATGAGAGTTTGGGTTATTTGAGACAGTCTGTGTAATATATGGCAATGCTTACATAAGGAGTTTGATTTTTGGTATTTCTCAGTAGTTTTGTATGGTTTACTACTTTTTCAGTCAGAATTTTATCTAGTAAAACCAAAGCAGCTTTACGATTCCAATAAAAAACTTGAAATATGCATACTCTGAACAAGTTTGTGTTTATTGACAAGAATAAGAGAGTCATATGTGTAGCATGATGCTTAGTCATCTTTCACTTGTTTCAGCCATCTACAACATAAGGTAGTATGATTTTGGATACACTTATAAATAGAAATGTGTATAAGAAAAGATATGTATATAAGAAAAGTCTTAATGCACAGTCTTTCTAATTTCAGAAATGAATCAACTTAAAATTTTACTTACTGAAACTTTATGTTCAGTTATGTTTCTGTTAACATATAGAATAACAGAAAATATTTTTAATAATCTACGATTTCTCACAAGTAGGAAATATGAAAATAATTATTTTTATTCTTAAATTAACCTGGAATATATTTGTAAGGATAATAAGAGTTAGAATCATTCTTCCAGTGGGTTTGGTTTAAGACATTTCTGCACTTTTAGCACCCTCTGGTGGAACTAAAGTAAAAAATTAACCACTTGAAAGTGGATGGATGCCATGCCAACTTTAGAAGTTTTCCCACCAATGAGGAGATTATCTATGCAATTGTTTAATAATGCTGATAAAATACTTTCATTCAGTCATACTAAAAATCTACAACAAAATTTACTATGATTAGAAATAAAAAATTTCAGAATATAACTGCAGAAATCACTAGCATTTTGTTTTGGCTATTGGCCATTATTATATTGATAGAGTATAAATTTCCCAAATTCAATGATATACTGCTGTAGTTAATCATTGCAGTCAAGTAGCTAAGGAAGGGATACACTGGAGTACATGATGTGGGGGAACCAGAAGCACAATTAAGTTTAAATAACTGGAACCTTTGTTGTGTCCTCAGTTGTGACTTTAGAACATCAAATTATGCAGGCCCAAGGCTCACTGCCTCATAATGAACAAAGTATTTATTTTGTGATGTGGGATTATTAGGGATTGCAGGAAGTCCAAACATATATCATTCTATTGTCATAAAAATTATGCTTTTATATTCTAAAACTTTAAATCTGGTGCTTTATGCATCGTCCTTTGATATAAAAATAATGAGCATTTCTTAAGCTTATTTAAAAAGAAAACTTTAAAAATTATACCTTAACTTTCATAATGCACAAATAACATCCTTAGACTCTTTTAACTATCTTATGAAATTAGATTTTCACTATCATGATCCCTTGTTTCTGATAATCTGCACATTGACCTCAAGAGCTTAGGATCCTTCTAGAATATAGATGATCCCCACAATTATTGCACTGCTTGTCTTATTGTTGGTGCTGTAGAAGTTAATTCAAGACCTCACTCATCAGTTATGTTGGGCTCTAATCTAAACTACAGACTTATTTTCTGTCTTCAGATTTTGATCTCTCCATATCAACATTTGATTCAGCAGTCTATTCCTGGCAAACATGGTCTAGTCTAGAAGTTCTACAAATTCTGTATTAGAGAACTTATAGGTAAATTTCTACATGCAATGCTTCCAGAATTATAAATAATTCCAAATAATACACACCTAAAATGACTCTTTAATAACATATTAATTCCTCATTTACTTAAGAATGTACTTCTTACAATCTCCTTGACAAAGTCTTATTGCTACTGTAAATCTATTATGATTCCAAGGGTTGTCAAGCAACAACCTTTATTCTTAGCTGCCTCGTATTCTTTGTAAGTGAATGGAGAACATGGTTTTCTTTAATGTCATTTATTAGAAACATCCATGAGTCATTAAAAATATAATTTTATAATACAAGGAATCAGTAAATGTATAGACATTATTTTTAAAGGAGTGGGTTTAAATCACATGCTGACAGTGGATCTATCTTGAACTGATGACAATGTTTTGAATGGGATGAACCCAAAGGAAAGACATTGTTGCTCTTAACTTCAGGATAATCAGACCATATACTTCTACTCAAGCCCGGTAAATCAAATTCTTCTGAGATCATACCTAGTTGTTATCAGGGATAATTCTGTACTTTGTTTCTTTTCAGTTCCTCTTAAAAATATATTTTAGAAGCTTCATGAACTATAATAACATTTACTAGAATTTATAATGAATAATCAGCCTTTGTAATGAAAGCTAAAGTGTAACAAGTTAAATATTTGTTGCACAAAAAAGTTGTTTGTTTGTTCTGTACTTAAAACAATGTTGCATTTTTTACAGTTATAAAGTTTTATCAGGTTTATTCTTCTTTGGTACACAGTGTCGTGCATAATATAAAATATTTCAACAATTCTCACTTTAAAGATGAGAAAGAAAAATGAATTGAAGTCTCATACGATAAGCAATAGAGTATTGAATTAAAATCAAGATGAGCTCTAATGGACAAACAATTTTAGTTAAATAAACCAGGTAACATGGCTTTCAAAAATGAGAATTTTTATATTCAAATAACACATTAGTAAAAACATATCATTTTACAGTTTTACAAAGCATCATTGCTGATAAATGTATTTTGATTAATACCAGCAAAAATGCTAATTTATGCAAGTGATTTCTTAGAAATGAAGTTAAAAGTGTAATATCTTACTAGCTATAAATCCTTGTTCGAAAGACAGGAGCTAAGTAGTCTTGATTTGTAGCCCAATATCTCCCTCTGCTGTTAGCAAGTGTAAGTCGCTACATTACAAACTACCTTCATTTAAAAAAATCAACTCATTAAATTTTGCTGTTTTCCCTTTGTTCTAAAACTGTGGGTATGAGATTTCTTTAAGAAACTTCATTTTTATGAAATATACCCAAGTCAAGATTTCCAGGACCAAACAGGCTTGTCTTAGTATACAATTTTCCAATACCTACATAAGTAAAGTGATATATCTGAGCACCATATCAAACAAACTTTTATAATTAACAAATGCTACAAATGAAAAAGTGTTCGAAATCACTGAAAGAAAAGTTGGTATTATTGCAAACACCCTTCCTCTGTGGTGGAAATGTAGCATGGACATCTAGAAATGATGTAATTTTTGCATTTTCCAAAAATACTGTTTCTATAATTTGTTTAATAAAAATGATTTATGGTAGTTAGCAGTATAGTTGCTTTTTAGAATTCTATACTTTTTATCATTCCAAACCATAACATGGTCTATGGAGATGGATCACAGGGTAAAATAACTTGCTCTGTAAGCACAAAGACTTGAGTTCAAATCCCTAGTATTTACATGAAAAACAAGTAATGGCCACGTGTGTCCAATACTCTAGACAGGTGGGTCCAAAAAATTCAGTGTAAAGATGCACTGAACAGTGAGCTTTTGATTTATGTCGAGATTCAAGGGAGACAACAAGGTGGAGATTGATAGAAAGCTTTCATGCTTCTGTATTCCCAAACAGATGTACACACATCTATGTACTCATATGCCTATTCTCCATATTCACAGTACACACATATACACACAGAAGCACACGTGGTCTCTTTGAAAGGGCTTTCCTTTGAAAAAAATTAATGAATAAAAATTAAATGCTTTTATTGAAGGTATAAAAGAAAATTAGAGGTTAACTTAAAGTAAAATCTAGGAAAGGATTTCAAAGTAATGTATACTTCAGTAAAATGAATTGGGGACCAACTAATAAATTTTGCAAGATTAAGGTTCAACTTTTGCTGATCCATCCGTCTGCCCGGCCCTGATGTTCCGGGTCACCCTGCATCTCAGATAACTCCCACCAGCTGGTCCCAGCTTCTCCCGCCGGACAGCCTGAGCAGAATCCAGCCAGGGTTGGCTGGACTTCTAAGCCACTCCCCGGATCCTAGGTGAAGTGTGCCGCCAGCAAGCCACCAACCCCTTTGCTGGCCTGCCTGCCTGCCCCGGATGCTTCAGGTCAACCTGCGTCTCAGGAAGGACAGTCTACTCCTCAGAAACCAACAGAGTAGAAAGAAAACCCAAGCAAAGTTCTAGGGGACAAACGCCATACATCTGAAGTCCTCGAAAATCATCCTATCACATGGGAAAAATTCTTCACATCCAATCCAAAGATAAGTAAACCCTTTTACCATCCTGCTTCTTTCAATTATTAATCACTATAGATGAACTTTTCCATATAGTCACCCCCAAAACATATAAAACTTCAGGTACTATACCACTGACCCTCACATATCATCAAGGTACTAAATTGTAAAAGTGCACTACCAAACCAATATTCACCTCCTGTCTACTAAACCTGTCTTAATTGATGTATTAACAGCCTAATACCCCCATCCAGGAAATAATAACAACAGACAAATGTATCCACCTCCAAGGCAACCAGTAGTAATAACCGCAAGAGAATATTAATATCAATTAGATCAGTTCATTCAAAAACACACAGAATCTGAAAGGTCCTAAGAGACAAGACAACAATGCCCAAGTCAAAACGCAGATCCATGAGAAACAAAACCCAAGAAGACAAATCTCCCACCGAAAGAATTAACCCCATAATGATAGATTCAAACCAAAACAAATTCACAGAAAATTGTCAAGAAAGCCAGGCCCAGGATAATGACTTTCAAAGCATGATCATTACCATGATCAATACTTCGAAAAAGGAAATTAGGGAGGAGTTAAATAACTGGATCAACCACTTGAAACAGGAACACAAAAGACACTTGGAGTTGTTGAGAAAAACAGTTCAAGAAACAAAAATAGGCATAGAGCAGTTAAAATAGTCTCAGGCAGAGTTTAAAATAACTTGAACTAAAAGACAAGTTATCTTCAAACCAGAACTGAACAGTGAGCCCTATCAGCAGAACTAACGAAGCAGAAAATAGAATTTCAGATCTTGAAGACAGAGTGGAGTATTAACCAGCTCAATGGAAGAGATTGTTAAAGTCAAAAAGATACTTGAGAGAAATATTCAAGAGTTATTGGACACCTTGAAGAAGACTAACATGCACATTCATGGAATACCAGAGCAAGAATCCCAAAATACCACATCTGAGGAAATTTTTCAAATTATCATCAAGGAAAACTTCCCTCATCTAAAGAATGAAAGGCCCATCCAAATACAAGAGGCATTCCCCACCCCAAAGAGATATGACTAAAATAGAAACATGCCACAGCAAATAATAGTCAAAACACTCCACATTCAAGACAAAAAAAAGGTGCTGACAGCTTCAAGGAAAAAAAAAACAAGTCACTTTTAAAGGTAAACCTATTAAAATAACAAATGACTTCTCAATGGAAACAGTAAAAGCAGAAGAGTTTGGAGACATATAATTCAAGTATTAAATGAGCAAAAATGTCAACCCAGGCTGATATACCCAGCAAAACTATCAGTCATGATCAAGGGAGAAAGAAAAGTTTTCCAGCACAAAGACAAACCAGGCCTTCAAAAAATGCTACAGATGATACTCAAGCTTGAAGAAAAAAACAAGCGTATCCAGGAGGACAGAAGGGAGATATAATACCACCAAAACCTAAAAGCCAAATAATACACTTATAAAAGTGACTAAACATAAAAAATGTCCAGAGTTAAAAATAATTTCTCAGGGCTGGAGAGGGGACTCAGGGGTAAAGCAGGTGGAAGGTCCTGATCTAGATCCACGTATAGACTCCAGGAGGAAGCAGGGACAGCCTGTGTTTCTGGTCCTGGTAGGGCAGAGCCTGTGAATCCTGGGGCAGAGTAAACAAGGAGGAGATGGAAGCGGTCCATGGTGGTTCCCAAATTTGTATGCACACATTCACACTTAAACATATACACACGTGCACACATGCATACATGCACAATTGAATAAATAATAAATAATAAAAATAATTTCTTCACTGTAACATTAAATGTAAATGGAATTAACTCACTAATCAAAAGACACAGATTACAAACTTGGATTAAAAATCACAATCCATCAATCTGCTGCCTTCAGGAAACTCATCTCACCACAAACAATAGGAACATCCTAAAAATAAAAGGCTACTCCAAAATTCTGCAAGCTAATGGAACCAGGAACAGGTAGGGGTAGCCATTATGCTATCAGACAAAGTGAACTTCAAACCAAAAAAAATCATAAGAGACACAGATGGATACTACATTTTAGTCACAGGTACAATTCACCAGGAAGACTTCACAATACTAAACATATATGCACCTAATACAGCCCCCCCCATGTTCATTAAGCAAACCCTACAGCATCTAAAGCAAGAAATCAACCCCCAAACGATAATTATTGGGAATTTTAACACTGCCCTCTCAACATGGGATAGATCAACAGGTCAAAAGCTTTACAGAGACACTTTGGAACTTAATCAAACCCTTACTGAAATGGAACTTACAGATCTCTATCGAACTTTTCATCCACGCACCAAGGAATACACATTTTTCTTAGCAGCACACAGAACTTTCTCCAACATAGATCACATATTGGGCCACAAAAGGAATCTCCACATATACAGGAAAGTTGAAATTCTAACCTGTGCCCACCATCAGACCACCATGGTCCACAACACAACAAACAACAGAAAATACACTAACTCCTGGAAACTTAACACTATGATGCTGAATGAGAATTGGATTCAGGAAGAAATTAAAAAGAAATTTCAAGATTTCCTGAAAGTGAACGATAATGAAAATACAACTTACTAAAATCTTTGGGACACAATGAAAACTGTCCTAAGAGGTGAGTTCATAGCTTTTAATGCCTACATCAAAAAAATGGAAACATCACAATTAAATAACTTAACAGCTTAAAGCTTTAGAGACATTAGAGCAATCCATTCCTAAAAGCAGTAGAAGAAAGGAGATCAGCAAAATCATGAGAGAAATATCTGAAATTGAGACAAGGAAAACGATACAGAGAATCAACCAGTCAAAAAGCTGGTTCTTTGAAAAAATCAATAAGATTGATACAGCCCTAGATAAATTAACCAAAAGCAACAGAGAGAAAACCCAAATTAACAAAATTGAAATGAAAATGAAGTTATCACTGATACTTAAGAAATTCAGAGAATTGTAATGTGATATTTCAAAAACTTATACTCTGTGAAGTTTAACAACACAAAAGAAATAGATGAATTCCTAAGTAAGCACAACTTACCTAAATTGAATCAAGAAGTTTTGAATTATTTAAATGGTCCTATAACATATGAGGAAATCAATGAAGAAATCTCAAATATTCCCACCAAAAAATGTCCTGGACCAAATGGATTCAGCAGAGTTCTACCAGACATTTAAGGAGCTAATAACACCAATACTTCTTAAACTGTTCCATCAAATAGCAAAGAAAGGAACACTACTAAATTCTTTCTATGAAGCTAATATCATCTTAATCCCAAAACCTAATAAAGATACACTTAAAAAAGAACACTATAGGTCAATCTCTTTGAAGAACGCAGATGCAAAGATTCTCAATAAAGTCTTAGCAAATCAGATTCAAAAACATATCAAAAAGATCATTCACGGGGATCAAGTATGTTTAATCCCAGGCACAAAAGGTTGGTTCAACATACACAAATCAATAAATGTAATTCGTCATATAAACGAGTCAAAAATCCAAAACCATATGATAACTCTTTAATTATCTTTTTTTTTTATTCAACTGTGCGCATGTTCGTGTGTATGTGTGCGCGTGTGTGTGTCTGTGTGCGTGTGTGTGTGTGTGTGTGTATGTATGTGTGTCTGTGTATGTGTAGAACCACGGACGAATTCGCGAACCACCATGGACGCCTCCACCTCCTTCTGCCCCGGGATTCACAGGCTCCGCCCTACCAGGACCAGAAGCGCAGGCCGCCCCCGCTTCCGCCTGGCGTCTATACGTGGGATCTGGGATCCGAACTCAGGACCTTCCGCCTGCAAGGCGGAGGCTTAACCCCTGAGCCACCTCTCCAGCCCAAAACCATATGATAACTCTTGATAGATGGAGCAAAAGATTTTGACAAGATCCAACAGCCCTTTATAATCAAAATCCTAGAGACAGTTGGAATGGAAGGAACCTTTATCAATATAATAAAACAACAAGCGTACAGCAAGGATTATACTCAATGGGAAAAAACTTGAAGCATTCCTGCTTCAATCAGGAACTAAACAAGGCTGTCCACTCTCACCGCTTCTATTCAATATTGTACTTGAAGTCTTAGCTGAAGCCATAAGACAAGAAAAGGACATAAAAGGGATTCAAATGGGCAAGGAAGAAGTCAAGTTATCTCTATTTGCAGATGACATGATCTTATACCTAAGTGATCACAAAAACTCCACCAGGAAACTCCTGGAACTAATACAGAAGTTCAGCAGGATGGCAGAATACAAAATAAATGTGCAAAAATCAGAGGCCTTCCTATATGCCCAGAATGAAAGAAGTGAAAAAGCCCTGAGAGAAACAATCCCATTTACTATAGGCCCTAAAAAAATGATATACCTTGGCATAAACCTAACCAAGAAAGTAAGAGACCTTTATAATGAAAACTTTAAAGACCTAAAGAAAGAAATTGCAGAAGACACCAGAAGGTGGAAAAACCTCCCATGTTCCTGGATTGGCAGAATCAACATCGTAAAAATGACCATCCTACCAAAGGCAATATACAGATTCAATGCTATACCAATCAAAATCCCAAAGCAATTCTTTAAAGAAGTTGACCAAATAATCTCAAAATCCATATGGAGGCACAAAAGAAAGACCCAGGATAGCAAAAACAATCTTGAGAAACAAAAACAATGCTGGAGGTATCAGCATATCAAACCTTAGTCTATACAACAAATCCATAGTTGTAACAACATCCTGGTATTGGCTCCAAAATAGATATGCAGATCCATGGATAAAGGTTGAAGACCCAAATATAAGCCCACAAAATTACAGCCATTAAAGAACAGCATCTTCAACAAATGGTGCTGGCAAAACTGGATATCCCCATGCAGAAGATTAAAACTGGACCTGTACTTGCCACCATGTACAGGAATTAATTCCAAATGGATCAAAGAGCTCTATATAAGGCCAGAGACTATAAAAACCATAGTTGAAAGGGTAGGGAACTCCCTTGAGCTGATTGGACTAGGCCAACGGTTCCTAATAGGACATCCAGTAGCACAGTCACTACAACCAATACCAAACAGATGGGATCTTGTGAAATTAAAGAGCTTCTGTTCAGATAAAGAGATTGCATCTCCAGCACAAAGGCAACCCACAGAATGGGAGAAAATCTTCACTAACCACATATCTGATAGAGCTCTATTATCCATAGTGCACAAAGAACTTAGAAAACTAAACACCAAGGAAAAAAATGGCCCAATTAAAAAAATGGGCCTTGGAACTTAAAAGAAACTTTATCAGGGACAAAATTAAAATGTTTAACAAATATCTTAAAAAAATGCTCCACATCCTTAGCCATCAGGGAAATGCAAATCAAAACCTCCCTGAGATATCATCTCACCCCTGTCAGGATGGCAAAAATTCACAATACAAACAGCACCAAATGTTGGAGAGGATGTGGAGAGAGGGGAACATTGCTGGTGGGAATGCAGGCTCATACAGCCACTCTGACGAGCCATCTGGCTATTGTTAAAGAAGTTACAGATTGAAATGCCATATGACCCACCTATTCCACTTTTGGGAATAACCCCCCATACAGCAAAAATTCACAAGCACGACCATGTTCATAGAAGCACTATTTACAGCAGCAAAGTCATGGAATCAACCCAAATGTCCAACAGTTGATGAGTGGATAAGGAAAATGTGGTACATTTATACAATGGAATACTACTCAGCCATCAAAAATGATGAACTAATGCAATTTGCTGGGAAATGGATGGAATTAGAAACAATTACATTGGGCTGGAGAGGTGGCTCAGGGGTTAGGCTTCTCTGCCTTGCAGGCGAAAGGTCCTGAGTTCAGATCCCAGATCCCACGTATAGACGCCAGGCGGAAGCAGGGGCGGCCTGCGTTTCTGGTCCTGGTAGGGCGGAGTTTGTGAATCCCAGGGCAGAGGAAGTGGAGGTGTCCATGGTGGTTCGTGAATTTGTCAGTGGTTCTACACACACAGACATACACGCGTGCGCACACATACACACGCACACACGCACAGTTGAATAAAAAAAAAAAAAAACAATTACATTGAGTGAAGTATCCCAGACACAGAAAATTAAGTGCCATATGTGGATTGTAGTACCAAATCCACTTAGAGACACTCAAAGATAAATCCCTGTAATACCTACAGTAATTGCAAAGATTATAAACAGGAGAGAAGGGGAAGTAGGGCCCCACCAGAAACAAGGAAAGAGGGGAGCAGAGAAAATAGGCCACCATCAAGGACTGCAAGTAAGTAATGAGACATCTGGTTAAGTTCACACACTTTCCTTCCTGATCATTTGCAACTGATGGGTTATGATCTCACCAGAAGGGGAGGGCATACAGGCTGCCAGATAGAAAGTAACTATTTTGCAAATGAGAGACTGACCACCCCCACCACCGTATTTTCCTATTGTTATTCCATCTACCTTTGAATATACTCTTATAATGACTCTATTTTAACAGCCTTTTATCTCTGGCCAGGGGGTGACATCCAATACCCATCAGGATGGAGGCGAGGGCATTGCAGGAGCCGCATTTCAGCAACTGAAAAAAGAAATCAACAAACCATTATCCAGAACATCAGAGACTCTATATCACCCACCTAGAACCAGGCCAGCCTAATCTCTCCCCATCCTGAAGCTCAGGGAAATTTGCAGAAGAGGGGGCAGTACATTTGTAAGAGCACATGGATGGGGAGGAGTAATGATATGCAAGATACGCCACACAAGTTAGGCCCAAAACAATCACAATAGGACTTTGCATAACCTGCGCAATGACCAACACATTATTGACCCCTTTAGCATGAACTAAAGGCACTAGGATTCTTAGAAGCTAGGGATTAACAGTCCCAATAGTGTTCCTATATTTAAGGGGAGCACAAGAAAGAATTCTAGGAAATGCCTCTGAGTCCTTACACCTCATCAGAGAGGAGGACCCAGAGGAAAGTTTGACATACACATTAAAGGATACTCCAGGGAGTAGGAGGAGGAGTCACTGGGAGATATGTAGGGGAGGGGAAAGTAAGGGGAAAAGAAGGGAGGGAGTTATAGGGTCCAGGGAGGGGTGGAGGGAGGGAGGGGACCAGTGTACCTATTAAGTTTGTATGAGCATAAATAAATAAATAAATAAATAAATAAATAAATAAATAAATATTAAAAAATAAAATAAAATAAATAAAACCACAAAAAGATTGTTTTAAATATTTGTTTAAAATTGTAGCTTCCATTCTAAAATTTTATTTATATTTATAATTTTTTATAATTCAGCGTATTTTCATTGATTGAACATCTGCAACTAGTAAAGGGTCAATTTTGTGCCTCTGCTTTCAAACAGTGAATGACTGAAAAGGCTTTGCTTGTGTGCACTAAGTTGTTCAAAATTCTGTGAATTCTAACATTTGCTATTTGCAGATGAAATGAAAAGAAGAAATGCATATGATTCTTACTCAGCTTCATTGTTTTCTAGGTAAATGGATACTCACAAAAGTAGAAGTGACTTAGTTTCATTTCTTCAATTTATTTTCCTATCTAATTAGTTGTTTATATGTTTTATATTCTACAAATAAGTAAAAGTTCACAGGTTTAATTTGATGAAACAAATGTTCCCTTTTAGCCTCAGATACATAGAGGCTGTGATTAAATATAAATTCCTTTCTGGAATAAAAAATGTATATGGAAAGCTTTACCCTTTTTGAAGAGGAAGAAAAAGATGAAGAACATATAAAGAAACTATTGTCCTCTGTCCTCCACATATGGCCTAATGTTCAGGACAATTAAAATATATTCCAAATAAGTAAATATCATGACTGTGAAATAAACAAAGATAGTTTTTTAGATATGATCCAGAAGAAACTGTAAAAGTATTAAGAATCCTCAGGTGTAAGTGTCTTATAAGTTGATGATACATGTAATCTTCTGAAGTTGTATTTCTTCTTATTTTTCTTCTTCATATATTTATTCTTAACACAACTATGAAATAAATAGTAATTTAGTTTTATGAGCACAATTTCTGGCTATCCAAATTATCGACTGCCTTTCTAACTCTCTTTAATGTGTCTAAAGAGCAACATTCAAGCATTAAAATGATTGGACAAATACCAAGTGACTTAATATGGTCTTTAAAAGGCATCTGTGAAGCAGAAAGATACAGTATCTGCAGCTCCGGGGGAAAGTTACTTTAATGTTCTGCCCAACATGTATTCAGAACTGTTCATTTAATTTACATAACAGAAGGGGGGATGCCCAAAACATAAATCTTCTCCATCTGTTCCTATGAATAATGTGGTGTTTCAATCAAAATCCCTCTGATAGATAAATCTGAGTAATTACGAGTAATGCTGTTCTAGAGGTTTATTTCTTCCCTTTAATGAATTTATCCATGAGACAACAATATTTTAAATCTTCTATGGAGAAAAATTAATTCTTCCTTGGCAAGCTAAGGAAAATCATAACTTATTATCAGGTTTGATTTCTGTTGCTATCACAAGTAAAATGGCAAGTAAGCCTAAAATGTCTTGTTTGAGAATTATAATAGTATCATGTGTAGATTATTTTCAGAATGACTGCAGAAGTACTATCAGAGTGTAAAATCCCATCATTACTTCACCATAGGTAACAAACATAGTTACCAATTTCCTACAATATTTCTTTTTCTCAAATGACTGACCACAGCAAGCTATGTAAATATGTAATAGTGTTTGTGTATGTGTGTGTTTATTTTAAATAGGAGAGAGCATATATAAATGTGAAATAACTCCTTAACTAACTTATGTGACTTACAGGTTCCCAATAGATGATGTTATTTATAGGGAGCATAAAATTTTAGGAGATACTAATTGAAGAAATCAGCTGCTGAGGGACAGACACTGAGATCTGTGTTCCTGCTTCAGGCCAAGTCTCTCTGCTTCTGGTCTGTAATGTGTCCATGCAAATGCTACTCTGTCACCATAGCAGAAAAACACTCCTGTTAGCATTCCTTTCTTGTTGTGATAAAATGCATCAGCAAATTGTGAGCCAAAATAAATGATTCTTTCTTAAATTGCTTCATGTAAAGTATCTGATCATACCAAAGAAAAATGCAGCTAAAACTGTGGGTGAAGAAAGAAATACTGGACAGCTGTCACCAATCCACCTGCACATCCTGTCTTGTTACTCCAGGTCAGCAACTAGTGTACTTGTCTCCAGGAAACACGAGTTATGGTTTGGATGCAAGTAGATCATTGATGGCCTTTGTTGGGGTTCATGGAAACTTCTTGTGAGTTTCCAGATTCTTCCAGTTTCTGGATTAGTCATTAGGTGTCTCCTGAATTTTATTTAGAGTTATGATTGTTCATTAGTTGGAATCATTTCATATTTATGAACTCATATAAACACATAAGATGCAGTCAGCTTCCTGTTTTCATTTCTGTATTGAACTTCACACACACACACACACACACACACACACACACACACACACACATTAAATGACTTTTTTCAAGTCTGGGTCAGTTATGATATTACATAATATGGATAATGTTGGGAAAGTTATATCACTGGCATTAATGTGATTTGATATCACATAAGCACTTGGAGATACTTGATGCCTATCCTTTGATTTAATTAATCAATTGATTAGATTATTTATTAGGAAAAGGGGGAAAGGGAGAGGGAGGGCCCAAACAAACCATATCACATGGGTGGAAATCAGAGAATGCCTTTTGGAAGTCAATTATCTCTTTCAACCCTGTGAGCTTCTAAGAACTAAATTCAGGTCCTCAGGTTTCCCAATAGGCCCCTAATCTGCTGAATAGTCTTGTTGCCCCCCCCATACTTTGTATGATTTGGGAAAGTATGTACACATATTGGTCACTTTTGGTTCTTTTGCTTAAAGTGCTTTCAAAGAAGCACTTCTAACTACCTTTTAATCACTTATCATTTCACCTTAGGTCAGAGAAGCACCTAAGCACTCAACCAAGAAATATCCTTTTTACAAGGGAAGTTAAGCATTGCCAACAAGCACAACTGGTCCAAGTGCAAAATAAAAGAGAATATGGACAGTTCAACCTTAATCAGGACATCCAAAACAATCCTTATCTACAGCCTAGAGAACCTTAGAGAAGAGAGGGCAGAAGAATGTAAGATCCTAAAGATGGGGAGAAGTACTATCATAAAGTAGCTTCTGTCTAAATCAGGGTAACCATACCTAAGGGCACAGCACAGTGATGCTTACTTACCATTGTCCTCCACAAAAGCTGGCCTATTTTTCAACATGGAAGGGAAGATAACAGGAGATATAACCCTACTGTAAGAGATGATTTGGGAGGGATGATGAACACGAGAATAGGAGTTGACCCACTGTTGGACAGTGCAGGCCCAAGCAATGATTCTTCACTCACCAATACAGATATTCTAGATGTGCTCCCAATGAAACACACAGGCAGAGGAGCATGGGAGTTGGTGGGGAGAGCAAGCAGAAAAGAAAACCTATTGGGTAGCATGAGTGGGTATTGGGGGACAGAAACTGTCAGATTTATTGTGTTTGCATATGAAAAATTTAAATAATAGTACATAATAAAAATAAATCTTTTCTGGTATCACAACTTAAGAAAGCTCTAGAAAAAATCTATGATGGCCTTAAACCTTCTATTTCTTTCTTAGAACTTATTTCCTTGATGAGATAGACTTGGTCATCCTTTTCCATTCTGTATGAAACCCAGTCCACAAAGACTCAACTGCATAGTCTCCAACTATGTGTTTTTTCACATTTTAGTCTGGCCTATTTGCATCTCTTAATCTCAAGAATAAGTTCTATTTGGAACTCTTGAAACTCCTAGAATTGAAATTGAGAGAAATGATATATTCCTTCTTTTATTGGAATTATGAAAATGGAACATACCTCTAATACTTTTTCTTCCTTTACAATTATTTCTTCCTTTGCAATAATCCCATTTTGCTATATATTGTGAATTAGCTCAAAAAGCTTTACTCATAGTTTTACTCACTTTTTATAGCTAGGAACCATCTCATTTTGAATATATAATACTCTGAACAATGATTTGCCATGGTAATCTCAGTCTTCACTCAAAAGCATTTAGAATATTTTTAATTCTACACTATTAAATTCAAACAATAATGAAATATCATTTAAGGAATTGAGCTCAGTTTTCTAGACCTAAGATTTGACAATGAAGAAGCAATTTTATTTGTGTTTTATTCTATTTCAGTTTGCCTAATGTCATGGTTTGAAATGTGAGTTGTCCCCCAAAGGCCCATGTATTTGAATCTTTAGTTGTATGGGAAAGTCATGGCACCTTTAAAGGGTGGAGCCTTGCTAGAGGAAGACAGTCACAAGGGGTGGGCTTTGAGGTTCATTAATCTCACCTTACTTCCGGGATAAATCTGTTCTTGATCTTGCAGCAGCTCCTAGCTTCCTTTATATCTGCAGTGACTTATGTTGCCTCCAACTTCTGACAGCCAACCATGCTTTTTACGCCTTGAAGGACTCGATAGCCCCTCTGTAACTGTAAGCTGAATAAATCCCCCTTTCTCCCTTTAAATTGCTTGCTTTGAGTCTTATCTCACAGCAATAGAGAAGAGTAACTGATATACTTAATTTCTTGTCATATCCATTATACCATTTTGTCTCTAGGTGATGGGATAGGAGAAATTCCACATAAGGAACTGTGAAGAGGAAATTAAGGAAAATATGCTGCTTAAAAAAAAGAAAAGACTGAAAACAATGATGTTCTTGAAGGAAAATTTGAAGGAATGCCTGGAGTGTCCATGTGCAGACAGTAGTAATTGATATCCTTGAGTTCCCAGGTCAGATGTAATCATAAAATAAAGAGTTTAGTTGAAATCCCGAGTAATGGTGCTTTTCCTCCACTTCTGTTTCAACTGTATTATCAGAACAAGACTTTGGAAGAGACATATGCCATATGCCATATGTTTCTGTCCATTGTGGTAACATAAAAGGAAAGATGTTTCTTTCCCAAGTAGATTTGAATGACATTTCTGTATGGCAAAGCCAATGTATTTAATTGAATATAAATTAGGCTGTTTGTATAGGAATTCATGGGCAGTAGAACTTTTTAGCATGGGTCTTCTTAAAACTCTGCTGTAATATTTTGTCTTCACTGTATCACTCCATTTGAAACAATCTTGGGAGAATATTATAGCTATAACCATACTTATTATTATAGAAACTTTTACTGACCGAGGATTCATGGTTTCTAACAATAAACTATGAAAAACAGCAAATTCATTAGCTTCCAACAAATACATCGTCAGTCACTTCTTCCCACAGAACAATTTATTGTGAAGGCTTGTAGAAAGATTGTCATTCAAAATGTTGAGAAGTTAACTGTATGGAGAACTCATTATGCAAAGCTTTACCTGTGGAATTTGCAGTATTCCTTTACTTGTGTGTGAGGGTATACCAAATGTAAGTGGAAAAAGTAAGAATAATGATCAATCTAAAACAGATACAGGGCTCATCTAAGTTTAGAACACAATTCAGCACAGGAACACTTAGCCAGAGAGGAATGGGGCACTCAGAAAACAATGTAGAACAATGTAGAACATTAATCATGAAAAGCTGAAGGAAAGGAAGAGTGAAATGTTTCACACACCAGTTTGTAACACAAGTTTCTCTAGAAACCAATAAGGACCTCTTTTTTTAAAAAATTTTTGAACATTTTTTATTATTATTTCCGCTCATATAAACTTAATAGGTATGCCGGTTCCCTCCCTCCCTCCTCCTTCCCCCGACCCCCCTGCTCCCCCTTCCCTCACCCCTCACTCCCCATTCCCCAGTGCCTCCACCCCCTCCCCCGGATCCCCGGAGAATCCCTTAATGTGCATGCCTGACTCTCCTCTGGGCCCTCCTCTCCGATGATGTACAAGGACCCAGTGGCATTTCCCTGAACCCTTTCCTGCATTCCCCTTAAGCATAGGAACACTACTGTGGCTGTCAATCCCTTGCCACCAAGGATCTTGGTGCCTTTAGCAAATGCTAGACTTTGTGGGGTCAATAGTGTGTTGGACATTGCGCAGGTCATGCAAAGTCCAATTATGATTGCTTCGTCCCTAACTTATGTGGAGTATCTTGCATATCATTACTCCTCCCATCCTTGTGGTCTTACAATCTTACCACCCCTTCTTTGACGAATTTCCCTGAGCTTCAGGATGGGGAGAGATTAGGCTGGCCTAGTTCCAGGTGGTTGATATAGAATTTCTGAAGTTCTGGATTATGGTTTGTTGATTTTCTTTTGCAGTTTTGGTGCTTTTGCAATGCCCTTTGCTCCATCCTGATGGATATTGAATGTCACCCCCTGGCCAGAAATAAAAAGCTGTTAAACTAGAGTCTTGTTATAAGAATATATTCAAAGGCAGATGTAATAAAAGTAGGAAACCGCAGTGAGGGAATGGTCAATCACCCATTTGCAAAATAGTTACTTTTTATCTGCCAGCCTATATGCCCTCCCCTTCTGGTGAGATCATACCCCCTCAGTTGTAAATGATCAAGAAGGAAAGTCTGTGAACTTAACCAGATGTCTCATTACTTACTTGCAGTCCTTGATGGAGGCCTATTTTCTCTGCTGTAACATGGTCTCCTCTCTCCTTGTTTCTGGTGTGGCCCTCCTACCCCATCCCTCCCGTTCATAATCCTTGCAATTAATGTGGGTATTACAGAGATTTATCTTTGAGTGTCTCTAGGTGGGCTGGGTGGGTTTGGTATTAGGAGCCACCTAGAAGGGAACTCTCCTACATTGCTGGTGGGAATGCAGGCTCATACCACCACAAGGACCTCTTAATAGTCTCTATTTGTATGTTTTGCTGTTCTTCTTTCAAACAAGAGATATTACATTTCAATTGCTTTATAACTGATAAATTCAATTTTACTAATTTGAAATATTTATATGTGATATATCTTATATAGTAGATATATATACTGGTTGAAATACTTATATATGAAAAAATATACATTCCACTACTACTTAAAAGATACCATTGCTTCGATTGATTTTACAATGTTAAGATTACACATGCTATATATCTGTAGATGAATAATGTTATTTAAATGATTATAGATTCTCATTTACCAGACAGAGAGTCTTGGGAAGATTGGTGAAATTCTAAATGCATTGTATGCAACACTTACTGCAGGGTTTGAAAGTACTGTGGAATAGATAAAACTATCTTATTTCAAGTACATAAAATGTTCTATATTTAGTGACAACCACATATATGCTAACAATTCATCTGTCTTTAAAAGAGTGTACATGATTTCAAGTGTCAAAGATGTTAATTTTTTTTCTTGCAGCCTTAATATCACATGTGCTGCCATCTGCTGGACAAAACTTATCAGAGCAAGGCATACAGAAAGAATAGACTCTAAGAAGAGAATATTGTGCATTCCAAGCTACCCCCAAACTTCTACAAGTACAATGGACAAATTATTAAGATAGAGAATAATGTTTTAAAATCTCCAGGTATTTCATTGAAATTAATTCACCAATTATTTTGACTCTGAAACCATGATCAGTTAAACAACTCTATAAAATTTGCTGTAACTTTGTAAGACTTTGAGCATGGTCATTTTCTAATCTCACCAGACCAAGAAATGGATGGTCTGTTCATATGCTAGGAGCAGCCAACTTTTTGCCTTCTTCACCATCATTACAGGACATTGAAATTATGTTTTAATAATGTTCCAGCAAAATATTCATTTACAATATTTTAAATTAAATATATAATATATTTAACTACTTAATCTAATATGCATGTCTTCAGGTTCGGCATATAAGAATAACAAAAAGTGGTTTAAAATATCAAAATAAATTAAACATAGACTTTTAAAATTGTTCATTAAAGTATATCATCACTATTTATCTTACATTTCTGTTGCTGTAAGTGTTACAAGTAATCTAGAGATTAACAAAGGGGGGGCTCCTGCCACTCATGGCACTCCATGTTTGGAGTCCATGAATTCATTTTCAGTTCTTTGCCCCCTCATGGATTCCATTCCTGGGCACCCTATGCACAACAGTGCTCCACTGTCTGGAGTCTATGAGTTCTGTTCTTTATGATGGGACTTTACCACCTGTGGATTTTTGTGCCTTAAATATCCTAAATATGCAGAGAAACAATTATCTGCAAGTAATTCAGGATGAATATATCTTTTAATATTTTAAGAAAGTAGGCTGTTTTACCAAAATAAAATACTAGATAGTTATCAAGCCATGGATGTTATTATTTGTAAATCTGCTTTAATGAGGGTTATATAGAAATAAGTGAGTTATACCAAGTTGTAGTATTCATATGAAGTATTATGATTGTGTAGGATTATGATTACTGTTACTAGTGAATTTTGGGATTGTTACTCAGAGAACATAAAGGCTTCAGTCAGAAAGAAGGGCAAGCATAAGGAAAGAATTAGCAGACTAAGTTAAAAGTTACTTAAAGTGGAACACAAAAAAGAGCTCTAGGCAATGCTACTGAGTCCTTACACCTCATCAGAGAGGAGGACCCACAGGAAAGTTTGACATGCACACTAAAGGATGCTCCAGGAATGAGGGTGGGGAAAGGAAGCAGAAAAAGGGGGAGGGAGCAAGAGGGTCCAAAGAGGGGTGGAGGGAGGAAAGGGAATGGGGTACTTATCAACTTTGTATGAGCGGAAGAAACAAAAAAAGTTACGTATAATAATTCAAAGAATTGTGATGGCAATAGACTTTGTGTTCTTATCCTACAAGTAATGTCAAGCAATGAACATCCAATTACTTGATTGAGTAGCTGTATACTTCAAAACATATACACTGCATATGAAAATACATATTTTATTTAATTAAAAGCACACATAAATGATTACAAACTTGTCACACTTTTTCCACCAGATGGCATCATTGAGGAATTCTAAAAGTCTGTAAAAAAAAAGAAAAAAGATATTTCCCTCATTATAGACAGAACATAAGAAGGCAGCATTAACTAACAAAATCCCATAAGCACCATTTTCTTTCTCTTAGTTAAAAACAGTGTGACACGTTTTCAATTTTGGGAGATTTAAGCAGTAAGTTTTCATTAAGAATAACTGATAAATGTAATAATTAAAAATTGGAATATACATCAATGGAATAACCAATAGGAAATAACACACAATTATTATCACTTAAGGAAGTGGGAAAAATCACTCCCTTTCCTCTCCCCCTCTCCCAGTGACTACCCCTTCATAAATTAAAATTCTTAAGAGTCACATTAAACATAACAGAAAACTTTACCAAGCCATGATATATTATTTCAAAAAAATTGAAATATCAGTACAATCTTTTAATTTAAATAAAATTTGTCCTCCCAAAAGGTTTACTTGTTAGATATTTGGGTACCAAGAAGAGAATTTTATATGCTAGGACACAGTATCGGTCTAAACACAATAAAAAACTAATTCAATAGATAGGAGAGATAACTGCTCATTTAGAGGAAGAAAATTACTATAGAAACAAGTGTTAATTTAAGACAAGGGAACAGATGAACCATTGTATTCATAGCACATCAAAGATTGAAACACACTGTTTTCTCCTTTCACAGGCTTCTAATTTCTTGGTATTAACAAATGATAGTTAAAATTTGAGGAAAGACATATGACTAACAAGATCTAGCAGGATCATGAGTATGATTTATGAGTGTACGAAAGAATACACTAAAGGAAAGAGAATACCAGGATACTACATTTTGATGTAGAAACGCTGCCAGTAAGATGGTTAAGGTATTAATCAAAGTCTGCTGAACGCTTTTTCAAAAACACTGAAGCAATCTATTAGGACATCACAGGGTGAGACTAATATCTCACCCATTGTATGATTTCTGAAGTTAAAAACTTATATTCAAACGAACAACACATTTAACATACAGAATATCAGACTTAATCCCTTCCAAAACTAAAAATAGGAAAATTGGAGGTTGTCATTGAAGTATTGAGTTGAAGACAAGGTAATTTTTTGTTCTGCATTCTATTTCTCTACAATAGTGATGCTGGGACCAGACACGGGAATGCAGAGACTCGTGCTTTCTGCTGCTTCACAACTTGCTTCTTTTAATCTTTGAGTCCCAAAACATCACTAGGAACCTGGACTCTGTCACTTCAGCTTTCCAATCTGCTATGTGTGCACTTCACTGACTCTTTCATCCCTAGAATACTTCCTACAGCAGAATGTATTTTAAATTAAATTAAAATAGTCTCTGACTCAAGCCTTTACATAGATACAGTGAACCAAGCCCTGTGATGTGAATCATAAACTTGTGCCATGCATTCTGGAAGATGAGAAATTTATGTCCTTAAGGACCGATTACTCATCATGTTTCAGGTTACACTCAAAGTAAGAAAGAAGTTCACATTGAATGAGAGTGAAAAACTGAAACTGCTGATCGTTTGCAATTTCACCATGATCAAAGGTGTATTTTGGAATTTTCCTACCTATAGTGCTTTGTATATATCCAGTGACTTTAAATATTCTATCTCTTAGCCATAAAATTGTTTTATATGTACCATGAGGTTATTTTCTCCCCATGGTACATTTAAACAGAAAATGTTATCTCTTCAAAGTGTTTAATAAGCAGATATTTTTCCCTGTAAGATTAAATCACATGACTGGAAAAACTGAATATTTACAAATTATTGCAAAACCTGCTAGTCACTTTTTCCCAACTATAAGAAGATTTTAAATTTGCAATTTTGAGCCAGTTATAAAATGGAGAAAATACCATAAGAATACTTTATGCTTTCAGTCAGGTATTGCTGTTCAGAATGCATAATTCAGTAATGTCTCCTTACAGTTAATACTGTATTTAGACATTAAATTCTTTATATATAGTATTTGTACTATGAATTGCTTTATTTTTTAATGCACACATTTCAGAGATCTAAATATTTTTCATGATTATCATTGATACAAACACAAAATTTTGAATTGTCTACTTTTTTATTGAAACTTAACCCAACACTTTTTTTTGAGAAGAAAAAATTGTGTCTAGCCCAGGCTGATTACAGACTTATTAAGTAAATGACCAACTCTTTATCTTCCTTGTCCAGTTCCCAAATACTGAAATGTGCCCCTTATGTGCCCCTTGTGTGTGTGTGTGTGTGTGTGTGTGTGTGTGTGTGTGTGTGTGTGTCTGTGTGTGTGTCTGTGTCTGTGTGTGTATGTGAATGTGGATCTCCATGGTATGTGAGGTCACAGACCAAATTCAAGAATTAGTCTTTTCTTTACCTTGTTTGAATAGAGTTCCTTTATCTGATTGGTCATTGCCAATTTAGCTTGTCTGAAGGTTTTCAGGATCTTTCTGTCTCTGCCTCTGTCTTTTCTAGCTGTGTTAAATATACAGCTTTGTGCTACCACATTTAATTTTTACCTGACATTTCAGGATTCAAATACAGATCCTCACAACTTCTATAGCAAATGATTCACCTGCTGAGTCACCTACACAGTTTCAAGTCTTAAATTTCTGATCCAGAGAAAATAATAATAACTTTTGAAAAAATGAGTTCAGTGTTCTGAAGCCCGGGGAATTTTTTTTATTATTATTTCTGCTCATACAAACTTAACATGTACACCGGGCCCCTCCCTCCCTTCACCTCTCCCCGATCCCCTTGCTCCCCTCCTCCCCTCCTGCCTTCCTCGCAAACCCCAGTGCCCCCCCATCCCCGGAGCATCCTTTAATGTGCATGCCAAACTCTCCTCTGGGTCCTCCTCTCTGATGAGGTGTAAGGACTCAGGGGCATTTCACAGAAACCTTTCCTGAGTTCCCCTTAAGCTTAGGAGCACTCCAAGGATCCTAGTGCATTTAATCCATGCTAGACTTGGTGGGGTCAATAATGTGTTGGACATTGCACAGGTCATGCAAAGTCCCATTATGATTGCTTCAGACCTAACTTGCATGGAGTATCTTGCATATCATTACTCCTCCCATCCTTGTGCTCTTACAATCTTACAGCCCTCTCTTCCACAAATTTTCCTGAGCTACAGGATGGGGAGAGATTAGGCTGGTTTAGTTCCTGGTAGTTTATATAGAGTCTCTGACGTTCTGAATTATGGTTTGTTGATTTTTTTTTAATTTTGCTGCTCCTGCAATGCACTTGGTTCCATCCTGATGGGTATTGGATGTCACCCCCTGGCCAGAGATAAAAACCTGTTAAACTAGAGTCTTGTTATAAGCGTATATTCAAAGGTAGATGGAATAAAAGTAGGAAACCTCGGAGAGAGGGGTCAGTCTCTGATTTGCAAAACGGTTATTTTCTATCTGGCAGCCTATATGCCCTTTCTTTCTGGTTAGATCATACCCCATTAGTTGAAAATGATCAGGAAGGAAAGTCTGTGAACTTAACCAGATGTCTCATTACTTACTTACAGGCCTATTTTCTCTGCTGTAACATGGTCCCTCTCTCCTTGTTTCTGGTGGGGCCCTCCTTCCCCATACCTCTTGTTTGTAATCCTTGCAAATACTGTAAGTATTACAGAGATTTATCTTTGAGTGTGTCTCTAAGTGGGTTTGGTACTAGGAACCACCTATTAGGGAGTACATATGGTGCTTAATTTTCTGTGTCTGGGATACTTCACTCAATATAATTGTTTCTAATTCCATACAGTTCCCAGCAAATTGCATTAATTCATCATTTTTGATGGCTAAGTACTATTCCATTGTATAAATGTATCACATTTTCCTTATCCACTCGTCAACTGTTGGACATTTGGGTTCATTCCATGACTTTGCTATTGTAAACAGTGCTGCTATGAGCATGGTCGTGCTTGTGCTATCAAAGTGAATTTTTGCTATTTGGGGGGTTATTCCCAAAAGTGATATAGCAGGGTCATATGGCATTTCAATCTGTAACTTCTTTAACAATAGCCAGATGGCTCGTCAGAGTGGCTGTATGAGCCTGCATTCCCACCAGCAATGTAGGAGAGTTCCCCTCTCTCCACATCCTCTCCAGCATTTGGTGTTGTTAGTATTGTGGATTTTTGCCATCCTGACCGCGGTGAGATGATATCTCAGGGAAGTTTTGATTTGCATTTCCCTGATGGCTAAGGATGTGGAGCATTTTCTAAGATATTTTCTAAGATAATTTCGTCCCTAATAAAATTTTTTTAAATTTCAAGGCCCAGTTTTAATCAGCCCATTTGTTTCCTTGGTGTTTAGTTTTCTAAGTTCTTTGTGCACTCTGGATGATAGAGCTCTATCAGATATGTGGTTAGTGAAGATTTTCTCCCATTCTGTGGGTTACCTTTGTGCTGGAGTTGTAATCTCTTTATCTGAACAGAAGCTCTTTAATTTCACAAGATCCCATCTGTTGAGTGTTGGTTGTAGTGACTGTGCTATTGGATGTCTGTTTAGGAACTGTTGGCCTAGCACAATCAGCTCGAGGGAGTTCCCTACCCTTTCAACTATAGTTTTATAGTCTCTGGCTTTATATCGAGGTCCTTGATCCATTTGGAATTAATTCTTATACATGGTGAAATGTATGGTTCCAGTTTTAATCTTCTGCATGTGAATATCCAGTTTTGCTAGTACCATTTGTTGAGGATACTGTTCTTTTTCCATTGGATTTTTTTGGCTCCTTTGTCAAAGATCAAATAGCTGTAGTTGTGTGGGCTAATATCTGGATCTTGAACCTTATCCATTGATCTGTGTGTCTATTTTTGAGCCACTACCAGGGTGTTTTTACAACTATGGATTTGTAATATAGACTAAGGTTTGGTATGGTGATACCTCCAGCAGTGTTTTTGTTACTAAAAATTGTTTTTGCTATCCTGGATCTTTTGTGCTTCCATATGAATTTTGAGATTGTTTGGTCAACTTCTTTAAAGAATTGTTTTACGATTTTAATTGGTATAGTGTTGAATCTGTATATTGCCTTTGGTAGGATGGTCATTTTTACGATGTTGATTCTGCCAATCCAGGAACATGGGAGGTTTTTCCACCTTCTGGTGTCTTCTGTAATTTCTTTCTTTAGGATTTTAAAGTTTTCATTGTAAAGATTTTCTACTCCTGTGGTTAAGTTTATACCAAGGTATTTCATTTTTTTATGGCCTATAGTAAATGGGATTGTTTCTCTCAGGGTTTTTAACTTCTTTCCTTCTGGCATATAGGAAGGCCAGTGATTTTTGTACATTTATTGTGTGTCCTGCCACCCTGCTAACTCTGTATTAGTTCCAGGAGCTTCCTGGTGGTGTTTTTGGGATCACTCAGGTATAAGATCATGTCATCTGCAAATAGAGAAAACTTGATTCCTTCCTTGCCAATTTCAATCCCTTTTATGTACTTTTCTTGTCTTATGGCCTCAGCTAAGACTTCAAGTACAATATTGAATAGAAGTGGTGAGAGTGAATAGCCTTATCTAGTTCCTGATTGAAGCAGGAATGCTTCAAGTTTTTCCCCATTGAGTATAATCCTTGCTGTGGGCTTCTATATGGCTTTTATCATATTGATTCCTTCCATTCCAACTGTCTCTAGAGTTTTGATCATAAAGGGCTGTTGGATCTTGTCAAAAGCTTTTTCTGCATCTATCGAGAGTATCATGTGGTCTTGAACTTTGGGCTGGTTTATATAGTGAATTACATTTATTGATTTGCGTATGTTGAACCAACCTTGTGTGCCTGGGATAAAGCCTACTTGAATCTTGTGAATCATCTTTGTAATATGTTTTTGAATCCAATTTGCTAAGACTTTGTTGAGAATCTTTGCATCTGTGTTCATCAGAGAGATTGGCCTATAGTGTTCTTTTTTAAGTGAGCCTTTATTAGGTTTTGGGATTAAGATGATATTAGCTTCATAGAAGGAATTTGGTAGTGTTCCTTCCTTTGTTATTTGATGGATCAGTTTAAGGAGTAATGGTGTTATTAGCTCCTTAAATGTCTGGTAGAACTCTGTGCTGAATCCATCTGATCCAGGACATTTTTTGGTGGGAAGATTCGAGAATACTTCATCAATTTCCTCATATGTTATAGGACTATTCAAATAATTCAAAACTTCTTGATTCAATTTAGATAAGTTGTGTTTACTTAGGAATTCATCCATCTCTTTTGTGTTGTCAAACTTCACAGAGTATAAGTTTTTGAAATATGATGTTATAATGTTCTGGGTTACTTGGGTATCTGTAGTGATAACTACATTTTCATTTCTAATTTTGCTAATTTGAGTTTTCTCTCTATTGCTTTTGGTTAATTTAGCTAGGGGTGTATCAATCTTATTGATTTTTTTCAAAGAACCAGCTTTTTAACTGGTTGATTTTCTGTAACGTTTTCCTAATCTCAATTTCAGATATTTCTCCCCTGATTTTGCTAATCTCCCCTCTTCTACTGCTTTTGGGATCAGATTGCTCTAGTGTCTCTAAAGCTTTAAGCTACATTCTTAAGTTATTTATTTCTGATGTTTCCATTTTTTGATGTAGGCATTAAGAGCTATGAACTTACCTTTTAGGACAGCTTTCATTGTATCTCAGAGATTTTGGTAAGTTGTATTTTCATTATCATTCACTTTCAGGAAATCTTGAATTTCCTTTTAATTTCTTCCTGAATCCAATTCTCATTCAGCATCATAGTGTTAAGTTTCCAGGAGTTAATGTATTTTCTGTTACTTGTTGTTTTGTGGATATCAAGCTTCAGGCCGTGGTGGTCTGATAAAGTACCTGCTAGAATTTCAACTTTCCTATATATGTGGAGATTCCTTTTGTGGCCCAATATGTGATCTATTTTGGAGAAAGTTCCGTGTGCTGCTGAGAAAAATGTGTAATCTTTGGTGTGTGGATGAAATGTTCGATAGAGATCTGTAAGGTCCATTTCAGTAAGGTTTTGATTAAGCTCCAAAGTGCCTCTGTTAAGTTTTTTGCCTGTTGATCTATCCCATGTTGAGAGGGCAGTGATGAAATCCCCAAGAATTATCATTTTGGGGTTGATTTCTTGCTTTAGACATTGTAAGGTTTGCTTAATGAATGTGGGGGGGCGTATTGGGTGCATATATGTTCAGTATTGTGAAATCTTCCTGAAGAATTGTACCTATGACTAAAATGTAGTATCTATCTGTGTCTCTCATTTTGTTTTTTTTTTTTTTGGTTTGAAGTCCACTTTGTCTGATAGCATAATGGCTATCCCTGCCTGTTTCCTGGTTCCATTAGCTTGCAGAATTTTGGAGTAGCCTTTTATTTTTAGGATGCGCCTATCTTTTGTGGTGAGATGAGTTTCCTAAAGGCAGCAGATTGATGGGTTGTGATTTTAATCCAAGTTTGCAATCTCTGTCTTTTGATTGGTGAGTTAATTCCATTAACATTTAATGTTTTAATGGAAAAACTATCTTTAATTCTGGACATTTGTTATGTGTAGTGGCTTTTGTAAGAGTATTGTTTCACTTTTAGGTTTTTGTGGTATTATACTTCCATTCTGTGCTTCTGGATATGCTTGTTTTTTTCTTCAAGCTTGAGTATCATTTCTAGCATTTTTTGAAGGCCTGATTTGGTGGACATGTATCCCTTCAAGTAGTCATTGTGCTGGAAAACTTTTCTTTCTCCCTTGATCATGACAGATAGTTTTGCAGGGTATGTCAGCCTGGATTGACATTTTTTCTCATTCAATATTTGAAGTACGTATCTCCAAGCTCTTGCTTTTACTGTTTCCTTTGAGAAGTCATTTGTTATTTCAATAAGTTTACCTTTAAAAGTGATTTTTTTTCCCTTGAAGCTCTCAGCACCTTTTCTTTGTCTTGAATGTGGAGTGTTTTAACTATTATTTGCCATGGCGAGTTTCTATTTTGGTCATATCTGTTTGGAGTGGGGAATGCCTCTTGTATTTGGATGGGCCTCTCTTTTTAAATGAGGAAAGTTTTCCTTGATGATAGTTTGAAAAATTTCCTCAGGTGTGGTATTTTGGGATTCTTGCTCTGGTATTCCATGAATATGCATGTTAGGCTTCTTCAGGGTGTCCCATAATCTTGAATATTTCTCTTGAGTATCTTTTTGGCTTTAACAACCTCTTCTATTGAGCTAGTTAATACTCCTACTTTGTCTTCAAGGTCTGAAATTCTATTTTCTGCTTCATTAGTTGTGCTGATAAGACTCTCTGTTGAGTTCTGGGTTGGAGATAACTTGTCTTTTCGTCCAGTTTTAAACTCTGCTTGAGTCTGTTTTAACTGCTTTATGCCTATTTTTGTTTCTTGAACTGTTTTTCTCAACTCCTCCAAGTATCTTGTGTTCCTCTTTAAAGTGACTGATGAGGTTATTTAATTCCTCCTGGATTTCCTCTTTCATAGTATTGATCAGTCATTATCCTGTGTTTTGAAAGTCATTATCCTGTGTCAGGCTTTCTTGGCTGTTTTCCATGGATTTGTTCTGGTTAGAGTCTTATCATTATGGGATTAATTCCTTCAGTAGTAGATTTATTTTCTTGGGTTTTGTTTCTCATGGATTTGCACTTTGACTTGGGCATTGTCATTTTAACTCTTAAGACCTTCTTTCAATTTCTGTGTGTTTTTTTTCACTGAACTGAATTATTTGGCCTGAAGCAGCTCCTGCTCCATTTGGCTGGTGGGAGAAGCTGGGACCAGTGGGCTGCCTGGGGTTTGGGGGTGGGCAGGTGGGTGTGTCTTGGCTGGACTCAGCCCTGGGAACTTTAATCTCCACTGCAACCACAGGTGCCTTGTGCTCTCAGCCAACTCATGACTTCTGAACTCCAGATGATTTCCTTATGTCCAGAATGTCTTCCTTTAACAATAGTGTTTTTTTAATATAATTCATCAGTAAAATCTTTTCATTTAACTTTAGAGAACTCATTTTTTTTCATATATTGGACTCTTTATCACTTGAAGAACAATGAATGAAAGGAGCTCATCACAGTGGCTTTGTAGAATGTTCTGGGTACTTAGAAAAAAATGCCTAAGTGAATGAACATAACTCTTAAAACAAATACATGAGCAAAACAAACCAAAAAAGACACAAAGTTGCCATGTGATTTATTAATTTGGCATAACAATGTGATTCCTAGGCATGAAGTTAATTTACAAAGTTATTTGTGGTTTTGATTCTTATATTACACTGCATTTCCTTTTATTTACATACTCGTACTGACAAGTTTTATAAATAATGCTTAGAATTTGATGCTCAAATACTGAAACAGGAATTGTTATGTGTGGGGGAAGTTTGAAGTATTTCTTCCTCCCAAAATTTGGAAAATCCCAACATGTTTCTGGTATAGTATTGCAGCACATTTTCATATAAATATTAAATACATTATTACTTCCCATATTGCAACAGAAGTACAGAGTATATATGAGCCAGAAAATAAGGAGAAAAACTATCAGATATCATCCTCTGGATATGGTGTTCCAATGCAATTATGATCTTGCAGCAACTGGTGCTGTGTGCAGTGAGCCTTCACAAGACAGAGCCTGTCGACAGTCAATCATGGATGGAGGAGGGACTCATGGGAACCTACCCATTCATGGCTATTAATAAATTCTGGATATAAAAGCTGTCTTTTTCTTCATTTGAGTGCCAAATGAAGAGTTCACAAGGGTACAATAGTAGATCAAAAGGATGGTCACAGAAATTACCTTAAATAGAACTCAGTATATCTCAAAACAAAGTAAAAACACATACATGTGCCAAGGGACTTCTACAGAAGATTGGAAGGCAACTGATATGGGAAGTAGATTACAGTAAGTTGAGGGCTTTAGCAATCAAAATGTATAATATGTATGTTTCTTACCTGCATGAAATTGTCAAAAAACACATTCAATGAAATTATAATAACTTTGTAAATTAACTTCATGCCTAAGAATCACATTGTTATGCCAAGTAGTCAAGCATTAGACAATCATGTAAAAATTGCACATTGAATGAAGTAGAGGAAACAATAGCAATTTTCATGCATGAACTCAAATCATAGACTGTATACATTAATCTTAAGAAATTCGTCTATATGATTTTGATTATGGTAAATCCTGTAATGATTTTGCTAGTAAACTCAGCATATAGGAAATACATTGGAAAGATAATATATAGTAAAGTAAATGAAGTATATAAAATCAATCTCTTTATTCATGGTTAACCATCAGCATTTATATTAAATAATATTAACTATTAGTTAATATGCAGAGGGCATAGTGTAAAAATAACATTTATATAATTCTTATTAGAATACTAATACTTAATCACAGAAATTTCAAATAACCAGCATTTGTCTAAAGGCAAAATAATGGATAGCTCCTGTCACAATACAAAATTTATTACATGTAATATTACTAATATACATACTATTATTTCTTAAGTTTTATGCATTGATTATTCAGCTCTCTGGCAAAGTTTTGCAGATCTTTAATTAAATTTCAAATCAAATGAATGTAACTCTCTTAAGTATCATATACATTTGCACAAGCTAATAAAACCTGGCATATTCATCATATTACCAGAAGTATAAAATTAAAGGCTATATAAAGCAAAAGTGGTTCTTACAATAAATTTAAGAGACTTTTTATAATTCTCATTATTTTTGCATGGTTCTTAAAATGCTATTTTTACACTTTTACAGTTCTAGTAATATTATAAAATCAATTTTGTATTTCTCAGCACTTTATTAAAAAGCATTGCATTTAACAGGGAAAGAAAGAATCTCATAATGCAGTTAAAGTTTTAAGCTCTGCGTTTTGAACACAGTCTGTTATTATCTTGAGTGAATCTCTCATTTTCATGTAACTTTTATATCTAAACAATTTTAGCTATGTCATTTTCACACATATTTAATTTTAAATAAACTCATGAATGATCATACTATGTAGCTACATATGACATACTTAAGTCATTTCTGTAGCTACAACTCTGTGGGAATGTAGGTACACATCACTCTCAAAAGAATCATGGAGTCTTTGTAACAGATAAGTAGTATGTTTCCTTTCCTTCTCTTCCACTTTCTCCATCTATTTTAAAAGTAAATTTATTAAATTTACATTTTTATACATATGCTCCTTTCCTCCCTTGTTCTCCCTTTCCTTCCTCCCTCCCCTCATTCCCATTCCCATCCCATCCCATCCCACCCTCCCTCTCATCCCTAAATAAGCCCAGTCTATTCCCTCCTATTCTCCTGTCCCTCCGTACTATGGGTCCTGGGTTTCCTCTGTATCATCTGTTCTCATGAGGGGTCAGACCTCTGTGGCAGATAGAGAGCCCCTTCTACAGGCGGCCTACTGATATGGGTACTTCCTTACCTCTGTCTGACTCCTTATCCCTGAGGATTCTAATGCCTGAAACTATTTCTCTTGAGATCTGTGCCATTCCATGGAGGCATGTTGACATGTTCACCATTGTGCAGGTCTGATGAGTTCAAGTCTCATTGATGTGAGTTCCTGACTACAGCTGCCCTATCGTGAGTCCAGCAAGGGACCACTCCATCTTTGGGATCTTACAGTCTTACTGCCCCATTTTCCACAAATTTCCCTGAATCTCCAAATGGGGAGAGATTTGGCCATCATAGTTCCAAGCGAACATTGTAGGGTTGCCAATGTTCTGTATTCAGGTTGTTGTCCATTTTGCTCTTCTTGCACTGCACAATATAGAAACTGTTAAAGAGATGCCATTAAATAAGAGAAGGCTTGAAGGACAGGGAGGATCAGTAGTAGGGCATAGTACTGGGTAGGGTCAACCTCCAGGACATTATCCATTATCAATACCCATCCCAAGGATAGGGAACACATGTCCAGTGCTTCAAACCACTCCAAGTACCTGAGATCAGGAAGGAGACTGACCATGTATTAGATTAGATGTTTCGATGATTATAGGTCTTTCTTGACTGTGGCCTTATTACTCAGGTGACCTTTGATCCTTTGTCTTCATTTTCTTAAGGTCTTCTTTGCCCTCCCTCTCTATTTTGAATCCTTCATGCTTGTAAAGGGTAATAAAAAGATTGAATATGAAATCATTAAGAGGGCTTGAGTTATGAGAATGTGTAATATATGGTTTTCTGTACTTGGGATACTTCACTTAATATGATTCTTCCAGTTCTATCCATTAAGCAGCAAATTTCATTAATTTGTTCTTTTGATGTCCTGTGTAGTATTCCATCATATAGATGTGCCACATTTTCATTATCCACTTGTCAACTGTTGGACATCTAGTTTGATTCCATGACTTTGATATTGTGACTAGTACTGCAATGTGTGTTTCTTTTTTTTTTAAACATTTTTTATTATTATTTCCACTCATACAAACTTAGTAGGTACACCAGTTCCCTCCCTCCCTCCTCCTATCCCCGATCCCCCCTGCTGCCCCTCCCCTCACCCTTCCCTCCCCATCCCCCAGTGCCTCCCCACCCAATCCCCGGAGAATCCTTTAATGTGCCTGCCAGTCTCTCCTCTGGGCTCTCCTCTCCGATGATGTACAAGGACCCGGTGGCATTTCCCTAAATCCTTTCCTGTGTTCCCCTTAAGCATAGGAACACTACTGTGGCTGTCAATCCCTTGCCTCCAAGGATCTTGGTGCCTTTAGCAAATGCTAGACTTTGTGGGGTCAATAGTGTGTTGGACATTGCGTAGGGCATGCAAAGTCCAATTATGATTTCTTTGGCCCTAACTTCTGTGGAGTATCTTGCATATCATTGCTCCTCTCATCCTTGTGCTCTTACAATTTTACTGCCCCCTCTTCCGCGAATTTCCCTGAGCTTCAGGATGGGGAGAGATTAGGGTGGTCTAGTTCTAGGTGGTTGATATAGAGTCTCTGAAGTTCTGGATTATGGTTTGTTGATTTTCTTTTGCAGTTTTGTTGCTCCTGCAATGCCCTTCACTCCAGCAATGTGTATTTCTTATTGTTGGGATGGAAGGTTCAGTAGAGATTGGTCAAGTCCATTTGGGTTATGGTTTGTTTAAGCTCCAATGTATCTATGTTCAGTTTTTAGCTTGTTGGCCTATCCAATAATGAGAGTGAGATCTTAAAGTCCCCTACTATTACTGGGTTTGTATTAGTTTGTCATTTAAATGTTGCAATGTTTAATGAATGTGGCTGAGCCTAATTTAGGTGCGTATGTGTTCATTATTGTGAAGTCTTCCTGATGAATTGTTCCACTGGCTTTGACAGTTTCTATTGAAAAATCAGGTGTTATTTTAATAAGCTCACCTTTAAATGTGACTTGCTTTATTTTTTTTTTTTTCTCTTGACGATCTCAGCATACATATCTGTGTTGTTTTGAGTATAGTTTGTCATGGAGAGTTTTTATTTTGGTATTATCTGAATGGTGTAGGAAATGCCTCGTACTTGGATAGGAATGTATTTCCTTAGATATGGAAAATTTCATTTATGATAGTATGTGTGTTTCTTCTTCTGATATTTCTATGAATGTGCAGGTTGGTTTTCTTCTAGGAATCCCATATCTCTTGAATATTTCTCTAAAGTATTTTCTAGCTTTTTCAGTCTCTTTGATTAAAACAATTTGTCTTCTAGTTCTGATATTCTACTTTCTGCTTTCTTGGTTCTGCTGGTAAGACTTTCCGTTGAATTTTGTAGTATAGCTAACTTATTTTTAATTTCAAGCTTAATCTCCATATGAGTTTTTTCCAACTGCTCTATCTCTAGTTTTAATTTTTAAATGCTTTTCTTTCATTTCAAATAGGTGCCTGTTGAGTTCTTCTTCTTAGTAGCTAATTAGTTATTTAACTCCATTTGGATTTTCTCTTTCATTGTTTTCATCATGGTAAAGATCATGCTTTGAAAATCCTTGTCATGGTTATTGAATTCTTGACTAATATTCAAGGGGTTTTTCTCGGTAGAGATCCATTGTTGTGGGGTCAACATTTTTTTGTTGGAGGGTTGTTGACATGATTTTTGTTGTTCCTTGTGGATTTATGGTTTGATTTCTAGAGTCTTTCTTGTTGTTTATGACTACTGTGAGTCAGACAGAATTGCTGCACTTGAACTGTTGCTGCTACTGTTAACCTAAGTGTTTAACCTCTCAGTCTAGGGTTCCTTGCTGTTTTTTCATGGGTAAGGAGATATGCTACCAATAAAATAAATTAAAGGCTTGAAGACCTTATTCTGGTTCTAGGAGTGCCACAGTTTAGGTCTAGATTTGTCTGAATGTTTGGAATTGAGTGGCAAGAGTTGCTATGTGTGATTTGGGTTAGGTATTAGATCAACTTTATATTATGAAATAGGATGAATTTAGTAGTTGGGGGTCGAGTTTAGTACTCCAAAAATTATCAGTTTCTTTCAGGTTTATGTTAATAGTTAATGCCCTAAGGGTTGGGTATGTGGGTGGGCTGTACAGAAGTCTGAAGCAGAGATGACTGTCAAGATTAGAAGGAAAGTGAAAAGGATCACTTATCTTACAATTGTATGTGAAGATTCCCTTCTGTTGGATGGAAGGAGCTTTAAGGTCCTCAGTAGCAAGTTGCTGAGTTCAGGGTTTGTGTTGCCTACAGACTCTGTTAAAATCTTGGAAGTTCTATTATCGTTTGACAGAGGAGGGGTGTTGGTTAAGGGTGCCTTGCACTGTTTCTCATGAAAGGGGAAATGTGACCCACTAAAGCCTGCTGGTGTCCTAAAGCCTAGGGAGTAACCAAGGATGAGCCTTGAGCCATGGAACCCATGTGCAGGCCCCAGGCCAAAAGGCTCTTTCTCCCTCTATTGCTTTCTTCTTTTGCTTTGAGAAAGTGTTTCTCTGTATCTGCAAATCATTATGTCAGTCATTGTGGCCTTACAACCTTGGAAATCATCCTTGCTGAGCCTACTGAGAGCTAAAATTAGGACTGAAGTATGATCTGATATTTCTGTCTTGTTAAATAAGCAAACATACAAATAAGAAATTATAATAAATTGAATAAATGTGTAAAAGTAAGAATCAGACTAAAAGGAAAGAATTTATACACATAGAAGAAACACTTGTAAAGCCTATGCATATTTCACATGATGATACATGACTGATAGCATGAAGATAAAAAAGTATTGTACATGCATAACAAAGAAATTAAAAAATGCTAAACTTTATGAGTTATTAGAAAATTTTTGAACTATACTTTATAAAAATAGCATATTTACAATATTTCATCAAAGATGATCAAGGAAATGTTACAGCAAATTTTTTCATTAAAATAAATACTCAAGCAACAGAATAATTTTGCAATATTTATTAAAAAACTGACAAACATTACTAAAGGATATGTGCTCTAATTTAAAACATATCATGGTTGTGAGGTAAAATATAAACAAAGAATAAACAGAAAGAGAAAATGAGCTGATTACCAGTAGCTGTCTTGGTCTACTTTCTGATTGTAGATGCAACGTGACCTGTTTTCTCATGTTCCTCTCATCATGTCTTCACTACCATGACATAATGCTCTCACAAGATAAACAGAAATGAAACCCTCCTCCCAAAGTTGTTTTCATCAGGTCTTTTTTCACAAAAATGAGAAAATTAACGAGCAGAAAAAAAAGGAACGCATGTAAGATAAAATTAAGCTTTCTGATATAAGAATAAATTGTTTTGCTCATGACTAATAACCTCAAAGAGGACATGGAATACAGAGACTTCCACACTGACATAATAAATATGTCTTTGAATTTGAAACTATGTGGAACTTAAGTTCAGATGTCAAATCCATAGCAATGCTATATATATCGATCATATTGCTACTCAACAGGGATAGGTACTTATTTAAACAGTTTGTGAGGGGTTAGACAGGTATAAGGGGATGCCCATATTAGTGGGCTTCCCAAGAAGGGGCCCCCAGGTCTTCCATATAGGTCTGAAAACCTACCAAAATAGATGATTCAGAGGGAATTCCAGGGCCCACATAAGCAAATGGACAGGAGGGTGGGAGGGAGCTGGAGGGAACCACCAAAATAGAGAAGGTGAGAGAGAGAAGGGGAAAGAGGAGGACAGGGGGAGAGAGGAAGGGATAGGACTATAGAAGGGGAAAACAGGGAAGAAGGAGAGGACAATGATACCTACTCATTGAGCTTGTTTAATTAGATAAAATAATAATAACAAAAATGAGAAAAACTAGTTTGGAAGAATTGTCTCAGAATGAATATATATATTTAGTGTGGGAAAATTACTGCATTTCACTTCACAATTATTTCCCTGATAAGATTCTTTAACTCAAAAATATCAATTTAGAAGTGATAACAGGGAAAACCTACATGGAAACCTACAGGGAAAAGCTACATGGAAACCTACTATCCTGCAGCCCACTTTAAAAATATAAAAGAACATGGAGGGATAAACCTTGCATGAGTGGATAATGCTGGTCCTAGGAGTAGTGAGTTAGTAAACAAAAGTACTTTCTCAGATGTGTAATACCTACCTCTGTTAAAGTTGTTGGTTAGAGAGGTCTTACAGGCTGACCAAACAATAAAAGCTTTTGGCATTCACTTGATTGTTCATCAGAACTAGATGATAATATCATATTAGTGAAGATACTAAACATTTTGGTTATAAGATGCAGTGAAATAAAGCAGGAGTGAAGCTGGAATATTCCTCCCTGGATGCTGGGGAAGAAAAGGCCTTGTGTCCTTACCCAACAAGTTTCACAAGGAATCTATCTGACAAGATGTGCCCCACTGCTACAATAGAGCCAAGAGTAAGTGATGATGTTATGAATTAAATGGTGAAAGTAGAGGTAGAAATAATATAAGAGCTGGAATATAGGTAGGACACCTGAAAATGCTGTTTTCTAGGTGAGGCAAAAACGTTGCAATCACACTTGTCCTGAGTGAAGATGGTCATGTCCACCTTTATTGGTTCTCATGATGGAGATGTCCATGAAGTCCTATGCCTTAGTGTTGTGCTGTGAACTGCTGACAGTTTCTGGAAGAGGGACAGTCAGTGTTTTAAGCTGTGAGCTCACTAACAAGCTATAGCAGGACTATAGTAGATAGTCAAAGTTGGCTGGATTCATAGGTTTGCAATAAGAAACAAAAAGATACAAATGTAAGAGATTTGTCAGAAAGGAGACTGAGGTTAAGGGGTAATAGATGGCAGGGAAGGAGCTTATTCAGAAAGCAATATGTGGATGTATGAAATTGTCAAGTGACCTTTTTAAGCTTTAAATATTAATATCAATTTTGAAATAACTAGAAACATCTATAGCAGACTGAAGTTAATTTTAAAAAATTATGCTTTCTCTATATCTTTCTGCATAAGTTCTGAAAGAACAATTTGCTATGTTTTGCCTAAAAAGTACTTATCTTTCAATAATGGAGATCACTGTTACTTGAACATGCTTCTGCTGTAAGGAAATTTTTGGCTTAAATGTTTAAGCCTATTGTCTTTGAGGGTCTTTGAATTCCAGGACAGATGCAATAAAAAGAATTATGTGATATTCTTAATGAGCAGATTTCTTTAAATTCTTCTATAATTAAGGACTCTTATGCAAAGTTTATCTAGATCTTTTTAGTATGGTATGAGAGGAGTCCAGAGAATCTTTGTGATCTAGCATGTTCGAGTTCTCTAGCATCCTACTTGGTAAGCGGTACATATCCACAAGCTCAAGTTCATACATGTATTAATGCATAATATTGGCTAAGATACAAAATAATGCATCCAAATTGTTCCTCGATTGCATAATTTATTGTAATTTTTAATAATACTTCTTTATTTTGATCCATCAAACTTGTTTCTAGGTTACTTAAAGTCATCAAAATTTCTTAAGCCCAATGATATAAATGCTACAAAATAATATCCCAAACTTTACCATACATTTAGTTTTTCTTGTTTAACTTTGTTATTATTAAGCTAAATGCTTTTGAGCCATTCTCAATAAGCCATATACACTTGTATAGAACTTAGGGAAGAAAGAGGAAATTATAGTTATCATTAAAGCAGCAGAAAGCAAAATTAAAGTGTCAATAAAAATTACTTTAATTTCATCTTGGAAGTTTCTTTTTACAGCCTTTGCATACTTTGAATAACTGTAATGTGTGCACTATTTACATAGATAAAAATGATGGATACATTCCCATTAAGACTGCTACTTCACAGGATTGTTCAAGCTGTTTATTTCTGGCCAAAAAAGGTTAAGTGTTACAATTGAATTCAGGTGCTTCCTTTCTTTCTATTGCACATATAATTTTTTATTAATTCTTGAAATTCTCTAGCAAAATGAGATTTTGAGCAGCTATACTTATGAACAATGAAGAGGGAACAAACAAAACATACAAATGACAAAATAATGTATTAATTTGAGAGTTACTTGCAGAGAAGCAAGTGGATTAATACTGTTATATTGATTTAAAACTAAAAGTATATAGTTGCTTATTTCTTAAAATCACATAGAAAGTTTCATGAATACCATAGGTACTGTATATTATCTCTGATCTTTTCTTGATCTTAAATGTTGGTTCATAATCATGGGATTTAAGTCTGTATTATTATGGCTCCTTAATTGTGAAGAAGCTCTTGTCATATTCCTTTGCAATGTCTCTGCAGTTCCTGATCAGCATCACTCTTAGGCTGCCTGGATCCACACATTGAAGTAGTTCTTCCCCCTTAAAATATTCTTTGTAGACTCTGTTAATTTTAAAGCTTAGTAGTGTTTTATATTGATTATCAAAATTGATTATTACTAGATCTAAAAAAAGCATGGAGAAAAATCTCTGAGCATGTCCTTGAAGGGCTTTCTATAACATGCTAACAACATAGGATGACCCACTCTAAATCTAGATGACAACATCTTACGAGCTTGTGCCTCAGACCAATAAACAAGGAGGAAACTAGCTGAAGATACATCTATCTTGTGTAGGTGCTATGCAAACCTCACCTTCCACTTGCTGCCATGATGTATAGCAGTATCATCTTGAACTTGGAGCCAAGACAAATCTATTCTCCTACTTCTTGTCAGGTATTTTTGTCACAGTAATGAGAGAATGGACTAATTCAATTATTAATTTAGAAATATTGCTACTAAAATTTATTGATCAACATTTCCAAGATTAAGGTTTTGAGGGAGAACATGTTGTAACTTACTGGAAAATATTGTTTTGTTCAAATTTGAGAGAAAAACAAATTAATAACAGAGTGAAACCTTGAAATTAAGGTATGCTACAATTACTTTTTCTGCTGCTGTTACATTATCTTCAGACACAACTTAAGAGAAGAAAATGAGATTTATTTGACATACAATTCCAGAACGGTTATAGTCTATTACGGCAGGAATCTTGAAGCAGAAGACATGGACGAAGGCAGTATCAGGAAGCTGGCTTAAGTCAAAACCATCATCAGAAAGCAGAAAGAAGAGAAAAATTGGAGGAGTGTTGGGCTACCAAACATCATATGTTTCCTAAGTTTGGCAGCCCAGCCTTCCTCCTAATTTTGCTCTTCTTCTTTATGCCTTCCCTGAAAATTTTTACTATAAATTATCACATGTGTTCCTTCACATATTAGTATTATGATTTGCAGAAAAGCAACAATCTGTTGAAACCATTAACAGTACAACATATGTAGAATCAGATGTGTCTCTCTTCCTCTTTTTCTCTTTATTCTCTCATTCTTTTGTTTTATTCATTTTCTTCTTTTTTCATAAAAATAATTTTACTTCAGTTCCTTCAATCTTATTTCATCTAATGTATTAGTGATGTGAATTGAAATATTATCACTAGAAATGATTGCATATGAGCTTTGTTTGCTCCTAGCACATTCAGAAAAGGAAATACATGTTAACTTTGAAAAATGCATTTAATATTGAAATATCAAGAAAATTTAACGATTCTATCAATGTGATTTGTATTTTACTAAAAGTATCATTTTGTAGCTATTATTATTGGGTTCTATTTATTTAGTTAGCATAATTTAATAGAAAAATAAAAGGATTTATTTATGAATTTTCCATGCATGAATACATTTGAATCACAATTATATTCTTTATTTACATTTCTTTTTCACATAGTTTTAGAACCTAAGTTTGTTGTTTTGACAATTTAACATATATACATAATGCCAAGATGTCTTATTTCATGTTTATATTAATCACGTTTCCTGAAATACAAATATCAGTTTTTTTCTAAGAATGTTAAGAGAATTGTAATAATATCACATCACATGCAATTTTAAATAGTTTTCTTTTGTGAAAAGTGTTATTTTTGCCCATAGTATTTCAAAGAATCATAGATTTATTGAACGATCATAGAGCAAAGCACTGAATTTCTGTCCATAAAGAATTGCCAGCAAGAGAAGAAAGACTAAATTTTCAATTTTATGAAGAATCTGATCTAAACTTATTCATCTTTTTTATTTCCTTTTTGAAATTTTTTTTAAATTATGGAAAGGAATCACATAGAATGAGATACATTTTACAGGCATCATATTAATGGATTGGTAAATAAGCAGAGTTAGTATACGCATGTACCCTTTGGAAACCAATAACAGAATAATATCCTATTTCCCCTCAAAAGTTTAATTGAATCATAATTATTCCTTCTCTAAATTTTCAAAAGTATCCCATGTTTTTATCTGTTTTGAAATGTATTAAACGTATTTCAGTCATACCTTACAAACACTGACTCCCAGTAATTCTTCTTTAAGGGGAGAATTTTGCACTCTTGGCCTTAATCTAGAAGTTACCCAAGATATTTGTTTCCTCTGACGTGACTTATAGAGCACTTGGTTTTACACTCTGCAATATGCTGACATGAGACTTTGAAGTACTGAAATATTTATGTTTCGATCCATTGCAGTCATTCCCTGGTGCCTTCTTAGTTTTATAAGAGCAAAAAAAGAAATAGTTATATAAGAATCAGTAGATCTAGGACCTTTCAAAGCAAACTTTCAAATGAAGTATTAGAGAACACTTAGAGTTTGTCTGAAGTTCACTGGAAAATAAACTAAGTTAGTAATAACGTAGAGTTGTTGAATACACAGATAAAATTATTGTGTTATAAACTATTACTATACTTAACTACAATGTCTTTACAATTCTTGATAATATTTGCAATAAACAGACAACTGTGAAATTCATATTACATAATAAGTTGTTTTAATTAGTATGTTTAATGAAGACATTTCTTTATTTTCTTTCTTTCTTATGAAGACATTTTTACCTGCAGTATGTTAATGACAATATGACTTCAATTCAGTACCAAAGAAATATGCAGAGTTCCTAAAAGTGACATTTGATGTATAGCAGTTTCCCATAATAATGATATTTTCCATTTCTGCCTTATTTTGTATTTCATGGTTTAGATTATACCTAGTCCACAATGTATAAAATTGATCATTATAAAATTCCCCAAATAAACAAGTTTGAATTTTTATTTTCTCCCTGTATGTGTGTGTGTTTTCATGTACATATGTTGGCAGTTAATTTTTGAAACTTACATTTTCTGTGGAAGTGATTTACCTCTGTCTGTTTGCCCTCAGTCAAAGATTCATTAACTTTTATAGTATTTGAAGTAGTGTAATCTGACCTTGTACCATCATATTCTTCTTGTCCAGTATGCAATCCTATCTCATCATCTTACTCTTGTCCTGTATGGGATCTGCTGGCTTATCTAATGTGTACACACTCTGAGGTCTGTCTTGTTCATCGTCTCAATAATTATTCTCAGTTATCGGACTGGTTGTCATGACACTAATGTTAGTATGTTCATTTCACCCTTAACCTACTTAATCATTTCAATGAAGTCGATAAGCATTGAAGCTTGTATAACTTAGCTAGGCTTTGCAATGATTTTCTTTCTTCTTCCTCTTGCTTTACTAAGAAAATATTAAAATGACAATAAAACTTGACTGGCTTTCTGATACTTTAGGAAACGTTTTCTGTTAAATATTTCCTAATAGTAGCAAAAGTTATATTTTAACTAAAAACTTACTAAAAACTGGCAATATTTGTAATGTCTATATCATCTGCAATACCACATCTCTATTCAATCTTCTTTGTGTTACAGCTACATGATACTAAAACAGCAATGTTGCTGTTGTTCATCTGTATTTAAATCCATGATAACCTCTAATTCCTTCAAAGCACTATAATTTTGCACACATAAATTTACATTTTTTGTGGTTTTATCAGTAACAGTCAGTTTTAAGGGTACCCATTTTATTTGTATCTCAGCAAAATGCCTTTGCAGTTAGTCCCTGCTTCAATTTCTCATATGTGAGATGGGCTTCAAGCACACTCATGAAATAAACTTTTAAATGAAGCAATGAATGGTGCCTTATTGTGCTACTATATTCTTTGGGTATTGAGAACACATCACTACTTTGAACTATGTCTGATAATTTCAATCGCAAAAAGATATATTTACTGAAGTTTTAGCTATTAACTTAGAATTTTTTTGAAGAGTCGCATAAGTTCAATAGAAGTCTGACTCCCTTACCAACACAGGCATCCCAAAGGGAGTCTAGTGATAAATACAAACATAGGATAGATGTGTGCTGGCATATGGTAAGAGAGGAAGGAAATATGTGGTAGGGGATCAGAGCAAAGACATAAAGCCAGTTTGCAAATAAAAGAAAAATAAAGTTATATAGAAAAATTATGCTTGAAACATGGTTTGGCAAGAGCATAAATTGGTTATAAATATATTTTGTGGAATAATGAAAATTAATTAAAATTTCATACCCTGTGTTATTTATTAGAAAGAATTTTCAATAGCAAAACTATATTATAATCAAATGAAGAAAAGAAGTAAATGTACACTATTTATAATAATGTAATTACAAGTTAGAACTTGGCATAATTCCTGAAACTATAACTCATACTAAATTTTGAATAGTTGGTTTATAGTTTTACACAATGCATTTACCAACCAAGTAACATGGATAGGCAAATTAAAAGGAAAATATTCCAAGAATCATTGAGAATTAAGTGAGTTCAGCAAACAACCTAAACATACATTGTTATACATCACTATGTGATTGTTCCTATAGGAACATGATTCAATATGAAAAGAGAAAAATCACGTAACATGAGTAAGCAATTCTACTATAAAATAATTATTGGGAAATCAAAGGCAGCTAGAGTTTGTTCCTCAATTTTTCTATTTCTCTATTTTACATTTTACAGGAATAGAAAGGGTTCAAAAATCTTTTCAAAGAAGACTAAATAATTCAGTGTGTGATTTTTTATTATTTTGTGTCTTATATGCATGATATAGTAATATTTACTTGATGAGTCATAAAAGTGAGTTCAGTGTCTGGTTGAAACTAATTATTATGGGGACCCACCAGCCAAACACAGAATTTCTGGATTCTCACTATTAAAATGAGATATAAGAAGTTCATGTACCATAAGGGAATATATCTTGTACCATGAACAAAAATTTGTTATTTGTGTATCCATTTGGAAAACAATTTATGGATTTTTTCTGTTGAAATTGGTTTTTGCTTTTTAAAACAAAATCTTATAACTATTTTCCAAATCTAAGTATCTCTTTGAAGAATTTACTAAAATTCAAGTGCTGTTTCTTCTTTTCCTCTTATTTACATTATTGTTTTCTCTCTTTCCATAATAATCAAGTAAAAAATTGAATGTAAAGTTAAATTCCTAACAGAAAATAATAAAATTCTTCAAACAAAAGGTAAAGATATACACAGTCTTACAATTAGGTAGTTTTATGCACAATGTTAGTTCATTAAAGTAGCAGTAAAACTATCTTCTTATTTGTGTTTCTCTCTGTGTGTGTACCACCTTCAGGTATGTGTTCATCTCTTTCCCTTTTGTTCTCTTTGGTACTTCGTGAGCCAGATTAAGTGGCCTGAGATCTTCTGGAGCATTCTATTTCTGCCTCCCATTTCCTGTTAGCATAGTTTCTTGCTCTGGAATCCATGTTTTATGTGGATTCTGGGAATCAGAACTCATCATCATTCATTTAAAACAAGCACTTTCCTCTAATGAGTACATAAAAAACAGAGTATTTTTTAAATTTTAATATATTGGTGATTGACTATGCTTCTCCTCTTAAAAATAGTAAATGAGAAGTATTAAAAGGAAAATAATTTTTATTTATTTATTTTTTCCACTCATACAAACTTGATAGGTACCCCATTCCCCTCCCTCCCTCCAACCCTCCCTGGATTCCCTCGTTCCGTCCCCCCTTTTCCCCTTCTAAAAGGAAGATAATTATAAAATAATTATGACTCCTTTATAGAACAAAAAGTTGAAAAGTCATATTGAGTAAGAGCGGATAGAAAAAATAGGAAGTTAAATTACCAGTGTGGAACTGGAAGAAAAATAAGTACTGTTTTTTAAGAACAGTATTTTATGGACAAGATTTTAACAACTCCATAAATGTTGCTGTCTCTGGTCTTATTTAATGCCTGGAATAGAAAGACTTCTCTGTATAAAAATGTCACGTATTTTTGCTTGACAACAAATATATTGGAATAAAGACTAAAAAGAATAGAATTATCAAAGAAGGACAAGAATAAAAGCATAAATCTGTCAGGAAGTAAAAGGAGAAGAAAAATTAAGTGCCCATCAAGGATCGATTTTCCACTGTCTACTGTGAAAAGAATAAGTTTTGATATAATTAACCATATTTTCATTTTCAAATGGAAAACTGTGCAGCCAAGCTTCTCAACTTTAGTCATTTGTCTCATACAGCATATCAGCAACTTCTATGTGTCAGAAAATAGACTTTACTTTTCAAATCTCAGAGTACTTTTATTACTTCAACTATTACTTTTTACTGACTCAGGAACCATACAACTACTCAAATGTCAGCTCCTCTTGAAATATCCATCTGATTTTTACTTTCACTATTTAATTAGCTTCTTCATCTGGATGCTTTTTGACCAAGGAGATTTAACTTTACCTTCAGAATCCCATTCTTATTATTTCTGATCACTTATTACTAATGTAGTTCATGTGTACTAGTTACTTTTTGTGTTGCTGTAAGAGAACACCCAAACTCAAGCAACTTAAGGGGTAAAGGGTGATTTATTTAGCTTAAGGTTCCAAAGGGGAGATAGTCTTTCAATGCAGAAAAGGCATGGCTGGCTGTTAGGAGGTGGAGGCAAGCTAAATCACATCCATCTGAGAGGCTGAAAGCTGCACACTGCTAGAGTAGACTTCTGGAAGTAGGGTGAAATTAATCTACCTCAAGACCCACCCCCGGCCACTGCCTTCTTCCAACAAGGTTCCACTCCTAATACATACCATGACCTTCCAAATACATGAGATGGTGGGGGACACATTTCAAACCTAATACCATGTAAATATTATACAATTATTTAATTTGTATCTTGTTTTCTCCTATCATTATAAACTTTGCTTTTTCTTTCCTCCTTTTCCTGCTTTAATAAGCCTTGTAAAATTTTATTCTTATTTCTTTGAGAATTTCATAAATATTGTTAATGTATTTTATTCATTTACATCATACTTTCTTCATCATTTTCCACTAAAAAACCTTCTCCCAACAAGTGTCCCTCTTATTGTCATATATTTGCATATGTTCTCCTGTGTGTGTGTGTGTGTGTGTGTGTGTGTGTGTGTGTGTGTAAAGCGGAGCTTACTAAGAGTGTACTATATGAGTATATGCCTGGATACTTACTAAAGCATAGGTAATGTATAAGTTGTTAAGTCACTGAAGATTTGTTCACTTTTCGACAGTTATCATTAAACACCAATAGTCCTTAAAGAAGGGTGGGTCCTCTTAGATTCTTGCCCTTTCCATGGTCAAATGTTGACAGATTCAATCTTGTGCATGTATTGTGAGCTGAATTTAGTGGTACAAGAGTCCTGATAAGATGAGAAATCACTATTTGGTGGCATCTCTCCTATCCTCTGGATCTTACATTCTTTTAATTTCCTATTCTGTGAGGTTCTCTTAGCCTTTGAGGGGGTAAAGGTTCCTATTTGAGATTACGCACATGGTAGTGATGGATTCTCTGCACTTTGTTAACCCTCATCTATTGTAAAAAGAAGCTTCTTGAATAGAGTTTGAGGATTGCACTAATAAAACTATAAAGACAAGGAATTAGAAATATAGGTGAGATTCCATGTCCATTTAGTAGGTTTTTCAGAGGCTAAAATCTGTACACTAATGGGTTCTTAAACAAATTTCCAGTGTCAATTATGAGTGCCCTTTTGTGGAATGTGTCTTCAGTGTTTGCGATGAATCCAGGTTCTCTTAAATTCTAAATAACCACTGCTTCATTGAGTGACACACTAGAAACAATGTTTAGTTTTGATGTGTGCACACAATTCCTTAGTTATATAATCTATCCTTCACTGTCTTAATTATCCTTTTTAATATGAGACCTTTCCTTTTTCCTGTTTTTCTCTATCTATCTCAATCAAATAATTTTCTAAATCAAAGAAACAATTTACTGATTGATATTATCTGTGCAAAATAAGAAAACATTATATTTGCATTAATGCATGGAAGTAAGTGAAAATATTAATTTAAATGTGTGTGTATGATTAATTTTGGAGATGTTAAAGTTTGCTTAAATACTGCTGTGCGATTGGGTTGCTGCCAATACTTTCAGATTAATGGTTTGAGCACTTTCTTCCCTCTTTCTTACAAACTAGCATTGTTGAGCTCTTCATCTCTGGGTTGCTTAGATACATTGCTTCCTTCACTGATTCTCTGTGTCTATCATCTGTGCATGACTGCAGTGAATGTATGAAACGAGATAAAGGGGGTGTTGCAGTTCACTTGAATGGTTGCTGATAAATGACCATCAGATGGCTTAAGGGAACAAGGGGTTTGTTTTCTCACTGATAGTGAGAAATGTGCCCAGAAATGTTACAGTCTGTAGTAGTAAACAAAAAGCTTTACAGGAGGGCATGCACCAACACAAGGGCTGAGGGACTGGCTAACAGAATCTCTAACAGCTGAGAGAGGGATGATCCTTACTTGCCAGTATACACAAGGATGTCAACTCTCTCAACCAGCTCTCCATAATTTATTCCAGGGTCTAATCCCACCCACCATAGTCTGGGCCTTCCCCATCAGCTAGACAATCTCCTTCAGGTTCACTCTGGGCTTAACTCAATTATTAATTCTCCACAAATGTGCCCAGAGCTCAAACCCTCAACTGTAACTGTGCCTAACCACGACAGGGGAAGGAAAAAGAAAGAAAAAGGAAAAAGTCCCTCATGCTCACTTCTCTCTCTCTTCTTTTTTCCTTTCTTCCTTCTTTCCTTCCTTCCTTCTTTTCTTCCTCTCTTTCTCTTTCTTTCTTTCTCTCTTTCTTTCTTTCCCCTTGATAGTTTCTTTTGTCTCTTTTCTTCCTCTTTTTTTTTATTTATTTAATTGTGCATGTGTTTGTGTGTGCGCATATGTGTAGAACTACAGGCAAATTCGGGAACCACCATGGATGCCTCCACCTCTTCCTTGTTTACTCTGCCCCAGGATTCACAGGCTCCGCCCTACCAGGACCAGAAACACAGGCCGCCCCCGCTTCTGTCTGGAGTCTATATGTGGGGTCTAGGATCCGAACTCAGGATCTTCAGCCTGCAAGACAGAGGCTTAACCCCTGAAGGGTCTCACATCCAAACTCAAGACCTTCAGCCTGCAAGGCAGAGGCTTAACCCCTGAGCCATCTCTCCAGCCCCTCTTTTCTTCCTCTTTTCATTCAATTTCATCCCATTTTAAATTATGTCTCAAGTCAAGTAACTATACTACAGCATGCCTGAAAATAAAATAAATTAATGCAATTCATTCAACCATAGATGGAGACATAGGAACAGTTGTAGAGAGAAAGTAAACAAAGTTTCTAACTAATGGTTTTATAAGGATTCATCTTAGTACAAGAGGATCATGAAAAAGAAAACCTTTCTTTTAAAATTAAGTAAAGATTTTTGAAGTTTGTGATATTTGAGTGTACTCCTATCTATTTTCCCTCATGTTTGCTAAAATTATAGAAACAGTAATATTTAGCATATACAAGTATATACATATACTTAATTTTATTTCTACTATTTCCAAATTATTTAAACATTACATCTCTATATGCATATTTATGTTATGCAAGGATATATAAACAATATCAATAAAAATAAAAATTATGTTTTCGCTTGTTTCTACATATATATATTTGTAGTATGCAAAGATGAGCAATACCATCAAAAATAATAGAGAAATGGCTCGGGGGTTAAGATTCTCCCTCAAAAACAGAAGGTCCTGAGTTCTGATCCCAACATTATGGGACTCTTGTGTTCAGAGTGGGATATTGAAACCAGAATACTTGTAGATTAAGGTATGGTTTATTAGAAGGGAGAAAAAACAGAACTCATGGACTCCAAATGTCAAATCCATGAGGGGTAGGCTCCCTCTAATGGCTGGCAGGGTCAGGTATATTTATGCCTTAGGGTATTCCCAGAAATGGTGTTCTTTTTCCCATTGATTAGCTCCAAATTTTTGGAAACCTGATTAGAGCTTTTTTGATCCTCTATATCTCATTGTTCTGTTCTGGTTGGGGCCCAACCCATTTGATCTTGTGCCTGACTTCAAGGTCCGGCTTTGTCTACTTTGGAGAACTAATCTCTATATCCTTTCATAGAGGAAGGATTGGGGAAGTTGGCAAAGGATGTGTTCCTTCAGGGTAATCCCAGCAGTGAGGGATGATCTTCAAAGATCTTCAGAGTTGCTCTACACCTGCCTTACCAAGTCCCATGTAAAATGGATTGGTGGAAATGGCCACTGCCTCCACTTCTGGCCCTGGTAGGCAGAGACTGAGAAATCACAGATCAATCAAAAATGATGTACAAGCAATCCAGGATGATTCCTGAGTCACTCTTGGTTATCTAATGGGGCACATAATGCCCCCGATACACGCGCACACACACACACACACAACACACACACGCATATGCACATGCACACGCACACGCACACTAAAAAAAGGAATAATACTTTCCCTTGTTTCATTGTTTTCATCATATTTATTGTCTCATTATGTAAGACTACAAAGACTTTCATGATTGTTAATTCTGTTAACTTGAAGATGACTTAAGGGTATGAAAGGAAAATTAATTGTTTGCAATGATAAACAATGATAATAAGGTATTCAGCTTATGTCAGTAACAGTTCCTTTGATCCATTAGCTACTTTTAAAATTGAACTTTATTACAGTGTCAAAATTAAGTGACACTTTATCTTCACTCCAAAAAGCTAAACAAAGATTAATAACTGATTTTTACTGGAATAATGACTACACAGAAACTAGAAGACAAATACAGATAGATAATTTTTGTGAAGGTATCAAAAACATTGTCAATTAGCTGAATGCTGATCACTTTGAATTTCTTCATCAGTTCACAAGACATGTTGTGAAGCTTAAATGGTTATTTTGCATTAGTTTTAATGTACTTTGCCTGCTTTGAAAAGCTTTAAGAACTCTGTAGACAATGACTCCAGTGTGATCTAGGTGACAGACCTTGCATTTGTATGGTAAGGCAATGTGATGCATCAAGGAGGCAAATTGTTGGGCCTCTTTATCAGGCCTGAGGCCAGCTGGAACTTTCTGAGCCTGGCTAGAGCTTCAGGGCCTGACTTTAGGTTTCGAATCTCATCTCCACAGGAAAGTTTCATTTCCTTGGAATGATGTCACACCTATTCAACTACCTTCTGGTCACTTAATCACTTCCTATTGATCACCCCATAATCACACCACCCTTCACCCTTCCCTCCGCTGCACAATCTATATAATTCACCCCCCTGTTTAATAAAGTTGAATTCCTGCTTTAACAGACCTCCCAGCTCCATTGTGTTCATTGTGCCGTGACACTCATCACCCGCTCAGCCCCACAGGTCTCCCAGCTGGTCCGGTCGTCCCTAGCCACACTACCTGCAGTGGCCCCTGAGTCCTGCAGCGTATTTTTGAATGTAATTGATTAGAGGGAGCAGAGCGCGTGCCGTAGCATACGTTCAGAGGTCAGCAGTGGACAGCCTTGGGTCAGCGCTCTGGCTATACCGTTCCCAGGGATCGAACTCAGGCCAGTAGGTGTTTGAGCAGGAACCTTTACCCACTGAGCGCTCTTGCTGGGCCTCTGCCTGAGCAACGTGCGTGTTGGGATTGGAGGCCCGAGCCACCGTACCGGCGCCCGACTTGAGTTCACAGTGTGAGTGCCTGAGATAGGCGTTCTTAATTGGGTTGTAGGTCTAGCCTGCTTACCTGTCTGTCTGCTGTCTATCAAATGTCCAGTTTTGAAAAAGAGTCTCAGGTAGCCCGGGCTGACCTGGGATTTCTGGCCCTCCTGCTCCATCCTCCCAAGTTCTGGGAATGCAGGCGTGGTGTGTGGCTTTATTTTAGCGTTGTCAGTTGTCAGCATTGACTGATGGAGGGTTGAGTCCTGCAGCAAATGGCTGAGGGAACATATCTTTTCAATGTTTCCTAACATAACTGTACCCATTTCATGCTAATTGTTAGAGGAAATGGGTTACTTCCAGGTTACCTTTGACATTTTTTGCATTTTTTCTTTTACTAAACATCTAAAACAACAGATGACATAAGGCACTTTACATAAGGCATTAAACATAAAATACTTGATTCTAAAGTATATTTACTTTTATTATATGTCCTTGAAAGTATGCCTCTGTATTGCATTAAAAAAATAAACTCATTGGAAATAATTTTTTAAAAGGAATAAAAGCATTCATTTCTGTCCTTAACCCCTACTACATTTAAATTAAATCAGTGTCCATTATATAACCAAACATTTTCCAAATCTGTCTTGTCCACATATTACCAACAGCCTTCTCTTGAGTTCAAACTCTGTAAATTACACTCATGGCTTACATTTGGATGACCCTTCTTTCCCTGAATTGCTACAAGGTCATCTTGCATAGTGGCAGTTGGGATGATTTTGTAAAGTAGCTGCATTCTTTTTGCTTTCCTCCATGAAAACATCTCCATTAGCTTTTCTTTGCAATTTTTTAAAAATTTTTTTATTATTATTATTTATTTAATTGTGGGTATATGCGTGTGTGCATGTATGTGTGTGTGTGTGTAGAACCACGGACGAATTCGGGAACCACCATGGACCGCCTCCACCTCCTCCTTGTTTACTCTGCCCTGGGATTCACAGGTTCTGCCCTACCAGGACCAGAAGTGCAGGCCGCCCCCGTTTCCGCCCGGCGTCTATAAGTGGGGTCTAGGATCCAAACTCAGGACCTTCCGCCTGCAAGGCAGAGACTTAACTCCTGAGCCACCTCTCCAGCCCTTCTTTGCAATTTTAATATGCAGAAAGCATAATTTTTTTCCTGGCTTAGAAGGCTATCTGGGTTTTCCTTTTCTTCTGATTTTTTTTTCTATTTTTTTCTGTCTATAAACTAATCACAATAGCTTCTCTTTTATACTTGAATATGCTGTATTTAGCTTTTTGACATTGCATATTCTCCCATCACATAATTACAAGGTGATACTGTAATCATTATTAAGGCCAAATCAAGACTTTTGGAGATGTATTATTATTATATCCCTGATTATAACTATCTTGTGACTATCATTACTTCATTGCTGTGGAAACACTTCAACAAGATCATATTACCTTAATAATATGTTTTCATGTAATAGTAGGAAACTGCAGTGAAGGAGGGGTCAATCACCCATTTGCAAAATGGTTACTTTTTATTTGCCAGACTATATGCCCTCCCCTTCTGGTGAGATCATACCCCATCAGTTGTAAATGATCAGGAAGGAAAGTCTGTGCACTTAACCAGATGTCTCATTACTTACTTGCAGTCCTTGATGGTGGCCTATTTTCTCTGCTGTTAAATGGTCCCCTCTCTCCTTGTTTTTGGTGTGGCCCTCCTACCCCATCCCTCCTGTATAATCCTTGCAATTATTGTAGGTATTACAGAGATTTATCCTTGAGTGTCTCTAAGTGGGTTTGGTACTAGGAACCACCTATTAGGGAGTACATACGGCGCTTAATTTTCTGCGTCTGGGATACTTCACTCAATGTAATTGTTTCTAATTCCATTCACTTCCCAGCAAATTCCATTAATTCATCATTTTTGATGCCTGAGTAGTAAATGTACCACATTTTCCTTATCCACTCGTCAACTGTTGGACATTTGGGTTGATTCCATGACTTTGCTATTGTAAATAGTGCTGCCATGAACATGGTCGTGCTTATGCTGTCAAGGTGAATTTTTGCTGTTTGGGGAGTTATTCCCAAAAGTGGAATAGCAGGGTCATATGGCATTTCAATCTTTAATTTCTTTAAGAATCTCCAGAAAGCTCGCCAGAGTGGCTGTATTAGCCTGCATTCCTACCAGCAATGTAGAGAGTTCCCTTCTCTCCACATCTTCTCCAGCATTTGGTAGTGTTTGCATTGTGGATTTTTGCCATCCTGACCTGGGTGAGATGATATCTCAGGGAAGTTTTGATTTACATTTCCCTGATGGCTAAGGATGTGGAGCATTTTTTAAGATATTTGTTAGACATTTTAATTTCATCCCTGGTAAAGTTTCTTTTAATTTCCAGGGCCCATTTTTTAATTGGGACATTTGTTTCCTTGGTGTTTAGTTTTCTAAGTTCTACCTTTGAATATACTCTTATAACAAGACTCTAGTTTAACAGTTTTTTATCTCTGGCCAGAGGGTGACATCCAATACCCATCAGGATGGAGTGAAGGGCAATGCAGAAGCAGCAAAACTGAAAGAAAAAATCAACAAACCATAATCCAAAACTTCAGAGACTCTATATCAACCACCTAGAATTAGGCCAGCCTAATCTCTCCCCATCCTGAAGCTCAGGGAAATTTGTGGAAGTTGGGGCGATAAGATTGTAAGAGCACAAGGATGGGAGGAGGAATGATATGCAAGATACTCTACACAAGTTAAGGCTGAAGCAATTATAATTGGACTTTGCATGCCCTACGCAATGTCCAACACACTATTAATCCCACAAAATCTAGCATTTGCTAAAGGCACTAAGATCCTTCCTTGGAGGCAAGGGATTGACAGCCACAGTAGTGTTCCTATGCTTAAGGGGAACACAGGAAAGGGTTCTGGGAAATGCCACTGGATCCTTGCACCTCATCGGAGAGGAGGAATCAGAGAAGAGTTTGGCATGCACATTAAAGGATGTTTCGGGGATGGGAGGGGGAGGCACTGGGGGATGTGGAGGAAGGGGTGAGGGAGGGGGGCACAGGGCGGTGGGAGGTTGGAGGGAGGGAGGGGACCTGTGTACCTGTTAAGTTTGTATGAGCGGAAATAAAAAAATTAATGTTTTTATTTTTGATATAATCTTCCATCAATGAATCATACTGTTCTGATTGTCAATACCAAAATCTCAACCATTGTGTCAATTTATGATATGTACTAAACATTCAGATGAATTCAAAGTTGATTCAAATTTTAATAACTTACTGCATAATACTGCCTTTTGATGTGTGCTTTGCTTTAGTCAACATCTTTAGAAATCCATGATTATTTCACTTACAGAGAAGCATCATTCTAAAGACACCTCTCTAAAGACACCCTTATGAATTATGATTTCTTTCCCTAGAGAGTATGCAGTGCTGTTTATGATGAGCTATAGTAACCTTGTTAAGCTGTGCCCTCTAGCACAGGTGAAATGGAATTTTTCAGATAGACTTTTGAGTAGTGAACTTTTGCTTAGTAAAAGAATAAATGATTCTGGTAGGTCAATTTAAGCAGAAAATTACCAGGGAGGAGCAAATTCTACTTGGTTGACCTCACATAAGTGAACTGCCATGTATGAAGAGGCTGTGCAGTAGGACAGAGCAGGTATCCAAAAATAAGATTTCTAAAACTTGAGATCATACTGTGTCACCTGTTAATCAGGATAAGTACATGCTTACCATTTAATCTACATAACCACTCTTGGACATCTCTAGAGAATTTAAGTGATATACACACAAAACTTATTTAGCAATGTGTTTAACCTACCACAAAGTGGAAGCAACCTAAATATCTATTGACTAAGAAATAGATAAAAAAATGTTTCATCAATGAAATATGTTCTTCAATGGAATGCTTTTATCAGTAAAAATGAATGAGATGTATCATTCAAAAATTAAGGCCTGGATGAGTGCTGAAAATATGGGAAGTGAAATAATTTAATTACAAAGACCATGTCCTTCTACATTTCACTTTAAAGGAAAAACTAAGTGAAGCAGATTTGAGAGATAAAGTAGAATCATGCTTGCTTTTTTGGTAAGGGTGAAGGGCATGGTGTGATAAAATATTTTAAAACAACTGTGGTGATAGTTATATAATTTTGTGAATATACTAAAACTAATGCATTATGCACTTCAAATGGATAAATTGTATAGTATGTGAAGTATCTCGATCTATCACGAAATGAACAATCTCTCAAAATATAGTGATTTAAAGTATGTAATATTGTAATTCTCCCATGTAATACACCTAAGAGGAGTCATCTGAGCTTGTGAAGTAGATTTGCTCAGCATGACTCTCATCCACTTCTTGTCTAAGTTCACAGATTTCTTTCAGTGTTACCTTCCTGTACTCAAAAACTTGCCTCCTAAGACTTGTTCAAATCTCTTTCATGGCTGTGATATTACCCTAGGTGAACTCAAGAAGGCATCTTCTAATGTGAATATGGAACAGTAGAGTTAACAATCTAATCACCTAAACCTGACATTTATGTGCTCTATAATATTTAAATGACAGAGTAAGTTGATTTTGTATGATTATAGTGTCTGCGTTGCATAATACTATAACAGTAGACAAATATTTAACGTATTAAACAAAATCATTTTGTGAAATAGAAGTTTGAGATGAAAAATCTTACATTTTAGCAAAATTATTTGTTAAATATTCTGTTTATTGTAGTTATTTGTATTAAAAACGTAATCATAAATTATTGCCTCAACTTAATTATGATTTAATTTTTTTCAGAGAATGTACTGTAAGAATATAAATGACTATTGAGGTACTTAAGGCATTCTTGTTTACATTTAATTGTGATATATTTATTTATATTTCTGTTTATGTTTATATTGTATTTAACATTAAACAAGATAGATTTAAACCAACTCATTAGATTTGTAAACATGCCTCTTACTTTTATAATCCACCTTCTACTAGAGTAATGTCTGGAATCTACTTTCTTATGCTTCCTAAGCAAGAAAGGAAAATGGTAATACACAAATTCAAAATGTTTAGATCTTATAGAAGTGAGGCCCTTCTCAAAATTCTTACTTTATGGAAGTCACATTATCCTTGATGTAAAGAAATATGGATAAAATGCTATTAAATGTTCTCTTTGGGCTGTTTTAAACTAACTTTCCAAAGTATGTATTTTGAGGTGAAATTATTCTGCAAAAAGTAATCATAGACTAACATTACAACAGATTTTAAACTGGACATTCATTACAGAATAATCTAGACAAAAAATTGAAGTAGAAATCAAATCAAGGATACTTTTTTAACTATGGTTGCAAATTATTAAATTCAAGTTAGATTGTACTTAGATTTCTTTTTTTTTTAAAGTAGTACACCTTTTTTTTTTTATTATTTATTCAATTCTGCATGTGTGCGCGTGTGTGTAGAACCACGGACGAATTCGGGAACCACCACGGACCGCTTCCAACTTCTTCTTGTTTACTCTGCCCCGGGATTCACAGGCTCGGTCCTACCAGGATCGGAAACGCAGGGCGCCCCGGCTTCCGCCCGGCGTCTATACGTGGGGTCTCGGATCCAAACTCAGAACCTTCCGCCTGTAAGGCAGAGGCTTAACTTCTGAGCCACCTCTACAGCCCAGATTGTACTTAGATTTCTTTTAGAAGTTTATAATGACCCAATGATTGGAAAATAGACTGAAGATTATCCTTTTAATTATTTTTGTATTCAATTCAAGAATGGAATTTTAAATTAAAGTACATGTAATATCTTTACAATTTTCATAATTTTTAAAGTTTGATTACCATACAATATACTTTGTATTTCCTGCATATCACTAGTCAGTATGTTACTTGATACTCTTTTCAGATAACTATACCTAAAGGTTATATCTTTAACAAGCCATTTGTTGGAGGCATGTATTTTAAATATTAGAGGTAAATACAATTTTCTACTTTTTGAAAATTGTCAGGCCATTGTAAAATTTGGGATTTGACATTTACAGCTCTTTCTGGGAAACTGAATAAGTAGATAATTTACAATAAAAATATTTTTAATGTTCTAACCACAGATAAAGTGTTTAACTTATTTCATTCTTTATAATACACAAAAGTATAAGTTCATTGTCCTTATATTATCACCAGAAATCTCAGTCCCAAATACTGTTACTTGCAGCTAAACCAATCAGTTGCAGAATTTTAATTTAGGTTTATATTTTCTGTTATCAGTTTCGGTTTGAATAATGAGATTGATATAGCTACAGTTCAGGAACGTAGAAGAGAGACCACGTATAGGATAGAGTTGCAGAACACAGACTCTGTATCATCTAAATGTTTGCAGATGTGACAGGTGTGCAGAATGGTTTCAAGAATGAGAACAATAGAAAAATACATTCCTTTATTATAGGGCAGAGAACAAAATATTTATAACAAATGCTAGCTTCAGAAACTTGAAAGCAATTTAAATTGATTGTATGTATTACTGTCCAAGAATAAAAATAAATAGTAGATAAAATTGTCATTTCAAAGAAGTCGTTCATGAAGAGGATTGTGGGAACGTGAAATTTCCAATTTCTCTCTGTCCCTGGAAATTCCATACTCCATCTATTTTTCCTTGAGTACTACTCTGGATATTGTAACCTTTCTCTTGGTGACATGTAGGAGTGACAGCATCAAATAAGCAGTATTTATATAGTAGGTGAGAAGTGTGAAGGATAATTTATGACTAATAAAACTCAAGAGAATGGGGCTGGAGAGATGTCTCAGGGGTTAAGCCTCTGCCTTGCAGGCAGAAGGTCCTGAGTTCCGATCCTAGACCATATAGACGTATAGAGTATAGACACCAGGCGGAAGCGGGGGCAGCCTGCGTTTCTGGTCCTGATAGGGCGGAGCCTGTGAATTCCCAGGCAGACTAAAGGAGGAGGTGGAGGCGTCCATGGTGGTTCCTGAATTTGTCCGTGGTTCTACACACACACACATACATACATACACACACTGTGCACACATGCACACACGCACAATTGAATAAATAAAAAAAATAAAAAAAATCTCAAGAGTGTCTTATTTGAGGGGTCAAGAGAGGCAGAGTGAAAGCAGATAAGTGAAATATCACTTCTGAAGACTCTTTGCACAAAGGATTTCAAAGTGTGTTTAGGAGATAGAATAGTGAGAAACAGTGTTCTGTGCATCTAAGTTCATAAAAAGTTTTACTCTTTTTGTCACTAGAAAAAATGTACGCTTGATTCTTTTGTTCAACAGAGAGGTGTGATATTTGTGTTATTTCTGATCTATCCTGAAATGTTGATAGGCCTACTATTGTTCAAATATTGTGGAAGTGGACATTATTGAAGTGTGAAGATATACAGAAACATGTCACTGTGTCAAATGCACTATCAGTAACATGCAATATGATGTGATTAAATTAAACATCTGTATATATTCCATAATCTTTTTATGATGAAAAATCTTCTGTGTTTGGGAGTTGTGGTTGATGGATAATAGGTGAAGCAGGTATGGAGGAAAGAGAGTCAATATGGCTACTACAAAATGGTGCCTATGTCCATCTTATACCCTTGAAAGTATATGCAATAATTATAGAGTGTTTCAACATTTATATATTTAAAATATTTTATCTATTTGATGGTTAGTGAGGGAGATAAAAGTGAAAGGAAAAAGGTTGACAGAGAGAGAGAGACAGATGGGGAGTGTAGCAGTTCGCCCGCATAGTTGATGATAAATGACCATTAAACAGCTTAAGGGAACAAGGGGTTTATTCTCTTACGATTTCTGGTTACAGTTCTTAGTCCAGCTTGACAGGAGAGCATGCACCAACACCAGGGCCGAGGGAACTGACCACACCATCACTGCATAACGGCTGAGAGATTGACAATCCTTACTTGCCAGACCAGCATGTCTGGCCAAGTATACAGAAAGATGCTCACTCTCTCAACCAGCTCTCTGATTTATCCAGGGCCAAATCCCACTCACCATGGACTGGGTCCTCCCCATCACCTAAACAATCTCCTTTAGGTTTGATCTGGCCTTAACTCAACCATCAACTATCTACAACTGTGCCCAGATTTCAAACCCTCAACAGTCAAGTTGACACCTGTGCTTAACTATGACAGGGAGAGAGAGAGACAGATGGGGAGAGAGAGAGACAGGGAGAGATAGAAAAAGACAGAGAGAGAGATAGAGTTATGCAACTATGCATAGGTGGAGATCACAGGACAAATTTTGGAAGTCCATTCTCACTTTCTACAACATACTGGGGTTACTATGTTAGCTAACACACTCTTACCTTCTGGGATATATCACTGGCCCCCAAATTCAGTTTTATTCTTGCACAGGGACTATGTCTTTACAGTGCCCTTATTTGAAAAGATGTTCTTTTTTAATTTTTAAAATTTATTATTTATTCAATTGTGTGTGTGTGTGTGTGTGTGTGTGTGTGTGTGTGTGTGTGTGTTTGTGCATGTGGGTGTAGAACCACGGATGAATTCAGGAATCACCATGGATGCCTCCACCTCCTCCTTGTTTACTCTGCCCGGGGATTCACAGGCTCCACCCTACCAGGACCAGAAACACAGGCCGCCCCCGCTTCCGCCTGGCGTCTATATGTGGGGTCTAGGATCCGAACTCAGGACCTTCCGCCTGCAAGGCAGAGGCTTAACCCCTGAGCCACCTCTCCAGCCTTGAAATGATGTTCTTTTAAAGAGCACACATGATAGCATACTTTATGAAGAATAATATAACTTTCCAAAGGTCAATAAAAAACAATTACTAGGAGCACACTTAGATACAAATTATGATTTTTTAAAATTTTAGACCTTTAATTTTTTAAATCTTTGATACTTTCACACACAATATATATATATATATATATGATTTCATCCCTTACCACCAAATCCCCACTCTTTCCAACTTCATACTTCCTGTTTTCTGATCGTCTCCCTTCAACTTTCATGTTTGACTTGTGGAACCTCGGATGCCTGGGTATTTCCTGGGAAATGGAAGATCCATTAGTGTGTACATTGTTACATAAACAAGCTTATTTTTTCAGTCTGTCATTAGTTTTTAATAGTCTTTCAGGGAGGTATAACATTTCTTGCAATATTTCCTGATCTATCCTGAAGTGTTAATAGGCCAACTATTGTGGAGATCTTGGGGAAGTGGACATTATTGCAGTGAGTTCTTGAGAACCTAAACTCTATCATGACCAGGATATTAGTTGGGTAGCACGTGTCCCCACTCTAAGACTCTTGCATTCTTATTGGCCTCCCTTCCTCAAGGTTCCCTGAGCCTTGGGATGGGGTAGGGGTGATTTTGATGTCCTGTTTAGAAGTGAACACTTCAAAGTCACTTATTTACTACACTTTGGCCAACTGTAGTTCTTTGAATTAAATATCTCCCATTGCAAAGGGATGATTTTTGGTCTGGTACTGATAATTTCTCTGATCTATGGGTATAATAAAGTATTTAGATGTCAGTTTACTATCAAATACTTATAGTTAACACTAAGTAGTTTGTTCTGCATAGGGCTTATGGCCGCCCAATATCCCATGGACATGCAGCTAGGTTTACATTACTAGGTATTTCTTCCCTGCCAAAAATTGGACCTTAAATCCAATCAAAAAACAATTAGCTACTCCTGTACCTTACAAGCCAGTATTGCACCAATGGCTTCCCTTTGCTAGAGAAGTTGTTTGCCACATTCATAGATGGGTAATGCCACTGATTGTTTTTCTCCTCTGATAGCCTACATCTTCTGATATGTGAACACTTGAAGTGAAGAAAAAAGTTTCCATATCCACTCAGCTTGTTTTATCCATGTCAGTGGTCCTTGTGTGTGGCATCTTTAGCAAGATGGATTTACCATTAGATTCTGGAGGGCAACCAAGAACAATGCTTATATTGTTTTGGGAGCCTTTGAGGTTTTTCTGACCAACATATACCTGGTATTTTGGGAAATGGCTTCTAGTAGGAGTATCTCAGGACAATTTTTGATTTCTCTTTTCTTATTTTCTCTGTTTCACTTATATAAGGGAGTATTGGTATACACCTTTTCAATTTAATGTAAAGGCTTTCCAACTGGCTATATCTTAATTACTCAGCCAGGAAATACACCTATATTTGTATGTCTCTTCTCTCTTGAAACTTTTCTCTCATTATTCCCCTTTATATTATCTTATTTCAAATTTTAGTGTTTTAAAATTTGACTTTAAAAAATTAAAATCAAATTTAAAAATTTAATTAGTTGGATTCTACCTAAAATAAAAGTTTTAGAAATATAGCTATATTGATAATGATAAAAGGCTAAAATTTGTAATTCTGAAGTAAATCTTGTCAATAAACATCAACATCTGGAGAGCTGGAAATTATTATGTGAGCTTCTCAAACCAAAACATCAATATTTCTAATTTAAATATAATTGATTTTTGTTTTGATTGGGGAAAACCATTCAAATGAAAACTGAACAGGCAATTAAAAATCTTAATTTTACAACTTTATAAGACAAACAATTTAGAAAGTAAGAAGCAGGGAGTTGGAAGTCTATAACTCCATCATCGTGAAGATGACAAAATTATCTTTCTACATCTGGGAATGGTGGGATATCATTATTTTGTCATCAATTGCTACTATTCACATTAACAATGTAATATTTTTATATATCACTATCTATCCATCCATTCATATTTATATCTTTATTTTTAATCTTAACTGATGAACGATGAGTTCACTATAAGCTTGGGACATGGGAGAACAGACACATCTAGTCTTGTGTAAGGCAAGCTCCAAGAGACAATCACAATCCCAGAATCATATATTGACTTTTTGTTTAATTCAGTATGTGCAAAACACAACGAAAAGATTTGAATATGGATGGAAGAATAGAAGAGAAATGGGAGAAGGAAGGGTATTGGCAGAAGGAGCAGAGAGGAGAATAAATGAAAAGTTTCACATACTGGTATGAAAATGTGAAAGAAATACAATGATGTCTAAAAAAAAAAGACATCCATTAGCTATATCCAGTTAGCCTACTATCACTCAGAAGACATGATTGGAAAAGTGAACTTTTAACACATTCAAGAGTTGGGAGAAATTCAAATTCATGTCAAGTACAGTTCCAAAGAAATCTTATTAAGATGACTGGCTTTCACTTCAGAATACACAAAATATAAATACTGGAACATCAGATAAACTCATGGCACAGCATACTCACAAAATAGTGCAATTCAACATCCAGACTGGTTACTGAATGGCAAACCTAAAGTGGTCTGGTTTTCACTATACTACCTAATTGAAAAAATACTATTTATGTCCATTCAATTTATTAAATTTCATTTTAATTTTTTAAATTTTTTTATTTATTATTTATTCAGTTGTGCATGTATGCATGTGTGTGCGTGTGTGTATGTATGTGTGTGTAGAACCACGGATGAATTCGAGAACCACCATGGACGCCTCCACCTCCTCCTTGTTTACTCTGCCCTGGGATTCACAGGCTCCGCCCTTACCAGGACCGGAAACGGAGGCCACCCCCGCTTCCGCCTGGTGTCTATACGTGGGGTCTAGGATCCGAACTCAAGACCTTCCGCCTGCAAGGCAGAGGCTTAACCCCTGAGCCACCTCTCCAGCCCCTCATTTTAATTTTTTATATTTAATTTATTTTTTCTAGTTTTCCAGGCAAAATGAGTGATTATCCTTATGCCTCTCCTCTCCCTCTCTTTCTTTGTCCCTTTTTCTCTCCTGTCCTCACTGACTCTTTTCATTGGACTCTTTTCTACTCTCTTGTCTGTCTATGAGCCCCAGGTTTTTTTTTGGATTTTCTGCTCAGGCCTCTGTGACAGATTAAATGGCCCTTCCTCAGTAAGACCCATTGGGGCACTCCCCTCCACCTGTCTAACCCTATCCCTAAGGTTGCCACTTCATGAAATTGTTTTTTCCTTAGATCCTCATTAATATCTGGGGGAATACTGATATGTCAGACATTGTGCAGGTCTGGTTAGAATAACTCTCATTGCAGTGAGTTCCTGTATGCAACTGCTCTACCTTGAATGGAATGTCTTGGCAGGTAGTAAGACTTCCCCATCTTTAGGCTTTTAGAGTCTTACCACTGCTTCTTCCACAAGATTTACTGAGCCTTAGGATGCAGAGAGATTTACTTCCAGCTGAGTGTTTCAAGTCTGCAGTCTGATTGGTTGTTGTCTATTCTATTGCACTAGGCTGTTTCTAGTTTGGGTGTTGAGACTTTTTCTTATCTAAAGATAAAATAAGAGGTATACTAGCCATTTTTATTGCATTAAGAAAAGATTGAAAAAAAAAAGAAAAAAATTGAATGTTGAATGGCAGTTATTGGAGCCACCAAATGGAGGAAATAGAGGAAATCTTTGAAGAACTGATGTTCGGTCATTTCTGAACGGATGTCAATCATGCAGAAGCTGACACTAGGTTATCAGTCCTTTGTATCTCTGGTTATTGGCCTTGGGTCATGGCTTAAGCCCTCTCAGCTTCGTCTTCCTGGCTGCAAAGGAGTTGAGGAAATCACATGCAAATTCTTAGGCTTTCCTCACTGTAACTTTTAATGATCTGGCATCTTGCCATCAATTTCATGCCTTTTAATGAGTCCTCCAGCTGACAAGTTCCTTTCTGCTACAGCTCAGCTTTACTGTGGTAAAAATATGTCTTAGTCAAATCTACCCAGGAAAAAGTTCTAGTGAAGGTCAGACTTTCAAGTGCTTCTTTCTGAACATTTCAGTTCTTCACTGGTTGCTTGCCAGTATTTCCAAATAACAATCTTTTTAAAACCTTATCAAGGATTTATACTATTTTCAGCGTAAGAAAATTTATTACCAGTTTCTTCAACATGAATTGGGAAAGTCAATACATCTCTACATTATCTATCTATCTATCTATCTATCTATCTATCTATCTATCTATCTATCTATCATCTATCTATATCTATCTATCTATCTATCTATCTGTATCTATCTACCTGTCATCTAGCTATCATCTTCTATCATCTATTATATCTGTTTACCCACATATTATCTAATTATTTGTCTATCATGTATCCATCCTTACATTACTTATCTGTCTTATTAGCTCTCTGTACTTTTTCACCTGCCATCTACAATCTATTTGTCATCTATCTGTGATTTATATATCTAGTTCTTATCTATTATTTATCTCTCAGTTATCTATCTATATTTACAATCCACTAACCATCTACTATGTATCTATTATCTATTTGTTATCTTTCAATATATCTTATGCATTTAACATCTATCAGCAACCACTTATCAATAATATATCAACCTATCTATCATCTCTCTCTATCTATCTGTAGTGTGGATAACTATTAAAGCTCATTTTAGAGAATTGCCCTTCCCTATCCTGCTCATTGCCTCCATTCTGGTTCTTCTGTTCTTTTTTTTTTTTTTTTTTGAGCTACTGGTAATTTCGCTGTCAATAACTTGACCTTTCTGGTTCTCAGTTCTTTGTCCTCTCCTGAAGAATGACTTAGGTGTCCACTTTATATCATCCAGTTACACTTGAGAACAGATTGCAAAAGATTTACTTCATTATTTGTGGTATTTGGTGCTTTAATTCAGGTTTATAGTCAATTTGAAAATGCGTATAGCACAAAAGGAAACATTATTTCCTATTTCTTGGCAGTTTTACTTCAGGAAGAGATGTAACTTGCCATGAACAATCACCTTAAATTTTGACATAATATGCAAACACCATCTACTACATATACTTCTAACCTATCTAACATAACTCCTGCATTCTTCCTGTATTTGCACACATAGCTAGCCCTTCACAATCATGTTCCTCTAAGTGACTACTCTGGATCCTTTAACTTTAATGAAGAAAAGGGAATAGACTGATTGATGCAAGTTCTTCTTCATGTTGCTGAAAAATATATGGCCATAGAACTTAAGGAGTTTTTTTCCAACTAATGTTTCTAGGTTAAATTTCTCTGCATGATAAAGGTTTAGAACAACATGAAGAGTCAAAAAAACTGGCCACACAGTATATTCAGGAAGAGCTGAGAGATGACATACTTTTTTTACTTCTAGAAAGGTTTTATGTCCATATATCAAAATACGCCAAAGTACTGAATCTACTCTCTTGATCTTTTCCACCTCTCCACAGTTTTGTTCCAACTCCAGGTAGGTTTATCAATTAGACAATTTCCCACAGACTTACTCAGGGCTTTCCTTAATTAAGGAATTCTTCACTGCGGTGCCTTTTGGCTTAACCCTGAAGTATCACATTGAAACTTGAACTTGGTTGGCACACGAGTTGGTGTTCCCAATCTATAATAATGGCTTAAAATGGGTGTGAGATCATGGTACCTAAAATTGTTATTATAATATTCTCTATCTGCTCTCAGTCTCCTCTAGACTGTCACTCTCCTCTAAACTTCTTTTAAACTTTCACTCTTCCTTTTACAAAATACTTATTATAAATTTATTATATATAAATACAAAGTTATAGATTTAGATAGATAGATAGATAGATAGAGATAAGGAGAGAGATAAGGGGAGAAAGAGAGAGACATAGAGACAGAGAGAGAGAGAGAGAGAGAACCATGGAACACAAGTGGAGGCATGAGAGCTTTTGTTGATGATAATTTCTCCTCTTCTACCATCGACCATGTGATTCAGGTCACAAGGTTTACAAGCAAGTGCCTTACTTTCTGAACCTTCTTTTTTTTATAGGAACATGAAGTTTTAATTCTTGCTTAAGATTATTTTCAACAATCCATATCCCAGTTTTACAGAAGAGTTCATACCAACACCAGAAACCTAGGGAACTGGCCACACCATGTCTACAGAAACTGCTGACTAAGGAGCAAACTTTACTTGCCAGAGTCCAAGTCTGTCAAACTATGTGTAAGTATGCCAATGTTCAGAATCAACTCCTCTATCTTATATAGTTGTCCAGGTAATGGTCTTACCCACTATGGGCTGGGTCATCCCCACGAGATACAGAACATCTCCTGCAGACTTACTCAGAGCTTGTCTTTACTAATTCTTCACAGATGTATCTGGAGCAGAGACTACAAATGTCATGTTTACACATGTATACTTTACCGGCACAACATCTGACTTTTTTCCAGCAGTGACTGTTCATATGGGAGTGCACTGTTAATGAGATGAAGTTAGGTCTTGCACACACAAAAAGATAATTATATCTTTATATTCGGTACTAAGACCAGTTTCTGTGGGAACTTATTTGATAAATTTATTGTTGTGGTCTGAATTAATGTGAATTGCCCCACTGGCTCATACAAATGCATCTTTAGCTGCTGTTTATGTTTGGGAAGGTCTTACTTTCTGTACCTTCTTGAGAGCCCAAAAAATTTCTTTAAAGTTCCAAATCATTCCTTTATTCCCACTTTGGTTTTAGACATTGCATTTTTTATTCCAACAAACACTTCATTAATGTTAACTATGTTTATATTGCTGTAATGTCCAGAACTTCTGACAGAACTTTTATTTATCCAGGTATTAGAAAGGTTAGAATTGAACAAGCTTTGGAGACACATTGCAAGAAAAAGTGTTTTCCTGATCCATATATCTGTAACATAATTGAATTCAGTTACTATGACTGTCATAGTTAAGCACAGGTGTCAACTTGACTCTTGAGGGTTTGGGCTCTGGGCACAGTTGTGGAGAGTTAATGGTTGAGTTAAGCCCAGAACAAACCTGAAGGAGATTGTCTAGCTGCTGGGGAAGACCCAGCCCATGGTAGGTGGGATTTGGCCCTGGAGAAATCACAGAAAGCTGGTTGAGAGAGTTGGCATCCTTCTGTTCACTTGGCCAGACATGCTGCTCTGGCAAGTAAGGATTGTCCATCTCTCAGCCATTATGCCGTGATGGTGTGGCCAATTCCCTCAGCCCTGGTGTTGGTCTGTGCTCTCCTGTCAAGCCGGACTGAGAACTGTAACAAGACTGTCGTAAGAAAGTAAACTTCTTGTTCTCTTAAGCTGTGTGATGGTCATTTATCAGCAACTATGCAGATGAACTACAACAGCGACACAGTGCATACAATATTCAAAAATAAAAATATAGGGCTGGAGAAATGGCTTAGGAGTTAAGACTCTCCCTCACAAGCAGAAGGTCCTAAGTTCAGATCCCAGGTCCCAAGTAAAAACACCAGGGGGAAACAGCAGCTGCCTGCACTTCTGGCCTTGGTGAGTGGAGCCTGGGAAATAGCGGAGCAAAGCAAGAAGAGGTAGAAGCAACCCAGGATGATTCTGGAAGTCACCCTTGGCTCTCCATAGGGACACATGTTCCCCCCGATACACACACACACACACACACACACACACACAGTGAATGAATAAGTAGTTAAAAATAAAACTATAGTACTTTTGTGTAATTATTGAATATTTATGTTCTTGTTCACTTTAATTTTTTTTGTGTGTGTATGTGAATGTGTGTGTGTGTGTGTGTGTGTGTGTGTGTGTGTGTGTGCGCGCTTGTATTATGTGTATCAAAGGGCTCTGGGCATTCCGAAGGAGGGCCAAGGGTGACTCCAGGAATCATCCTGCACAGCTCTACTTCCATTTTGCTTTGGTCTGGGATTTTCTAGGCTCTGCCTTCCAGAGCCAGAAATGTAGCCCACTGCCAATTCCACCTGGTGTTTTTATGTAAGATCAGCATATAAACTCAGATCGTTCTGCTTACAAAACAGAGGCTTAATCACTTAGCCATCTCTCTAGCCTGTTCCTTTAAGATGATTCACTGCCATATAAAACATCTATCTTGATTACTACTTCTCAATCAGTCCCTTTAACACATATTCTCACTCTCTCTCTCTCTCCTTTCTTCCTCAAATGTGTTTGTGTGTGCATTTGCACATGTGTGCCTGTGTGTATGTGCCTCCGCATGTATGCGTGTATGTTTGTATGTATACTGCAGATGGGATATTACTATGGGATACAGTCTGACCTTGTAAATGTGCAAACAATCCCCTTGACTTAGTCTTTCATCTTCAGTGAAGTTATCATTATGTGTCCTCTCTCCAGCTACTACTTTCTTTCTTTCTATTTGCAGCATCCCTCCTGGTATACCTGTGTATTAACTTCCTCCAATCTGTTTCTTACTGTTCTCCTTTATAGGCTTCCAGCAACTTCCACAGCTGAAAGTGTTCTTGCAATATCACCAAAGGTGCTGAATTTAAGTTTATTTCTCATTCTTTGCTTCTATTAACTTCTCCGCAGCATTTGCTACAGTACATCAATCCCTCCAGATATATGTCTTTATTGCTTTCTGGAACACTATGCTTCCTTATGTTCTTTTTCATTGACTTTTCTTGTCAGGATATATCGCTAGTAACTTCTAATCTCTCATACTACTTAGCAAAAGATGCTTTGGAGTTCACTGTGGATACGCTGCTTGGATTCCAGACATGTATCTGTCAAAAATCTGTTAACACATTTTTGGATGGTCAATACATATCGCAAATTTTGTATATGTAAATATGATATTCTGATTTGATGAGCAACAAAATATCTGCACTTATACTGTGTTAATCTTTTCAATTTATACTAGGTTCACCTTTTCTTTTACTTCAAGTCAAAAACTGTGAATAGACACTGCTTTGTTGTCCTGTATATATCCAAGACATAACATACTCTGCTTAAAAAACATCTTGACTCTAAATATTTTCCTTGGTTTACAACTATCAAGTTTATGTCAGTGACAGCACTAGCCAGAAGATTCTTCAACATAGAAACCATTCTACATTTTTTAGTATATTTTGGTACAGTTTTGAAATATACTTCATATGTATTATTCAAAGTGTTACTTTTATCATAACTTAACTACCCAAAGAAAGCACTATACCTGTATTCTAGATAACCTTCTGCCAGCTTAAAGTGTAATGGTGCTAATGTGTTTTGTCAGCATATATTGACTGCATAGCACAAGAGGTTCATTATGACATTACACAAGTGCCTGTAGTGTACTTGATTGCACTCACACATTCTATCCAGCTTTAGCATCTCAACACCCCACTTCCTGGGTACCAAATTCTGTATGTGTGTGTGTGTTGAAGACAGCCTTGTCTGTGCCTGTGGAGGCCTAAGGGTGGCATTCAGGAATCATCCAGGATTGGTCTACCTCCTTATTCCTTTGCTCTGGAGTTTCCCAGGCTCCGCCTGCCATGGCTAGAAGTACAGGCCACTGAAATTTCTACCCTACATTTTTACTTGGGATCTAAGATCCAAACACAAACACTTTTGCTTGAGAGGTGAATGACTAAACCCTGATCCATCTCTCCTGCCCCTATTTTGTCATTTTATTGCATTGTTTATCCTGTTATAGAGGTGTAAGGAATTTTATTAGATGTAGCTATTATATCTATTTTTCAAATTTAATATTTTGATTTCAGTTTTTTGTTGACAAGACTTTTCCTCTGTCATAATTTTTACATTTTTTCTCATTAGTAGACATATGTGAGATATGTGCACATATCTCACATATGCCACCCTTAGGCCTACACAGGCACAGACAAGGCTGTTTTCAACACACACACACACACACACACACACACACACACACACACCCCTACACATGCACACATACACACTTTCACCTACACAGCCCCCAAAAGGCAAAGTATGCAGCTATTTCACCAATGATAATAAACAATTGACCATAGAAAGTTACTTAATACAATTAGGGAGGAATAAAAATCAAAGCCTAAATTAATAGCATTTGTATGAGATAAAATGTGCATGTAGGACACACATGTGTGGATGGATGTATTGTATTTATTTGGGCATGAAACCAATACTGTGCATTGAAACAATGGAATATTCAAGCAATGCATCAAGAACATGCTTTCCATATTTAAAGTAATATCATTTTTTAGTATTTTCATTTTCTTTTTGCTCTTTAACTGTTTCAAAATAAAAATGGTAAGTATTTAGTAATATGCACAACATGTATGAATTTTTTGCTAAGCTTTAGAAAATTTAGTATTATTGTCTCATTCTTATGTTGCAGTTAGTTCTATAGCTAAATCAATCTTGAGTTTGTTTTTAGCTTGCTGCCTACTTAAGTTTGGAACCAATCTATTATGAGTTGTCTGAGGTTCTTTTCTGGATCAGAAAGTAATCTTATCCCTAATGCTTTCATACAGAGACATTCAATCTTCTTCACAGACAAGCTGAATAACTTTAAACTTTGCTTTTTTTAATAAAATGTTTTGCAGTTGAGAATTTTAATTATGAGGAAAATTCAAGAATCCCTGAATTTCACCTGCAGCATTTTACTGGAATAAAAATTAAATAAATCTTGTCTTTATGAATTTTTACAATAAAAATAAAAAACATACATTTCAAAATATTTTGTTTATGAAAATGCTATTGATATTCTTTTTCACATGTGTAGAAAGAGAGCTAAGTTATTGACATGGTCTTTTATAAACTGAACTATTTAGCTTTACCTCTGAAAACTTGTGCACATCATCCTACTTTTCCTATGTAGTGCTGAACTTGCACAATATATGTAAGAATACTAATGTCTGTTTCACATATTATTGGAAAATTAAAATGAATAACATCTTCATGATGCATCAGAATTTTTGAACAGTTTAAAAATATATATTATATATTTATCTTTACCTATGGGTTCAGTCAATAATGTGATTAATATTATGCTTAATAATAAGGAATATACATACTCAGATACTCATTTAAGTATTACCATCTAGGCAAATATGGAGCCCAGGCCTGGATGGCAGCAGTGGCTGAGGCACAGGTGTGAGCAACAGCAGCTCTGTTACAAGCCAGAGAAGCACACTTCCTGGTGACTCACACGGGTCTTGGCCAGATGCCCACGTGCCTGCGCAAACCCCCTGCCTCTCAGTGTCTTAATCACCCCATAGAATGGTAGTCAGAACTTGTGGTCTGATTGGCCCCTGAAGAACTTCTGTGTACATGTCCCTCTTTCTATTGGTACATGTGCCCCCTGCGGATGTGCCAGCATTTGGATTGGCCAGCTCTCCACATGTAAGTTTTTGTTCCTGCACAATAAAGAGAACATCATCTTTCCCCTGCATGTTGTCCTGGTGCCTGTTGTTTGTCAGCACCCTTGTCCTCACTCCTGTGGTGCCCCACTGATGGATCTCCATATCCTTTCATGAATAGAATGTTGGGGGAAGTTGGCAACTTTAGGGTGTGTTTCTTCTAGGTAACCCCAGCAGTGGGGGATAACCTTTGAAGACCTTCAGAGACCATCCCAGCATGGCTTTCTAAAACTACTTAAACAGTTATGGTTAAAATGTTCTGAATACTTTCTATTTCTTATAATTGCTGAAAAGAGAGAGAAATGAATTCTCACATTATTTTGGTACAAAAGTTGCAAGTTAATTGAAATAATTCTCTGAAACAACAAAATGAATTTATTTTAAATATTCTATCATCTCAAAGAAATTATCCTTTAAAACTTAATGTAAGTCTTGAAAGAAAGTTTATAAGTGAAGAAAATATCCTACTACATAGTATAGTCACAATTTATTATGTATGATTATTAAATATCACACCATAAAAATTTTAGCTGTAAAATTTGCTTCATTTTCTTTAAATAATCCATAGCTTTACTAGAGGAAACACTGGTGTAAAATTAGGTCACGTGAGTTTTAGTTAATCCTTCTTTCTCCACTAAAAGTTGTTGACAAGATTTCTTAAACATTGAACAAACAAAAATATTACAGTTATGCTGATTCACTTTGATAATAAAAGTACTAACATACTTGTAATTATTTATTCATTTTTAATATAAATATATAAATTAGTTGTATTTTCAAAAATAATTTGTTAGGAAATATTTTATATAGGTTGTTCATGTATTGCATGCCTAATTTGTAGGGTAGTATAAATTATACTATTAATAACTCTAATTTCAAAAGTTTCTCAGAAAAAGTCATTTACTTATAATCTCATGCTTTTTAAATAGTACAATTTTATCATAGAAATGAAACAGTAGTTAAATATAAAAAATATTGCTGATGTTTATTCATGGACAATATGTAAATTATATGGTTTATTGAGATAAAGAATTCTTTAAACGTGAGATTATTCTTATGGGAATTCAGCCTCAATGTTTAAAAAATGATTTCTAGTGAAGATGACAAGAGTTCATCTTTAGAGGGCAGCACTTAACTGGGGAAACAACAATTTGGTATCTAAACAGAAGATTAAACAGATACCAGATTTATTATGGCTTAAAATAAAATTGTTATAGGCTATTAAGTTATCACACTTCAATATCATGAAAGGTTAAATAAAAGCTTCGAATGGCTACCTAAGTTCCATATAAATTGAGATATGTACAACATATTACATTACTGAGTATTAAAATCATTGTGGCTTATCAACTAATGTTGATATAACATTGAATGTCTTTTATTTCTTGAATTGAGGTAGCACAGAGTAACAGTTACACAGAAATTAGATTATATTTTCTAAAATAAGAGACATTTTGTCATATTTAGTCTTAATTTTACAGTACATATTAGTAAGGAGATACAAATAGAAAATAATATGCGATATTTTCATCTTTAAAATACATTTCAAGTGGGGGCTGGAGAGGTGGCTCAGGGGTTAAGCCTCTGTCTTGCAGGCAGAAGGTCCTGAGTTCGGATCCTAGACCCCACTTATAGACGTCGGGCAGAAGCAGAGGTGGCCTGCGTTTTTGGTCCTGGTAGGGCAGAGCCTGTGAATCCCCGGTGGATTGAGGCGGTCCATGGTGGTTCCCCAATTCGCCGGTGGTTCTATACACACACACACACAATTGAATAAATAATAAATAAAAATTTTAAAAAATACATTTAAAGTGTTTTTTAAGTATGAGTCAGAAAATATGTTGCTTATTTAAATTGTTTTGAATAATAAATTTTGAAACCTAATCACTCATTTGAAATATTTTGAACAATTTTTAAGTGTTTTCACAATAATGCACAGCTTCATGATTTTCTGTAGGAATAAACTACACAGGAGCATGATCAAAGTTTTTGAATATTCTCATATAGCAAATGATTTTCATCTTCCTACTTTCTGTCCTTATATTTTTGTAGTGTAAGCCTTTGCAAGCCAATTAAGGAACAATTGATTTTTTTTGTAGTAGTTATTCAAACTGGGCTTTAATACTAGGTGCTTAATATTAGAAAGCGCTTTTATTGTTCATTTTTGTCTTTTAAAATCAAGTAGAGATCTGAGAATGCTGTAAAGTACATAATCTGCGATTATGATCACTGATACTGCTGGACAAGATTGGTGTGAAAAAATCTGACAAAATAATTTTTGACTTGAGGTAGAACTACCCTCATTAAACTAAAACATTAATGTTTCCTCATGACACTCTATTCAGTTACATTTAAGTAGTCCTCCTTCTCTTAAATTCATATATACATGTATTTAAGAAATATTTAAAGAAAATTAAGAAAAATAAATGAAGTTATTTCTGATAGTGGTGAAAAAGTTGATTTTACAAGTTTTTAGTCCATGATATTATTAAAAATCTACATAATTTTTAAACCAAAGAAATTAATTGAATGAAAATATACACAAATTGTAACAGAATTAATTGCAAATTTAATTTGATGATTGCAAATTATTAATAAGCTCATAGGGCAAAATTTATTGAAAATATATATTTACATTACTATTTATAGTGTCCAGTCCTTTACACTTTAATTTTCAACATGCATCTTTGAGGATATCACTCATTTCTTCCTAGTTACAAGAATTAGCACAATATTCAGACGTTAGAAATCAGACTTAGGAGAAAAGTTGTTACTATTAGGTTATTTGCATTAAAATGAAGAGCAAGAATTCATGCAAAACGAAAATGGGACGAAACAAGATTTTATTAAGACATTTATCACCTTGAAAAAGCTAAATTCTTGGCTTTGGCAGGTTCTCAAAGTTTTATTAGTGGGTTATAAAATATAGATAAGCCTTTCTGCTGTCAAAATATCAATTTTAGTGCTTTACATGGGAGATCCAATATGAAGCTTAAATTTGAACTATAAGACCTATAATCAAATTATTAAAATCATTCAGAGGTATCCTTGAGAAATAACTTACATTTTTTGTCAGATGCATATTTTTATATATTATGAAGTAGTTTTCAGATGTACAATGCATTTTAAATTATAAAAAAACATGCTGTTTTGTACCTTTATACTTATCAGCAAAAACCAATTTATTTCTTGTCATGTTGTTATTAAATTATATGTTACCTTGAAAGACTTATCCTGACATTAAATTTAAAGCTGTAGCAGTTAGGTTTCAGGAACTGTTTCTTCTATGTTATTACAGGAGTTTGCAAAATTTAAGTTATTCAAACTGAATAAAAAAGTCCCTGTTAAAATAAAAATATAAAAATTATATTTTCATTGCAAGGCTGCATGTTTTGTGCTCAATCTGGTTTCATTTTTAATAAATCTTTCCTGAGATGTCTTTTTCTGATTGTATATGTGATTCAAGGTTGTCAATTCCATTTTTAAAAACAGTATATTTATTAATTGTGTGTGTGTGTTTGTGTATGTGCTCATCAGAGGATTTTGTGTGCATCTGTGGAGGTTCAAGGGTGATTATAGATCATGCTGGATTTCTCTAACTTCTTTTTGCTTTGTTCTGGGTTTTCCCAAACTTTGCCTCTCAGGATGAGAAGTACAGGCCACCACCATTCCTGCCTGGTGTTTTTTTTTTTTTTTTTTTTTTAATGTGGAATCCAGGATGTGAACTCAGGTCCTTCTGTCTGTATTGTCTCTACTGTCCATCAATACTATTCTTATGTTTCCTACAGAAAGAAGATTTTTGTGAAATGGAGGTGCCATGGTTAGGAACAGGTGTCAACTTGATGGTTGAGGGTTCCAGCTGTGGGCATTGGTAGTTAAGCCCAGAGCAAACCTCCAGGAGATAGTCTAGTTGATGGGGCAGATCTAGCCCATGGTTGGTAGGGACTAGGCCCTAAACAGTTAAATAAAATACAGATAGCTGATTGAGGAAGTTGGCATCCTTGTGTATACTTGGCCAGACACTCTGGTCTGGCAAGTAAATATTGTCCTTCTTATGTGGATATTATCTGGTAAGTTCCCTCAGCCCTAGTGTTGGTGTGAGCTCCTCTGTCAAGCTGGACCAAGAACTGTAACCAGACAATAGTAAGAGAATAAACCCCTTGTTCCCTTAAGCTGTTTGATGGTGATGTTATCAGAAACCATGCAGATGAACTGTTACAGGAAATATTTTAAATACCAAAGGTAATGTGTTTTTTCTCATCTCTGTCATACATTGTATTTTTCCAAGCAAAATTTTCACAACGTGGAATGTAGGTAAGCAATATATATTTTTAAAAGGAATGTGGAGTAGATTCTCTAGAATAGAATAAAAAACAATTCATTTTTCTTTTATAGGAATGAGCATATAAATAGGCAGAAATGGTTTATGTGGTCTTTACTTGCAGGTATCAACATGACAACTAAAAACTAAGACTTTAGGCACACCTTTGAAGAATTATTTAGTTAAGGCAAACCCTAGACAAGTCTGTAGGAGGCTATATAACTGATGCAAGAAAACACAATCTTCTGTAGGTGGGACCATTCTGCTATCATGTGGGTAACATAGAGAAATAGCAGGCAATTTAACAGATTGGCAAGCTGCAAGGTATGCTGTACTCTCAAATTCTACCTGTGTATACAGTTTGATCAGTTCCCTCTATTCCTGATTCTGGTATTATTCTTCTGCTCTGACAATCAACTGTAACAGAATCATGAATCTGGGAGGCAATATCAAAGTTTTGGATGAATAAAGTTCTGATAACAGAGAAGTTATTGAGTTAATTGAAATCATTGGATTAAAACCTAGCACATTGCATTCAACAAGTGCGAGTGGTGCCTTGCGGGCACAATCCCACACAGGAGGCTTCACTTTGTCAATTATCTAGACTCATTTAGCAGAAGAAACCTTAAGCTGAAGTTTTTCTCTTTCAAAGGAACCAGCTAGAAAATCACTCTTCAGGAATCACTATATGCAAGTTCACATTCCTATTATTGTAATGAAGCTGACTTCTCAACTCTATGCTTTATGTTAGTTGGCAACATTGTTCACTTGCTTTGCTGGCCTGTAGGGTGTATGCAGTATTGAGGGGGTGATGCAGAGTTCAAGGAAAGTTAATGAAAGTGAATTCTTCAGCAGCTTTGGAAAGCCCAAAATGTCAGGGAATCCAGGAGTATGGAGAATATGATGCTGAGTAGGCAGGCATGGGATACAGCCTACACAGATGCTATGCATACTACTTGCTGCAAAGGTGGAGTTGTGGTTTTACCCAATACTTTAAAAGTAATTTGTATACATGATTATCAACAGATGATGGATTTTGAGTTAAAAAATTGGTTACTTTCCTTTTTGGAATTGTCTGAAAATTTATTTGATAAAATAAGAATATTTATTCTATTCTATTAAGTGCTAGAAGTATTTAAGTTGATTTTAGGAGTTTAGAGTTAAAAAACTATAAATTTTCAAAATGTTAGAATTGAACTAGAAATGTGTATTAACTATTTAAAATTTGGACTTTTCTAATTTGGCTGAATATATTGCACCTTTTAGCATAAATATAGAAGCTTGGAGACAAACTATGGAAGGTTACAGTTTAAAAATAGTGTGCATAGGTGTCAAATTGGCAAAGAACAGAAGTTACTTAAAAGTTTCAACTTAACAATTGAGACCTGATAATTTAGGTATACCTAGAAGAATTAATTACTGAATGTGAGTTTCTCAGTAAGCATCTAGGGGTTACATTGTTTTGTTTTTTGTTTTTACTTTTTTTTATTTCTTTCTTCCACTCATATAAAGTTAAGTACCCTATTCCCCTCCCTCCCTCTACCCCTCCCTGGATCCCCTGCTCCTTCCCCCTTTTCTTCTTCCTTCCCCCCTCCCTCCCTTTCTCCCATTGTTCCCCCCCCCCATCCCTGAAGCATCCTTTAGTGTGCATGTCAAACTTCCCTCTGGGTCCTCCTCTCTGATGGGGTGTAAGGACTCAGTGGCATTGCCTAGAGCTCTTTTTTGTGTTCCCCTTTAAAATAGGAACACTATTGTGGCTGTTAATCCCTTGCCTCTAAGGATCATAGTGCCTATGATCCATGCTAGACTTTGGGGGTTCAATGATATGGTTATATTGTTGACATGGAAAAATCCAGCTCATAGCTCTCTGGGCTTGTGAATAAGTACAGAGAGAAAATTGTCCAATTGGCAAGCTAGAAATTATGTCTCATTCTTGGCTCTTCCTGTGACTTTAGGTTTTCATTCTACCTGTGACTCTTCCTGTGACTTGGTTTTCATTCTTCTACTACAATGACTAAGTGCGATCTAGAATTGTGAGAAGGAATAGACAATAGGCTAAGGAATGATATTATGAGAGGCCTCATTTCTTTTTTTATAATGTATAGATCATCTTATAAAGTTAAAACTGTAGTTAAATTTTTTCTAAATAGTTAGCTGTGTGTTTTAAGTTTAATACTCTTGACCCATGCAACATAGAGGAAAAGACCCATGCTGGCCAGCATGCAGTCAGCTCACTGCCTTACGGACCACAGACACTGTCTTCATTCCAAATCATCAGGAGTTATCAACGCAGCCAAATCCTTTAAAACTATGTCTTACTAGTTTGCTCAGAGGACTGTTTTAACTAGGTCATTTCTCAAAAGTAAATCCAGAAATAAATGTGCTTCCTTAACTTCAGTATTGACATCAAAATGGGTGAAAAAGTTTACATTGCTATTTGAATAAGATTTAGAAGGTTCTGTTTCTGCCATTTTTAGCATAAATTTCACAAAGCAAATAAACCGACTTGTGTAGACGCTCACCTTTATTTTAATTACTTACATTTTATTAACTTCTTCACTGATCTCTAGTCATCTTTTAATCTGAAGATTTTTAGATGTTTCTCAACCTTTTTTACTACATTGATTTCTGAACTGAATATTTGGAAAGGAAGATATTATTAGTATAGTTACTATGTAGATATATCAATATTTGTTTAAAATTCTATATTTATTTTTGCAATCAGTAAAGAAATATGAATATTTATATTAACGAGGCAATTAATTTAACCTGTGGTGAAGAAATAGTAGGTCCAGATACTTGACCTTGAGACATTAACTAATGTTGTTATTGGTCCTTTATCCTCCATACTTAAAAAAATGTTTATTTATTCTGCACTATTTGATTGCTCTGTATGGAATATTGGTGCAGATATAACTGTAAACACAAGTTAATTCACTGGAGCCTGTCTTGGATGATACCTAATCACACTGCTCTTCATCTTGAGTGTTCAAATGTCAAAGTGAATTCTTTTTAAGATGCAAAATCATTGAGAGTCATTACCATTTTGAAATGAGACCAGGGCACAGATTTATAGCGGAAAAGAAAACCATTAAGTAGATGAGATCAATAGATGTCAAGCACATGAGGGATTCTCTTGACACCTAAAGAAAAGAAGTGACTTTTAGCAATAGACATAAAGATTTATAGATGTAATCTAAAGAGCTTCTCATTTAATTGCAAAGAAAACCTAAAAGCCTAGAATGAACATTAGATCATGAATTGCAAAATGCCATATGCTATCTTTCAAAGTATCTAATTAACAAGTATATCCTTTAAGATGTATTGTAGTTGGTTAAACAGCTTCAGTTACTTATTCTTTATGTTATAAGAAAATAATCACTTATTCAATCCAAATTTTAACTATGTGCATTCTGACATCACATTGTCTCATAATCTTTCTTCAATTAATCTTTAAGCATTGTTTCAAATGCTTTCAATTTATTTATTCTCTCAGACTTTTATGCATGAATACAGCAATTTTATGGTATTTTCATACCTCAATCACCATTTTCACCCTCCCTTTTTATTTATTGCTAGGTGTGATGCTGTACATTTGGTCTCCAGTAATTGTTCAACATGTAATTTAACCTTCATAAATTTAGACAGTGTCTCCCAGTTTCTCCTGTTCTAAAAACATTCCAACCTTTTTTTCTGTGAATTTTTGATACGTTAGGTTTCTGTATATAAATGAAATGATTTTATGATACATTCTGTAATGTTGCACTTCTGCTTATAGTTAAGGAATTTTATTTCCTATACAACTTTTTATAGCATACTCCATTTTAAGTCTTTTGGAATAGTAAAATTAAAAAAAAATACATGAACCAAGTCAGCACTTTTTTTCTCTGTGTCTAGCTTACTTTGTTTAGCATGGTGTTATTCAAGTTCACTCAGTATTTTTGGAACTAATAATATATTATTTGGAAATAATTTGGAAATGGAGGAGGTGTCTGCATTGTTGCCTTTGATAGAAGGTTAAATATGTGTGCATATGGGGGGTAAATGCTATGTAATGTGTAAACTATTTCCCCTTTTTGAAATTCATGTGATTATTTTTAATAGTTTTAGTGCATATTAAAATTGCAAAAATAATAATCTCACTAACTATAAATATATAAATATTTTCATCCTCAAGGATGAAAATTACAAGTATAGGACTTTGCTTGTTCTACACAACCCTCTTTTAAGGATGCATGTGGTAGCCTAGCAGCTCAACTTTGCATACACTCACCTTTCTCTGTATTTTGCACCTACTCGCTTGTTACAAACTTAAGAAGCCCACATGGACTGAGGGGCAAACTCCCCATACTCTGAATGACTATGTTTCTCTTCACCCTAAAAAATATCAAATTTAGAAAGATTTTGCTCTCTCTTACTTCGTTTATTTGCAGTACAAGACCAGAAAGGATGAGCAGAACTGAACTGGTTTTCAGTGCATGTGCACCAGCAAGACAAATTATGCCCTTTTTAAACTTTCAGTGAAAATGACCTATTAAATGCCCTTTTAGGACCTTATACCCATGTTTATATATATTTTGGCATACTAAGTAAAGCTTTAACTAAGCCTACTAATTCCTACTAAGCCAAAAGTCAAGTAAATACCAGCCAATCTCATCCAAAACACAAGCATTTAAATTCAGCAACTTCTGTTTAGAACAACAGTTGAGAATGCTATAATTCATAGATGAGAATGAAATGTATCATGTTTTATTTACTTCTCTACTTTTACTTGGTTATATATTTTTAGTGTTATTCATTTTTGCTTGTGTGTGTGCGCACGCATGTGTGTGTGTGTGTGTGTGCATGTGTGTGTGTGTATGTCTGTGTCTGTGTATCAGAGAGCATTGTGTGTCCCTATGGAGGTCCAAAAATGACTTGAGGAATCATCTTGGATTACTTCTACATCCTTTTTGCTTTGCTTTGAGACTTCCCAGACTCTGGTCGCCAGAGGCAGAAATATAGGCTCCTTCTGCTTCCGCCTGGCATTTTTACCTGGGACCTAGGATCTGAACTCAGGATCTTTTGCTTACAAGGCAGAATCTTAATACCTGCCTGCAAGGCAGAGTCTTAACCCCTGAGCCATCTTTCCAACCCCTCACTTGGTTATTCTTGATATAGTAAGATCTAATTGATTTGAAGTTGTTTTGAATCTTTATCTAACCTTAATTATTATGAATTTAGTGTTATGAAATCTATCACTAATCAAGTAAATGAACATTTGATAATAATTTAAAGTAATTTGAAGAACTGAAAAATATTTGAATTCATCACAGCTTGTTCATAGTCCAGGGGGAAAAGCATAGCAATTAGTACTGCATTCCGCTGCTATGAAGTAAACCAGTGTATTGTATTTATTTATCTATTTCCATTTGATGAATTATTTTTCACACTGTGGCTCTTTTTATGTATTTCCCTCTTCAGGAACATCCAAGAATAGTATTGAAATGTTCTCTAATGTACCTAAAGTCAAGTATGCTATCATATGTCCTACTGAAAAAGATACATGGGTGAAATCACTTTGTTTACTGTGCTTAATTATTCTGAGGGCTATTAGTTTAGTGTTATGAGTCAGTGCTGTATAGCATGCACACAAACAACAAGGAAAGCTTCCAGTAGCTACTGCATCACACTTAAGGTGTTGAAGTCACATCTGCGGCGGGGCATTTATGTGCAACAAATGAAAAAAATCTAAATGTGTGGACATAACTTTTTCAAGTTGAAATCTTGGTGAGAATGAAAGCTAGAGAAATTTAATTATGTTCCCTGGAGCCCAAAAATGTTATTTACTGTTGATTACTGCTGCTGGCTTTACACATCATAAAACCGATAAGGCATAAAAATGCAAGAGATACAAGACAAAATAAAAAGGAAGTGAAAGATCTTTTTAGAGCAGTATCCAAAATCAAAACATAATTGCATGGAAATGCAGGGTTTTGATACTGATCAATACAGTTCTTTTAAAAAGGTGTTAGCTAGTAAACTTAATTTATGCAAATCACATTTCATTTGATAAAAACGTAATTTAGTCGTCCATAAATTTGTTTTTAATTACTTTTCTTTTTAATATTTTATTTATTTATTTACTTACTTACTTATTTATTTATTTATTTTGTGTGTGTGTGTATGTGTGTGTGTGTGTGTGAGGGCACTGTGTAAACCCTGTGGAGGTCCAAGGTTATCTTTGGGAATCATCCTGATTGCTTCTACCTCCTTCTTGCTTTGAGCTGGGATTGCCAGGCTCTGCCCACCACCAATAAAGTGCAGGCTTTGCACTTTACTTTGTACATGGGACCTGGGATCCAAATTCAGGACTTTCTGCTTGGGAGACAGACTCTTTACCACTGAACCACCACTTCAACCCTATAATTACTTTTCTTAATTGTGATAGTTCATTTTTGTTAATTGAGAGTTTATGGGGATTTTATAAATCATAAATGCTTCAATAAGAAATGACTGCCTAACCAGCCTGCCATTTTGGGTGGGCTGGTGCAGAGCAAGTAAGAGCGAGTAGAGAGACTATACTTACTCTACATTGGGCCACTCATATTCTAGTGGATATAAAGACGCTGTCTAAAGTAGATGTTCTAGACAGGAACTATTGTTTTCTCATTGTTACATCTTTGTATTTTTATTTTTATTTTATTATTTTTTATTTTATTTTTTATTTTATTTTTTCCACTCATACTAGCTTGGTAGGTATCCCATTCCCCTCCCTCCCTCCAACCTTCCCTGGATCCCCTTGCTCTGTCCCCCCTTTTCCCCTTCCTTTCCCCCCTCCCTTACTCCTATTGCCCCCCCACCCCTAGAGCATCTTTTATTGTGAATGTCAAACTTTTCTCTGGGTACTACTCTCTGATGATGTATAAGGACTCAGTAGCATTGTCTGGAGTACTTTTTTGTGTTCCCCTTTAGTATGGGAACACTATTGTGCCTGTTAATCCCTTGCCTCTAAGGATCCTAGTGCCTTTAGTCCATGCTAGACTTTGGGGGGTCAATGATATATTGTTCATTGCGCAGGTCATGCACAGTCCTATTATGATTACTTCAGCCCTAACTTGTGTGGAGTATCTTGCATGTTGTATGTAACTCCTCCCCATCTTTAGACTCTTGCAATCTTACCACTCCCTCTTCTGAAAATTTCCCTGAGCTTTAGGATGGGGAGAGATTAGGCTGGCCTGGTTCCAGGTGGTTGATATAGAGTCTCTAATGTTCTGAATAGTGGGGTTTTTTTTTTTTTCGGTTTTGCTTCTCCTACATGGCCCTTAGCTCCATCCTGATGGGTATTGGATGTCACCCCCTGGCCAGAGCTAAAAGGCTGTTAAAATAGAGTCTCATTATAAGAGTAGATTCAAAGGTAAATGGAATAAGAGTAGGAGACCATGGTGAGTGGGGGGAGGGTCAGTCTCCCACTTGCAAAATTATTACCTTCCTTCTGCCAGACTGTATGCCCTCCCTTTCTGGTGAAATCACACCCCAACAGTTGAAAGTGACCAGGAAGGAAAGTCTGTGAGCTTAACCAGATATCTCATTACTTACTTGCAGTCTTTGATGGTGGCCTATTTTCTCTGCTGTAGCATGATCCCCTCTCTCTCCATTGCTGATGGGCTCTCCTTACCCTTCCCTCCCATGTATAATCTTTGCGATTACTGTAGGTATTACAGAGATCCATCCTTGAGTGTGCCTCTAAATGGATTTGGTACTAGTATCCATCTATTAGGGAGTACATATGGTGCTTAATTTTCTGTGTCTGTGACACTTCACTCAATATAATATTTTCTAATTCCATCCATTTCTTCGAAAATTTCATTATTTCACCTTTTTTGATGACTGAATAGTATTCCATTGTATAAATGTACCACATTTTCCTTATCCACTCATCAACTGTTGGGCATTTGGGTTGATTCCATGACTTTGCTATCATAAACAGTGCTGCTACGAGCATGGTCGTGCCTGTGCTATCAAGGTGAATTTTTGCTGCATGGGGGAATTGTTCCCAAAAGTGGAATAGCAGGGTCATATGGCATTTCAATCTTTAACTTATTTAAGAATCACCAGACAGCTCACCAGAGTGGTTGTATAACCCTGCATTCCCACCAGCAACATAGGAGAATTACCTTCTCTCCACATCCTCTCCAGCATTGGGTGTTGTCTGTATTGTGGATTTTTGCCATCCTTATATCTCAGGGAAGTTTTGATTTGCATTTCCCTGATGACTAAGGATGAGGAGCATTTTTTAAGATATTTGTTAGACATTTCAATTTCTTTCCTGGTAAAGTTTCTTTTAAGTTCCGAGGCCCATTTTTTTAATTGAGCCATTTGTTTCCTTGGTGTTTAGTTTTCTAAGTTCTTTGTGCACTCTAGATAATAGAGCTCTATCAGATATGTGGTTAGTAAAAAATTTTCTCCCATTATGTGGGTTGCCTTTGTGCTGGAGTTATAATCTCTTTGTCTGAACAGAAGCTCTTTAATTTCAGAAGATCCCATCTGTTGAGTATTGGGATCTAATGTCTAAGACATATACTTGATACTAAATTCAGTATCAAGACATATACTTCAAGATAGAAATGTATATTTATGAAATCATGATCAAATGAAGACTGAAGTTGCAGTTGAAAAAATTTAATGCTATTGGATTTCCTTTTAGGAACTGCTGGCCTAGTCCAATCAGCTCGAGGAGTTCCCTGCCCTTTCAACTAAGGTTTTTATAGTCTCTGGCCTTATATTGAGGTCCTTGATCCATTTGGAATTAAGTCTTATACATGGTGACAATTATGGGCCAAGTTTTAATCTTCTGCATGTGATCAACAGTTTTGCCAACACCATTTGTTGAAGAGGCTGTTTTTTTTTTATTGGATTTTTTGGGCTCCTTTGTCAAAGATCAATGGCTTATATAAGGCTTGTAAGGTTCTTCAACCCTTATCCATTAATCTGTGTATCTATTTTGGAGGCAGTACCAGGCTGTTTTTACAACTATGGATTTGAAGTATAGATTAAGTTTTGGTATGGTGATACCTCCAGCAGCGTTTTTGTTACTCAGGATTGTTTTTGCTATTCAGGGTCTTTTGTGTCTCCATATGAATTTTGAGATTGTTTGGTCAATTTCTTTAAAGAATTGCTTTGGGATTTTAATTGGTATTACATTAAATCCATTGTATTTTTATAGTTAAATGATTAGATTCAAATAGAAATGTAGGAAGAACCATACAAAGCTTTGGCTAAATAAACATTTGCTAATTCTTAGTATATCACCTTTTTTTCTGGTCTTGTGGTTTAAAATTCATATTCAATAAATTTCTTAGTTTTCATATACTTCAAAAAAGAAATATATATTTGTGAAATCATGATCAAATGAAGACTGAAATTTCATTTGAAAAATAAATATATTTTATATAGAAACTATATTATCTAAAGCAACACAATAAAGTATTCAATCTGAATGTATTTACCTATTTAATCACAGTTTTGATTTTCATAGAGTACATGTCATGGTTTGAAAGTCATTGTCCCCACAGGTTCACCAGTTTTCATTCTTAGCTAGTGTTAATGTTGGCAAAGGTTGTGGTGCCTTCCAGACATGGAACCTTGTTTGAGGAAGGCATAACACAGGGGTCATACCTTGAATTTTGGTGATCCACTGGCTTCTTCTAGTTTGATATATGATGACTATTCTGACCCGAACTGACCTCTTACTTCTGTCACCTGCCATGCCTACATCTATGCAATTTCTGCCATAAAGTATTTCTCTGAAAACACAATGTAAGTCAGTCTTCCTTTCTTAACCTCAAGTAGTTGTATCTGTCTGATATCATTAAAGGAAGTTACTGCAGCAGGCAGCTTTGCTTAAATAATAGAAATGACATTTTTGAAATATGGAAAAGTATAAAATGCAATAGGACTTTTCTATTAAATATAAGAATTGATCAGTTTTAATTATTAATACTAGATGTGTAGAGAATGTTTGTACATGCCTATTGATGTATCTTGAAGTATAGTATAAATAATTTAGAAATTCAATTTTATAATGTATTTTAAGTAGTTTGGAACATATTATTTTAAAGATATATCCAAGTTTATGTCACCTTCAATTTGCTACTGTTATTACTGTTACCAGGACTGTGAACTTGACATTCAAATGCAATTAGTGTTTATATTCTCTTCTTAAGTGGCAATTTCCTCAAGAATAGCTTTTTTTATAAGAACATAGCATATGGATAGCATTCTTCCATTCTAGAGTGTTCTATAAATCTGACACACTTGAGTAGCAAAGCTCAATGAGAATTCCTACTCTATTTTTATTTAATTTGCTAATTTAGCTTATTTTATGATTAAATTATTTTCTTTTAAAAACATATGATAATTTAATTTTATAGTTTTTAATCCATAAAACTAGGCTTGATGATTTTTAGCTTGAGAAAAGTTGCACATGTTCAGTTACATGTTCAGTTGACATAAAATAATAATTATTTAGACAATTTTATTATATAAAAGTAATCTCTATTTCTTTCTTCTCTCTCTCTTCCTCTGATTGGCCTGGTTGTTCTGTAACTCCATTAAAAACTTCCATCCTATGGCAAAAATCCACAATACAAACAACAACAAATGCTGGAGAGGATGTGGAGAGAGGGGAACTCTCCTACATTGCTGGTGGGAATGCAGGCTAATACAGCCACTCTGGCGAGCCGTCTAGAGATTCTTAAAGAAATTAAAGATTGAAATGCCATATGACCCTGCTATTCCACTTTTGGGAATAATCCCCATACAGCAGAGGTTCGCCTCGATAGCACAAGCACGACCATGTTCATAGCAGCACTGTTTACAATAGCAAAGACATGGAATCAACCCAAATGTCCAACAGTTGACGAGTGGATAAGGAAACAGTGGTACATCTATACAATGGAGTACTACTCAGGCATCAAAAATGATGAATTACTGGAATTTGCTTGGAAATGTATGTCATTAGAAACAATTATATTAAGTGAAGTATTCCAGACCCAGAAAATTAAGCACCGTATGTACACCCTAATAGGTGGCTCCTAGTACCAAACCCACCCAGCCCACCTAGAGACACTCATAGAAAAATCTCTGCAATACAGTAATTGCAAGGATTATGAACAGGAGGGATGGGGTAGGAGGGCCACACAAGAAACAAAGAGAGAGGTGACCATGTTACAGCAGAGAAAATAGGCCTCCATCAAGGACTCAAATAAGTAATGAGACATCTGATTAAATTCACAGACTTTCATTCCTGATCATTTACTACTGAGGGGGTATGATCTCACCAGAAGAGGAGGGCATATAGTCTGGCAGATAAAAGGTAACCATTTGCAAATGAGTGATAGACCCCTCCCTCACTGTGATTTCCCACTTTTATTACATCTACCTTTGAATGTGCTTTTATCACAAGACTCTAGTTTAACAGCTTTTTGTCTCTGGCCAGGGGGTGACATACAGTGCCCAGCAGGATGGAGTGAAGGACATTGCAGGAGCAGCAAAACTGCAAAAGAAAATCAACAAACCACAATCCAGAACTTCAGAGACTCTATATCAACCACCTAGAACTAGGCCCAGCCTAATCTCTCCCCATCCTGAAGCTCAGGGACATTTGCGGAAGAGGGGGCAGTAAAAGTGTAAGAGCAAAAGGATGGGAAGAGCAATGATATGCAAGATACTCCATACAAGTTAGGGCTGAAGCAATCATAATTGGACTTTACATGCACTGCACATTGTCCAACACACTATCACAAAGTTTAGCATCTGCTAAAAGCACCAAGAACCTTGGAGGCAAGGGATTGGCAGCCACAGCAGTGTTCCTATACCTAAGGGGAACACGGGAAAGGGTTCAGGGAAAGGCCACTGGGTCCTTGTACGTCATTGGAGAGGAGGGCCCAGAGGAAAATCAGGCATGCACAAGAAAGGACTCTCTGGGAATTGGGGCGGGAGGCACTGGGGGATGGGAAGGGAGGGGTGATGGGAGCGGGAGCAGGGGGTTTGGGGGGAGGCGGAGAGAGGGAGGGAACTGGTGTACCTATTAAGTTTGTATGAGCTGAAATAATAATAAATTTATATAAAAAAAAACTTCCATCCTAAAAAAAAGGTATTCACCAAAAACACTAATGATAAAATGTCAGTATAAATAAATATACTATAGAATAAAATATTGAAATATATTTGTATTTACACTGAAATACACCTTAAAATTACTTGTCATATTTAAGAAACATTTATGATCATGCCAAATTAATATATCAAAATTGATCTTGCCATATACTAATTCAATCTGTAAATTATAACTGTATTATTATTATTCAGTAACAGGTGTTTCATAAATATATTTCAGCTTGTTATATCATCTACAGTTAGAAGGAAAAACTAAGTGAATTTAATGAATTTTTGTAATATTTTAATTATAAATTAAAGAGCAAACCTTCCCATCTTTAGGTTCTTATAATCTTACCAGTCCCTCTTCTGTGAAGTTCCCTAAGCCTTAGGATAGGGAGAGATAGGATGGCCTAATTCTAGGTTAACCTTGCTAAGTCACTAGTACACTGCATTATAGCTGGCCATTACTGTCCACGTCACTCTTCTTCTCTCACCCTAGGCTACATCCTGTCAGTGAGTTGAGATCCTCTTCCTCTGTTGTAGAAGAAGACTTCTAAGCTAACACTGATATTCTTGTCAATGTATTTAGATTGGTATCACTATAAAAGCCAGAAATTCAGAAGGGACCAATGACTAGGAATGGTGGAAGGGATAATTAAGGTGAAACTTTTTAAAAGGGAGATTCAGGATACCATGAGAAGTGGGGTGAGGGAGAGGATAATTTGGAAAAATATATAGTGGGGAATGAGGGGGTGGGAGATAAGAGGAATGAAGAGACTTATAAAAAATACCCTAAAATTGTGTGATGTAAATCTAGTTTTATTTCTTTCTTGCCCACATTCTTGTTTCTAATAATAATCATTCATATTGGAATGAAATTATACCTAATTTTCATTTGCAATTGTATTTTCTAAACCATTATTGTTGAAATGGCATTTTGTCATCTTTTGATAATATTTATACAGGTTTATTACACATTGGGATTTCTTACATATTGTGAATAAATGCTAATTATGTGTCTGTTAAACAGTTTGCAAAATTTCACCCATGATTTAGACTGTCTCCACACTAATGATGGCTAACTTTTTTGATTTAACATTACTGGTCAATTATATTTTTTGTAATTTACATATTTAAATGAGAGAGAGATGGTACATACATGCAATTCATAATGTACATGTAGAGGCTAGAGGACAACTCTCAGTTTGCTCTTTGCTTCCACCATGGGGGTTTCCAGGAATCAAACAGGTCTCCAGGTTTGTTAGCAGGTGCCTTATCTGCTAAGATATATCACCCGTGCTGGTCAAATTTTCTTTGTTTTCCATGCTTTCAGGCAATTTTAGTAACTTCTTAAACAAGTTGACCATTCTAATGCACTGATTAATTTCTGTACATTTTCTTCAAGATATGTCATATTTGCAATCATTTCATTTAATTCTAATCTAATTCTTGCTAACTTTGTTCACATTGGTCTGAAATAAATTTATTGTTTCAGTTGGGCATATGAATATTCATTTTGCTCTATTTCTCTAGTTTGGTTTTTTAGATGCTGTGCGGCAAATTTGTTCACTGAGATGACTTTACTTGCAAACTCTCTAGTTTAAATGTTAGTTGTGATGGTTAGATTTAGGTGTCAACTTTACAGTTACAGGCAATGTGGGACATGACTCTGAAGAATCAATGATTAGAGTCGGCCCTTGAAAGAACCTGAAAGAGCTTGTCTATTAGATGGTGAAGTCCTGCCCATGGTGGGTAAGACTAAGCCCTAGACAGGTGAATAAAATGGAGGGAACTGTTTGAGAACATTAACATCCTCCTGTATAATTGCCCAGAGATCTTTATCTGACAGGATATGGTGTAGCCAGTTCCTTAAACTCCTGGTGTTGGTGTGGGGGTCTCCTGCCAAGATGAACAAGCAATTGTAACTGGACCATTATAAGAGAGAATAAATCCCTTATTCCCTTAAACCTTTTAGTCATGATTTTATCAGCAACAGTGAAGAGTAACTGCACTGCTTGGTCTGTCAATACGAGTTTGAGGAGGTTGAAAATACAGGGATTCATATTGATTTGAATATTACAACATAATTTAAAAGTTTGAGAATTTTTATGACATATTATAAGTCATTTAATTAATATCCATAATTATAAAATCTAGTGTGGATACTGAAACTTTTCTCCAATTTCCTAGACACTGTCTACCAGGTCTAGAAATACAGGTAGGCAGATATACCTGTCCTACAATTTTATGTGGGATCCGGGGATCCTATGCTTGAAAGTCAATGAATTTAACTATCCATTTATCTTCCCGCTCCTAAATGTGTGTTCTGTGCTTAATTAGAGACCTGGTCTCACAGCAGTAATGTGAAAAGCAGTGGAAGAAGATTCCTGATGTCACTTTTAGGCCTTGACTGGTACACAGAGTTAAGAACAATCTTGCATCCATACCCACCCAGGTTCACCTGTTTACATATAAGCACACACAAGAACCCTTATACACATACATGAAAAAGAGATATAAAGGAGAATTAATTTTAAAGTGAAATTAAAAGTGGATTTACAAGAATTAAAAGGCTGAAATTTTTTAAATCATTTTTATTAATATTTAATCTTTCTAATTATAAGCATAATGGGTGCTTGCCCCTAATACTTTCCCTACTTCCCTCTCAACATGTTTTTATATATTTTTAAATTAATTTTGTTTTTATTTTTACTCTTTCATAATCTCATACATGCAGACAGTACATTTCGATCATAGTTAACCGCTTTCTTACCTCCTGCTTCCCCTGGACATTTCCCTAGCACATCCACCTGTTGCCTTTATATCCTAATTTTTTAAATTGAACAATATAAAGTAATATGTAAACAATAAAAGAAAAACCATTATGTAGATAGTTATGATTGAGATCACAGTTTCACGTGGATAAGAACACAAGATAAAGCTGAAGAACAGCAGTTCTATCCATCTTCTGTGAAACTAAGTTCATGCTGTGAGCACATGGAGACCTGGCCTGTCAAATAGCTTTTCATAGTGTTCACTTCTTAGCTTTTTGATAGCTTTAGAATAAATATGTTTTGAGACCACATCCTTTTATCTTGTTCTTTAAGTTGATAATATGTTTAAAATATCTGTGTTATTGTCCTTTCTAGTAAATATATTTAAATATATAGTAAATATCAAAAGTCTGTGGCAGTTGAGATTGTAGGCTGAAATGGGGAACATATTACCTTAATTGTTATGCTATCCAGTTCCTTTTTGCATAGGATGATGATCAACATTCATATTTATCCAAAATACTGATAATAAGTGACTACTGAGGACTCAATTCTGAAAGGAATATGTAAATAGCTCCCTTACCTCCACAAAGCCAAAGTCCATGAAACATGGAAGAGCTAGCAGAAAGAATGCAGACAATGGGAAGGACTACTACACAATGGCAATGGATTTCTGAACAAAATCAGGCTTCCAACATTTCCTCAAGGATAAGAGAAGGTGCCCATGATGTCCTCCCTTTCTTGTAGAGCTGTTGGCATGACTGCTAGAGGTGGGGTATGCTTTCTTTAATGTTGTAGTCTCAGGGGGACTAGTTTACAACCAGAAGCAACTTAGAGTAAAAGGAATGGGGTATTAGAGGGTAGTCTATATCTATATATTTGTGAAACAGTAAAACATACACAAATTAAAAATTTACTTTAAAATATGCATTGTGTTTGAAATAAGTGGTTTTAGATAACTACATTTTCGTTTTCTTTATTTATGGCTTTTATGTAATATTTCTTGTATTTTTCTTTTCTCTATTCCTGGTTAAACTCAGGTAGATACTTGAAGCCATTCTTTTACATCCTTTTTCCTTTTTAGTGTTATAAGCACAAAAGTTTCTTTCCTACTAATTAATTTCCTTTCATGAGCTATTAACACCTAATGTTTTCTTCATAATTCATGCCCTATTTTTGGCTTCATATTTTATATCTTATTTATTTCTTGTGCTGCTTACAATTCTGAAACCTAGGCAGCACATATGCTACCTTTACCTGATGTAAGAGATTGAATGTGAAATATTCATTCCTCCTCCTGAGATCATAAATTGAAAGATTGATCTCCAAGGAGGGATACTTCTCTGTGAGACATAGGAAGTAGAAGATGACATCAAGTTGAGAATATTCAAGCAGCAATCCATGCAGTCTGTGTCGCTTATTTTATTTATCTTCATATAGTTGATGCTTATAGTTGCTTGGTTTCTATGCTTATTTTGACACTTACACACATTTAGCTTATGGATTTTCAGATAATGCTATATAAGTGCACAAGGGATAAAAATCTTACAAAGCTGAAATTCTGCATGACCACACTCAAACATTTTATTTGGCATGACAAATTATGGATATGATGCATTATTGATAATTCTTACTTTCACATACAATTATTCTTAAAATTAAACTATTAACCTACATACCAGTATTAAAATAAAATAAAACATATTCTGAATTTTTTATTATGGGTATTATATATTAGACAATTATAACTCATATTTATTATTAAATGTGTCTTTTTACTATTCTATAATTAGTACTTTTTGTTCAATGTCAAAATGATTATTAATTTGATTGCTATTAAAATAAATGTACACTTTTGATTACAGGTATTGTATATCAGATAATTTATAACTCATAATTTATTGCTGAAATGTGCTTTTGTATTATCCTACAATTATTATTTTGTACTCAATATTCTTCTTGATTTATGTTTGTGCCTTTTCTCAATATTTCACAATTATTTTCCTATTTTGAGCTTTATCATGCTTCCAGGATAAATCTTCTATTATCCTTATATGTGCTCATTTATTTGTAAAGAATCTTCCTTATTTTCTAATTTTCTCATTCAGAAAATTGTTCATGATGCAGTTACATAGACGTATTATATTTTTTGTTTGAATTTTCATGTTTTGTGTTTTTTGTGACTTACAATTTGTATATTGCAGTGAATTTAGTTAAAATTTCCTCAATTGTTTTTCTCTTTCTTCTTTTTGTTTCAGAACTCCAATATCAAATATATTTGCCTGCTTGTACTGTCACAAACTAGAGTTGCTTCTCTTTTTAGCATCTTTGCTTCTTTCTACTCATGCAGAAAGTGCTGTGGGAAGATTAATAAGTATATTTATATTTTCATCCTTTGTAAATCTTCATTCTGTAACTTATCATCTTGTACTAATCTCAGTTATCATGCTTTCCACTTTGGATTATATTTGTCACATAGAAAATTACAATTTTAGATCTTAAAAACTTGATGTTTCTTTTTCTCCATTTGTTGGACATTGAGTCTTTTAATTCATTTCCTATGACTGAATTTCACTTCCAAATCAAATCTTATGTAAACTATGTTTCAGACAGAATTTTTATCTGTGAAAAATCATTGAGAAGAGAGAGCAAAAAAGGCATTGTCTCTACTGTTCCTATGCAAAAAAAAAAACAAAACAAAACACTAGAATACTATTGAGTGTGTGGTTCAGCAAATTGATTCATCTAATTGTAGCCAAAGATCAGAGAGATTTAAATACAGAGACAGTAGACAAGTTATGCTTTTTATATACACTTCTCTTGTGAACTACTTCTAATTATACTCTTCCTCCTAATCTTGACATTGCCCAATGCTTTATATTTGCAAATCAATGAAGGAATTAATGATTAGTTAGTGAAGAAAGATCCTACAAACTAATATTCCAAAACAATAATGTCTAAACACAGATGATATGAAACACTCATTCAATCCATGGTGTTTCATGTATAGCACTGTAAAGCAAAATCTATTTTTATCAGTTTGTATTAATTTGTAATTGAATTATTGAATACAAGTGTTGGGTCAACAGGGAAGGAAATAGAACTGACTCTGACCATGTGTGACACCATTCGGAGGTCCACAAATAAGAAAAGCTGACATGGCTCAAGGGTAGGGAGAGACTTAAATAGGAGTTTGTTTAGACTTGAGGACCTGGTGGTCAATGTACATATAGTTGTTTATCCTTAAGATGGTAGATCATGAAAAAAGAAGACAGCTTAATGTGAGAGTGGACAGGGAGAGACACAAAATGACACGCTGGAGGGAAAAGCAAAGAAAGGAGGGCACTGGAGATCTTCCATAGCAGGATAAGAGTAACTCTGGATGGGGGTCACTATGTTTTATAGTCTCAGGTAATATTAAGGAATTGCACCGGAGTTACTGAGGTAGTGAAGGTTTTTGGTATGGTCTTTACTAAATGACCACTGGCTAAGGTTGAAGCTTTACAAAATAATGGTTGTTGCCAATAGTAAGTTTTACTAGAATAGATACTATTAGCTGCCTTCTCTTCTTTCATTAAAATTAGTTTGCAAAGAAATATATATGCTGAATATCTTATGAAAGAAAACAGTATTTGTTAAACCATCTATCACTTATTATGTATAATATATTATGTATTTTCCTAGTAATTTGCTTATACTACCCTTAAATATTCCTACCTCTTTTAAGCTATAGACACATATTTTATAATTAGAAAACATATTTCTTCTGTGATATAGAAAAACAACGGAGATTTCTGATATTCTGAACAGTATATAGTATCTACAGTTGAAAGAAAAACTATTAAAAGTTATATCAAATTCGTGAGAGCAAAGAAGGATCTGGAAAAACTCACACTAATAGTTAGCCAGAGTATGTCTTCAGCAACAATGTCGTGCACATTCTTTGCAGATTTTATTTCTCAAAAGATATTCATTGATGATTCCAAACATTTATTGCTAAAAATAAATTAATACATAACATGTGAAACAAAAGAATTAATTTCTATACTGGATGATAATAGAGATAATAAAAAGACCATAAAATAAAACTAATTTCTTCTAGGTAATATCATCATTAGGATATGTAATAAATTAATCATTTTTTGTCTAGATATTTAATCTTAGTAGGTGTTAATCCTAAAAATACTAATTGAATTTCTTGTAAATGAGTCATTAGAATGAAAATTGAAGATAATTTTCAAAAGTAGAAGTGTCTTCATTTTATTTCTATTGAACAAAACATTCATGTTCTTCCTCAGGACTGAAATCAATGAGCTGTTACTCTAAAATTAATTTGGTTCAAGGAAATTTCCAAAGACAATAGTCTAGATGTTGATTTTTTAAAGTCTTAATAAATTATCTGTTCCTTTTTTATCTTTTCATGTTTCTTAGCTGTAATGTATATATTCAATAAAATAAATTCTGGATGGTTCTCACAATGTTCTGGACTCATTAGTCCTGGTGAAAAATATTTGATAGGTTTTGTATGTACTAAGTAACTAAATTTTGAAAATGCTGAGATTATATGATATTTAAATGACATATGACACCTTTATACATATGCTCTTGAATTATTAATAAAAATTTGTATTAATTTTTTAAAAATTACTTGAATCTATAAATTTCTAGCATAATTTGAAATTTCTTGTTCTCCTTATTGTTTTAAATTGTATGTCATCACTTCAAATACACATTTGTTCTGTATAGTACTAATAACTAATTTGTGCAAATTATCTTTGCAAATGTCATTCATCAATTAGAATCTTTTAGAACAGCTTGAATGTGAAATGTTGTGCAACTTTTTTTCACTGATTAAGTTTGTTCTTTGAGAATGTCATACAGTAGAGCAGTTACCCTATTTGTTCCTGTGAGACACCACTCAGAATCAAGTAACTTAAGTGAATAAAAGTGAGGTTTATTTGGCTCATAGTTCCAGAAGGGACAAACAGTCCATAATGGTGGAAAAGGCATGATGGGTGGCAGAAGCTGCAAGAAGCTTAGGTCATGGAGGCAGAGAGGCAAAACTGCAAACTGCAAGAGATTCCTACAGAACCAGGACCGGGTTAATCAACCTCAAGACCTGCCCTCTCTGACATTTATGGAGTAAGGTTCCACCACCTAAAGGTACCATGAATTTCTCAAACATCAACATCAACTAAGGATTCAAGCACATGAGCCAGTAGAGGGCATTCGTGTTCAAGCCATGACCCACATGGACATTATATGCACTGACGACTACTATTTCCATTCTCTCCCATTTCTTTTCCACCTTCAAATCTTTGCCTTCTTTTTATAAATCTCTTTCTTTCATTCGTGTCCTTTTTTCATCTTGATGTTTGTACTGGTTACTCTTATCTGTTGGTGTGAGAGAACACCCAAAGTCCAGCAACAGAAAGTGAGAAAAGGAAAGTTATTCAGTTTATTATTCCAGATGGAAGATACAGCCCATATGGCAGAAAAGGTATGGTTAGTGGCAGAAATTGGAAGAGGACTAAGTCACTGCAGATGTCACTGCTGCTGCAAACTGAAGACCAAATTCACTTACTCAAAGAGGATGAAGCTAACCAACCTCAAGGCTCACCTTGTGTGACTGTCTTTTTTCAGCAAGATTCTGACTGCTAAAAGTGCCATTACCTTCCCAAACACTTGCACTAGCTAAGGATTCAAACACATGAACCTATGAGGAACAATTCACATTTCAAACCATGACAATGTTGTTATTTTGATTGGAGTTTTCATCCACTAAACTCATTTAGGGCCATTGGTGCATCACCTAGTTTGGAGATATCCACTGGAACCTAATGTGACTAGCAATAGGTAACAGCAGGTGCCATTGAAGGTCTTCTCCTAGAGTCTATTGATAATTACTATACAATAATTATGGTGCCCTCATCTAGGGCTGATTGTTGATCTGGTCATTCTACTGAGGATACAGTGAATGCAGTAAAGCAAAGCTGATGTGAGTCATATATGTATCACATATGTCATGATTAGAGGCTGGTATGTTACAGCTCTTTTCTCTATTTTCTAGCTCTTGTTTCCCATCTGCACTTCTGAAATGCCAGCTGAGTTTTAGAGGGAGAAGAATATCTCCCTTAGGGCTGATCCTTCAAAGGGTTCCACATTTCTCAGGATCTTGAGCAGCAATGAATCTTGCCATTCAATATTATTCTCTGCTTTGAGAAGCTTCTTTGATAAAGACTGAGAATGCCTTTGGTTCATTTATCAGACATTTTAGGTTTTTGTAATTTTGATTAGTTAATAGTAATAAGTTCCCTCTATTGGTCTGCAACATCCCTGGAAATTAATTTTGTTCAGAAAATTGTTTTGGGGGCTGGAGAGGTGGCTCAAGGGTTATGCCTCTGCCTTGCAGGTGGAGGTCCTGAGTTCGGATCCTTAGACCCCATGTATAGATGCGGGGCAGAAGTGGGGGTGGCCTGTGTTTCTGGTCCTGGTAGGGCGGAGCCTGTGAATCCTGGGGCAGAGTAAACAAGGAGGAAGTGGAGGCGTCCATGGTGGTTCCCGAATTCGTCCGTGGTTCTACACACACACACACACACACACACACACACACACACACACACACAATTGAATTAAAAAATTAAAAAAAAGAAAATTGTTTGATACAAAAATGTGGATTCCTTCTTGTGAAGTGGGACTAATACTCAGTCGAAGAATTGGTTACCCTCATAACACTGGCCATATTTCCTTACCCCATGTTTTCTTACTTCCTCTATCCCACCACCTAGAGGCTTGCTTACACTCTTCCTTGTCATTTACCTTTTTTTTCCTTTAGCTATGCCTCACGATCCCTTAGAGACCGTCTCCACAAATATTCCCTTTCCAATTTCCTGGCTGAGTAAACACATAGAATTGAAATATATATATTTAGGTCCATGCTTCATGTGCTGGGTTAATTAAAATATACTGATATCATTCACCAACTGAATTTTTTGTTTAAGGTCCAAATATTGTACATTATATTTTGAAAATCTTATGTACTCTTGACCTTTCAGCTGGTAACTCAGAAGTTAGTTTCTCCATCTCGAAATATCAAATATTTCAATTCAATTTGTTTTCAATGAGTATGACTTGATTTAATATAACTTACTTATTCTCTTTCTGTATCTCTCTTGTTATGTCTTATGTGTGTAAGAAGTGTATAAATGGTATGTCTTATGTATGTAAGAGAGAGCAAAAGAGAAAAGAGAGAGACAAAGAGAAAGAGACACAAAGAGTGAGACCCATGAGGGTACATGTGTATATTTAGGTGTATGCTTCATTGTATGGAGTTTGTGGAGGTAAGTGGTCAAGAGTGGGCTTAATAAAGACAAGAACTATTCACTAAAATAAAAACATAAATGACATTACTAACTTTAAATAAAACTTGATGATCAAAATTTATAAATAGTTTATGAGTTGAATGATTTTCTTTTTGAACAGGATATAGTGATAACCTTTTAAAATGTATTTTTATCTCAACACATTTTCAAGTCAATACACAGAATGCACACATAGAAAACCATTGAAGATTTAGTATTGAAATGTAAAACTACAATGAAAGAATTAGGGGAATGTAGATGAAAGTAATATAGTTAGCTGAATGTAATTTCTTGAATTTGTGTTTCACATTATGAGTTATTTCTCAGTTTTATTGTCACATTATATACCTCATGTTCTGCTCATTATCTTTTGATATTAGTAGATAATGAGGGTTGAATTATAATTACTTTCAGATTAGATTGTCTTCAGAAGGGAGATGTATTAGTTAATGTTCATTCTTTGGAGAAAAATTCTTGATACTTCAGCTCATCAAAATGGTCGGATTCCCTCACAGTTCCATTGTATTGCATAATACTTCTTATGATACAAATGTGCTGGGGGAAAACATTACTAGTCTGTGAACAAGCATGAGTAAATTTTAAATTAGAGTGATTGAGATGGAGAAATGAAATCTAATGAATGCATTACTTTCTAAATAAAACTTTTAAAAGTAAGATAATTGACTGTGATACATAGAGATATTAAATAGTTTAATTTAAATCTCACATAATGTTGACTGCTTCCAACTTCATCAATTGTGCAGTTCTCTCTGTTGGAGTATCTGTTAGCAATCCTAGAAATAAACATGTCCAGTTTTTTTACATATATTTATTAAATATGCTACTTTTGAAAGACCTGCTATTATCACTCAGAATAAATATTCTAACAGAATTTGAGGACAAAAATTCTGTATTTCTAGAAGGAGTATGAATTGAAAACTAAATTGAAAGATAAACAATCCAGATACATAGCTGCCAAGTTATGAATAATGAGTGATGCTTTTCAAAAGGAAAAAGAGCTTCATTATGAATCACGTTTCTAGTTCTGTGACCTTTAACTTGTTCTTTAACAACTTCAAAAAGTTGTCACAGAGTAAATGCCAAATTACATGAAGAGTCCCCTAAATTATGCAAATCACTCGAGGGTTCTAGTTGTTTGTTCCTCATAATAAGAAATTCAATACTGAAGTATAATTACTACTTTCTGCTTTCTTGAGCTCTGGGGGGCACTAAGAATTTAATCCTAAATAGATTTTTATTAATTGATATATTGTGCTGCTTTTGCAATAGTGTATTGTCTTTGTAAAGTAGAAATAACAAACTTTTACTGAGATAAAAACAACTTTTTTCTAACAATCTGCCTGTTAATTAATACAATTATTTGAATCTATTTATACAATCTCTTGATATATCTATGCAGTAAACAATCCAAAACACTCTCTTTAATGGCATTATTTATTAATCAATAAAAACATCTTCACAGATTCAGTGTTGTTTGGTTGAACCATTTATTTCAAAATTCAAGAAAATCTCATGATTTTTTCTTTGTGTCTGTTCATATTATAAAAATCTTTCAGCTGTTCCTTGCTTTCTGTCATAGACCTAAATAATAAGCCAGAGATGGCAGCTGAGGGACACAAAATGTCTGCTGTGCCATTCGGCATGGAAAAGAAATCACCTGTGGCTAGTTTGAAGTTTGCTCTTGAAATACATGGGGATCTGCTATCACCTGTCCAATGCAGCAGAGGCCAAACAATCCTTTCATCTCAGCCATGCTAGCGAGGGAGCCTTTGTTTAATCGTGATGAAAAAAGATCCCTGGGTAAGAGCAAAATAGGTTCCCTGCAGAATCCAAGCCTCCAAATGGCCATAAAAAATGTATGTAGGTAAACATCATTTATACAGTATTGCTTTACAGCAGATTATAGGGCTCATGCTGTGTGCCATGGACTCCATGGGGGAATTAGGAAGAAAACAGAGTTTCTACTACTTTGGAAGCTGAATCAGAAAATCACACCTAAAAGAGTTCCTGGAAGTTATCCCTGAACAGAGTTTTAGGTCACATTGCTTTAAAGAAGAACATACAAAAGAATAAAAATTTAACAACTTTTTAAAGGTTATTTCAGAAGATAAAAAAATATTATATAGACTAAGAATACATGCGTATATAACATTTACACCCATTCAAAGTGAAGATGATAAAAATTCATTTTGTTATTGGGATAACTTGTGTGGATATTTTCCAAAAATAAAGAAAAATATGAAAATGTGTATTTTAGTTAAATTTTTAGCAGCTATTGATGGTTATTTCAAGTTCAGTCATTATATAATGTACACATATTCTGTGGAAGAAGAGCAGTTTTATTTTGGTCACAAAATTTTTCTATGTAATGTGTGTGCACTTGTAAGTATGTGTGTATGCATGTGTATGTGTATGTGCATGTGTGTGTATGTGCATGTGCATTTCTAGATCATATGTTATAGTCAAGGTCATTTAATAATAGTCAAAGTCAAAATCAACAAGAGGGTCTAAATTATGCAGAACAGGAAAAGAGTGGGACTTGATATGAAAAATTATTCTTGAGAGTGAGGCTATGTGAAGCCTAGAAAATCAGAACTTGGAAAACAAAAGCAGAATAGGTATAAGTTCAAGGTCAGGTTTGTCAGCATATTGAATTCACAGTAAATAAAAAATGTGGCAATCCCTTGTTAAAAAAAAAAATTCCCTGAAGCCTGTCAATGCTATCTGTGATTGTGTTAGTATGTTTATTATACATAAGAAAATTCTTCCTTGAATTTTCTTTTATATTTGTAATAAGTTAGTTTTCTCCATAATAATTACAATGCAAGTATTAGTTTGCCATATTATTGTTATTGTACATCTACTGAGAAGTCAAGCAAGGAGGGAGGTAATATAGCTGTTATTTTGTTTTGATTTTGTGTTCAGAATTTCACAAAGCGAAACAACAAACATCCCTTCTTTTCCTAGGTTCTTACAGCCACATGCAGGTTTTGCTCCTCCAAACTGACAAAAGCCTGAATTTGAATTCATGACTGTTCACTTTAAAGCTTTCATCTTTTCTATGTCTTCTGTCTGCTTCAGTACTCAGACTATGTGGAAGTAATGTGATATCATCCATCCATAAAATTATTACAGTTTACAAATGTTTCAGGTTAGATCTCACATTTAAATTATCATTGCTTCCATCACCAGAGTTTTTTAATTAGTTGTTTAATTAGCATAATATAGCATCACAGTACTTTTCAAATCTAGAAAAATGCTGTTATCACGTTTCAAATAGAAAAGCCTTTCTTTCCATTGAATGATGGTAAGTGTAGAGATTCATGGTTAGGTAAGATGTTAAGAGTAAGGGAAGGATGAGGGCTTAGCCCTTAACAAGACATGATATCTTCTGCTCTACAGCTCAGGGAACAATTCATAGCTCTGTAAAATACCATCCTCTGGGAAGGACATGGTTGTTGCTCACAAGCTTACTGAAGCTCACATACCTGCATAGGGTCTATACACTAATGGAGCTATTGAACTCCAGGCATACAGGCAGAAATGACTCAGGGACCATGCTTCTCATTGCCAAACTACTTGCTACTGACAAATTCAAGGGGATGTGGAGACATGATCCTCTGCTGTGTAACTTCTGCAGACCCCACCAGGTCCCAAATGGCAGATCTGATTCAGTGTTCAGTGTTCATACATACAGCCTTGGTGACAACAGATGGGTCAAAAAAATTTGAAAAGACATGAATCTGGGAAAGAAGCAGACAGGGAAGGGGGTGTTTTTTTTTTTAAATTGGGAATGAAATACAAATATGAAACTATGGGAGAGAGCATTCAGAATATGTCATACACGTTTATGAAATTGTGCAGAAGAAAATATATGTAGTCCTAAAATGATTTTTTTTTTACATTTAGTCAAAATTTTGGAAAGGAAAAGGCATTAAAAAGAAGTTTTGATTCAATGTACACATTTATATGAAGATTTGCATTAGATAAAATATTCAAAGTTCTATAAATGAATTTGTGAATTTTGTTGGAAATGATAAATTATAAAACTTATATGTAAACAATCATTTGAAGTTAAATACTAATATCTCTAAGTGTAACTATATATAAATCTGATATTTCATAGTACCATTTGGTACTAAACGAGATAGCCAGTAGGAAGAATCCTTCCATATCAGTTCCTGCTCAGTTTTTTCATGTCCTATGGTCAATATGTTCAACAAGAATGTCTTATTATCAGGTTCTAGGAAGCAAGCAAGCTATGCGGAAAGCTTCTATGTTTTGAGGACATCAGAGAAATCTCTGAGGAACAGATCTTACATGCCTGTGTGGCGTGTGTGCCTGTGTGCATGTGTGTGTGTATGTGTGTGTGTGTGTTTGTATCAGAGGGCACTGTGAGTCTCTGTGGAGGACCAAGATTGACTTCAGCAATCATCCTGGATTACTTCTACCTCCTTTCTGCTTTTCTCTGGGATTTCCCAGACTGCCCACCAGGGTAGAAGTGCAGTCTGTTTCCTTTTGGAATTTTTATGTGGGACCTGGAATCCAAACTCAGGACTTTCTGCTTTGTGGGGAAGAGTCTTAACTCCTGAGCTATCTCTCTAGCCCCAGTTCTTTTTTCTTAGGTGTTCTAAAAACCTTGTAATATGTTTTTTTTTTCTGGTTTATCTTATTTTTTCTGTGTTTCTGTTGCTCCCCCACTCCTTTCTCAACTCTCATCTTTCATCTCCATTTCCCCTGAAAACTTACCCTGCGTCAACTCCCCTTCCTTACTATTTCTGGTATATTACATCCTCTCCCAGAAGGACTTTTTCCCACATACCAACTTCCTTCCCATCACCAGCATACCAACCCTTGTCAAGCTTTCTCACTATTATCCTATTACCTATAGTCCTAGTTCAATACACAAATAAGAAGGTTTGATGCTAGCTAGCATCCATATATAAGACAGAACATTTGACATTTGAATTCTTGTCTGATATAACATTTTCCAATTATCCTCATTTACCAGGAAACTGCATTGTGGGGGGCCTCAGTCTAGGTGACCTCAATTATCTGGCAAGCTTAGACAAAGATGTTTTGTTGGAGGAAGTCAGGTCAGGATGGCTCAGGATGTTTTGAATAGCTCAGGATGTTTTGAAGAAGGAAGTCAGGAGGGCGTAGCTCAGGATGTTTTAAAGAAATTTCTCTACATACAGCCTGGGTGCTGGCTTGACCTTTAAGATGATTGGTTGCCCGTTTCCCCGTCCTGGAATTCCCGTTACTGTTTCTGCCTTTATAAGATGGCTGCGGACTTGCAATAAATGAGTTCCTGCTTGACTAGACTCCCTGTCACGTGTGATTGTCCTCAGGAAGGAAGGTCTGGGAGTGGGCAGACAATGCACTCACCTCTCCTGGATACCCTTTGTGCAAGACCAGAGGAACCTGTCAGCAGGACCCCCACACTGCATAATTTAATTTTCTGACAGCTGAATAGTATTCCACTGGGTAAATGTATCACATTTCATCTACTGATATATAACAAGGCTGATTCCATTTTATTGCTATTGAAAACAGAAGCACATTGACCATGGATGTGTATATGTCTCTGTAGCAACCACACATAAGCTCAGAAATATTACAGATAAGTCACATGTTAGTTAAATTTTCAGCTTTCTGAGAAAACACCATATTGAGGTCCAAACTGACTTTACCAGATTACATTCCTGCAATAAACAAGTAAAATATGCCTTTTCACCCACATCCTGACCAGCAGAATTCAATGTCATTTATGTTCTTGATCTTAGCCATGTTGACTGTTATTGGTTAGATGCAGTCTCAAAATAATTTAAATTTACATTTCCCCAATGGCTAGGGATGTTGAATAATTTTAAATATTATTATTTTTAACAAATTTGAATTTTTTCCTTTGGAAAGTCTATTTTTTTGTTCCCAAGCCCATTTTTTAATTTGAGTGCTTATTTTCTTTTTTTTAAATCTAAATTTATTTTGAGCATACCACACAGAACTTTGTCTGATGTAGAAAAATATAAATAATGATGACAAATATGTATTGTTTTCAATTGTAGATTTACAAATGTTTCCCCTTCAATTTTGATTCCTCTTCTTAAAATCACCTTCAATTCATCAAAGTATATTTTTATCATGGTAGGTAGATAGTTAAATTGCAGAAGACTGAGTTTCATGCTTTCTTTTCGTTTTTCTTTTTCTTCTTTTTTCTTGGCCAACAGACAAATTATCAGAACACAAATGAAAAGTAGAAAATTGCAACTCTTATAAATAATAGTGGAAATGCAGAAAGAAAATTATATGGGCCAGAGTGATTGAAACATCTATAAATGTCTGTAAACAATATCCAAAGAATTCTTTTTTTAATACATTTTTATAATTATTACAGCTCATACAAACTTAATAGGTACACCAGTTCCCTCCCTCCCTCCTCCTCCCCCCAAACCCCCTGCTCCCCTTCTCCTCACCCCTCCCTCCCCATCCCCTCATGCCTCCCGCCCCAATTCCCAGAATCCTTTCTTGTGCATGCCTGAATCTCCTCTGGGCCCTAATCTCCGATGACGTACAAGGACCCAGTGGAATTTCCCTGAACCCTTTCCTATGTTCCCCTTAAGCATAGGAACACTACTGTGGCTGCCAATCCCTTGTCTCCAAGGATCTTGGTGCCTTTAGCAGATGCTAGACTTTGTGAGGTCAATAGTGTGTTGGACATTGCGCAGGGCATGCAAAGTCCAATTATGATTGCTTCGGCCCTAACTTGTGTGGAGTATCTTGCAAATCATTGCTCCTCCCATCCTTAGCTCTTACACTCTTACTGCCCCCTATTCCGCAAATGTCCCTGAGCTTCAGGATGGGGAGAGATTAGGCTGGGCCTAGTTCTAGGTGGTTGATATAGAGTCTCTGAAGTTCTGGATAGTGATTTGTTGATTTTCTTTTGCAGTTTTGTTGCTCCTGCAATGCCCTTCACTCCATCGTGATGGGCACTATATGTCACCCCCTGGCCAGAGACAAAAAGCTGTTAAACTGGAGTCTTATTATAAGAGCACATTCAAGGGTAGATGTAATACTTATACCCAAAAGTGGAATCGCAGGGTCATATGCCATTTGGCAATGGGAGGGGTCAATCACCCATTTGCAAAATGGTTACTTTTTAATCTGCCGGACTATATATGCCCTCCCCTTCTGGTGAGTTCATACCCCCTTAGTTGTAAATGATCAGGAACAAATGTCTGTGAACTTAACCAGGTGTCACATTCTTTCTTGCAGTCCTTGATGGAGGCCTATTTTCTCTACTGTAACATGGTCACTTCTCTCCTTGTTTCTGGTGTGGCCCTCCAACCCCATCCCTCCTGTTAATAATATTTGCAATTACTGTAGGTAATTGATTTGCCTATGACTGTCTCAAGGTGGGCTGGGTGGGTTTGGTACTAGGAGACACCTATTAGGGAGTACATACGGCGCTTAATTTTCTGGGTCTGGGATACTTAACTTAATATAATTGTTTCTAATGACATCCATTTCCCAGCAAATTCCAGTAATTCATCATTTTTGATGGCTGAGTAGTACTCCATTGTATAGATGTACCACTCTTTCCTTATCCACTCATAAATTGTTGGACATTTGGGTTGATTCCATGACTTTGCTATTGTAAACAGTGCTGCTATGAACATGGTTGTGCTTGTGCTATCGAGGTGAACCTCTGCTGTATGGGGGTTATACACAAAAGTGGAATCGCAGGGTCATATGGCATTTCAATCTTTAATTTCTTTAAGAATCTCCAGACGACTCTCCACATCTTCTCCAGCATTTGTTATTGTTTGTATTGTGGATTTTTGCCATCCTGACCGGGGTGAGATGATATCTCAGGGAAGTTTTGATTTGCATTTCCCTGATGGCTAAAGAAGTGGAGCATTTTTTAAGATATTTGTTAGACATTGTAATTTCATCCCTGGTAAAATTTCTTTTAAGTTCCAGGGCCCATTTTTTAATTGGGCATTTGGTTTCCTTGGTATTTAGTTTTCTAAGTTCTTTGTGCACTCTGGATAGTAGAGCTCTATCAGATATGTGGTTAGTGAAGATTTTCTCCCATTCTGTGGGTTGCCTTTGAGCTCGTGTGACAATCTCTTTATCTGAACAGAAGCTCTTTAATTCACAAGATCCCAACTGTTGAGAGTTGGTAGCAGTGACTATGCCATTGGATGTCTGTTTAGGAACTGTTGGCCTAGCCCAATCAGCTCGAGAGAGTTCCCTATCCTTTCAACTATGGTTTTTATAGTCTCTGGCCTTATATCAAGTTCCTTGATCCATTTGGAATTAAGTCTTGTACATGGTGACAAGTATGGGTCCAGCTTTAATCTTTTGCATGTGGAGATCCAGTTTTGCCAGCACCATTTGTTGAAGATGCTGTTCTTTTTCCATTGGATTTTTTGGGCCCCTTTGTCAAAGTTCAAATGGCTGTAATTTTGTGGGCTTATATCTGGGTCTTCAATCCTTATCCATTGATCTCTGTGTCTATTTTGGAGCCAGTACCAGGCTGTTTTTATAACTGTGGATTTGTAATATAGACTAAGGTTCGGTATGGTAATACCTCCAGCAGTGTTTTTGTTACTCAGGATTGTCTTTGCTATCCTGGGTCTTTTGTGCCTCCATATGAATTTTGAGATTGTTTGGTCAACTTCTTTAAAGAATTGCTTTGGGATTTTAATTGGTATAGCATTGAATTTGTATATTGCCTTTGGTAGGATGGTCCTTTTTATGATGTTGATTCTGCCAATCCAGGAACATGGGAGGTCTTTCCAATTTCTGGTGTCTTCTGTAATTTCTTTCGTTAGGTTTTAAAGTTTTCATTGTCTTTTACCTCCTTGGTTAGGTTTATACCAAGGTATTTCATTTTTTTAGGGGCTATAGTAAATGGGATTGTTTCTCTCAAGGCTTTTTCACTTCTTTCATTCTGGGCATATAGGAAGGCCTCTGATTTTTGCACATTTATTTTGTATCCTGCCACCCTGCTGAACTTCTCAATTAGTTCCAGGAGCTTCCTGGTGGAGTTTTTGGGATCACTCAGGTATAAGATCATGTCATCTGCAAATAGGGATAGCTTGACTTCTTCCATGCCGATTTGAATCCCTTTTATGTCCCTTTCTTGTCTTATGACTTCAGCTAAGACTTCAAGTACAATATTGAATAGAAGTGGTGAGAGTTGACAGCCTTGTCTAGTTCCTGATCAAAGTGGGAATGCTTCCAGTTGTTCCCTATTGAGCATAATCCTTGCTGTGGGCTTGTTGTATACAGCTTTTATTATATTGATAAAGGTTCCATCCATTCCTACTGTCTCTAGCGTTTTGATCATAAAAGGCTGTTGGATCTTGTCAAAAGCTTTTTCTGCATCTATTGAGAGTATCATGTGGTCTTGGACTTTGGACTGGTTTACATGATGTATTACATTTATTGATTTGTGTATGTTGAACCAACCTTGTGTGCCGGGATGAAGCCTACATGGTCCCCGTGAATAATCTTTTTAATATGTTTTTGAATCCGATTTGCTAAAACTTTGTTGAGAATCTTTGCATCTGTGTTCATCAGAGAGATCGGCCTATAGTTCTCTTTTTTAAGTGAGTCTTTATTAGGTTTTGGGGTTAAAATGATATTAGCTTCACAGAAGGAATTTGGTAGTGTTCCTTCTTTTGCTATTTGATGGAACAGTTTAAGGAGAATTGGTATTATTAACTCCTTAAATGTCTTGTAGAACTCTGTGCTGAATCCATCTGGTCCAGGACATTTTTTGGTGGGAAGATTCGAGATTATTTCCTTATATGTTATAGGACTATTTAAATAATTCACAACTTCCTGATTCAATTTAGGTAAGTTGTGTTTACTTAGAAATTCATCCATCTCTTTTGTGTTGTCAAACTTCACAGAGTATAAGTTTTTGAAATATGATGTTATAATTCTCTGGATTTCTTGAGTATCAGTAGTGATAACTCCATGTTCATTTCTAATTTTGTTAATTTGGGTTTTTTCTCTCTTACTTTAGGTTAATTTAGCTAGGGGTGTATCAATCTTATTGATTTTTTCAAAAAACCAGCTTTTTGACTGGTTGATTTTTTCTATCGTTTTCTTAATCTCTATTTCAGATATTTCTCCCCTTATTTTGCTAATCTCCTCTCTTCTACTACTTTTGGGATCAGATTGCTCTAGTTTCTCTAAAGCTTTAAGCTGCATTGTTAAGTTGTTTAGTTCTGATGTTTCCTTTTTTTTTGATGTAGACATTAAGAGCTATGACTTACCTCTTAGAACAGCTTTCATTGTGTCCCAGAAATTTTGGTAAGTTGTATTTTCATTATCATTCACTTTCAGGAAATCTTGAATTTCCTTTTTAATTTCTTCCTGAATCCAGTTCTCATTCAGCATCATGTTGTTAAGTTTCCAGGAGTTAGTGTACTTTCTGTTGTTTGTTGTGTTGTGGATGTCCAGCTTTAGGCCGTGGTGGTCTGATAGGGCACAGGTTACAATTTCAACTTTTTTGTATATGTGTAGATTCGCTTTGTGGCCCAATATGTGATCTGCTGAGAAAAATGTGTATTCTTTGGTGCGTGGGTGAAAAGTTCGATGGAGATCTGTAAGGTCCATTTCTTTCAGGGTTTGATTAAGTTCCAAAGTGTCTCTGTTAAGCTTTTGACCTGTTGATCTATCCCATGTTGTGAGGGCAGTGTTGAAGTCCCTAAGAATATCGTTTGGGGGTTGATTTCTTGCTTTAGACGCTGTAGGGTTTTCTTAATGAATGTGAAGGGGCCTGTATTGGGTGCATATATGTTCAGTATTGTGAAGTCTTCCTGGTGAATTGTACCTGTGACTAAAATGTAGTATCCATCCGTGTCTCTTATAATTTTCTTTTGTTTGAAGTCCACTTTGTCTGATAGCATAATGGCTACCCCTGCCTGTTTTCTGCTTCCATTAGCTTGTAGAATTATTGACCATCCTTTTATTTTTAGAGCGTGCCTATCTTTTGTGGTGTGATGGGTTTCCTGCAGGCAGCAGATTGATGGATTGTGATTTTTAATCCAAATTTATAATCTGTGTCTCTTGATCGGTGAGTTAATTCCATTAACATTTAGTGTTATAATGGAGAAACTATTTTTATTTCCAGACATTTATTATGTTTAGTAGTTTTTATAAGTATATTGCTTTGCTTTTAATGATGTTATACTTGCCTTCTGTTCTCCTGGATATGCCTGTTTTTTTCTTCATGCTTGAGTATCATTTCTAGCATTTATTGAAGGCCTGGTTTGGTGGACATGTATCCCTTCAAGTTGTCTTTGTGCTGGAAAGTTTTTCTTGGTAAATCAGCCTGGGTTGACATTTTTGCTCATTCAATACTTGAAGTATGTCTCTCCAAGCTCTTCTTGTTTTTACTGTTTCGACTGAGAAGTTATTTGTTATTTTAATAGGTTTACCTTTAAAAGTGACTTGTTTTTTCTCCCTTGAAGCTCTCAGCACCAGTTCTTTGTCTTGAATGTGGAGTGTTTTAACTATTATTTGCCGTGGTGTGCTTCTGTTTTGGTCGTATCTGTTTGGGGTGCGGAATGCCTCTTGTATATGGATTGGCCTCTCTTTTTTTATATGAGTAAAGTTTTCCTTGATGATCATTTGAAAAATTTCCTCAGGGGTGGTATTTTGAGATTCTTGCTCTGGTATTCCATGAATACGCATGTTAGGCTTCTTCAGGGTGTCCCATATCTCTTGGATATTTCTCTCAAGTATCTTTTTGGCTTTAACAACCTCTTCCATTGAGCTGGTTAGACTCCCACTTTATCTTCAAGGTCTGAAATTCTGTTTTCTGCTTCATTAGTTCTGTTGATAAGACTCTCTGTGGAGTTCTGAGTTGAAGATAACTTGTCTTGTAGCTCAGTTTTAAACTCTGCTGAGTCTGTTTTAACTGCTCTATGCCAGTTTTTGTTTCTTGCACTGTTTTTCTCAACTCCTCCAAGTGTCTGTTGTGTTCCTCTTCAAAGTGATTGATTCGATTATGTAATTCCTCCCGGATTTCCTCTTTCATAGTATTGAACATGGTAATGATCATATTTTGAAAGTCATTATCCTGGGTCAGGCTTTCTTGGCCATTTTCCGTGGGTTTGTTCTGGTTGGAGTCTAACATTATGGGATTAATTCCTTCAGTGGGAAATTTGTTTACTTGAGTGTTGCTTCTCATGATTTGACTTTGGCATTTTCGTTTTAACTCTTAAGATCTTTCAATTTCACTAAACTGAATTATTTGGCCTGGGGTTCTGGGGGTGGGCAGGGACGGAGCTTACCTAGGTCGCGGTGAGGCCCAGCTGGATCGGGCACGTGTCTTGGCAGGCGGAGCGGGTTGGGAAGGGAGGATGGGGGTGTCGGCGTGGAGGTATTTAACTTGAAGGGAGTTGGGGCAGGGCCGGGCACAGTGGGAGGTCCTCCTCGTCCCTCGCCCTGCGCGTGGCTCCGACTGGATGGTGCCATAGGAGGTGGGTCCCTTGGGCTGACCTGGGGTTATCCGGGGGCGGGACATGGGCGGAGCTTACCTAGGTCGTGGTGAGGCCAGGCTGGACTGCTTGCGCGTCCCGTCTGGCGGAGCGGGTGGGGAAGGGAGCAGAGTGCTTATTTTCTTGATTTTCATTTTTCGAGTTGCTTATGCATTTTTGAGATTATTCTACTCTCAGATACACAACTAGCAAATTTCTTTTTCTGTACTGTTTGTTGTTTTTGTTTTAATTATTATTTATTCAATTTTGTGTGTATGTGTGTGTGTATGTGTATATGTATGTGTGTATGTATGTGTGTGTGTGTGTGTGTGTGTGTGTGTAGAACCACAGACGAATTTGGGAACCACCATGGACTGCCTCCACCTCCTCCTTGTTTACTCTGCCCCGGGATTCACAGGCTCCGCTCTACCAGGACAAGAAATGCGGGCTGTCCCTGCTGCCACCTGGAGTCTACATGTGTAGTCTAGGACCCGAACTCAGGACTTTCTGCCTGCAAGGCAGAGGCTTAACCCCCGAGCCACCTCTCCAGCCCTGCATTGTTTTTTTCTTGATTGCAGTTTTATTTATTTATTTAGAAAATATTGTTTTAATTTTATATCTCATCTGATGATTGTAGGTCTTCTTATCTCTGCAAATGGAGTCCATTTAAGAAAGTCTATCAGTTCACACATGCTCACATTTCTTTCTTTAATAAACTTCAGAGATTTAGTTTTAACATTGAGGTTCATTTGGAGTTGATTTGTTTATATGCAGAAGTGAGAGATTAGAATGTATTTTCATTCTTCTACAGGCAGATATCCAAATTTACAAGCACCATTTGTGGAAGATACTGTCCTTTCTCCTATTTACAGTTTAGCTTACTTGAGGACATTCTATTCTAACCCATTGCTTGATGTGTCTGTTTTTGTTCCATTGACCATGCTGCCATATTATTGTGCCTCTACAGTATATTTTGAAATCAATTATGTTGACATCTTCAACAGCGATTTTATAGATCAGGATTGTTTTCGTTACCTAAGGTTTTATTGCTTCATATGAATTTTTTTTTAAATTTAAATTTATTTTCTGTGAAAATTGCATTTATATATGATTAGGATCACACACTGAATCTGTCTTTTTTATGATTGTCATTTTCATGATATTAACCATACTGATAAGCAAAACTCACAGCTGGCCTTTATTCTCATGAGGCTGCTTTGGGCTGAGGAATGTGAAATATGGGAGAAGGAACACACGGAAATATAGAAAACATTTGGTTGGGATAAATGAGATTTTCCACTGTCTCCCAGAGGAGGAGCAGTAAGAAAAAACAGTCCAGTTATGCCAGACTTTATTTATAATCAGGGGACTGGGAATCTGTTTGCAAATCTTGATATGGGACTTCTGACTGATAGGCAGGAGAGGTAGGATTATGGGAAAGCTTCCCTAGCTTCTAATGTATTCTTGAATTGCTGGCCTGGGACCAGAGAATCAAATCCTCCCATATATTCAGCATGTGTGCGGGTGTATGTGTGTGTGTGTGTGTGTGTGTGTGTGAGAGAGAGAGAGAGAGAGAGACAGAGAGAGAGAGAGAGAGAGAGAGAGAGAGATTGGTATATGAAACTTTCAGATTCAACCAGAAATCGCTATGGTTTCAGGAAATGGTCTTACTAGATAGTGAATCCAGAAAGCAGCAGTGGGTTGGACTCCAGTCAGTTACTGTATGTCTGTTTGTTCCTAAAAGTCCATGATTACAATTCCTCTCAGCCTTTCATGCTTTCTATCAAGGAACAAGATCTTTTTCTAACAGGTGTCATCTTAAGTATCACTTTCCACTAGTATGCCTTTCTATACTGATCAGTGAGCATGAGAACTCTCTCCATCTACTTGTATTATTTTTCATTTCTTTATTCAGAATCTTTAGTTTTCATTGCACAGTTTCATTGTACTTCCTTGTTCAGTTTATTTCAAAGTATTTAACTTTTTTTGTAGTCACAGGGAATTGGGTTACTTCCCTTCTTTCTCATTTGTTGGTCCTTTTACTGATTTTTGTACATTAATTTTGTAACCTGCCACTTTGCTGAAAGGATTATTACTTTTAGTAGTTTCCAAGGGAAATTTATAAGGTTTCCAGTCAGAATGATATCATTTGTAATTAGGGATAGCTTAGCTTCTTTTTTCTATTTGTATTATTTTTAGTCTCTATATCTCTAGCTGAGACTTCAAATATAATATTTGACAGAAATGATGAGAGTGGATAGCTTTGTCCTGGTCCAAATGAAAGTAAGAACACCTCAAAATTTTCACCATTTAGAATAATGCTTGCTGCAAACTTATTTCATATAACATTTGTCATGCTGAGAAATGCTCACTTCATGTGCATTCTCTTATATTATGAAGGGATGTTGAATATTGTTAAAAGCCCTTTCTACATCTCTTGGGAGGAGTATATGCTATTTTCTATTGAGTTCTTTTATGCAATGAATTATATTTATTTTTTTAAATACATCAATCCACAGAATGGACCTGGCTTGAACATGGTGAGTAATCTTAGTGAAATAATTTTTAATTTTGTTTACATGTATTCTATTACTACCAATAATTAAAAACAAGCATGTTCTTCTAGCTTTACTCCAAATTTTAAACATTCTGCCATCTTTTGTTTTAGCAAAATTGAGTCGATGTATCTGTTCCTCTTGTTTAACTCTTGAATAGTAATTTTTGCCAGTATAACTTTTCTATTCAATCTGTTGACATCTTTTATAAACAAATATCATTATAAGCCAATCTATCAAGTGAGAATGATATATAAAAAACAAAAATCATTAGTTAGAACCTTATCTAGTAGACTTTTTAAATTCTTAAACTTAGCAGTCTTTTATCTTTGGTTAGGAGGTGACCTTCAATACCAATCAGGATGTAGCCAAGGGTGGTGTAGGAACAACAAAATTGAAAACAACAACAAACCAAAAACCCTACATTAATCACCTGGAACCACACCAGCCAAATCTCTCCCCATCTGCAAGGGAAACTTGCAGAATAGGGGGCGGCAAGATTGTAAGAGTTTAAAGATGGGGAAGAGCAACAATATGCAAGATACTCCACAGAAATGATGGTTGCACCAGCCATAACTGGACTTTGGATGACCTGCACAGCGACTGACATCTTGATGACCCCCCAACAGGGTCTAGCATGGTTCATAGGCAATGGGGTTCTTGAGACAAGGGATCAACAGTTACAGTGGTGTTTCCATGCTGGTGGGGAGCCCAGGAAGGGGCTCTGGGTTATGCCACACATCCTTGTACTTCACTAGAGTGGAAGATTCAGGGAAGTTTGGCATTCACACAAGGGATACTCCAGGAGGTGCAGGGATAGGGAACTATACTGGGAGAGGGGAAGGGAAGAGGTTGGAGAGGGGGAGAAGGGGAAAGTGCAGGAGGGATGAGGGAGTGAAGGGAGGGGGAGGACAGGGTACCTACTGAGCATGTATGATTGGAGAAAAAAATATTAAAAAAATTCTTAAACTTTAAAACTATTTATTATATTTTTACTTTTGCCTCTTTATGTGTTGGTGGAATTCACATCTTTGCTTGTGTTGGATCTGCTAAAAATTTTAAGGTAAAATAATAAATTTCAATTCAACATTTGATTAAAATTCTTATTGAGTTATTTTTAAAGAAAGTTGCTGCCCAAATTCATTAATGAAAAAATATAGGGAAGTTTGACATGCACACTAAAGGATGCTCCAGGAAAGGGGGGGGGAGGGAGAGCTGGGAGAAAAGGAAGGGGGGGAAGGAAAAGGAAAAGGGAGGAGGGAGCAAGGGGATGCGGGGAGGCATGGAGGGAGAGAAGGGAATGGGGTACTTACCAACTTTGTATAAGTGGAAGAAATAAATAAAAAAAAAGAAAAAATATGTGAATAAACATGACCGGAGTATTTCAAAATTAAGTTACAAATGAGTATAATATTAATTGGATAAACTTCAGTTTTTTCTGAAGATAATGAAATCGCTGTGAGACAAAACATGATTTATGTGGATCTCACATGCCACATTTTCATTAATATGCCATTGATTATTTGGTGACTATAGGCATTTCACAAAAATCTTTTAGAAGTAAATGTTGAGTATTAAAGAAAATGATAATCTTTACCTAATTTCATGTCCATTCAAAATATGCATTTACTGGCAAAGAATATTAGTAGTCAGTAGTTCTATGAAACCATATTAGTATATTGCTGTGTTTTGTGAAAATTAGGATATCATGCAAGTAGTCCCTGTCTAGTGGATGATTTGGTTTTTACTGTCACATTGAGAGATATATTAAATTTCAAGAGGTGGTTGACTATGAAAGAATTCACAAAGAAGTGTAGAATCATTTTTTCTGTTTTTTTCACCTTTATTCACATTAATTTTATTATTTTCCAAAATTTACTTGAAACAGCTAGTCAAGTACATCTCCAAGTTTGCCATCTATTCTCATAACTATGTTATTATCTTGCTGAGGAAAATACTTGCTAGGGAATAAACAATAAATTGTCTTTCACCAAGGACACTATTATATCCTGCCCACTCTGACTCAGTATGATACAACATAATCATCTGAGTACTTCTGCTGGATGCCTTTGTTAACTTAAAGGGCAACGAAAAATATCTTTTTTTGAATATGGCAATTGGCAACAGTCCATTTCTGAAGGAACCTGATGAATTCATTGATTTTCATAAAAGTGATTGGATGTACTTATCATGTCTGACAAGGATACTAGAGAATTAAGATTGTAGATTTTAGAGAATATCTTCAAATACTGGGTAGTAAAATAAATACATGAATAATATCTAATATGAAATATCTTGAATATTATGTAAGTAGACATTTACATACTGTACAGCAAGTATCTTAGCTAAGAGTCTGCAATCTACTAAGAAACAGCAGATACTTTTTCTGACATATTAAAATCTCAGAAACCAGCATCAAAGAAGAAGAAACAGTGAGAATTCAAGAGTTTGAAGACAGGGAGGGACACAGACTAACAGTATCTTCTGGAGATGACAGGTCCTCTGAGACTTCTCACCACAGATGTGTATACTTCCAAGAGACCTGCACAAACTTCACATAATGAAAGAGTCACTGTGTCTCCCTTAGAAACTAATGAGGAGGATAAATTTGGATGGGAGAGAAAGGGAGCAACTGTTACTCATATGGTATTTAATAAGCCACAGAAGGAGAGAAGAAATAAAAGCAGGAGGAAGACTGGTGGAGTAGGATAAAGTTTATAGTGGTTAAAGGTAGGGAATCAGAACTGAATAATAATGGGTAAAAATGTCACAAATGCATGAGCAAAAAAGAATATAAATAATATTTAAAAATCTCACAATAAACTTCTCATAAATTTAACTTCCTGAGAATAAGACTGATTTGAAAAAGCAGAAAAGATAGGGAAAGGATGGAAATAAAATAAATTTCAGGATAGTGGGGAGACAGGAAAAGGAGCCAAATAATTGAGACTATCAAGGTAAAATCCTTATTCTCCTACCAATTACAGTTTTAGACATTGCTTTTTTCTTAATCCAGTTTGTGTCCATTGCTTCGTTCATTCCTCAGATGCAAAGTGCCTTGAAGGAAGAAGGTTATTGTGCAGAGGAAGGGAAAAGCAATAGGGGAGAGTGAAGACTTGAGGAGATGATGTTGAGGAAGATGAACAAGAACAAAGTACAGTAGCTTATTGTTTGTCATGGGCCTGTGTTAGCAGCACAACCACTCTGGCCCAAAGAAACAGCAGGAATTATTTTAATCTTTTTAGGACCTTGAATCTGGTTTACAAGGAGTGGAGGGAGGGAGGGGACTAGGGTACCTATTAAGCTTGTATGATTGGGAAAAAATGAATAAATATAAAAAAAGAAAATAAGAGAGAATCAAATCATATTTGGGTCAGTCACAGTTCAATGTAGATGTGCTATTTTGGTAGATTTTTGAAGCCATTAGGTTTAAAGAATTGTTAAGTTGCCAAAATGATATTGCAACATTCTCTCTGAGTGTCAATTGTTAGAATTAAAATTGGTAAACCACACCTTCACATTACAGGGTAAGTGATCTTGAAGTATTTTTCTTTTTTTTTAAATTTTTTTTATTATTTATTCAACTGTGCGCATGTGCGTAGGTATGTGCGGCGCGCACGCATGTGTGTGTGTGTGGGGGTGTGTGTGTGTGTAGAACCTCGGACAAATTCGCGAACCACCACGGACGCCTCCACCTCCTCCTGCCCCAGGATTCACAGGCTCTGCCCTACCAGGACCAGAAGCGCAGGCCGCCCCCGCTTCCGCCTGGCGTCTATATGTGGGATCTGGGATCCGAACTCAGGACCTTCCGCCCGCAAGGCGGAGGCTTAACCCCTGAGCCACCTCTCCAGCCCGAAGTATTTTTGTTTAATTAATTAATAATGTGAGTTCATCATTTATTATTTTGGATATGTTATAAAATGGATGTAGATATATTTTATTTCCCATTGCAAATCTGACTATAAACTGTATGAGAAAGTAAGTCCTTTAACTGTGCAGGTGTTTCTCAGCATTTTCAATCCCCAAATACAAATTCAGTAAGTTGTTGATGGTTTGTAAAATCGAAGTGCTCTTTTATCTAATAAGTTTTTCAATGAAAGTATCATACAAATAAAGTACTATATGCCATTCTTTAAAATATGGATGCAATTGTAACATTTATGAAAGGCTTCTAAGAGTTGTTTTTTTTTTACTTGTAATATTGAAATTCCCACACAGAAAAAAATGAGAATGTGAGCCATAAAAGCAATTTCATTGCGATGCTGATAACTATATTGTTAGATTTCTGCTCCTCATAGTATTTCTGAAACATTCATGGAGCTGATAAGTTACCTTGGCTGTGACTCATAGCTAAATCACAAATGGCAGATTGTTCTGGTTCAATGTAACTGGTTAGCTGGAAATCTACTTTAAATAATGCATCATACCTCATAAAAGCCATTCTGAAGAACAACTAAAAATTTGTCTGTGGGCAATATTTGCAATTATGTGACAATGTCAATCAAATTTTTCAACCTGAAAATATTCCAATATGTTTCCATAATTGCCTAAATATACCTTTTAAAAGTTAGCAACAGTGATAAAATAGTTCAGCAGATGGTAGTACTGGGCATTGAAAATGAGTGTAATGTCACTGAGTTTTCATTTCCAATTCATACATATGTAATACCTTTAATGAAATGTAAATCGTCACTTTACTTGAAAGGAACAGGACAAATGTAAGTAGTTGACTTCATTCATGTTTCTGTGGGTACCTGAATTAATTTTCTTACCTGCCAGCCATCCTTACATAAGTTTTAGGTCAGACTTTTGCTGCTACTTTATCTAAGCTGATATATATGTTATATATCTAAAGAATAATAAATTAATTGAAAATTTTCATCTTTAGGATGAATGACAAATATGCACCCTTTCTTTTTGAATGGAAAAAAAAATATCTAATTATCCAAATTTTCATGTTGATTTAGGAAATGATCACAGTAAACTGCCAAAAGCTATTTTTGAATATTAAAATAATATTGTCGGGGCTGGAGAGGTGGCTCAGGGATTAAGCCTCTGCCTTGCAGGCAGAAGGTCCTGAGTTCGGATCCTAGACCCCACGTATAGACGCCGGGCGGAAGCGGGGGCGGCCTGCGTTTCTGGTCCTGGTAAGGCAGAGCCTATGAATCCAGGTGCAGAGTAAACAAGGAGGAGGTGGAGATGGTCCATGGTGGTTCAGGAATTCGTCCGTGGTTCTACATACACACACACACATACACACACACACACACACACATACACACCACACAAACACACACACACACACACACACACACACACAAAATTGAATAAATAAGAAATAATTAAAAAATTTAAAATAATATTGTCAATAAAAGACAATAAAAGATGAATAAAATGTCGTAACCAATATATTCATACAAATCTGTAAGACTTGCTTGGGGAGTCATTGAAGATGAGGTAGAAAGAAGGTAAGAGCTGGAAGAAGTCCACAGGCTTTGCAAACTGTCCTTGGGCATCACATTTCCATTGCAAGAATTAACTCATTGAAGCTGCTTTTATTGTGCCTGAACAGTACTGAGACTATCCACAGTTAATCATGGATCTGAGAGAAGATCATGGCCACCTAGCCCTCTTGCACTTCACCATGCTTTTGACCATGAATAGATTATGAAAGGAGGGCAAAGAGTACCTTCAGTTTTATATGTACTGAGAAGCCTACCAGTCACACACATGACTTAGATCAAACATAGTGAATGTCAAAACATGACAGATAGACATAGATGTGGGAAAAAAACTTGTCAGGTGGTAGTAAAAAGACATGAGAGGCTTGGGGAATCTAATTATAATTATCTGAATGCCCTATATACATGTGTGAAACTGGTAAGGGACAAATTTAATAAATGGAATAAAAGTTGAAAACAGGCCAGCAAAAGTGATAACAAGTGGCATATGTGAGAAAATTAAAAGGTTATGTAAACATAAAACTGCTGTAGCCTGTAATACTGCAGAAGTAACAGCAGCACAATATTTGTATGATATATTTTAGTAAAATAATTTATAGACAGCATTTAGAGTTCAATGAATATTTTTAGAAAAATTGAAACATCAAAGAAACGACATTTGAAAATACATCCTTAAAAGTTTTGTAGTTTTTAAAATAGGCGTGAGGAGATCAGAATAGGATAAAGTGCTGCAGTCAAAGGGATCCAAAATAGAATGGGCTGAAAATATAAAGGATGAATTTTCTCTCATGGAACAGCTGGCATTGAATTGTGTTGGTCTGGAGAGGCAATTCTGCTTTGAAAGGTCATCCTGACATTCAAGCTTCTCCCATAATCTCCTACTGCAACCTCTAAGGCAGAGATTGGCAAGGCAGCCCACAGAGCTAAATGTGGATGGCTGTTTCTTAAGGAAATAAACCATTATTGATCACAGATACACTGACTACTTTATGAGTTTCAATTTCTGCTTTTCAGCTACATATGTTGAGTCATTAGATAGTTTTGACACAGGACCGGTACTCTGCAATGCTGATGTACTCACTACTTTCCATGAAAGTAACTATTCATGTCAACATCATATATTTAGTGATTTATCAGACACTCCACAACAAAGTTCTGTTTATTAGGATGATACCTAATCAGAAAAATAACATTACCTGACATACCAGTTTGCAGAACTCTGTCATTTGCAAGTAAGGCTAAAATTTATTGAAGATAGAGGGACTAGCTTCATTTAAAACTGAAGACTCTATTTTAACAGCCTTTTATCTCTGGCCAGGGGGTGACATCCAATACCCATCAGGATGGAGCTAAGTACGGTGCAGGAGCAGCAAAACTGAAAAACTTATCTATATCAACCACCTGGAACCAGACCAGCCTAATCTCTCCCCATCCCAAGCTCAGAGAAATTTGTGGAAGAAGGGGTGGTAAGATTGTAGGAGCCTAAAGATGGGGAGGAGCAACGATATGCAAGATATTCCACACAAGTTAGGGCTGAAGTAATCATACATAATAGGACTTTGCATGACTTGCATAATGACCAACATAATCATTGACCCCTCAAAGTCTAGCATGGATCACAGGCACTAGGATCCTTAGAGCCAAGGGATTAACAGCCACAATAGTGTTCCTATACTAAGGGGAACACAAAAAAGATCTCTAGGTAATGCAGGTGAGTCCTTATACCTCATCAGAGAGGAGGACCCAGAGGGAAGTTTGACATGTACACTAAAGGATGCTTCAGGGATGGGAGGGGAAACAATGGGAGAAAGGGAGGGAGGGGGGAAGGAAGAAGAAAAGGGGGGAAAGAGCAGGGGATCCAGGAGGGGTGGAGGTAGGGAGAGGCATGGGGTACCTATCTAGTTTGTATGAGTGGAAAAAATAAATAAATTTTAAAAAACTGATTCTTTTATTAAACTAGATAAGGTGAATAAACTAGATAAGGAACACAGTAGTGTTCCTAAGCTTAGTCAGGCTGACTAATTATTCTTTATTTTTTTTTTTAGTTTTATCAGAATATTGTGTACTAATCCCTGTTTCCTTCCATCTACCCTCTCTCCCACTCCCGCCCTTCTCCTCATCAATCTATTCCACTCCCTTCCATCCTCCTATCTGGCTGCTTCTATGGACCCTGAGGTTCCATTTGCCTTGTCTACTCCTGTGCAGGTTCGGGCCTCTGTAAAGCATACATTCAGAAAACAGACTTCACTATTAGCAAGTGTTTTCAGATATTTATATATTTATCAGTATCTTCTGAATAATATGGATAATGTAGACCAAAATATGCACTGTAGGGATGAAAGTGGGAGGCTTGGACACATACTACAAGTAGAATATTAGTTTCAAAATCAGATAGTCCTTGATTTGTGGTAAAGAAGTAGCCAACAAATAGAGTACGTAATGTGAGGACACAGGACAAAGAATAAAAGTGAGGAAGAGTTTCAAAATGATATTTTAAAAAGTTGAAGAAATTAATATGTTTACAATTGAATCTCTTTCATTTTGAATTCTCCCTGCACTGAGACTGAGAAATGACTATAGAGACCAGGAGCTAGCCTTAAATATTCTTTTATGTTCTCTCCAGTTTCTGATTAATAGTAATTAATAACTCTTATTGTGCTATTGAAATATGAACAATCTTTCTTTGCACATAATTTTCCATTATATGAATAAATAAAACATATTTATATATTCATGCATTTTGACTCATTGGACTTTCTGATAAACCTTTAATTTTTCATATGCACACATAATATTCACACACACACAATCTATTTAGTTGTCTATATAACAGGAAACTACTATTTCACAAGGTATGTGCTGATAGATAAGTCTGCAAAGATAGGTGCTCAAAGGGAATTTTGCATACTAATTTTATTGACATGATGATGGTGTTAGAAAGACTTACTTTTCTAACAGTGATCAAAATTGATATTGTAACTTCACTTCATTTTTTTCATTATGATAAACTTTATATATTATGCATATATGAAATGCTTGTAATAACTACATGCTTGATAAGGTAGCTAGATTTGTATATAAGATATGTAAAAATGTCAGTGATTATAAAGACTATTGCCATGAAATGTATGCTACTTTATTTTATGATTTACACATTTTAAAACTATTTTTATAAGTTGTTCAGCACCCATATAAACAGGCATTCTGGAGGATGGTAGGGAGCAGGCAGGAAACACCAAGAGAGGAGGAGGGAGGAAATGGGGGTGAGAGTGGGATGGGGGTGAGGAGAGGGTGAGAGTGGGATGGGGGTGAGGAAAGGGTGAGAGTGGGATTGGGGAGTAACAGGAGGAAGTGAGGGGAGAAGGGAAATCCGGAGGGTGGTGCCTATCAAACTTGTATAACTAGGCAAAAATAATAATAATTATTATTATAAAAATTACTTCTAAACAATCTTCACCTACAAATCATTATTATTTTGATTTTCTGAATCTCTTTGGTATTCCTGCATGATTTTATAACAAATGATATCATTGCCATGGTTACATTGTCTGCTAATGCTCTGGTTATTTCTCAAGTTCTCAATTTAGGAAAATTCATGTAGCTAGTTGAAATGTGCCTTTTTTCATTTTCACAAATGCTTTAAGATCAAAACAGTTTAATTGAAGATGCATTTTCAAGCATATGAGAAATTACTAATCACTAATGTAGAATATAGATATTTGTAACTTAAGAGAAATTTAAAATATTTATCCATGCAAAAGTCCAAATGTCATTATTATTCAGTAATTATAGTAATAATCCAAATTTATGCATATAAGAAGGATAAAACGGAATAAAATCCATAGGTTCAGGCTAAGGCTACGTCGGTAGATTTCAGAATATTATGCCCAAATCATAAGAAATGTAAGAAGTTAGTGCAAATGTTATACTTGTCTGTATGACAAAGGCTGTCAGCCAGTCTTTTGAATGGTATCAGATAATTCACCAAGTCTTTACTTGTATGATGATGAGAATCCAACATTTTTACTACATTCAGTAAGATCATGCTAAATTTTTATTGGAGTTCTAGGTACTGCTTTAATTCTTTATTTTTAATTACTTCTCAATCACTTCATGAAAATCACTTGAAAAGTTGAATGTTTTCCAAATGATAAATTTATTTATTACAAAAGAAATGTTTGGTTTTGGGATTATTGCCTATCCAGCATAGTATACTGATGAAGAGAAGAAAGATGTGAACTTCAAAGTAATTCAGATAGGTTGACCTGTCAGTGAAACTGTGTCATGGATGTGTCATAAAATGAGTAGGGTGATAAATAGCAAAATTTAAAACAACTGTGAGCTTTCTATAATTAAATGTATATATCTTCTAAGAAAAAGTAGCTACAAGATTTCTGGAAATGAAAATGAACAAATATACACATAAATAAACTAAAATTTGATTAAACTGTCAAACATTAAGAATAATGAGAAAATTACATTTCAAATAAATGTTACATCATAATGACAATTTATTAATAATGAAGCAATGACAGAAGACAATCAGAAAATTGAGTAACATCTCCTAACTTTAGAAGGGCACATGGAGTTGATTTGAAAATCTAGTTATATTCACTCACAAATTTTTATCTCTAAGAGAAATTAAACTGATCTATTTTCTGGAAGCTAAAATGTAAGACAGTTCATGAAATAAAATTTATATTAACAAACAACTGTGATGGAGCCTAACTAAACGCATGTGTCAATGCTAAAATTCTACAAATAAAGCAAACAGAAAAACCACATATACATCCTCAATTCTCTTTTCTGATGACTTTTTAAAAATTTTTATTATTATTTATTCAATTGTGCGTGTGTGTGTATGTGTGTGTGTGTGTGTGTGTGTGTGTGTGTTTGTGTAGAACCACGGACGAATTCGGGAACCACCATGGACGCCGCCACCTCCTTCTGCCCTGGGATTCACAGGCTCCGCCCTACCAGGACCAGAAGCGCAGGCCGCCCCCGCTTCCCCCTGGCGTCTATACGTGGGATCTGGGATCCGAACTCAGGACCTTCCGCCTGCAAGGCAGAGGAGTAACCCCTGAGCCACCTCTCCAGCCCCCTTTTCTGATGACTTTTTATTTAATCATTTTGTATAATTCAGCCATATTTAATCCCATGACAGTAAATTTACGTTATATAACAGTTATTTTTCATGTATTAACACCTACAATAAATAGACTAATCTTGACATAGTGACAACGTTTTTATTTATTCAAGCTTTACTTAAATATGAATAGTTTTATAATTTCATTCCTCTTTCTAATGATTTTATTTACATATTGTTTTCATTAAGTTCATGTTGACTTCCAATGTAAAACATACTAATTTAAATTTTGTTTCATGATATAACAAGCAATTATTTATTTACTTATCAATTTCCTGCTGTGTTGTTCACTGTCATATTTTTAGTCTTGCAAATATGCTTAGTAATTAATTATTAGTTACTCTTCCTTCATGGAGATGTTTTCTCTACAACATATGCAAATATAAAGTAATCATTGTGAAGATGGAAACCAAACTTAATTTTGCAGTTGTGGTTAGTACTCCACCTTTAAACACCTTTTTTTTTTTCCATGTGTAGTTCTCTTTAAGAATTTGAAAAAGCAAAAGATTTATTATATGTTTTGAGGAGAAATCAGAATTTTTTTTCAGGACTTTTTAAAATTTTTTTTATTATTTATTCAATTGCATGTGTGTGTGTATGTGTGTGTGTGTGTGTGTGTGTGTGTGTGTGTGTGTATGTGTGTAGAACCACGATGAATTCGGGAACTACCATGGACCACCTCCACCTAATCCTTGTTTACTCTGTCCCAGGATTCACATGCTTTGCCCTACCAGGACCAGAAACGCAGGCTGCCCCTGCTTCCGCCGGGCATCTATACGTGGGGTCTAGGGTCTAGGATCCGAACTCAGGACTTTCCACCTGCAAGGCAGAGGCTTAACCTCTGAGCCACCTCTCCAGCCCCCTTCATTCAGGACTTTTAAAAGAAAAGTTATGTCAATCAATCATATATCAATCCAAACATATAAATGATATATATGCATGTATATAAAACTTATGCAATATATTTCTTATATTTTCCATTGGTTTGCAAAAAGACTTAAGAGACTTTTTCCTGCATATTTTCTAATTTTAAATGAAATTTCCAAGTTTAAAAAAATTGTACTACATGTTGCCTTATATGCCATTAAACAGATATGTTTATTTTTTTCTTGACATAAATCAATTTTTGTGTATGAAAAAAGTCTCAATGAAGTAAAATTTTTTATTTATTTAATTTTAAATATCTAAAAATAAGTTCGCATTTTTACAGGCAACAGTATATTTACCATATAACATAAAATATTTTATAACAGCAGTCTGAGGACATTTCTATGAATGAAGTATTCCATCAAGGTCTTTCACAGCATCTAAGGATGATGCACATTGGGAAGAGAGATTACACAGTGAGCATTTCAGAACAGCTGCTCAGAAAGCTCAGCTACATGAAAGATGTCTAGGTAGATGCTTTCTGATGGTCACTAAGGCCACTAAAGTGTCAAGGGACAAACAGTTTAATGTCATAAATGCCATTGATTGCCTTCCATGGATATCCCACCAATTGGAAGGAACAGGTCTAATATGTTGAACAGAATGATGATAATGCTTAGACTGCATTTTCTTCTGATTTTAATTTTTTTGATTCATAATTTTTTAATAAAGAAAGCCATGTTTAATGGAATAGTGATTACAAAGATGGTATCAGTAAAAGTAAACAATCATGAGGCTTGAGAACATTTAAGATGAGAAACAAGGTCATGGTGGGCTCAAGCACTGCTGTAGCCTGTGATGGCCTGAACATGGCTCAAAGGCTGCAGCTTGAGGGTATTCTCGAATTCACCCTTGTCCCTTTCTCTCGCCTCCTCGCCTCCCAGCTACTGCCCCTAAGCTTGCCTTAAATTACACCTACTGTCTAAGGAATATTTCTGTCATTATTTTGCAGTTCTTAAAATAATATTCTACCTGAATGAACATGAAAGATTATATGTAGGATTATAAATTATCATTATAGATTATATTATATTATTATATTATTATTTTTAGAAAATAGGTTAATATCAATTGTATTTTTTTTCATTTCTAGCACTCATAAGATGAAAAGTTCTATAACTAAACCTATGCTGTTCACAATATTTACTCCATATACACTACATGTAATTTGCAGCCTAGTAACTTTAAGAATGAAACCTAAAGTGTCTTATATTTGTTACAAAATATTAAAAAAATTTTATCATGTTGGGAAATATCTGCAGGAACATTTTAATTAATCAAGGCTTGTCTATAGGAACCTTAGGGGATAGGGCTAGACAGGTGAAGGTGTACCCTGATTAGTGGAAGGGCTCAAAGAAGGACTACTTGGTCTGTCACAGAGGCCTAAACCCCACCATAACAGATAACCAGAGGGGACCCCAGGAATCATAGATGCAGCTGGCAGGACTGTGAAAGAAAGTGCGATGGACTGATAGAGTAAGGAGAAAGGATGGGGAGGGCAAGGGTTATTACTCATTGTGTTTGTAAAACTAGGAAAAAAAATAATAATTTTTAAAAATCAAGGCTTGTATGCAAGAAGTAATTTTTAGAAAATTCATTAACTTGATAAGTGTTTAGTTTTTATAATGGAAACCATTCATGTGGGCACATAAACATGTATTTTATATTTGAAGAGGTGAAAGTTTTAAAAATGTATGTAATCCCTAATGACATTGAGTACTTTGTGTGATACTTTTCTAGAACATGTGTTTTTTTTAACTGCTACAATATTCTGCATTTTATTTAACTGGCAATGAACTAGTTCTATTACTCTTATGGTAAAGTAAATTTTTTATCTTCAAAATACTACCATTTCTACATATTAATGTATATTCAGTTTAATATTTTAATAAAAATTCTAAGAACTTTATAAGAACTTTGCATTGCTAAACGTTTCTTTAATAAAGTGAGAAAATTCTAATATCATATTAAAATAATCTAGAAGTTGAATTAATATATGGGCACAAAGGCTATTTATCCCTCTGTTTGCCAAAATATTGGATAATGCTATTTCATTCTCATAAGTATAGGAATGTTGTCTTTCTAAAGGCAATTTACGTAAAATACTGTTTTCAACATTCCCTACTTAATTACATAAAGTGCCTGATTGTTTTGTAATGAACTATCTCATTCCACAATATGAAGTTGTTCAAAGTAATTTCCCATATGAAACTAACATTGATTTAATATGACTTGTTCTTTTTTATTGAAAGGAATAGATGATATAGTGTCACATCAAAAGCTAACTTGTTATCTCACAGTGCTTTTTTAATCTGTGGAGCAGATTTCTGACTTAAAAATTTGAAAAATGATGAACAATAAGTTGTAATAGAATTGGCTTGGTAGCAATTTCTATATCAGTATATAAGTGATTTTGAACCTAATTTTATATTGTGTATTTCTATGATTTCTAATAACATAACACATAACAATTCATGATAGCATATGAAGGGAACATGTTCACATGCCTATACAATTGTGTGTTAAACACCATTGTGTATATGTGCAAATGCTACAGAGTTTATAAATTTTTTGTTAAAATCAATCATTGTAAGATTAAACTACTGGGGCTGGAGAGGTGGCTCAGGGGTTAAGCCTCCGCCTTGCAGGCGGAAGGTCCTGAGTTCGGATCCCAGATCCCACGTATAGACGCCAGGCGGAAGCGGGGGCGGCCTGCGCTTCTGGTCCTGGTAGGGCGGAGCCTGTGAATCCCTGGGCAGAAGGAGGTGGAGGCGTCCATGGTGGTTCGCGAATTCGTCCGTGGTTCTACACACACACACACACACAGACACACGCACGCGCGCACATACACACGCATATGCACACAGTTGAATAAATAATAATAATAAAAAAAATTAAAAAAAAAAAGATTAAACTACTATAACATGGTAATAATTAGGAAACATTTATTTTTGATAAATTAAATCACTTTATAAGTGAACTTCGTCATCTTTGGATTTATTTTATTTATCAAAAAACATGGGACCTAGGACTTGAAATCAGGACCTTCGGCTTATGAGGCAGAATCTTAACCCCTGAGCTATCTCTCCAGCCCATGAATCTCATTTTCAAGCCACTTTTCTTCAGTCCATATTTTGGTTATTTCTTTTTTTCTTTAATTCTTATGATCTCCTAACTCTGTGCTTCCCTCAAGAATATCTCATATATTTCCATGTTAATGATAAATTTGTAAATACCGATAACAAATTCTGTATCTCATATTCCTTGAGATGTCTCAAAATTATTTGAATGTATATTTAAAACTATCTACAAGTTTTATCTAGTTATTATTTTGTAATCAGTTACAATGCACTCAAAAATTACATACTGTTACAAAGATATGAACAGGAAATATAGTGATTTATATTCTGTAACTGATCTCTCACAGTTTAGAGTTTCCAACTAGTGTTCAGATAGTGGACTGAGACTATGTTATAATTTTTGTCAATATTTAAGTTTCAAGAGTGACATTTCAGAAGCTAATTTTTTTCCATATAAAGATGCAGTATTTCAAATTTATCTCCCATATTCTTCCATTAATATTACCTACGTATATCAGGGGTCAAGATTAACTTATTAAACAGATAATGATGGGAACTTGGACTTAATTCTGAATGCATACCATTGATGGCCCTTGCTTTACTCTCTTGGTTTTATGCAACACTGACATCAGTTTTAAAGAAGTTATGGATGTATTATGCAAACTTCATTTCAGGAGATGAATAGCATGACTCTGTAGAGTTCTCTGGAAATCTGATTTAACCTAGTGACAGATGCTATCTTCATTGGCAATATGGACTATTAGTTGTAATTTGAATCAGTTAAAGAGCTGAATTATGACATCAAACCTCTTCAGTCACAAGTAACCAAGAAGGGAAGTGAGAGTATCACCAGATGCTTCGCTACTTACATGCAATACTTAATAGTGACCTATTTTCTCTACTGAAGTATGATTCCCTTTCTCTTTTTGGGGGAGTCCTCTTTCCTCTTCCCTCCTGCTTATAATCTTTGTAATTACAGCAGGTATTACAGAGATTTACCTTTGAATATGTCATTAAGGGGGTTTGGTACTAGTATCCACCTATCTCACCAATGGGGGAGGTATAGGGATTGGCAGATATATGGTAACCATCCTGCAAATGGGACACTGAACCTGCTGTGTCCTATTCCTATTCTTCCATCTACCTTTGAATCTCCTCTTATAATAAGATCTTCACTTAAAAAGCTTTTTATCTTTGGTTAGGAGATAACCTTCCATACCAATCAGGATGTAGTTAAGGGTGGTGCAAGAAAAGCAAAAGTGAAAACAATAATAAACCATAATTCAGAACACCAAAGACTCTACATTAATCACCCGGAACCAGACCAACCAAATCTCTCCCCATCCTAAAGCTCAGGGAACCTTGCAGAAGAGGGGGCACAAGATTGTAAGAGCCTAAAGATGGTGAGGACCAATGATATGCAAGATACTCCACACAAGTACTCCACACAAGTTAGGGCTGCAGCAGCCATAAGCGGACTCTGACCTGCACAATGGCTGGCATGTCAACAACCCCACAAACTCTACCATAGATCATAGGGGAAAAGGTTTAAGGCAATAGGATCCTTACAGACAAGGGATTAACAGTCATAATTGAGTTCCCACACTAATAGGGAGCTCAAGAAGGGACTCTTGGCTAAACCACTGAGTCCTTACCTCTTTCTAGAGTAAAGGACTCAGAGGGAGGTTTGGTCTTCACACAAAAGGATGATCCAGAGGATGGGAGGGAAGAAGGGGAAGGCACTGGGAGAGGTGGAGGCAGGGAGGGGGATGACAGGAAAAGGAGAAGGGGGAAGAATGCAAGGGGGGATGACTGGTGAGGGGAGGAGGTAGGGAGAGGACAGGGTACCTATTGAGCTTGTACGATTAGGAAAAAAAATATAATGTGGAAGAAAAAAAAGAAGTGAAAGGCCAAATCCTTTTAAGAAACAATAAAAAATAATATTATTTCTTTTTTTAAAAAAGAGCTGAATTTTATAGGCTCAAATTGCTGACAGTATAATAAACATAATGAAAAATAATGAAAAGCATAGAAAAAGCTATCTGTGATTGTTGAAGATATTTGACTTCCCTAAAAGGCCTACCTTATTTAAAAATAAATATGGGAATATGAGCTCTGAGTATTTTTCAATACTTAATTTAGAATCTCTAATAGTGATCTGTTATGAATAAGTAAGCTGTCCATGCCACTTCTTTCTATTAATTTTAATGTGTTCCCAAATGATGAATTTATTGAAATGACCATGACTTTAAAAATAATTTACAAAATACAAACTGATGTAGCTCTAGGATTACATGAGAGCAATTCTTAGCATACCTTCTAATTTTAAGGCTTTTCTCCCAAATTTGCAAGCTACATACAGATCTTAAAATATTTCTTACTTACATTGCCAATATCTACACAGAAACTTAAAAAAAAATCACAGGTTGCCAAGTCCTTATCCGACTATCCTGGTGGACAAGGTCCCAGCATGGTAGAATATTGTTTCAAGGAAACATTTTTCTGGAAAAAGGACATGGCATTATTTGAAATAAATAAAGAAAATATGGGAATAGTCAGGCCTTAGTGTTACTGCCTGCCTTAGTGTCTGGTTCAGGCCTAAAGCCTGCTGGCTGAAGAGTGACACATTAACATCTAAATAAGCAGTTGCTAGGGGCTCTCCCTATGTAAATTAAGTTTTACTTCTGGCAGAAGGATTCCTTCTTCTGGAATTTGAGTCTGCCTCCTATATGTTCTCAGATCTTTTTTGTTGTTGTTTTTCTCAGTACTAGCTAGTTTACAGTCCCTTCCCCACACATTTAATGTTTATACATAAACCAGAGAAAATCTGCTTCGAAACATTCATTGTCCCTTTGCTTTTAGCAACTGAATGTCATGCCTCCTTTAACTCTACCTGGGGACATCATATCTGTCCCAACACAGAAAATATATGTCACCTCTGCTCTTCCTTTGTTACCTGGAATGAATATGTTTTACATAATCCTGTAAAGAATTTGGTCCTGGTTTTCTTTGCTGTTTTCCCTATGAACTTAGTGACACATCTCCTGGCCTTTACTCTCGATTTTCTAAAGTACATAAACGCTGCTAAAATTTGAATAAAGAATTCAGATTCACTCAGCCCAGAGAGCTGTGTGTCTGTGTCCATTCGCCAAAGCCCTGGATTCGAGGTTGCAGCCTAGGACTGCGACAACTAGTATGTTTTAGGATCTCTCAGAGCAGAATTATATCAGACTTGAATCTCATTTTCAAGAGAATTCTTATCTGAACTCTTTTGTCAATGAACATTTTACTAAGCTTCAAGAGATGAACACAATTACAGCATCACACAAAAGGATCTGGCTAATCACAATGGCACACAACACAGACAAAAGTGTGTGAGTAGCAGTGGAAGACTTGAAGAGAAAAGAGGCTATAAGTGGTCAGGAGGAGGGGAGATGGGAAATGTAGTTGAGATACACTGGTATTTTTGTAGACAAGTCAAAAAGTAAAAAAATTCTTCAAAAGAAAAGTGGTCAGACAGGAGTCCCAGGTATGAGAAGATAAAGGAAGCAGATCTGGAAGCTCCAAAGCAACACATAAGAGTTACAAATAGAGGGCTGGAGAGGTGGCTCAGGGGTTAAGCCTCCGCCTTGGGGCGGAAGGTCCTGAGTTCGGATCCCAGATCCCACATATAGACGCCAGGCGGAAGCGGGGGCGGCCTGCGCTTCTGGTCCTGGTAGGGCGGAGCCTGTGAATCCCGGGGCAGAAGGAGGTGGAGACGTCCATGGTGGTTCGCGAATTCGTCCGTGGTTCTACACATACACAGACACACACACAGACACACACGCGTGCGCGCACAAACACATATACACACAGTTGAATAAATAATAAAAAAAAGAAAAGAAATAGGAATTAAAAAAAAAAGTTACAAATAGAAAGAATGAAAATAAATAGAACAGCAATAAACAGCAAAAAGAAGAAAAGTAGCTAAAAATAATAAGTGGACCAGATATAAATAATGTGAGCATATAACAAGAACCACACAGATTGTCTCTAGGATGTTATAAATTGAAAGTAAGAAACTTTGTAGTAACATCTACTCATTTCTTGTACCCAATGGTTTCAGGACATTCAGTGTGTGGAGATCAGTTGTTACTATGCTGTCATGAATGTTAATGCCAGATGGAATGTTTTCAATTTGCTTTCATCATTTTGAAGTTCAGAGAGAGAAAAGAAATTCTGATCACTTCTGTATAAAGGAAAAATAGAACAGTTTCAGAAAAATGATAAAACACAATTTAACACACTTGGAAATGTTAAGAACTTATAATGTTGATTCTTTTGTTTGTGAAATTAATTTTTAAGCAAATTGCTATTTGTGAAAAGTCAAGAGCTTATTCACAGTCCTAGGTTTTCTGTTAAGAGATGCTTATTTTCTTTGGGATATTAGATATCATTCTAAGTGACCAGATTACAGATGGAGACTTCATAATCCTTTTTTAAATATAAACTGTTGCGAGAAAAACAAAGTTTAGTATTTTAAGTTTCTCCACTCAATATAAAGCCAATTTTATTGCTCATTTGTCCAATGATGAGATATTACTAAAACCGGGGGAAGGGAGATGTCTAATATATCACTGAGATTTTAGATGCAAGGGCACATTACAGAAACTCATCAAAAAGCAATCAAATACATTGCAGTTTTAATTACTACTTTGTATTTTTATCTGAAAACATGATTTTCACACTTTTAAGAATCAACCTACTTTAGCGATAGGTTTATCAAGTAGAGCAGGTCTCATTCTGTGGGATTCATGGAGGAAAAAAAATCTATTTAGAAGCAGTTTTGCAATTCTATACTACTACATTTCCTACTTTTTGCTTTGGCTACCTGTCATTCCCAAGCACTTAGTAAGTATGAGGCTTTATCTGTGAGAAGTGTTCATATACATTCTGACATTAGATATTTGTTATTACATAAGGGGCCCATGAGTACAATCCTATCTTACAAATTAGGACACCAAAGCAGAGTAGCTTAAAAACTTAGTCCAAGTTGACATAGGTCACAAAAGCAATTTGAATTATTAGACAGGAAGCCCCTATGATCGCAAAGGGTGTGTCATTAATTGCTACATTCATTTGATATATATATATATATCTTTCTCTACTTAGGTCATTTTTAATCTGACTCAATTTAAGTCATATTTTTATGACTTTAAATAGCTTGATGATATTATCTCATAATCTGCTACACCAAAAGGATACACTCCACCAGATGTGTCTTTAACAATAGTACATAGGTAGACTATAGTCTGAACTCGTTTTTCTTTTAAGTACTAACAATTTTTGCATTTTTGTGCATGAAAACTTCAATATTTTCTTGAGCCTAAGGAATACAAAGAAAAGAATTTTTATGCCCAACAATGACAATATTGCTATGTCCTGTCTACTAAAATTGAACTTAATTTTATTTTTGGATAACGACTATTCATGAAATTTAACTTCTTTTTTAGGAATGTTTTTGTAATTTAGTGATTCTTTTTATACTTTCCTAGTTATCTCATGAATTACTATGCCATTTCAAAAGCTTGATTACATTGTTACTGTCTTGTTTGTAGTGTTTTTACATAAAAATCAAAGGAATATTTGATTTTTGTACTTTGAATTTTGTTACATCATATCTGTTTTCTGCAGCAAGAATCAAATATACTTAGTATGCATTTGTTGATTTATTCAATGTAATTGCCATTTAAATATGCTGATTTCTGTACATTAGAGTCAATTTCCTTTGATATTTTGTGTCAATGTTAAGAATGTTGTGAACACATCCAAGAGACTATTATAAACACATTGCAAAGAGACTATTAAATAAAACCTAGATGACAACCTTAAATTGTAAAATCAAAATGACTATAGCTAGATGACAGAGTACATATTGAAGCATTAACATCAACATGAAGTACTTGCTGTGAAAGAATCAGATGACAAAATCTAAAATACAAACAACACCAAATGCTGGAGAAGCTGTGGAGATAAGGGAATTCTCATATATTGCTGGTGGGAATGCAGGCTTATACAACCACTCAGTTTGTTGATTTCTTAAAAAGTTAAAGATTGAAATGCCATATGACCCTGCTATACCAATTCTGAGAATAATTGCTCATAATGCAGAAATTCACTACAGTGACATAAGCACAAACATGTTCATTGTAGTGCTATTTATAATAGCAAAATACAGATTCAGTGCTACACCATTCAAAATCCCAAAGCAATTCTTTAAAGAAGTTGACCAAACAATCTCAAAATTCATATGGAAGCACAAAAGACCCAGGAGAGCAAAAACAATCCTGAGTAACAAAAACATTGCTGAAGGTATCTCCATACCAAACCTTAATCTATACTACAAATCCATAGTTGTAAAAACAGCCTGGTACTGGCTCCAAAATAGACACACAGATTAATGGGTAAGGGTTGAAGACCTAGATATAAGCCATTCATCTTTGACAAAAGGGCCCAAAAATTCCAATGGAAAAAGAATAGCATCTTCAACAAATGGTGCTGGCAAAACTGGATGTCCACATGCAGAAGATTAAAACTGGACCCGTACTTGTCACCATACACCATGTACAAGACTTAATTCCAAATGAATCAAGGACCTCGATATAAGGCTAGAGACTATAAAAAGTATAGTTGAAAAGGTAGGGAACTCCCTCGAGCTGATTGGACTAGGCCAACAGTTCCTAAATAGACATCCAATAGCACAGTCACTACAACCAACACTCAACAGATGGGATCTTATGAAATTGAAGAGCTTCTGTTCAGATAAAGATATCATAACTTGAGCACAAAGGGAACCCACAGAATGGGAGAAAATCTTCATATATCTGATAGCGCTATATTATCCAGAGTGCACAAAGAACTTAGAAAACTAAACACTAAGAAAAAAATGGCCCAATTAAAAAATGGACCTTGGAACTCAAAAGAAACTTTACCAGGGACGAAATTGAATTGTTTAACAAATATCTTAAAAAATGCTCCACATCCTCAGCTGTTGGGCCAGCCAAGGCAAGATCGTGCTGGGAGGAAGAGAACAAGGTGTAGCCGAGCACACGGGGCCTAAGATGGCGCTGGTATCTAGTGTGTGGGGCATAACCCTGTTTGCATCACAGGGTTCATAAGAGTTCTGTAATGCAGACCCTAACCTGGTGAAGCTGCATGCTGCGCTGACCTTTAATATGATTAGCTGACTGTTTTGCACCTCAAGGTTTTTGCCTTTATAAACTGCTGAGCGGTGTACAATAAAGTCAGTTCATGCTTCAATTTAACTCTCTGTCATGCTTGATTGTCTCCTGGGTGGCAGAGGGGCAGGCAGTGCTCATCTCTCTCCTTCCCGGTGCCCAAGAGCAGACCCCCACACTCAGCCATCAGGGAAATGCAAATCAAAACCTCTCTGAGATATCTTCTTATATTCTTTAGCATGTCTTTTTAAAGTATTTAGAAACATGTAAGGAAATATTTTGGATGATAAATATGAGTAGGATTAAAGTCTTACAGACTAACAAGTCCAATATCAAATTTTATTATTGATAAGAGAACAAAGATCATGCAAAATAGAGCTATCAATAGTTTTTGTAAATGAATATTTACATAAATATTAAAGGATATGTATTTTAAGAACATAAAGGCAGAAAATAATGTCGGGCTGGAGAGGTGGCTCAGGGGTTAAGCCTCTGCCTTGCAGGCAGAAGGTCCTGAGTTCGTATCCCAGATCCCACGTATAGATGCCAGGCAGAAGTGGGCGGCCTGCGTTCTGGTCCTGGTAGGGCAGAGACTGTGAATCCCGGGGCAGAAGGAGGTGGAGGCGTCCATGGTGGTTCCTGAATTCGTCCGTGGTTTTACACACACACAGACACACATACGTGCACCCACACATACGTACACATGCACAATTGAATAAATAATAATAAAAAAATAAAAAAAGAATTTTGTATATATACAGAAAAGTCTAAAGAATTCATTATTTTTCCAGTACAAAATATACACTCAGTTTTCAACTTTTTAGGAACTTCCATACTGCCTCCCAAATAAGTTGATGCACAAGTTGCTTGCACTCCTGCCATACAGATTTAATTTACATTTCTCTGATGAGTAATCAATTTGAGCACATTTGAAGATATTTGTTAGATATTTTAATTTCATAATGAGAAGTGTTTTTTTTATTTTTTTGCAGTTGTGAGGACTATATTTAATTGGGTTATTTGTTTTCTGGTGTTTATTTTTGTTTGTTTGTCTTGGGACACTCTGGAAGGGAATTCTCTATCATATATATACCCACCAAAACTTTTTTCCTATTATGTGGGTTGCATTTTTTAGTGGTTAATGACTTCTTTTGAAAAACAGAAACTTTTTAATTTTTTCTCCCACATTTTGTTATTTCCTAATCATAAAAGCTCAATAGGTACCCTCTTCCTCTCCCTCCCTCCTACTTTTCCTAGTCATCCCCCCTCACACTCTTCCACATTTCCCTCTTCCTTTCAACCCTCTCCCTCTCCTTCTCCCAGTGCCTCCCCCTTCTTCCCTTCCATTCCCTGGAGCATCCTTTTATGTAAATGCCAAACTTCCCTCTGAGTCTTCCACCTTAGTGAGAGGTAAGGACTCAGTAGCGTAGTCCAGAGCCCCATCTTGGGAGTTCCCATGCTGTTAACATGGGAACTTTATTATGACTGTTAAATTCATTGTCTCTATGGATCTTACTGCTTTAAACCTTCTTCCTTGTGATTCATGCTAGACTTTGAGGGGTCATTGACATGGTAGCCATTGTGCAGGTCAGGCAAAGTCCAATTACATTGTGGCTATATCCTAGATGCTGCAGCCCTGATTTGTGTGGAGTATCTTGCATATCATTGTTCCTTCCCATCTTTAGCCTCTTATTTCCTGCCACCCCCTCTTTCACAAGGTTCACTGAGCTTTAGGATGGGGAGAGATTTGGCTGGTCTGGTTCCAGGTGATTAATGTAGGTTCTCTGATGTTATGAATTATAGTTTGTTGTTGTTTTCAGTTTTGTTTTTCCAGCACTTTCCTTGGCTGCATCCTGATTGGTATGAAAGGTCACCTCCTAACCAAAAAAGACTGTTTAAATGAAGATCTTAATAAATGAGATACTCAAGGTAAATAAAAGAATAGGAATAGGACACAGCAGTGAGGCAGGGTGAGGGAGAGTCAGTGTCCCATTTGTGGGATAGTTATCTATCGGCAGTCCCTATGCCCTCCCTGATTGGTGAGATCAAACCTTTTCAGTAATATGTAACGAGGAAAGGAAGTGAGAGTGAGCTGCACCAGATGTCTGGTTATGTACCTGAAATACTTGTTGATGACTTATTTTTTCTACTGAAGTGTGATCCCCGGTCTTCTTTTATTAAGGGGGCCCTCCTACCTCTTCCCTCTTTTTATAATCTTTGTGATTACAGTAGGTTTTACAGAGATTAACCTCTGAATATGTCATTAAGTAGGTTCTGAACTAGGATCTACCTATTAGGGAGTACATATATTATCTAAATTTCTGTGTCTGGGATACTTCACTCAATATAATTCCATCCATTTCCCAGAAAATTTCATTAATTCACCTTTTTTGATGGCTGAGTAGTAACCCATTGCATAAATGTACCACATTTTCATTATCCATTCGTCAACTGTTTGGCATTTGGGTTGATTCCATGACTTTGCTATTGTAAACAGTGCTACAATGAACATGTTTGTGCTTATGTCACTATAGTAAATTTCTGCATTATGAGGGATTATTCCCGGAATTGATATAACAGGGTAATACAGCATTTCAATCTTTAACTTTTTAAGAAATAAAAAAACTGAGTGGTTGTATGAGCCGGCATTCCCACCAGCAATATATGAAAATTCCCTTCTCTCCACATCTTCTCCAGCATTTGGTGTTGTTTGTATTGTAGATTTTGTCATCTTGACCAGGTGAGATGATATCTCAGGGTACTTTTGATTTTCATTGCCCTGATGGCTGAGGATGTGGAGCATTTTTAAAGATATTTATTAAACATTTTGGTTTTGTCCCTGGAAAAGTTTCTCTTGAGTTCCCAGACCCATTTTTTTAATTGGGCTATTTATCAACCTGGCGTTTAGTTTTTTAAGTTCTTTGTGCACTTTGGATAATAGAGCTCTACCAGATATGTGGTTAGTGAAGATTTTCTCCCATTCTGTGGGTTGTGTTTTTTGCTTGGTTTACACTCTTTTTATCTGAACAGCTTTTTAATTTCATAAGATCCCATTTGTTGAGTGTTGGTTCTAGTGACTGTGCTGTTGGATTTCTGTTCAGGAACTGTTGGGCCAGCCCATTCAGCTCAAGGGTGTTCCCTACTCTTTCAACTAGGGTCTTTATAGTCTCTGGCCTAATATTAAGGTCCTTGATCCATTTGGAATTTTTTTTTGTACATGGTGACAAGTACAGATCCAGGTTTAATTGTCTACATGCAGATATCCTGTTTGATCAGCACCATTTGTTGAAAATGCTATTCTTTTTCCATTGAATTTTTTGAACCCCTTTGTAAAAAATCAGACGGCTGCAATTGTGTGGGTCTTTAACCCTTATCCATTGATCTCCATGTCTGTTTTGGAGCCAGTACCAGGCTGTTTTATTACTATAAATTTGTAGTATAGATTACGGTTTGGTATGGTGATACCTCTACCAGTGTTTTTGTTACTCAGGATTGCTTTTGCTATCCTGGGCCTTTTGTGCTTCTATATTAATTAATTTTAATTCTTGAATTTTAAAATTAAGAAATTCTTTAATTTTATGAAATTCCATTTTGGTTATTGGTCTTAACTACTTTGCAGATGGGATTCTGTTCAGAAAGCCTTTATTTAGGTCTGTTAGTTCAAGTGCATTTCTTTTCTTTTCTAGAAACTGTAGCGTCTCTTATCTAATTTAAGGTCTTTGATCCATTTGGAGTTAGTTTTTGTTCATGGTGAGAGAGAGGGATACAGTTTATTTCTACTACACATAGAAATCCAGCTTCCCATCACCATTATCTATTATCTAAACACTATCTATTTTCAGTGTGCATTAGCAGCCGTGTCACATATGAGATGCATGGACTTATATCTAGGTCCTCAATTTTTTTAAATTTTTTTTATTATTTATTCAATTGTGCACATATGCATGTGTGCGTGTGTGTGTATGTATGTGTGTGTGTGTATACGTGTGTGTAGAACCACGGACGAATTCGCGAACCACCATGGACTGCGTCCACCTCATCCTTGTTTACTCTGCCTCGGGATTCACAGGCTCCGCCCTACCAGGACCAGAAGCGCAGGCCGCCTCTGCTTCCGCCCAGCGTCTATACATGGGGTCTAGAATCTGAACTCAGGACCTTCCACCTGCAAGCCACCTCTCCAGTCCCTAGGTCCTCAATTTTAATCCATCATTTGGTGTGTTTATTTTTTTGTCAGAACCATGTAGCCTTCATTGCAATGATTCCTTAATACAGTTGGAAATAAGGCATGACACTGCCTCCGGCAACATATTTATTACTAAGTATTGTTTTGGTTAACCATTGTCGCTTTTTGTTCATATACACTTTAAAATTGTTTTGTTTCTATCTGTAAATAATTGCATTGTGATTTTGATTGGAATTATATTATCTGCATATTGTCTTCGCTAGCATGGTTATTTCACAATGCAATATATTCTGGTCCAATATATTGGTGTCTTCCTTCTGGTGTTTTCTTTAATTTCTTTCTTCAATGTTACAGAGTTTCCATTGCATAGTCTTCATATCTTGATTAAGTTTTTTTTAATTTATTTTTATTATTATTATTTATTTAACTGGGCACATGTGCATGTGTATGTGCGCGCGTGTGTGTGTGTGTGTGTGTGTGTGTGTGTATGTCTGTGTATGTGTAGAACCACGGACGAATTCGCGAACCACCATGGACACCTCCACCTCCTTCTGCCCCGGGATTCACAGGCTCCGCCCTACCAGGACCAGAAGCGCAGGCCGCCCCCGCTTCCGCCTGGCGTCTATATGTGGGATCTGGGATCCGAACTCAGGACCTTCCGCCTGCAAGGCGGAGGCTTAACCCCTGAGCCACCTCTCCAGCCCTTGATTAAGTTTTTTTAAAGGTATTCCATTTTTCTTGGTGATATCAAGATATCATATAAATCAAATATGTATCAAATGAATGTGATTGTTTCTCTCATTTTTTTCTTTTTGCTTGTCTTTGGGGTACAGAAAAGCCACTGCTTTTTAAATATTAATTTGGAGCCTTCCACACGACTGAATCTGTTTATTAGCTCTAAGGATTTGTTGGTTCAGACTTTATGTCTCTCAGGTAAGAATCATGTCATCTGCAAATAGAAATATTTACTCTCCTATTTGCATGCATTTATCTCACTCTGTTATCTTATGCCTTTACCTACCACTTCAACTACAATGTTAAATCAGCAGTGACGAATGTAGACAACCTTTTCTAGTTGCTGATTTAACTGGAACACTTGAAGATTTTCAGTGTAAAATGGCAAATGTCAATAATGCAAAAAATTACTTACTCTTACATTAACCTGATAGCTCAGTAGTACACCAGAAATACATTCAACTAACATACCAGCAGCCCTGAGTACTAGTACACACATTTTAAAAAGTAATTCATGATAAGATACAACTTTCATTATTCTCATATTCCATGATTTCATGAATATGTACCTATGTTAAAACCTCTCAAATTATGTCTTTTTCTGAATATATTATATGAAATGAAACCAAAATTTGCTAAATTATCAACAAAACAAAATAAAGGAAATAAATCCAACCAAAAAAGTTGTCACATTAACATTGTACATTTTTCATATATCATAGAAAAGCTAAACCCTGTTTCTAAACCAGTAAAACAAGCTCACACTTGTTGTGCCTTCTTATGTCAGAAAAACTAAGATGGATAATTGATATATTTCTCTATAACAGAAGAACATGGGGAAAAATGTAGACTTAGTGGAAACTTCATTAGTCCCTGTGAATAAAACTGCATTTTGTCTGTGGAATTCAAAAAGTACATTTTCTGACTGTCAGTTGATTCTCTATTATCTACCAATCTATCTATCTATCTATCTATCTATCTATCTATCTATCTATCTATCTATCTATCTATCTGTCTGTCTGTCTGTCTGTCTCTCTGTCTGTCTGTCTGTCTGTCTATCATCTATGTAGATATCTCTCACATGTCTTTGTTGCAGAGTTAACAGGACTTGATAGAAAAAGATAAAGTAAATAAAAAGAGAGGTGAAAGGAAAAAAAAATCTATGGTTTGAGTATGCCTCTGGCAAAAAATACATAGGATCATGAGACACAAAGAGAATGTTTCTGGAAAAGGGAAAGAAAACACTGCTAAGGGCAAAAATCTGCTTCAAAGAGTGGATTTTTTTTTCAACAATGCTAAAGCCATACCACTTGTATTTCATTGCTTTCTGTGGTTTCTTTATAAATAGTCACAAAAATCTAAACTGCAGGTCTGATGAGATACTTCAGAGAATTTGAGGCATAAGTCTGTTCTCAATCTGCTGTCTTCTCAACTGTCAAACAGTTGCCATAGAGTTATTTACATCAGTTTTTTGGCTATCATGCTTTTATTCTAATTCATTTGTAAGATACTCAATACCTAGTTAGCACCCAACTGGCAGTGCAGAGTGGTTTTCATCACTTTTTGAGAGCAAGATGTTAGAAAGGCACATCTAATTCTGTTTCCTTCTATTCTGAATGCTGACGAGTGGGTGGGATAGGAATGCTATACAAATTGAAATTTATGTAAAAATTAATAAAACAATCTCAAAATTCATATGGAAGTGCAAAAGGCCCAGGATAGCTAAAATAATCCTGTGACAATCCTGACTAATAAAACCCCCCTTGGAGGTGTCACCATATCATACCTTAGTCTATACTACAAATACATAGCATACATAAAGATCACATGATATAGACTCCAAAATACATAAACCAATGCAGTAGAATTATAGTCCAAGGTATAAGTCAACTTATTTGTAATCAGTACAGTCAACTGATTTTTGAGATAGGTTTCCAAAAAAATCATTTGAAAAAGGACAGTATCTTCAGAAAATGGTGCTGGAAAAATTGGATATCTACATGTAGAACATTGAAACTGGACCCTTACCTGTCATTTACACAAAAATTACAAATGTTCAAAAAAATAACAAATGGTCCAAAGAACTTCGTATTAGGCAAAAGACTATAAAATTCATAGAAAAAAGAACAGGCAATACATTTGGACTGATTGACCCTGATCTACATTTTCAGAATAGGACCCTGAATATAGAGGAATTAAGATCAGCACATGAGTACTGACATGATCATTTCAGCTTTACTTATACTAACGAATGAGTGGAATCAGCATAGCTATCCAACAGTAGATGAATGAATAACGTCAAGAAAAATGAATTATTGAAATTTGCTGAAAAATGGATGGAATTGGGATAAATTATAGTGAGCAAATTCTACCAGAAATAGAAATATAGATGCCACATATTTTTGTCATAAGTGGATCCTAACATTAAACACTAATAATGACACCCTCAAGAAGGAACTTCTGTAACACATGCAAACTACAAAGGAATTTAAGTAAATTTTACAAGCAGTTAAATTCTAAGAGCCTACAGGTTGAGTGGTGTATTTCAGACCAAAACACTCCTGTCACAGCAGGGCTGCTGTTCCTAGGACCCTGCTGCCACCTGATTTATGCACTGCTTGACCTAACACTCCCCCAAGAACTAGTGAGGATCTCAGAAGAAACAGCTGCACTAAGAGATTGTCTCTTGGATAAGTGATAGACAAAGAAAAATAAACCTCTCTTTGACTACAGAAGAGTCACATATATTACAACAGATATCTGCCTCTTTTACTAAGACAGGCATTCCAAAGGGAGACATGTAATCCACACATGCATAGGGATAGGAAGGTAGAAAGGATATGGCTAGGTTGAAGAGAAGGAATTGAAGAAAGGATGAAAGGGAGTTGGGGCCATGACATAAACACATTTTGTTTGTATATGAAAAGATCTCAATAAAAAAGAAACTAATTATATAAAATTAAACAATTGCAAATATTCCCTATGTTTTAAGACTCTACAGTACTTTAAATGAGTCAACCTACTTTCAGAAATGATGACTCCTATCTCTCCTTGCTATTCACTTAAAAATGTTGATTTTTTTAGAAGAAAGAGAAGAGGAGAGAGAAAGAGAGAACAAGAGCACGTGCACGCAAGAGAGAGAGAGAAAACTTGTGTGGACTCTGTGGAATTCAATGAACTTTTTTTGCCAGTCTTTTCTCTACATCCATCACAATTTTATTCCACTGCAATTTTTTTTTCTTACATCAGTCTTACAGTCTGCCAGAGTTTGAGATGTTGTAGTGTCCACTTTAGCCCGTGGTCATTTTGTAAAGACCACACCTACAATCTTCACTCTTTTAGTAACTCCCAGGCTACTCCTGAGCAAGTAATAAAAGATGTGACCTCAGATAGGATCACTCTCTCTTCTGCTTTCTTCTGTACGCTAAGCTTTTTTAAGTTTCCACACTCTTGGTTCCACTTGACTGTTCCTCTTTCTGCTGACATAGCACCTTTCCTTGTTTTCTCTGACCTTAAGCTATCTTTTTCATTCTAATGTTTTCCCACCTTTACTATGACTTCCTTAGCCATCAGGCCCTCCACTCTAAGTAAATTCCCATTTCTCAAGTGTCTTCTTTTTGTCAGTTTCTCCTTATCCATGGACTTCCACCAGACATTCATACTTTGTCTGAGTCACTCTCCATTCCATTCCCCACTATAGTAAAATTACTAAACAAAGCTTCTATTTTATACCACCAGAAACTGCTGCAAGCGTATTTGTACTCAGGTTGGTTTTTGGACTTGTTTTCTCCAGCTAAATTGAACATTGAGATCAGGACCTTCTGATTGCAATGCAGAGTCTTAACCGCTGATCCATCTCTCCAAACCCAACATCTTAAAGTTTATTTAAATCTATCAGTTCACTTACGACTCCTGAAAAATCACTTCCATACTTGAGCAATTTATAATTATCTCTCAAAAAGAAAAAAAAACACACACATTGGGCTAGGAAGCTGTATCAGCAATTAAAGTCGCTTCCTCTGAAGCATAAGAACCTGTCCTTAGGTGGGCTGGAGAGGGGGCTCAGGGGTTAAGCCTCTGCCTTGCAGGCAGAAGGTCCTGAGTTCAGGATCCCAGATCCCACGTATAGATGCCAGGTGGAAGTGGGGGCGGCCTGCGCTTCTGGTCCTTGTAGGGCAGAGCCTGTGAATCCTCGGGCAGAAGGAGGTGGAGGCGTCCATGGTGGTTCCCGATTCGTCCGTGGTTCTACACATACACATACACACATGCACGTGCACATACATACACACACACACGCACAATTGAATAAATAATAATTAAAAAAATTTAAAAAAAAGAACCTGTCCTTAGGGACTAGAGAGATGGCTCAGGAATTCTCTGCCTTGCAAACAGAAGGTCCTAAGTTTGGGATGTCCCACATAAAAATGCCAAGAGTAAATAATGTATAGAACATACTCATGGTGTGCATAGTCTGGGAAATTCCAGAGTGAAGCAAAAAGGAAATACAAGCATCCAAGATGATTCCTGAAGTCACCCTTTGTCCTCTACAGGGACACAGAGTCTTCTCCATCTCTCTCTCTTTTCTCTCTCTTTCTTTCTCTCTCTCACACACACACAGTAAATAAGAAAAAAAATCTTTTTAAATGTTATATTTTTACTATTCTCTTTCTTCTTGTTGTTATCCATGCAAACAGGCCACATACAGATTTTTTTTTCTCACTAAGATATGGGAAAGGAATTCACCTAGTTGTAATTCTCAATTTTCTTCCAACAGACTCTGGTTCTTAATAGAGGACCTAGTATTTAATAGTGAGTGTATATGTATTTATTGAATAAATGAAAATGTTCCCAGGGAATATCTGAAGAGACTGGCCCTAAGGTGTCCCATTGACCTGAAGTTCACTTCTGATCCATTTCCTTCTCACAGTGCAGCACCCTCTGCTTCCTTGTGCTTACTTGTTCCAGGAACTTTTGTGGTCTAGAAACAGTGTGTTAACTCTTCTGGAAGAATAGTCTTCAAACAAGTAACAATGATCTGAGAGCACATCAGTATTGCATTTGAAGTAAAATGACTGGTATTATTTTTTATTTCTATATTTTTTAATGAGGACTGAACAAGTTTTCCCAAAAAGTATTGTATTAAGGTTGTAATGAATCCTGTGACCACCTCATAATTTATATAAGAATTTCACAAAAGCATGTAAAGAATGTTTATGCCAAAGTAAGATGATCTCAACTGACTCAGGACAGCCAAAAACATACAAAGAAGACAGTAAAAAATCTTGATATAAGATGCCTAAGTCACATCATAAAAACATAAAAAACACTACATTCCAGGAAAACATGTCTCGAAAAAAAATACAACATAAAAAACCCTTTGAATAGATTCCACTCAGAATATCCTCCAGGATAACAGCCAGGAAAGAAATATTCAAAATAATATATCTCTATGATCAACATATTTTGAGAAATAGGAACATGAAGATCCATGAAAGGAATGTGAACAATTCAGAAAGGAGATGAATAAGCATGTACAATCTTATATGGACAGGAGACAAATTATAAAGTATCTGAGATGAGAAAAGAGATAGAGGGAATAAAAACAAGATTAGAATAGGTGAAAAATAAAACTCCAAACTGAAAATCAAACTAAACTATCCGAAACTGGAAATCCATCAGAATATTAAATGCATAGAAAGAATCAGGCAGAAGATAGAATATCAGATCTAAATGATAAGCAGACAGAACAATATCATTTAGCTGAAGAAGCTGAAAAAATACATGAATGGAATAATGAAGAACTATGGAACACCAAGAAATCAAATCTGAACATCATGAAATCCCAAAACTAGAAACCACAGAAAACTCCAGCTTACATATTGCAGACAATCATAAATAAGAACATACTACACCCAAGGAAAGAGTCCCATGCAAATAGGAGATCCACAATGTATACCGTAAAGCTATGACCAAAATAGGAGCACAATAAGACAAATAATAGTGACACAGATACAGGACAAAGAGAACGTTCTGAAATCAGTGAGCAAAACCAAATCACATTTAAAGGTAAGTCTATTAAAATAATAAATGACTTGCCTTTCACCCCACCCCGCTCCACGCGCGGTCTAGCCGGGCCTCACCCCGCAACTCTAGGTAAGGCCCGGCTGCGCCCGCCCACCAGAACCCCAGGTCAGCCCAAAGGGATCCGGCTCCGACTCCCGCCATCCAGCCAGAGCCGCGGGCAGGGCTGAGGGACGAGGAGGACCTCCCCCTGTGCCCAGGCCTCGCCCCAGCTGCCCTCGGGTTCAATAGCTCCACGCGGACACCCCCATCCTCCCTTTCACCCCACCCTGCTCCGCCGGTCGGGACGCGCGTGCGGTCCAGCCGGGCCTCACCCCGCGACTCCAGGTAAGCCCCGGCCATGCCTGCCCACCTAGAACCCCAGATCAGCCCAAAGGGACCTGGCTCCAACTCCCACCATCCAGCCAGAGCCGCGCACGCAGGGCCTAGGGACGAGGAGGACCTCCCCCTGCGCCCTGGGCCCTGCCCCAGCTGCTCTCGGGTTAAATAGCTCCACGCCGAGGCCCCCATCCTCCCAATCCCCACCCCGCTCTGCTGGTCAGGACTCTCGCGTGGTCCAGCCAGTCCTCACCCCGCGACTTAGGTCAGCTCTGTGCCTGCCCACCCCCAGAACCCCAGGCCAAATAATTCAGTTTAGTGAAATTGAAAGATTTTAAAACGACAATGCCAAAGTCAAAGTGCAAATCCATGAGAAGCAACACTCAAGTAAACAAATTTCCCACTGAAGAAATTAATCCCATAATGTTAGACTCCAATCAGAGCAAACCCACGGAAAAAGGCCAAGAAAGCCTGACCCAGGATAACGACTTTCAAAATATGATCATTACCTTGTTCAATACTATGAAAGCGGAAATCCGGGAGGAATTACATAATCGAATCAATCTCTTTGAAGAGGAACACAACAGACATTTGGAGGAGTTGAGAAAAACAGTGCAAGAAACAAAAACTGGCATAGAGCAGTTAAAACAGATTCAAGTGGGGTTTAAAACTGAGCTACAAGACAAGTTATCTTCAACCCAGAACTCTACAGAGAGTCTTATCAACAGAACTAACAAAGCAGAAAACAGAATTTCAGACCTTGAAGATAAAGTGGGAGTACTAACCAGCTCAATGGAAGAGATGTTAAAGCCAAAAAGATACTTGAGAGAAATATCCAAGAGATATGGGACACCCTGAAGAAGCCTAACATGCATATTCATGGAATACCAGAGCAAGAATCTCAAAATACCACCCCTGAGGAAATTTTTCAAACGATCATCAAGAAAAACTTTGCTCATCTAAAAAAAGAGAGGCCCATCCATATACAAGAAGCATTCCGCACCCCAAACAGATACGAACAAAACAGAAGCACCCCTGGGCAAATAATAGTTAAAAAACACTCCACATTCAAGATAAAGAACTGGTGCTGAGAGCTTTAAGGGAGAAAAAATAAGTCACTTTTAAAGGTAATCCTATTAAATAACAAATGACTTCTCAGTCAAAACAGTAAAAGCAAGAAGAGCTTGGAGAGACATACTTCAAGTATTGAATGAGCAAAAATGTCAACCCAGGCTGATTTACCATGCAAAACTATCAGTCATGATCAAGGGAGAAAGAAAAACTTTCCAGCACAAAGACAACTTGAAGGGATACATGTCCACCAAACCAGGCCTTCAATAAATGCTAGAAATGATACTCAAGCGTGAGGAAAAAAACAGGCATATCCAGGAGAACAGAAGGCAAATATAACACCATTAATAGCGAAGCAATATACTTATAAAAACTACTAAACATAATAAATGTCTGGAATTAAAAATAGTTTCTCCATTATAATACTAAATGTTAATGGAATTAACTCACCGATCAAGAGAAACAGATTATAAATTTGGATTAAAAAATCACAATCCATCAATCTGCTGCCTGCAGGAAACCCATCTCACCACAAAAGATAGGCACGCTCTAAAATAAAAGGCTGGTCAACAATTCTACAAGCTAATGGAAGCAGAAAACAGGCAGGGGTAGCCATTATGCTATCAGACAAAGTGGACTTCAAACAAAAGAAAATTATAAGAGACACGGATGGATACTACATTTTAGTCACAGGTACAATTCACCAGGAAGACTTCACAATACTGAACATATATGCACCCAATACGGGCCCCTCCACATTCATTAAGAAAACCCTATAGCGTCTAAAGCAAGAAATAAACCCCCAAACGATAATTCTTGGGGACTTCAACACCGCCCTCTCAATATGGGATAGATCAACAGGTCAAAAGCTTAACAGAGACACTTTGGAACTTAATCAAACCCTGAAAGAAATGGACCTTACAGATCTCTATCGAACTTTTCACCCACGTACCAAAGAATACACATTTTTCTCAGCAGCACATGGAACTTTCTCCAAAATAGATCACATATTGGGCCACAAAACGAATCTACACATATACAAAAAAGTTGAAATTGTAACCTGTGCCCTATCAGACCACCACGGCCTAAAGCTGCACATCCACAACACATCAAACAAGAGAAAATACACTAACTCCTGGAAACTTAACAATATGATGCTGAATGAGAACTGGATTCAGGAAGAAATTAAAAAGGACATTCAAGATTTCCTGAAAATGAATGATAATGAAAATACAACTTACCAAAATCTCTGGGACACAATGAAAGCTGTTCTAAGAGGTAAGTTCATAGCTCTTAATGCCTACATCAAAAAAATGGAAACATCAGAACTAAACAACTTAACAATGCAGCTTAAAGCTTTAGAGAAACTAGAGCAATCTGATCCCAAAAGTAGTAGAAGAGAGGAGATTAGCAAAATAAGTTGAGAAATATCTGATGTCAAGATTAAGAAAACGATAGAAAAAATCAACCAGTCAAAAAGCTGGTTCTTTGAAAAAATCAATAAGATTGATACACCCCTAGCTAAATTAACCAAAAGCAAGAGAGAGAAAACACAAATTAACAAAAGTAGAAATGAACATTGAGTTATCACTATGGATACCCAAGAAATCCAGAAAATTATAACATCATATTTCAAAAACTTGTACTCTGTGAAGTTTGACAACACAAAAGAGATGGATGAATTTCTAAGTAAACACAACCTACCTAAATTGAATCAGGAAGCTGTGAATTATTTAAATAGTCCTATAACATACAAGGAAATTGAAGAAGTAATCTCGAATTTTCCCACCAAAAAATGTCCAGGGCCAGATGGATTAAGCACAGAGCTCTACCAGACATTTAAGGACTTAATAACACCAATACTCCTTAAACTGTTCCATCAAATAGCAAAGGAAGCTTCCTTCTATGAAGCTAATATCGTCTTAATCCCAAAACCTAATAAAGACTCACTTAAAAAAGAAAACTATAGGATGATCTCTCTGATGAACACAGATGCAAAGATTCTCAACAAACTCTTAGCAAATCGGATTCAAAAACATATCAAAAAGTTCATTCACGGGGACCAAGTAGGCTTCATCCCCGGCACACAAGGTTGGTTCAACATACGCAAATCAATATATGTAATTCATCATGTAAACCAGTCCAAAGTCCAAGACCACATGATATTCTCGATCGATGCAGAAAAAGCCTTTGACAAAATCCAACAGCCTTTTATGATCAAAACGCTAGAGACTATAGGAATGAAAGGAACCTTTATCAATATAATAAAAGCTGTATACAACAAGCCCACAGCAAGGATTATGCTCAATGGGGAACAATTGGAAGCATTCCCACTTCGATCAGGAAATATTGAAGGCTGTCCACTCTCACCACTTCTATTCAATATTGTACTTGAAGTCTTAGCTGAAGCCATAAGACAAGAAAGGGACATAAGAGGGATTCAAATCGGCAAGGAAGAAGTCAAGCTATCCCTATTTGCAGATGACATGATCTTATACCTGAGTGATCCCAAAAACTCCACCAGGAAGCTCCTGGAACTAATTGAGAAGTTCAGCAGGGTGGCAGGATACAAAATAAATGTGCAAAAATCAGAGGCCTTCCTATATGCCCAGAATGAAAGAAGTGAAAAAGCCTTGAGAGAAACAATCCCATTACTATAGCCCCTAAAAAAATGAAATACCTCGTTATAAACCTAACCAAGGAGGTAAAAGACCTTTGCAATGACAACTTTAAAACCCTCAAGAAAGAAATTACAGAAGACACCAGAAATTGGAAAGACCTCCCATGTTCCTGGATGGGAAGAATCAACATTGTAAAAAGGACCATCCTACCAAAGGCAATATACAAATTCAATGCTATACCAATTAAAATCCCAAAGCAATTCTTTAAAGAAGTTGACCAAACAATCTCAAAGTTCATATGGAGGCACAAAAGACCCAGGATAGCAAAGACAATCCTGAGTAACAAAAACACTGCTGGAGGTATTACCATACCAAACCTTAGTCTATACTACAAATTCATAGTTATAAAAACTGCCTGGTACTGGCTCCCAAATAGACACACAGATCAATGGATAACGGTTGAAGACCCAGATATAAGCACACAAAAATATAGCCATTTGGTCTTTGACAAAGGGGCCCAAAGAATCCAATGGAAAAAGAACAGCATCTTCAACAAATGGTGCTGGCAAAACTGGATCTCCACATGCAAAAGATTAAAGCTGGACCCATACTTGTCACCATGTACAAGACTTAATTTCAAATGGATCAAGGACCTTGATTTAAGGCCAGAGACTTTAAAAACCATAGTTGAAAGGATAGGGAACTCTCTCGAGCTGATTGGGCTAGGCCAACATTTCCTAAACAGACATCCAATGGCACAGTCACTGCTACCAACTCTAAACAGTTGGGATCTTGTGAAATTAAAGAGCTTCTGTTCAGATAAAGAGATTGTAACATGAGCTCAAAGGCAACCCACAGAATGGGAAAAATCTTCACGAACCACATATCTGACAGAGCTCTACTGTCCAGAGTGCACAAAGAACTTAGAAAACTAAACACCAAGGATAACAATGGCCCAATTAAAAAATGGGCCCTGGAACTTAAAAGAAACTTTACCAGGGATGAAATTAAAATGTTTAACAAATATCTTAAAAAATGCTCCACTTTCTAAGTCATCAGGGAAATGCAAATCAAAACTTCCCTAAGATATCATCTCACCCCGGTCAGGATGGCAAAAATCCACAATACAAACAACGACAAATGCTGGAGAGGATGTGGAGAGAGGGGAACTCTCCTACATTGCTGGTGGGAATGCAGGCTCATACAGCCACTCTGGTGAGCCATCTGGAGACTCTTAAAGAAATTAAAGATTGAAATGCCATATGACCCTGCTATCCCACTTTTGGGAATAACCCCCCATGCAGCAGATATTTGCCTCGATAGCACAAGCTCGACCATGTTCATAGCAGCACTGTTTACAATAGCAAAGTCATGGAATCAACCTAAATGTCCAACAGTTGACAAGTGGATAAGGAAACAGTGGTACATCTATACAATGGAGTACTCCTCAGCCATCAAAAATGATGAATTACTGGAATTTGCTGGGAAATGGATGTCATTAGAAACAATTATATTAAGTGAAGTATTCCAAACCCAGAAAATTAAGCGCCGCATGTACTCCCTAATAGGTGGCTCCTAGTACCAAACTCACCCTGCCCACATTGAGACACTCAAAAGTAAACCTATGTAACACAGTAATTGCAAGGATTATGAACAAGAGAGATGGGGTAGGAGGGCCACACCAGAAACAAGGAGAGAGGGGACCATGTTACAGCAGAGAAAATAGGCCTCCATCAAGGTCTGCAAGTAAGTAATGAGAAACCTGGTTAAGTTCACAGACATTCTTTCCTGATCTCACCAGAAGGGGAGGGCATATAGTCTAGCAGATAAAAAGTAATCATTTTGCAAATGGGTGATGGACCCCTCCCTCACTGAGGTTTCCTACTTTTATTACATCTACCCTTGAATGTGCTATTATAACAAGACTCCAGTTTAACAGCTTTTTGTCTCTGGCCAGGGGGTGACATACAGTGCCCAGCAGGATGGAGTGAAGGGCATTGCAGGAGCAGCAAAACTGCAAAAGAAAATCAAAAAACCACAATCCAGAACTTCATAGACTCTATATCAATCACATAGAACTAGGCCAGACTAATCTCTCCCCATCCTGGAGCTCAGGGACATTTGCGGAAGAGGGGGCGGTAAGATTGTAAGAGCAAAAGGATGGGAGGAACAACGATTTGCAAGATTCTCAACAATAGTTGGGGCCAAAGCAATCATAATGGGACTTTGCATGCCCTGCACAATGTCCAGCGCACTGTTGCCCTCATAAAGTCTAGCATCTGTTAAGGGCACCGAGATTCCTGGAGGCAAGGGATTGACAGCCATAGTAGTGCTCCTATGCTTAAGGGGAACAAGAGAAAAGCTTATGGAAATGCCACTGGGTCCTTATATGTAATCGGAGAGGAGGACCCAGTGGAGAGTCAGGCGTACACAATAAAGGACTCTCTGGGAATTGGGGGGAGGCACTGGGAGATGGGGAGGGAGAGGAGGGGGTTCAGGGGAAGAGGGGGGAGGGAGGGAACTGGTAAAAAAATTTTAAAATGTATAATTACATTTTTAATATAAAAAAAGTAAATAAAAAACAAGACTACTTACCAGGAGGAGAAGATGGCAGAAGAATTACAAGTTCAAGACCAGCCTGGGCTACATAGAAAGCCCCTATTTGGAAAAAGAAAAAAAAAAAAAAAAAGAGGAGAGACACAAAGACAAAGAGACAGAGAGCCTAAATGATGATTGTCCACAAAGATATACAGGGTCCTCTCAATGCTGGAATCTGGGGGCTCCATACAGCTCTCTGAAAACCCAGAAGTGTCTGACCAGTGGCTCACGGCAGCAAGAGCAAGCTCCTGGAGCTGGGTCCTGCCACCGAGACCAGGTGAGGCCATCTCTACCTGCAGACTGTCTTTTGCAGCGTAGCAGGGAAATGATCGGCCGCCCCCAAGCAGGAGACCCTAATGCCTGCAAGCACTTAGTGCAGTAACAGCCAGACTTGTAGTCCTTCTTGATAACAGAAAGCAGGTAGACAAGAGGAACCTCGTGTCACCCCACACCCCGCACCACAAACCAGCCCGGCAGAGGGCCAAGATCATCAGCATGGTCTCAGTGTGTCTTCAGGTGGAGCCCATGAGCAGCGATTATGCCTAACAATAGGCAGTGACAAATGCAGACTGTTCCTTACTGTGTGCCAACAGGCTTCATGCATGGGCGCATGGGTGCAGCCCAGGAGAACCCTTTCTCACTTTCTATACTGCTCCTCTGAGCAGGCAGATTGTTTCAGAAGAAGAAAACAAATGCTGTGCTTCCAGCAAGCTCTCCTGGAGCTTCGGTACAGCACAGGTGGCTTCCGGGGTGGGAAGGTGCATCTCTGTCTGCTATGAAGTTTTCTAAAATAAATGGGAAGATGACAAGCTGAAAAAAAATAATAATAATAAATGACTTTTCAATGGAAACAGTAAAAGCCAGAAGAGCTTGGAAAGGTATTATTCAAGTCATGAAAGATCACAAATTCCAAACTCAGATGCTATATCCAGCTAAACTATCAGTCATGCTTGAACTTGAAAGAAAGATCTTCTTGACAAAAGTACACTAAACTACTTCTTGTGTATCATACCAGGCTTACAGAAGATATTAGAAAAATACTTATGACAGAAGAAATTAATCAACATACTCAAGAGGACAGAAGTGAAAAAATGTCAATACAGCTACCAAGCAGAGAACTGCCAACACAAAAACCATCAAAAATTCCTCACCTATAAACTTAAACATCAATGGCCACAACTCTCCAATCAAGAGATACAGGCTAATAGCATGGATTAAAAACCACAACTCATCAATTTCATGCCCCTAAGAAATATACCTCACCTTGAAAGTTAGACACTGTCTCAGGGTCAAAGGATGGTTGAAGAGATGCCAAACAAATGCAATTAAGATAGCTATCCTAATTTCTGATAAAACAGAAATAAAACTAAAACAAATAATAAGAGAAACCGAAGGATACTACATATTCATCAAAGGAAATACATCAAGAATAATTCACATTTCAAACATAGGGCCACCCAAATTCATGAAAAAATGCTGCAATATGTAAAACAACAGATCAACCCAAATACAATGATGTTAGGGAATTTTAACACCCAAGTTTCTCTGATAGATATGTTAACAGGTTGTAATTCAATAGAGATACACTGTAATTAACCCAAACCCGAAGCCAAATGGACCTGACAGACATCTACCAAAAGTTCCATCCTAACTTCATGGAATATAGTTTCTTATCAGCAGTCCATGGAATCTTTTCCAAAACAGAACACATATTAGGCCACAAATCAAGTCTTCATAAATACAAGGAAACCAAAATCACATCCTGTATACTACCTGACACTATAGAATAGATATTGACACCCACAAAAAAGGCAAACAACAGAATGCACACAATCTCTTAGAAGCTTAACCTATGGTACTGAATGAGGAATAGGTTCAGATGGGAGTAAAAATGCAAATTTCATAAATTGCTAGAAATCAATGATAATATAATCCTATCATATCAAAACTTTTGGGATAAGACGAAAGTGATCCCAAGAGGACTTAACCTCCACTTCAAATAAAAAATAGAAATATCACAAGTATACAACCTAACAGTATAGGTCAAAACATCAAATAAGAATACACTAATTTCTAACACATACACCTAAAATCAAATAATTTTTGATATAGATGCCAAAAAAATTGGAAAAGGACAGCATCTTCAACACATGATATTGGCCAAATTGGATATCTACATGTAGAAGAATGAAACTGGAACCTTATTTATCACCATTCATGAAAAACAACTCCAAATTCATCAAATATGAATGTATGTTAGATCAGATACTCTATAACTCCTAGAAGTAAACAGGAAATACACTCAAACTGATTGACTTCAGCCAGCATTTACTTAAAATGACCCCAAATGCACAGGAAATAAGTTGAACACTCAACAAGACTATATGAGATTGAAAATCCCTTTTTTTTTTACAGCACGAGAAATTAATAATTGTAAAAAAAGGCAAATACATATGGGAGAGTATCTTTGCTTTAATATACAGAGCATATACAAAGAATTAAAAAAATTTTATTAAGGAAGTAAACAATTCCATTAAAATGGCCTCTATAAATGAAAGAAACATTTCTCAGTATGCTGTTTAAATGTTTAGAAAGCATCTTATAAAATGTTCAACCTCACTAGTCATTATGAAAATACAAATTAAAACCTCCCTGATATATCATCTCACTGTAGTCAGAATGATTGAGATCCAAAATATAAACAACAAAAAATGTTGGTGTGGTTTGCAGAGAGAAGGGAACCCTTGTACATTGCTGGTAGAAATATAAACCTATGCAAACCCACTGGAGATCAATTTGGAGGTTCCTAAAAAATTTAAAAATCAAAGTACCATATTACCCAGCTATACCACTCCTCATAGTATTCTCAAAGAATGCTGCATCCTGCAACAAAATCATGTGTACCACAACAATATTCATAACATCAACTTTCATAAGAGCAAAGAAATGGAACCAACCTAGATTTCCAACTGTTCAATGAAAATGTGGTACATATATGCAATGGAATAACTATTCAACTTTCAGAAAAAAAATGAACTAATGGAATTTGCCAGTAAATGGATAGAGCTGGAAGGAATTATACTGGTTGAAATATCTCATATAAACTGAAAGACATACACCTCATGTTCTTCCCTTGTAAGTAAATCCTAGATTAAACCTTCAATTTAGTGTAATCAAACGGATGGATTGGTAAAGGAAGGGAAAGTTGAGAGAGGATAGAGTGGAAAGAGGAGAGGTGATAGAATAACTACTCACTACATTTGTACAAAAGGAAAAAATCTTAATAAAAAAGAAAAATACATTTTGATAATAAATCCCTATTATACTGAGAGACAAAATTTCAGTAATCTTCATATAATTTAAAATTACATATATTTATAAATATTATTTGCTTGGATCTTAACAGAAAATGAAAGATGTATATTAAGATGTGTGTGTGTGTGCGTCCGCATGTGTGCATGTGTGTGTGTGCATGTGTGTGTGTGTGTGTATCTGTTGTGTGTCTGTGTTTGACTGTGAATGGAGGTTAGAGGTCAATATCTAGGGTCTTCCTCAGTCTTTATATGCTAAATATATTTGACATTACATCTCTTACCCAACATGGAAGCTACAAATTTCTCAAACCAAATGGTCACCAAGCCCCAGGGAACTTTCTCTGTCTCTACAAGACTTGAAATACTATTACCAGGTAACTGTAACTTTATTGCTAGAAATCTGGCCTAACAACCTCAGATTAAGTGTCAAGAAATTTACGATTCAGCTATTTCTCATATCCTCCTGTTTTCATTCTTCATTTAATGTAGAACAAAGAATGTCCTGGAATATTACTATAACCTGAGTGTTTGAATCTCATGGATTTACATAATAGTGCCACCACTGTGATGAGTAGTTTAAAAAAAAGCTAGTGCTGTGTGACCTCATTAATAGACCTCATTAATAGTCATGAAACAATATTTGATCTGTGATTTTATTACAAGAAACATCAGAGAATGAGCTCCTCCCCTTATTTCTCTGTTTTTTCTCTGTGTGTGTATTCTTTTGGTCAACTTGAGTCCTTCATTCCATCTCTACACATTCATGCACGAAGAAAAATGAATGGGATCATATAATCTTCACTGTAGCTCTCTACATGGAAAATCTTTTTACTTAATTTTCATTTTTTAGAGTTTTATACATGACTATAGTGAATTTTATGAGATATTCATCTTATTCTCCAATTCCATCCCCCTCCTTTTCCTATTACAACCCTTCTTCTTTCCTGTCTTCCTCCTGCTTTCACATCTTTTTTTCTCCTATGGCCTACTGACTTTCAAAAGTGTTACACTTATGACATATACTTGAAAAATTGCTAGAACACATACTATTGAGGAACACTTTAACCATTCCCGTTCCACATCCTGACTGATCAACTTTATTTTTTTTGTTAGAAATGTGCTACCTTCTATTTTTTAAAAAATAATGTGGGGCTGGAAAGGTGGCTCAGGGGTTAACCCTCTGCCTTGCAGGCGGAAGATCCTGAGTTCAGACCCTAGACCGCACGTACAGATGGGCGCCTGTGAATTCCCGGGCAGAGTAAACAAGCAGGAGGTGGAGGAGGTAGTGGTTCCCGAATTCTCCCTTGGTTCTACACACACACATACATACATACACGTGCACACACGCATACACGCACAATTGAATAAATAATAATAATAATAATAAAAATAATGTGGTGACAGCTTGTTTTCAAAAATTATATTGTACTCTTTTACTTGACTAAAGGCAGAGGGATTCTGGATTTGTATTTGATACTTCAGTTCTTTCTTCTACAATGATATATGGTTGGTATCTTGTTGGTCTTTAATGCTATCAGAGATTATTTTTCTTTTTTAAATTAATTAATTATTTATTTCTGCTCATACAAACTTAATAGGTACACCGGTCCCCTCCCTCCCTCCACCTCTTCCTGAATCCCCTAGCTCCCTTCCCCCTTTTCCCCTTCCTTTCCCCACTCTCCCTCCCAATCTCCCAGTGCCTCTTCTTCCCCATCTCTGGAGCGTCCTTTAATGTGTATGTCAAACTTTCCTCTGGGCCCTCCTCTCTAATAAGGTGTAAGGACTCAGTAGAATTTCCTAGAACTTTTTCTTGTGTTCTCCATAAGTATAGGAACACTTCTAAGGATAATAGTGTCTTTAGTCCATGCTAGATTTTGAGGAGTCAATAATATATTGGTCATTGCACAGGTCATGCAAAGTCCTATTATGATTGCTTCAGACCTAACTTGTGTGGAGTATCTTGCACATCATTACTCCTCTCCATCCTTGTGCTCTTACAATCTTACCACCCCCTCTTCTGCAAATTTCCCTGAGCTTCAGGATGGGGAGAGATTAAGCTGCCCTGGTTCCAGGTGGTTGATATACAGTCTCTGATGTTCTGAATAATGGTTTGTTGATTTTTTTTTCCAGTTTTGCTGTTCCTGCAATGCCCTTTGCTCCATCCTGATGGGTATTGGATTTCACCACTTGGCCAGAGACAGAAAGCTGTTAAAATAGAGTCTTATTATAAGAGTATATTCAAAGGCAGATGGAATAAAAGTAGGAGACCGTGGTGAGGGGGGTCAGTCTCCCGTTTGCACAATGGTTACTTTCTTTCTGCCAGACTATAAGCTCTCCCCTTTTGGTGAGATCATACCCCATCAGTTGCAAATGATCAGGAAGGAAAGTCTGTGAACTTAACCAGATGTCTCATTACTTACTTGCAGAACTTGATAGTGGCCTATTTTCTCTGCTGTAACATGATCCCCCCTCTCTCCTTGTTTCTGGTGTGGTCCACCTTCGACTTCCCTCCTGTTTATAATCTTTGCAATTATTGTGAATATTACAGAGATTTATCTTTGAGTGTCTCTAGATGGGTTGGTACTAGGATGCACCTATTAGGGAGTACATATGGTGCTTAATTTTCTGTGTCTAGGGTATTTCACTCAACATAATTTTTTTCTAATCCCATCCATTTCCCAGCAAATTTATTTAATTCATCATTTTTGATGGCTGAGTAGTATTCCATTGTATAAATGTACCACATTTTCCTTATCTACTCATCAACTGTTGGACATTTGGGTTGATTCCACGACTTTGCTATTGTGAACAGTGCTGCTATGAACATAGACGTGCTTGTGCTATCGAGGTGAATTTTTGCTGTTTGGGGGGTTATTCCCAAAAGTAGAACAGCAGTGTCATATGGTATTTCAATCTTTAACTTCCTTAAGAATCGCCAGATGGCTCACCAGAGCTGGTTGTATGAGCTTGCATACCCACCAGCAATGTAGAATTCCTCTCTCTCCACATCCTCTCCAGCATTTGGTGTTGTTTGTATTGTGGATTTTTGCCATCCTGACTGGGGTGAGATGGTATCTCAGGGAGGTTTTGATTTGCATTTCCCTGATGGCTAAGGATGAGGAGCATTTTTAAGATATTTGTTAGACATTTTGAGTTCCAAGGCCCATTTTTTAATTGGCCCATTTGTTTCCTTGGTGTTTAGGTTTCAAAGTTCTTTGTGCACTCTGGATAATAAAGCTCTATCAGATATATAGTTAGTGAAGATTTTCTCCCATTCTGTGGATTGCCTTTGTGCTGGAGTTACAATCTCTTTATCTGAACAGAAGTTCTTTAATTTCACAAGATCCCATCTGTTGAGTGTTTGTTGTATTGACTATGCTATTGTATTTCTTTTTAGGAACTGTTGGCCTAGTCCAATCAGTTCAAGAGAGTTCCCTACCCTTTCAACTATACTTTTTATGGTCTCTGGTCTTATATCGTCCTTCATCCATTTGGAATTAATTCTTGTACATGGGGACAAGTATGGATCCAGTTTTAATCTTCGCATGTGGAGATCCAGTTTTGCCAGCACAATTTGTTGAAACTGCTGTTCTTTTTCCATTGTAGTTTTTGGGCCTCTTTGTCAAAGCTCAATGGCTTATATAAGGCTTATAAGGGTCTTCAACCCTTATTCATTAATCTGTGTGTCTATTTTGGAGCCAGTTCTAGGCTGTTTTTACAACTATGGATTTGTAGTATAAACTAAGGTTTGGTATGGTGATACCTCCAGCAGTGTTTTTGTTACTCAGGATTGTTTTTGCTATCCTGGGTCTTTTGTGCCTCCATATGAACATTGAGAGTATTTGGTCAACTTTTATAAAGAATTGTTTTAGGATTTTAATTGGTATAACATTGAATCTGTGTATTGCCTTTGGTAGGATGGTCATTTTTATGATGTTGATTCTGCCAATCCAGGAACATGGTAGGGGTAGGTCTTCTGGTGTCTTCTGCAATTTCTTTCTTTAGGGTTTTAAAGTTTTCCTTATAAAGGTCTCTTACTTCCTTGGTTAGGTTTATACCAAGGTATTTCATTTTTTAGGGGCTATAGTAAATGGGATTGTTTCTCTCAGGGCTTTTTTACTTCTTTCATTCTGGGCATATAGGAAGGCTACTGATTTTTGTACATTTATTTTGTATCTTGCCACCCTGCTGAACTTCTGTGTTAGTTAAAGGAGTTTCCTGGTGTTGTTTTTGGGATTACTCAGGTATAAGATCATGTCATCTCCAAATAGAGATAACGACTTCTTCCTTGCCCATTTGAATCCCTTTTATCACCCTTTCTTGTCTTATAGCCTCAGCTAAGGCTTCAAGTACAATATTGAATAGAAGCAGTGAGAGTGGAGTGCCTTGTCTAGTTCCTGATCGTAGCCGGAATGCTTCAAGTTTTTCCCCATTGAGTATAATCCTTGTTGTTTGCTTGTCAGTAGACAGCTTTTATTATGTTGATAAAGGTTCTTTCCATTCCAACCTTCTCTAGGGTTTTGATCATAAAGGGCTGTTGGATCTTGTCAAAAGCTCTTTCTGCATCTATCGAGTGTATCATGTGGTCTTGAATTTTGGACTGGTTTGTATGGTGAATTATATTTATTGATTTGCGTATGTTGAACCAAACTTGTGTGCCTGGGATAAACCCTACTTCATCCCCATGAATAAACTTTTTGATATGTTTTTAATCCAATTTACTAAGACTTTGTTGAGAATCTTTGCATCTGTCTTCATCAAAGAGATTGGCCTATAGTTTTCTTTTTTAAGTGTACATTTATTAGGTTTTGGGATTAAGATGATATTAGCTTCATAGAAAGAATTTGGTAGTGTTCCTTCCTTTGCTGTTTGATGGAATATTTTGAGGAGTATTGGTGTTACTAGGTCCTTAAATGTCTGGTAGAACTCTGCTAATCCATCTGGTCCAGGACATTTTTTGGTGGGAAAATTCAAGATTATTTCATTAATTTCCTCATATTTTATAGGACTATTTAAATAATTCAAAACTTCCTGATTCAATTGAGGTAAGTTGTGCTTACTTAGGAATTCATCCATTTCTTTTGTGTTGTCAAATTTCACAGAACATAATTTTTTGAAATAAGACATTAATGATACTCTTTATTTCTTGGGTATCAGTAGTGACAACTCCATTTTTAATTCTAATTTTGTTAATTTGGGTTTTCTCTCTATTGCTTTTGTTTAATTTAGCTAGGGGAGTATCAATCTCATTGATTTTTCAAAGAACCAGCTTTTTGACTGGTTGATTCTCTGAATTACTTTCCTTATCTCAATTTTGGATCTTTCTCCCCTGATTTTGGTGATCTCCTTTCTTCTACTGCTTTTGGGATTAGATTGTTCTAGCGTCTCTAAAGCTTTAAGCTGCATTGTTAAGTTATTTAATATTGATGTTTCCATTTTTTTTTTGATGTAGGCATTAAGAGCTATGAAATTAACTTTAGGACAGCTTTCATTTGTGTCCCATAGATTTTGATAAGTTGTATTTTCATTATCGTTCACTTTCAGGAAATCTTGAATTTCCTTTTTAATTTCTTCCTGAATCCAATTCTCATTCAGCATCATAGTGTTAACTTTCCAGGAGTTAGTGTATTTTCTGTTGTTTGTTGTGTTGTGGATGTCAAGCTTTATACCATGGTGGTCTGATAGGATATAAGCTAGAATTTCAACTTTCCTGTATATGTGGAGATTCGTTTTGTAGCCCAATATGTGATCTATTTTGGAGAAAGTTCCATGTACTGCTGAGAAAAATGTGTATTCTTCAGTGTGAGGATGAAAAGTTCGATAAAGATCTGTGAGGTATATTTTAGTAAGGGTTTGATTAAGTGCCAAAGTGTCTCTGTTAAGCTTTTGACCTGTTGATCAATCCCATATAGAGAGGACTGTATTGAAATACCCAAGAATTATCATTTTGGGGTTGATTTCTCACTTTCAACGCTATAGGATTGGCTTAATGAATGTGGAGAGGCCCGTATTAGGTGCATATATGTTCAATATTGTGAAGTCTTCCTGGTGAATTGTGTCTGTTACTAAAATGTAGTATCCATCTGTGTCTCTTATTTTTTTTTTTTTGGTGTTAAGTTTACTTTGTCCGACAGCATAATGGCTACCCCTGTCTGTTTCCTGGTTCCATTAGCTTGCAGAATTTTGGACCAGCCTTTTATTTTTAGGATGTGTCTATCTTTTGTGGTGAGATGAGTTTCCTGAAGGCAGCAGATCAATAGGTTGTGACTTTTCATCCAAGTTTGTAATCTGTGTCTCTTGATTGGTGAGTTAATTCCATTAACATTTAATGTTATAATGGAGAAATTATTTTTAACCTGGACATTTTTTATGTTTAGTGGTTTATGTAAGTGTATAATCTGGCTTTTAGGTTTTGGTGGTATTATACTTCCTTTCCATCCTCCTGGATACACTTGTTTTTTTCTTCAAGCTTGAGTGTCATTTTTAACATTTTTTGAAGGCCTGATTTGGTAGACACGTAAGCTTTCAAGTTGTCTTTGTGCTGGAAAACTTTTCTTTCTCCCTTGATCATGATGGATAGTTTTGCCAGGTATATCAGCCTGGGTTGACATTTTTGCTCATTTAATACTTGAAGTACATCTCCTCAAGCTCTTCTTGCTTCTTGCTTTACTGTTTCCATTGAGAAGTCATTTGTTATTTTAATATGTTTACCTTTAAAAGTGACTTGTTTTTTTTTTCCCTTGAAGCTGTCAGCACCTTTTCTTTGTCTTGAATGTGGAGTGTTTTGACTATTATTTGCTGTGGCAAGTTTCTATTTTGTTCAAATCTGTTTCAGGTGCGGAATGCCTCTTGTATTTAGATGGGCCTCTCATTCTTTAGATGAGAGAAGTTTTCCATGATGATAATTTTAAAAATTTCCTCAGGTGTAGTATTTTGGGATTCTTGCTCTGGCATTCCATATTAGGTTTCTTCAGGGTGTCCCAATAACTCTTGAATGTTCCTCTCAAGTATCTTTTTGGCTTTAACAACCTCTTCCATTGAGCTGGTTAATACTCTCACTTTGTCTTCAAGACCTGAAAGTCTATTTTCTGCTTCATTAGTTGTGCTGATAAGACTCTCTGTTGAGTTCTGGGTTAGAGATAACTTGTCTTTTAGTCCAGTTTTAAACTCTGCCTAAGACTGTTTTAACTGCTCTATGCCTATTTTTGTTTCTTGAACTGTTTTTCTCAACTCCTCCAAGTGTCTGTTGTGTTCTTGTTCAAAGTAGTTGATGCAGTTATTTAACTCTTCCCAGATTTCCTCTTTCATACTATTGATCATGGTAATGATCATACTTTGAAAGTCGTTATCCTGGGCCTGGCTTTCTTGGCTATTTTATGTGAATTTGTCTTGGTTTGAATCTATCATTATGGGGTTAATTCTTTTGGTGTGAGATTTGCCTTCTTGGGTGTTGTTTCTGCATTTTGACTTGGGCCTTGTTGTTTTGTCTCTTAATACCTTTCAGATTCTGCGTTTTTTTGAATGAACTGATCTCGTCGATATTAATATTATCTGGCAGTTATTGCTTGTGGTTGCCTTGGAGGTGGGTACATTTGTCTGTTTTTATTATTTTCGGGGTGGGGGTATTAGGCTCTTAGTACATCAATTAAGACAGGTTTAGTAGCCAGGAGGTGAATATCACTGTGGTAGTGCACTTTTACAGTTTAGTATCTTGATAATATGTGAGGGTGAGTGGTACGGTCCTTGAAGTTTTATACAGTTTGGGGGTGGCTATGTGGAAAAATTAATTTACAGTGATTAATAATTGAAATAAGCAGGATGGTAAAAAGAGGTTTACTTATCTTTGGGCTGGTTGTGAAGAATCTCTTCCATGTGATAGGATGATTTTAGAGGACTTCAGATGTATGGTGTTAGTCCCCTAGAGCTTTGCTTGAGTTTTCTTTGGGTTCTGTTGGTTTCTGAGGAGCAGTGTGTCTTTCCTGAAACACAGGGTGACCTGAAGCTTCCAGGGCAACTGGGTGTGTGGATCAGCAAATGTGCTTGTGGTGCACTAACTGCACACCTCACCTTGGACCCAGGGAGTTGCCTACAGTTCCAGCCAACCCCAGGCAAGCTGGATGATGCTCAGGCTGTCCGGTGGGTGGAGCTGGGAAGGGCTGGTGGGGGTTATCTGAGATGTAGTGACTGAAGCATCTGGGCCAGGCAGGTGGGTGGACCGACCAGCAAAAGCGAGATTATTTTTCATATACAGCCTCTGCTACATGGTGAGTATGATAGATGTATAGAAGTGAATGTCCTGGGGCTGGAGAGGTGGCTTAGGGGTTAAGCCTCTGCCTTGCAGGCGGAAGGTCCTAAGTTCGGATCCTAGACCCCACGTATAGACGCCAGGCGGAAGCGGGGGCGGCCTGTGCTTCTGGTCCTGGTAGGGCGAAGCCTGTGAATCCCGGGGCAGAAGGAAGTGGAGGCGTCCATGGTGGTTTGCGAATTCGTCCGTGGTTCTACACATACACAGACACACACGCGCGCGCACACACACACACACACATACACACGCATATGCACACAGTTGAATAAATAATAATAATAATAATAATAAAAAGTGAATGTCCTGCAGATACCAATCTTTATTGTGACAAAACAAGTTTCTACTGACTTCAGATAGTAGAGGTCCTATGAAAGAATTTTAAACTTTATTGTTTATCAGAAAATATGATGAAGATTATATTTTGTGGATGCTGACCTACAATGTCTTCCACATTGTTTTTGCATCCATTTCTTACAAGGATAATGTTTGCTAAACCAGTATATCACTATGTCTTATTTCATGACCAGACGATGCATTTTGTCCCAACAGTTTTTTCTCCTGTTATTCAATGTCTGTTTCCCACTTTTTTGCATATTTAGACTTATTAGTTCAGAGATTCAAACACACAATAGTGAACAGAGTTTGCTGACCTCGAAGAAATGAAAACAAACTGCAGATATGATCCTGTCCTAAGTTTCTCAGACTTCATCTTACCAATAGAAAGATGACAAGCCATAAAAGCAAAATTAAATGCTTGTTTCCCTGATAAACTAAAACATTTTAAGTGCCTTCAAAATATTGCTCCTGTCTCATAACATGTATTTTCAACCTTGAAATAGAAAAATCATTTCTCTTCTTTGTGAGAGATAAAGCCATTACACTTTGCTACAGAAGGTTATAGACAACACTGACAGCCTTAAGCAGGCAGAGCATATGCCCTTGTGTTGTCCTACATATATTAAATCTAGTTAAGGATGTAGAAAGTAAAAGTTCAATAAATTGTGTTCTCTTTGCAGAAATGCTGACAGTCAGGAACACAAGGTACAGAAACAGAAGAGCATGTAAATGCAGAAAGAAAAAGGCTTTAATTCATTTATCGTGCCATGTTAATACATAAAAGAGTCCTTAGGATTTGCAGCTACACCTGCCCTCTACCATGTTCTCAATCATACATTAAAGCATTAAGATAATAAAGGATAAAAGAGCATTAATATTAAAAATGTGGCAAACTTACTTTGCATTAAATATTGTAGTAGAAAGTTATTTAGAAAAAATGTTGGGCCTCTTTACCAGGTCTGAGGCCTCCTGGAACTTCCTGAGCCTGGCTAGAGTTTCAGGACCTGACTTTAGGTTTTGAATCTCATCTCCATAGGAAATTTTCATTTCCCTGGAATGATGTCATACCTATTCAATCACTTTGTGGTCACTAAATCACTTCCTATTGGTTACCCCACAATCACACCACCCTTTACCCTTACCTCCGCTGCACAATCTATATAATTCACCCCCCTGCTTAATAAAGTTGAGTTCCTGCTTTGACAGACCTCCTGGCTCCATTGTGTTCATTGGGCCACGACACTCATCACCTGCTCAGCCCCATAGGTCACCTGGCTGGTCTGGTTTTCCCTAGTCGTACTACCTGCAGTGACCCCTGAGTCCTGCAGACTGGTGCCATGTGTGAGGCGGTCTCAACTCGCTGATGGACAAGTCAATCTTTGGGTGAGTGTACCTTCATAAATTGTGGGGCAGTCCTCATCCCGGGCTGATCCATTCCTAGACTCCCTACGAGTGCTTTTAAAAAGTTGAGGTTTGAACCTCACAGATAACCAAGCACAGCAATCATGGTCCTGCTTGCTCAAGGTGGCCCCATGGCTACCTGAGAGCAATTTTTTTGATTGGGACACTTGGGACCAGATAGAGAAGTTGATTCTAAAGGCCCAAAAACAGAAGGGGGAAATTCCCCCCTTGGGAGTTCTACCCACCATAGGCACCCTCAAGAGTTGTTTCCCCTCCCCCACCCCGGCTCCTAAGGAGAAAAGGGAAACTGGGGCGGAGGGGGTTAATAGACCATGAGATGAAGTGAAATCGACCGCCAGTGAGAGTGCAAAGCCCAGCTAACCCGACTGCCATCAGTCACTCTCCCCCTTATTCCTTTGATCTTGCGACTTCTCTATCACCTCCCACAAAACCCTTTCTATCCCTTCTGCTCCTCCCCCATATCCTCCCTCAGGGCTGACCAAGCTTTTCCTTGTTAACATTGCTCCAATGGGAAATCGCCCTGCAGCATGGTACCCTTGGAGAGCTACTGAGATCAAAGAGTTAAAAAAAGCTGTAGCGAGGATGGGCCCAACTCCCCTTGGGCAGAGACCATCCTTCGAGGGCTTGTTCATCAGCCCTGCACAGTCCAAGACTGGACAGACTTAGCTAAAGACGTCCTCCCTGGGGCACTCTTTATCAAGTGGAGTGCCTTTTTTCAAGATAAATGTAGATTCAGGGACAGAGGAATCAAGAGGCCAACACTGTGATCCCTATCACCTATGGTATGCTTGCTGGGTTTGAAGCCCAATATTCTACTGGGGCTCAACAGGCAGCTATCCCTGACCCCTATACAGACCAAGTGAGGACTGCAGGCACTAATGCCTGGAAAAGGCTAGATGATGGCCCAACTGAGTCCCCCATTTCTGGATTGTCCCAGAGACCAAATGAGGACCTCGCCTCTTTCATTGAGAGGATCAAGAAAAGACTAGCCCGCAAGGTCCCCCCAGGGCCCATACAAGAACAGTTTGAAAGATGTCTAGTTTGGGTAGGTATGAATCAGGATCACAAGCTGGCCTGTGCAGGCCTTAAGGATAAAAATATGGCTAGGTGGATGGTAGCCACCAGGGACATAGGCACTACTTCCCATACTGCCTGGGCCAATGCTAGGGCCATGGCTACGGCTTTGTGCTCAGCCAGAGAAACTGACAGGCAGGAATCAATTGACACCCTGGTGTGTGCCCTCCAGCAAGTTCTCCTTGGAAAAGGGGAACGAAACTGCTTTGGCTGTGGGCAAGAGGGTGATTTTAGAAGGGAGTACCCACTTAAGGCTAAGGCCCCATTGGGGGAGGGTCCTCGGACCCCCTGCCCAAGATGTAGAAAGGGATTCCACTGGGCTAAAGACTGCAGATATAAAGTTGGCATTCAAGGGAAGCCTTTAAACTCCCTCTGGGGCCATCCACAGCCCTGTTAAATAAGGGGAAGAGGGCTATCAGAGCTCATTGGACTGTGCCTCTAGTCCTGGGGCTGAGACCTAAGCTGTCTCTCACTGTTGGCGGAAAAAATTTCAAGTTTCTTATTGACACAGGGGTTGACTGCACAGTTATAAGAAAAGAGGAGGTGCCTTCAGTCTGGTGGCTAGTCCCGGCCCCCCATTATTAGGAGTGGGTAGACAGTCTACCTCCTGGGAGACTATTGATTACCAGCCCTGGTCTGATCCCGATGGGAACCATGGAGAGGTGCACCCTCCTAGTGGTATCTGGCCTTACGGCTAATCTTCTGGGCCAGGATATTCTTGGAGAAGCTGAGGCCTATATTACAAACTGATCATAAGGCCTTTTATGAGGATGTACTTGATCATGAAGAATATGAACAACAGTTTGAGGCCGGTAAGGCTAGTCACCCAAATTACAGGGATGATCCTTATTTTGAGCACCTAAGGCAGTATCATCCTCCGGTTCACCCCCTTGTCTCTAAAATTCAATGGACACCAGGAGATCCTATATGGGTTGAGCAGTGTCTACTACCTTCCCACAAATTACAACAGCTTCATATACTTATAGAACAGCAATTGTCTTTGGGATATGTACAACCTTCTACTAGTCCCTAGAATTCCCCTGTTTTTGTTATTAAGAAGGTCAATGGTTCATGGAGACTTTTACATGATTTAAGAAAAATAAATGAAAGGATGATTCCTGTTGGGACCCCTCAAAGGTGTCTGCTTTGGATTTCAGCTGTTTCCAAAGATTATTATTTGACTATTATTGAGATAAAAGTTTGTTTTTTCTCAATTCCCTTGCATCCAGAAGATGCAGAAAAATTTGCATTCTCTATTCCCTCTGTTAACTTCGGGGGCTGGATTTAAGATATGAATGGACTGTTCTGCCTCAGGGAATGGCCAGTAGCCCCCCAATCTGTCAGTATTTTATGTCACAAATTTTTTTATCCTTGCTTAACCACCCTAACATTTTATTTTACATTTATATGGATGATATAATTTTGGGGGCTCTCTCCCCGGCCAGTCTCCAAAAAATTACTAATGAGTGCCTTGTTATCTTGGAGGCCAACAAGTTTAGGGTGGCTCCTGATAAGATTCAGACTGTCCCTCCTTTTAAGATCCTGGGCTCTGTGCTGTCCCTTGATACAGTATCCCCTGTTAAGCCTCACTTATATATTAAAGATTCTTATATACTGCCTCAACTCCAAAAAATCCTGGGAGAAATTAACTGGATGAGATCATGGATATCTATTACCACTGAGGAACTGTCTCCCCTATTTAATCTTTTGAAGGGCTTGGATCTCTCCTCCCAGGTGACCCTCACTCCTTATCATCATCAAATTTTTCACAAAATTCAACAAGCAATAGATCATTCTGCCTTAAAGAGATATGATCCTGGCCTTCCCATCATACTTTACCTTTTTTCTGGGGAGATGTTATGTACTGCCATGTTGGCACAAGGAGGTGATCCCCTTCAATGGATCCACCTCTCAGTTGGGGGAGCCCCTAGAGTTTATTCTATGACTGATCAAGTTGCTGACTGTATTGTCAAAAGCAGAGATGCCTGCACCCGGGTATTTGGGCTGGAACCTCACCTTCTTGTTGTTCCTTTTAAGCTGTCAAACTTTACCTGGCTTCAGAGAAATAATGACAGGGTTGCTTTAGCCCTTGAAGGATACTTAGTAAAGATTGATTGCCATTATGGTCCTCATAAATGGATGAGCTCATTTTTAAGACTAGATTGAGACCCCCTAGCCTCTTCCTCCCTCAACCTGATCCTAATTTTCTTACTGTATTTACTGATGGGGGGCTCCTAGGAGTCTCCTTGGTGGCTTTTCCCCCACATAAGGGGCAACTGTTGTTCTCCCTTAAGAGGGTCACCCATGAGGTTGAGGGTTTGGCACAATTTAAATAATTGTTTGCAGTGGCATTTGTTTTCAGATAGCCTTTATGTTGTTAACCTACTGCCTAATCTAGTTGATGCTTATATTAAATTAGATTCTAACCCTATAACTCCATTGGTGCTACAGGCACAATTATTGCCCAAACAAAGACTTAATCCCGTCTTCATCCAACACCTTCAGGGTCACCAAAATCTGCCTGTGTTTCTATCTGAAGGAAATGCCCTGGCAGACAAGATGGCATCTGCTTTAATTTTTCAAGAGGCGGCCAGTTTACATGTGTTAACCCACATTAACTGGAGAGGCCTCCATCACGAATATCCTTTGGTGCCCATCAAAGATCTTAAAAAGATCATCTGCACTTGAAAGTCCTGCCAACCCTTTCTTCAACTCCCTCCTTTACAAAAGATGGGAGTTAACCCCCGTGGATTACGACCTAACAACCTATGGCAAACAGATGTTACTCATTACCCTCCATTTGGTAAACTTAAATATATCTTTCTCACTATTGATACATTCTCTCGTGCCTGCTGGGCTATGGCACATGCAGGGGAAAAATCTAAACATGCTGTCAGTCATATGTTACAATGCTTCGCTGTCCTTGGTTTGCCTGATCAACTTAAAACAGATAATGGCCCTTGCTTTATTAGTAAGGGCTTTTCCAAGTTTCTCCAGACCTAGAATATTACCCACTCCACTGGCATCCCTCATAACCCTCGGGGACAGGCAATCATAGAATGTCAAAATCAAACTCTTAAGGTCCAATTACAAAAACAAAAGAGGGGGTATCTTCCCCCCCATGATCAGGTGAAGAAGGCTTTGTTAATGCTTAATATTTTAAATTTGACAAAAACAGATTTAGAAACACCATTCCAGAGGCACTAGACTTCTAAGATCTCATACAAATCCATCCAGGTTTGCTGGAAGGACCCCCTTACTGGGGGATGGAGGGGTCCAGACCCCCTCATCACTGCAGGGAGAGGATTGGATGTGTGTTCCCCCAAAGTGAAAAAAGGCCTATCTGGGTCCCTGCTCGGGACATCAAATACTTTCCTCCATTGGCGGAGGGAGAAGATAAAAACCTTCCAAGGGAGTCTTCTCCCCTTGAGGATTTTCCTTCTTCTCTCTCCACAGAGAAGCATGAAGACTCCATTGATCTTACTCTGCCTGATGGTGATCTTCCAGCCATCGAGAGGAGGATTCAGAGATCCACATGAGGCCTGAATCATCATTGAATGAGAGATGGATCAGGATTTGTACAGGAGAAACTACAGGAGGACCTGTATCAATGAAGGAAAGAGCTCCAGGGACACCCCTTTTGGTCCTCCTTTAGAGGCCTTTTCCCATACCTTACTCCCCTCTTGGGTCCCGTGTCCATGATACTTCCTGCAGCTATTGGGCCTTGTGTGATTAATGCTTTTACTCACTTTATTAAAAGACATTGAATCTATCCAGCTCCACCAGGTCCACATCAACTATCAAATGCTCACTGCTCAGGAGTCCAGTTCTGAACATTTGGCCTTAGAGCCATTTGATGACTCCCTGTGACCATGAAACCCCCAAGTCTGGCCTAGTCAGGAGCTTAAGTGAGGGCTGTGGCCATAGATGGGTAAGTGAGGGCCCAGCTGGAGATCAACCTAAGACAGGACTTGTAATACTCAAAGTTGCAAACTCCCATGATGGATAAGACTCCAGAGGGGGGCTCTCACACCTAAGACAGGCACAGTCACTCAAGGCCATATGGCCTGCTTGATCACAGGTAGCCCCTGGATCGTCTTTTAAAAACACAAAAGAGGGAGGTGTTGGGCCTCTTTACCAGGTCTGAGGCCTGCTGGAACTTCCTGAGCCAGGCTAGAGTTTCAGGACCTGACTTTAGGTTTTGAATCTCATCTCCATAGGAACGTTTTGTTTCCCTGGGATGATGTCACACCTATTCAATCACTTTCTGGTCACTAAATCACTTCCTATTGGTTACCCCATAATCACACCACCCTTCACCCTTCCCTCCGCTGCACAATCTATATAATTCAACACCCTGTTAAATAAAGTTGAGTTCCTGCTTTGACAGACCTCCTGGCTCCATTGTGTTCATTGGGCCACGACACTCATCACCTGCTCAGCCCCACAGGTCGCCTGGCTGATCTGGTCGTACCTAGCTGCACTACCTGCGGTGGCCCCTGTGTCCTGTAAAAAAATAACACTAAAATAATGTAAAGAGTTTAGATGGATCTGACATAGAGATGTTGAATAAAAATTTCACAGTTTTCTGAAGTAGCACTGGAAAATGAGAGAACTATTTATCTATGTAGATAATGCAGTGAGAATTTCCAAATAGAGTTGAAATTCTCATTTAATGTTGCCCGTTTTTTATAATATATAGATTATATCATCTTTTTCCTGATCTTTTTCAACAAAATTTTGCTAAGCACCGACTTTCTTTATCTTCCTATAGAATTATAAAGTCATATGGAAAGTAACATTGAAAAACAGGAAAATTATTACATTATTTTACTGCTCAGCATTGCTGCAGATCTGTAATGTCAGTAGAAATAATATGTAAGTATATATCCTTAGCGGTTTCTAATGTCACTGTATAGTACACTATTTCAAAGATTTATTGTGTCATGGTAAACTGTTACTAACATTTTGACTACTCCAGCTACTTCTTTACGGCATCAATTATTCAAGATCCTTAGGTTTTGTCCCATGTTTCTTCATATTCTATCTGAGCATGCTGTCTTTTCTTTCAAATAATAATGATTCTAATATATGAGTATAATATTTCATTAAAGTACAAAAAAGCAAAAAATGTAATTTTTTTGAAATATTACTTTTTTGTTAAATTTTCATTTAATTAACATGGAATCTTCAAGGCATCTTCAAGGTAAAGTTCTAAAAATGTCAAAGGCTAAGGGCAATGAAAAAGGAGCAGTCATTTCCTGAGGCATTAGAGTGTAATTCATGAGGAATATGTTGTCCAAACATTGTAACATTCCTTTTGCATAATTATCTATATTTCTCCAATTGGTGGATAGCATTGTAGTATATGTAGAGTGTCACCTAGAGTATGTCACCTTAATGAAGGGGTTTCTCATTATCTGAGGAATTTCACACAAGCTGATTTTCTCCTGATGCTACAGACTGTTTAGCAGGCACTCAAAACTAGGAAGATACTCATTTCCTATCTCTCCTTTACACTAATCACAGTCCTTCAACAGATCTTGCAAATTGATCACCAACTCCTATCTACTGTCTTGTATAAAATAAAGTTTCAGGAAACAGGCCATGGAAAAGATTTCACTGAGATTGTATTGTTCTCCATCTGGACTATGAATTATTTCTTTTTTGCATTCCCAACAACCCTGGGGCTGTATGTGATACCTTTGATACATTGATTAAAAAGGATAGATGAACATTTCTTTTTTTATTGATACTTGCAATTATGTACATAAAAACCATCAGATGAGAGAATGATATGAGACTTGTGTCAAATGATATGAACTAATTGTTCACATAGCAAATTATCATCAGGTAAATGATAAATGCTTAATAAATATTTTCAGTTTTCTCATCTTTTAATTTCCTAATTTCTCAAACTTTGTAGTAGAATTTGATGTTCAGTGTGTTCTTTGATATTCTTTGGAGTTATGGATGTTCTTATTTCTTCCTTTTCTTTTGTTTATTTTAGTATGTGCCTTTCACCAAATTATGTGCTGAGCTAATGACTGCATGAGATGGAATTTTAATCTTCTGTTTATGAATATGAATTATCTGATTTTTTCTAGATTCACTTAAAATAGCACTGACACAAATTGGTAAATAATTTAAACAAATATTTTCTTAAATTTCCTTGCTTAAAAAAGTGAAACTGAATATATTTTTTATCATATACTTTGACATAACAAACAATTAGTAGCAAAAGCTAGTCACCAAAGAACCACATTTAGATTTGTAGTGGATGAATGTGATTATTACAAGATTTGTCTGAATTCTGAAGATTTTTCTCTTAAATAAATATGAAATGGAATATGTACATGATGGAAAACTAAAAAGCAAAAACTTTTAAAGCATGAATAAATTTTAATATGAGTATGGGAAACAGCATTTTTAATTCAATACTTATAAATTCACTATACAACAAAACTTGTTAAATCTGTACTAGTGGTGATAATACATTGTTTTTTAAATTGTGGTATATTTTCCATATTTTGACAGGTATCAAATTGAATTTACTTAGAAGATGAAAGAAAGTAAGAAAAGAGCAAACAAGTATCTTTTGCAATTATATTGTAAGTCTGTTATTGTATGGTAGGTAATTTCATATAAATGAATGCCCACATTATAGGTGGAGTAACATAAAACTTTGAATTAAATATTTTAATAAAATATAGTTATTTACATAGATGGGATATCTAAGAGTGTAGCTACTTCATTGTGATTGCTTAAAAAAATTTTCAATTATTACATTATGGATCATTATATTATGTGTTGTGAAAGTTAATTTTATGTGCCAAGTAGGGTGGACTGCAGAATCCAGAATCAAGTCCACTATCAATGTAAGTATAGGTAGGAAGTTTATTTTAGATGTGACTAACAATTACTTCAATAGACTTCAAATAAAGCAAATTGCTATCTGAACACCTCTTATCAGCTGAAGACCTGTAGATAAAATAATAAACAACCCTTTTTCTCCCAAGCAAGATGAAACATTGTTTCAGCATCTAATCTTGAGACTACAAATTGAATTCTACTGTCCCTTGCTACAGTATTTCAAATATGACAGATTGTGACTGAATAAGAAAATTATGAACCCTTTCTCCTCCTGCCTGGGATGCATTCAGTCGCCCAGCTAGGACACATTGTGCCCTAGGTAAGCAACCCCTGCTCACCCCCAAGTCCCTGGTAACCCACTATTCCCAGCTCCTCCCACCAGCCAGTCAGAGCAGGCGCTGCTCCAGGTGGAGGGACCCCTAGGGCCACTCCCTAGCTCCACAGGTTAATTGTGCCTGCCACCAGCACCTCTCCCCTTTTCTCACCCACCCAGGATGTGCACAGAACAGCCAGGACACACTGTGCCCCAGGGAAGCACCTCCTGTTTACCCCCAAGCCCTAGGTAACCCACTAGTCCCAGCTCCTCCCACCAGCCAGTCAGAGCAGGTGCTGCTCCAGGCCAACTGAATTCAGTTCAGTCAAACACACACAGAAATTGAAAGAAGGTCTTAAGATATAAAATGACAATGCCCAAGTAAAAGTGTAAATCCATAAGAAACAAAAACCAAGAAAACAAATCTACCACTGAAGGAATTAACCCCATAATGATAGCTCCAACCAGAACAAATTCACGGAAAATAGCCAAGAAAGCCTGACCAAAGATAATGTCTTTCAAAACATGATCATTACCATGATCAATATTATGAAAGAGGAAATCTGAGAGGAGTTAAATAACCACATCAATCACTTTGAAGTGGAACACAATAGACACTTGGAGGAGTTGAGAAAAACAGTTCAAGAAATAAAAATAGACATAGAATAGTTAAAACAGACTCAAGCAGAGTTTAAAACTGAACTAAAAGACAAGTTTATCTTCAATCCAGAATTCAATAGAGAGTCTTATCAGCAGAACTAATGAAGCAGAAGATAGAATTTCAGACCTTGAAGACAAAGTGGGAGTGTTACCCAGCTCAATGGAAGAGGTTGTTAAAGCCAAAAAGATATTTGAGAGGAACATTCAAGAGTTATGGGACACCCTGAAGAAGCCTAACATGCGTATTCATGGAATACCAGAGCAAGAATCCAAAAATACCACCCCTGAGGAAATTTTTCAAACTATCATCAAGGAAAACTTTCCTCATCTAAAAAAAGAGAGGCCTATCCATATACAAGAGGCATTCGTACCCCAAACAGATATGACCAAAACAGAAACTCGTCACACCAAATAATAATCAAAACACTCCACATTTGAGACAAAGAAATGGTGCTGAGAGCTTCAAGGGAAAAAAGAAAACAAGTCACTTTTAAAGGTAAACCTATTAAAATAACAAATGACTTCTCAATGGAAACAGTAAAAGCAAGAAGAGCTTGGAGAGACATACTTCAAGTATTGAATGAGCAAAAATGTCAACCCAGGCTGATATACCCTGCAAAAGTATCCATCATGATCGAAGGAGAAAGAAAAATTTTTCATCCAGTACGAAGACAACTTGAAAGCTTACATGTCCACCAAACCAGGCCTTCAAAAAGTGCTAGAAATGATACTCAAGCTTGAAGAAAATACAAGCATAACCAGGACAGAAGGGAAGTATAATACCACCAAAACCTAAAAGTCAAATGATACACTTACAAAAGCCACTAAACAAAAGACACACCAAAGAATACACGTTTTTCTCAGCAGCACATGAAACTTTCTCCAAAATAAATCACATATTGGGCCACAAAATGAATCTCCACATATACAGGAAAGTTGAAATTCTAGCCTGTACCCTATCAGACCACCATGGTCTAAAACTTGACATCCACAACACAACAAACAACAGAAAATACACTAACTCCTGGAAACTTAACACTGTGATGCTGAATGAGAATTGGATTCAGGAAGAAATTACAAAGGAAATTGACAATTTCCTGAAAGCAAACGATAATGAAAATACATCTTATGAAAATCTTTGGGACACAATGAAAGCTGTCCTAGGAGGTAAGTTCATAGCTCTTAATGCCTACATCAAAAAAATGGAAACATCACAATTAAATAACTCCCTCCCAGACTGTTATTTCTGGTCAGGCCCAACATCTCCTCCTTTTTGTTTTAATAGAGATTGTATTTTACAATTAACTATACATATATCCAATGTCCCATCAGTCCCCGCATGAACTTTCACTGCTGTCCTGTCGTGGTTGGTCTTCACAGTCAGGCGGGTTGGCATCACTACTAGGCATGGCAGCAGGTAGCCTGGGGAAGTTGCATGTGGCCCATACAGACAGTATAGGCCTGCCTGACCCATTCGTCTTACATATTCATCCTCTTTGACAGCCAGCGGGAGCCAGAATTCTTTGTTCTGACCTTATTGACCCCGGCTCAGAAGGGGTCCAGCATAATGGATTGTGCCTGGCTTGGGTTGGTCACCATCCTCGTGTGGAGCCTTACTCATCATTGACTGCCAGCCCTGGAAGGACCTCTCCTCTGGAAGGCATGTCTGCATATGTGGATAGTGGACAAGCTCAAGGCCTTGCAGAAATGGACAGGACTGTCTGGGCTAGGTATAGCCTCTTTTAGGGCATAGAACCCCAGCTGGGATAGGTAGAGGGAGGGTTCACAGGAAACCTATCATAGTAGCATCTGAGGGTTATAAGTTGGATTTCATCTGTTCTCCTCTTAAAGAGAGCAACAAGCCTATTTAGCAGGCGGGGCCCAAAAGTACAGAGGAGCAGCACGATAATGCAGAGTCACAGTACGGTGGAAATTAAGGTTGTCAGCCAAGGAGAGAGGCTGAACCATTGCTCATACCATCTGCTATAATTATTTCTCTTTCTCTCTTCAGTTCCTCTGCGAATTACATCAAGGTTTTGTATAACTTGTCCAGAGGTGTCTATGTAAGAACAGCTTTCCTCTCATAGTGCCATGCATAATCCCCCTTGTTGCATAAACAAGAGGTCTAGCCCCCTTCTATTTTGTAAGGCCACTTGAGCAAGTGATGTCAGCGATATCTGGAGAAACTATATAGAGGCCTCAATCTTGTCCAAATTTATGTCAAATTCGTCATGTAGGCTTCGGAGCCCTTGTTGGGAGGAGATCAAGGAGGTTGTACCTAAGGAGGTGCCTGCCACCCCTAGGCTGACTAGGGTGGACACCGCCAGGACAGTAAGTGGCTCTCTCTTCCATTGGTGACTAAGGCAAGCATCGACTTCCTCTTGACTGTGGAAAAGGACACAGGGAAAAAGAAACACAAAAGCGTAGGTATCTCTAGTCTGGTGGAGGACTGGGAGGAACACACAATAGGATAACCCTGTCTTCTCACACAGCCTGTAGAACCACTTGTTAGGCAGGCCCAAGAGTTACCTCCTGAGAAGTTAAGGGTATATTGATCAGTGCAATTAGCCCATGTGAAGTCACCTGAGATAGTAATACAGGTTGTGTTGGCTATATTTACTGGTAAGGTGATCCCAGTAGGTTGTTGGTTCCACATGCATTTACTACTCTCTTTGTATAATGAGAAGTTTGATATCATCCCAGTACCTTCTACTGGAGGGGATTGCCCATCTAGGCATAGCCAGCATGACCTTGAAGTAAGGTCTGGTCTAGTAAGATTAAGGATATTATAAGAAAATCTAATCATAACCAGTATGTCATTGTCTTTAGATACCCGCAACTTGTGTGGATCATCCCTTTGAGCTAACGACCAGCATGTGAGGTATAATGATGGTGACTGTGTCATGGAATGTCCTGATATGGTCAGGGTAGGGCTGTGTATGTTGGTTGGTGGGTGTAGATTAGGACCTATGGGCTTAACAGGTGCAGGGATGATCTTTTGTCTGATAGTAAACAACAACAACCCCTGGTTATAACCTGATTGATATAATCTCAGTCCAAACATTTTCCCAGTTTGCCAGTCCCCAATGTGTTTACCCTGGTTTAAAAATATCACCTTAATAGGGTTACAGTGCCAAGCTGTACACCTATCACATCATCAGTCTGTTGCCAGACACTTTTGATGTATACGGTTCACCATAATCAGCCCTTGGTATTTAATCCAGTATCCTGTCCCAGTCTTTTCACATCCCCAATTTTTACAATAAAAATCTTGACAGCCTCCACACTGTCTCAACTGGCCTGTGGTTCTCTTGCTCCCAGGGCAGACATAGAAAGGGGTTTGCCAGAGCTCATGTCTACTCAATACATGTGAGCATCCTGGTTTCATAGAGGACATCCAGGTGTGTGGTAAGATGCATCCCTTTTTTCCCCCCACATTCAGGTCATCCTTCGTGACCATCTGTCCAGTCCCCCACATCCCAGGAGCCTTTGACCAAATCACATAGGTCAAAGAAGAGATCAGGGAATCAAACCATTGGGAGTGGAACATTGGTAGTTTGGTTGAAAATATTGCCTGTCTGAGAATTGATCACCATCCATGTGACCTGTTGGAGCTGGTGGGGGTTGAGAGGCACTACTGCCGTCATCAAGCCTATGAGGATTATGGTTAGCACCTTCCCTGAGCACATCGTGGATGGTTTCTGAAAGAAAAAAGTAAAGATAGCTGCCTCAAAGGCTTTTTACCTCTTGGTTCTGTTGTTTAGTTTGTTAGTCTGGGGATGATTCTTTTGGGTCTCCTTCATGAAGATCCTCCTGTGGATAGAATTTGAGACTCCTTGCCAGAATCCATATCGAGGAAGACTCTCCAATTGGGAAAACACATCCAAATCCTCTTTCCATAGTAATCAAGGATCATGTCCCTCATGTCCAGTTAGGGGGTCCTTCCAATGCACCTTGACAGAAGGTTTGGTGGATAGGCTTTCCCAGTGTTTTTGGAATCTTGATTCAAGTTGTCCCTTTTGAAAATTTAAAATGTAGGGGATAGAGAGGTAGCTCAGGGGTTAAGCCTCTGTCTTGCAGGCAGAAGGCCCTGAGTTCGGATCCTAGACCCCATGTATAGATGCTGGGTGGAAGCGGAGGTGGCCTGCATTTCTGATCCTGGTAGGACGGAGACTGTGAATCCCGGGGCAGAGTAAATGAGGAGGAGGTGGAGGCGTCCCTGGTGGTTCCCGAATTCGCCCGTGGTTCTACACACACACACACACACACACACACACACACACACACACATACATGCGCATACATGCACAACTGAATACATACATACATACGCGTGCACACACACAACTGAATAAATAATTTAAAAAAATGTTTAAAAAAATTTAAAATGTTGATGGTAAATAATGCCAACCCTGGCTATTGGTGTGGGTTTACTCCCCTTTTTGTTTTTGTAATTGGGCCTTTAAATATTGGTGGTTTCTTTCAATAATGGCTTGTCCTTGAGGATTATATGGGATTCCTGTGATATGAGTAATATGCCAAGTCTGAAAAAAGTTCTGTAAAGTCTGACTAGTAAAACAAGGGCCATTAAATGTCTTAATTTGGTTGGGTAACCCTAGGGTAGCAAAGCATTGTAAAAAATGATTGTGCATGTTTTGCCTTTTCTCCTGTATGTGCAGATCCCCAACATGCTTGAGAGAATGAATCTATGGAAACAAAGAAATATTTAAGTCTACCAAACAGTGCATAATGAGTAACATCCATTTGCCATAGCATATTAGGTTTTAGTCTTCAGGGATTAGCCCCTGGCCCCTGCAAGGGTGGGACTTGGAGAAAAGGTGGACAGGACTTGCAGGTTTGAACGATCTTTTTTACGTCTTTTATAGAATCTTGAGGGTACCTATGGAGTAAGCCCTTCCGATTGAGGTGAGTTAGACCATGTAAGTCAGAGGCTTCCTGAATGTTAAGAGTCCATATATCTTGTGAAGTTAATTTATCAACTAAGGCATTACACTGGGCTAGGAACCCGGGCAGACCAGAGTAACTCCTTAGATGTTATAAATATATAAGCTTTTCTCATCCTTCTAATGTAGATTTTAGTTCCACCATAAGGGGTGATATAGGATTGCTATCTAACCTTATATGAGCATTTATTATCCTTGGGAGCAAATTTATAATGTATAGACTGTCAGAGACTAAGTTAATAGCCTCTTCATTTTCCTTTAATGCCATTATAACCACCAACAGCTCTTTATACTGAGCTGCTCCTTGGGCAGGCTGGTATTTTTGTTAGTATGGCTGAATTAAACTTTCTGGGGTGAAGGTAGTATAAGCGGATCCAGTTCTTCCTCCATCTGTGAACACATATGGGGCGTTTGGTATAAGCATTTTAACAAAGAGTTTGGGCTCAGCAAGCAGTAAGTGCTGAAAGGGCATGACCCACTTAGATGGGCCATAATGGCAACTTATTTCTCCTAAGTATCCTTCCAATGCCAAAACCAATCAGGGGTGATATTTAGTCAGCCACTCTACATCAGTCAGCCTACAGGGAAAGACAATAAAGTCTGGGTCCTTATCATAGTGTCTACATGTCTGTTCATGTCCTTTTTTTCTTTTATCATATCTGCTAATTGATCTGTAGTGGTATAAACCCTAGAGGCATTACCCAGGGATATGTGGATCCATTGTAAAATCATTGTAGAATTTCTCCAACCTGTGATAGAGCTGCTGTAAAGAGCCCTTTTCCTGAAATCAGTCATAGGGCAATGGGTTTTCCAGAATTATATCTAGCCAATGGGACATCCTTAAGAGCATCTTGTAACTGTTTAATTATCTGATGGTGGCTTTTCTGTAAAGTAACTATCTCCAGGTTGTCTGTCTAACAATAGGTTAAAAAGAGGGCCTCAGTGAAGATTCCCACCCATGGGCTAAGTAAATTTATTTCTCCAAATAATTGTTGTGAACTAGTGATAGCAATATTGTTAGGCACATTTATATATGGCCTGAGAGGTGATGCCCACGTAAGTGTCAAATGGGTTCCTAAAACCTTAAAAGGAGGCACTTGTTGGACCTTATCAGGGGCAATACCTAAGTTTCCCCTTTTTAAATGTTTAATCACTTCTTGCATAAGGGATTTTAATTTAGTTGGATCTCTATGTCTATGATAATGTCATCCATATAAACATATATAAGAATATCTTTATTTCCTATCAATGGTTCAATCAGTTTATACACATAAATTTGACAAAAGGCTGGACTATTAGCCATTCCTTGTGGGAGCATCAACCATTCATATCTTTGATCGGGCCATGAAAAGTTCATAGATGGAACAGAAAAAGCAAACTTTTCATGGTCTGTGGGGTGCAGTGAAATAGAAAAAAACAATCTTTAAGATCAATGACCAGAAAGGTAAAGTCTGAAGAAATGGCTGGCACCCAGGGCATTCCTCTAAGGGGGGTACCCACCAGCTTCATGCATTTGTTAATCAGTCTCAGATCTTGTAACCTGCACCATTTCCTACAGGACTTTCTGATAACAAACACTGGTGTATTCCATGCACTCATAGATGGGCAGATACGGCCTTGTTCTAGCCATTGATCTACTATTTCTCTTAGGGCCCTTAGTTTTTTTGGGGCAGAGGCCACTGCTCCACCCAGTTCCCATTTGATCTGGGGGCTGTAAGGGGCAGTGGCCCTTAGAATTGGGGGTGAACCTGAGGAACTTTTGGGGTCTCCTCCCGATAGTTATGGAAGCTAGAAAACTTGTTTTCAGGCACTGTCTCTATTGGCTCAGGAAACCTAGAGGCTTTCTCATGATCTAATTGATCCTCATAGAAAGCTTTATTAGTAGTAGCTAAAACCGCCTGCATCTGTCCCAAGATGTCTTGTCCTAGTAAATTGGCAGTTAGTCCCGTGACCACAAGGGGTCGCACTTCTCCTTTGGAACCATCAACATCCTGCCAGATCACCAGGAAGCCGTTTCTTCTGACTGGATGTTCCCCCCACCCCCCCCACCGACCCCCAGAATTTTTGGGCCAGGTGTTAAGCTCCAAGTAGGGGGAACTTCCTCTTTCCTTAGGACCATTCTATCTGCCCTGGTGTCTATAAGGCAGTGGATATGTTTGCCATTAATAAAAATGCGCATTTTGTGATGGAGACCTTTCACCAGGGGAACAGTCCAATGAGCTTGGGGCCTTTCCTTTTTAGGGCAGTCCAATTTAAGACCCTCAGGGATCTCCTTTTGTAGGGGCCCCATTCTCCTCCTCTGGTTAACGAGGCTGGAGACCGCCCTGGAGTCAGTTTAAAGGCTTGCCCTCCAGGTCAAATTTTGATCTACAGTCCTTTCTCCAGTGAAGCCCCCTGTGGCATCTAGGGCATGGAGTTATGGGGAGTTAGCCCCATCTCCTTTGGCTTCCTTTCCTTGACCTGAGGGTATTCCCTCTTGAAATGTCCCATCTGACCACAATGAAAACAAACTCCTTTGGTTCCCCTCCCTTCTTGGCCCTGTGGGCTGGGTATCAGCCTTAAGGCCAATGACTGAGTCATAGCATTGGTCAGTGCTTTAGTCTGTGTCTCTAGGGCTGCAGCAAGTACCTGACTCTGGTGCTTCTGAGTGCCCACATCCTGTGAGGTGATAATCCTGGTGCCCATGGATCTCTCAAGGCACGCACACACTATTTTGTGGTCCCCGTTCATCCCTTCCAATACCAACAATTTAGCAAATTGCTCCCTCAGGGGACCTGGGGGAAGTTTACAGTGGAGGCTTTTTTTGACCTGGTCAATGAATTCAGGGAGGGTCTTGCCAGGTTTCTGTACAATGCCTGCTATTGGTGGCACAGAGGGACCCTCATCTACTTTTTCCCATGCCACTAACCCTATCAAACGAACCTGATACTGGTATGGCACTCGTATGTCAGCCCGCTGGATTCCAGTAGAAAATTGATCTGCTGTTCCTGACAGCATTCCAAAAGTTATTGGGACCTGCCGCTGAACATTCTGATTGCACTCAGCTTGAACTCTGCACTCTTCTTTAAACAGCACCGCCCATTTTTTTTTCTTTCTTTTTATTTATTTATTTTTCTGCTCATACAAATGTAATAGGAACCTCTGTCCCCTCCCTCCCTCCACCCCTCCCTGGATCTCACTGATCCTTCCCCCCTTTGCCCCTTCCTTTCCCCCCTCCCTCCCTTTCTCCCAGTACCCCCTCCCCCCATCTCTGAAGCATCCTTTAATGTGTATATCAAACTTTCCTCTGAGTCCTCCTCTCTGATGAGGTGTAAGGACTCAGTGGCAATTCCTAGAACTCTTTCTTGTGTTCCACTTACAGCACCGCCCATTTAATGAAAGTGGGACTGGGGAGCACAGCTCTGGCCATATCCAGCCAGTCTTTTGTTGTTCAGGGTTGATGATCTAAATCATGAAGAAGTGTCTCAATCCAAGGATAATTTGGGCCATCCTCTAAAACTGCCCTCTTTAAATCCTTTAAATCCATAGCTTCCCAGGGATACCATACTGCAGGGCGATTGCCCCCTAGATCTAAGTTAACCGGGTAGGCATGCACTGGATACCTGGGCTCCAGCTCTAGATTCCTTGCTTTAGCCTGAGGGGGACCAGTGAGCCCATGTGTGGATTTGTGAGAAATTTTGGTGAGGGCATATGGGGAGGGCTCTCCATATAGGGGAGGGCTCTCCATATAGGGGAGGGCTCTCATTTAGACTGCCTCCACCCTGTTCCACCTTGAGAGGAGCTCTGGATACAGAGGATTGGTCCCACTCTGCAGCCGCTTGCTTGCATCTTTCTCCAGCTCCTGGACTTCGTGCTGCCCCTCCCCCATGAACAGAGCTAAATCTGGATGAAAGGAACCACCCGTGCCAGGTGTGATCTGTAGCCACTCTCCTACCTGCAGCTCTCAGGCACACCCAGCCCCACCCCCTCTGGCAGCTGTAGGAGTACGAGCGGCTCCTTCGCTTTGCTCAGGGGCACCATGTGGCTTTTGGGATTCTTATACCTGTCTAGTTTACTTTCTGCCTGGTGCGTCTGGGTTTTCTCCCCGGTGGATTTTTTTCAATCCACTTGAGCATGCAGTGCTGAGACACTGCCCAGTTTGAATCTCTCCAAGTGACTGACATGCTCGCCAGCCCCGCAGCTTTCCCTGCCCTGCCACTGGGCAGCGGGGTGCCCAGGATAGCTTGCTTTTGGCTCCAGCAGTGCCTCAAGGGGAGTTGGTGGCCCCAAAGTTGCAGTTTATAGCGACTATGGCTACTCTTCTCCCTCCTCCTTCCCCTTTGTTCCACCTCCACTTCCAGCTCCAGTGGGGGCTGGATTGGATAGGGAAGGAACACTGCCCCAAGCATAAAAATAATGGGGTAAATTCCTGAAGGAGGCAGCACCTCAAAATGTTCTTCCTGCTTCCTGGCTAGATTTCCTACCCAATTCCAGGTGGGCCATGAAAATAGATTAGAGGACTGGACCCAAGGTGCTAATTCAAGGGCAGTCCGCCAGACCTCTGCAATGGTAGAGTCTGAGACTTCTAAACTATGGCTTCTTTACACAGATCTCAGTGTTTTTGGCACTGTGTCAAGTTTACAAGTTGAGTTACCCACATTTTTCAAGTTTCTCTTACCCCGAGTCTGCTTAGCTATGCCCATTTTGGGAAACTCCTCACATGAGGCACCAGATGCGTGTGTTGGTTTTTCCATGCACACACACACTGAGACGATTCCAGACCATCAGGGTAGAGAGAGGTGAGTGTGCTTCAGGTCCTCCACCCCCTACCCAAATCCAGGGGACTCCGAACTCAGCAGGGAGCTTGTTGAGGCAAGACTCACTTTATTGAGGGCAATAAAAGTAGGAGACCCCTGTGAGGCGGGGGGTCAGTCTCCCATTGCAAAATGGTTACTTTCTATCTGCCAGACTATATGCCCTCCTCTTCTGGTGAGATCCTACCCCATCAGTTGCAAATGATCAGGAAGGAAGTCTGTGAACTTAACCAGATGTCTCATTACTTACTTGCAGGGTGCAAAACAGGAAGCCAATTACCTTAATGGTCAACACAGCATGCAGGGTGCAAAACAGGAAGCCAATTACCTTAATGGTCAACACAGCATGCAGGCTGAATAGGTCAGACTTAACATATATCTATAAGGGAGACCTGTCAACTCCTAAAAGCCAATTAGGGCTCTCTGTAATATAAACAGAGTTACGCCCAGCACACTAGCTCAAAGCGCCATCTTTGGTGCCATATAACCCTGCTATTCCACTTTTGGGAATAATCCCACATACAGCAAAAATTCACCTCGATAGCACAAGCACAACCATGTTCATAGCAGCACTGTTTATAATAGAAAAGTCATGGAGTCAACTCAAATGCCCAACAGTTGATGAGTGCATAAGGAAAATGTGGTACATTTATACAGTGGAATACTACTCAGACATCAAAAATGATGAATTAATGAAATTTGCTGAGAAATGGATGGAATTAGAAACAATTATCTTGAGTGAAGTATCCCAGACACAGAAAATTAAGCACCATATGTACTTCCTAATAGGTGGATCCTAGTACTAAACCCACTTAGAGATTCTCAAAGATAAATATCTGTAATACCTGCAGTAATTGCAAAGATTATGAACAGGAGGGATGGGGAAGGAGGACCCCACCAGAAAGGATAGAGAGGATCATGTTACAGCAGAGAAAATAAGCCACCATCAAGGACTGCAAGTAAGTAATGAGACATCTGGTTAAATTCACAGACTTTCCTTCCTGATCATTTGCAACTCACCAGAAGAGGAGGGCATGTAGTTTGGCAGATAGAAAGTAACCATTTTGCAATGGGAGACTGACCCCCTGCCTCACCTGTGGTCTCCTACTTTTATTCCATCTATTTTTGAATATACTCTTATAATAAGACTCTAACTTAACAGCTTTTATCTCTGGCCAGGGAGTGACCTCCAATACCCATCAGGATGGAGCCGAAAGCATTGCAGGAGCAGCAAAACTGAAAAAAAATCAACAAACCATAATTCAGAACATCAGAGACTCTCCCCCAATCCTGAAGCTCAGGGAAATTTGCAGAACAGAATGCGGTAAGATTTTAAGAACCTAAAGATGGGGAGGAACAATGATATGCAAGATACTCCACACAAGTTAGGGCTGAAGCAATCATAATAGGACTTTGCATGACCTGTGCAACGACCAACCCATTATTGAGTCCTCAAAGTCTAACATGGACTAAAGACAGTAGGATCCTTAGAAGCTAGGGATTAACAGCCACAGTAGTGTTCCTATACTTAAGGGGAACACAAGAAAGAGTTCTAGGAAATGCCACTGAGTCCTTACACCTCATCAGAGAGGAGGACCCAGAGAAAAGTTTGACATACACATTAAAGGATGCTCCAGGGATGGGGGGAGGGGAAGACACTGGGAGATAGGGAGGGAGGGGGGAAAAGAAGAGGAGGGAGGTAGCAAAGGGAGTCCAGGAAGGGGTGGAGGGAGGGAGGGGACCGGTGTACCTATTAAGTTTGTATGAGCGGAAATAAAAAAATAAAATTATGAAATGCAATGTCTGTTAGTTCTCTCTCTCACTCTTTAATTTTATATAAGATGGGCAAATAGATAACAGATGGATGGTCGATCACAGCAATAAAGATATAATAAATAAATTGAGAGGCAGATAATCAATATTCTGTTACACAGAAACACACACACATACACCACTTCTCGCCTTTTCTAAATGTCTGGGAAATCAAAATAAGCCCAAATTATACATATTGGTAAAACTGAACATAAATCATACATGAAAGTGTTTTGTATATCTTTATAAAATATTTGCTTTACAATTTAAAAGGTAAGATTTGTTTGTGCAAAATTTACTGATTTATTAATATAAAACTAGTGTACTTCAAGTTATTTGCCTTAACTAAACATTTCTCCTAGTTCTGAACTTCAAAATGTTTAAATTATGTAAACTTTGGGAAGTTTTGATGTCATTGTCAGAAGCCTTGTCAAGTATGGATAAGTTATAAAATTTTTGCATGGAAAATTGAATTTAACCATGACTGTGTTTGGCACTTTATGATTAAGCAACTCATTATATCTCAAGTCTTCTTTGGTTATGCGTCTGTATTACAAGATACTTGAGAGAATACTGATTTCTCAACTCTTTCATAGATATAAAACTTTTCAGGAATAAGTATACTAGTGTATAAAATCTAACATTACTTCATCATGATGTTATTTTGTTATATTTAATAAGTTTAACAAGAAGTTAATATTTTAATATGATGAATTAAAGCTAAAACTTTTATGTGTTTCAAGTTTTAATGATTTTCTCCATGATTATAAGAGCAATATATTAGAATTTAGTGTAATAGCCAACAAGGTATTAAATGGAAAACTTGATATATTAAAAAAATTTTATTTATTATTTTTTATTTAGTTATATAAGCTCAATGGATAGTTACCTTCATCTCCCTTCTTCTTCCTACCCCTTTTATTCCCCCCTGTTTTTGTCCATCCCACTTTACTCACTTCCCTCTCTACCTCCCCTCCTTTCCTCCTTCCTTCTCTCTTCTTTTTGCCTGCTCCCTCCTACCTTTCAGGACTTCTGTTTATACAGGCATTAAATTTCACTCTGGGTTGTCTACACTAGTGATGGATCAGGACTCAGTAACATACCTTGGGGCCCCTTCTTGATCCTACCTCTAATACAGGAACTCCATTATATCTGTCTAATCTGTTGCCTCTAAGAATCCCTACTGCCTAAGAACAGTAGTAGTCTTTGAGGGCTTGTTGACATATCAGCCGTTGTGCAGTCAGGCAAGGTCAAAGCACATTGTAGCAATATACTAACTGCCACAGCCCAGGCTTGAGTGGAGTATCTTGTCTTCCACATCTTTAGGCTCTTACAATCCTACTGCCTTCTCTTCTGTAGGATTCTCTGAGCTTTAGGATAGGGAGAGATTTGGCTGGTTGGTTCCAGGTGATCATTATAGGGTCTTTGGTATTCTGAATAATGATTGGTTATTTTTTTCAGTTTTGCTTTTTTTGCACTGCCTTTTGCTGCATCCTCATTGGATGTTGATGTCTCCCTACCAAAGATAAAAGGTTGTTTAAACAAAGGCCTTTATATAGGAAGAGGTTTAAAGGTAGATGGTAGGACACAGTAGTGAGTGGGGTCAGTCTCACAGTTGTTGGTTGGTTACCATGTAACTTCCAGCCCTTATTCCCTCCATGACTGGGAAGATCAAGTAAAGAGGAAAGGAGGTGAGAGTGAGCTGCATCAGATGACTTGCTATTTACAGGCAGCTCATGACCATGGCCTAATTTCTCTATTGAAGTGTGTTCTTTTGCCTCTTTTTTTGAGGTCTTCTTTCCCCTTCTGTCCTAGTTATTATCTTTTGAGGTTATAATGGGTGTTACAGAGATTTACTTTGGAGTATGTCATTGATGGATTTGGAACTAGGATCAAATTATAAGAGAGAACATATGGCATCTAACGTTGTATGCCTGGGATGTTTCACTCAGTATAATTTCTTCTAATTCCATCCATTTACCAGCAAGTTTCATTAATTCATTTTTTGATGGCTGAGTTGTATTTCACTCTATAAATGTACTACATTTTCATTATCCATTGGTCAAATGTTGGGTTGATTCCATGTCTTTGCTATTGTAAATAATGCTGCAATGAACAAGGGTGTAGTAGTATCACTGCAGTGAATTGATGTACTTTTAAGGATTATTCCCAGTGGTGGTATAGCAGGTCATATGGAAATTCAGTCCTTAAACATTTTTAGAAACTGCCATAATGACCTCCAGAGTGATTGTATAAGCCTGCATTCCAAAAAGCAATGTAAGGCTTTAAGTCTTAGGTACAGCCATAAGAAAAGAGAGAGACAAAAGAGATTTAAATCAGAAGTTAAGTTATCTCTGTTTTCAGATGACATGATTGTACACTTGAGAGATCCTAACAACTCCATCAAGAAACTCCTGGAACTAATACATAAGTGGAGCAGAGTGGCAGTCATAAAATTAATGTGAAAAACAAGTGGACTTCTTATACACCAAGGATGAAAAAAGTGAGAAGCAATCTCATTCACCATAGCCCTTAAAAAATGAAATACCTTGATATAAATCTAATCAAAGGAGTGATAGACCTTTACAATGAAAACTTTAAAACCCTAAAGAAAGAAATTATAGAGGACACCAAAAGGTAGAAAGACTCCCCATGCTCCTAGATCAGTAGAACTGACATCATAAAAAATGACCGTCCTACCAAAAACAATATACAGATTCAATGCTATACCAACCAAAATTCAAAAGCAATTGTTTATGGAAATAAAAAAACCCTCAAAATTCATATGGAAGCACAAAAAGCCCAAGATAGCAATAACAATCCTGAATAACAAAAACAGAAACATAATAAAAAGTTTATATCACCAAACCAATTCTTAATCTATAGTACAAATCCATAGTAATAAAAACAGCATATTGGCTTCAAAATAGACATATAGATCAATGGATAAAGGTTGAAGACCAAGACATAAGTCCAAACAATTACAGTCATCTGATCTTTGACAAAGGGCCCAAAAACTCAATGGAAAAAGAATAGCATCTTCAGCAAATGGTGCTTGCAAAACTGGATATCCACTTGTAGAAGACTGAAATTGGATCTCGTACTTGTCACCATGAACAAAAATCAACTCTAATGGATCAAGGACCTTAATGTTTGGCCAGAGATTGTTAAAACATCAATTGAATAGTAGGGGAATTCCCTCAAGCTGATTGGGGTAGGCCAACATTTCCTAAACAGAAATCCAGAAGCACAATCACTGGAACCAAACTCAACATATGGGATCTTATGAAATTAAAGGGCTTCTGTTCAGCTAAAGAGATCATAAACCAAACAAAAAGGCAACCCACAGAATGAGAGAAAATCTTCACTAACCACACATCTGATGGTGGTATTAATATATAGAGTGCACAACTAACTTAAAATAAATTAATCACCAAGGAGTTAAATAGCCCAATAAGAAATGTTAAAGAAACTTTTCCAGGGACAAAATTGAAATGTCTAACAAATGCCTTAAAAATATGTTTCACTTCGTTAGCCAGCAGGGAAATGCAAATCAACACTACCCTTGATATCATCTCACTATGGTTAGCTTGGCAAAAATACAAGATACAAACAATAACAAATGCTAGAAGGGATATGAGGAGAAGGGAATTCAATATTTTATAGTTTAGTTTTGAACTAAAATAATAAAGATACCACAAGTTGTATAGTTTCAATTTTTTCTTACCTTTCTGATCTGGACCTTTGAAAAAATACATTTTGTCTAAGTTTATTGTATACTTTTGTGTCACTTGTTTGCTCTTTTCTGTTGCTGGGAGACAAACTCAAACTCTAGTAACTTAAAGGGAGGAAAGGGAGACTTTTTCAGCTTATAGTTCCAGAGGAGAGATAAAGTTCATTATGGTTGAAAAAGACTGGCAGACAGACAGAAACCAAAGGCAGTTTAAGTCAGGTTCATCATGAATGATGATAACTGTAAACTGTTAACTGGATTTGTAGACTCACTAACTGAAACAGGGCAGCACTAACCAAACTCAAAGCCCACCCCCTGCCACATGCTTTCCATCATCAAGGTTCCACCTTTTAAAGAAGCTATGGCCTTCCCAAACAACACAAGATGCAAACACATGAGCCTTTTGGGGACAACTGTTATTTCAAACCATGACAGCAATCATTGTTCTTCAAACATTTCCATCCACATTGTGTGACTAGTAATTAGTAACCTTGATAATCATATCTAGAATTAACAGATATAATCATGGTATGACATGTGTGTCTTATGATACCTTTACTGCCCTCCAAATGTTGTGACTAAACAGAAAGGATTGGACCATTCTAAGATTTATTAATTTTTCTGTATATGCCTCTATAACACAAATCATGATTTGGGATAAATTTTTTTATTTGAGTGAAAGTTAATATTATGCATGCAGTCAATGCCCAGCTTCTGAAATACATAGTCCTTTGCTCCTTCATTGAGGGATCTTACATGCCTATTAATTACCAAGTACACATTTCATAATTTATACTCTTTCATTTTAAAGACTGCATCAGTGAATTTTACATAGTTCTCATGTGATGACATACTTTGGGCAGTATTGGCTGACTGTGACCTGGTTTCACAAAGACACTTTGATAAGTGATGCTTCTGGACATACTTAGCAGGTCGTATGCTTTGAGGGTAAATTTATTTCAAATGCAATCATGTAGAAATATTGATATAATGCATAAATCATATTCTATGTGTTCAGGATCCATTATTTTGGCCAAACTGGTAAAGTTTCCACTTATATTTTGTACGTTTATTGAATGCAATAAAGCTTATTATAAATATAATACTGTTGTAACATGAAAATTCTACAGATAAAAAAGAATATTTAAAAATTGATGTCATATAATAAATGTATAAAATGACTCGTTTTAATTTCAAATTGTTTTTATTACCATGAAAATTTGCTTTATTTTAATTTCAAACACTTCATTACATTGTTATGTTAGAGACTGAAGATTTTTCTTAAATCAAAATCAACGGTAACACAATTTTTAAAATTCAAGTCATATTTACAATACCAGTGCTGTAAGACACAATTTTATTCAGTAAACATGGGTGTATGCATGATGAAAGAAGAATATTTCTGTTTCCTAATGCTTTCATAGAAGACAGCATCCTTATGTCTCTCTTTCCTTACAAAACAGATCACAGGCTGGTTCTGTGATGTCAATATTCCGTAGTAATTTAAGAGCTGAGCTGAAATTTATCACGTCTATCATATTTTAAAATATCTTATTTTGGTTTTTGCTGGTCCACCTGCCTGCCACCCCGGATGCTCCCAGTTACCTTGCATCTCAGGTAACCGCCCACCAGCTAGTTCCAGCTCCTCCCACTGGCCAGCCTGGGCAGCGTCCAGCCTGCCTGGTGTTGGCTGGACCTCTAGGCCACTCTCCGGGTCCAGGTGAAGTGCACTTCCAGCACGCCATCAGCCCTGTTGCTGGTCCACCCGCCTGCCTGACCCACATGCTCCTGGTCACCCTGCATTTCAGGTGAGGTACACAGCCAGCCTGCCACCAGCCCTTTTGCTGGTCCACCCGCCTGCCTGCTCCGGATGTTCCCAGTCACCCTGTGTCTCAGGTAACCCCCCCCACCAGCCTGAGCAACATCCAGCCTGCCTGGGGTTGGTTGGAATTCTAGGCCACCCCCCCATACCAGGTGAGGTGCGCAGCCAGCGGGCCACCAGTCTATTTGCTGGTCCACCCACCCAGCCGCCTCCGACGTTTCAGGTCACCCTGCTTCTCAGGAAGGACACACTGCTCCTTAGAAACCAACAGAATTCAAAGAAAACGCAAGCAAAGCTCTAGGGGACAAATGCCATACATCTGAAATCCTCTAAAATCATCCTATCACATGGAAGAGATTCTACACAGCCAGCCCAAAGATAAGTAAACCCCTTTTTACCATCTGTTTGGGCCCAGGAACCAGCATGAACCCAAATCTACAAACGTGAATATCTGAGGTGGGTGTGGTAGCAATTAAAAGTTTCAGGCTTTGGGTTAGAGGGGGGTCCCTTATCATCCAAGCCAACTTTATTGTAAAAGTACTGGGTTTTTATAGTCAAGAAGCCGGGCCAAATTCAGGAAAACATCAAAGAGGAGCAGAACCAAATTCTTTACAAGATTATATAAAACATATGCATTCTATTTAACAAAGAGAAGTCAGGAGTGACATCTAGCTGCTGTGGGACCAGACATGATGTTGCCAGGTAGAGTAAACAGGCATGTCACCTTGTTGCTAGAAGAGAATGGACAATGTATGCCCCAAACAGAGTTACTTGGCGCATGCATTAACATTTCTCAGGTAAGCAGCAAAGAACTGTTAGGGGAGGAACAGCCCAGCCGGTTTCTTAGAGAAACAAAAGCATTCCAAATGACCTAGGAGTTTTCTCAACTTCCAAGGAGGGAATTCAGCCTATCATTGTCTTGCAGACAAGAGGCAAACTCAACCACCCAAGGGAGGAGTCACTCAATGGCCCATTCAGTTGCTAATGTATCATCCAGAGTGCAAGCATCTGGGCCTAGCAACCCCCACAAACATCCTACTTCTTTCAATTATTAATCACTGTAGATTAACTTTTCCATGTAGCCACCCCAAAACTTCAGGGACTATAACACTCACCCTCACATATCATCAAGGTACTAAATTGTAAAAGTGCACTACCACACTAATATTCACCTCCTGTCTACTAAACCTGTCTTAATTGATGTACTAATAGCCTAATACCCCCACCCAGGAAATAACAACAGTCAAAGGTACCCACCTCCAAGGCAACCACAGGCAATAACTGCCAGAGAATATTTATATCAATTAGATCAGTTCATTCAAAAAACATACAGATCTGAAAGTTCTTAAGAGACAAAACAATGCCCAAATCAAAACACAGATCCATGAGAAACAAAACGCAAGAAGACAAATCTTCCATTGAAAGAATTAACCCCATAATGATAGATTCAAACCAAAACAAATTCACAGAAAACAGCCAAGAAAGCCATGCCCAGGATAAGGACTTTCAAAGTACGATCATTACCATGATCAATACTATGAAAGAGGAAATCCAGGAGGAATTAAATAACTGCATCAACCACTTTGAACAGAACACAACAGATACTTGTAGGAGTTGAGAAAAATAGTTCAAGAAACAAAAATAGGCATAGAGCAGTTAAAACAGTCTCAGGCACAGTTTAAAATTGAACTAAAAGACAAGTTTTCTTCAACCCAGAACTCAACAGTGAGCCCTATCAGCAGAACGAAAGAAGCAGAAAACAGAATTTTAGATCTTGAAGACAAAGTGGGAGTATTAATACCAACTCAATGGAAGAGGTTGTTAAAGCTAAAAAGATACTGGAGAGAAATATTCAAGAGTTATTGGACCCCCTGAAGAAGTCTAACATGCACATTCATGGAATACCAGAGCAAAAATTCCAAAATACCACACCTCAGGAACTTTTTCAAACTATCATCAAGGAAAACTTCCCTCATCTAAAGAATGAGAGGCCCATCCAAATACAAGAGGCATTCCGCACCCCAAACGGATATGACCGAAATCGAAACTTGCCATGGCAAATAACAGTCAAAACACTCCACATTCAAGACAAAGAAAAGGTGCTGACAGCTTCAAGGGAAAAAAAATACTAAGTCACTAAGTCACTTTTTAAAGGTAAACCTATTAAAATAACAAATGACTTCTCAATGGAAACAGTAAAAGCAAGACGAGCTTGGAGAGATGTACTTCAAGTATTAAATGAGCAAAAATGTCAACCCAGGCTGATATACCTAGCAAAACTATCCATCATGATCGAGGGAGAAAGAAAACTTTTTCAGCACAAAGACAACTTGAAAGCTTACATGTCTACCAAACCAGGCCTTCAAAAATGCTAGAAATAACACTCAAGCTTGAAGAAAAAAACAAGCATATCCAGGAGGACAGAAGGGAAGTATAATACCATCAAAACCTAAAAGTCAAATAATACACTTACAAAAGCCACTAAACATAAAAAATGTCCGGAATTCAAAATAATTTCTCCATTATAACATTAAATGTTAATGGAATTAACTCACTGATCAAGAAACACAGATTACAAACTTGGATTAAAAACCACAATCCATCGATCTGCTGCCTTCAGGAAACTCATCTCGCCATAAAAGATAGGCACATCCTAAAAAATAAAAGGCTAGTCCAAAATTCTGCAAGCTAATGGAACTAGGAAACAGGCAGGGGTAGCCATTATGCTATTGGACAAAGTGGACTTCAAACTAAAATATCTTATTTTGTAGGAAGTTGTTTTAAATAGTAAAGTCAGTTGAAAGCATTATAACTCCAAGCTAGAGAAATGTAGCATGAATTATTAAAAAATGTAACATGTTATAAAAATTCTTATTTGAACATCATAAAATCATCTTGTGTTTTTATTCTTATTTTTCACTATTAAAGGGTATTAAATTTAAAATATATATTATTAATGAATGAATACATATTTTTGAACTTTGTAAATAGGACTAGTGATTTCTGTAATGGTATTCTCTAGGCAGCAATTCCTCATTTTAGGCTTTAAAATAAACTTTATTAGTGCATCTGTATGTCTAAAAATATAAACTACTATAGTAATTGGAAGAAATCTGCTTGGATCAAATTAAGAGCTTATATGTCTATATGAAGTCCTCTGTAAAAAATAATATGAAGGTTAAAAAATGGGATTTTTTTCTTTGGAAAATATACCAAAAGGTATAGTGACTTCTGAGAATGATTTATTGCACATATGCAAGATAGAAATACCCATATATACAGCAATTGAATCTGTGAAGGTAATAAAACATTTAGATATCAAAAAAAGATAATAAGGAACATGTTCCAAGTGATATTTAGCATTTATATAAAGTGAAAAAAATCCTAGAGAAAATATCAAATAAAAGTGTGATGATACTATATAAAATAGTGTGAAATTTACTGTATAGTTTTCTGTTTTGCATACAGATTTCAAGAGCCAGCATTAAGACATGCTTATGTATTTAAAGAAGTCATTATATGAAGAATTCTTCTTACATTGGTAGGCAACAAGTGTACATCATCTCTCAATTTGCAACCTTTGTACTTGAATATAAGTTGCTGAGAATAAGATAAAAAAATAAAACTCATCACTTTAAGAATGTAGGATGAGATTTTTAGTGGCTGATTTCTGCAATATCTGGATTATAAACATTCATCAAACTGCTGGTGTTACATATTTTAAATGTATCAATCCTTTATATATTTACTGAAAAATGATCTACAGCATTGTCATAGTGTAGAAGTATTTTCATACAAATTTCAGTAATGTATGATATGAATATACACAGAGAAATATAACTATAAAGTTAGAGAAATTACTATAAATTATTTATTGTGCTACTCTTTCTAAATTGATGTCATTTGTTTACTCATTTAGTGATTTTACAATGTCTCTATGCATATAAATCTCTTAAGACTTTCTATAAACACAGGTAGTACATTCAATGGTATAAATCTTACAGTAATTTGTCAACGTCAATATGTTAGTTCCAGGCTATAACTTCACTTTTAATAGGAAAATACTGTTATGAAAAATTATCAAAACATCATTTGGGAAAATGACTTTGAAATATTATTTGCCAGTATCTTTAAAAATTAAAAGCACCCTATCTGCAGCCCCCCTAATGGCATCATCTGAGAGTGAGCCGCGTTCCGGCCCGCTGACTTCACTGACCCTGGCAGATTCGACCAGCAGCCAGACGACGTCCGGCGGAGAATCTGAAATGGGCGCCGGTTGCTCTGGGATGACTCCCTCCTCCAAAAAGGAATGAAATTCACGAGTGGAAAGGCCTTTGTAAATTTCATTTTATTACACATGACATGTACTAATTCTTTTTTATCGACTGATCACCCTGCTGCTTTATAGTGTATGGAGCTTGTGCGCAGCATACGTGCGCGCCACAGACTCTCCGGTGTTGCGTCTGTAGTCATGGGCAGACACACGCAGGGTGGTTGGTTTAGCAAAAATGTTTTAAAAAAAGAAAAGGTTTTTAACTCATTTGCCTTATGGCAAGTTTTGCAAATAGCTCTTCCCACTTTATTTTAGTAAAAAACAAAAACAAAAACAAAAACCTGAGAAGTTTGAATTTTAGTTAAATGACCCCAAACTGGCATTTAACACTGTTTATAAAATATAAATATATATACATACATATATATATATATGAAATGAAAAGTTTCAGAGTTGCTAAAGCCTCAGTTTATGACATTAAGTTTATGAAACTTGGAAATCTGCTCTTTGTGGAGACGACCGCATGCTGAGGAAGGCAGTAGCCGCTGATGGAGCACCTCAGCCGTCTCCAGCCGTGGTGGGTGTCGGGCTGCCCCCAGGACGGCTTTCTGCTGACACCGAAAGGCAAAAATATGATTATTTAGCATGAGAAAAAAAATCCAACTCTGCTTTTGGTCTTGCTTCTATAAATATCTAGTGTATACTTGGTGTAGACTTTGCATATATACCAATTTGTAGTATTTTCCTGTTTCGACGTCTAATCTGTATCTATAATGTACCCTAGTAGTGGAAAATACTTTTGATTGTACAATTGTACATTTGTACACCTGTAATGTAAATGTGGAGAAGTCTCAATCAACATGAACACGTTTTTTGGTAAGAAGAGAATTAGCCAACCCTGTGCACTCAGTGTATATTCCCACCTTTATGGTCGTAGCATATAGTGTTGTATATTGTAAATTGTAATTTTAACCAGAGGTAAATTTTTTTTCTTTTGAAGGAATAAATGTTCTTTATACAGCCTAATGTTTAAAGAGAAAAAATAGCTTGGTTTTATTTGTCGGCTAGTCGAGGTAGTAGCGAGAGCCTTTCTAAATGTTATTTGAGATGATTCAGTTTTTTAACCCTAAACAAGTAATGTTTTGCTTATTTTGTGACAGCCAAGAGGATGCAGAGCTTCAGCCCTGCCCCGCTCTCCTTGACCAGAGCCCTCTCACCTTGTAAAGTGTGAATCCCCCTTTATGTACAGAAGATGAACTGTATTTTGCATTTTGTCTACTTGTAAGTGAATGTAACATACTGTCGATTTCCTTGATTGAATATAGAATTGTAACACTACACAGTGTACATTTCCAGAGCCTTGTGTATATTTCCAATGAACTTTTTTGCAAGCACACTTGTAATCATATGTGTATAATTAACAAACCTGTGTATGCTTATGCCTGGGCAACTATTTTTTGTAACTCTTGTGTAGATTGTCTCAAAACAATGTGTGATCTTTATTTTGAAAAATACAGAACTTTGGAATCTGAAAAAAAAAAAAATTAAAAGCACCCATACTCTGACTTTTCACATTCCTCCTAGCTACCACACCAAGAAGAACTTATTGCAGTAACCAACAACAAATGTGCAGTTTCCTATTATTAATGAACAAAATAAACATCATTAACTAATGTGTCCTATTTTTAAAATACTAGGTTACAAATTGTGTTTTAATCACAATATTAATATATGTAAGCTAAACAGAAATAGAATTTGTGGATTTTAAAGTATATCATGAATGTTATCTTTTATTTAATATATAATATAAAACTTTGAATATTCAATATTTTAGTGTCATCATTAGCATTGAATCTGTAGGGGTTCATCAGGGGTTGTGATAGAAGTAGACATCATAAAAACAAAGTTACCATAGAATTCATCTTTATTTTATTTTTTTTAAATTTTTTTTTATTATTATTATTATTTATTCAACTGTGTGCATATGCGTGTGTATGTGCGTGCACGCGTGTGTGTCTGTGTGTGTGTGTGTCTGAGTATGTGTAGAACCACGGACGAATTCGTGAACCACCATGGACGCCTCTACCTCCTTCTGCCCCGGGATTCACAGGCTCCGCCCTACCAGGACCAGAAGCGCAGGCCGCCCCCCGCTTCCGCCTGGCGTCTATACGTGGGATCTGGGATCCGAACTCAGGACCTTCAGCCTGCAAGGCGGAGGCTTAACCCCTGAGCCACCTCTCCAGCCCCTAGAATTCATCTTTAAAATGAGACTGTACATATCTAAAATATTTGTGAATTTATTTTATTTAATATATAAACAAATAAAAATAAGGTAAACATGTATAAATGTTGGGTAATACTGAATGAAACTGCATATTAATAAAATAGAAATATGTTAATATATCAAAGGGTTATTAACATTACAGATTTTTGATGAATTTCTCAAAAAAAACTCAAAATAATTGTTATCACTTTCTTTCATTCCCTTGTGTTTTAGGGTAAATATGAAAAATTGTGGTTAGGATGCAAAAATTAGCTTGAAAAGTTAATATACAGTCATCGTTAATTTTAATGCATTTTCTGAGAGAGGTTGAGACTATTTAACAGTAACAGCACACAGATATGAAAACTGGTAATGTTTTGTTTCTCAGGTTGTTGAAAGGCATGAGAAACAAATGCCCTGTTATCTTTTATCATAAGCCTTAAAAGTCTTATAGTGAATATTTTATAAAAATGTATACCTAGAAATTGCACGTGATTCCATTCTCAAAGGTGCTGACAAGAAAAGATGAGTGCAACTTGATTTGTTAGAACTCAGCTTCAACCAACAGAAACTGTGGCACTACCGATTACAGGGAGGCCCTAGCCAGGCTCCTGAATTTAGGACAAGCCTGGATGTACAGACATGCCCGGGAGGGTCCCAATAGAGGACCATGCAGGCGGAGGGATGAACAACCAATGGAAAGTGGCCGTCTAACCTGCACTTGTAAACAGTTAAATAAGTGGTGGCTGTCTTCCTCCCCTCCCGCCCCCACCCCCAGGAGGGATGGCAACACCTGATTGGACCCTGACCCTATATAAGCCAAAACACCCTTAATGACTCTGAATCTGTGGCATCTCATCCACTGCTGCTTCTCATCTGATTCCTGGGTCTGGTGGTGACCCCATCGCTTGCTCGCCCGTTCACCTATAGCCCTGAGGCCCCACTGTGCCCCCCCCCCCGTATGCCCCCGATGCCCCCCTCTGCATGCCCCCGCCTTGGCCAGCAGGGGATACAACAAGAAACCACGCAGTTTTCTTGTTCACTCAGGACTTTCTACTTCATGTAGAGAGACCAGAGGGGTTTCCTCTTCAGAGTAACCCTTAGTTACTCTGAAGCATCATTCAAAGTCAATCACTCAAAGAATGGATATTTTCCCTGAAGCATTTCAAAATTGTGAACTTTCAAACTGTGCACAGACAACACTAGGCAGTAGGAAACTAAGAATTCAAGTATTTTGCCCAATGCAAAATGACTAAGAGAAAACAGGATTATTTTAGCCTCAATATTTAGAAGATGAAGATATTTGTTTTGAAGTAAGTTATATGGTCATGCCTACATGTTCACAATATAAATGTCATTGTAGTTCTAATTGCAGATATCCAAGTTGCATTGGCTGCTTTGTGACTTGGTTTGACCTATTTAATGATACTCATTTTTTGCTTCATGATATGCTGGCTAATTCCCAAAAATATTTACCAGAAACAAAGATTCATTTGTCCAATTGTGGTTTATATCAGCATAATCAAATGAAATTTCAAAAGGATGACTACCTCAATACTTTCTAAACAACTGAGCAGTGCTTTCATTCTATTCACTTTGATTCACAGGGATAAGTTGGCAATATTTCAGAAATATTTGAAAACCTTGAAATAATAGATAGATGAAAATTTCAGTCTGTTTATTATTGCATGTCTTCTTCAGAATTGTCTAGAATTATCTCTTTATTGTCTTTTATAGGCCAGGGACACAAGTCTGATAACCTGACTTTGATATCAGGAACCAACATAAAGATTGAAGGGGGAGATCAATTCCTCAGAGTTATGCCTGTCTTGAAATAGATTCTTCTGTATACATTGTGTGCATGCGTTCACACACATGAATGTGCACGCGCGCGCACACACACACACACACACACACACACACAGAAAAATAATAATATGAAATTAAAGTGTTTTCTTGATTATTTTATCTCTGGTCAGAAGGTGACCTCCAATACCAATTAGGATGGAGCCAAGGGTGGTACAGAAATAGCAAAACTGAAAACAACAACAAACCACAATTTGTAACATCAGAGAATCTACATTAATCACCTGGAACCAGACCAGCCAAATCTTTCCCTATCCTAAAGCTCAGGGAAATTTGCAGAAGAGGGGGTGGCAAGATTGTAAAAGCCTAAAGATGGAGAAACCAACGATATGCAAGATGCTCCACACAAGTTAGGGCCACAGTAGCCATAACTGGACTTTGCATAACCTGCACAATGACTGACATGTCAACAACCCTCCTGAAGTCTAGCATGGATCACAGGCACTAGGATCCTTAGAGGCAAGGGATTAACATTCACAATAGTGTTCCCATACTAAAGGGGAGCCCAAGAAAGGGCTCTGGGCTGTGCCACTGGGTCTTTGCACCTCACTAGAGTGGAGGACTCAGAGAGAAGTTTGGAATTCATACAAAAGGAGGGAGCAAGGGGAGGCATTGGGAGAAAGGCAGATAGGGGGATGAAAGGAAGGGGAAAAGGGGGAGAGGGTGCAAGGGGGACTGGGAAAGGGTGGAGGGAGGGAACCAGGGTACCTATTAAGCTTGTATGATGGGAAAATATAAATATATATAATATAAAAAAGAATTTAAAAATATAAAGTGTTTTCTTCATTAAACTTTGATTAATTTATACTAACCATGGTTTTGTGCATTTTCTTTTTTTTATTCAACACTGACATTTTATTTTCTGAAGTTTATCATCTTTACAAAACAGAACAAAACAAAAAGCAAAGAGTTTATAGTTTTTGCACCAGTTCTCACGAAAGTCAATGATGATGATACTGGTACTTATGCAAACACTAAACACAGGCTGAGTTTCCTCTTGGTCGTAAGCATTTGGGTGATTTGTTTTGGAGCTGCTTTTTCATAACTTTTTATAAGCACCGGTTATTTTCTGAGAACTGATTTGATCTATCCAACAAAGTAAACAGTTTTTTTATTGTGTGGCATTTTTATTTACTAATAAACACAGAGTATGTATTTGTTTGGATCTAAATCAAATCTTTTAAGATCCCAATTACCTGAAGAACACTGAAAATATTCGCAGGGTCTATTAAATGTCATAGCAAATACTTGTATAAAGGTCTAAGGCAGCAACTCTATTCCTGAAGAAAGTAGTACTTCACTCAAAGGCTGCCTGGAGTTTGAATTACATCATAGTTTTTACATCCTTTCTAACTTGTCTGTCTGGGACCTCCCCAAACAGAGGCTCATTGCCAGAACGAACACTGGGTGTCTGTGCCACACAGGCTCTGAGATTGTATAAATGTGTTTATGCAGAGCAAGACTTCTTACCCTGGACCCTGGGTGACCACACAACTGCATGCTGGCGTGAAGTAACACACTTGAGTCACAGCTTCAGCTGGAGACAAGCAGAAATAAAACTGGAAGCTGGTGATGGGCACCACCCACCACTTGATCTGCAAATGCACTTTGCTTAAATAAGGGTAGCATGGTCCAGTTTTGCAATGTTAATAGCTGCCAGTCTCTTTTTCTTTTTTTTTTAAATAAAGATTATATCCTGACTAGCAATGAGTTGGGAAATTGGCCTCAAATTCTGATCAGATCTCTCAATATTAGTTAAAAAGAGTAAAACACACAAAAAATCAGCTGATAAGAGTTAAAAATTGCACAATCAAACTTGAATATAAATTATAGGTTGGTATGCACATGATCAACATGGTTATGAAAGGATCAAACACTTCTGCTGAAATAGCATTTCTCCACACTATCCCAATTTTCATTAAAGGAAAAGTGATATGTAATTTTCTTCTTTACAGATATGAAAAAGGAAGCAAGAAGGAAAAGCTGAGAGAACAGATGCTACCCATAGGGCGGCAGCGGCATTTTGTTGTTTTGGTCTTTATACCAGCAACTTCCACTCCGTGACGGATGTCCAGCTCCGGCTGGACTACAGTCTTCCTTGCACTCAAAACATGAACAATGGAGCCTACTCCTCCAGCAGCAAGAGCCTTTTCATGCCACTGTAGTAATACCGCACTGCTGTTGTCAGATGGGCTCTCAAAGCCTTTATAAATATGCTTCATTAGGAGGTCCACACCATTCTTGTCCCGAGACTGAACAGCCTTTTCAATATCATTAGCTTTAAAAGAGATGAGGACCTCCAGGACACTGCTGTCTGCCCGATCCTTTACCGCCTGACTCTTGGTGTTGATAAGGGGGTTTTCAGAGCTGCCTGGAGAGCAGCTGTCATGCTTCCTTGCCGCAGACACGAGTCCACCTCGCCCTCGTCCGGCCCGGCCTGGCCGTCGCCCCGTCCTCCTCGTCCACGAACTTGTTCTCATGGTACTCGTCCACGTCCACCTTCCGGAAGCGGGCCGACGACATCGTGTTCTTCGACATCCTTGATCCCCACTGCGGCGCGGGCGTCCTGCTGCCTTTCGGTCCGCGAGCCCAGCCTCGCCCCTCGTCCCGCGAGCCCGAGTCCTGCTCCCACCATCTCCCAAGATTCCACCTACCATCCTCTCCAGTTTTCTTCCTCATTCTATTTTCCTCCCTCCCCCACATCTCCCTACATATGCAATTCACTGGTTCCCATATAAGATGCGTGCATTAGTTAGAGAGAGTGGACACCTGCCATAGCTGGAGTGGTCCACCTGCTGGTTATCTGTAAAATATAGAGCTTCCCCCCCTCTTTGGCACCAATCCAACAACCTTTCAGAGTAGGATTGTGCCTTATGGGATTTTTCTCTGTTCCATGGCAAAGTGACAGTAGTCCAGTTATTATAGAGGTCTAGTGGAAGCAGATAGTTTTCCATTGAGTTCTAAGACAACAGTTTTGATATGGATGGGGCTGAATATGACATTGCCCCTCCAGGGCTTTTGGCTCTTATATTATTACAGCCCCTATTTCTGCAAAGTTCCTTAGCCTTGGCATGGGATGTTAAAATGTCCTATTTTGGGCCAACACATCTGCAGATATACTTTGGCCAGCTTGTTTATCTGGACTGCAGAGCTAATGAAAATGTTTTTAAGAAATAAATTTATCTGAGCTATTAAGGTTTATATATGTTTATCAAATATTTCTAGGGTAGTTTCTAATCATTTTCTTAAATATTTCTTTATAACAAGTCTAATGTTTGCTAAACAAAAGCAGAATTTTAAAAATTATGAAATGTTAAACCTCAAAAAGTCTCACCCACACATTTAGATTTTTTTATAATTCTTGAAATTTGAAGCAATAGAATCAAAGAACATATTTTATATTTTCTTTATTTTCTTCTCAGTTGTCTTTAAAATTACTTCACCAATTTTCACTGAAAATTTCAGAACCATGGAGAGAGGTAAGCATTAGATGAATGAACATATCCTTATAAAAATAGCAATGGAGTAATATTTAATTAAATGGTAAAGTATGTATGTGTAAAAGTAAATATAAAAATAAAGAAAATATGTTGTATATCAATGTATCCTTATTAATGATTCTTAATTACTTACATATTCTAATATCAAAACAAAAATCATAATACTGAGGAAAAATGTTAAATGAGCAGAAATCACATTGTATATAATTTCAAAGCTATCAGAATCTCGATTAAAAACTTGGATATTCAAAAAGAATTGTAACTATATTAATTTTCAATAAATAAGCTCAATTCATGGATTTAATAAAAAGTTACAGAAGAGGGAGATATTTACTGCCTAATGTAAAACAATTTCACCAATATAGAAGAATTAGCATGTATAAAACAAATTAGCATTAACTACGTAAAGTAGAAATGTTCATGAGAAATATTAGCTTGGCTAAATTTCATTATACTTTTACTATATCTTTGTTAGTTTTCTTTTAATAGGCAAGCTTTATAGAATGTTATTGTTTAATTAAATAGCATCATTAAAATGCCACTTAATTATTCATAATATAACATTTTATTTTAAATGACTTAAAATAGAAATCAACATTTGATATTTGAAGATACATATTCACAATTTCATTTTCTCTTTTCCATTTTTTTCTGGCATGCCTTGTGAAGGCAAGAGAGAGAGAAAGACAGAGAGAAAGTGAAAGTGTGTGTATGTATGTGTGTGTGAGTGTGTGTGTGTGTGTGTCTGTGTGTGTGTAAGAAAGGGCCTTGAGTATGTGTGTCTGTGGAGGCCCCAAGAAGGTCTTCGGGAATCATCCTGGAGTGCTCTACCTCCTCATTATTTTGTTCTGGGGTTTCCAAGTCTCTGCTTTCCAGGATTGAAATTTTAGCTGATGTCATATACATCTGACATTTTTAAGAAAGATCACTGAATTGTATTCAGGTACTTTGATTTTGAGACAATGACTTGAACCCTAAGCCATTTCTTAAGGTGTTGTTTGTTTACATTAGTTAAAAATAACATAAATGCTATCTGATCAGTTTTTAATGAATACTTTAAAATTGGTCACACATGTATAAATATCTGTCTATCTACATAGATTTTTTGAAATTACCATGGATGAAGCTTATTTAGTAAGAAAATCTTAATTAATAACTGCCAAAGTAATGAAAAAATTCATCATTTTCAATTCTAAGAAGCAGGAGGAAATGACATAGAAAGATTATAAACTATGTTTTTATGTATATTTGTGACCATGGTATAGGAGAATGATTTGTGACATACCCAATAGATTAGCCTCAGGCCATTTGCATCTTGTGAAGAGAGTATGTTCATATAGCAGATGCTAAGCTTCTGCATGCATATTATTGCCCTATGGCAATGGCATTATCCTTTAGTTTTCACCACATTTATTTAAGTTTCTAGAGATTATGATAAAGTTTAAATGGTTGTTTCAATAAAATATCACTCAAATTTTTGATCTGTGTCATCAGTAGTGTAGGGCAGATGTGAGTGAAACATCAGTGTAAGAACAGTTCTATGGAATCTAAAAAATATTTGAGGTAATATGCAAATTAAAGTGAGATCATCCTAAACTCTCTAGTTAAAATTGGTTACCCTGAAGCATGAATGATTCAGTTTTACAGCCTAGAAGCAACTCCACTGAGTTAGTTCCCTTTTTCTTTTAGTGTTTTTTGTGCTTGTAAGTATCATATTGACTTAGAAGTATTTTTAAACACAATTTCCACACAGATTCAAAAGTATGGTTAAATTATATATACTAGTTAGTTTAACAATTGGATAGATTTATGAATTAGTAAGGGTTACAAATTTCTCCATTATCTTATGTCATTCTTTATCACTTATTTAATAACTTGCAGGATAATGTTTCTTTTTTATCCTTCCTTAAGCAATTTTTAATGTATCTTTTATGCCATTACTTTCCCCTAATTAGCTGGTTCTTTTTTTCTTTTATTTTTATTACACTTTTTTGCCTAATTATACAAGGACAGCATTAAAATGCAAATTTGTTAACAATATACTTTAAGAGAGTGAATAGAAACAGTAATAAAATACTTAGAAAAGTACAAAATTTCATTTTTAACTTAGAAATAGTGTTTTTCTTACAAAATTTAAAAATTAAGTTCAATAAAATTAATAACAAGTAGGTTCTCAAATGAGCTCAACAAAAAACCTTAATATTCAAGCCTGATGTCAAATAATTTATGAAACAATTTTGTCACTTGGTCAATCTCTCCTCATGACATTGATATTTTTTATGATAGTAACCCATATCCAAAACTCCCGAAACTCTAATCTTGCCTTTGAAAAATACTGAACATCCTCATTTTGTTAATTATTTTCTTCACTATCTATTGCATCCATGTTTTGTACAAAATTTAACCCTTTTTATGTTAAAGAAAAAAAAAGGTCTAATTTTTTTGGAGGGAGGGGAGAAAAATGTATTCTCAAGGTTGACTAGTTCGGGATGGGGATTGGAAGCAGGAAATGTGTAGGCACTACCATGTTCATTGTAATTGATTAAATGTGGATATGCAAATGTAAAAAAAGAAAAGAATTTGTTAGGAAATAAAAATAACCTCAAAGTGTAACATCTGTCACACTCTTCTAGATTCTTTTCTTTCTTCTTTTTCTTAGCACATGGCATATTTAATAGTTCATCTTGTTTCCTATCTTTTTTAATTTAATATATTTTTTATTATTATTTCAGCTCATACAAACTTAATAGGTACACCAGTTCCCTCCCTCCCTCCTCCTCCCCCCAAACCCCCTGCTCTCCCTCCCCTCACCACTCCCTCCCCATCCCTCAGTGCCTCCCGCCCCAATTCCCAGCGAGTCCTTTCTTGTGCATGCCTGACCCTCCTCTGGGTCCTCCTCTCCGATGACGTACAAGGACCTAGTGGCATTTCCCTGAACCCTTTCCCATGTTCCCCTTAAGCATAGGAACACTACTGTGGCTGCTAATCCCTTGCCTCCAAGGATCTTGGTGCCTTTAGCAGATGCTAGACTTTGTGAGGTCAATAGTGTGTTGGACATTGTGCAGGGCATGCAAAGTCCAATTATGATTGCTTGGGCCCTAACTTGTGTGGACTATCTTGCAAATCATTGCTCCTCCCATCCTTTTGCTCTTATGCTCTTACCGCCCCCTCTTCTGCAAATGTCCCTGAGCTTCAGGATGGGGAGAGATTAGGCTGGCCTAGTTCTAGGTGGTTGATATAGTCTCTGAAGTTCTGGATTGTGGTTTGTTGATTTTCTTTTGCAGTTTTGCTGCTCCTGCAATGCCCTTCACTCCATCCTTCTGGGCACCGTATGTCACCCCCTAGCCAGAGACAAAAAGCTGTGAAACTGGAGTCTTATTATAAGAGCACATTCAAGGGTAGATGTAATAAAAATAGGAAACCTCAGTGAGGGAGGGGTCAATCACCCATTTGCAAAATGATTACTTTTTATCTGCCAATCTATATGCCCTCCCCTTCTGTTGAGATCATTATCCCCTTAGTTGTAAATGATCAGGAATGAACGTCTGTGAACTTAACCAGGTGTCACATTACTTACTTGCAGTCCTTGATGGAGGCCTATTTTCTCTGCTGTAACATGGTCACCTCTCCCCTTGTTTCAGGTGTGGCCCTCCAACCCCATCCCTCCTGTTCATAATCCTTGCAATTACTGTAGATAATACATAGATTTACCTATGAGTGTCTCAAGGTGGGCCGGGTGGGTTTGGTACTAGGAGACACCTATTAGGGAGTACATACAGCGCTTAATTTTCTGGGTCTAGGATACTTCACTTAATATAATTGTTTCTAATGACATCCATTTCCTGGCAAATTCCAGTAATTCATCCTTTTTTGATAGCTGAGTAGTAGTCCATTGTATAGATGTACCACAGTTTCCTTATCCACTCGTCAACTGTTGGACATTTGGGTTGATTCCATGACTTTGCTATTGTAAACAGTGCTGCTATGAACATGGTCGTGCTTGTGCTATGGAGCTGAACCTCTGCTGTATGGGGGGTTATACCCAAAAGTGGAATAGCAGGGTCATATGGCATTTCAATCTTTACTTCACTGGGCTGGAGAGGTGGCTCAGGGGTTAAGCCTCTGCCTTGCAGGCGGAAGGTCCTGAGTTTGGATCCCAGATCCCACGTATAGACGCCAGGCGGAAGCGGGCGGCCTGCGTTCTTGCCCTCGTAGGGCGGAGCCTGTGAATCCCGGGGCAGAAGGAGGTGGAGGCGTCTATGGTGGTTCGCGAATTCGTCCGTGGTTCTACACACACACAGACACACACGCCCGCACATACACACGCACATGCGCACAGTTGAATAAATAATAATAAAAAAATTAAAAAAAAAAAAAGAATCTCCAGACTGCTCGCTAGAGTGGCTGTATGAGCCTGCATTCCCACCAGCAGTGTAGGAGAGTTCCCCTCTCTCCACATCCTCTCCAGCATTTGTCATTGTTTGTATTGTGGATTTTTGCCATCCTGACCGGGGTGAGATGATATCTCAGGGAAGTTTTGATTTGCATTTCCCTGATGGCTAAGGAAGTGGAGCATTTTTTAAGATATTTGTTAGACATTTGAATTTCATCCCTGGTAAAACTTAAGTTCACATTTACTATGTTTAATATTTCTTTCAATTGGATTATAGAACATAAGTCATGATATCTGGCATCACATACTACTCATCAAATCAGTCATGAAATATTATCTGAGTTTTTTTCAGTGTAATTGATGTTATTATTCTCCCAACTTAAAAAATATCACATGACACATTTTTTTCTAATCACATCTACTACCGTTAGTGGCTGATATTCTGTACTGGCCATGCTGATATGTTTCCTTGCTCTGTTTTTCTTTCTCTGCTTTATTATCAAATATGTTCATTGAAAGTATTTTCACATTTCACATTCTCAGCACATGACCAAATTTCTTCTTCCACGTTTTTGATGACCAGTGTTGTTTTATTATGTAACTTGATTTCTTTCAGTCTGCAGCATTATATCATATTTCTCATGACTATCTCATACTTTCTAGGTTAGAACTAGGCAATTCATTTATTCAGTAATTTTTGATAGATTTACTACAATGGTTATGGAAAAAAACAATTCTGTGAAACAATCATATTGTTAGGATTTTAGCTGCATTTTACACATCCAGGAACAAAGTATGACTTGCCTTTTAAAAGTTTCAAATGTCAAGAGATAAAAATAGTGTCCCTAACATAAGTGATAGACAGCTGGCTGATAATGTGATGATGAATCATCTGACTTTTTTTTTCATTTTTTAGTCTCAAAGTCTTATTAAAAATATGTGTCATTAATCATCAACCAAGCACCCTGCATAGACTGTGGGTGGATTTCAGAAAAAACATGAAAACCAGAATAATCAAATTTTGTTGCAGTCCATTACCTAAAGACAAAACTAATATAGATATATACTATTTTGATTAAATACTATAATAAAATGAGTCTAATGTAATATGGTTTACTATGGGCTTTGGAAAAAGAATTATGTGAAGATAAAACATTTCCTACCTACTGCCTAGTATCTATTCTCTGAGTGAATCTTAAAAAAATGCTACTATTGCCAGTCTTATTTAGATTTCAGTGCCAATACATGATTTTTTTCCTCCCCACTGTAACATTTCATGGCAAGCAGAACTATCAGCAGTGTGAGCCAAGATAACAGCCCCATGCTGAAAGACTTTCTAGCTGTTCGAATATTTCTCAGACAATGGATTTTGTGAAGGTTGCCAATGAAGGAAAAAATTCTGAAGCAACTTTTATAATAAAGAAATGACTATCTTTGAACAAAAATATGTATGTTCCATTTTGAAAGTTTACATCAATTATGCAAAAATATTCTATAAGAAATACACTCTCTGAAATAATATTTGGAAATCAAAGTGTATGTTGCATATCATATCAATTCCCTTTGTATAATGTTTATAATTTTGTTTGAGTACTATTTCCTTTCTTTGTGTTTTCTTGTTTAATTATCCAATTATATATGTATGCACCCTCAAGTTTAAAACATACCCTTATATTGTCATATCTTTAATTTTTAATATAACCTTATTTTCAATACATATATTTTTTAATTTTTAAAAATTTTTTAATTTATTCAATTATGCATGCGTTTGCTTGTTTGTATGTATGTGTGTATGTGTGTGTGTATGTGTAGAACCACGGGCGAATTCAGGAACCACCATGGACCGCCTCCACCTCCTCCTTGTTTAGCCCCAAACTCAGGACCTTCCACCTGCAAGGCAGAGGCTTAAACCCTGAGGCACCTCTCCAGCCCCCAATACATTTATTTTCATATTTGGAATTTTGTGGTATTTTGTGTTTTGGAATATCTAAGACTTTAAAATATTTCAATAGCATTGGAGTCTTCATGGGAAAAGAATGTTAATATAACTGATATCAGTGCAGTGCATCATAAAGATTACACTAACATTTATGCCTTGTATGATTGACAAATACCTTATACAATGACTATCTATTAGAAATTGTTATTATATGTGAAAAATGACCTTATAAGAAGTCTCTGTGATCATAAGCTCACTGAAAAAATACAAGTGGTATACAATTACAAGAATCCTGTATAATAATTTATTTTATGTTAAAATAAAGTGACTGATAACATTGCTGCTAATAAAATGGATAATGAAGCCTATGCTTTCAAGATTATGATTACAGAACATCTGTTTCATTATTCCTTGTTGTATTTTAAAACGGATTACATTATGTGAATTATTTCACATTTTTTCCAAAAAGTGTCATGCAAATACAACACTATTATGTCTTCCACAATTCCTCAAGCATTGACACCTTTATTGGGATAATGAACTTTGTGACAGGGATTCACATTAACATTCTTGTATTTGTTTTGGCAGTTTGGGAATTACCATCATGTCCAACCAAATCAAGACAAGTGTAGGGCAGACTCATGTTGGCAAGACAAGAAACTTACTGTCCTAGTTTATTCTCTCTGGTGAAAAAAATCTGTATTATTTAAAATTCTGCTTTATTAAGACCAAAACATTAATGTATTTATAAAATATGATTTCATTTGGAAGAATACTGAAGTAATATACTGGATATATTAGTTTGAACTTACAGGAAATACTTGAAAAATGTTAGCCATTGATCTAGTACTTAAATTAGCTAGTTGAGGAAAAGGGTTGTATAAAGCATTTAATTCCAAAGCCTTCTGTTACCTGTTTCAGAAAAATCAACTCAGCAGCTTGCCAATGGTAAATTTAAGAGAAAGGAAAACATAAGAATTGCAAATATTAATCAAGGCTAATGCTTAGAAGATAAAAATTTAAAAAAAAAACTGGAGAGTGATATGATTCTGTGTGTAAAGGTAGATCCTATGCAAGTCAGACAAACCCAAAACTCTATATAAAGATGAAAGAAGGGAGTTTTCACATGTTTTATATGGCATACATGTATTGTCATTCAAATTACATTGTGTGCACACACACACATTTTAAATGCATAAAGATTCATCAACATTAAAAAATTCTGGAACATACCACACAAGTTCCTCTAAGGTCGTGGGAAGAAAACAAGCTGGAACTCATCTGGAAACTTCGTTCTTGCTGGCCAGTTTCAAAATACCAGAATGTACTACTGCATGCTGCTGTGGGAGAAAACTGCTCTAATCCAGCTGAGAAATATGTGAGCTATACCAACTACCCTTGTGAGAGATAGGTATTGTTACAATAGTTGCATGAATGATATTGGGTTTAGTAAATGCATTCTGATTGGATTCAAGGACTGCTTTTCAACAGGAATGCATGCCTGGTAAACCTAGACAATATCTTGTGAATTCAGAAACCGTACACCCTAAGTAAGAATGACTATTATAAACTTTGTCTTAATAACAGTTGATGATATAAGGGGAATGAACTAAACAACCACTCTTCTTCCTGAGACATTGTAGAAAGTTAATGCCAATGTGGGAAAGAATGCTACTTTATTTAATGATATATCTATTGAGCTTCCCAGTATATCCCTGGGTTACGTCAGCTATTGTAACATCTGTAAATAAAGATAATTTGACTTTTTCTTTTTCTATTTCTGTGTATTTTTCTTGTGAAAATTTCAAAAACAAGAATGGTAATAATGGATAGCTTTGCCTTGTTCCTGATCTTAATAGCATTACCTCAAGTTTTTCTTCATTCAGAATAATATTTACTCTTGGCTCTAGTTTGAGATATGTTTTGCCCAACCCTACTTTTTTTCAAAGCTTATGTCATGAATTGATGGTAGATTTTGTCAAATGCTTTTCTCCATTTATTGAGATAATCATGTGGTTTTGGTCTTTTAAGTCTGCTTATGCGATGAATTATAGTCATTGATTTATATGTATCAAGCCATCCACAATTTTTTGGATAAATCCAAAATGATCATGGTAAGTGATAATTTCGATGTCTTTTTGAATTTGGTTTGTGAATATCTTATTGAAGAATATTGCATCTGTGTTAATGAAAGAAATTGGCCTATAGCTTTCTTTTCTTATGTATCCTTATATTGTCTCAGTGCCAGGATAATACTGGCATCCTAACATAGAAACTGTTTTCAAATCTCCTATGTTCTTTGGTGAAAGAGAAAGGGAAGAGTCAACACAAATTGATATTATTAGAATTAATAGAACTTTAAATTTCATATATTTTAAGAATAAGCAGAGTAAGAGTTAATATTTACTGAGTTAATAACTTAATGAAGATGTGTCTTGATGGCATGGAAATTATTTGAATTCCTGATTATGAACAAAATGAGATAGTTTGACTGTAGAGAGTCTACTATTAAGATTTCTTGGCAACATTTACTAAATGACAGTCTTAATCATTGTTCATGGAACCAAAGTGCTCTTATATACACTTTAGAGAAAATATCTGATTGAATTTTACATATATCTTATATGTATGTATATACGCATACATATATGAATGTGTAAGTATGTATTTGCATAAAGTATGTCATCTCATGAACTCAGTATTACTCTGATGTACGCCTTTACATATTATTTATTAATATAGAAATATTGGTTCCAAGTTTGCATTGGAGAGTCTACAGTTTGAATGAAAAGTTATAGGCAGAATTTAGTTATATAAATTCAGAATATTAAAATGGAAGGGATGTACTATGCCAAGATCTAATAGTAACCACAGAAATTCAGTATAATGAAAGAGTAGAAAGAAAGACAAAGGAATGGTAAAGGAACAAAATTAATGCATAGCCACAGGTGCTATGAACATTTTAAGTCTAGCCTATAAATCTTAAATAATACATTAAGCACTTTTTCTTATATATTTCATGTTTGAAGCCATACTTGATGATTTCACACTCAAAATAGCCTGAAATTTAATAAAAATAACAAATTTTGGAAGGATAATTCAAAATTAGACATATGAAAGAGGCAAATGAGAGTAGTAGAAATATAAAAGGGTGTTGGACAATTCAATATGAAATTTATCAAATTTATTAATGAAAAACCTCACCTTTCTTTATTTGGCTGGATAGTCACATTTATTAGTGGCTGAAAATTATTATCAATTAATTTATTATAACTGATTTCTATATTCAATTTTTGTATTATATATTGCTTTATATTTTTGTTATGAATAAAAGATGAATAAATAATTTTAAAACAAAAAACATAATTTTGTACTTATTTTTTAATATTTAGGTTTTGGCAGATCAGAAATGGCTCCTTGCTTTTTCTACAAATATGAATTCAGGGCTCAAACAATTTCTCTTGAGTCTGATTTTGATTGTACTTGTATTATGAAAGCAGTCATAATTATGTTGTTCATTTAAAAAAGAAATTTTGTCTGCCCCTCCTGCCCCTCCTGCTCATGGTCCTTCATCCCAGGTAAGTTCCACCAGCCCCCAGGTCATTTGCTCATCCCAGCTCCTCCCACCCACCAGCCTGAGCAACACCCAGGCTGCCCTAGAGCTTGGGTGGGCCACTAGGCCACGCCCCAGGTCTCAGGTGAAGAGCTCTGCCATCACCATCAGCCCCTCTGCACATCTGGCCCACCTGGGAACCTTGCTCACTGTGCAGGGAGGACACACTGCTTCTCAGAATTCAACAGAGTCCAAAGGAAACTCAAGCAAAACTCTAAGAGACAAAGGACATACATCTGAAGTGCTCTAAAATCATTCTATCACATGGAAGAGATTTTTCACATCCAGCCCAAAGATAAGTAAACCCCTTTACCATTCTTCTCCTTTCAATTACTAATTACTGAAGATTAACATTTCCATATAGCCACCCACAAAACATATACAACTTCAGTGATTATACTACTCACTCTCATATATCATCAAGGTACTAAATCGTAAAAGTGCACTACCATACTAATATTCATCCCTGTCTACTAAACCTGACTTAATTGATGTACTAACAATCTAATGGCATCATCTAAGAAATAACAATAACAACAGACAAACTTACCCAACTCCAAGGCAAACACTAGTAATAACTGCCTGAGAGTAGCAATAGCAACTAAATCAGTTCAGTCAAAAATCACACAGAAACTGAAAGGTCTTAAGAGACAAAACAACAATGCCCAAGTCAATGTCCACATCCATGAGAAACATAACCCAGGAAGACAAATCTCCCATTGAAAGAATTAACCCCATAATGATGGATTCCAACCAGAACAAATTCACAGAAAATAGCCAAGAAAGCTAGGCCCAAGATAATGACTTTCACAGCATGATGCATTACCATGATCAATAGTATGAAAGAAGAAATCCTGGAGCAGTTAAATAACCGCTTCAACCACTTTGCACAGGAACACAACAGACACTTGGAGGAGTTGAGAAAAACAGCTCAAGACACAAAAATAGGCAGAGAGCAGTTAAAATAGTCTCAGGTGAAGTTTAAAATTGAACTAAAAGACAAGTTATCTTCAAGCCAGAACTCAACAGACAGTCTTATCAGCAGAACTAACGAACCAGAAAACAGAATTTCAGATCTTGAAGACAAAGTGGAAAAATTAACCAGCTCAATGGAAGAGGTTGTTAAAGCGAAAAAGATATTGGAGAGGAATATTTAAGAGTTATAGGACACCCTGAAAGAGCCTAACATGTGCATTCATGGAATACCAGAACAAGGATCCCAAAATACCACACCTGAGGAACTTTTTCAAATTATCATCAAGAAAAACTTTCCTAATCTAAAGAATGAGAGGCACATCCAAATATAAGAGGCATTCCACACCCCAAAGAGATATGACCAAAATAGAAACTCACCAGGGCAAATAATAGTCAAAACACTCCACATTCAAGACAAAGAAAAGGTGCTGACAGCTTCAAGGGAAAAAAAACAAAATAAGTCACTTTTAAAGGTAAACCTATTAAAATAACAAATGACTTCTCAATGAAAACAGTAAAAGCAAGAAGAGCTTGGAGAGATGTACTTCAAGTATTAAATGAGTAAAAATGTCACCACCAGCAAAACTATCCATCATGATCGAGGGAGAAAGAAAAATTTTCCAGCACAAAGACAACTTGAAGGGTTACATGTCCACCAAACCGGCCTTTAAAAAATGCTAGAAGTGATACTCAAGCTTGAAGAAATAAATAGGCATATCCAGGAGGACAGAAGGGAAGTATAATACCACCAAAACCTAAAAGTCAAATAATACACTTACAAAAGCCACTAAACACAATAAATGTCTGGAATTAAAAATAGTTTCTCCATTATAACACTAAATGTCAATGGAATTAACTCACCAATCAAGAGACACAGATTACGGTTGGGCCTCCAAGCCTGAGGCCTGCTGGAAATTCCTAAGCCTGGCTGGAGTTTTAGGACCTGTCCTTGAGTTCTAAAACTTATCTCTGTCCCCCTCCTCCCCTCTCTGATGTAGTGCTGCTGTAACCTCCCCTCACTGACCTGGACACATCCCTTTGGCTGCCTTTCTCCTTCACCACCTCTCATGCCACCTAGCTCTCCTCCCCTCAGCAGGACCCTATATAAACTCAGGTGCTATTCAATAAAGTTGAGTTCCTGCTTTGACAGATCTCCTGGCCTATGTTGTCTTTTTCCACTGACACTCATCACCTTCCCAGCCCTGAGGGATATTTTGGCTGGGATATATCATACTAGCTGCAGGCCCATCCTACCCCCTGCAGATTACAAACTTGGATTAAAAAACACAACCCATCAATCTGCTGCCTTCAGGAAACTCATCTCACCACACAAAAGAGAGGCATATCCTAAAAATAAAAGGCTGGTCCAAAATTCTGAAAGCTAATGGAAACAGGAAACAAGCAGGGGTAGTGATTATTCTATCAGACAAAGTGGACTTCAAACCAAAAAAAAATTATAAGAGACACAGATGGATACTACATTTTAGTCACAGGTACAATTCACCAGGAAGACTTCACAATACTGAACATATATACACCTAATACAGGCCCCTCCACATTCATTAAGCAAACCCTACAGTGTCTAAAGTGAGAAATCAACCCCCATATGATAATTCTTGGGGATTTGAACACTACCCTCTCAACATGGGATAAATGAACAAGTCAAAAACTTAACAGAGACACTTTGGAACTTAATACTCTTACTGAAAAGGAACCTTACTGATATCTATATAACTTTTTATCCACGCACCAAAGAATACACATTTTTCTCAGCAGCACATGGAACTTTCTCCAAAATAGATCACGTATTGGGCCACAAAACAAATTTCCTCATATACATGAAAGTTGAAATTCTAGCCTGTACCCTATCAGACCACCATGGTCTAAAGCTTAACATTAAGAACACAACGAACAATAGAAAATACACTAACTCCTGGAAACTAAATACTATGATGCTGAATGAGAATTGGATTCAGGAAGAAATTGCAAAGGAAATTCAAGATTGCATGGAAGTGAATGATAATGAAAATGCAACATATCAAAGCTGTTCTGAGAGGTAAGATCAAAGCTCTTAATGCATACATCAAAAAAAAAAAAAAGGAAAAATCACAAATAAATAACCTAACAATGCAGCTTAAAGCTTTAGAGACACTAGAGCAATCTGATCCCAAAAGCAGTAGAAGAGAGGAGATTAGCAAAATAAGGGAGAAATATTCGAAATAAAGATTAGGAAAATGATACAGAGAATCAACCAGTTAAAAAGCTGTTTTTTTTTAAAAAATCAATAAGATTGATATGCCCCTAGCTAAATTGACCAAAAGCAAGAGAGAGAAAACCCAAATTAAAAAAAAATTAGAATTGAAAATGGAGTTATCACTACAGATACCCAAGAAATTCAGAGTATTATAACATCATATTTCAAAAACTTATACTCTGTGAAGTTTGACAACACAAAAGAAATGGATGGATTCCTAAGTAAGCACAACTTACCTAAATTGAATGAGGAAGTTTTGAATTATTTGAATAATGCTATAACATATGAGAAAATCAATGAAGTAATCTCCAATCTTCCCACCAAAAAGTGTCCTGGACCAGATGGATTCAGCACAGAGTTCTACCAACATTTAAGGAACAAATAAAAATAATACTCCTTAAACTCTTCCATCAAATAGCAAAGAAAGGAACATTACCAAATTCTTTCTATGATGCTAATATCATCTTAATCCCAAAATTCTCAACAAAGTCTTAGCAAACCAGTTTCAAAAATATATCAAAAAGATCATTCACAGGGATCAAGTAGGCTTTAACCCAGGCACACAAGTTTGGTTCAACATATGCAAATCGATAAATGTAATTCACGATATAAACCAGTAGATAATCTCGATAGATGCTGAAAAAGCTTTTGACAAGATCCAACTGCCTTTCATATTCAAAAGCCTAGAGAAGGTTGGAATGGAAGGAACCTTTATCAATATAATAAAATCTGTACACAACAAGCCAACTGCAAGGATTCTACTCAATGGGAGAAAAACCTGAAGCATTCCCGCTTTAATCAGGAACTAGAAAAGGCTGTCCACTCTACCACTTCTATTCAATAATGCACTTGAAGTCTTAGCTGGAGCAGGATGGCAGAATACAAAATAAATGTGCAAAAATCAGAGGCCTTCCTACATGCCCAGAATGAAAGAACTGAAAAAGCCCTGAGAGAAATAATCCCATTTACTATAGCCTCTAAAAAAATGAAATATCTTGTTATAAACCTAACCAAGGAAGTAAGAGACCTTTATAATGAAACCTTTAAAACCCCAAAGAAAGAAATTGCAGAAGACACCAGAAGGTGGAAAGACCACCCATATTCCTGGATTGGCAGAATCAATATCATAAAAATAACCAACCTACCAAAGGCAATATACAAATTCAATGCTATACCAATTAAAATTCCAAATCAATTCTTTATAAAAACTTAATCTACACTACAAATCCTTAGTTATAAAAACAGCCTGGTTCTGGCTCCAAAATAGACACACAGATCAATGGATAAGGGTTGAAGACCCAGATATAAGCCCACACAACTACAGCCATTTGATCTTTGACAAAGGGGCCGAAAAAATCCAATGGAAGAAGAAGAGAATCTTCAACAAATGGTGCTGGAAAACTGGATATCCACATGCAGAAGATTAAAACTCGACCCGTATTTGTCACCATGTGCAAAATTTAATTCCAAATGGATCAATGACCTCAGTATAAGGCCAGAGACTACAACAACCTTAACTGAAAGGTTAGGGAACTCCCTCCAGCAGAGTGGACTAAGCCAACAGTTCCTAAAAAGAAATCCAATAGCACAGTCACTACAACCAACACTTAACAGATGGGATCTTATGAAATTAAAGAGCTTCTGTTCAGATTAAGAGATTGTAACTTGAGCACAAAGGCAACTCACAGAATGGGAGAAAATCTTTACTAACCACATATCTGATAGAGCTCTATTATCCAGAGTGCACAAAGAACTAGAAAACTAAACATCAAGAAAACAAATGGGCCAATTAAAAAATGGACCTTGGAACTTAAAAGAAACTTTACCAGGTACGAAATTGAAATTTCTAACAAATATCTTAAATGATGCTCCACATCCTTAGCCATCAAGGAAATGCAAATGAAAACCTCCCTGAGATATCATCTGACCCCAGTAAGGATAGCAAAAATGCACAAACAACACCAAATGCTGGAAAGGATGTGGGGAGAAGGGAACTCTCCTACACTGCTGGTGGGAATGCAGGCTTATATAACCACTCTGGTGAGCTGTGTGTTGATTCTTAAAGAAGTTAAAAATTGAAATGCCATATGACCCTGCTATTCCACTTTTGGGAATAATCCCCCATACAACAAAAATTCACCTTGATAGCATGAGCACAACTACATTCTTAGTAACCCTGTTTATAGTAGCAAAGTCATGGAATCAACCCAAATGTCCAACAGTTGACAAGTGGATAAGGAAAATGTGGTACATTTATACAATGGAATACTACTCAGTCATGAAAAATGATGACTAAATGAAATTTGCTGGGAAATGGATGGAATTAAAAACAATTACATTGAGTGAAGTATCCCAGACACAGAAAATTAAGCACCATATGTACTCCTTAATAGGTGGATCCTAGTACCAAACCCACTTAGTGACACACTCAAAGATAAATCTCTGTAATACCTACACTAACTGCAATGATTACAAACAGGAGGGAAGGGGAAGAAGGGCCCCTCCAGCAACAAGGAGAGAGAGATCATACTACAGCAGAGAAAATAGGCCACCATCAAGTACTGCAAGTAACTAATGAGACATCTGGTTAAGCTCACAGACTTTCCTTCCTGGTCACTTGCAACTAGAAAGGAAGGGCATACAGTCTGGAAGATAGAAAGTAACCATTTTGCAAATGGGGGACTGACCCCCCTCCACCTCACCATGTTCTCCTACTTTTATTTCATCTCCTTTTGACTCTACTCTTATAATAAGACTCTATTTTAACAGCCTTTTATCTCTGTCCAGGGGGTGACATCCAGTACCCATCAGGATGAAACTAAGGGCAGTGCAGGAGCAGCAAACTGAAAAAAAAATCAACAAACCATAATTCAGAACATCAGAGACTCTATATAAACCACCTAGAACCAGGCTAGCCTAATCTCTCCCCATCCTAAATCTCAGGGAAATTTGAGGAGGAGGGGGCAGTAAGATTGTAAGAGCCTAAATACGGGGAAGAGCAACCATATGCATGATACGCCACACAAGTTACGGCCGAAGTGATCATAATAGGACTTTGCAATTAACAACATATCATTGATCGCCTCAAAGTCTAGCATGGATCACAAGCACTAAGATCCTTAGAGGCAAGGGATTAACAGTTAATATAGTGTTCCTATATGAAAGGGGAACATAAAAAAGAGCTCTAGGCAATGCTACTGAGTCCTTATACCTCATCAAAGAAGAGGACACAGAGGGAAGTTTGACATGCATACTAAAGGATGCTCCAGTGATGGGAGGGGACAATGGGAGAAAGGGAGGGAGGGGGGAAAGGAAAGAAAAAAGCGGGGAGGGAGCAAGGGGATCCAGGGAGGGGTGGAGAGAGGGAGGGGTGGAGGGAGGGAGGGGAATGGGGTAACTATCAAGTTTGTATGAGTGGAAAAAAAAAAAAAATAAATAAATAAAATTTCATTTGGGAGAAGGGTGTCTTTTTAAGGTCTGTATTGCTTTCTTCCATTCCTATTTCCTTTTGTGAGAATTATAAAACCATGATTTAGAAAATGAGAACTTGATATATTTCAAATTCCATCAGATACATTCCTGTCAAATGCAACAGAACTCCTGAAAGTTCTACTAGCAGGAATGATGTGTCTTCTAAACACACAGAAAACGTTCAGTACAAGTATTGAAGATGTGTTATTTGCTCTAAAAACTGTTTTTAAAATTGCAATAACTTTCTGTTCTTAAATCATGAAATTAAAGGTATCTAGTGGAACAAAACAGCATTGTCTTTTTTAAGTATTCTTACTTTATTGAAATTGAAAAATAAGAGAATACTATGTAAATAGAGTAAGCAAAAAATAAAGTAAAGCTCCTGTGAAAACTCACTGAATGTTTGCTAAAAGACTTAAGCTTCTGACAAAATATTATTTTCTGTTTAAAAAATATATTCACAAAGGGGAACTGGAAACTGATATTAAAAATAATGTTTTTCTTTGATGTTTACTGCTAGACTGTTGTGAATAGACAATTTGTCCCCCAATATTTTCATTTTTATGTTATCCTTCCCATTAATTTTACCTACATAATTAGCATACATTTTAAACATTCTAGTATTCTTAGCTTTTTAAATATATATAAAATATCAGTACCATTTTTCTCTTTATTACCTAGGTCACATTTTTTTACTTCTTCAGATCTCTAAATCAAAACAAATCCATAGTTATTCTTGTAATTAAAGTAGAATTCTTCATATTTTGCTTTGTTTTCAATTAATAATAGTCATGAACCTGTTAGTGTTAGCAATTTAAGATTTGTACATCTCTAGCATTCTCTTTTCTGAATGCCAAGATTTGCTTATTCTCTTCCCAAAGTTATTTTTTTTTCTTTGCAGTTGATTTACAAATGAAGAGGTATTTCTTCATGGTCTCTGCTACAAAAACATATGGGGCAAGAGCATTTTGAAATGTTTACAGGCATGCACCAACCAAATGTTGATTCAGAGAAGGAATTCCAAGAAATGAAAGTGCTGGAACAAGATAAAAATGTATTTGTATTTTTTAAAATTATCAGATGATATCACAAATTTTTTAAACAATTCACATCACTTTCAGCAATGTAGGAAAGTATTTTTTGCTGCATTCTTGCTCACAATAGCTGTAATTATTCATTTTAATTGGGTCAATCAGATTTTTCAAATGGGGTTTTAACTTGCATTTCCTTTACTAACTTAAATTTCATTACTGATTGATTTGTATGCATTCTGAACATTCAAATTTGCTTTTACATCCCTTGTATGTTCAAATTCCTATCTACTTAGATTTCCATGTTGGGAGGTTTTGTCTTTTCTTGTGACACATTTTCAGCTGTTAATTTTTAAATTTTCTATTGATTTTCATTCTTAAATTTTTTAAAAAAATCTTTTTTATATGGCACACACATATATAGCTAGGTGAATGTATAGTTCAGAATGTATTATCTTTGCCCCAGGATGATAAATATGAACTCTAAATTTTGGTTCTGCTCCCAGGATGATAAATATGAACTCAAGAAACTTTGGAGGGCTTCTCTCATCTTATTTTTAGATGAGAATTCTATGTGCCAATAATTTATTGGCATTTTAGTTATATTTTTTAAGGATAGAAAAAACAGAAAATAGACAATCAATTGTAATGATTATTACTTCTTTCAAAATGCTTGTTAGATTTCTCTGGCCTTTCAGATGAAGTTGTGTGGGACAGTATTAATGATAAATTTAATTTTGTTAATATTTCAGGAATAATTTTTACATGCTTGTGTGTGTGTATGCATGTGTGTGAGTGTGTGTGTATGACAGAGGAAACAAGAGTGTATGTGTGTGCCTATGAAGACCTAAGGGTGACGTCAGGAGTTATCCTAAATTGCTTGGGTTTTGTATCATTTTTGTACTGTTTTGATCTGGTGTTATGCACACTCAGCCTTCAATTCCAAGATGCTTCCTTTTCTGTCTGGCGTTTTCACATTGGATTTGGGGATGTGAACTCAGGTCCTTTTGCTTGTCCAGCAAAAACTTTAATCTCTGATCCATCTCTCCAGCCCAGTTTCAGGGATTTTTAAATTATGTATTATAAATTACATATTGCATTAATTATTTTGTCTCTTTTCATGAGCATGTATTTGTGACCTGCATATGTGCTTACTTGCATGCTTGCATGAATGTGTGTACATGTGTGTACATAAAGGTATATAGTTGATATCAAAATTTATTTTTCTTCCTTACTGTAGTGTCCACTCACCCACGGCATGCCGTGTTTCAGCCCACTCACACACTCATTCAACCCAGCCCTGGCTCCATGGTCTCAAGATGCTCCGCATGCCTGCGCAGAGCAGGTTCTCTGTTCCCCTTCGCCCCAGTCCCGTGCAGCTCATTGGTGGAGTCCCCTTGCGGGGCATCTGGGATGGCTTGTTAGCCCCAAGCCCTCTGGAGCTGCAGTCCGAAGTGGCTCTGGCTCCTGGGGTGCGCCCGGAGTTGGTGGCCCAGGACTTACCAGGGGGAGCTAGAAATGGCGGCTCTGGCAGCCCTCTCCCCCAACTTCACCTTTGACTATCCCCCCTGCACCTTTGGCTCCAGTGGAGGATGGATTGGATGGGGAAGGAACGCTTTATTTAGTGTGGCCACCACAGAATGAAAATCCAAAGGCAGCAATTTCTTAAAATTTTCTTCTTGCTCTCTGGCTAGATTCTCTATCTTATTCCATGTGTCCCATGAGTAAATGTTGGATGTTCGGGCAAACGGGGCCAAATCACGGGCTGCTTCCCACACCTCGGCAATGTGGAGCTCTGGGATTTCAAAACCATGATTATTTAATACACAGCTCAGTGCTGGTGGCACTGGATCAATATAAAATGCATTCCCCATATTCAGAGGCAGGCATCACCTCGGAATCCTTGATTAGCTTTGTCCGATTCAGAAATTGCCCCACGTTGAGTGCCAGTTTGTAGTGTCCACTCACCCACTGGCATGGCGTGTTTCAGCCCACTCACACACTCATTCACACGCTCTATTACACAGCTGCTGGCTGCATTGACAAAAAGGCTGTTCTCACCACCTGCCTCCATTCCCCAGAGTCTCGGGTCGTGGGAACGGGGAGTCTGTCTGGTCTTCAGTAGATCTCAGTTTATTGGGGGAAACAAAGTAGCTTATATAGGCAAAAGACAAAAAGAACCAAATGGCCAGCCAATTATGTCAAAGGTCAAAACATCCTTTAGGTGCTAGTGGCCAAGTTCAATGTCACTCAGCACAGGAGGCAGGTAGATACCTGAAGCCAATTAAGGTTCTCTGTGAAGTGATCAGGGGCACGCCCAAGACCCTTGCCCTCAGCACCATCTTTAGTTCCATGTGCTCTGCCATGCCCTGGGGCAAATCCTGGGTAGGCCCAACACCTTACTATTTTTTATTTTTATTTTTTATCACACATTTAATTTTGCTTAATCATACAAGCTCAGTAGGTAACCCCCTCCTCACTCCCTCCACTCCTTTCCCCTGTCATCCACCATTGCACTCTTACCCCTTTGCCTCTTCCTCCCTTTCTTCTTACCTCCCTCCCTCCCTTCTTCTTTCCTGGTGCCCATTGCTTCCTCCCTCCCATTCCCCAGAGTCTCTGTTTATATGGGCACTGAACCTCTAACCTAGTGAGTCCTCTAACCTAGTGAGTGTTAAGGACTCAGTGGCATAACTTGGGGCCCCTTATAGGGCTGCCCACTAGCAATGGAACTCTATTATAACTGTTTTACCCCTTGCGTCTAAGGATACTATTGCCTGAAGCCCACTCCCCTATGATCTATGCTATACTTGGAGCTGGGGGGGGGATGGCTCTTTGACATGTCAGTCATTGTGCAGGTCAGGCAAAGTCCAATCACATTGTGGCTATTTCCTGGCTGTTGAAGCTCTGACTTGTTTGGAGTATTTTGCATATCCTTCATTCTCCCCATCTTAGGCTCTTATTATCTTACCACCCTCTCTTTTGCAAGATTCTCTGAGATTTAGGATGGAGAGAGATTTGGCTGGTCTATTTCCAGGTGAATAATGTAGGGTCTTAGTTGTTCTGAATTATGATTTGTTGTTTTTAGTTTTGCTATCCTCGCGCTACCCTTGGCTGTACCCCATTGGTATCAAAGGTCATGTCCTTTGAATATGTCATTAAGTGGGTTACTCAGCCATCAAAAAGATGAATTAATGAAATTTTCTTGGAAATGGATGGAATTAGAAGAAATTATATTTAGTGAAGTATCCCAGACACAGAAAATTAGGTGCTATATGTACTTCCTAGTAAGTGGATCCTAGTTCCTTACCATTTTTCAGGTTATTTCTAATCAAACCCAGATAGGGACATCTGCATAATCAGTTTCTTCAGAGCTTCCATCCTCTGCTTTCCAAGGCTAGAATTACATGCAAGTTGTCACACATAAGAGTCAATTATTTAGGCTCTGAGGATCTGAACTCATATCCTTTTGTTTTTGTGAAAAACAATTTAATAACTTGGCCATCTCCATAGCCCCCAATTTTATATTTTTCTTTTTTTTTTAATTTTTTTTTATTATTTATTCAACTGTGCGCATGTGCGTGTGTGTGCGCGCGCTCGCGTGTGTGTGTGTGTGTGTCTGTGTATGTGTAGAACCACGGACGAATTCGCGAACCACCACGGAGGCCTCCACCTCCTTCTGCCCCGGGATTCACAGGCTCCACCCTACCAGGACCAGAAGCGCAGGCCGCCCCCGCTTCCGCCTGGCGTCTATACGTGGGATCTGGGATCCGAACTCAGGACCTTCCGCCTGCAAGGCGGAGGCTTAACCCCTGAGCCACCTCTCCACCCCCAATTTTATATTTTTCATTCAACTAGCTATTATGGTTTGTTTGTTGGGAAAAACAATCTTAAATGAAATATAAGATTTTTATGTGGAGCTTGATGTTTTATTCTTATAACTATGACAAAATGACATTACAAAGCAACATTAGGGAATAAGATTTATTTTGTCTCATTGTAACCAAGTATGAAAGTGCAAGAGAAATGTTTTAGTACATGTAATTCTGTGTTTGAAAAAATCACTTTTATATTACATGACTCCTTTCAATTTGTTTTAAATGATAGTCAGAAATGTTCTGCTTTACAGTATTCTTCCCTTGGACTCTTAGTTTTTTCAGTCTGCTTGTATGATTAGGCAAATAGACAGATTATCAATATTATTGATCATCTACATAGGGATGTGTCACTTCCATATTGGGAACTAAGGACAAAAATCCTATTATGTATCATCTTCTAGAAAAATTGAAAGTTAATTCATATATAAAATATCTACTTAATGAATCATGGGTAAATATTTAAATGATATATTGTCATTGTACCAACTGAGTTAAGATCTATGTGATGTTACAGAGATCAGGTAGCAGAGCCTACATATTTCACATATTTGTAACCAATTACCTTATCAGAGATGTGGGCATTACTAAGGAATATGAAAGGATAGCTACATATCATTAAATGATAAATAAATATCCCGAATTAGCCCATGATTCTACACACACACACACACACACACACACACACACACACACACTTAAATAAATAAAAAAATTAAAAAATAGTAAATCCATATCAATTTGAAGGTAAATGAAGATATAAACCAATGTATCTCTACAAACCATACTGACTTAAATATAAGCAAAGCAGTGTGTGTAATATTATCCTCACCTTATGATTGCCACTCTCAATGTACAGAGGCATCTCCTATAGACTTTGGCAATTATCCATTTCCCATTATTAGGTCATGACATTTTAGAAGGACATGAGTATGGTAAAGATTTTATAATTTTCTCTAGCATTATAACCCAAAACTATATAACCACACTGTCTCTAATATTGAGAGGTAATGAAAGTTGTAGTACTCACCATTCAATAATTTTCATTATAAAATAAAAGATTCAGTACAGATTGTATTTTAGAGTACAGAATGGGGAGTCAAATTAAAATAATATTCAACAAAGGGTGATTTGTATTGATAGTTTTACAATGAGGTTTGATTTAAAATGCCAGAAAGCATGTATTTTAACTTAAGTGGAAATGTCACAAAAATATCAAAAATTAGGAGCTAAATATCCCAAGAACAAGTGAATATGGTATATATAAATACATATCTACTATATATATAATTTATCTCTTTGTGACATTTATTTTGACAATTATGACATACTGTTTTTTTATTAATATATTTTTTATTATTTCAGCTCATACAAACTTAATAGGTACACCAGTTCCCTCCCTCCCTCCTCCCCTCCAGTACCCCCTGCTCTCCCTCCCCACCACCTTCCCTCCCCATCCCCCAGTGCCTCCCGCCCCAATTCCCAAAGAGTCCTTTCTTGTGCATTGCCTGACCCTCCTCTGGGCCCTCCTCTCCGATGATGTACAAGGACTCAGTGGCCTTTCTCTGAACCCTTTCCTCTGTTCCCCTTAGGTATAGGACAATTGCTGTGGCTGCCAATCCCTTGCCTCCAAGGCTCTTGGTGCCTTTAGCAGATGCAGGACTTTGTGAGGTCAACAGTGTGTTGGACAATGCGCAGGGCATGTAAAGTCCAATTATGATTGCTTCAGCCCTAACTTGTATGCAGTATCTTACATATCATTGCTCCTCCCATCCTTTTGCTCTTACATGCTTACCGCCCCCTCTTCCACAAATTTCCCTGAGCTTCAGGATGGGGAGAGATTAAGCTGGTTTAGTTCTAGGTGGTTGATATAGAGTCTCTGAAGTTCTGGATTGTGGTTTGTTGATTTTCTCTTGCAGTTCTGTTGCTCCTGCAAAGCCCTTCACTCATCCTGGTGGGCATTGTATGTTAGCCCCTGACCAGAGACAAAAAGCTGTTAAATTAGAGTCTTGTGATAAAAGCACATTCAAAGGTAGATGTAATAAAAGTGGGAAACCACACTGAGGGAGGGGTCTATCACCCATTTGCAAAATGGTTACTTTTTATCTGCCAGACTATATGCCCTCCTCTTCTGGTGAGATCATACCCCCTCTGTAGTAAATGATCAGGAACAAAAGTCTGTGAACTTAATCAGATGTCTCATTACTTATTTGAGTCCTTGATGGAGGCCTATTTTCTCTGCTGTAACATGGTCCCTTCTCTTCTTGTTTCCAGTGTGGCCATCCTACCTCATCCCTCCTGTTCATAATCCTTGCAATTACTGTCTCTAGGTGGGCTGGGTGGGTTTGGAACTAGGAGCCACCTATTAGGGAGTACATACGGCACTTAATTTTCTGGGTCTAGGATACTTCACTTAATATAATTGTTTCTAATGACATCCATTTCCCAGCAAATTCCAGTAATTCACCATTTTTGATGGCTGCAGTAGTACTCCATTGTATAGATGTACCACAGTTTCCTTATCCACTCGTCAACTGTTGGACATTTGGGTTGATTGCATGACTTTGCTATTGTGAACAGTGCTGCTATGAACATGGTCATGCTTGTGCTATTGAGGTGAACCTCTGCTTTATGGGGGGTTATTCCCAAAAGTGGAATAGCAGGGACATATGGCATTTCAATCTTTAATTTCTTTAAGAATCTCCAGACGACTTGCCAGAGTGGTTGTATGAGCCTGCATTCCCACCAGCAATGTAGGAGACTTCCTCTCTCTCCACATCCTCTCCAGCATTTGTTGTTGTTTGTATTGTGGATTTTTGCCATCCTGACCGGGGTGAGATGATATCTCAGGGAAGTTTTGCATTTCCCTCATGGCTAAAGAAGTGGAGCATTTTTTAAGATATTTGTTAGACATTTTAATTTCATCCCTGGTAAAATTTCTTTTGAGTTCCAGGGCCCATTTTTTAATTGGGCCATTGTTTTCCTTGATGTTTAGTTTTCTAAGTTCTTTGTGCACTCTGGACAGCAGAGTTCTATCAGATATGTGGTTAGTGAAGATTTTCTCCCATTCCGTGGGTGTGACTGTGCCATTGGATGTCTGTTTAGGAACTGTTGGCCTAGCCCAATCAGCTTCAGGGAGTTCCCTATCCTTTCAACTATGGTTTTTATAGTCTCTGGCCTGATATCAAGGTCCTTGATCCATTTGGAATTAAGTTTTGTACATGGGGACAAGTACAGGTCCAGCTTTAATGTTCTGCATGTGGAGATCAAGTTTTGCCAGCACCATTTGTTGAAGATGCTGTTCTTCTTCCATTGGATTTTTTGGGCCCCTTTGTCAAAGGTCAAATGGCTGTAACTTTGTGGGCTTATATCTGGGTCTTCAATCTTTATCCATTGATCTGTATGTCTATTTTGGAGCCAGTACCAGGCTGTCTTTATAACTATGGATTTGTAGTATAGACTTAGGTTTGGTATGGTAATACCTCCAGCAGTGTTTTTGTTACTCAGGATTTTCTTTGCTATCCTGGGTCTTTTTTGCCTCCATATGAACTTTGAGATTGTTTGGTCAACTTCTTTGAAGATTTGCTTTGGGATTTTGATTGGTATAGCATTCAATCTGTATATTGCCTTTGGTAGAATGGTCATTTTTACGATGTTGATTCTGCCAATCCAGGAAAAAGGGAGATCTTTCCACCTTCTGGTGTCTTCTGCTATTTCTTTCTTTAGGGTTTTAAAGTTTTCATTGTAAAGGTCTTATACCTCCTTGGTTAGGTTTATACCAAGGTATTTCATTTTTTTAGGGGCTACAGTAAATCGGATGGTTTCTCTCAAGGGTTTTTCACTTCTTTCATTCTGGGCATATAGGAAGGCCTCTGAATTTGCACATTTATTTTGTATCCTGCCACCCTGCTGAACTTCTCAATTAGTTCCAGAAGCTTCCTGGTGGAGTTTTTGGGATCACTCCGGTATAACATCATGTCATCTGCAAATAGGGATAGCTTGACTTCTTCCTTGCCGACTCGAATCCCTCTTATGTCCCTTTCTTGTCTTATGGCTTCAGGTAAGACTTCAAGTACAATATTGAATAGAAGTGGTGAGAGTGGACAGCCTTGTCTAGTTCCTGATCGAAGTGGGAATCCTTCCAATTGTTCCCCATTGAGCATAATCCTTGCTGTGGGCTTATCGTATACAGCTTTTATTATATTGATAAAGGTTCCTTCCATTCCTACTGTCTCTAGCGTTTTGATCATAAAAGGCTGTTGGATCTTGTCAAAAGCTTTTTCTGCATCTATCGAGAGTATCATGTGGTCTTGGACTTTGGACTGGTTTACATGAGGAATTACATTGATTGATTTGCGTATGTTGAACCAACCTTGTGTGCCGGGGATGAAGCCTACTTGGTCCCCATGAATGATCTTTTTAAAGTGTTTTGGAATCCGATTTGCTAAGACTTTGTTGAGATCTTTGTGTCTGTGTTCATCAGAAAGATCAGCCTATAGTTTTCTTTTTTAAGTGAATCTTTATTAGGTTTTGGGATTAAAACGATATTAGCTTCATAGAAGGAATTTGGTAGTGTTCCTTCCTTTGCTATTTGATGGAACAGTTTAAGGAGTATTGGTGTTATTAACTCCTTAAATGTCTGGTAGAACTCTGTGCTGAATCCATCTGGTCCAGGACATTTTTTGGTGGGAAGATTTGAGGTTACTTCTTCAGTTTCCTCATATGTTAATAGACTATTTAAATAATTCACAACTTCCTGATTCAATTTAGGTAAGTTGTGTTTACTTAGAAATTCATCCATCTCTTTTGTGTTGTCAAACTTCACAGAGTATAAGTTTTTGAAATATGTTGTAATAATTCTTTGGATTTCTTGGGTATCAGTAGTGATAACTCCATGTTCATTTCTAATTTCATTAATTTGGGTTTTCTCTCTCTTGCTTTTGGTTAATTTAGCTAGGAGTGTATCAATCTTATTGATATTTTCAAAGAACCAGCTTTTTGACTGGTTGATTTTTTCTATCGTTTTCTTAATCTTGATTTTGGATATTTCTCCCCTTATTTTGCTAATCTCCTCTCTTCTACTACTTTTGGGATCAGATTGCTCTAGTTTCTCTAAAGCTTTAAGCTGCATTGTTAAGTTATTTATTTCTGATGTTTCCATTTTTTTGATGTAGGCATTAAGAGCTATGAACTTACCTCTTAGAACAGCTTTCATTGTGTCCCAGAGATTTTGGTAAGTTGTATTTTCATTATCATTCACTTTCAGGAAATCTTGAATTTCCTTTTTAATTTCTTCCTGAATCCAGTTCTCATTCAGCATCATATTGTTAAGTTTCCAGGAGTTAGTGTATTTTCTCTTGTTTGTTGTGTTATGGATGTCCAGCTTTAGGCCATGGTGGTCTGACAGGGCACAGGTTGGAATTTCAACTTTTTTGTACATGTGTAGATTTGTTTTGTGGCCCAGTATGTGATCTATTTTGGAGAAAGTTCCATGTGCTGCTGAGAAAAATGTGTATTCTTTCGTGCGTGGGTGAAAAGTTCGATAGGTGCATTTCTTTAAGGGTTTGATTAAGGTCCAAAGTGTCTCTGTTAAGCTTTTGACCTGTTGATCTATCCCATGTTGAGAGGGTTGTGATTTTTTACCTAAATTTGTAATCTGTGTCTCTTGTTTGGTGAGTTAATTCCATTCACATTTAGTGTTATAATGGTTAAACTATTTTTGATTCCAGACATTTATTATTTTTAGTAGTTTTTATAAGTATATTGGTTCGCTTTTTATGTCGTTATACTTGCTTCTGTTCTCCTGGATATGCCTGTTTTTTTCTTCACGCTTGAGTATCATTTCTAGCATTTTTTGAAAGCCTGGTTTGGTGGACATGTATACCTTCAAGTTGTCTTTGTGCTGGAAGATTTTTCTTTCTCCCTCAATCATGATGGATAGTTTTGCAGGGTAAATCAGCCTGGGTTGATATTTTTGCTCATTCAATACTTGAAGTATGTCTCTCCAAGCTCTTCTTGCTTTTAGTGTTTCCATTGAGAAGTCATTTATTATTTTAATAGGTTTACCTTTAAAAGTGACTTTTTTTTTCTCCCTTGAAGTTCTCAGCACCAGTTCTTTATCTTGAATGTGGAGTGTTTTGACTATTATTTGCCGTGGTGAGCTTCTGTTTTGGTCATATCTGTTTGGGGTGTGGAATGCCTCTTGTATATTGATGGGCCTCTCTTTTTTTAGATGGGGAAAGTTTTCCCTGATGATCATTTGAAAAATTTCCTCAGGGGTGGTATTTTGAGATTCTTGCTCTGGTATTCCATGAGTATGCATGTTGGGCTTCTTCAGAGTGTCCCATATCTCTTGAATATTTCTATCAAGTATCTTTTTGGCTTTAACAACCTCTTCTATTGAGCTGGTTAATATTCCCACTTTATCTTCACGATCTGAAATTCTGTTTTCTGCTTCATTAGTTCTGCTGATAAGACTCTCTGTGGAGTTCTGGGTTGAAGATAACTTGTCTTTTAGCTCAGTTTTAAACTCTGCTTGAGTCTGCTTTAACTGCTCTGTGCCAGTTTTTGATTCTTGCACTGTTTTTCTCAACTCCTCCATGTGTCTGTTGTGTTCCTCCTCAAAGCGATTGATTCGATTATTTAATTCCTCCCGGATTTCCTCTTTTATAGTTGAACATGGTAATGATCATATTTTGAAGGTCGTTATCCTGGGTCAGGCTTTCTTGGCCATTTTCCATGGGTTTGTTCTGGTTGGAGTCTAACATTATGGGATTAATTCCTTCAGTGGGAGATTTGTTTACTTGAGTGTTGTTTCTCATGGATTTGCACTTTGACTTTGGCATTGTCGTTTTAACTCTTAAGATCCTCTTTTAATTTCTGTGCGTTTTTCACTAAACTGAATTATTTGGCCTGTGGTATTGGGGGTGGGCGGAGACGGAGCTTACATAGGTCGAGGTGAGTTCAGGCTGGACCCTGTGCATCCCTGGCGGCGGAGTGGGGGGAGAAAGGATGGGGCCTCGGCGGGGTGCTATTTAAACCTGGAGGACCTGGGGGTGAGCCCGGATGCAGGAGGGTGCCCTGTCCTCCTCCCAGGACCTGTGAGGTGACTCTGGCTGGATGGTGGGAGGAGCTGGGTCCCTCAGGCGGCCTGGGGCTCTGGGGGTGGGCGGGACTGATCTTACCTGGATTGCGTGGCATGGTGAGGCCTGGCCCGACAGCGCGCGAGTCCCGGGCAGTGGAGTGGCGGGGAAGGGGGGGACATACTGTTTATTATAATATAGTATAACATTTAGAATGAAGTTGGGTATAACAGAACTGTCTTGCTAATGGAAAGCACTCACTGCCTCTTATGTGGTTAAATTGGGAAAATATTTGTTTATAGAGAAATATATTTTCCTTTCACAAGAAAAAGTAGCTTACCATAGGAATAGAGGCACATTGTAAAGAAAGTTAAATTATAATTTAACATTCTTTTGAATAAAGTAATTTTAAATGACATTTTGGGGGAATGTCTTTGGGGATTTATTGCAATAAATATCTAACAAGAAATGTAAAATGTTACTTTGTAATAATATACTAATTAAGAATGAATTAATCCTATTACTAAAACAGAGATGTGGCCTTTTTCAATGAATAAAGACACAGAGTTGCTCCTGTTCTTGGCTGAAAGTTGCAATTTTATAATGGAAGCATTGAAATTAGTGAAGATCTTCACAATGTAAAGCAATATTTAAGAAAATTATTTTTTCTTTGTAGCTCATTTGAAATAGTATAGAAGTCAAATAATCAGAGGTCAAATAACTCAAAGAAGTCAAAAAAGTATAGAAGTCATCAACAAAACAAAAAACATTGCAATAAGTCATCATACAATGCCCCTGACAATTTTAAATTTGAAATAATAGAGTTTGTAGGTTGTCGGGCCTTCCCAGGATTTGCCCCAGAGCATGGCTGAGCACATGGAACTAAAGATGGCACTGAGGGCAAGGGTCTTGGGCATAACCTGATTACTTCACAGAGAGCCCTAATTGACTTTCAGGTATCTACCTGCCCCCTGTGCTGAGTGACACTGAACTTTGACCATTAGCACCTGTAGGATGTATTGATCTGTGACACAATTGGATGCCTGTTTCACGCCTTGGTGGCCTTTGTCTATAAAAGTTCCTTTTCTCCCCCCAAGAAACTGAGATCTGCTTCTGACAATCTCCACGTCCTGTGCCAAGTCTCTGGAGGTAGGGATGGCTGGAACCTGCTTTCATCACAGCTAGCAGCTGTGTGTTTGAGTGAGTGAATGGATGCTTGAGTGGGAACTGGTACCCACAAGTGGCGACCACGAAGGGACACTTCTGAATTTGCATGGAGCTAAACAGGCTTCGGGGTAAGTGAAAACTTGGAAATATGGGGAATTCAACATGCAGACTGGATCCAGTGCCATTAGCACTCAAGTCCATATTAAGGAGTCATGGATTTGACATTTCTGATCCAGGCATTACCAGAGTGTGGAAATTGACTCTTGAGTTGGCTCCGTGGGCTTGGGCCACCAACGTATTTTCATGGGACACGTGGAATAAAATAGAAGGTCTAGCCAGAGAGCGAGAAAAAAATCATAATATACTGCCTTCCGTGGAATTTTATTCCACAATTTCTGCGCTCAAGATGGCTTTCCTTCCCAATCCAATTCAGCCCGCACCTGAACAAATGCTACAGGTAGAGAGGGAGGGGCCAGAGCCATTCTGGAGCATGGCTCCAGGGGGATTGGACCCAACAAGCTATCCTGGCACCCCACAGGGGGCTCTGCCAATGAGCCAAGTGGGCCCAGGGTACAGAGGAACAGAGAAGCTGCTACGTATGGGGATGCCAAGTGGCGTGGGACTGCAGAGCTGGGGCTAGGTGGGCAAAGCTATGGGCATGCTGAGCTGGGGCTGGGTGGGCATTCTGCCAGACCGTGGCAGGGTGCAGGAAACCATGGGGATGGTGGACATGCCTGCTGTTTAGAGAATGATAACCTATCACTGTGCTAATGCTGAGAACATTACGCAGAGTTATGGGCTGCGACAGGGGCATGTGCAGTACCGGTACCGAAGCTGCTACCAGCAGTGGTGGTGAGACTATGCTCTGCTGCAGTGGGGCAACACATGAGGATGTGGAACCGTGCAGCAGGGGAATTTTACATACATGGCTGCGATGAGCCTGTGCGCAGCTGGGGGGCAGAGGTTTGCAGAAGCTGATGGCCTGTGGGCTGGCATGCAGGGACAAGCCTATGCCTGAGATCCCGGAAAGGATGTGGGAAAGTCACGTGAGAGAGTGCCCTGCTCCCTTTATCAAAGGGAAGAGGTTAGGAGCGCTCCAAGATCAGGGAGTGGTCCCTTGTTTCCGGATTTAACTCTGCTAAGGAAAGAAAGGAATGGAGAAGTATTAGGAGACCCACCTCCATACCCTTTAACATAAATCCATCCTGACTCCGTGCACGGGCACACTGGGCCCCATCAGGCTAGAGCAGGGAACCCAGGGCTGGAGCCCACGTATGCTGAGGCGTATCAAGTACACACCTATCCTGTTAACTTAAATCCAGGAGGCAATCGCCCTACAGTGTGGTATTCTTGAGAAGCAAAAGATTTAAAAAAACTAAAGCGGGCTGTGCTAGAGGATTGTCCAAATTCTCCTTGGATTGAGGCCCTCCTTCAAGATCTAGCTCACCAACTCTGTACTACTGAGGACTGGATGGATATGGCCAAAGCGGTGCTCCCCAGTCCCACATTCATTAAGTGGACAACGCTATTTAAGAAAGAATGTGGGGTCCAACAGGCAGCCATGGAAACCCCATACCAAGACCAAGTCCCCTTGATAGGTTTAGTGACATGGAAAAAACTAGATGAAGGTCCTTCTGAAACGCCTCTAGCAGGCATTATGCAAAAACCGGGTGAGACCCTCCCCGAGTTCATTGACCAGATGGAGAAAAGCCTCCATAGTAAACTTCCCCCAGGCCTCCTAAGGAAACAATATGCTAAATTGCTGGTATGGGAAGGAATGAATGGGGACCACAAACTAGCCTGTGCAGGTCTTAAGGAGAGATCCATGGGCACCTGGATTATTGTTTCACAGGATGTGGGGACTCAAAAACACCAGAGTCAGACACTTGCTGGGGCCCTGGAGACACAGACAAAGGTACTGGCCAACACCCAGCCTTCAGGGCCAAGAGGGGAGAGGAAACAATGGAGTTCATTTTCATTGTGGCCAGGTGGGGCATTTCAGGAAGGAGTGTCCCCAGGGCGAGGAAGGGAAGCCAAAGGAGGTAGGAGGGGCTAAAACCCCTACAACTCCATGCCCTAGGTGCCCCAGGGGGCTTCATTAGAAAAGAGACTGTAGATCGAAATTCAATATGGAAGACAAGCCATTGTTAAAAGAAATCACCAATATTTAAAGGCCCAATTACAAAAACAAAAAGGGGGAGCAAGCCCGCACCAACAGCTGGGGTTGGTATTATTTACCATCAATGTTTTAAATTTTAAATTTTATAAAAGGACAACTTAAATCGAGATTCCAAAAACACTGGGGAAGCCTATCCACCAAACCTTCTGTTCAGGTGCATTGGAAGGACCCCTTAACTGGGCAATGGAGGAGACCTGATCCCTTGATCACTATGGGAAGAGGATTTGGATGTGTCTTCCCAATTGGGGAGTCTTCCCCAATTTGGATTCTGGCAAGGAATCTTAAATTCTATCCACAAGAGGATCTCATGAAGGGGACCCAAAAGAATCATCCCCAGACTAACAAGCCAAAACAAGGGACAAAAAGCCCTTGGGGCAGCTTTCTTTGCATTTCTCTTTCAGAAACTATCCACTGTGTGCTCAAAGATGTTAACTGTGATCCTTGTAGGCCTGATTGATACCTTGCCTGGATGGAGTCGATCTGGGTTTAACCTAACATCTAGAAAAATTGTTCTTTTAATAACTATATTGCTTAAGTGTTTTCTCAGCATATCTTTCAGCAGCGCTCCATCATCGAGACCATGCTACAGGCATCTATGGCCTTTAAACATCCCTGCCACGTCCTTGAAAAGTCACCTGCTGCCATGCCTGGTGCTGATGCCAACCTGTCTCTCTGCCATATGCATGACTCCTGCCCAATGAAAAAATCTAACTTGTCAAGTACAGTACACATCCAATGTGCGATACAGGCCTTTAAACACGGCTCAAACCCCCAAGGTTGGTAAAGCCAACCTCATACAGAGGACTGGTAGCCAGAGACAGGCAAGTGGAAGCCTGGCCATGGATCAACCTAAGACAGGACTTGTAGTATTATACCTGGAGACTACAAGATCCCATGACGTGTCAGACCATGGTGGGAGGTTTTTCACGCCTAAGACAGGCACAGTCACTCAAGACCATTTGGTCTGCTCAGTCGCAGGTAGCCTCCTGGACCTTCTCATACAAAAACAAAAGGGGAAGATGTTGGGCCCCGCCCAGGATTTGCCCCAGGCCATGTCTGAGCACATTGGATTAAAGATGGTGCTGAGGGCAAGTGTCTTGGGCATAACCTGATCACTTCACAAAGAGCCCTAATTGGCTTTCAGGTATCTACCTGCCCTCTGTGCTGAGTGACATTGAACTTGACCATTAGCACCTGTAGGATGTATTGATCTGTGACACAATTGGATGCCTGTTTCAAGCCTTGGTGGCCTTTGTCTATAAAAGTTCCTTTTCTCCCCCCATTAAACTGAGATCTGCTTCTGACAATATCCACGTCCTGTGCTGAGTCTCTGGGGGTAGGGATGGCTGGAACCTGCTTTCATCACAGCTAGCAGCTGTGTGTTTGAGTGAGTGAATGGATGTGTGAGTAGGAACTGGTTCCCACAGTAGGTGATATGTAGAAGGTATGTAGACATATCTTGAATGGAACTTTAAATGTAGCAATAAGCAAGATGCAAATGTTCAGTGTACCTTGCCAGAATCATACAGGTAGAAACTGCTAAGCTTATTGAATAATTCATGTGACTGAGCTGAATTAGTAATGCAGTGTTCACTGCAAAGGTTGAAATTGCAGTCATATTTTCCAGAATATATTTGTTAACATATGTCAGCTTGTTCAGGAACAGAGAAGAAGCACACAGTTCCCAAATTAGCCCATTTAGTAGTTGTGATTGATGAGCAGATACAACTTCCTTCTCACTCATGGTTCATGAGATCTCTAGTTCTTATAGCAAGGTTGAACTTGCACTCCCTTCTCATTAGTGAGTCTTCATAGGAATATTCTATGCACCATACTTTCATAGTAGCAGCTTTCTGCTAAAGCTAATGAAGGTTTCTATATCTGACTAGCTGCATTTATCTCAGTTCAGATAATCAGAAGTATTTTAAAAGAGGACCACTGCTTGAGAAATGGCTCAATTGGGAAGGCACTTGTATACATGCATGACAACATGCATTCAATCTCTGAAGTCCAAGTAAAGGTAGAAAAAGAGAATGTATTTCACCAACTTATCATCTAACATTCACATGTATATACAACACGCAAAATGCATAACAGTATATATACACACACAAAATCAAGCAAACAATAGTAATCAATAATGTCAAAATAGATTAAAAATAAAAAGGCTTGAGACTGTTTAGGAAAATTGAAGAAGAATGAATTATTTCATTTGGAGAATTCAGTATGAAACTATTATCTTGTAAATGATTTTTTTGTTGTTAATACTGCAGTGTCTTTGAGTTTAAATGTATCTGCAAGATATGGGACATATTAAATAAAAAAGAAATATGCTTGGTAGCTTTATATGCTATTCAATTGTAATTGATAACAATAATTGATACCATCTTCCTTTGCAAAAATGTAATAAGTGTGATTCTGACAAAACTGCCCATAGATCCTCAATATGCACTTCATATATGGAGGTCTAATTCTTAATATTTGCAGAAAAATGATGGTTTTCTTGACTTGATCCCATTATATAAACTTTAGAAATATGTAACATTAATAAAGGATTACTTAAAACTTGGAAGACCTACTTGTCTTTGCACCTATTTGATTGGAAGCACAAATATTATTGAAAACTAAAATGAATAGGCAATCATTTACAATAGACTACCCTTCTTTGAGCATCATATCATTAAATTCAAATACATTTAATTGAGTAGAAAGGCATATATTCTTTAACGAAAACATATTTCCAAAATTCAATAAGGATTATATCATTTTAATTTTTAATTATTTTATTTTACTTTATTTTTACTTATTTTTATTTTATTTTTATTTATTTTTCCCCATTCATATAAGCTCAACAGGTACCCTATTCCTCTCCCTCCCTCCACCTCTTCCCAGTCCCCCTTGTAGTCTCCCCTCCTTTTCCCCTTCCTTTAACCCCCCTCTCTTCCCTACTCCCAGTACCTCCCCTTTGCTCCCTCCCAGCCCCTGGAGCATCCTTTTGTGTAAATGCCAAACCTCCCTCTGAGTCCTCCACTCTAGTGAGGTATAAGGACTCAGTGGCATAGCTCAGAGCCCTTTCTCGGGCTCCTGGTTAGTATGGGAACACTATTGAGTGTTAATCCCTTGCCTCTAAGGATCCTAGTGGCTGTGATCCATTCTAGACTTCGGAGGCAGGAGTTGTTAACATGTCAGTCATTGTGCAGGTCATACGAAGTCTAATTATGGCTACTGCAGCCCTAACTTGTGTTGAGTATCTTGCATATTGTTGGTATTCCCCATCTTTAGGCTCTTACAATCATGCTACCCCCTGTTCTGTCAAGTTTCCCTGAGCTTTAAGATGGGAAGAGATTTGGCTGGTCTGGTTCCAGGTGATTAATGTAGAGTCTCTGGTGCTCTGAATTATGGTTTGTTGTTGTATTCAGTTTTGCTGTTCCTGCACCACCCTTGGCTCCATCCTGATTGGTATTAGAGGTTACCTTCTAACTAAAGATAAAAGGCTGTTTAAACGAAGATCTTACTAATGGAATCATTTTAATTTTTTTTAGCAAAAGATTCCTTGACTTTTATTATATTCATATAGTTCAGAATATATAAGAAATCTTTAACATTAATTTTAAGATATTTATGACTTTTTTTCTGCTCATACAAACGTAATAAGTACCCATGTTCCCTCCCTCCCTCCACCCTTCCCTGGACCTCCCTGCTCCCTCCCGCCTTTTCCCCTTCCTTTCCGCTCTTCCTCCCTTTCCCCCAATGCCCCCTCTCCCATCTCTGAAGTATCCTTTAATGTGTATATCAAACTTTCCTCTGGGTCCTCCTCTCTGATGAGGTGTAAGGACTCAGTGGCATTTCCTAGAACTCTTTCTTATGTTCCCCTTAAGTATAGGAACACAATTGTGACTGTTAATCCCTTGCTTCTAAGGATCCTAGTGCCTTGAGTCCATGCTAGACTTTGAGGCGTCAATGATATGTTGGTCACTGTGCTGATCATGCAGAGTCCTATTATAATTGCTTCAGCCTAACTTGTGTAGAGTATCTTGCATATCATGACTCTTCCCATCCTTATGCTCTTACAATCTTATGGAATCATTTTAATTTTTAACATCTGTTATCATGCATTTTATTTCCATGAAGTTATAGTTCAGTGATTTATCAGAAATATTAGTATAAATACTTCTGAAATGAAAGGTGAGAAAATATAGCTTTCATTTCCCCAGCCTAATTCTTACATTTGCTCTTTGAAATACATAAGCTTTTAGAACTTTTTGATTTTATTATGTAGGCCGACTAAAGCTTAATTTACATTAGTTTTATGTTCTTGTAGGAGAGTGGTAATTTGTGACCAAAGAATCCATTTGTATCTAATTTCGCATTGATTTACTGTGTGTCCCTGAGCAAGGCAATTAACTTCTTTCTGACTATATTTCTTAATTTATGTGGTACAGGTGCTACTATGATGCAGAAGTGGGAGAATAAATTTTCAAGTGCAAATGAAGAAGAAACTAACAGTATCCACAGGGGTAGATCCACAGAGAGATCGAAATCTGACCATTTCTTTTTAAGCACTGGCTTTTAAACTCAATTGAAACTACTTGACCCATCCTGATAATTCAGTCTGTATAATGGATAAACAAAGTAATATATATATTAAATGTATCTAATCTTTCTGTTCCAAAAGCAATTGCAATCTTACTATTATGAGCATTAGATCTCTTGTACTGATTTCTACAGAATATTAAATGTACACAGTGATATGTGAATAGAAAAATGCTTTAGAAATCATTTAAACCCCCCATTCTGGAAATCTTGAGAAAAGTAATTCTGTCAATATTCAGTCTTACAGGTTTTCAATTAAGATAAGATCAAAATATATTTTTGTTGAACAAATCTTCCAATACAATCATTTTTACCCTGAAATTCTGAAATCAGAATTGAAACTTTTCTTGGATTTACTATTATATAAATGTTTGTTGATTTTTTTTAAAGCACATGCTGAATTAAGAAGCATCTTCTAAAATATATGTAACAATAGCTATAGGCTGCTGATTATGACAATGATAAAATTTACAAATGTAATCACGAAATGAACTAACAGCCACCATGACAATTGCATAACCTATGTGCCAGGCAGTGGCTGAGTCTCATTTATTCAAGAGGTAAATATAAGGGAAATGTAAATCCACAGTAACACAGACTGATTTTTAAAAATATTTTTAGTGTGTGTGTGTGTGCGCGCGCGCGTGTGTGTATCAGAAGGTACTGTGTGTCCTGTGGAAGACTAAGGATGTGGGAATCATCCTGGATTGCTTCTACTTCTTTTTTGCTTTGCTCTGGAATTTTCCAGACTCCTCCCACCATGACCAGAAGTGTTTCCCTCTAGCATTTTTTACATGGTACTTGGGATCCGAACTCAGGACCTTCTGCTGAGGTGGGCTCCAGAAGTCAATTTATGGGTTAAAAGGATTTTAACAATTGAGAGAAAAAGCTTGCTCCCTCCCCAGGCTTTTAGATGGGATTAGGAACCTAGATAGGTCCTGATACAAACTCTGATCTGGCACTCTGTATCTAGGGTAAACAACTCCTATAGCACTAACTAGGTGTTGTTTTGCTTCTGTAATTTTTGCTTTAGGGTCATAAATCGAGATAACATTCAAATGTCTTGAGACTGACCACTGCATGTTCTTTCCCAAGGCCTGATCATGGCACGGGCCACAGGATGTTCTTTCCTAGGTCTGACTAACCACATTGTGCTTCTCCCCATGATTCCACTCCGTTAACCCGGTGATAAACATCCCGTCCCCTGGTTCTTTCTCATGGTTCTTTCCCAGCTCCCTCATCCTGTTTCTATGGTAGCCCCAAGCCCCTATTGTAGTTTTCTGCTATTAAAAACTGTCTGTTCTCGGAAGCCCAGGCTACACTTTTAAGTGTGGTCCTGGAGCTCCAGTCTTCTGGCCGACAATAAAGACTTTTCCTATCTGGAATCTGGATTCTGTGTCTCAGTGGGAGGAGAGCTGAACCCCATAGCACTGCTCGTGAGGCAAAGTCGTAATCCCTGAGCCATCTATCCAGCCCAAGCTGAATTTTTAAAAATTATTTGAGAAAGAGAGAGGGAAAGAGAGAGGGAGAGGGAGAGGGGAGAGAGGGAGGAAAAGGGGGAGAGAGAGGAGGGAGAGGGGGAGAGAGAGAGATTCCACACATACTCATACATGCTATGGTCAAAGTCAGTTCTCTCCTTCCATTTCCATGTGTACTTTCAGGCACAAAACTCAGAACTCATGTCCCAGGTATGTGAACAAGCACCTTGCTATATTTTGCAGGCCCTGAGGGTTTGATTTTTAAGACTCTGATCTGGATCAAACAAACAAAAGTAAGAGTGAGTAATACAGAGAATCTTGTGTAAATTGAATAGGAAAGGTTTAGGGACCAGAAAATAGATAGAGGTAGAAACAGTTTTTTAGTAGGGATTGAACCCTGAGACCCATAAAAGCAGACAGACAGTTGGGTGGGAGGGAGTGGGATGGATTGATGAAGGGAGGGAGAAAAGAGGGAAGGGAAAGATTGGGGAGGCAGAGGTAAGTACTCAATATGCTTGCAAAACTAGGAAAAAATAAATTAATAAAAAAGAAATATTTCTCTATTCAATTTTGTTAAATTCTCCCCAAAATTTTGGTAACACATCTTCTTTCTAATAATATTTGCTTGGATTTAATCCCAGTTTGTAAAATCTCCACATCCTAATAACACAAAGAAAGGAGACAGAAATGCAAAGAAAAATAAAGAAAAAAGGATAAGGATACCACATGGTAATACCAAATTCATTAAGCAATTTTTTATTTTTTATTTTTTATTTGTGAAAGAGACATCTCACGAGCCCGTCATATTAAATTTAAATATAACTATTAATATTCATATTCAGAATATGCTTCTGTTTTCAGAAATTCATGGTGAATAATCTAAAACACTAAATTAGAAAAATAAGCAAACTACAGTGGTAGTATACAAAATGTCCAGTATAAGAAGGAATGACCAGGAGTTTGCTCCAGCAGCAGCACTGTAGAATAACAACATAAAAAGCATGAAATAAACAGCACTCAAAAATCTACAGATATGTTGAGAATAATTCCATAGTAAATGTTACCTTTTATATCAACTACAGAGCATATGATGTTGAATGTATTTCTGTGCTTGAAAAAAAATTATCTGACTAGGTTCTCTGTGATAATATATATTTGATATAGTAGGATTGTGAGGTAGTAAGGATGTGTGTAGGGTTTAGGCATCATGGGAATTCCTAAAATCGAGCAATACAGATTCACAAAAGGAATTTCATAACCTCAGCTTCTTAGCAGTATGAGTACTTCTTTCATGTTTTCCACAGTGATGTTACCATCACAGAGAACAGTCATCAGAGCCAAACTGAGAAATCAACTTTGTACTCTTAGAACCAGGAGGTATAAAACTATCTTTTATATATAATGTTTCACACTTCAGTCATCTCGTTTAAATATCAGATAAGGATTAACAGAAATCTTTCTTTGCTAAGTAGGGAAATCACAGAACCTGAAAAATAATCACATGTAAACTATTTTATTCTATCATAAATTATGGCTAGCAAGAAAAATGTGGCAAGTTTTTCTTGAACTCTGTGATTATTATCAAAGTTTCTTCATTTCCTGGACCCTTATTATTCTTATCAAAGTAAGATCTCTCTTTTAGCAAGATCGGACATTTTATCTTACATGTCTCACTTGTTTGATTCTTTTTTCTTTTCTTGCTAATTGTAAGTCCTTCCTCAAATGAAGACTATATTTTTATAATACTATGTTTTCTATCATGACATATATTTATATGTATGTGATTGCATATACATTTATAAAATATGAATATAAAATGGGCATCTACAATTATGTTTGCTTAAAATTATTAATATGATGGCACTTGAAGTATAATTATGTGAAAAATATATTCAAAAAACTTAGTGGTTTTCTTTCAATATTATTTAATTAGTTCAATTTTTTTTGACATTTTAGAACACATGTTAATTTCTTATTATGCCATGTTCTTTCAACCAAAGTGATCAAAAGAACAAACATAAATGGTACCAAGTGATTCCTAAAAACACATTATATAGGGGCTGGAGAGGTGGCTCAGGGGTTAAGCCTCTGCCTTGCAGGCAGAAGGTCCATGAGTTCAGATCCTAGACCCCATGTATAGACGCCGGGCGGAAGCGCGACGGCCTGTGTTTCCAGTCCTGGTAGGGCGGAGCCTGTGAATCCCGGGGCAGAGTAAACAAGGAGGAGGTGGTCTATGGCGGTTCACGAATTCGTCTGTTGTTCTACACACACATACACGCATACACGCACACATACACCACATACACGCACACACATACACGCGCACAATTGAATAAATAAAAAAATATATAAAAAGATATCCTTAAAAAAATAAAATAAATTTAAGCACTTGTTATAATTTAAGCACTCAGGAGTTCAACAAAACTACAGGAGTTCAACAACACTGCAGTTTTGGTTTCCACTGGCATAATATTACTGTTTTCATATATTTTATTATTCATCATTAAATTTGTAACAGATCACCTAAAATTTCTGCTTGACACATGCAATAAAGTAATGGAATAGAAAATTTGATGAACAATTTAAAATATAGGCAAAATAATATGTTTGCAGAAATATCATTTTCAGTAAGATAATGTTAGTTAAAACTACACATAAAAAAATCACTTTTTCCCTATAAAATGTTGAAGTTTTTTGCATTGGACATAGTTTTGCATAATTTTAGATTTTGAATACTATTGAACATGAATTATCTTATCTCTTTAATATTTTGAAATTAAATTTTAAAATACTTATTCTGGACATATTTATATATACCTTGCTGAAGATAAAGAAAACCTTTAATCATTCCCCTTGTCTTGACTTTAGAACATATTCTATATCTAATTTGGTATTTATATAGCTCTTATATGTATCCAGTATTTGCTTCAGGCAATCTACTATAATATGTGCAATGAAACTTCACTTCTTCGAGGAAAACAAGATGAAAGACAGACAGAAAGATAGAAAGAAAGACAGAAAAACAGAAAGAAAAAGAAAGAAAAGAAAGAAGGAAAGAAGGAAAGAAAGAAGAAAGAAAGAAAGAAAGAAAAAGAGAAAGAAAGAAAGAAAGAAAGAAAGAAGGAAAGAAAGAAAGAAAGAAAGAAAGAAAGAAAGAAAGAAAGAAAGAAAGAAAGAAAGAAAGAAAGAAAGAAAGAAAGAAAGAAAGAAAAAGAGAAAGAACAAGAAAGGAAAGTGTGGGGGTCCCCAGGGATCAAGCTGAGCCCTGCAGGCCGGTCCTCTACAAGGTGGATTTGGTACGTTGAGTGCGCTGTCAGCCAGCTCCCAGCTCTCCTTCCCGAGGACAATCAGACAGGGAGTCTAGTCAAGCTGGAACTCATTTATTGCAAGTCTGCAGCCATCTTATAAAGGCAAAAACAGTAACGGTAATTCCAGGGTGGGGAAACGGGCAACCGATCATCTTAAAGGTCAAGCTGAATGCAGGCTGTATGTAGTGAAATTTCTTTAAAACATCCTGAGCTACATTCTCCTGACTTCCTCCTTCAAGACACCCCGAGCCACCCTGTCCTGACTTCCTCCATCAAAACATCTTTGTCTAAACTTGCCAGATATTGTGGTCACCTAGACTGAGGCCCCAAGACCACCACAGGAAAGGAGCAAAGAAGGAATAGGAAGGAGAAAATTAAAATTATAGTAAAAACTTGCTGATTTAAAGTAAGGACTAAATATAAAAATATACTGTCTATTTATGGAAGAGGGAGATGGAGTCAAGGGGAATATTCTGAAAACAAAATTGATATTATAGAAAGATTTGGAATGCTGAATAAGCTATATAGCAGTTGCAATGAATTAAGTATGTAATTGATGATTATATTGGCTAGAATTGTTTCATTGCAATTAAGTATGTAATTGATGATTACTTTGTTTAGAATTGTTTTTGTAGTGCTTTTAAAGTATAAGTAAATAAAATTTCTTGTTGTGTGGATCCTTGGTGAACATGTATGATTTAAGTGAAGAAATTATGCTTTCATTGGCAACATAATAGAAAAAATGATTTTCATCATTTTCTGTCCAGGAAAAGATTATTACATTCTTTTAAGAGAGATAACACAGGAAATAACCATAAGTACCCTATAAAAGGTTTTAATTTTCCAAATAAGCCACAGTAGAATACAGAGTTAAACGCAAAATTGCAAATGTTACTTTAAAAAAGGAGCACTAAGAATATGACTGCTTTGTGATTGATTTATTTTAATATTTTATTTATTTGTAAGAGAAAAATGGAGAAGGGAGAATGGAGGAGTCTTATGTAAACAAAGAAAGATTTTAGATGAAGATACAGAATTTTTAGCAAATCATACCATATTTATTATATTCATGTTATAATATAGTTATATTTAGTAAGCATATTAATGCTTATACTTTGCTTTCCTGATGTATCATAAACACTGACATTATTATTGATTAGGAAAGTGAAGCAGTGTTGAAATTCTTCCTACTATTTTTTCATTTTTTTTTTTAATGAAGCTATTCTACAAGGAAAGCTTAATTTTACAAAGAAGAAAGAGTAAAGTCACAATGGAAAAAACAACAACAGATTATTGTCAAATGAAGAGTTTATTACAGAATAAAGTACTTAAGTCTTCAATGAATAGAGTAGGCAATAGGCAAAGCAAACACAGGAGAATAAAAAACTGTCATGTGATGTGTGGACCACCATGAGGGAAGCCACAATATCTACCTGCATTTGGTAGATTTATGATATTTCTTGATATCTTTAGACCTGACAGTTTTCCACTGGGAGTATTGCATTTTGAAGTAAGAAATGAAGGTAAGAGCTATGGAAAATGTTTGCCCATTTTTTAAAAAAATGTTATTATTTAGCAACAAAATAAATTTCACCTCTATTCTATTTCTATACATGATAACCATTAACATAAACATCTATGTTGTTCCTTTATATAATCTACTCTAAAGATTTATACAATTCTTAAATACTACCACTTTTATATATCAGACATTTTAATGAGTGTCTCTTTCATACTTCACTGACCTGTTTGGTTTGATTTGAAAAGAAAACAGTGAGTCTCCTTATGCAAAACCTTTTAGGTGCAGTTGTTTAAGCACTTTAGATTACTTCATTTCGATTGCTTAGTTTACAGCACAGCAAAATCAATTCCTTCTGTATTTACTTACTGGCTAGAAACTTTGCTACTTTAAAACACTCAGCTGCAAATTTCAGTCCAACTCATTAATGATATATCTATCATTAGTTATTTGTTAGTGGGTTTTAAGTGCTAAAATAAATTAGAGTTAATGTTTTCATAATATAGATTTAAATAAAATTGAAATTTTAGAAAAAAATTATAAAATACAGTAAATGTTAAAAAGGAGCTACATATATTCTAAAATTTAGCAAAGCATGCTGCCTATGTAAATAAGTACTTTGTGTTATAAAAGACATAAAATAATTATCATAGTATCTATTGTTCATTTGGTAAAAGTGATAAAGGAGAAAATTTTAGAGGTAACTCTGGAGGGAGATTGAATTCAGGTTTATCTTAGATTCTTTAACTGTTCTATTAAATGTAAAGGAATGTACAGATTCAAGCAACAGTTTTATGTAACATCTCTGAGTATTTTCAGTAGTGTGTTGTTCCTTAGTATAAATGATATTTATTCTCTCTTTCTCATAATGAAATGCTAATTTTGATCCTTTTGTATACAAAATAACTATTAATACATGAAATTTAAATAGTTTTAACTTGTGATACTCATATTTTTCAAATCTAATAGTTGTTTTGCTTTGTCGTTTTACGTGTTGATTTATTTTCACTTCATTACTTCTTGACAATATAAGAAACTTCTGACTCATCTTGTGCACTTACTGGATCTCCATCTAGAAATAGACTTTTTTTTCAAATGTAAACAAAATTTATAAGAGGTCATTCATTTGGATGTAGCTAGTTTTCAACCATTCTAAATCTTTAAAAATGGATTTATTCCAATCTTGTGATATACTATTATTCATCAAGCAAAACACAGGATTTCAATCACAAAATAGATATTTACTTTTTCATTCTTTTAGTGTCATGTGTAAATGTAGTGAATTTATGATCTATTCCCAGTTCAATCCCAAATCTTCCCCCCTCCATTTCCCATTACAACCCTTCTACTTCTTTGTCAGTTTCCTTCCCATATTCATGCCATTTTGAATGTGTTACTGATTGGGTTTCAGCTCATCTGTTTATGATAATATAAGCACCAGTACTTGCTGGAACAAAAACCATAGGCAAGTGTGTATAACATTGAGAATAGCATCTTCTATTTCTTCCCCTTCAATCTCATCCCTAATCAGTGACTAGGAAAGTTGTGGAGCCTCTTGAGTTCTTTCCCCTTCCATGATGAAATGTTTATATGACAATATTTGTGCAGATTTTGTGGAAATATTGATAGCTGCCTTGATATTGTGGGCACTACAGGCCTGCTATGTTCAGAAAATAATGTCTGGCTCCCCTCCTGCCATATTTCAGGGTCTTACAATTTTACCACTCCATCTTCCATGATGTTCCTAGAGCTTTGGTGTGGCGGTAGGGAAAGCTTATATATCCTGTTTATGGCTGAATAGTCTGCAGTGACTTATTTTCTATACTTTCACCCACTGTGTTTTCTAGACACCTTCAGTTGCAGCAGGATGCTTCTAGATTGAGTCCTGAGAGCTCAGCCAATCTATGGATATAGTGATAGCTGTTTAAAAAGCAGTTTCTTATAGTGCATTTATAGCTGAAAATGCATAGCCTTAACTCCCCATAAGGCCTTTACATTGGCTTTTCATATGTTCTTGTCTGGGTTTACAATATCAGGCATGCAATCCTCCCTGAAATGGGAGCTTTAAATCTGATAGCAAGGCTATTGGTTGTCCCCTTGACATTCATGCCGAATGGACACTTCTAACCAGGGTGATTGTTTTTGTACTGTGCAACTTTCACAGACTAGCGAGACTATTGATTACCTTTCTCCCTCATTAAGTCTCACAGTATTTTCTGAGAGTATGTAAGTTATCCAGAAAGGAAGAAGCTTACAGATCAAAAGTACTAGGGGTGTATTTAGACTATGTCCTGTGCTCCACATGTACTGTATCCACACTAAAATGATTTTTCTATTAGTGTCTATAGGGCAGTAAATAGCAATGGCAAAAGCCTATAATGTTTGGCTAACAACTTATTAGGGAGTATTTCATGCTTATTGCTAATAGTATTACTAAATTACTTTTGGGTTCTAGCTGAAACATTGAAGAATATTTTTGTCTTCCCTTTTTTCCTCTCTGTGTGTTTCCTGTATAGGGAATGCCTGCTCTTGTCCTTTTTTTAAACTAAAATGTTTTTGTCACATTAATAGTTTAGAATTTTGTTTTTAGCTTGATCACTGGTGCATGAGGAAAGTGTTTCACTGCAAAATGAACTAGGGAATTAATCCTCATCATTGAAAATGAAGATAAGACAAGACTCAGAAAAGTCATTACAAGCTACCAATAACTACTGTGAGCATCTATATGTATATCAGGATATATATTGTGGGAAGTTACACTGTCAGTCATCTACAAGATGGAAATTCATAAAAGGAACAGGTGCAAGTAATTTGAGAGTTTCATCTCAATGGCTAGAGTACAATGCTTTTTGTACTCCCTCAGTCCTTCCTATACACTGTCATCTGATCCCCCCTTAATCATTTCCCCTCATTATTCCACTTTCATCTTTCTGACAGTGGTATTTTATATATCCTCACTTACAGTCTTCACTCTAATTATCCCTTTCCCTTCCTGCTTAATGGTCCTCAGGCTTTCTGGATGTTGCAAGATGCTTACTCTTTATTTTTTTTTAAACTTGGGAAATAGATTTCACTCTACCTGACTCCACTCAAAATACCTATTTATTAAATTTTATAAACACATAACTGAAGCAATTGCTAACCAATAAAGGATTATGTGTTGATATTTTTGCTAGATTCCATCAAGAAATCTCATTCTTTCTCAGGTTATTTCATTATTTTGGTATAGTACCTGATCCCCTGTTTCATGTGACACCATAAAATAGATCTGTAATTAAACTGTAAAAACTAGGTGCTTGGATACAATAAATGCTGATGGTTGATGATTTTTGTTTGGGAATAGTGTGGAATAAACCAAATTCCCATGGTAAGTGTATGCATACACATATAAATATATATATGTATATATATGTATATATGATTACCTATCTTGAATGTCCATGTCACATTTTAATTTTATGGGCCTAATTGTGTATTATATAGTGTTATATAGTATATATGGGCTATATTTAGTATTTGTAAATGAAATTAGTATTTTGTTCACTGCATTTGGAATGTAAGTTCCTGTCCTACAATCTTTGTCATTATGTAATTGTCTGAGTTTCTGATAAAAATTAGAATAAGCAATGGATAATAGCTATACCAGCTTTTTATTTCTCTCATTGTTTTCTCTTTGGGTATATTTCGTGATCAGTGATACTCCTTAAATTTTTCTAGTGGTGAGGACAAGCATTCTTATCATTGGTGTTCTAGCCATTGAGATGAAACTCTCAAATTACTGTACCAGTTCCTTTTATGAATTTCCATCTTGTAGATGTCTGACAGTGTAACTTCTCACAATAAATATCTTGATATACATGTAGTTGCTTGCAGTAGTTATTGGTAGCTTGTAATGACTTTTCTGAGTCTTGTCTTATATTCATTTCATTGATGAGGATTAATTCCCTAGTTCATTTTGTGCGAATCACTTTCCTCATGCACCAGTGATCAATCTAAAGACAAAATTCTAAACCTTCTTGCTCACTGCACAATGGCTGTGCCAATTTTGCACTTACCTGAACACTTAATGAAACAGACAAATTCAAAGACTGACATATGGAAGTGCTTGCAGTCAGTTGAGGAACAAAGCACTAAGTAGCCAATGCCTGATTGTGTGTTCATCTATAAAAGAGAAGGAAAGCTTCACATGGTGGATGATGTCTCATGTCTTTTTCATTTCTTTTGTATTACTTCTGAAGGGCCTAAAAAAACCTATGGTAGCAAACTCCTTTGTGTAAAAGCATAAAAAGGACATCATGAATCAGGTGAAGCTGGAACATGTCCAAAATTCTTTTTTTAATGTTTTTTTTTTACTCTGAGAAGTTTTTATCCAAAATACATTCCACAATTATTATTCAGGACTCCAAAGGAAGATAGAGAGGACTTCTCTTAAGGACTTTATGGGAAACTGTCTTACCAGTTGTGCTTGCTGTGATTCTAGATTTCACTACATGTCAAATTCAGGAAACCTAATATCCTTGTTTCTTCATTTAAATAAAATTCCTAGACTTTTTATTGTTTGGCTAGTAGAATTGACAACCAGGATTACCACATGGTCATCTGCACTTATGGCTATATATTTATACACATTGGGTATTATGCACAACTTATCTAAAGAAGGCAGTAAAAGTTACAATTATTTATTCTGTGTTATAAACTTGAACTACTTTTTGCCTTATTCAAAGAAGAAGGATAATATAAAAATAGCCAAGAAACAATGAAAATGTAATGAAGTATTTTTCAGATCTTTTCTGTCTTGCTCATTGACTGTGAATACATGTGCTGTCAGTTTCATAAGTGAATTCTTTCAATAACGTGTACCCATGTCAGTCTCATTGAGTAACAAACTATATAGGTAGAAGTTGCTATAGCATATCATACTGCATTTTGTACTTAGGGATACAAGACCATGATTGGTCTCAATCAGAGAGATCAGTACCATGCTAGCTAATTATTTCAGCAGAACAACTGGAGTCCATTTCTGACATGATAGAATAAATCATGGCACGAAACAGTGTTCATTCTGGCACAAAGGGAATACTTTTCTCTCTAATCACTGCATGACTTTTTATTTATTTATTTTTTCCACTCATACAAGCTTGATAAGTACCCCATACCCTCCCTCCCTCCACCCCTCCCTGGATCGCCTTGCTGCCTCCTCCCTTTTCCCCTTTCTTTCCTCCCTTCCCTCCCTTTCTCCCACTGTCTCGCCCTCCCCCATGCATCCTTGGAGCATCTTTTAGTGTGCATGTCAAACTTCCCTCTGGGTTGCTTTGATCAGGAACTACACAAGGATGACCACTCTCACCACTTCTATTCAATATTGTACTTGAAGTCTTAGCTGAGGCCATCAGACAAGAACGGGAGATAGAAGGGATTCAGATCGGCAAGGAAGAAGTCAAGTTATCTCTATTTGCAGATGACATGATCTTATACCTGAGTGATCCCAAAAACTCCACCAGTAAACGTCTGAAAATAATACAGAAGTTCAGTAGGGTGGCAAGATAAAAATAAATGTACAAAAATCAGTGGCCTTCCTATGTGCCCAGAAGGAAAGAAGTGAAAAAGCTCTGAGAGAAACAATCCCATTTACTATAGCCCCTAAAAAAACGAAACACCTTGGTATATAAACCTAACCAAGGAAGTAAGAGACCTCTATAATGAAAAATTTAAAGCCCTAAAGAAAGAAATTGCAGAAGACACCAGAAGGTGGAATGACCTCCCATGTTCCTGGATTGGCAGAATCAATATCATAAAAATGTCCATCCTATGAAAGGCAATATACAGATTCAATGCTATACCAATTAAAATCCCAAAGCAGTTCTATACTACAAATTGATAGTTGTAAAACAGCTTGGTACTGGCTCTAAAATAGACACACAGATTAATGGGTAAGGGTTGAAGACCCAGATATAAGCCTTATATAAGCCATTGAGCTTTGACAAAAGGGCCCAAAAAATCCAATGTGAAAAGAACAGCATCTTCAACAAATGGTACTGGCAAAACTGGATGTCCACATGCAGAAGTTTAAAACTCTACCCGTATTTGTTACCATGTACAAGACTTAATTCCAAATGGATCAGGAACCTCAATATAAGGCCAGAGACTATGAAAACCTTTAGTTGGAAGGATAGGGAACTCCCTAAGCTAATTGGACTAGGCCAACAGTTACTAAAAGGAAATACAATAGCACAGTCACTACAACCAACACTCAACAGATGGGATCTTATGGAATTAAAGAGCTTCTGTTCAGATAAAGAGATTGTAAAGGCAACCCAGGGAATGGGAGAAAATCTTCATTAACCACATATCTTATAGAGCTGCATGACTTTTTAAAACATGACTTGTCATGTTGTCTTTCATTGAGGATGAGTCTTTATATATTTCACTTTTCTAATCAATTCTAAAATTAGCAATTTAAGTTTATTCTAAAAATATAGGTAAACAAGACCAAAATGGCAAAACTACTGGTTAATTTGTAAATGGAATGTCAGTCAAATGAATATTAAAATGTAGTTTAATTCTTAATTATTTGATGTATTTTTAAATATAGATTTCCTATCAACATTTGATAATGTATTTTTTATTTCTTTCACTAAAGTCTTTAACTCTACAGTAAACTGCAAATTTTTGGTTTATTTATATATTTTTCATATTTCTAATACTGTTGCATGTATACCAGAGAACATTTAAAATATTATTTAATATGAAAAAGTAGTTATGTATAATTTGAAGGTCTATGCTAAAAGTTTTCAAAACTTGCTTTTAATTCTTATAATATTCTGTATTTGGGTTTCAAGAGAGAGTTTTTCCCCACTTTTTAATATTCATTTGACATTAGCATAATTTTAAGTACTTGTTACAAATTCACTACTATATTGTCAAGCTAATATGAAATCAGTGACAGCTGACATGTTTGATTTCTGTGGTATTTTATACTTAATAATTTAATATTTAAAAATATTTAATATTTTAATGGTTTTATCTTTTTTCTTCTCTGAATTTCAGTTAAATACTATAAATTAAAGAATGTTTATGAGGGAAGTAAATTGATCAATAGGGAAGATAGCCAATAAACCTGTAGGTAAGAAGACTACATCAAAATGCTCTGTAGGCAGCTGCTATTATATCCATAGAATGGGAACTCACAGTGGAAACCTTTGGGTCTAAAGTGGAAACCTTTGGGTCTAAAGCTGGATGAGTGAAGGGAGATGCATATGTCAACAGAGTGGCCTGAAGAAAGGTAACTTGTTATACTATGGAGGCTGAGCCCCCACAGGAGTAGACAAGCCAGAGTGAACCTGAAGTCTATAGAAGCAAACAGGAAGAAGGGTATGACATAATTGGGAGGGAAAGAAAGGAAGGTGATAGGGAGGAGAGAAAAATGAGGGAAGCAGGGATGAATACTCTATAAAATATGCTTGTAAAAGTAGAAAAAATACATAAAAATGGAAATAAAGAGAATGCTTATTTCTGTTTATAGTTTTCAAAATAGTATAAGATAGTGCTGCAACTCAGTTGTTGAGTGCTTGCTTTATATGTAAGAGACTCTGGACTCAATCTTACGTACCACAGGGAAAATAAATTTGTAAGCAAATGTGAATAAATAAGTAAATAATAAGAGTGGTATACACATGCAATCCAAACAGTCCGGAGCCTGGAACAAGAAGGTTGCTATGAATTTGTGACATGAGGACACTTTAGCAATTGGCAAGATTGGACTATTTAGTGATTTCAGAGCAAACTTCGGTTATGTTGTAAGGCATGCATCAACAGCTTCCCTCAAAAAAAGATCAAAGACACTTAATTTTTCATTGACTCCTGTACATCTCATCTCCTTCTTAGATTATGCTTTATGCTACTTAATTATGCTTAATATGCTACCCAATACAATGTTAAACTCATGTTTCTAGCAAAAATATCAACTGGCAAATGTATTGAAAAGAAAAAAAGCGAGACTTTCAAATGTTTAATTGACACCTAAAATCTGTGCATATATGTAATGCACAATCAAAATGATGTGCTCATTTTTTATCTAAGGGAAAATTGGCTAAGACCCCATTGCGATCTTTATTCTTTTCTTTCCAATCATGTACTGCTTGTCAAAAACAAGTTAACATGGGCTGGAGAGGTGGCTCAGGGGTTAATCCTCTGCCTTGTAGGCGGAAGGTTCTGTGTTCTGAATCCCAGATCCCACGTATAGACGCCAGGCAGAAGCAAGGGCGGCCTGCGCTTCTGGTCCTGGTAGGGTGGAGTCTGTGAATCCTGGGGCAGAGTAAACAAGAAGGAGGTGGAGGCGATCCATGGTGGTTCCCGAATTCGTCCGTGGTTCTACACACACATGCCCAGCGCACATACATAGGCATACACGCACAATTGAATAAATAATAAAAAATAAAAAAATCAAGTTAACATATAAATAGGTGTGTTGTTTGCTTGTTTTTGAAATAACTATTACATATAACTATTACATCTTTCTGTTTGGATAGGTGTTGTGCACAGGGAAAAGCTGAGGGACAGAAAAGAGGTCCAAAGGGATAGGCAGAACTTTCTGTGGCCTGAGTGTCATTAGCCTTACTCTGAATCATGATCTAAAATAAAATTACATCTCAGAAAATTTATTCATGTACAGTGCCAGTAGGACATATCTACTTTCCAGTATATATTTGAGGCTTCAGATGGTCGGCCATTTGGTGATTTTATAAAAATCATAAGACTTTTTGACTTCAATAAGAAATGGAAGATCTTTTATGCACCAATACATAAAAGGTTAAAATATAGAGAAGAAATGATGCAGACTTCCTATCTGATCCCTTCTCTAAATAAGGTTCAAGGTTCACCAAAGAGAGTGCTAGTAATAATGAAAGGTCCAGGTTTAGAGAGGATGAAGGCAGGTATTATCTTCTAGACCAACAGAGTCACTGCAGTTGCATTTGTGTCCATGAAACCTGCGCAAGATTTGAATCAATGATTATAGCTCACTATGCATGATGGAAGACCTCATGTGACACCACACTTCCCCAAGAGACTAATGAGGGCTTACTTTGGATGAGAGAAGAGGCACTATTTTCCTCTAAGGAATAATCACCAATGTAAGGTTCATGCTTCAGCAATTGCTGGACTATCCACCAGCACAGGAAACCCATATGAAAATCTATGTGCCACACACCCAAAAAGGCATGAAAGCAAGAGACAATCTGATTGAGAAAGGTTGTTACTGGGAGATGAGCATTGATGGGATTGGGTAACATGGGAAGAAAATGATTTAAATCTATTGTACTAAGATAAGAAACTGCAGCTACTAAAATTCTTTAATAGATGAAAATAAAGGGAAGAGTTCATCAGTAGAAGTTTTGATTGTCTATGGAAGGACACAGCTAATGGTTTTCTGTTAACACAGAGTTTTATCCTTTAAAGACAAATCATTGAGTTTTATTCATTCAAAATTACTTTTCTTTTCAAAATAAAAATTTATAAGTTGTATAAAACAAGTGCATATTTTCAGAAAAAACAGTTAGTGGTTATCTATTTTTGTACCATTTAAATGCATATATTATTTACTAAAATATTTTCAAGCTACATCTTTTTGTTGCTGTTTATGTATCTCAAGAATTGATTACTCACAACTGATCAAAGTGCAAAGAATCAGTGACTGTGTATTCTGGGCCCTGGATAGGACTGTAAAGATAATGTTAAAATCAAATTATTGATTCTAAATTACGTATAAAAATGCTAGGCTCTCACAGGAAGCAATTATCTCATAAAAACCACCATAGTTGTTATTTGTTCATTTTTTTAAAAAGAAGCAGAGATACTACCTTTCCTTTCATATCCTTTCTGACAAGTAGAAAGGATATGATCCTTCCCAGATCCATCACAGGAAAAGTCATTTTCTATCAGAAAAACTCTGACCAGATTCACTATGTCTAAAATCTTAGAAATAAGAGGATTAAATATGTGAAAGTAAGATGACTTTATGGAGTCTTTTCATTGGCTGGAGCAATTTAATTCATTTAGTTTGGCTTGTGCTCCATATCCATTGCAAGCTGATCTTGTCATCAGTCCTCATTAAATATTGTAAGATCCTTTAACATTGCTATTTTCAATAATCTTTAAAACTTCACTAGTTATCTATCAGAATTGAAAGGACTTCTATAGTATAAATAGTTGTGTTCTGGTTTTATTTGTCATATGTAAAGTGATAATACAGTTAAAAGATAATCTCATATTTTATCAAATGTATTCATGTGAAGCATATTATAGAACATATTGATCATTCCCTGTCTTTTGAGCTCTAAATGTTGAAATGACTTCAAAGTACACTGCATTATTTTCACATTAATACAATGTGAATCATGGGACAGAACCTCTATTAAATGGAATTTATATTTTCATTCATAAGTACTATGAAGTAATCATGTAAAAAGTAAATAGCAATGTTTATGTTTGCTATCAATTGTTGATAAATATCTACACATTTGCATCATGAAATCATCCTATATTTAATCTTTGTGATTACTGTGAACTTTAAATAACTTTGTGTTTTTTGAGTATTGTATTAATTAAAACACAGTGAGAATAGTCCTAATTAAAATGTATATGGACTTAAATTTTTTAATGAGAACTATAGGTTCATATGCATTTTTTCATATTCATGTTGAGTTACTGTTCTTACAATCCAATGGTGTTTAAATATTAACTATTATCATAACCTTATTATATGCATTGTAAGTGCATTTAACATATATTTAGCTACTCGAAAGTTTCACGTAGTACATAATACTTTCAGTCTGAGGCTGGCAATTTTAAATCATCGTGTCAGTAGCATTTATTTTATTGTACAAAATATTAGCTTTATTTTTGCTTAATTACAATTTTATTTTGTTTAATTACAATATAGATAATGAGAAAGACAGAGACAAAAAATGAACATTAAATACGGAGTCCACCAGTCTTTTTCAAATTTCACTCTAACCTTTCCAAAATATATTAAATAAATAAAACTGCATTGCTTTAAAAAAATCTCAGAACACTAACCACATATTTGATAGAGGTCTATTATCCAGAGTGCACATAGTACTTAGAAAACTAAATACCAAGGAAACAAATGGCCCAATTAAAAAATGGGGCTTGGTACTTAAAAGAAACTTTACCAAGAACGAAATTAAAATGTCTAACAAATATCTTAAAAAATGCTCCACATCCTTAGCCATCAGGGAAATGCAAATCAAAACTTCCCTGAGATATCATCTCACCCCAGTCAGGATGGCAAAAATCCACAATACAAACAATATCAAATGCTGGAGAGGATGTGGAGAGAAGGAAACCTTTCTACATTGCTGGTGGGAATGCAGGCTCATACAGCCACTCTGGCGAGCCGTCTGGAGATTCTTAAAGAAATTAAAAATTCAAATGCCATATGACCCTGCTATTCCACTTTTGGGAATAAACCCCTATACAGCATTTTTAAGTTTCAAAAGTGCATTATACTGTAAATTTGTCATTAGGATATGAATGTCATACATGAAGACATAACTGAAGGAATTTCCAATCTCCTCCCACAGGAAAGGTTTTATTATGAGTAATATAAGTTTTCACCCAGTTTGACCCAATAGTGGGGATTATTAAAATTATTTGATCTTATATCAGAATACCAAGTACAAACTTCACCTAGACAGTGGACATAATCTTATTATATTTTAAACTTTTTCTCCTCCATGATAAAAATCACTGTGACACACAAATATAAAAATAGGAAATTAAACTAGATAAGAAAGTGCCAATGACAGGCAAAACCAGTGTAAAGGAGACATGCAGTATCTCCATCTACCTTATTCAATTGTCTCTCTGAACACCAGGGAGCCTAAAATTTCCAAGCGCTACTGATACCATGGTGATGGCATTCAAGACTGTCAAAGTGAAACCTTAACTGATCTTAATTTCTAGGATGATATATAGCAAAAGACAGTGCTGGATAAAACCTCTGTTTACTTACAAGTTTAATAATCTGAGTAATAGACATGGAAAATTCTATAATCTGTCTTTAAAGACATTTTATTAACCTTTAACACAACCTCATTTCAATATCCAGTATATGCATTCTAATTTGAGACCATGTGGCAAAATGTCCTTGACAGAGATTAGTGGTTTCTTTATCAACTGTCAGAAGAAAATTCATTGTCACATTAAGGCCATTTATGCTTCATGTCTGTCACAATGTTTTATTAGAAAACTTACTCAATGCAGAATGTAAATAAGGCACTGTAGACTTTACTTTCGGTAAAAGGAGAATTAAAGCACTTTGAAAGTGAAATTTGAAATTCAATACATGATGATTTTTAATAGTTTCTCTTCCTGAAAAAGTTTTATTTCTTACTTGAGTATAGTTTCCAATTGCAGCTACTTCTTTTCCTTAAATTCAATGTCATAGAATTGTTTTTTACAATCTCAGTAAGATAAAGTCACAATAACATTCCTACATAGCACTTTACACTAGAGCTACTACATTGTATACTATACAAAGGAAACATTAATCAAAATGATTGCTAGGTTAAATGTATTTAGTTTTCTTTAATTTTAAAGATCAAATATAGACCCATTAATGTCTCAGGAAACATTGTTGTTATTTTGAGGAGTATTAATTTTAAAATACCTCAAATAAAATTTAATAAAATGATAAAATTTACTGTTAGCTTGTTACTCAGTTGGAAAGTCAGGATAAAATTGAAATTGAATTGAAAAATGTACTGGAAACTTAGTTATTGGATGTTAGCCCTCACAAGTTAAGAATATAGAAATAGTGAACAAAACCTAAATATCGTGAAATAGATACAATTAATTGATATATTTTGTATTTTAAATAGCTAGGAAATGAAACCTACACTCCTATTATGTTACTGCTTGTGGAATAAGATAGAATACATTTTCAAATGGATAATAACCCCCTATAATGACATTTCAAGAGACAGCAGCAATTCATTGGTGAAATCGCCTACTAGCCCATGATCATCCATCCTGAATCGATTCTTGTTGTTACAGAGCAATATCTTCTCCTTGTTCCCATATCTCTTGCCCCTGAGACCATGTGCCATTAAATACCTTCATAGTGTCCTCTGGGACACATCTCCATAACTATCAAGTTTACAGCTTTTCTCAATCAAGTAATTAGACTTTCCTGGTTTCATGTGATTTAGTGTTGCTACCTGGCCCCAGTTATGTTTTGGACTTTATCTTCTTAATGCTTACTGCGAACTCAAATCTACAATAGCATCTCTTTCCATTGTTACTGTCTTCAATAGATTGCAATTACTGAGCTCGTTAATAATGCTTGTGCATTAACTGAATGTCCACACCAGTCTATTTCATGAAAATTGTAGACTGGTCAAAGCAGATGATTATTATTTGTATAAACGATGCTATTATTCGTTGCTGTTGTATTCTGTTTGATGAAATGCCTTTACTGGCACAAATCAATGATACCGAAGTATTGATTTTATGTGTGCTTTATGGAAGATAGATAGCAATGTGGGTCAAAATTATTTTATCCTACAACGGAATCCAAGTGAGAATGGCACACCACCAACCAGTATCCAAACTACTTATATACAATCTTCGTGTCTTTCATATAACAACATAAAGATCTCTTTTCACTGAGCACCACACTAGTTCATTAAATTGCTGACAAGAGATTGGCTGTGAAAAAAGTGATACATTGCTATTTATAAACCTGTTAGATAATCTGGACAATGTATGAGGGTAAGTTTAAGCCAAGTGCTCAATATTAAAGTCATGAATATTCAGAGAAATCCCAGTAGAGTGACATTTGTATAGGTCCATTTTGATGAACATTTCGGAAAAATCTTTATTTTTTACTACATACAATTACATATATATATATATATATATATATATATATATATATATCTCAAACGAGTTCAAGCTCTTTTCATATTTTATCTGATCTCACTACCCTCTTTCTCTCACTGAAAAACTCTCCAGTTACCTCTCTCTCATTTTCATATCTTTTTACATGTGGCATGAATTACTTGTATTGTGCTGAAATATGCACTAGCCTTATGGGAGCACAGACAGTAACTCATGAGTGTTCTAGAGAAGAAAATAATTCCTCTCTGCAGAGACAGCTTAACATTCAATAATCACCGAGTGAGGGGCAGTACCTACTGAGACCGTCCCTATTCTTTGGTGAAAAGTGACAGACCAATTCATGTACAGGCTTTGTGAAAGTTAGTACATCTGTATTGACTTTAATGGCAAAGCAATTTTCTCATGCTCTGAAGACAGCAGTTGGCACTTCTACTTCTTACCTTTCAATCCCCCTTCTTTCATGATGCTACCTGAGCTTTGGAATTGCTAAGAAGATGACTATAACAATGAAAACTCCACAAGTTACACAGCTACAATAATTTTCAAGTGTGTAATGGTTAAAAAGGTCATCAACTTACACTATACACACTTAAGCTATACACACATACAATAATTAAAATATTAGATCCTATGATCATGAAGTTCAACAATTTTGGCATTCTCATTAAAAAACTCATTTGCAAGATAATAGGTGAGCAAAATTATACACACTAAGAGTCCAACCTGAAGGAAGAGTAGCTGCTTCTTTTTTGTCAGATTTTCAGTCAACAGTCTTTAACTATTTGTGGATTGGATGGTTATTTGATGTGTACTTCATCTCACAATAGTGAGATGGCTGTATTTTGGTGGGGGCTGTATTTTTATTGGATTTTAAAAACAAATATTGAATCAAATTTAAGAGCCCTTTGTAAAAAATCCTCATACTTCTCATTTCATATGGAAGAACAACTTCTGTTGAAGCTTGATTGGTAGTTTTTACCATAACATTTTTGATTCATTTTGGTAAAATTCCCATTAGTTTTTCTATTTTTGAAATTAATTTTGATGCTTGGGACACTTATCTCTAATTCATTTTAGTGTTTATTATCATGGTTTGAATATAGTTCTAGCCACACAACTTTACTTGTTTGAATGAGTAAATGATGCTTGGGAAGGTTGAGGCACCTTTAAAGAGTCAAGTCTTGAAGGAAAGCACATCAAAGTGGGTGGGCCTTGGGATTTGAATCCCAACATTGCTTTCTAGCTTTTCATTAAAGCTAGTTGCGCCAGAGGTCTGTCTCACAACTAAAAGAAAAGTAATTATTTACACATGGTATAAAATGTGGGGTGTGCTATAGGACTGAGTGAATTTGGTACCTAAGTGAATTGTTGAGGCAAAACTATAAGAAATTGGTATTACTTATGCCTATTGCTCTGATGTCACTATAGTATCTTTGGCCCTGTTTTGAGGGAAAAATTTTGAGAATAGGGATATTCATGCTAGGAAAACTATTTTATCTTAAAGACAATACTTAATGGGATATTCCAGTGAGAACTTCAACAAAAGAAATGATGAAGGAGATGTTAAAAGTTGAAAGTTTTCAATAACCACTCATCAACTGTTGGACATTTAAGTTGTTTCCATTTCTTTGAAATTGTGAAAAGAGCTGCTATGAACATGGTTGTTCATGTGTCTCTGTCAAGAAGATGAACTAATGAAATTTTATAATAAATGGATGGAACTGGAAAAAAATATCATCCCAGAGTGAAATATTCCAGACAAAAAGACAGACATTCCTTATGAATGGTTCCAAGCATTCAACCCTTAGCTTGATAAAATAAAACTCTTATAACACCTACAAATTTAAAGGAACACAAGCTGGTATGGGGCAGGGGAATGGGGGGGGAGAGGATTCGAAAAGAGCAGAAACAAGAGAACATGGGTAAACACTTAAAAAGGCTTGTATGTAAGAAAAGTCTTAAAGAAGAAGAGGAACAGGAATAGGACACAATAGAGAGTGGAGTTAACATTCAGGTAACTAACCACATGCTAACTAAGCCCTACCCCATCCTCCTCCATAACAAGGAACACATGACCAGCACTAAAAACTAGTTTAAACACTAGTAGACAGTGTGAAAACTGACAATAGACAGGAGCAGATGGCTCAATGCTAACCACAAACACCCAAGTGCAAACTTCTATCTAAACATCTCTCCTTTCATTTTTGGATAAGAGAGGATTTTATTTTATTTATTTTTAAATTTATTTTTTATTTATTTATTTTTCCACTCGTACAGACTTAATAGGTACCCCAGTCCCCTCCCTCCCTCCACCCCTCCCTGGACCCTCTTGTTCCCTCCTCCCTTTTCCCCTTTCTTTCCCCCTTCTCCCCCTTTCTTCCTGTGCTCCCCTTCCCCCCATTCTTGGATCATACTTTAGTGTGAATGTCAAACTTCCCTATGGGTCCTCCACTCTAATGAGGTGTAAGGACTCAGTAGCATTGCCTAGAGCCCTTTCTTGTGTTCCCCTTCAGTATAGGAATACTATTGTGACTGTTAATCCCCTGCCTCTAAGGATCCTAGTGCCTGTGATCCATGACAGACTTTGGGTGGTCAATGATATGTTGGCATTGTGCAGGTCATGCAAAGTTGTATCATAACTACTTTGGCCCTAACTTATGTGGAGTATCTTGCACATCATTGTTCCTCCCCATCTTTAGGCTCTTACAATCTTACCACCCCCTCTTCTGGAAATTTCCCTGAGCTTTAGGATGGGGAGAGATTAGGCTGGCCGGGTTCCAGGTAATTAATGTAGGGTCTCTGATGCTGTGAATTATAGTTTGTTGTTTTTTTTTTTCAGTTTTGCTGTTCCTGTATTGCCCTTGACTCCATCCTGATAAGTATTGGATGTCACCTCCTAGCCAGAGATAAAAGGCTATTTATTAAAATAGAGTCTTATTATAAGAGTAGATTCAAAGGTAGCTGGAATAAGAGTAGGAAATCGTGGTGAAGGGAGGGGGGTCAGTCTCCCATATCATGATGGTTATCATCTATTTGCCAGACTCTGTGCACTCCCTGACTGGTGAGATCAAACCTCCTCAGTTGCAAGTGACCAGGAAGGAAAGTCTGTAAGCTTAACCAGATGTCTCACTAGTTACTTGCAGTACTTGATGGTGGCTTATTTTCTCTGCTGTAGCATGATCCCCTCTCTCCTTATTCCTGGCAGGGCCCTTCTTCCCCTTCCCTCCTGTTTATAATCATTGCAATTAGTGTAGGTATTACAGAGATTTATCTTTGAGTGTGTCACTAAGTGGGTTTGGTACTAGGATCCACCTATTAGGGAGTACATATGGTGCTTAATTTTCTGTGTCTGGGATATTTCACTCAATATATTTTTTTTCTAATTCTATCCATTTCCTGGCAAATTTCATTAAGTCATCATTTTTGATGGCTGAGTAGTATTCCATTGCATAAATGTACCACATTTTCCTTATCCACTCATCAACTGTTGGACATTTGGGTTGATACCATGACTTTGCTATTGTAAACAGTGCTGCTATGAACATGGTCATGTTTGTGCCATTGAAGTGAGTTTTTGCTGTATGGGGGACTATTCCCAAAAGTGGAATAGCAGGGTCATATGGCATTTCAATCTTTAACTTTTTTAAGAATTGAAGAGAGGATTTTAATACCCAAGCAAGAGGCTGTCTAATATACTGGAGGAGCAGAGAAGTAGACAGCTCCAGTCAACCAGAATGCAGAGTACCAGCAACACTGAAATGCTGAGCTAGAATCATATCAACCAAATCTCTTCCAATCCTAAGGCTCATGAAATCTTGAGGAACAAGGGGCAGTAAGACTATAAGTGGCTGAGGATGGAGAGGTCCACCACTGACCAGGTGATTCCATCTAGGGTTGATCCATCTAGGAATCCACTACAGTGAGACTTATCCTCACCAGACTTGCACAATAGCTAAAATATCAACATCCTCCATTGATTGGTAAGGATCTCAGGAGAAATGGTTGTATCATTGGGAACATTGGAGGCTGAGACTGGACAGGTGAAGGGGGGTGCCCTTGTCAGTGGGTCTACCAGGGAAGAACTACTTGCTCTACCACAGAGGTCTGAGGTCTTTCTGGAGCAAATAATTCAGGGGAATCCCAGGGGATTCCCATAGAAGCAGATAAACAGGAGGGTGGGAGGGAATAAGATGGATTGGTGATGGAAGGAGAGGGTGGAAGAAAAAGCAGGGAAGGGGGAGAAGACAATGGACAAGTACTTATTATGCTTGTAAAACTAGAAAAATATAAAGATAATAAAATATAACTTAGAATTGTCTAGGAAAGAATAAAGATTATGCTGGCAATTGTACTAACAGCAATACAATCAATGCTTTGAAATAGGAAACAACCCCAAAGAAACATCCTATGTCAGTAATATATCAAAAAAAGTCTTTTGAAGAAAGGAATAAGAAGAAGCAGTCCCTATGCAGAGGAAAAATAGAGTCAGGAAAACAGTGTACAATAAAATAAAATAAAAGTCTTGAGCTAATCAATTTAGAATCCAGGGACACAATTATGCTAGAAGTAACAGGAATGTGGTGTTTCTTGATAAAATGTTGGTCAGAGAAGTCTTAAAGATCCTCAAACATTATAGACTTTTGCCATGGCTCTTAGTTGCTCTCCAAAAATCATCAGCAGTTTTGACAACACAAATTGATTGCAGTACATAGGCAAAGTGTATCAGCTCTAATTGGTCTGAGACTTTCTCCTTGCTGGATAGCTTATGCAGTACCAAGGAATATTGTAGAAGCTTCTGGGGGACAATAATAATCACAAGCTCCATCAACAGCATAAGATCTTTAAGTTACAATATAGATCACTATGACACCAGTGTAATAGTGGTATGAGTACCAAAGACACAATCAACAGCTCTTTGATTGGACTCAAGACCTGCTTGTGGGAATGGTACACATCCATGCTACTATAAACTACAATAGGAATCTGAAAAATGGAAGGAAATAGATCAGTAGGGATGACAGCCAATAAACCTATAGGTAAGAAGGCGGTACATTAAACTGCTCAGTAGGCAGCTGTTATTATACCCATATAAAGGAAACTCACAGTGGAAACACATGAAGGTATGGACTATGAGCATATTGGTGGAAGTTTCAAGAAAGGATAGTCTTGAATCTGTGGCATAACTATATTGAAATGCTATTATACAGATCTGTGATGATAAAGATGATTTAACCAGGCATAGAAATAAAAACTGAAGTTTAATGAAGAAACATGTGTGGGAAAATTTTAAGTGTGGGATAATGAGAATTAAAATATCAAAATGGCATTGATTATTGAATAGAATAGTTGTTCCAGAAAGGATCCAAGACCTATTATTCTTTAGCACAACAGGAAAGGCCACATTTTGAAGGTTTGACTTTTGGAGAAAGATCTAGCTCATAAGAAGAAAAATTATTTTGCAAGGAAATAGCTAAAAGAGTTCTTCTGGAAGTTTTTACTCCTTTAAAGCAACTATCCAGCTTTTTGCCTAGACCCAGACCAGGGTGGACCCCCTGCTCCTCTGGTAAGGCCCCTAGATCATGCCCCAAGCTCCAGTTCACTTACCCTCCCACCAGCCAGCTAGAGTGGCAGCCAGTGCTGGGGAAGACCCATAGGCCATGCCCCAGGTCCCAGATGATCTGCATGACCAACTAGACACATGGCCCATTTTGCCTCAAATCTGGACTAAGGCAGACAACCTGCTCCTCAGAATTCAACAGAGTCCAAAGAAAACCCAAGCATAGCTCTAGGGGAAAAACTCCATACATCTAAAGTCCTCGAAAATTATCATATCACATGGGAGAGATTCTTCAAATTGAGCGCAAAGATAATTTTACCATCTTGCTCCTTTTAATTTTTAGTCACTATAGTTTAACTTTTCCATATAGACACACCAAAATGCTTACAACTTCAGGGACTATACTATTCACCCTCACATATCACCAAGGCAGTAAACTGAAAAAGTATACTACCATACTAATATTCACCCCTGTCTACTAAACCTGACTGAATTGATATACTAACAGTCTAATAGCCTCATCTAGAAAACAACAATAACAGACAAGCATATCCAACTCCAAGGCAAACACTAGTAATAACTGCTCAAGAGTAGTAATACAAACTAATTCAGTTCAGTTAAAAACATACAGAAACTGAAGGAAGGTCTTAGGAAATAAAACAACAATGCCCAGGTCACAGTGCAAATCCATGAGAAACAAAAACCAAGACAACAAATCTCCTACCGAAAGAATTAACCTCATAATGATAGAGGCCAAACATAAAAAAACTCACAGAAAATAGCCAAGAAAGCCATACTCAAAATCATGATTTTCAACGCCTGACCTTTATCATGATCAGTACAATGAAAGAAGAAATCTGGGAGGAGTTAAGTAACTCCATCAATCACTTTAAACAGGAACACAACAGGCAATTGGAGGAGATGAGAAAAACAGTTGAAGAAACAAAAAAAGCATAAAGCAGTTAAAACAAACTCAAGCAGAGTTTAAAATTGAACTAAAAGACAAGTTACCTTCAACCCAGAACTGAACAGAGTCTTATCAGCAGAACTAACAAAGCAGAAAATTGAATGTCAGATCGTGGGGACAAAGTGGAAGAACTAACCAGCTCAATGAAAGAGGCTGTTAAAGCCAAAAAGATATTTGAGAAGAATATTCAAGAGTACTGCACACCTTGAAGAAGCTTAACATGCCCATTCAAGAAAAACTTTCTCCATCTAAAGAAAGAGGCCCATCCATATACAAGAGGCATTCCACACCCCAAACAGATATGACCAAAATAGAAACTCGCCAAGGTAAATAATAGTCAAAACACTCCACATTCAAAACAAAGAAAAGGTGCTGAAAGCTTCAAGGTAAAAGAAAGTCACTTTTAAAGGTAACCCTATTAAAATAACAAATGATTTTTCAGTAAAACAGTAAAAGGGAGAGGAGCTTGGAGAGATATATTTCAAGTATTGAATGAACAAAAATGTCAACCCAGGATAATATACCTGACAAAAATATCAGTCATGATCAAGGGTGAAAGAAAATTTTCTAGCACAATGACAACTTAAAGGGTTATACGTCTACCAAACCAGGCCTTCAAAAAATGCTAGAAAAGATGCTCAGTCTTGAAGAAAAGAACAGGCATATGCAGGAAGACAGAAGGGAAGTATAATACCACCAAAATCTAAAAGCTAAATAATATACTTATGAAAGCCACTAGCACAAAATGTATCAGGAATTAAAAGTAATTTCTCCATTATAACACAAAATGTAAATGGAATTAACTCACCAAAAGACACAGATTACAAACTTGGATTAGAAATCACAACCCATCCATCTGCTGCCTTCAGAAAAAAACATCTCACCACAAAAGGAAGGCACATTCTAAAAGTAAAAGGCTGGTCAAAAATTTTGCAAGCTAATGGAACCAGGAAAAAGGCAGGGATAGCTATTATGTTATCTGACAAAGTGGACTTCAAACCAAAAAAAATCATAAGAGACACAGTGAATACTACATTTTAGTCACAGGTACAATTCACCAGGAAGACTTCACAATATTGAACATATATGTACCTAATGTGGGTTCCTCCACATTCACTAAGCAAACCCTACAGCATCAAAAGCTAGAAATCAACCTCAAAATGTTAATTCTTGGAGATTTTAATACTGCCCTCTCAATATGGGATAGATCAACAGGTCAAAACTTTAACAGAGACACATTGGAACATAAAAACCATTACAGAAATGGACCTTACAGATCTCTATCAAACTTTACATCCACACAGTAAAGAGTACATTTTTTTCAGCAGCACATGGAACTTTCTCCAAAATAGACTGTAGGAGGAACGGACCAGGTTGGCCTGTACTGTCTGTGTGGGCCGCATGAGTGAATGCAACTTCCCCAAGCTACACCTGCTGCCGGTTGCCTGGTGCTGATGTCAAACTGCCTGGCTGAGAGTACCAATTCAGACAGGACAACACAACAAAAAACCTCATGCTGGGACTAATGGGATGTTGGGTGGAGTATATAGACTGCCCCATACTTACATAAATGAGCCAGCCTGAAAATCCGTGAGCCTGCTTTTGCCACTCGCCTGACTCCCGGAGTCTGTGTCGTTGACTTTGTGCCTGTTTATCCCTGCCGCCAAGGGTCTCCGTGGGACCCCAAGACTGCTACAATAGACCACATATTGGGCCACAAAATGAATCTCCATATATACAGGAAAGCTGAAATTCTAGCCTGTATCCTATCAGAACACCATGGTCCAAAGCTTGACATCTGCAACACAACAAAAAGCAGAAAATACACTAACTCCTGGAAATGAAACACTTTGTTGCTGAATGGGAATTGGGTTAAGGAAGCAATCATAAAGGAAACTCAAGATTTCCTAGAAGCAAACAATAATGAAAATACAACTTGTCAAAATCTTTGGGAAACAGCCCAGCCTCCCACCCCGGAGCTGCCAGGCCAGCACCCACGCAGCCGCTGGCTTAGCTCCAGGGCCCCGCCCCTGATCCCCCCCCCCCCGCGTGCCTCCGCCCCCCCCCAGGTCCCAGGTGAAGAATTCTGCCATCAACATCAGACCCTCTGCCTCTCTGGCCAACCAGGGACCTATGCACGTGGTCCACGGAAGACACACTGCTACTCAGAATTCAATAGAGTCCAAAGGAAACTCAAGCAAAACTCTAAGGAACAAAGGGAACACAGGCCATACATCTGGACTACACTACCATCATTATATCATGTGGGCGAGATTCTTCACATCCAGCCCAAAGATAAGTTAACTTTTTTTTTTCTTTTCACCTTACTGATCCTTTCTAGTACCAATGCTGTAGATCAACTTTCTCATACAGCCACCCCCAAAACATACAACTCCAGGGAGTACACCACTCACCCTCACATTTCACCAAGATACTAAATCGTAAAAGTACACTACCATACTAATAATCACCCCCTGGTTATTTAACCTGACTTAACTGATGTACTAACAGCCTAGTAGCCTCATCTAGGATATAACAATAACAATACACAAACATACCCAATCCAAGGCAAGCACTAGTAATAACTGGCAAGTGTAACAATACCAACTACATCCGTTCAGTGAAAAACACACAGAAACTGAAAGGTCCTAAAAAACAAAACAACCATGCCCAAGTCAAAGTGCAGATCCACGAGAAACAAAACCCAAGAAGACCAATCTCCCACCGAAAGAATCAATCCCATAATGAGGGATTTCGACCAGAACAAATCCACAGAAAATAGCCATGAAAGCCAGACCCAACATAACGACTTTCAGAGTATGATCATTACCATGATTAATACTATGAAAGAGGAAATCCGAGAAGAGTTAAACAACTGTATCAACCACTTTGAGCAGGAACACAACAGGCACCTGGAGGAGTTGAGAAAAGCAGTTCAAGAAACAAAAATAGGTATAGAGCAGTTAAAACAGTCTCAGGCAGAGTTTAAAATTGAACTAAAAGACAAGTTATCTTCAATCCAAAACTCAACAGAGAGTCTTATCAGCAGAACAAATGAGGCAGAAAATAGAATTTCAGATCTTGAAGACAAAGTGGGAGAATTAACCAGCTCAATGGAAGGGATTGTTAAAGCCAAAAAGATACTGGAGAGGAACATTCAAGAGATATGGGACACCCTGAAGAAGCCTAACATGCGCATTCATGGAATACCAGAACAAGAATCCCAAAATACCACACCGGAGGAAATATTTCAATTCATCATAAGTGAAAACTTCCCACAACTAAAGAATGAGAGGCCTATCCAAATATAAGAGGCATTCCATACCCCTAAGAGATATGACCAAAATAGAAACTCACCAGGGCAAATAATAGTCAAAACACTCCATATTCAAGACAAAGAAAAGGTGCTGAGAGTTTCAAGAGAAAAAAAAAAAGTCACTTTTAGAGGTAAACCTATTAGAATAACAAATGACTACTCAATGGAAACAGTAAAAGCAAGAAGAGCTTAGAGAGATGTACTTCAAGTATTGAATGAGCAAAAATGCCAACCCAGACTGATATACCCAGCAAAACTATCTGTCATGATTGAGGGAGAAAGAAAAGTTTTCCAGCACAAAGACAATGTGAAGGGATATATGTCTACCAAACCAGGCCTTCAAAAAATGCTAGAAATGGTACTCAAGCTTGAAGAAAAGAACAAGCGTATCCAGGAGGACAGAAGGGAAGTATAATACCACCAAAACATAAATATCAAACAACATGCTTACAAAGTCTACTAAACATAAAAAATGTCCAGAATTAAAAATAATTTCTCCATTATAACATTAAATGTCAATGGTATTAACTCACCGATTAAGAGACACAGTTTACAAACTTGGATTAAAAACCACAGTCCAACAATCTGCTGCCTTCAGGAAACTCATCTCACCACAAAAGATAGGCACATCCTAAGAAGGAAAGGCTGGTCCAAAATCTTGCAAGCTAATGGAAGCAGAAAACAGGCAGGGGTAGCAATTATGCTTTCAGACAAAGTGGACTTCAAACCAAAGAAAATCATAAGAGACACAGATGGATACTACATTTTAGTCACAGGTACAATTCACCAGGAAGACTTCACAATACTGAACATATATGCACCTAATATGGGTCCCTCCACATTCATTAAGAAAACCCTACAACGTCTAAAGCAAGAAATCAATCCCCAAACGATAATTCTTGGGGACTTCAACACCGCTCTCTCAAGATGGGATAGATCAACAGGTCAAAAGCTTAACAGAGACACTTTGGAATGTAATCAAACCCTGAAAGAAATGGACCTTACAGATCTCTATAGAACTTTTCATCCACACACCAAAGAATACACATTTTTCTCAGCAGCACACGGAACTTTCTCCAAAATAGATCACATACTGGGCCACAAAACGAGTCTCCACATATACAAAAAGTTGAAATTCTGGGCTGGAGAGGTGGCTCAGGGGTTAAGCCTCCGCCTTGCAGGCTGAAGGTCCCGAGTTCGGATCCCAGATCCCAGGTATAGACGCCAGACGGAAGCGGGGGCGGCCTGCGCTTCTGGTCCTGGTAGGGCGGAGCCTGTGAATCCCAGGCAGAAAGAGGTGGAGGCGTCCATGGTGGTTCACAAATTCGTCCGTGGTTCTACACATACACAGACACACACAGACACACGCGTGCACACATACACACTGTTGAATAAAAAAAAAAAAAAAGTTGAAATTCTAACCTATGCCCTATCAGACCACCACAGCCTAAAGCTGGACATCCACAACACAACAAACAAGAGAAAATACACTGACTCCTGGAAACTCGTCCCTCAGCCCTGCGTGTGGCTCCGGCTAGATGGTGGGGTCGGAGCTCGGTCCCTTGGGCTGACCTGGGGTTCTGGTGGGTGGGCACGGGTGGAGCTTACCTAGGTTGCAGGTGAGGCCCGGCTGGACCGAGAGCATCCGGACCGGGGGAGCGGGGTTGGGAAAGGGAACTCAAAATGGTTACTTCTTATCTGCCAGACTATATGCCCTCCCTTTCTGGTGAGATCATACCCCTCAGTTGAAAATGATAAGGAACAAACTTTTGTGACCTTAACCAGGTGTCACATTACTTACTTGCATTCCTTGATGGAGGCCTATTTTCTCTGCTGGAACATGATCACTTCTCTCCCTGTTTCTGGTGTGGCCCTCCAACCCCATCCCTCCTGTTCATAATCCTTGCAATTACTGTAGGCATTACATAGATTTACCTTTGAGTGTCTCAATGTGGGCTGGGTGGGTTTGGTACTAGAAGCCACCTATTAGGGAGTACATACGGCACTTAATTTTCTGGGTTTGGGATACTTAACATAATTGTTTCTAATGACATCCATTTTCCAGCAAATTCCTGTAATTCATCATTTTTGATGGCTGAGTAGTACTCCATTGTATAGATGTACCACTTTTCCTTATCCACTCCTCAACTGTTGGACATTTGGGTTGATTGCATAACTTTTCTATTGTAAACAGTGCTGCTATGAACATGGTCGTGCTTGTGCTATGGAGGTCAACCTCTGCTGCATGGGGGGTTATTCCCAAAAGTGGAATCGCAGGATCATATGGCATTTCAATCTTTAATTTCTTTAAGAATCTCTAGATGTCTCGCCAGTGTGGCTGTATGAGCCTGCATTCCCACCAGCAATGTAGGAGAGTTCCCCTCTCTCCACATCCTCTCCAACATTTGTTGTTGTTTGTATTGTGGATTTTTGCCATCCTGACTGAGGTGAGGTGATATCTCAGGGAAGTTTTGATTTGCATTTCCCTGATGGCTAAAGAAGTGGAGCATTTTTTAAGATATTTCAAACACACTATTGACCCCACAAAATCTAGCATTTGCTAGAGGCACCAAGATCCTTGGAGGCAAGGGATTGTCAGCCACAGCAATGTTCCTATGCTTAAGGGGACACGGGAAAGGGTTCGTGGAAATACAACTGGGTCCTTGTACATCATCAGAGAGGAGGGCCCAGAGAAAAGTCTGGCATGCATATTAAAGGGGATTGGGGGGGAGGCACTGGGGGATGAGGAGGGAGGGGTGGGAGGAGTAGGAGGGAGGGAGGGAACCAGTGTACCTATTAAGTTTGTATGAGCGGAAATAATAATAAAAATGTTAAAAAAATAAAGTTATGAACCAAGAACTAAAAAAAAAAAAAAAGAAAGAAAAGAAAAGTTTCAAAGAACAAGATTTTTTTCCTACTCATACAAACTTGATAGGTACTCCATTCCTCTCTCTCCCTCCACCCCTCCCTGGATCCCCTTGCTTTCTCTCCCCTTTTCACCTTTCCTTTCCCCCCTCCCTGTCTTTCTCCCAGTGCCCCCTCCAAGAACAAGATTTTAAAAGAGAAATTTTCCATTTCAGCATGTATATGTGGAGGGAAGCATGTGTCTTGTATGTTTGTGTGTTTGTATGTAATTTTACATGTAAATGCATGAGTGTGGGGATGGGTTATGGGCACATGTTTGATACTGGCAACATCTTAGATTGTTCTTTCACATTATGCTTTTTGTGACTGCATTTCTAATAAAAATCCTGAGCTCACATATAGAGTCAGTCTTGCTTGCCACCTTGCTCTGAGGATTCTTGCTCTTAAGTAATGCTGCGATTACACATGCACTATCACAATCATACAATTTTTTCATGGGATGGGAAATCCAAACACTATATTGTGCAATTATTGTGCAATAGATATGCAATAATCATTTTTAACTTCTGATATGCCTTCCCAATACTCAGCTAGTTTTCCTCTGCATATTATGATCAATACACATACTAGATAGCTAAAGACAATGTTTTGAAAGTGTTTTTGAAAATTTTTCAGTGGATGCATTTCTCCACTGTTCTAGCCTGTGATTCTTAGCTGCATTGTTCTCTCATCAGATTATTTTCTGTGCTATTCCAGTTTTTTCTGTAAAAAACAACATAAAAAGAACTGTCAAAGAAGTAAGTTTGCATGAGTGAAGAATTCAACTAGTATGTTTGCCATGCTTTCATTGAGTTTATTATGGTTGGAAGATTCAGGATGAGTAATATGACTGTCTTACCAGTTCATCTTGAAATTCATCTGTATTGTCATTGTTATTACAAAACCTTTCATTTACTGTTTGTGCTAGTTAGTAAGATACAGGTGTTACCTTGACCTGTATGTAACAGGTCAAGGTAGGATTGGCAGCTAAGGCAAGCCCTGAGAAAAACTGCAGGATGGTAATGAATAGTGGAAGAATCAGCCTATAAACAGTGATATCTTCCTCTGAACAGGTGGATAAGATAGAGAGAGCTCCTTCAATACTATTTGTATACAATTTACATATTCCTCCTTGATAGCTTTGAATAGAAACATCTTTCAGAAATTTATTTTGAAACACTTTCATAGAATTGCCAACGGGCATGTTAGGAGGCTTGCTCCCTCACTAGCAATAACTCTTTACTGTTAACTGAGAATTATAAGTGAGAATAACCACCTTTCCTATCAGTTTTAGATCATTAATTTATCTGCAACATACAGAAAAACTACAATATTTTAATATGCTCCTCATAATAAAACATAAAGCACATTATTCCTAATTAATAATGATTGTTTCTAATAATTGTTTCTGTCTTTAAATCTTAAAATTGCTTTGAAGATGTGTTTTTAGTTTGCCACCTTTTCGATCATTATAAAACCTTCTGATATTTCTTCATAGATTAAGTCATTAATATTAGTTTATGTAGTAGTGGATTTTCCTTTTTCTGTGAGACAATAATGACACGATCAGTTTAAGGGCAAAATGAGTACTTATTTGTCTTTTGCTTCCTTTAGCAGAATAATCAGTTAAATAGAATCACATGGTTGGAAACTCAAGCAGGATGCTGGTCCAATCTACCACAGCCATCACAAGACAGAAAGAACAAAAGCAAACTTAGAAGAGTTAAGACAAGATTAACAAAACTCAAGAGCTGAAACCTGTGATATCATTTCTGTAAGCAAGGCTCCACATTCCTTGGGTACTTCAACATTTCCAAACTTTATGATCAGATGCAAATACAAGAACCTTTGGTGGAAAACTCACATTCAAACCACAATAATACCATTTGTTTCCTATAAGATATATGCATGTAAAATTACAAATATAATATTTACTGATATCTCATAGCTAGATAATGGAAAATGTACTTTTCTTCAGGTTTGGTAATTGACTCTTTATTGACCACAATGATAATTCATCAGATGATGCATTTTGCTAACATAAATTAATTACCAAACATTGACAATACTGAGTTTACTCAGATTTTAATGACAGCTGCAACTATTTGTATACAATTTACATATTCCTCCTTGATAGCTTTGAATAGAAACATCTTTCAGAAATTTATTGTTAATGAACAATGGAAATTTCTAACAATTAAGCACTCATTTAATGGTTGCATAAAGATACACAGATGTTACATTGTCATCTAAGCAGAATTGGAACCTTTTAACTACTAATGCATGAATAGGTTATATACAGGAGAATACTTATAATGATTATTATCCTTAAGTACAAAATAATGTGATATATTTTACAAAATAAAATTTAAACATTAAATAAGAAGTCTTTATTCTAGACATACTTGGATACTTGGATAGTGTAAAATTGACATAAAATTTACTTACAGATAGACTGTGAATAAATACTTTAGTCAAAATAAATTGGTTAGCTTATATTCTCTATTAATTATTATTCCTATGTACATTTTGCTCTTCATGTCTGAATAGCAAAACTGCAGAAACATAGAATCAATTATATTATAGTAGGGGAATCCTATACTGTTGAACTGATATGTCACAGAAGTAAAAAACATAAATATGATACACAATGTTCATCATTAGGTCAACTTCATAATGTCCTCAATAATTTCACCACAGTATTAATTAATATTGTTATCAGTAAATGAAATAAGTAGAAATAAATTTTAACGTAAAATTTTCCTCCAATACAATCTATGATTCTCATGATTATATGTGAGTTAAAGATGAAGTAAAAATAGAGTAATGCATACACATAATATGTATATATATATTTGTAAGAATAGTATACAAAATTCCTTAAAAACATACTGAAAGTGATTTTACAAAGCAAATTAAAATAATTAGATAATGAAAGGTGCACAAAAGCAATTTTCTTCACATATAAATAAAATTTCTTAGATTTTATCATTTGTCTATATAACATTTTGCTACAATTAAGATAAAATAAATGTTATTTTTTGAAACATGATTCCTCATATTATGATATTTTCTTTTTTTGATTTATTATTATTATTATTTCCACTCATACAAACTTAATAGTTACACCAGTCCCCTCCCTCCCTCCACCTCTCCCTGACCCCTCTGCTCCCTCTTCCCTCTCCCCTTCCTCCCTATCTCCCAGTGCCTCCCCCCCCAATCCCCAGAGCATCCTTTAATGTGCATGCCAAACTCTCCTCTGGGTCCTCCTTTCCCATGAAGTGCAAGGACCAAGGGGCATTTCCCAGAACCCTTTCCTGTGTTCCCCTTAAGCATAGGAACACTACTATGACTGTCAGTCCCTAGCCTCCAAGTATCCTAGTGCCTTTAATCCATGCTAGACTTTGTGGGGTCAATAATGTGTTGGACATAATGCAGGTCATGCAAAGTCCTATTGTGATTGCTTCAGCCCTAACTTGTGTGGAGTATCTTGCATATCATTACTTCTCCCATCCTTGTGCTCTTACAATCTTTCTGCTCCCTATCCCACAAATTTCCCTGAGCTTCAGGATGGGAAGAGATTAGGTTGGCCCAGTTCCAGGCGGTTGATATAGAGTCTCTGACTGATCCGAATTATGGTTTGTTGATTTTTTTTTTCGGTTTTACTGCTCCTGCAATGCCCTTGGCTCCATCCTGATGGGATTGGATGTCACCTCCTGTCCAGAGATAAAAACCTGTTAAATTAGATTCTTGTTATAAGAGTATATTCAAAGGTAGACAGAATAAAAGTAGGAGACCGCGGAGAGAGAGGAGTCAATCACCCGTTTGCAAAATTGTTACTTTCTGTCTGGCAGCCTATATGCCATCGCTTCTGGTGAGATCATATCCCATCAGTTGCAAATGATCAGGAAGGAAAGTCTGTGAACTGAACCAGATGTCTCACTACTTACTTGCAGTCCTTGATGGTGGCGAATTTTCTGTGCTGTAACATGGTACCCTCTCTCCTTGTTTCTGATGGGGACCTCCTACCCCATCCCTCCTGTTTATAATCTTTACAATTACTGTAGGTATTACAGAGATTTATCTTTGAGTGTCTCTAAGTGGGTTTGGTACTAGATCCACCTATTAGGGAGAACATACAGTGGTTAACTTTCTGTGTCTGGGATACTTCACTCAATATAATTGTTTCTAATTCCATCCATTTCCCAGCAAATTGCATTAATTCATCATTTTTGATGGCTGAGTAGTATTCCATTGTATAAATGTACCACATTTTCCTTATCCACTCATCAACTGTTGGACATTAGGGCTTATTCCATGACTTTGCTATTGTAAACAGTGCTGCCATGAACATGGTCATGGTTGTGCTATCAAGGTGAGTATTTGCTGTATGGGGGGTTATTCCCAAAAGTGGAATAGCAGGGTCATATGGCATTTCAATCTTTAATTTCTTTAAGAATCGCCAGTCGACTCACCAGAGTGATTGTATGAGCCTGCATTACCACCAGCAATGTAGGAGAGTTCCCCTCTCTCCACATCCACTCCAGCACTTGGTGTTGCTTGTATTGTAGATTTTTGCCAGCCTGACAGGGATGAGATGATATCTCAGGGAAGTTTTGATTTGCATTTCCCTGATGGCTAAGGATGTGGAGCATTTTTTAAGAAATTTGTTAGACATTTTTATTTCCTCCTTGGGAAAGTTTCTTTTAAGTTCCAGGGCCCATTTTTTAATTGGGCCATTTGTTTCCTTAGTGTTTAATTTTATAAGTTCTTTGTTCACTCTGGATAATAGAGCTCTATCAGACATAAGGTTAATTAAGATTTTCTCCCATTCTGTGGGTTGCCTTTGTGCTCGAGTTACAATCTCTTTATCGGAACAGAAGCTCTTTAATTTCACAAGATCCCATCTGTTGAGAGTTGATTGTAGTGACTGTGCTATTGGATGTCCGTTTAGGAACTGTTGGCCTAGCCCAATCAGCTCGAGGGAGTTCCCTACCCTTCCAACTATGGTTTTTATAGTCTCTGTCCTTATATCGAGGTTCTAGATCCATTTGGAATTCATTCTTGTACATGGTGACAAGTAGGGGTCCAGTTTTAATCTTCTGCTTGTGGATATCCAGTTTTGCCAGCATCATTTGTTAAAGATGCTGTTCTTTTTCCATTGCATTTTTTGGGCCCCTTTGTCAAAGATCAAATGATTGTAGTTGTGTGGGCTTATATCTGGGTCTTCAACCCTTATCAATTGATCTGTGTGTCTATTTTGGAGGCAGTTCCAGGCTATTTTTATAACTATCAATTTGTACTATAGATTAAGGTTTGGTATAGTGATACCTCCAGCCGTGTTTTTGTTACTCAGGATTTTTTTTGCTATCCTGGGTCTTTTGTGCCTCCATATGAATTTTGAGATTGTTTGGTCAACTTCTTTAAAGAATTGCTTTGGGATTTTAATTATAACATTGAATCTGTGTATTGCCTTTGGTAGGATGGTCATGTTTATGATGCTGATTCTGCCAATCAAGGAACATGAGAGGTCTTTCCACCTTCTGGTGTCTTATGCAATTTCTTTCTTTAGGGTTTTAAAGTTTTCATTATAAAGGTCTCTTACTTCCTTGGTTAAGTTTATACAAAGGTATTTCATTTTTTTAGGGGCTATAGTAAATGGGATTGTTTCTCTCAGGGTTTTTAACTTCGTTCATTCTGGGCATATAGGAAGGCCACTGATTTTTGTGCATGTATTTTGTATCCTGCCACCCTGTTGAACTTCTCAATTAGTTCCAGGAGCTTCCTGGTGGAGTTTTTGAGATCACTCAGGTATAAGATCATGTCATCTGCAAATAGAGATAACCTGACATCTTCCTTGCCAATTTGAATCCTTTTTATGTCCCTTTCTTGTCTTATGCCTTCAGCTAAGACTTCAAGTACAATATTGAAGAGAAGTGGGAGAGTGGAGAGCCTTGTCTAGTTCCTGATTGAAGTGAGAATGCTCCAAATTTTTCCCCATTGAGTATAATCCTTGCTGTGGGCTTGTTGTATACAGCTTTTAATATATTGATAAAGGTTCCTTCCATTCCAATCTCTCTAGGGTTTTGATCATAAAGGGCTGTTTGATCCTGTCAAAAGCTTTTTCTGCATCTATTGAGCGTATCATGTTATCTTGAACTTTGGACTGGTTTATATGGTGAATTGCATTTATTGATTTGTGTATGTCGAACCAACCTTGTGTACCTGGGATAAAGCCTACTTGATCCCCGTGAATGATCTTTTTGATATGTTTTTGAATCCGTTTTGCTAAGACTTTGTTGAGAATCTTTGCATCTGTCTTCATCAGAGAGATTGGCCTATAGTTTTCTTTTTTAAGTGTATCTTTTTTAGGTTTTGGGATTAAGACGATATTAGCTTTCATAGAAGGAATTTGGTAATGTTCTTTCCTTTGCTATTTGTTGGAATAGTTTAAGGAGTATTAAAGTTATTAGCTCCTTAAATGTCTGGTAGAACTCTGTGCTGATTCCATCTGATCCAGGACATTTCTTGGTGGGAAGATTCAAGATTACTTCCTTGATTTCCTCATATGTTATAGGACTATTTAAATAATTCACAACTTCTTGATTCAATTTGGTAAGTTGTGCTTACTTAGGAATTCATCCATGTCTTTTGTGTTGTCATATTTCACAGAGTATAAATTTTTGAAATGTGACATTATAATTCTCTGGATTTCTTGGATATCAGTACTGATAACTCCATTTTCATTTCTAATTTTGTTAATTTGGGCTTTCTCTCTCATTCTTTTGGTTAATTTAGCTAGGGGTGTATCAATCTTATTGATTTTTAAAAAAAAAACAGCTTTCTAACTGGTTGATTTTCTGTATATTTTTCATAATCTCGATTTTGAATATTTCTCCCCTTATTTTGCTAATCTCCTCCCTTATACTGCTTTTGGAATCAGATTGCTCTAATGTCTCTAAAGCTTTAAGCTGCATTGTTATGTTATTTATTTCTGATGTTTCCATTTTTTTGAAGTAGGCATTAAGAGCTATGAACTTACCTCTTAGGACAGCTTTCATTGTGTTCCAGAGATTTTGGTAAGTTGTATTTTCTTTTTTTTTTTCTTTTCTTTTATTTTATTTGGTTTTTTATTATTATTTCCGCTCATATAAACTTAATAGGTAGACCAGTTCCCTCCCTCCCTCCTCCTCCCCCTGAACCCCCTGCTCCCCCTCCCCTCACCCCTTTCTTCCCATCCCCCAGTGCCTCCCGCCCCAATTCCCAGGGAGTCCTTTTTTGTGCATGCCTGACTCTCCTCTGGGCCCTCCTCTCCAATGACCTACAAGGACCCAATGGCATTTCCCTGAACCCTGTCCCGTGTTCCCCTTAAGCATAGGAACACTACTTTGGCTGTCAATCCTTGCTCCAAGGATCTTGGTGCCTCTAGCAGATGCTAAACTCTGTGAGTTCAATAGTGTGTTGGACATTGCGCCGGGCATGCAAAGTACAATTATGATTGCTTCGGCCCTAACTTGTGTGGAGTATCTTGCAAACCATTGCTTCTCCCATTCTTTTGCTCTTACAATCTTACTGCCCCCTCTTCCGCAAATGTCCCTGAGCTTCAGGATGGAGAGAGATTAGTCTGGCCTAGTTCTAGGTGGTTGACATAGAGTCTCTGAAGTTCTGGATTGCGGTTTGTTGATTTTCTTTTGCAGTTTAGCTGCTCCTGCAATGCCCTTCACTCCATCCTGCTGGGCACTGTATGTCATCCCCTGGCCAGAGACAAAAAGCTGTTAAACTGGAGTCTTGTTATAAGAGCACATTCAAGGGTGGATGTAAACAAAGTAGGAAACCTCAGTGAGGGAGGGGTCAATCACCCATTTGCAAAATGGTTCCTTTTTATCTGCCAGACTATATGCCCTCCACTTCTGGTGAGGTCATACCCCTCAGTTGTAAATGATCAGGAAAGAACATTTGTGAACTTAACCAGGTGTCACATTACTTACTTGCATTCCTTGATGGAGGCCTATTTTCTCTGCTGTAACATGATCACCTCTCTCCTTGTTTCTGTTGTGGCCCTCCAGCCCCATCCCTCCTGTTCATAATCCTTGCAATTTCTGCAGATATTGCATAGATTTACCTTTGAGTGTCTCAAGGTGGGCTGGGTGGGTTTGGTACTAGAAGCCACCTATTAGGGAGTACATACGGTGCTTAATTTTCTGGCATTTCAATCTTTAATTTCTTTAAGGGTCTCCAGACGGCTCACCAGATTGGCTGTATGAGCCTGCATTCCCACCAGCTATGTAGGAGAGTTCCCCTCTCTCCACATCCGCTACAGCATTTGTTGTTGTTTTTATTGTGGATTTTTGCCATCCTGACCAGGGTGAGATGATATCTCAGGGAAGTTTTGATTTGCATTTCCTTGATGGCTAAAGAAGTGGAGCATTTTTTAAGATATTTGTTAGACATTTTAATTTCCTCCCTGGTAAAGTTTCTTTTAAGTTCCAGGGCCCATTTTAATCAATATCGTAAAAATTACCATCCTACCAAAGGTAATATACAAATTCAATGCTATATCAATTAAACTCCCAAAGCAATTATTTAAAGAAGTTGACCAAACAATCTCAAAATTCATATGGAGGCACAAAAGACACAGGATAGCAAAGACAATCCTGAGTAACAAAAACACTGCTGGAGGTATCACCATACCAAACCTTAGTCTATACTACAAATCGATAGTTATAATAACAGCCTGGTACTGGCTCCAAAATAGACACACAGATCAATGGATAAGGGTTGAAGATCCAGATATGAGCCCACACAATTACAGCCATTTGACCTTTGACAAAGGGGCCCAAAGGATCCAATGGAAAAAGAACATCATCTTCAACAAATGGTCCTGGCAAAACTGGATCTCCACATGCAGAAGATAAAAACTGGACCCATACTTGTCACCATGTACAAGACTTAATTCCAAATGGATCAAGGACCTTGATATAAGGCCAGAGACTATAAAAACCATAATTGAAAGGATAGGGAACTCCCTCGAGCTGATTAGGTTAGGCCAACTTTTTCTAAACAGACATCCAATGGCACAGTCACTGCTAACAACTCTTAACAGTTGGGATCTTGTGAAACTAAAGAGCTTCTGTTCAGATAAAGAGATTGTAACACGAGCTCAAAGGCAACCCACAGAATGGGAGAAAATCTTCACTAACCACATATCTGATAGAACTCTGCTGTCCAGAGTGCACAAAGAACTTAGAAAACTAAACACCAAAGAAACCAATGGCCCAATTAAAAAAGGGCCCTGGAACTTAACAGAAATTTTACCAGGGATGAAATTAAAATGTCTAACAAATATCTTAAAAAATGCTCCACTTCTTTAGTCATCAGGGAAATGCAAATCAAAACTTCCCTGAGATATCATCTTACCCCGGTCAGGATGGCAAAAATCCACAACACAAACAACAACAAATGCTGTAGAGGTGGAGAGAGGGGACCTCTCCTACATTGCTGGTGGGAATGCAGGCTCATACAGCCACTCTGGCGAGCCGTCTGGAGATTCTTAAAGAAATAAAGATTGAAATGCCATATGACCCTGCGATTCCACTTTTGTGTATAACCCCCCATGCAGCAGAGGTTCACCTCGATAGCACAAGCATGACCATGTTCATAGCAGCACTGTTTACTATAGCAAAGACATGGAATCAACACAAATGTCCAACAGTTGACGAGTGGATAAGGAAACTGTGGTACATCTATACAATGGAGTACTACTCAGCCATCAAAAATGATGAATTACTGGAATTTGCCGGGAAATGGATGTCATTAGAAACAATTATATTAAGTGAAGTATCCCAGACCCAGAAAATTAAGTGCCATATGTACTCCCTAATAGGTGGCTCCTAATACCAAACCCACCCAGCCCATCTTGAGACACTCATAGGTAAATCTATGTATTACCTACAGTAATTGCAAGGATTATGAATAGGAGGGATGGGATTGGATGGCCACACCAGAAACAAGGAGAGAAGTGACCATGTTACAGTAGAGAAAATAGGCCTCCATCAAGGACTGCAAGAAAGTAATGTGACACCTAGTTAAGTTCACAATTCGTTCCTGATCATTTACAACTAAGGGGGTATGAACTCACCAGAAGGGGAGGGCATATAGTCTGGCAGATTAAAAAGTAACCATTTTGCAAATGGGTGATTGACTCCATATGACCCTGCGATTCCAATTTTGGGTATAAGTATCACATCTACCCTTGAATGTGCTCTTATAACAAGACTCCAGTTTAACAGCTTTCTGTCTCTGGCCAGGGGGTGACATACAGTGCCCATCACGATGGAGTGAAGGGCATTGCAGGAGCAACAAAACTGCAAAAGAAAATCAACGAACCACTATCCAGAACTTCAGAGACTCTATGTCAACCACCTAGAACTAGGCCAGACTAATCTCTCCCCATCCTGAAACTCAGGGAAATTTGCCGAAGAGGGGGCGGTAAGAGTGTAAGAGCAAAAGGATGGGAGGAGCAATGATTTGCAAGATACTCCACACAAGTTAGGGCCGAAGCAATCATAATTGGACATTGTATGCCCGGCACAATGTCCAATACACTATTGATCTCACAAAGTCTAGCATCTGCTAAAGGCACCAAGATCCTTGGAGGCAAGGGATTGACAGCCACAGTAGTGTTCCTATGCTTAAGGAGAACACAGGAAGGGGTTCAGGGAAATGCCACTGGGTCCTTGTATGTCATCGGAGAGGAGGGACCAGAGGAGAGTCAGGCATGCACAAGAAAGGACTCTGGGAATCAGGGCGGGAGGCACGGGAGCATGGGGCGGGAGGGGTGAGGGGAGGGGGAGCAGGAGGTTGGGGGGGAGGAGGAGGGAGGGAAGGAACTGGTGTACTTATTAAGTTTGTATGAGCTGAAATAATAATAAAAATGTATTAAAAAAAGTTCAATAGAGATCTGTAAGGTCCATTTCAATAAGGTTTTAATTAAGCTCCAAAGTATCTCTGTTAAGCTTTTGACCTGTTGATCTATCCCATGTTGAGAGGGCAGAGTTGAAATCCCCAAGAAATATCGTTTCAGGGTTGATTTCTCACTTTAGACGTTGTAGGGTTTGCTTAATGGATGTGGGGGGGGCGTATTGGGTGCATGTGTGTCCAAGTATTGTAAAGTCTTCCTGGTGAATTGTATATATGAGTGAAATGTAGTATCCATCTGTTTCTCTTATGATTTTTTTTGGTTTGAACTCCACTTTGTCGGATAACGTAATGGCTACCCCTGCCTGTTTCCTGGTTCCATTAGCTTGCAGAATTTTGGACCAGCCTTTTATATTTAGGATGTGCCTATCTTTTGTGGTGAGATGGGTTTCCTGCAGGTAGCAGATTAATGTATTGTGATTTTTAATTTAAGTTTGTAATCTGTGTCTCTTGATCCATTTAATGTTATAATGGAGAAACTATTTTTTTAAAGATTTTTTTTAATTTATTCAATTGTGCGTGTGTGCTATGTATGTGTGCGCGCGCGTGTGTCTGTGTGTGTGTGTGTCTGTGTATGTGTAGAACCACGGACGAATTCGCGAACCACCATGGACGCCTCCACTTCCTCCGCCCCGGGATTCACAGGCTCTGCCCTACCAGGACCAGAAACGCAGGCCGCCCCCACCTCTGCCTGGCATCTATACGTGGGATCTGGGATCTGAACTCAGGACCTTCCACCTGCAAGGCAGAGGCTTAACCCCTGAGCCACCTCTCCAGCCCTGGAGAAACTATTTTTAATTCCGGACATTTATTATGTTTAGTGGCTTTTGTAAGTGTGTTGTTTCACTTTTAGGTTTTGGTGGTATTATACTTCCCTTCTGTTCTCCTGGATATGCCTATATTTTTCTTCAAGTTGAGTATCAATTGTAACATTCTTTGAAGGCCTGGTTTGGTGGACATGTAACCCTTCAAGTTGTCTTTGTGCTTTAAAATTTTTCTTTCTCCCTCGATCATGATGGATAATTTTGTAGAGTATGTCAGCCTGGGTTGACATTTTTGCTCATTCAATATTTGAAATATGTCCTTCCAAGCTGTTCTTGTTTTTACTGTTTCCATTGAGAAGTCATTTGTTATTTTAATAGGTTTGCCTTTAAAAGTGACTTGGTATTTTTTTTTCCTTTGAAACTCTCAGCAGCATTTCTTTGTCTTGAATGTGGAGTGTTTTGACTATTATTTGGCTTGGCGAGTTTCTATTTTGGTCATATCTGTTTGGGGTGTGGAGTGCCTCTTGTATATGGTTGGACCTCTCTTTTTTTTTGATGAGGAAAGTTTTCCTTGATGATAGTTTGAAAAATTTCCTCAGGTGTGGTACTTTTGGATTTTTGCTCTGGTGTTCCATGAATACTCATGTTAGGCTTTTTTAGGGTGTCTCATAATTCTTGAATATTTCTCTCCAGTATCTTTTTGGCTTTAACAACCTCTTCCTTTGAGGTGGTTAATACTCCCACTTTGTCTTCAAGGTCTAAAATTCTATTTTCTGCTTTGTTAGTTCTGCTGATAAGACTCTCTGTTGAGTTCTGGGTTGAAGATAGCTTATCTTTTAGTTCAGTTTTAAACTGTGCTTGAGTCTGTTTTAACTGCTCTATGCCTGTTTTTTTTTTCTTGAACTCCTTTTCTCAACTCCTCCAAGTGTCTGTTTGTGTTCCTCTTCAAAGTTATTGATGCAGTTATTTAATTCCTCCAGGATTTCCTCTTTCATAGTATTTAACATGGTAATGATCATGTTTTGAAAGTCGTTATCCTGGGTCAGGCTTTCTTGACTATTTTCCGTGGGTTTGTTCTGATTGGAGTCTATCATTATGGGATTAATTCCTTCAGTGGGAGATTTGTTTTCTTGGGTGTTGTTTCTCATGGATTTTCACTTTGACTTGGGCTTTATCGTTTAAACTCCTAAGGCCTTCTTTCAATTTCTGTATGTTTTTTACTTAACTGAATTATTTGGCCTGTAGCAACTCCTGCTCCAGCTGGCTGTGGGAGGAACTGGGTCCAGTGAGCTGCCTGGGTTTTGGGAGTGGACGGAAGAGCTTACCTAGGTCGCTGTGAGTCCAGGCTGGACTCTGGGCGTCCCGGTCGGGTGATGAAAAGGTATTATGATATTTTGAAGTTTTTAGTTTTACATATTTTATTTTTTATTTAATTCTTGATTAAGAACAAAAAAAGGAACTCAAAATTCCACCATTGGTGTTTAATTAAATGATGTGAGTACATCAAATGTAATTGTAGAATTTCAAGCCTCAATTTATTAAAGACTTAATATCCACATTACATCAATATAAAGTACTTTTAAAGTGGTGGTATAAGAATTTGAGGATACAGAAAGATGGTAAAAGTTTACTACTGTCATGACTCAATTAAATTATATTATGTTAATATCCATATGAAAAATTCCGTGCAAAGATACTCATGCTTCTCTTTATAGAACATGAAAAATCAAATCTAAAATTTGTATAAAAGCTTATAGTAATGAAACAGTCAAAGATATCTCAAGGGAAACAAACCAAATATGAAATACTTTACTATCTCATTTCAAGGCACTCTTGAGGATTCAGCAATCAAAGTAGTATAATAATACAGTGAAGGTATGTACACATGAATGAAACACAATAGAGATGCAAACTGAAAACTCTGATATGGACTAGTTGTCAGTGAGAACATATGCTGATGTAGAGGAGTTTGTTCAATGAAAACTAAGAAAATTTGAAAAGCCATATGTTAAATGATGAAGAGTATATCATCATCATTTAATCAAGGAAAACAATGAAAACATATTGAGAATATTCCAAAGGAAAAACAATAAGTAGGTGGAGACATTTCGATAGAAAAAGCTTCTTGCTAATATTTTCAAAATGGAGAGACAAAATAAAAATACATAAGCAGAATTTTCTCAAACTAATAATCACCTGTATAGTGATAAGCTTGCTATAAAAGAGAACCTACATAATGAGAAAAAATATAAATCTGAACATGAATGAATATTCATAATATACAAAAGAAATTTAAAAAAGAAAATAAAATTGTGTAATTTGGGTAAAACTTTAATTGACGGATTTGCAATGAAAATTACAAATGGCTACCAGTTATATGAAAAAAGGGGTGAATGTCACAACCATAAGGAAATATTGTTCAGATGTTCAGTATGAAATAGCATCTCATGATTTTATATCAGTACAATACTTATAAAACAAAGTAGCTACTGCTGATTCACATACCATGGCAGACATTTGATAGGACCATTATGAAAGCAGCATAACCTATAATATAGCAATTGGGCTATTGGTTTTGTGAGGAGTCCTAATATGCTGAGAAGATATCTGCACTCCTATTTTTATTATATCATTTTTCACAATAGCCAACCAATTGCTAGAGCATGTGCCCAACCACTGAAATATGGATGAACAAAAGGCAAAGTATATAGGCACAAGAGAATTTATTTGGCAATAAGAAATGATGAACTCCTGTTATCCCAAGTTTTCATTAAGACAGAATATAAGCCATATCAAGTGTCATAAAATGGACAGAAACTATAGGGTGCTGGATGAACTCATTCATTTGGAATCTAAGAATTGCTGACATTTATTTGAGTGTAGAGCAGTAATTACAAAGGTTCGTTAGAGTAGGAGTAGATAGTTCGACCAATGATATTTAAAGTACTGTTTTAAAGGTGTTAGAAGTTCTGGTTAGCTTCTGCTCAGTAAGGTTTCTGTTTTACACTTCGAAAAGACAAGAGGAAACATTAGTTTTAAATGTTTTAATACAAAGAAATCAAGCAATTGTGAAATAAAAATTCATTGTCAATATAGTACAGTGTGTATAAGAGTTGAACGATCTCAGGGTACCCAATACATATTTATATTTATATTTTAATTATCAGTTAATAAAGTTATTCCAGCACATGTGTATTTATCTACATCAAACAGTATCTTCAGTGTCCTTTCTATCAGAGTTGAATTTCAAGCACTAGTGAAGAAGAATCTCAAGACTATGAAACTGTGACGAGGTAGATAATATGCCAAAAATACATTGCATACAAGAAGAATTTACAAAATAAAAAACCAAAAACTAAAAGCAGTCTAGCAAAAAGGCCTTCTTTTCTGTTTGCTCTCATTACTGGCTGATATTATTGCAACTAAACACAACTGCCTACCACCAATATTGAGCACATTTGACAGAAATTCCACTTCAGGGGAACAAACCTCAAAGAGCTGAGCTTCCACTTTCAAAGACATATTTCTCCTTGCCAGCACAACCACTCCTGGAGGCCTAAATCCTGATGTAACCCCTCCTCCGACGCTTGGGTCCTGATTTAGTAGACCTCTTGTCAGCTCTATTCATCAGCTCAACAATGCCCCCATCTCAAAAATCTCAGCAGCAAATAAATAAGGAGAGTTCTTAAATTGAAATTATGTAGAATGGAGGCTAACTCAGCCGGTAAGGCAGGCCTGCCTCACAAACTTGCAAAATCCTAGAGGCCCATCCACAAATAAGAGATAGGATGTATTCATGTCATTTCTCTCTCTCTCTCTCTCTCTCTCTCTCTCTCTCTCTCTCCTCTCTTTATTTCTCTGTAATAATTAAAAAAATTTAATTGCATGATTTACCGGCCCTTCCTTTTGAGGACTTATATTGGTAAGGAAATCTCATCTCTCTAGCCACCAGTTGTCTGAGGTATCACTTCCCTTGAATTACACAATACAGCGTCTAATGATCATCATTCCAAAGTATTTTTATTCCCTCATCATTTATGATTAGTATTATGACCAGAAGTGAGAAAATTACCATAATTGGCTCATATGTTCATTAACTATCAACTTCAACATTTGATAAAATTTGAATAGCAGATTTTAACTATCAAATTTTATTGATAATGTATTAATAGTTGAGTAAACTTACTATTAAAACATGAATTCCTTTCATTTCAAACTGTTGAAAAACCATTTTAAATACTTAGGTATTATTCTGTGTTCATTTTAAAGTAGGATAAAAATACATTCTTTAGTAATCAATTATTGCTAAAAAGCTCCAGTGACATCTCCAGGCAAAAAGTTTTATATACATAATATTTTACTATGATCAGTTTTCCAGTCAGTACAATATTGAATATCATGACAACTTATTGTCATGGTATTCCTATAAAATCAGTTAGATTTAAATTAAACACCTGCCTGTGAAACCACAGCAGGCATTTACAAGAAGCAGCTGAATTTTCAAGAAGTGTGACAGTATATAAAATTTAACTTACTTGCTCAAGAAGTCTCTTGAGTCATGCAAACACCTGCCCCACTAGTGGAGCCTCTCATACACATGTAGCCACACCCAGCAGCCGCCTCAGTGCTTATTTTCATGGTGATTAAGAACTGTAGCTTCTATTACTAATGCAATTTCTGAAAAAGGTTATTGAGGGAGTCGTGTGATAACTTTCCTTTCATTAGCAGTCTAAACCATCCTCTCATTTTCCTTTTTCTTGGAGTTTCACAATTGAAAGTGATAGTTGAAAGAACAAATTTAAATAAAGCATTCCGCACACATGGTACTGTAGGTGAAATATACAGAATCATTTGTAACTCTTTTCCAGGAATTGTATTTTTTCCCCTTTATCTTGTTCAATCTGCAGTATTTATTAGCTACTAAATATTCATAGGCACATTTTATGAATTTTAGATATTTCTCTTTAGAAAGTCTTATTTTGCTGCTTGTAAAATGATTTACATAAAGTAAAACTATATTCAGCTATTAATAATAAAACAAAGATCTATCTTCACAACACACAGTTAAAAAAATAAAATGATAACAATAGATCTTTTTGGTTTCTGTGAATACTGCTGTCATAGCAACATAAGGGTGTCAACTTGATGGTTAAGGGTTCAAGCTCTGAGCACACCTGTAGAGAAATAGCAGTTGAATTAAGCCTAGAGTTAACTTGCAGGAGATTGTTTAGTTGATGGGGAAAGCCCAGCACATGGTGGGCAGGACTAGACCCTGGGCAGATGAAGGAGATGGGGGAAGCTGTCTGAAAAAGTTGGCTTCTTTGTGTACACTTGGCCAGACATGCTGACCTGATAAGTAAGGAATGTCCCTTTCTCAACCATTTATGTGTTTGGATATGTGGAGACAGTTCCCTAGACCATTACTGCTGTTGTGGGCTCTCCTGCTAAGCTGACTAGAAACTGAAACTAGACTCTTTTAAGATAAAATAAACCCCTTGCTTCTTAAAGTTATTTTGAAATTTTCTGCAACCATACAGACTAACTGTAACAACTACACTCTAATTACATACTCCATAATGGGCTCTTTTCCCCTAGAGACTTATACATCCTCTATATGATTTTGACGAAGTGCCACATTTTCATATAATATTTACCTTTTATGTATATGCCTTCATTTTCATATTTGGCCTTTATATTTTTCACTTTATCATTCTCATTTTTATGAGTGGTAATCATATAAACATTTTGTGGTCATGTTTCTATGTACATATGAAAGAATCTTTTAAGCATAGAATTGAAATCCAGTTTGACCTTGAGAACTATAAAAATTTATGATTCCTTCATAAGAGCAAAAGATATTTGTTGCTTTGTAAACATGCTATTATTTATTATATTGCTACACCTGAAAAGTTATAAACAGGTGATTATAAATTTCCATTTCTTTTTTATTTTTTATTGTTGTATTTTTTTATTATTTATTCAATTGTGCATGTATGGATGTGTGCGCGTGTGTGTATGTATGTGTGTGTGTGTGTGTGTGTGCGCGCGCGCGCGCGCGCGTGTGTGTGTGTGTGTGTGTGTGTAGAACCACTGACGAATTCTGCCTCCATGGACTGCCTCCACCTCCTCCTTGTTTGCTCTGCCCTGGGATTCACAGGCTCCGCCCTACCAGGACCAGGTCGCCCCCCCCTGCTTCCGCTGGCATCTATACATGGGCTCTAGGATCCGAACTCAGGACCTTCCTCCTGCAAGGCAGAGGCTTAACCCCTGAGCCACCTCTCCAGCCCCTGTATTTTACTATTCTTTAGTAGGTATATTTCCAAGATCTATGACTATTTGTCAGAATTATTTAAAACTAACTGTAGTGTTTATGTACTTAAATGTTTATCAGTGTCCCTTTAACAAAAGAGGGTTAAAGTTTACTGAGGAGCAATTAGTGCCAAACTCAACAAGGGAATTGATGCTAAGTAATGCTTTATATTTCATTGCATAATGCAGTATCATACACAAACATACAAAGAAATGTGTGTATGTGTATGAGTTTCTGTGTGCATGTGTGTCCATGTGTGTATATGGCAAATATTTGAGCTTAATAACTGGTTGAATCTCTTAGTTAGGGTTCAATAAACTTAGTTTTGCAAAGAGCTGTCAGTACTTAAAGAACCAAACACCAATGAAATAAATAGCCATATTAGAAAATGGGTCTTGTGACTAAACAGTCATAATAGAGTTCCCATAGTAACAGGAAGCCCAAGAAGGGGCTCCAGGCTAGCCACTGAATCCTGAACCCTCACTACAGTGGAGTACTCGAAGGGAGGTTTGGCATTCACACAAAAGGATGCTCCATGGGGAAGGAGGAATGGGGAGGCAACAGGAGAGGGAGAAAAAAGGAGGGGGATAAAAGAAAGGGAGAAGGGAAGGGAGAGGATGGGGGTACCTACTGAGCTTGTATGATTAGGAAAAAAATGTAGTAGGAAAATAAATGAAAGAAAATGGGCCTTAAATGTCTAACAAATATCTTAAATAATGTTCCACATACCTAGCCATCAGGGAAATGCAGATCAAAACTACCCTGAGATATCACTCTGGTCAGGATGTTGAAAATCCACAATACAAACAAAAACAGAATGCTAGAAAGGATGTAGATAAAAAGAAACTCATTGCTGGTTGGAATGTAGGCTTATACAACCACTCTGGTGATTAGTATGGTAATTTGTAAAAAAGTTAAGGATTGAAATGCCATATGACCCTGCTATATACCACTACTGAGAATATTCCCCCAAATGCATCAGTTCACTGCAGTGCCATGAATAGTAAATTAATGTTCATTGCAGCACTATTTACAATAGCAAAGTTATGGAATCAACCCATATGCCCAACAGTTGATGAATGGATAAGGAAAATGTGGTACATTTATACAATGGAATATTATTCATCCATCAAAAAAGATGAGTTAATGAAATTTGCCAGGAAATGGATGGAATTACAAGAAATTATATTGAGTGAACTATCCCAGACACAGAAAGTTAGACATCATAAGTACACCCTAATAATTGGATTCTAGTTCCCAACCCACTTAATGACATAGTCAAAGGTAAATCTCTGTAGTACCTACTCTCATCACAAAAGATTATAAACAGTAGGGGGAAAGGGGAACGAGGAACTCAGAAGAAAAGAGATAGTGGAACACACATCAGTAGAGAAATTAGGTCATGGTCATGAATTGCATGTTAGTAGCAAGACTCTGGTGCAGTTCACTCTCACTGTTCTTCCTGGTCACTTGTGACTGAATAGGTTTGATCTTCCCAGTCAGAGAAAATATAGGGACTAGAAGTTAGATGTTAACCAAGTGCCAAATGGGAAACTGACCTCCCTTACTGCTGTGTTCTACACCTAGTCTTCCATCTACCTTTGACTCTCCTTCTTATATTAAATCTTCATTTAAGCAGTCTTTTGTCTCTAGTTAGGAGATGACCTTTGATACTAACTGGGATGCAGCCAAGATCAGTGCAAGAACAGCAAAACCGAAAACAACTATCAACTATAATTCAGAACACCAAAGATCCTTCATTATTCACCTGTAACTAGACCAGCCAAATCTCTCCTCATCCTAAAGCTCAGGGAATGCTGAAGAAGAGGCGGTGGCAAGATTGTAAAAGCCAAAAGATGGGGAGGATCAACTATATGCAATATACTCCACACAAGTTAGGGCTGCAGCAGCCAGGATATACCCACAATGTGATTGGACTTTGCCTGAGCTGTACAATGGCTGACATATCAAGCCCCCCCCCCCCCAAAGTCTAGCATAGATCACATGGGAGAAGTCTTTGGGCAGTAAGATCCTTAAAGTCAAGGGGTTAAATAGTCATAATAGAGTTCCTATGCTAACAGGGAGCCAAGAAGGGGCCCGGGCTATTCCACTGAGTTCTGAACCATCACTATTGTGGAGGACTCTAAGGAAGGTTTGATGCTCACATAAATGGATGCTCTGGGGGATAGAAGGGAGGCAGTAGGAGGCACTAGGAGAAGGGGAGGGAGGAAGAGTATAATGGGGGATGATGGAGGAGGGAAGCAGGGAGGAAAAAGAGGGAGGTACTTGTTGAGCTTGTATTATTCGGCAAAAATAAAATGTGGTTTACCTTTTTAGGGTGATACAAAAAATTTTAAAAAAGAACTGTCAGTAAATTTAAATCTATTTTTATGTAAAACCAAAGCAGGAGGGATCATTAATAATTGACTGTCAGCATAAATTGATGTAGCATTGCATTTTCCTTTTTCTTTGAATATTAGTATTACACTCATGCCCTGGCATTTTCTCTTGCTATTTATCACATTTATTATGTTTGGTTATTTAAATGATTATTTCATGGATCAAAGTTCAAAGAGTTTCTATTAGTTGAAAAGTTATTCAACTGTGTCTGGTTTTTACACCTATTAGTGATTTGCTGTATTCCAGCAAATGGAGATCATTAATATCTGCTTATAACAAAGTACATATTTCCAGGATATTTTTTTCTGCTAATTTCTAAAGTATATATCTCGCAGATAAGTAGCAATAGTGAGTCAAGGAAGAGCAAAGATCAGATAAAATGGAAATCAGAAAACTAGGAATGTTGCTTTATGGTGCCTCACTATGCTTGCTGACATCAGCACTAGAATTCACCTAGTCAGTAGTTCCAAAATTGTGTTTAAAATTTCAGCTTCTAAAGTGATAATGTGTGTTGTGTTCATTGAAGCTTAATAAAAATTAAAGATGTATATGTGTGATTGGTGATGAACTAACATAGAAAGAAAATGGTGTAAGGTACAAAATTGATATTTTTATTTTGAGGAAAGAAAAATTAAAAAAATACAAGAGAGTATTTACTAACATGGAAGGCAGAAAAATGCATTTTAAGATCATGTTAGCAAAATTTGTCAATAAGTTAATATAAATTCTCCAAATTGACTTTATTGTCAACATAAAAAATTGCCAAATATTGTTCATCCATATTTAGTTAAAAATTTTTTCATTAGGAATACATGAATTTTATTAAATAATAATGCAAACAATTATTTCTCAAGTATTTTGAAACTTCTTACAAAATACCAAAGAAAAAATTTCATCCCTTCAGATAATTGATGTTGCTAATTATATTACTTAATTTATCAAACAAAGTAATGGAAAATTTGAAATATGTATCTTCTTTCCTAGCATTTAGGATGTTTTATATTGTTAAAAATCTAGTTTATTTTAAACTGTACTCTGTATATGTTTTTAAATCATGTATACTTATTTCTTTTCATGATGATAACTTTCACCTGTAATGACGACACAATATGTTTTATCAAACATAGATGCATTGGAATTATGTGGAAATATATGAATGGTAGCTTTCTAAAATAAAAATATTTAGTGTATATATTGGTTACTCTTATTATTGCTATTACAGAATACCCAATGTAGGGCTGGAGAGGTGGCTCAGGGATTAAGCCTCTGCCTTGCAGGCCGAAGGTCCTGAGTTCGGATCCTAGACCCCATGTATAGACGCTGGACAGAAGCGGGGACGGCCTGCGTTTCTGGTCCTGGTAGGGCGGAGCCTGTGAATCCCAGGGCAGAGCAAACAAGGAGGAGGTGGAGGCGTCCATGGTGGTTCCCGAATTTGCCCATGGTTCTACACACACACACACGCACACACACACACGCGCACACATGCACAATTGCATAATAATAATAAAGAATACCCAATGTAAAGCATTTAGGGAGAAAAGGAGGTTTATTAAACTTACAGTTCCAGAGAGCAGAACAATCCTTTCATGGCCAAAGAGCCATGACTGGTGGCAGAAACTAGAGGCAAGCTAAGTTATCGAAAACATCTTCCACCCTGAGAGCTGCTAGACTGCCTGCTGCAAGAGCAGACCTCTCCTGAAAGTAGGGTACACCCCCATTACTGTCTTCCTCCAGCAAGACTCCACCTCCTAGGGGTGACATGATCGTTCCAAATACATGAGAGTGTGTGGGACACATTTTAAACCATGACAGTCTAAACAGCATCATCTTATTTTTACAGCTTGCTGTTTCTGAAGATATTTAAACACTTGCATAACACTATTAAAAAGCCATGCGGTAACCTGAAATAGTTGACTTTCATGGCTTTTTTTTTTTTTTTAACTTATGGAATACAGAAGACTGACATTTTGGTATTCAAGTTTTAGTTACACTGATTTACTTTTTCTTCATACTTGTAGCAACTACGTTTATTTGCACTCAAAGTCCACAAGAATTTTGTCAATATCCATGCTAACCTTGTCTCTTTTATTTCATAGCTTAATTTTATTTTCATAACTGTTTTTAACATTTAGCTTTTTATTATTATAAATAAACATTGAATTTTCTTCAATTATGCTTTTGTTTGATCACTTAATCATATGCTGGTGAAAATTAGAGAGTCATTTCTACAATTATCAGCCTTAGTTGTGAGACTGTATATAAGGGAATTCTACCTTACACAATCAGACCTGAAGTCGGGAGATAAATATCTGGGTCAATGCTCATCCTTATTCTTTATAAGTATGCCAATGTCAATAATCTTGTTATATACATTTCAAAATCTTGCTATAGTAATAGATTGCTTAAAAATGAGATAGTTTAAAATGTTTGGCTAGATGTAGTCATATTTTCTTATAAAAACATTTTTCATTCTCAGAAGTGATATTTACCTATTCACAGTTTACTGATTTGGCATATGGTTACAGATTGATTATTGTCAAACAAAAAAGTCAATAATAATTCTCATATTGTTTTAATTTTCATTTCATATTGCAAGTAATGAAAAGTAGACTATGACTATGTTTACTTTCATTGTTTTTTTCTCTGAGCCTTTCAGAAACAAGTTGTTGTCATCAATAAGAGAAGCCACATTTACAGGTAATACATTTCATAATAAAATTTGGCTTAAGTGCTTTTTGTCAGTACAAGTCATCATAGAGGTAAAGAATGTTCTTGAAACTGGCAACAAATTCAATGTTAGTAACAATTATCTATTATTACTTTTCCATATTCCAATCACTTCTTTAAGATATTAGCTACAATACAGAGATCCAATGGAGGAAAACAAATTAAAACTATTGGTAGGAGATGATATTTTTGCAGACTATTTTAAAGATTTTTTTGATAAAGCTATTTTTCAATCTGAAGTAAATAATGAGAAAATAATGAGCTACTTGACATTCCAAAAGGTATTAGAAACATGGGAAAATTCTAATAAATTAAAGCAAAAGGTGGTAGGGAGCCGACAAGTCAAGTGTACATGTTACTTCAGTTTGTCTCAGTGGTGAGTAGCAAGTCAACTCTGGAGAAATAAGGGTAAAGAGCATATACCAACAATTCGGCATCAGGAACAATATAATGAAAAGGTTTGATTTAATTGTTAGTTTATACAACACTAATGAAATCTTTTAATTAGAGGAAACATGAATTATGTTTTTAAAAGAATGACTGGTTGTGGCAGAGAGATCATACAAGGCATTGAAGGACAGGAACATTGACAGAGATGTCAGTCAAACACACCTGTGAGGATTCAGGGAGAGGCACTATAGGTAGCCTTCCTTCAAAAATTCCTATGTTGTTGAATAAATGTATCCCTGCTTCCCACTTCTTTACAAACTTAAATTACTTAACAAAATTACAAAAGGTTTTTATATTCCTGGAACAATTTCAAACAGTTGCTAATCACATTAGAGTTGAAGTAATAAAATTCAAAATGTTTAGCTAGATTGCACAGGATTTTACATGTACAAGTAATGAAAATTTAACTCAGATTGTCTTTTTCTTCTTGACTTTGATTCTGTTGTCACTGGATAGGACACAGCTGGATGTACAATTAGTAGACAAAGATGAAATGCATAATAATGTCACTCTAAGGATATGTCTATGAGTCTGCAATTGAAGATTTAGTTTATTGAGGTACTGCTTTTCGTTATTGGGCATTGGAATTTGGAGAAGTTTCTTTTTTTTATTTATTTCTTCCACTCATACAAAGTTGATACGTACCCCATTCCCCTCTCTCCCTCAACACCTCCCTGGATCCCCTTGCTCCCTCTCCTCTTTTCCCTTTGCTTCCCCCCCCCTCCTTTTCTCCCAGTGCTCCTCCCCCCATTCCTGGAGCAACCTTTAGTGTGCATGTCAAACTTCCCTCTGGGTCCTCCTCTCTGATGAGGTGTAAGGACTCAGTGACATTGCCTAGAGCTCTTTTTTGTGTTCCCCTTTAGCATAGGAACACTATGGTGGCTGTTAATCCCTTGTCTCTAAGGATTGTAATGCCTGTGATCCATGCTATACTTTGGGAGTTCAATGATATGTTGGTCAATGCACAGGTCATGCAAAGTCCTATTATGATTACTTCAGCCCTAACTTGTGTGGAGTATCTCGCATATCATTGCTCCTCCCCATCTTTAGGCTCTTACAATCTTACTGCCCCAATATTATCCAGTATTTTTTTCACTAAACATGGCAAAATGCCTACATGTGAATTATAAATTTAAAAAAGTACAAAACTAACATAAAAAACGTGCACTTTTTATTCCATTAGACATCCCCAATGTAAATCTTTTGAAACTATAGTAGGCATTTTGCCATATTTAGTGAAAAATATACTGGATAATATTTTTTTTTGCTACATTTCAAATTTCACTAAAACGACTGATTAATGCCAGTGCAATAGTGGCTTGAGTTTCAAAGAGACAACCAAGAGCTCTCTGATTGAACTTAAGATCCACTGGTCAGAATGGAACGCATTCCTGTTACTGTTAGCTAGAACAAGAACCTAAACAAAAATGGAAGGAAACAGAAAATAAGAAAAACAGCTAACGAACCTATAGGTAGGAAGAGAGTTCACCAAACTGCTCTGAAAATAGCTACTATTATATTTATAAATTTGAAAAGCACTTAGCATGCATCTTAGAAATCTTCTTCTACAAGACAAATAGAGAATCTCAACAACCTAAAAAGATGGAAACTAGGCCAGTAGCAGAGCAGTGAAGTGAACAACAGCTAGCCATAATGCTGATTACTTGTGATGGGGCAAGGCTCACCAAGAATCAGGCCATCCTAATCTCTCTCCATCCTAACGATTGGGGAACCTCTCAGAAGAGGGAATGGTAAGATTGTAAGAACCTAAAGATGGGAAAGTCCATTTTTGGACAAGACATCCATTCAAAGCAAAGATGCAGGAACTCACAGCAGTGAGACTTATGCTCATAGACTTGCATTATGATTGAAACATCAACATACACCCATAGACTATGAGGAACTGAAGAGAGATGAGAGCTGGAATGAAGGGAAATGCCCCCAGAGGGATAGCCTGAGGTATGCCACAGAAACCTGAACTCTCATAAGAGTAAACAAGCCAGAGGGAACTCTAGGGTCCCTAGAGGCAGGCAGATAGAAGAGAGTGGAATGGAGTGATTAAGAGAAGGGAGGGGAATGGAAGAAGGAAGAGATGGAAGGAAGCAAGGATATACTTGTACTCAATATGCTTGTAAAACTAAAAAATAATTAAAAAAATCATTCTAAGGTATTAATATTGGGGAAGTGTGGTAAAATAAGTATTTGTATTAGAGTTTATTAGAGTCTGTTAGGAATTCATAATTTAATCATTAGCACAAGTACACAGGTTTATATATGATAGTAACTAAAAAGTTGTACAGAGAAAAATGGAGTAATAAAATGCTTAATTCAAATCCAGTCAAGTAAAGAGATTAAAGAAATGTTGAGAAGTTAGCTCAAAGAATATTGAAAAGTGTGATGGTTGAAAGAATCTCATATTTACCAGTAATTATATGAAATGCTAATGTATGAAATACTAATTTATTTTTAATGATTGCATGACATATTAAATGGAGTTGTTGATAAGTGTTGAATATTGTACTGATGAGCATGGAATGTTCTCTAATTTTTTGTATAATAACTAACATTGTATGAAAACTTACACATAGAAATTCCATTTCTATTTTTACAGCATGTATTTAAATATGCTGAAGTAGCAGGAGAATATGGAAGCATATTTGAAAATAATGGTAGGTTGTTGAAGTGAGGGACTTGTTAATTAGCTTAACTGAATTTCTGTAATGCATTTGTCATTTAAAATTTTTAAATTCCAATGAAATAAAATGCTGATATTAACTGCAAATATCAGAAAAGAAAAGAAGAAATAAGCATAGATATAGAAGAAATAAACACACACAAAAAATCTCATAGATTGGCGTTAAGATTGGGTTTAAAAAAATCTTTGTGGAAATGAATTTGGTACTCACTAGTGCCTTAGTAAGACAGCTGTGTTTTGTGTGTTTTTGTCACTTGTCCTTGATGCTAAAACAAAATTGATGAGTATTTGACTAAAGTAGCACCATTACAATAAAGGGAAATGGAACATCTGATGATTAAATATACATTCCAGAGTGAGCATTACATCTTTAGCAAACATATTTGTATAACACCTAGAAGATTATGAATTACAATGATTCAAGCATTTACAGATTCCATGCAATAGCTTGTAAACCAATCTGTAGAAGAAATACCAATAAGATAAAGTATATTATATACTCTGTGCATCATGCAAGTTAAGAAAAAGCTACTTTTTGGACATTCTGTAATGTTTCAGCTATAGAACCATATTTACTTTCCTTTTCTAATACTGAACTCTTACTAAGTTTGATTAGTATTGCCTCAAACTATATTATGCATTAATTTTTGTGTTATATTGAATTTCATCTCAGGTAATTACTATGCAGCTGAACAAGCCCAATTAACATTCAAAAGACAAGTACATGATTGTCATGGTTTGAAATGTGTCCCCCACAGTCTCATGTATTTGGCAAGGTCATGGCACCTTGAGAGATGGATCCTTGCTAGAGGAAGGCAGTCACAAGGGGTGGGTCTTAAGGTGGATTAGTCCCACTCTACCTCCAGGAGAAGTCTGCCTTTGCTGCAGACAGTCTGCAGCTCTCAGCTTCCAAGATGTCTGCGGTGACCTGGCCTCCTACAGCTTTGGCTACCCAGCCATGCTGCCTCTGCTTTGAGGGATTGTACGTTCCTTCTGGAACCGTAAGCTGAATAAACATCCTTTCCTCCCTTAAGTTGATCGACTTTGGGTGTTCTCTCACAGCAATAGTTAAGAGTAAGTGCTATAATGGTAAGTGTTCAACTTCTTCACAAGTAAGTATAAAAAAAGTCACTAATAATAAAAAAAGTCACTAATAATATTATTTTTAAATGTTCAATAAGTTATCACAATAATATTTACACTGAGCTAATTTTAAGGTATTTGGTAGCAAAACTCTGAATATTGTCTTTATTGTTTAAATTGTTTCATTTTTTATAGTAATAATTTTATTACTTATGTATGTTACAAATAAACATGGATATTCTTATTTACATAAAATCATTATTTTATCTGTTTTCTTATTTCTAAAAGTCAGATTCAAAGAAAGAAAAATCAAAGATGACTTAAAATGGATTCATGAAATCAACTTGGTACACAAATTCACTGGTGAAAAATCTACTCATTTAGAAATAAATTCCTGCAAAATTAAAGCATGATTGAATAATGAAATGCAAATTTATATATGGAAATTTCACTGTATACATTAAGAATGAATGCAATATTTACTAGAAATAAAAAGTAAAGTTAATAAATCACTCATTTATGGATTAATAAATAACTCATATCTGGGGTTGGCAATGCTTTATCAGATATCTAATATAAAACTGTACCAATTTAAAAATTCTTTTTAGAAATTAGAACTACTGAGTAGTATGAAAAGAAATAGATGTTTCTCAAATGCTGCAAACAATAAGAGATGAACAGTAGTATTAACATTTGAGTGGAACTTACAGATCAATTTTCAAATATTTTTATGAGTCAAATCTTTGTGGTCAAACAACTAAATAATTTGAATCTTTACCATCTGTAACAGTTACTCTTAACTATTGCTGTGAGAAAACACTCAAAGTCAATCAACTTAAAGGAGAAAGGGAGGTTTATTCAGCTTACGGTTCCAGAGGGAAGGGACAGTCTCTCAAAGCAGAGGCGGCATGGCTGGCTGGCCAAAGCCGGAGGAGGCTAAGTCACCGCACACATCTTGGAAGCTGAGAGCTGCAGACTGTCTGCAGCAAAGGCAGACTTCTGGAGGTAGAGTGGGACTAATCCACCTCAAGGCCCACCCCTTTTGACTGCCTTCCCCCAGCAGGATTCCACCTCTCAAGGTGACATGACCTTGCCAAACACATGAGACTGTGGGGGACACATTTCAAACCATGACACCATCCAAACTAATTATTCTGCTTTCAGTTCTGTTAGGATTTGGCCTTCTAGAAAATTTCTTGATGATTTTGGTTAAGGGTTTAAATTTATTTAAATCTTTCAAGCTGTTTGTTTACTCCTTGATTTTTCCAGATAACATTAACTTCTGATTTCAAGTTTATACTGTGATGTATCTGGTCAAGATATGAGATGGCTCAGGAGTTAAAGCCTTTGATCCTTAAGCAAAAGGACCTGAGTTAAATCCCCAGAACTCGTATAAAAATGCTAGGTCAATGTGGGAATGTCACATAAAAATGCTAGGCCAGTATGGCAGTGTCCTAAAATTTGGAACTGGTAGATGAAGCCTGCAAAATTCCAAAGCAAAACCATGAAGCAGAATAGCAAACCAACATAATTCTGATGTAATTCTTGGGCATCCCATGTGCCTTCTGTACACACATACAAACACAAGCATATAACAATGAAAAGTAAAAACAAACAAATAAAAAGAATGAAGACCAAAGGAAAACAGTAGATGGTAAGTAGATCATTGAGAGTGCACTTGCTTTGCCTGTGAAAACTTAACAGTATAGAAGAAAGAAACACTCAAAAATTAACACAACAAAAAGAAGCAAGCAAAACAATTTAAAGGTATTCTGGTATGATAGTCATCACAAATATCTTGGACCTCAAGATCTGGTTATGATTACAATCTCCACAACTACAATCTACACAACAAAGAAAATTCCATATGTCTCTGTTACTCTGCCTATCTCAAAAAAGAATCTTCAAGGAAAGTGTTTATAGTGGCTCATGTCTTGGGTATGCTTCATTAGTGCAGAGAAGCCAAGGTGATAGGAGTGTGAAACAGCTGTATCCACCATCACTAAGTAGAGAACAATGCATGCTCTATACTTCTCACTTTTCTTTCTCCATCTGTAGAGACGAGGAAATGAAATCACCTACAGGGGCAGAGTCTTTCCATATCAGTCTTCATAATCAATGAAATCCCTTATGTGCATGCCCAGTGGACAATAACCTCAGTAATTATCCATTTGCTGAAGTTGATAATTGTGATTTGGCACAATATCAAAGTAGGATATTCTACTGTATCAAATCTTTAAGCACTAAATGACACAGTAAAAAGTGATATGCATTCTTACCTTAAATCGTTGATGTACAAAATAATTTATTTGTTACATGAGTAACAAAATGTTATGTGCACCATGTTGTAATACACTGAATTAACTCGATTAAAGTTATTGTAGAAAAAACTTTTTGTTTATTAGATTGTGCAGCTTAAAAAGTTTTTTTAAAATTTTATTTATTTATTTTATTATATATTTGTGTTTGTGTATGTGTGTGTGTGTGTGTGTGTGTGTGTGTGTGTGTGTAGCAGAGAGCACAGGTGTCCCTGTGGAGGACCAAGGATAACTTCTGGAATCATCCTAGATTGCTCCTACCTCCTTCTTGCTTTCCTCTGGGATTTCCCAGACTCTACTCAACCTGGGCCAGCAGTGTAGGTCACTTCTCTTTTCCCCTGGCGTTTGTATGTGGGATCCAAACTCAAGACCTTCTGCTTTCAAGATAAGAGTCTTAACCCACTGAGCTATCTTTACAGCCCTAATTGTATAGTTTAGAGGACCAAATTTTGATATCTACTCTAAATTGTTCTTGTAACCTTCACTCCCAGGTTCCAGCTGGCATTGAACTCAGAGTTTTACTGAGTGCTGGGAATACAGGTGTGGACCACTGTACCTGGCAACAATGTTACTTTCTAATAAGTAAAGACAGTAGAACGCATTCATTTTTAAGATATGTATTATCTCTACTGCATCCAAATGAAGAAAATCATTGTAGAATAAACTTTTTGTGCAAATTCACAACACAAAAGAAAAATTAAATAAAGTAATATAATTTCAAGATCAGCATTCCATTTGCCTGTCTCTGGCAAATATCATAATCCTGTGTTTAAACATCAAAGTTTATGTTAAATATATTTAGTGGAAAGCATGTCAGAGTTTACATATATATGAAAATCAAATGTGTGTCTGTTATAAACACACCTATAACTATTTATATTTGTGCAAACATAAAACTGAAGCAAAAGTTTCACTTAAGACATGAAACCTTTGAAGTTGATTTCTTCTTTGATAAATACATTCAGAAAATCCTTTTTTTCTGAAATAAAAGAGCAGACTTGCAATAGATTCAGTGACAGCATGAGGGCATCCTAAGATCACAGATGCTCCTCATTAAATCATCTTCACTGGACTTTGAATACATCTTAAAACCTCTTATTATGCCCACAGATTGAAGGAGCATCCAGGTACTTTTTATTAATAATTCAAAGCACTTCAAACACTTTACCTCCAAAACAACTTGAAGGTTAGCAATTTGCACTTTAATGTTGATTTTTTTATAATTCTATTCATGAAAATTGCTCTTCTATTTACTTTCAAAATTTTTCCATATTAAAGGAATAGACACTTTTTATTTCATGTTCTTTCTTTAATTATATTGAATGTATTTATGTGTTTTCATTGCCCACTATGTAACCCATCATCCCACCCTAACAGTTCTCCCCTTTAAACAGATTTCTCTCCTTTTCCCAAATATCCCTGTATGTGTGAGACCTTGAGTCTAAGGTGGGACACTAGCACTAGCTGGTGTCTTGGCCCAGGACTAGGGCAAGGGTAGCTGACTGTAAAGATGCTCATATCTCACTCTTCTCCAGCATTAATTTCACGGTCGGGCCTCTCAGAGTACCATTGTATTCATGGAATTTCTCCTTCTCTGTCTTGTGTGTGTGTGTATGTGTTTGTATCTTGAACACTTGAGAGGATGTGCCTATGGAGGCCCAAAAGTGATATGGAGTATCTCCCTGAATTTCTCTACCTTCATTTGCTTTGTTCTTCAGTTTCCCAGGCTCTGCATTCTGAATGTGGTAATGAAGTAAATACAGAAATGAGAATGATTGTACCTCATATTTGAAAAGTAAATAATTGCCAAGCTCATTATTTTTTTATTTTTTATATACATTTGTTATTATTTCAGCTCATAAAACTTAATAGGTACACCAGTTCCCTCCCTCCTTCCTCTTCCCCCCAACCCCCTGCTTTCCCTCCCCTCACCCCTCCCTCCCCATCCCCCAGTGCCACCTGCCCCAATTCCCAGAGAGTCCTTTCTTGTGCATGCCTGACTCTCCTCTGGGCCCCTCCTCTCCGATGACGTACAAGGATCTAGTGGCATTTCCCTGAACCCTTTCCCGTATTCCCCTGAAGCATAGGAACACTACTGTGGCTGCCAATCCCTTGCCTCCAAGGATCTTGGTGCCTTTGTGAGGTCAATAGTGTGTTGGACATTGGGCAGGGCATGCAAAGTCCAATTATGATTGCTTCGGCCCTAACTTGTGTGGAGTATCTTGCAAACCATTGCTCCTTCCATCCTTTTGCTCTTACACTCTTACCGCCCCCTCTTCGGCAAATGTCCCTGAGCTTCAGGATGGAGAGAGATTAGTCTGGCCTAGTTCTAGGTGGTTGATATAGAGTCTCCGAAGTTCTGGATTGTGGTTTGTTGATTTTCTTTTGCAGTTTTGCTGGAGAGGTGGCTCAGGGGTTAAGCCTCTGCCTCGGATCCTAGATCCCATGTATAGAAGCCAGGCGGAAGTGGGGGCGGCCTGCATTTCTGGTCCTGGTAGGGCGGAGCCTGTGACTCCCGGGGCAGAGTCAACAAGGAGGTGGAAGCGGTCCATGGGGGTTCCCGAATTCGTCTGTGGTTCTACACACACACACACACACACACACACACGCGCGCGCGCACACACACACACAATTGAATAAATAATAATAATAAAAAAATTTAAAAAATAGAATTTTTAATTTTTTTATTATTATTTCTGCTCATACAAACTTAACAGATACACCAGTGCCCTCCCTTCCTCCACCTGCCCCCACCCTCTGTTCCCCCCTCCCCTCCCAGTCCCTCATCATCCCCCAATGCCTCCCCTCCCAATCCCCGGAGCATCCTTTAATGTGCATGCCAAACTCTCCTCTGGGTCTTCCTCTCCGATGAGGTGCAAGGACTCAGGGACATTTCCCAGAACCCTCTCCTATGTTCCCCTTAAGCTTAGGAACACTACTGTGACTGTCAGTCCCTAGCCTCCAAGGATCCTAGTGCCTTTAGTCCATGCTAGACTTTGTGGGGTCAATAATGTGTTGGACATAGCGCAGGTCATGGGAAGTCCTGTTATGATTGCTTCGGCCAACTTGTGTGGAGTATCTTGCATATCATTACTCCTCCCATCCTTGTGCTTCTACAATCTTACGCCACCTCTTCCACAAATTTCCCCAAGCTCATTATTTTCAACTCATTTTTAGTTTTATTAAAGAGACCAACTCCCTCCACAGGAGGGAGGCTTCCTGTTAAAATGATACTAATATTTAATAGTATAATCAGATTTCATTTTTAACTAATTCTAAGAGTCATACTTCAAGCATTTGTGTTTTCAGAAGAAACTGGTTTTTCTTTACTCAGCTATTTGAGGATAATTTCAAATATGTAATAATGAGAAGTGAAGAAAATGTTGTGGAAAGTAAAGTAAAATTGTAAATTTTCTATTGAGAGTTAACAAATGCTACAGGAAATCTTTTAATATGGACTGCATAGATGGTTCAGCAGATGAAGAGCTTGACACACACCTATGAGAATGAAAAGTTAATTCCTTTGATTCTTTGTAAATGCTAGAGTATATTGTAAGTGTCTGTGATCACTGTTCACTCATGGAAAACAGAAGGCTAAGATTCAGAATGTTCCAAATTTTGGGTATTAGTCAGACTGACTTATAGGAATAGGAGTGAGGTTCTTTGTCAAAAATAAGGAGAAAATTTGAGGAAATACACAAAGATCTTCCACTTCCACATAAGTACCATGGTACAAGCTTGCCCATGCTCATGCATACATGAATTCACACTTCGAGTACGCACACGCACACACACACACACACACACACACACACACACACACACAGATATGAAATAAGATTTTACCACATATAGATCTTTTTATATGTAGAGAGCCACTTCTGAGCATATTCATAAATATGCTTCTGGTTCATTTTGGTACTTTCTTAGTGTGTCCCTACATGAAGTAAAAGTGTGTTATAATAGCCTTTCACTTTCTTCTTTTCAACAAATTAAGGAAAAATTTCCTACATGTTCAAGAATATTAAGAGTAATGAAAGCAAAGGCTATTTTACACACAGATGTACACACATACATACATGTACATATATATATGTATATATACAAAATTATGACTAAGCATTTAATACTGCTTCAATAACATGTATGAATGCAGAATTTTTTGAGATAATATATTATCAACTTCAAATTCTAATATTTATGAATTCCAGCAATCTGAACATTTATGTCTGCATGATTTTCAATTTGTTCCAAGCTATCTTTTTTAAAGAAAAGTTTTCTATTTCTTTGACTTATAGTAAAGAAACTTAGAAAACTGTTTTAGTGACCCCTTCTGGCACAGAAAGCAGACAGGCAGGCATCCATAAAATCTACCCAAGGAAAGATGTCTCTCTCCTGAGAAAATGTTGGGATGGTTGCTCTTATAAAATATTCAGTAGTACTAAGTGCAGTGAGTTATGCTTACAAGGTATTTGACTGTGTACTTAAAAATTATTCTAAGGTCACTTATGGAAGCATCCTAAACTTGAAAACTGGAGTCCAGAAGGATCTAAAACAAATATAAATATGCTCATCAGTAACAAAGCCCTCTGTTTCTGATTTAGAATTCATATGCCTCATGAGAACATTCTGTGAAAAGCCCCCTAGTCATGTTTCATGTGGGGTAATATTTCTGGATGTTCACATTTCTTGAGAATTTATTTACGGCAATGAGAATCTTAAAGGATATGGTTTTATGCAGGAAGAAGAAAGAGGGGAAACCTTGGAAAACAGGAAAATGAGGTGATGCAGAGTAGTGGGTGGACCAGTCCTACTGCATGCCAATAAATTAATGTTGTCCCCCATTGTAAGTGGGTATTGAGAAGACATTGGGAGGGTGACAAAATAATTGTTAGGAACCTCTGTTCTTATTTATTGGGAAATACTGAATCAAGCTGTGGTCAGCATGGAGATCTGCCTATATCATCTATCCATATTCATTATTTTCATGGCAATGTCAATGATTAGAAACATTCACAACTGGCTTAGTTAAGCAAGATATTTACTAACTACAAGTCAGAGAAAGTGGCAGGCGTGTCCAGAGACTGATGTAACTGAAGAAGCAGTAGTGATTTTGTTGCTGAATTACATAAACTTGAAAGCAGAAAGATGTCCTTAAAAGTAGCCGATTTGGTGGAGCAAAGAGCATTGTATTAGCATTGGCAATGGTGGCAATGGATGGTGACAGACTTATCTTTTTGGTGGAAGACTTTACAATACATGAAGTAAAACTTTGGATCAAAGAATACTGATTCTCAGAAATTCTTTAAGTATGTGGGTATGAGGCATCCTTATTTGCCTAAATTGAATCATAATTATGACCAATGTATTTCTGTGGATATTCAGCTACTGAGTCAGTTCTTCAGGATTAAAAGATGTTCTGATCACTGTACTCAGTATGAAAAAATCATAGTCACTTTCACAGCTCTGAAGATTACTTCCTTGATATAAAACTTGTTATATTTTCTCTGATCTTGGGACAGCAAGCATTTCTCATCTATTTGTTTTGCCTCTTGCAAAACTGCAGATTTTCTGAAAGGCTACAGTTATTCCTGTTTGAAATCATGGTGATATAGATTGTTGCTTCTAATTTAACCAACTGTGTCATTGACATGCATCTCCAGATGAATGTTGATTCTCTTATAAGTCCAGAGTTAGGCTGCATATTAAGCAGAGAATACCCAAATGACTACTATTCCTGCTTGGTTTCACAACTGTATTATGTGTGGAAACAGATCATATTTATAGACATAAACAAGCATTTCTGATAAAATGTTTTCTTTTGATGCATTGTCAGGAAAAAATCTAAATCCTGAAGGATATTTATTAGTTAAGAGCAATCCCTTAATCTCAGCATATATTTCTGGCAATTTTTTTGTTATAACATTCCATAAATTTGTAGAAACAAGTTACTAGAGTTTTCCAGAGTTCCATTATAATAATAAGAATAACTTAAATCCTATCATGTCAGTATCTCTCTATTCATTATCCATTATCTTTTAAAGGGCAGGCAAATTTAGCTAGCATGTGACTTGTGGTGCATCATTAATAAGCACCATGATCCATTATTAGGTATAGGACAACATAATTTTGCAGTGTGATCAATCAAAGCAAGTCAAACTTTTGCATTATCTGAAGCAAATTTATCTTGTTTTTCAGCAATTGATACTATTATATGCTTGAAATTTTCAAATGGTAATGAACACTTGGCTGGAAAACACTGTGAATAATATTCTATGCCATTTCTAATCTGAAAATTAAAAAAACTGAATCTTTTTTTACATTCCTAGATCTCACCATAGCAAATATGCCTCAGAATTTATTTATTTTATTGATCAAGGCTGTCTACTTAAAGTACAAATCCTAATCTTATTCTTTGTAATAATCAGAATGAAACAGTGACAGAATACTATTACCAATGTTGAACAATTAGGATTCTAATACGTGTCAAGATGGGATACGGCTCATCTTTTTCTCCTATCAGCAATCCCAAATCTAGGGTGATTGAATGATTTGAAAATTGTGTCTCTGCTCCATTATTTTTTGTTGGATTGAGAAGGTTTGTCATGAACATACCATTCTGTTTATGCACAGTGCTCAGCAAACCTTGTGTTGCAGTTTGCCTGCATGGTTGCTGACAAATGACAATCAAATGGCTTATGGGAACAAGGGATTTATTCTCTCTTATGATTACTGGTTACAGTTCTTAGTCCAGCTTAACAGGGGAGCACACACCAACACTAGGGCCAAGGGAACTGGCCATACCATCACTATATAACAGTATTTGTTGCTAAATTATATGGTGTTTTCCTTTTTCAATGTGACCAGAAAGTTCTTAAGGACAAAGCAAGTGTCTTATTCTTAATGTGCTTATTATTGTTTTACAGATTCCAGCCATGAGCAATTGTGTTTCATTACTTTCCATTATATCATTCATTCTCACACATTCCATTAAAATGACTTAGTTTAGATCTGAGGAGATAGATCAATGATTAACCTTCTGTGAAACAGTAAAAAGGATAGGTATTGAGTCCCCAGATACCACATAAAATGTTGCCTAAAATTCCAGCCTTGAAAAGTAAAGGCTGAAAATTAAAGGAGCAAGATAACTAGAGAGGACAGCTTTGAATCTGATTGAAAGATAAGTCTCAAGAAGAATAAGGAGGAAGAAATATCAAGGATGATTCCTGATGTCAACACTCAGCACTGCACATACACACATATTTATGTTTACATATGTAAATCACTTACCTACATACTTGCAGGTACACATACACATATGCATCCTACAGACATACACATGAAAATGGAAAAAGTCAAAATGGCTTGTTTGATAAATTGCAAGAAACTTATTTTTGAATTGTAATATTTGACCTCCAATATTCTTTCAAAAATATTCATATTAATCTAATGTATGTCCATAGTCACATTAGAGATCCTTTATTACTCAAGAAAAGCATTGTATATTCTCAGAACAAATTAAAATTAATTCACTTATCCTTTAATAAAAGTAATGCATGTAGCTAACTTTCCTTCATTGATACCCCTGGTACTACTGAGATAAAATCAAAACTTAGTCAGCAGGCTTTTGGCTGTTCTTTCACTTCAATCTTCTGAGTTTTATCCTATATTTGCCACATAATTTTTCTTCTCATACCTGTCTGTCACTTAAATGTCATGCCTTGAGCTTCAAGTTTTCACTTCCATCCAAATATTTTTTTTTTATTTTTAAAGGAACTGAAATTTTTATTATTATTTATTCAATTGTGTGTGTGTGTGTGTGTGTGTGTGTGTGTGTGTAGAACCACGGACGAATTCGGGAACCACCATGGACGCCTCCACCTCCTCCTTGTTTACTCTACCCCGGGATTCACAGGCTCCGCCCTACCAGGACCAGAAACGCCGGCCATTTCCGCTTCCGCCCGGTGGAACCCCTGAGCCACCTCTCCAACTCCCCAAATATTTCTTAATATAAAATATACACTCACTTTTAGGTTACATATGGACATTACACTGTTCTCAATTTGTTAATAAGCTATCGAAACAAGTGATACTGGCTCTGTTCCATGTAAATATACAAAATATATGAGAGAGAGGTGCATGTCTTTATGCTTTTTATGTGCTTAATCAATTTTTAAGAAAACTGTATTATAGTATTAAACCAAAGCAAGTTGTCTTCTCTCGTGAGTTTATTTTATACGGAGATTTCCCTTGATGATTGTTTTTATTTTTTTACAGAGGTTTTCCTCCAGTATTTATTTTCATGTAATCCAAGAATAAACTTTATATACAAAAATTATACACAAATCTTAAATTTATATGAGAAAAAGGTAAAATTTTATGAACTAAAAAAGAAAGTTAAGAATCTGCATAGATGATATCAGATGACAGTTTTCATCAGACATTAGATGAATAAATATTATTTAGAGCTTCATGTATTGTATAACCTTTAGTATATCATAGGACTTCAAGCGTTTTTGAAAAATGGAAATTTCAAATAGCAATGAAATTCATTCTGAGAACCTATATAAGTAGCCTCTCTCTGTAAATTCATGCACATTTTCAGCTCATAATCATTACCCCCTTCAATACTGCAACAAAACTGAGTGATAGAGCATTGCTTTGTAATTTCTGAGGCAGTTGGCATGAGACTTAAAGTCTAAAAGTGGCTTTTTAAAAGTAAAATGTTTGAATACAAAAGGCTGTATAGGCAACCTCAAAATTGTTCCTGAGGTGTTTTCTTCCTGAGAGTTTCTTTTGCTCTTTAACATTCCCTTTTTATTTTTTTTATTTATTTTTATTTTTTTATTATTTATTCAATTGTGCGCATGTGTGTGTTTGTGTGTGTGTGTGTGTGTGTGTGTGTGAGAGAGAGAGAGAGAGTGAAGAGAGAGAGAGAGAAGAGAGTCACCATATGTACAAGAGGTCACTTGAGTGTGTGTGCCTGTGGAGGCCCAATAGTCAACACTGACATTGGAAACCATCCTGGATTGTTGCCTTCCAGGACAGGAATTATTGGCTGCTGCTATGTTCCCAACACTTGTACAGGGGATGTTGAAAACCGAATTCAGTTACTTTTGCATATGAGGCAAAGACTTTAAGCCCTGAGCCATCTCTTTAGCCCCCTTGATATGTTTATAGTTGGATTTGACAGTCAGGTTTGCGTGTATTCATTTGTATGTTCAATAGAAACATTGTGATGAGTATTTTAGAAATTAAGCATATTCTACAGTATTTTGGTTTTATGTAATTGAAGCTAAGTATATTCTGCAGTATTTTGATTTTATGTAATTGATGAGTGAAGCATTTTTGACCTTGCATCTAAAAACTCATGTAAATAGTTTGTGCTTCATTCTATATCTTGTAAGGTATTTATGTAATGAAAGAACAAAACATTTTTATAAAGTACATTTAGGTTAGGAAGATGGCTCCTTAGTTCAGTGACTAGTGCACAGGCTCTGGGAGCTCAGCACAGATTGCCAGCACCTAGCAAACAATGATTGTGTTGATGTGGATCTGTAATATCAGTGCTACATATGAGGAGACAGACAGATCCCCAGATATCAGAGGCCATTCATTCTAGACAAATGGAGAAGTTCCAGGTTTAGTGAGGGACCCTTCACTAAAAAATAGTTGACTGAAAAAGACACCTCTCATTTGGACTTGACATATTTGTACAGGAACACAGGTGTCTCCTACACACCACACTCTCACATGCTACCATGAATTGAAATGTGAATTGTCCCCCATGAGCTCACATATTTGAATTTTTAGTTGTTTGGAAGGTCATGGCACCTCCTGAAGGTGGAGCCTTGTTAGAGGAAGGGCCTTGAGGTTGGTCAGCACCCTGACTTTAATTAGTTTGCTACTTCAGGTTTCAGTGAGCATCTAGCTCTCCTAGTCTTCAGGATGTCTGTTGTGACCTAAGTCATCTTTAGCTTCTGCCAGCCAGCCATGCCTTTTCTGCTGTAGTGGACTATATCTCCCCTTTGGAACTCCAAGCCAAATAATTCTTCCTTAAGTTGTGTTTGAATTCATCACAGCAGCAGAGAAGAGTAAGAGTTACACACACACACACACACACACACACACACACACACACACACAAGATTAATAAGATCTATAAGCAAGCTATTGCAAATCAAATATGTAACAATCCAGTAATGAAAGTATTAGAAGAAAATTTTGAAACTTGGATATCCATATTATTTATTGGATGAATTTTGACTTTACTACCAAGTCTGGATGTTGTATAATCTTTTTCTGCATGGCATATGTTCTTCCTGCTTTCTCCAATGCATATCTCTTCCCCAGAAGCAGAACTGCCTGTCTTCTGCTCTTATTATGTCTCAGCCTGCATTGTGCATCTGATTAGTTAAAGCCAGGCCAGTAACTGAGGCTGTCAGGTAAGAGAAGGGAGAAGTCCTTTGGTTATGTCTTTAGTGGTGAGTAATTAACCTTTGCCAGATAGCTGCTGACATAGAGGTCTTCCATGAAGGCAGTTTCTATAGGTGATTTGTCCAGTGGGCTTCTATGCACTCTCTCTTCCATTTCTTCTTCTAAGAGTGCATATTCTGTTAAAGACACTGAATATCGTTTTTTGCAACCTATTACATTGACAAACAGTTTTCCATATTAAATTAATTCTGCCCATCCAAAATGCTTTTTTTTAAATTTTTTATTATTATTATTATTTATTCAAGTGTGCGCATGTGCGTGTGTATGTGTGCGCGCGTGTGTGTCTGTGTGTGTGTGTGTGTCTGTGTATTTGTAGAACCACGGACGAATTCACGAACCACCATGGACGCCTCCACCTCTTTCTGCCCCGGGATTCACAGGCTCCGCCCTACCAGGACCAGAAGCGCAGGCCGCCCCCGCTTCTGCCTGGTGTCTATACGTGGAATCTGGGATCAGAACTCGGGACCTTCCGCCTGGGCGGAGGCTTAACCCCTGAGCCACCTCTCCAGCTCCCCAAAATGCTTTTATTTGTTATTTGTTTATTCTTTTTCCTCACGGGATACTTACAACTAATTAGTATGTTTCCAACCCAAATAGTTTTACCAATATTATTTTGTAATTTATAGTACAAGAACACTACAATTTCAGGGCCATTATCATTAAACTTTGAATGGATTTTAGTACTAATTTCTATAGACAAAGAGCTTTCTGAATGTCTATTGGTTCACAATCCAAGATGCTTCTGTCACTTAAGTACCTCAAAGCATGATGAGGAAGGGAATACTAATCTTGCTTTTTGTGTTAGATTTCTTTTAAAAAGGAAGATAAGTTAGGATAGCACTAAAGTAAAAGAAACATAATTGAAACAAAATGCACTTGGATTTACCAAGTTTGAAAAGAAAAGTAAACTTATTGAGATGATCATTTCTCATAGTATAATTAAGTTTCTTTAAAGTGCTCACAACGCTCACTGAATTATCTTCTTAGATTCAATTCCCATTTACCATTTTTTTAAACTTGTTGTTGTTGTTGTTGTTGTGTGTGTGTGTGTGTGTGTGTGTGTGTGTGTGTGTGTGTGTGTGTGTCAGAAAGCACTGTGTATCCCTGTGGAGGACCAAAGGGCCCTGGATTGCTCCTACCTCCTTGCTTTGCTCTGGGATTTCCCAGCAGGAAGTATAGGCTGCCCCTTATTTCCACTGGGCAGTTTTTATGTGGGACCTGGAATCTGAACTTACGACGTTCTGCTTAGGAGACAGATTCTCAATCCTTGAGCCATCTCTGCAGACCCCATATACTCTTTTAATGTACACATAGTTTTGAAAGGATTTAATTTATAATGTTCCTGGTCTATCTTAAGAAAATAACTCAACATTATCTATCATAGATAATTTGATTTTGTTTTATTAAATAAGCATGTTTGGTTCTGTTTATGAAAATCAAGATGTTATGCCAATAGGGTCTTTCAGCTTCATGATTTTTATATCTGACCAAAAGTATAACAGACATTTTTTGTGTTATAATATTTTACAATATGTATGCTTAAAGTTAGACATTATACACAAACATTAAGAAATAAGGATAGTGTGATGATCTATGCAATTTAATTTAATTTAAAATTATTAACTTTAGGTTATTAATAAATTAAATTAAATTAATAACTGTTATTTTCTAAAATATTTTCTATTAAAATCTATTATGTGATTATGGGGAATACTTGATTTGGGAATTTTTGAAATAATCACAATAGGCCAATATTATTCAAAAATCTTATAATATCTAGTACCTGTAATGAACTAACATTGTGAGAATATGAAATAGTTATCTTAATGTCATAAAAAAGAATCAGAAAAAATGTGCATGAAAGTCTGCACTTTCTTTTTTGTATTATTATTTTTTATTCAATTGAGCATGTGTATGTATGTGTGTGTGTGTGTATGTATGTGTGTGTGTGTGTGTGTGTAGAACCACAGGCAAATTCGGGAACCACCTCCACCTCCTCCTTTTTTACTCTGCCCTGGGATTCACAGGCTCCGCCCTACCAGGACGAGAAACGCAGGCCACCCCCGCTTCCGCCACGCATCTATACGTAGGGTCTAGGATCCGAACTCAGGACCTTCCTCCTGCAAGGCAGAGGCTTAACCCCTGAGCCACCTCTCCAGCCCCAAAAGTCTGCACTTTCAACCTATAGAATAATCAGGAATTATACTGTGGGTATAATATAACTCAAATTTTCTTAACTAATGCTCTAAAGAATAAAAATATTTGAAAATGATGAAACATTTGATACATGCTTTCATGTATGTAGAAATACATATCCGTGATTAGCTAACATAATTAACTATAATTATGTTTCATCCATGCAGAATAAAAATAGCATGAAATGTTAGCTTAATTTAAAATACTTACTGTATCTTTGAAAAAGATGTTTCACTATGAAATGAAGGCATTTTCCTATCATATATTAAAATATAATGTGATTATTTGTGTGTGTGTGTGTGTTTGTGTGTGTGTGTGTGTGTGTGTGTATGTGTGTGTGTTTAAGTGCACATGTGTATCCATATGCTTAGTTGTACCTGTGGGAAAAAATTTTCATGGTGTTTTGGGATCTTGCTCCTTAAGTTGTGCCAAACTTTTAAACTTTATTTTCATTGTGTGAATGCATGTATGCATAATTGGTTAGAGTACAGATATAGACAGGTGTGCAGAAGTCTGAGGACAACTTTGTTTTATTGGCTTCTCATTCCACATTTTACCTGTATTCCATGGATCCAACTTAGATAATTAGGAACTTGCAGAAAATGCTTCACTGCTTTAACCTACCCTTCAATTTAAATTTTGAGAAAGGTTTTCTCACTGAACCTGGGACTTTCATGTCAGCTAGACTGCTTGTCCAGCAATCCCCATGACCTCATTCACTCTGAACAGCACCGGTACTACACATACAAGCTGCTGTTCTGCACCTAGCTCTTATGTGAGTGTCGGGGACTCATATTAGGTCGCTATGGCTGTTTGCCAAGGACTTTACTGGCTGAGCCATTCCCTCTTTCCCCGAAACAAAAACCTTTATGTTATACAAACAAGTATTTTCTTCAACTTGAAAAAAAATGAATGACTACTTTGTGAGACTAAGGCACAGCATGCTGTGCTAAAGAGGCAGGTCGTTTTATAATTATTGTAAGTAGTCACTTTATGTTTCAAGCATTCCCAAATAATGGTTCCACAAATCAAGCTTAAGCAGTCTTGGCTTTCAATGCTCCCTCTCCAACCAATTGATGAACACCACCTGTGGCCCTCTTAGTTCACAGCAGCAGGCGATAATTTCCCATGGATAACCATTACCAGTAATTATTCCCAAGATAGTCTATTAGATATGGCTGGTGAACATCTCAGCTGTAAATTCAGGGAAAAATTAAATCTAATATTTCCTGTGAGACTTGTTTTTGCTTTGAAGATCATATAAATTAATATAATTCACTTTTAGAACATGTCACACATTTATATTTGGAAACTGATAAAATTATTTGAAACTAAGTACTACAGAATTTGCAGAGAAGCCATATAACTATATTTGAAACAAAAGATTTAAAGTCTTCATGATAAGATAATAGAAAGCATTTGACAGTTAACTGTGGTTGTTATTTTTCTCATAATGTAGGCATTTTCAAACATTCAACCTAAAGTGCTTAAAAATTACATGTAGTTTATCATAGCATTGCAGCTGAAGACAGTAAAGCTGAAAACAACACTAAAGAAATGCATTGAGTACATTTTACCTGAAAATTGCTTTTGGAAACTTGCATTAATTGAAATTAATAGCAATTCAAAGTGGTTGTCTTGAACATCCTTTCACAAAATTTTAAATTATTCATAGAAAATCAGTATATATGTCACATGAACACCATCATATGTATACTTTTTGACAGTAGTAAAACTGGTGTACATCTACTCTCAGAGACTAAGGAAGAAGAAGACTGGATGGGGTCGGTTCTTGTCCCAGGGATATGCCCCTTGACATATTATTCCTCATCCAGAAAATTACCATACTTGAGTTATTAACAAAAACTCATCGGGGGCTGGAGAGGTGGCTCAGGGGTTAAGCCTCCGCCTTGCAGGCGGAAGGTCCTGAGTTCGGATCCCAGATCCCACGTATAGACGCCAGGCAGAAGCGGGGGCGGCCTGCGCTTCTGGTCCTGGTAGGGCGGAGCCTGTGAATCCTGGAGCAGAAGGAGGTGGAGGTGTCCATGGTGGTTCGCGAATTCGTCCGTGGTTCTACACACACATACACAGACACACACACACACACACACAGACACACACGCGCGCGCACATACACACGCACATGCGCACAGTTGAATAAATAATAATAATAAAAAAATTAAAAAAAATCATATTGGACTCAATGAGTCATAAATGCACACAAGGACATGAGAGCAGAAGAGAGATAGATGGGGAAGAAGTTTTAAAGTGGAGAAAAATGAGAATAGAGATTAAGTAATAAGGTTGACAGTGATATAAATACATCTTTCAAGTCCTAAAAGAATACAAAGAAGCTATAAGCTCTAGATAGCAAATTGCCATCTAAACCCTTCTCATTACATATGAGATGATAAAAGCTCTTAGCACTCCACCAAAAACTATCACCATACAGAGGAAGATCTGTGATGCAGTTAACTACAACTGACAAAAGTGCAGAAAATAAATGACTTTCATGTGTTTGATCCTCTATGAGATATTCAAATCATACCCAAACCCAAAGTTGGATGTGGAAGAGGAAGTAGGAAGATTGTAAGTACCAGCTCATGGTGGGTGGTGGTATCAGATATTATAATGACAGGACACTGCACACTCAGGAACTCATTGCAACTGTGTCCGTTTCCAGAAAACCTGCACAGTAGTCAGTCTATCCACCCTCCATCATGGATGAGCACTAATGTCAAAAAAAGTATGTTTCTTTCTGAGAAATGACTGAAGGCTAATGCAAAAGCAGGAAAAAGGAAGCTTCTTATTCACGATTTTATGCACTGATGAGTTATCTATTCCCCAGCAGGTGCTCAGACATTTGCCAGAGCAGACATATCAGATGAAAACCAGTAAAAGACAGGAAAATAAGATGGAGACTGGCTGGAGAAGAATGTGGATGGGAATGAGTAGCAAGGGTTGAAAACACAGATTCACTGGTTAAGTTCACAGACTTTCCTTCCTGATCACTTACAACTGATGGGGTATGATCTTACCAGAAGGGGAGGGCGTATAGTCTGGCAGATAGAAAGTAACCATATCGCAAATGGGTGATTGACCCATCTCTCACCACGGTTTTCCTAATTTTATTACATCTACCTTTGAATATACTCTTATAACAAGACTCTAGTTTAACAGCTTTTTATTTCTGGCCAGGGGGTGAATCCTATACCCATCAGGATAGAATGAACGGCATTGCAGGAGCAGCAAAACTGAAGAAAATAAATCAATGAACCATAATCCAGAACATCAGAGACTCTATATCAACCACCTGGAACTAGGCCAGCCTAATCTCTCCCCATCCTGAAGCTCAGGGAAATTTGCGGAAGAGGGGGCAGTAAGATTGTAAGAGTACAACGATGGGAAGAGTAACGATATGCAAGATTCTCCATACAAGTTAGGGCCTAAGCAATCATAATTGGACTTTGCATGCCCTGTGCAATGTTTAACACACTATTGACATCACAAGGTCTAGCATTTGCTAAAGGCACTAGGATCCTTGGAGGCAAGGGATTGACAGCCATAGTAGTGTTCCTATGCTTAAAGGGAACATAGGAAATGGTTCTGGGAAATGCCACTGGGTCCATGCTCCTCATTGGAGAGGAGGACCCAGAGGAGAGTTTGGCATGCTCATTAAAGGATGCTCCGGGGATGGGAGGGGGAGGTACTGGGGGATGAGGAGGGAAGGGGGAGTGGGGGGCACAAGGGGATGGGGTTTTGGAGGGAGGGGGGGACCAGTATACCTGTTAAGTTTGTATGAGTGGAAATAAAAAAAAAGAAAACACAGATTCATTACGTGCATTTATAATAATATCAAAGAATAAAAGACTAGATAACAAAAACACAATGGTGCATGATTTATTCTTTATCTGGTGCATATGCTTGTGTCTGTAAGTTTTGGTCATTTTTGTCTCTTGCAGGAGCTGCAGAAATGGGATGGTTGCCCTGTGATATTTATGATGAGGTATGCTTATCTGCTGCAGCATAATAATGCATTACACATCACTATTACCCATCTCTTGGATTTCTCTATGAAAACCAGCCTGTAGACATTAAGATTTTAGACAATCTATGTGAATCAAACTGTCATTGGCAAAGAAGAACAAATTTGTATGCATCGTGTTATGCCATGGTATGTTTTTATCAAACAGAAAGAACAGTTTGTTATAAAGGAAAATGACTTATTGAAAAATAAAAAAGGTTTATCTAAAACATGAATAAATATGGGAAATTGTAGGTTTATGAAAAGCAATTTCCTTTTCCAGTGGTTGAAGCAGGTGAATTTTTTTGAATTTATTCATTAGATTTTCAAAAATAACTTTATTGTCTCACGTATTATGAACTAATTCAATGATTTTGTTTTCCTGTTAAAATTGCATCAAAATTTTGAGTGTTTACAGAATGTTTCTCTACTTTTTGATAAACCCGAATGAAAGTAAAGCAAGCGTGTCCAGTCAGCATACATTTCTGTGTTACATATAGTCTGTAAGATGCTCTTTAAGACTTTTTTTTCATTTTTGAAAGTTCATTTTTAAAATATATCACTTCTGTTATTACTCTCAAAAATATCCTTGTACGTCATCTGAGAGGAGGGCCCAGAGGAGAGTCTGGCATGCATATTAAAGGTTTCTCCGGGGATTGGGGGGGAGGCACTGAGGGATGGAGAGGGAGGGGTGAGGAGAGGGGGAGCAGGGGGTTTGGGGGGAGGAGGAGAGAGGGAGGGAACCAGTGTACCTACTAAGTTTGTATGAGCGGAAATAATAATAAAAAATGTTAAAAAAAGAAAAAATAAATAAAAGTAAAATATTCTTTTTTTTCCTTTCTTTCTTTTTATTATTATTATTATTTCAGCTCATACAAACTTAATAGGTACACCAGTTCCCTCCCTCCCTCCTCCTCCCCCCGAAACCCCTGCTCCCCCTCTCCTCACCCCTCCTTCCCCATCCCCCAGTGCCTCCCGCCCCAATTCCCAGAGAGTCCTTTCTTGAACATGCCTGACATTCTCTGGGCCCTCCTCTCCAATGACGTACAAGGACCCAGTGGCATTTCCCTGAACGCTTTTCATTTTCCCCTTAACTACTGTGGATGCCAATCCCTTGCCTCCAAGGATCTTGATGCCTTTAGCAGATGCTAGATTTTGTGAGGTCAATAGTGTGTTGGACATTGGGCAGGGAATGCAAAGTCCTATTATGATCGCTTCAGCTCTAACTTGTGTGGAGTATCTTAAAAATCATTGCTCCTCCCATCCTTTTGCTCTTACATTCTTAGCCCCCTCTTCTACAAATGTCCCTGAGCTTCAGGATGGGAAGAAATTAGGCTGGCCTAGTTCTAGGTGGTTGATATAGAGTCTCTGAAGTTCTAGATTATGGTTTATTGATTTTCTTTTGCAGTTTTGCTGCTCCTGCAATGCCCTTCACTCCATCCTGATAGGCATTGTATGTCACCCCCTGGCCAGAGACAAAAAGCTGTTAAACTGGAGTCTTATTATAAGAGCACATTCAAGGGTAGATGTAATAAAAGTAGGAAAACTCAGTGAGGGAGGGGTCAATCACCCATTTGCAAAATGGTTACTTTTTATCTGCCAGACTATATGCCCTCCATTCCTGGTGAGATCATACCCCCTTAGTTGTAAATGATCAGGAATGAACATCTATGAACTTAACCAGGTGTCACATTACTTACTTGCTGTCCTTGATGGAGGCCTATTTTCTCTACTGTAACATGGTCACTTCTCTCCTTGTTTCTGGTGTGGCCCTCCAACTCCATCCCTCCTGTTCATAATCCTTGCAATTACTGTAGGGAATACATAGATTTACCTATGAGTGTCTCAAGGTGGGCTGGGTGGGTTTGGTACTAGGAGCCACCTATTAGGGAGTACATACGATGCTTAATTTTCTGTTGTTTGGGATACTTCATTTAATATAATTGTTTCTAATGACATCCATTTCCCAGCAAATCCAGTAATTCATCATTTTTGATGGCTGAGTAGTACTCCATTGTATAGATGTACCACCTTTTCCTTATCCACTTGTCAACTGTTGGACATTTGGGTTGATTCCATGACTTTGCTATTGTAAACAGTGTTAATATGAACATAGTTGTGCTTGTGCTATCGAGGTGAATTTTTGCAGTATGGGGGGTTATTCCCAAAAGTGGAATAACATGGTCATATGGCATTTCAATCTTTAATTTCTTTTAAAATCTCCAGACGGCTCGCCAGAGTGGCTGTATGAGCCTGCATTCCCACCAGCAATGTAGGAAAGTTCCCCTCTCTCCACATCCTCTCCAGCATTTGGTGTTGTTTGTATTGTGGATTTTTGCCATCCTGACCGGGGTGAGATGATATCTCAGGGAAGTTTTGATTTGCATTTCCCTGATGGCTAAAGAAGTGGAGCATTTTTTAAGATATTTGTTAGACATTTTAATTTCATCCCTGGTAAAATTTCTTTTGAGTTCCAGGGCCCATTTTTTAATTGGGCCATTGGTTTCCTTGGTGTTTAGTTTTCTAAGTTCTTTGTGCACTCTGGACAGCAGAGTTCTATCAGATATGTGGTTAGTGAAGATTTTCTCCCATTCTGTGGGTTGCCTTTGAGCTCGTGTTACAATCTCTTTATCTGAACAGAAGCTCTTTAATTTCACAAGATACCAACTGTTGAGAGTTGGTAGCAGTGACTGTGCCATTGGATGTCTGTTTAGAAAATGTTGGCCTAACCTAATCAGCTCGAGGGAGTTCCCTATCCTTTCAATTATGGTTTTTATAGTCTCTGGCCTTATATCAAGGTCCTTGATCCATTTGGAATTAAGTCTTGTACATGGTGACAAGTACAGTTCAGGCTTTAATCTTCTGCATGTGGAGATGCAGTTTTGCCAGCACCATTTGTTGAAGATGCTGTTCTTTTTCCATTGGATTTTTTGGGTCCCTTTGTCAAAGTTCAAATGATTGTAGTTTTGTGGGCTTATATCTGGGTCTTCAACCCTTATCCATTGATTTGTGTCTCTATTATGGAGCCAGTACCAGACTGTTTTCATAACTATGGATTTGTAGTATAGACTAAGGTTTTCTATGGTAATACTTCCAGCAGTGTTTTTGTTGCTCAGGATTGTCTTTGCTATCCTGGGTCTTTTGTGCCTCCATATGAATTTTGAGATTGTTTGGTCAACTTCTTTGAAGAATTGCTTCTGGATTGGTATAGCATTGAATTTGTATATTGCCTTTGGTAGGATGGTCATTTTTACAATGTTGATTCTGCCAATCCAGGAACATGGGAGGTCTTTCCACCTTCTGGTGTCTTCTGCAATTTCTTTCTTGAGGGTTTTGAAATTTTCATTGTAAAGGTCTTTTACCTCCTTGGTTAGGTTTATACCAAGGTATTTCATTTTTTTAGGGGCTATTGTAAATTAGATTGTTTCTCTCAAGGCAATTTCACTTCTTTCATTCTGGGCATATATGAAGGCCTTTGATTTTTGCACATTTATTTTGTATCCTGACACCCTGCTGAACTTCTCAATTAGTTCCAGAAGCTTCCTGGTGGAGTTTTTGGGATCACTCAGGTATAAGATCATGTCATCTGCCAATAGAGATAGATTGACTTCTTCCGTGCTAATTTGAATCCCTCTTATGTCCCTTTCTTGTCTTATGGCTTCAGCTAAGACTTCAAGTACAATATTGAATAGAAGTGGTGAGAGTGGACAGCCTTGTCTAGTTCCTGATCGAAGTGGGTGGACATGTATCCCTTCAAGTTGTCTTTGCTGGAAGATTTTTCTTTCTCCCTCGATCATGACTGATAGTTTTGCAGGGTAAATCAGCCTAGGTTGACATTTTTGCTCATTCAATACTTGAAGTATGTCTCTCTAAGCTCTTCTTGCTTTTACTGTTTCAACTGAGAAATCATTTGTTATTTTAATAGGTTTACCTTCAAAAAGTGATTTGTTTTTTCTCCCTTGAAGCTTTCAGCACCAGTTCTTTATCTTGAATGTGGAGTGTTTTAACTATTATTTGCCATGGCGTACTTCTGGTTTGGTCATATCTGTTCGTGGTGCGGAATGCCTCTTGTATATGGATGGGCCTCTCTTTTTTTAGATGATAAAAGTTTTCCTTGATGATCGTTTGAAAAATTTCCTCAGGGGTGGTATTTTGAGATTCTTGCTCTGGTATTCCATGAATACGCATGTTAAGCTTCTTCAGAGTGTCCCATATCTCCTGGATGTTTCTCTCAAGTATCTTTTTTGGCTTTAACAACCTCTTCCATTGAGCTGGTTAATACTCTCACTTTATCTTCAAGGTCTGAAATTCTGTTTTCTGCTTCGTTAGTTCTGCTGATAAGACTCTCTGTGGATTTCTGGGTTGAAGATAATTTGTCTTTTAGCTCAGTTTTAAACTCTGCTTGAGTCTGTTTTAACTGCTCTATGCCAGTTTTTGTTTCTTGCACTGTTTTCTCAACTCCTCCAAGTGTCTATTTTGTTCCTCTTCAAAGCGATTGATTCGATTATTTAATTCCTCCCGGATTTCCTCTTTCATTGTATTGAACATGGTAATGATCATATTTTGAAAGTCGTTATCCTGGGTCAGGCTTTCTTGGCCATTTCCTGTGGGTTTGTTCTGGTTGGAGTCTAACATTATGGGATTAATTCCTTCAGTGGGAGATTTGTTTACTTGAGTGTTGTTTCTCATGGATTTGCACTTTGACTTTGGCATTGTCATTTTACTCTTAAGATCTTTTAATTTCTGTGTGTTTTTCACTAAACTGAATTATTTGGCCTGGGGTTCTGGGGGTGGGCAGGGCCCGAGCTTACCTAGGTCGAGGTGAGTCCAGGCTGGACAGCGCGTCCGGGGTGATGGAGTGGGGGAAGGGAGGATGGGGTCGTCGGCGGGGCGCTATTTAACCTGGGGGAGCTGGGGCGGGGCCAGGCTCAAGGGGGTGTCCTCCTCTCAGGCCCTGCGTGGCTCCAGCTGGATGGTGGGAGCAGCTGGGTCCCTTGGGCTGCCTGGGGGTGGGCAGGGGTAGAGCTTACATAGGTTGTGGTGAGGCCCGGCTGGACCACGCGGTCCCGGGAGGCGGAGTGAGGGAAGAAGTAAAATATTCTTAAAAAAATATCCTTAAGTCCTGGGAGGCGGAGTGGGGGAAGGAGTAAAATATTCTTAAAAAAAACCTTTAAAATTTCAAACACACACACATACACATACCACAAATATAATGCTGTCTTAATAAAATTCTCCACCCATTTTCTCCTCTTATCGCCTCTACCTCCCCTCAGATCCCTTCTTCTCTGATCCCTCTGATTATCATGGTTTTGTTATCTGTTTGTGGTTCACCATGAATTTCTGCCATCATGGTCTGTATGTTCTATGAAACCACATACCAAATAATAAACATCTTATTTCTTAAATTGCTAGTCTCAGAGGATCTATGACAGCAATAAGTGAGCAACTGAAACTAATTTTGAGACTGGGAGACTAAGATTTTACATTAATACCAGCAGTGGGAAATCACTTTCTGTCTGCCAGACTTTGGCCAGTACTACTTTGAATGAGGACATATATCCTGACCATTTTAATTAGCTTTCAAAGTTATTATGTTTGTTTGATATTATTCTATATAGCTATTAATATTTTTCTTTTCTTTTTAGAAACATGTATACACATATTTTTAATAATATTAATTTGTTTCTTAAAACAGATGAGGACTATGTCTATTTTATTTTATTTATCATATACACATTTTATGATGGAGCAACATTTCATCTGGCACATTTTCTGTTGATTTCTCTTATAACAGACATAAACAAATGCTATATTATCGGCTAACAAACCTGCAACAGACATGGCAATATTTTTTAATTAGGTGTCTGTAAGTAATCACAAATATATTAAGCTCTTACTTCTAGGGAGATATTATTTAAAAATATATATGTAAAAATTTTTGTATTACATTGTCAAACTATATATACTGTTTATAAAATGTTTGGGTCCAGAGCCTCATAGAAAAAGAAGTACTCCTTTATTTTAGAAGCCTTTTTTAGATTATCTCAGAAATACAAGGTCACATTAACTGAAGCTTTCCAGAATTTTCATTGAGATTCAAGTTAAACTGTGGAATTGACAAGTATAGAAAAATAAGAAAGAGCAAAGTAATTTATACTTTGTTGAGGCATGACTCTAAGTCTTTTAGGAATGATATTAAATTATTTTTTAGTGCAAGAAACCAGGTTTTCAGTTTTATTAATCATCCATAATTTATACAATCTAGTAAGTTCATATTTAATAAACAGAATTTAACTTTCAAAATTGTCTTCTTTATCTTTGGTCTCCCTTTAATTCAAAATCTCTCCTTAAATACTTTAATTTCTATAGCAACAAAATTAATTCACAGAATCTGGAGAAATCTGTGTCTTTGTGATAGATTATAATTTAGTTATTTTTTTTCAAAATCATCTTTGCAGAAATGTCATTCTTTTCAAGGATGATCATTTAGACAGATATAAACAACTTCAAAGAACATAAAGACACAGCTGTTATTACTCAAGTATATTTGTAGATGAAAAAATGTTGTCCTTAACCTTTTAAAGGATTATTTAATGAAGATGGTTGGACTCACATTAATCCTTTTCTAGATTGTTTTTTGTTTTGTTTTGTTTTGTTTTAAAGACTATGGTTCCATTAGTCAATACACAATAGAAAAAGAAAATCTCAAAGGTCTCCTCCACAATTTGCCTCCACAAATATCAGATTTACTACCTGCTTCATCTATTTTTCACCAATCTTCCAAAGTCTCATTAAATTATGGTCAAACAAAATATATCCTTTGCCTTTCATAAAATAGAAATTTATTTTTTATTTCCTGTTTTCTGGAACATTCATTTTAGAGAATTTGCATTTGCAAATTCTTCCCAATTGAAATTGTTGCCTGGTTTGCATTTTAAATATTTAATTTGCATGTGCACACAGAACACAAGACACAAATACTGAGAAGAAAACATTTCGTATATGAAATATTGCACACTATTTGCTGACTTATGCTGGTATGAACATAGTAGACATAGATATCCTATTTTTGACAATATTTTACTGTCATTAAGACACCCAAGTACTTTTTATCTTACTATGAAATTAAAAGATCTTCCCACTTCTTGTTTCTCCGGTGTTAAATTCATTATTACAAATATCAGAAAAGTCAGGAATCATCCCTATTTACTTATGTAAATCTGTCTGATACAAATTTACATTGGCATTGATAATCTTACAGTGCATGATTTCTGGTTAAGGAGTAGTTCTTCTTCATAAACTAGCTATTCCTATTAATGCAACTATACTATTTTTCAATGTTATTCTATTCACTTGGGGATCCTTTTCTTCCTCGTAAGCAAGAGAGGAACTTATTTCATTACTAAGGTGATTCAGAACATATAAAGAAAAGTTCTAATCTGGCAAAGCTCTATTGTCTCTGAAAAATAGAACAGGCCACATCATCCTTACATGTAAATTACTTAGTCAGTGAGGAACCCAACCTCATTTACTCAAAATCCTATATTTAACCTCACTTTATGATATTTTGATCCTTTAGTTCCAAAGTCAATTATCCACTAAGGAAATTCCTGGTCTAACAAAAACATCACTTATCCTTCTTTAGGTCAGCCTTCAGTAGGCTATCCTCCTTCTCTTAAAGTACTCCAAACTAATCCATTATACATCATTTACATACTTCCAAGGTCTCTTTAAGTATTGACTTATTTAACATTACCCAGACAGACTTTACACTACAGCTACATGTGATATTGCTGTCAAATATTATAACCATTTCATCACAGAGTACAAATCATCACTGATTTAAGTGACATAATTTTTTTCTCACTGTTACTTCTTAATTTCAAATAGCCATTCCATAATCAATGAATTAATGTTGCAAAGTGCTTTAGTTTCCATAAATGTTATGGCAAGAAAATATCTGACACAAGAAACTTAGGGAAAGAAACAGACTATTGGCTCTCAACACCAGGTCAATTGCAACTGGCAAATTAGTGTAGTAGAATCTCCAAAAAAAGGTCGCATCACATCCAAGGCAAAACCTGATGCAAGAATTTTTCTTTTCTTGTTTGCCTGGAGCTCTTTTCATTTTTGTCTAGTTAGATCACTGGCTTCAGAATGGTCCTGACTATAATGGACTGGGTTTTCTATATCAATTACAAAATCAGGACAATCTCCTTCAGTCCAAAAAATATGAAACCTATATGTCAGGATTAATTAAAAATCGATATTATTTTTGCATACAGTGAACATGTCTATAAAGATGTTAAACTGTATTCCTAATTTGAGTAATACTAACATCTTGCTTTGACTTTAAATATAATTTTTAATGTACAAGGGGTGGATATATTTGTTTCAAAAATATGACAGCATTTTCTATTTGTGTCATGCACACTCATAAACATTTGGGAATTCATACAATGATTTTATCAGATTAACACTTTTGATAGATTTATTTTCTTTTTTAAATTTTTTTATTTATTTTTTTATTTTCTTTTAATATGTGATATTATTCTATTTATCCTGAAAATTAAAATTGTTGGGCCCACCCAGGATTTGGCCCAGGGCATGGCCGAGCACATGGGACTAAAGATGGCTCTGAGGACAAGTGTCCTGGGCATGACCCTGATCACTTCACAGAGAGCCTTAATTGGCTTTTAGGTATCTACCTGCCTCCTGCTGAGTGACACTGAACTTGGCCACTAGCACTTAAAGTATGTTTTGACCTTTAATTGGCCAGCAATTTGGCGCTTTTTGTCTTTTGCCTATATAAGCTCCTTTGTTTCCCCCAATAAACTGAGATCTGCTGAAGACCAGACAGACCCCCCATTCCGCAACCGAGTCTCTGGGGAATGGAGGTGGATATGTGAATGGCCTTTTCATCAACGCAGTCAGCAGCTGTGTAATAGAGCGTGTGAATGAGTGTGTGAGTGGGCTAAAACATGCCATGCCGTAGGTGAGTGGACACTACAAGCTGGCACCCAACATGGCGGCAATTTCTGAACCGGACAAAGCTAATCAAGGATTCCGAGGTGAGGCCTGCCTCTGAGTATGGGGAATGCATTTTATATTGACCCAGTGCCACCAGCACTGAGCTGTGTATTAAAGAATGATGGTTTTGAACCCCGCATTGCCGAGGTGTGGGAAGCAGCCTGTGAGTTGGCTCCATTCACCAGAACGTCCAACATTTACCCATGGGACACATGGAATAAGATAGAGAATCTAGCCAGAGAGCAAGAAGAAAATTTTAAGAAATTGCTGCCTTTGGATTTTCATTCCATGGTGGCCACACTCAAGAAAGCTTTCCTTCCGGATCCAATCCAGCCTCCACCGGAGCCAAAGGTGCAGGAGGGGGAGGGGACCACGGACCCACCTGGGCTGGGTAGGGGATGCCTTGAGACTACAGAGTTGGGACTAGGCCGGCAAAACTGTGGGCACCTTGAGCCAGGGCTGGGCGGGGATTCTGCTGGACCATGACAGGGTGCAGGAAACCATGGGGATGATGGGCATGCCTGCTGTTTAGAGAATGATAGCCCATCACTGTGGGTGTGCCTAGAACCTTACACAGAGTTGTGGGCTCTGACCTGGGTGCGCAGGACCAGAGAAGCTGCTACAAGTGTGGCCTGCGCTGGCAGTGGCGGAGAGGCTGCGCGTGGGGATGCGGGGCTTCGCGGGACTGGGGCAGAACCGCGGGGTGGAGGCTACCGGCAGCAGCAAGGAGGCGTGCACCGGCACAGAGGTTCTGCACCAAAATATGGCAGGGTGCGCAGAGGTTCCGTACAAAAATATGGTGGCGCAGAAAGCGGCACCAGTGGCAAGGCCACACAAAGCTGGGCTGGCAGGGCCGGCGCACATGCACAGAACAAAATGTTTGTGGGCGAAGCAGCCTGCTCGATCCCAGAGTGGAAAAAAGTTTCTGGGCAGAGTTGCTGGTTTTGAGGCATGGGGAGAGGTCCCTGCGTGTGGAAAAATGGCTGCTGGGAGAGAAAATGCCTCGTGGTTCCCTTCATCTAGGAGAAAGAGGATGGAAACGGTTCAGGAAAAAAACGCTGCCCATGCAAATTCACAGAAACCTGTCCCGAATGGCATGGTAACCCGCAGGCTAGAGCAGGGAGCTCAGGGGGGTCTGATGTACAAAGTTACTTTTAAAAGGTTCTGACTTGTTTGGATATTTGAATTCCCTATGAATATGTGTGTTTTATGTTTCATAATAAAAATAGTGGCCACTTTAGGTTATTGCACGCTTGTAATCACATTTTGGTTTTGATTTTGTTCATTATTTGGCATGCCCAATTTAAATGCATGTGCACACTTAAATATAACCATCAAAAGGCCTGAGTAGGTACTGATTAAAATATCTTGATTTCATAAAGCTTCTCGCAAGAGATAATATTGTGTTTTTACCTAGGAAGGTTGTTTTCACATATGTAATCCATCAAGGAGGATCAAGAAAGTATAGAAAAATATGTATGGTACTTGAATTTATATAAGGTTTAAATAAGGTTTATAGATTAAGAAATCTCACTCAAAATTAAAATGTGTACAGGGGGTTTGAGTTGGTTGCTTAAAAAGATATTAAAGTATGCTATAAAGGTTTATGGAGTGTTGGGTTTATAAACAGATTAAGAACTAGAGATGGTGATTAAAAAAAAGGTTATACATTGTGCTTCTTTTGTGCTATAGAGGACATTGAGCCTCAGGGGTTGGAAATTAAGAATGAAGCTTCATGTATTCAAATGTATTTCAGTTGTCTGTTTTGATTAAGCAGTAATTTGGTTACTCATAGAATCCCAACTTCTCAAGGACAGCAGGAAGCTGTCTTCAGTATGTGATCCATGGGGTCACGAGTAAAAACTGGGAAGGTCTGAGAGCCACCTGAGCAGGGTTCTGCTTGGGAAAAGTAGGCCTCCACCCACCAGATAGATGCCTCTTGGCTGTAATTTTAATCCTGGATCTCACGGTAAAAACAAACAGGCTCCCTGAGAGGGGGAGAAAAAAAGGGCACCTTTAAAATCCAAAAGAAATGTCTTAACTTCTATGTGAATGTAGGCCTGTTGTGGGAAATCTATTACATCTGTGCTCCCCACAACAGGATCCCTTAAAGACATGGGATTCAATTGGGCCAGTTCTGCATTTCCCTGGTAATAATGTACCATCTAGAGTGGGTTCAAATTAAAATCTAATTGCTGGGTTTATATATTAATTGACAGAATTCTGATAAGTCATGTGTCCTTTCCCCAAGTCCAGGTCCACCCAACTGTAGGGCAAGGAGAGATTTCCCCTTCCTGTGTTCAGGGACTAGCTAAAAAATACAAATGCTTAGTCCTACCAACCTGAAAGAGAGTCAACTTGTAGTATATTCTTGACATGCCTTGTTTACATCTTAGACAAGAGATAACCCCTTTTAAACTTATTTCTAGACCATTTTAATGGCTTTAAAGTAGGACAAATGATCTAAGACTTAATGTGGAGAAAGGAAAGAAAAGAGAAAGAGCCACAAAACAAAGAAATCAAAACTTGATATTTGCCTAAGGAGATAGGTAGAAAATTAACAGGCACCCCCAAGCAGACAACCCGGACCCCTTCCGACAGGGGAGAGATAAAAAGATGCTTTGGATATGACCAGACTGGGCTCTTTGAGATGGTTGCAAACACAGGAAACTTTCATGTGGCCTATGTCCCAACCATGGGAATTTCCACTAGAGGAAGATTGCCCCCTGAACTCCAGGACCCAGGGGTCGAGATCCCTGGTGGAGACCAATGAAATGGCTTCCTTCTGATGGGAAAAAGGAGTTTGCCTCTGATATCCAGCAAAAGAAGGCCCAAAATGCCAGCTTGAGCATCTCATGAGAACCTTGGGTTTAACATGCAAATGGGAAGCCTCTTTATTTCTAGACCAGAGAGCATTAAATTCCAGTCCTCAACTTCCTTCCTAGGCTTGTGTCAATCTTTGATTTTACTAAAATGCTAATGATCTAGAAAATGACATGTTCATCAGCCACTCACGATGTTGCTTTTAGACATTCCCTAATTTCATAAAACAAAATAGATGGTTCACATGGTTTTAAACAGGTTTTAAGATATGATCATAGAGATTCACAGCTGCCAAAGAAATAAGGTCTTCATTATGTAGATTAATTCTTAGTTTTTCACCAAACTCAGACAGTGTTATTCCAGGTGAGGTAATAGATTTTCTTTACTAACTTTTGCCTGTACCCACAGTAAGATTACTGAGCTTGTTTGGTTTATCCCCAGTGCCTTCGTAGTTACAACAGTTTAATCCTTGCATAGATCTTAAAAGTTTAACCTGCATTTTGTGTCTCTTATAGGAACCTTAAAGTAATAGAGCCATATCCCAGCATTTGTTAAATGGGGATACCAGGCTGCTCTCACACTCAATGCCCCATCTCAGCAGGAAGCAGTTAAAGAACAGTCATCGACCCTTACCCCTTGAGCAGTCTAGATCCTCAAATAGGTTAGGGGGTAAAATAGCCAGATTTAAAACAGTCATGCTGGCATGGGTCTCTCAAGATCTTTGAAAGCTTTTAAAATTCCAAAAATGATATTCCCCTCTGCTAGATGACCCCATACCCAACCAAATTAAAGGTCCAATTTCTAAAACAAAAAGGGGGAGTAAGCCCACACCAACAGCTAGGTTGGCATTATTTACCATTGATGTTTTAAATTTTAAATTTTCTAAAAGGACAACTTAAATTGAGATCCCAAAGACAGTGGGAAGCCTATCCACCTAACTTTCTGTCGGGAAACTATCCACAGTGTGATCTAAGAAAATTTTAACTGTAACTGTCATAGGCCTGACTTAACTCAAGATGGCTTGATTGATACTTTGCAGGTGACCTAACATCTAGAAAAATTGTTCTTTTAATAACTATATCACTTAAGTGTTTCCTCAGCACATTTCTCAGTGGCGCTTCATGTACGAGACCACGCTACAGACATCCATGCCATGCCCCCCCCCGCCCCCAGAGACTCGATTCAAGCTTGAAAGCTTGTGAGGCCTTGCTCTAATGACAGACCAGGCAGGCCTGTATCACCCGTGTGAGCCACATGCAACTTCCCCAGGACACCTGCTCTCTTGCCTGATGCTGATGCCAACCTGCCTGACTGAGAAGACCAACCGGGACAGGACAACAGTGAAAGCTCATGCTGAGACTGATGGGACATTGGACATACCTATAATTAATTATAAAATATACTCTCTGCTAAAACCAAAAGGGGAGATGTTGGGCCTGCCCAGGATTTGCCCTAAGGCTTGTCCAAGCACATGGGACTAAAGATGGCGCTGAGGGCAAGTGTCCTGGGCATGACCCTGATCACTTCACACAGAGAGCCTTAATTGGATTTCAGGTATCTACCTTTCTCCCGTGCTGAGTGACATTGAACTTGGCCACTAGCACCTAAAGGATGTTTTGACCTTTGATATAATTGGCTGGCCATTTGGCTCTTTTTGTCTTTTGCCTATATAAGCTCCTTTGTTTCCCTCAATAAACTGAGATCTGCTGAAGACCAGACAGACTCTCTATTCCACAACCGAGTCTCTGGGGAATGGAGGTGAAGGTGTGAATGGCCTTTTCATCAACGCAGCCAGCAGCTGTGTAATAGCGTGTATGAATGAGTGTGTGAGTGGGCTGAAACAAGCCATGCAGTGGGTGAGTGGACACTACATTAAAATTACATCTCCTAATTTAAACTTTTCCTTTAGGAGATAAAATCTTTGTAAACATTACATCTTTAGCTAGTGTTTATATTCTTTGTTATTATTTCCTGCTTTGTGTAGTTTCAAGGTTCAGAGAATAAATGACTGTGGGATATAAAGTAATTTTGACGTAACACATTTTTTCTTTTACTGACAATAGGATTTTTGAATTTTTTTATATTGGGATCATTAACTGTCATATTCTCCATATTTACTGTTTTGTGTTATGACTTTACATAAACGAAATTAACCAGGCAGGAGATTTTTCCAATTGACATTCATCAAATGCATAAAACAGTAAAGGAACAAGACAAATGTAAAACAAGAGTGGTAGATCTATTATGATATATGAGCAAATGTAGCAGTCATGGATTGCAGTATTTTGAATTTTACACACAGATACACATATATACACAGACACAAATATAGGCATATATATGCACATATACAAACTACAAACATTAAACACACATTCATACACTACCCACATACATTTAGAAACTCACTGCATACATGCTATACACACACAAAGTGACATATACACAGGCAAATACAGACACATACACAGCAAGCATGTACACTCAAAGACCCAAAAACATATACATAAAAACATGCACATGAATACACAGAAACAAATGCTTTCTCTGCACGCAAATACCCAGGCATACAACAGAAAGACACACAGAAACATATAAAAATCATAAATGAAATACAGAGACACATAAAAACCTCAAACACAAACATAGACACATGCACACACATATTCTCACATGAACTTGCAGAGTCCTACACACAAACACACGGACACTTTTACACACACAGAGATTAATATAAACACAAACATATAAATATAAACAAACACATGAACATGTACAGACACTCCTCACAGAAACATGCACACTATGTGTTCACACACAAACTCACAAACTTTTCTAATTGCTGGCAGAAGACTCAGTCCATGGTGGGGGGGCATTTCTTGGTAATATGGAAAATTAGAAGGAACAGATTCAGTTTTTTGGCTTATTTCTATATATTTTTCCAGACTCTCAATTTGGAGGCTAAAAAAGATTGCCTCTCTCACAGAAATTCTTGTGGATATGTTGCTGTCAGTTTTATCACTTCCTGCTATTGATATAAAAAAACTGGACTATGAACTGTCATAGGAGCAATAACAAATTTCTCTTGTTCCTCTAAGTTGTTTGATTGTGAATTCATCAGCAACATGCAAATTGTAAAAGAACTGGTACCAGAAGAGTAGGGTGCTGCTGATAAATTTGTAATAGCTATAGTATTTTGAACGCTTCTGCAGAAGAACTACAGAGATGTTTCAAGATTTTGAGGCTGTGTGCTACAAAAGAACTGTTAAGAAAAGCTTCGTAAGGTGTAGGAAAATAGTAATGCTGGGAGAATTATGAATTGTTTGGGCCATGTTTATGAAGGGAACAGATATTTCAGTAAATTTAACTTGAAGATGATGGACTGGTTTGTTTGGTAGAGGAGAGCTGTTTTGTCAGCTTTGAAGTTTCAGATGAGGAAAATACAGACATTACAGCAGCTGTGGCTGCTGGAAAAAATAAAGGTCATTGAAGAAAAAAGCTGGCATATGTTTCTGGGACAGCAGGAAAGAAAATTATTTACTTTGGAGATTTTGTGTTGTGAAAATGAAAACACTTATAGGGGAAGAGGACTTAGACTGAATTTGTTAATTTTTGAATGTTCGGACTACCAGGAGATGAGATTTTCTTGGGTCTATACATGAAAGTCTATTTCACCTATTGCAATGGTAATTTGCGTGGTCAAGGCTACATTTCAGCTTCTATGGTGAACTTGGAAGGACTGTTCATGTGGGTCTGGTGGTGATCAGTATTGATGGGTACATGGAGAGCAGCTGAAGTTTGTTGGCAATTGGCAGGTTTGAAGTCCCTACACAAGAAGGTAAAGCTTGTTGTAACAGTTCTTAAACTGTGCCTGTAATATACTTATCAATATAACAAACCTTTCATTTTGTCCTTTTATTTTACTTTTTCATGGTGTTCAGTTATTCAATATGTTTTCACTACATTAAATTATCAATATTTTATTCATCATTGGGTACACAATGTATTTCATTTTCACATCACTTCCAGTTTTTGAGTTATTGGCAATTGTTTTAATTTTATTTCATTAGTTACAGGAGTTTCTTCTCTTTAACAGCACGAAATCAGGTTTGTCAATAAAATCCACTGTCAAGAATAATAGTTTGTAAATATACGATCACACTGTGCATAATTCTCAAATACAACAGTGTTTTCCAGTTATAGAGATTCCACATTTTTAATAGTAAGTATATTTGTGAACTTGACCGGATTTGTCTATATTACACAAATATTTAAGAAACGTTTTGCTTTGAAGAAATATTGTAGAGATAATTTTCTTTAGGCGAGATTACTAAAAGCTAGGTGATAGTCATTTAAATTAGTTTAAAAATGTAGGAATGAATTGCAAACACCTACAAGGTAGCTCTTGCAAGTTAAGACTCAAGTATCAATTGATTCTTTATTTTTAAGGAAAAAAATGAGGAAATCTGGATTTTTCCATTTTAGTTTTTTTATATGATTTCATCTGTTTTATTTCTGTGGAAAATTCTGAATATTACCCAATTCCAGTTTTGGCAGCTTAGTAAAACATTGTGGGAAAGAAGGTGAACTGCCATCTGTCCTCACTGTTTACTACAGCATCTTGTTTGAAATGGGAAGAAAGGTAGCCTAGCAGTAAATCCCAAATACATGTAAATGGCAGAATGCTTAGAATGAGTAATATGCCTAAATGTGCTTCACTTGTCTGTGACGGCTTACGCGGCCAGGTTTTAACATACCAGAAACTCTAACTAAATGGATGGAACAATATGAGTTTAAAATGAAATGGCAATAAAAATTATAATGGGAAGTTGGTAAAATCGTTTATTTGTGCAAAACACAGTTATAGATATTAGAAATTCACCTATTTAATTTAGAAATTTTAAAGTAAAAAAATTCCCTGAAATACTACTTTTATTGTCGAACTTCATTTATTATTTCCGTGAATTCAGTTCTTTAGTTCAACTAAATGCTGCAACCAATTTTTTATATAAGATTCACTATTACCATGAATATATTTATTCCAAAATTAATGGAACTTCTGATATGTAAAAATCCACAAATTTTAATTACTTACATTTCTAATAGCCTACAATTTACAATAACTCATTCATATTAGAGCCAACATTTTAATGAAAATACATAATGGGATGTTTTCTAAGCTTCTTTTAATATACTTGAATTTTTTAAAAAATACATGTCAATTTCCTGTTTCAGCTACTTTAAGGTAAAATTTATTAAGCCATCAACTATTTTAAGATTAAATTAATTTAAAGTAATAAAAATTCAACAGTTCTTAATATAATTATTTATTCAATTATTGCATTATCCATTTTTCTCATGTGAATTTCTTTTATGCTGTTCTAAAATATCCAAGAGATTTACACTTGTTTATACATTACATATTAAATGAAAATAAGACAATTTTCTTCATATTTATAAACTTTAAATTCTCTTTAAACTTAGAAAATAGAATTCTAGAAAAACTATATCTTAATATTTTACATTTTGAACAAAATGCAGTTTAATTTCAATAAATATAGATATATGAATTAAAATCAAAGAAGAGTTCCTTGCTAGTTTTTTTTTTCTTTTTTTTTTTAAAGGATGAAAATATTTAACTTTTTATTTAGTGGAAGATACAAGTTTAAAAGTCAAAAGAGAAGCTATAACAGCATATAACAGGATTTTTTACATAAGAAGCTCATATAGGGATACAAATAAATTTCTTTGCTTTTTTAACTATTTTAATTGACTCATAAAAATAGTACATATTTATGGGACACGGTGTTATTTCATGATACATGTACACAATGTGCAACGATCAAATCAGGGTAATTAGCATAACCGTCATCTTAAACATTTATCATTTCTTACAAATTATTTTTTTTTTAATTTTTTACCAGTTCCCTCCCTCCCCCCTCCTCCCCCTCCCCTTCCCCAAGTGCCTCCCCCCCAATTCCCAGAGAGTCCTTTATTGTATACGCCTAACTCTCCATTGGGTCCTCCTCTCCGATGACATATAAGGACCCAGTGGCATTTCCATAAGCCCTTTCTCTTGTTCCCCTTAAGCATAAGATCACTACTATGGCTGTCAATCCCTTGCCTCCAGGGGTCTCGGTGCCCTTAACAGATGCTAGACTTTATGAGGGCAACAGTGCGCTGGACATTGCGCAGGGCATGCAAAGTCCCATTACGATTGCTTTGGCCCCAACTATTGTTGAGAATCTTGCAAATCGTTGCTCTTTCCATCCTTTTGCTCTTACAATCTTACTGCCCCCTCTTCCGCAAATGTCCCTGAGCTCCAGGATGGGGAGAGATTAGGCTGTCCTAGTTCTATGTGATTGATATAGTCTCTGAAGTTCTGGATTGTGGTTTGTTGATTTTCTTTTGCAGTTTTGCTGCTCCTGCAATTCCCTTCACTCCATTCTGCTGGGCACTGTATGTCACCCCCTGGCCAGAAACAAAAAGCTGTTAAACTGGAGTCTTGTTGTAATAGCACATTCAAGGGTAGATGTAATAAGAGTAGGAAACCTCCCTGAGGGAGGGGTCCATCACCCATTTGCAAAATGATTACTTTTTATCTGCTAGACTATATGCCCTCCCCTTCTGGTGAGATCAGGAAAGAACGTCTGTGAACTTAACCAGGTTTCTCATTACTTACTTGCAGACCTTGATGGAGGCCTATTTTCTCTGCTGTAACATGGTCTCCTCTCTCCTTGTTTCTGGTGTGGCCCTCCTAACCCATCTCTCTTGTTCATAATCCTTGCAATTACTGTGTTTCATAGGTTTACTTTTGAGTGTCTCAATGTGGGCTGGGTGAGTTTGGTACTAGGAGCCACCTATTAGGGAGTACATACGGCGTTAATTTTCTGGGTTTGGGATACTTCACTTAATATAATTCTTTCTAATGACATCCATTTCCCAGCAAATTCCAGTAATTCATCATTTTTGATGGCTGAGTAGTACTCCATTGTATAGATGTACCACAGTTTCCTTATCCACTCGTCAACTGTTGGACATTTAGGTTGATTCCATGACTTTGCTATTGTAAACAGTGCTGCTATGAACATGGTCATGCTTGTGCTATCGAGGCGAACCTCTGCTGCATGGGGGGTTATTCCCAAAAGTGGGATAGCAGGGTCATATGGCATTTCAATCTTTAATTTCTTTAAGAATCTCCAGACGGCTCGCCAGAGTGGCTGTATGAGCCTGCATTCCCACCAACAATGTAGGAGAGTTCCCCTCTCTCCACATCCTCTCCAGCATTTGTCGTTGTTTGTATTGTGGATTTTTGCCATCCTGACCGGGGTGAGATGATATCTCAGGGAAGTTTTGATTTGCATTTCCCTGATGGCGAAGGAAGTGGAGCATTTTTTAAAATAATTGTTAGACATTTTAATTTCATCCCTGGTAAAGTTTCTTTGAAGTTCCAGGGCCCATTTTTTAATTGGGCCAGTGTTTTCCTTGGAGTTTAATTTTCTAAGTTCTTAGTGCACTCTGGACAGTAGAGCTCTGTCAGATATGTGGTTAGTGAAGATTTTCTCCCATTCTGTGGGTTGCCTTTGAGCTCGTGTGATAATCTCTTTATCTGAACAGAAGCTCTTTAATTTCACAAGATCCCAACTGTTGAGAGTTGGTAGCAGTGATTGTGCCATTGGATGTCTGTTTAGGAAGTGTTGGCCTAGCCCAATCAGCTCGAGGGAGTTCCCTATCCTTTCAACTATGGTTTTTAAAGTCTCTGGCCTGATATCAAGGTCCTTGATCCATTTGGAATTAAGTCTTGTACATGGTGACAAGTACGGGTCCAGCTTTAATCTTCTGCATGTGGAGATCCAGTTTTGCCAGCACCATTTGTTGAAGATGCTGTTCTTTTTCCATTGGATTCTTTGGGCCCCTTTGTCAAAGACCAAATGGCTGTAACTTTGTGGGCTTATATCTGGGTCTTCAATCCTTATCCATTGATCTGTGTGTCTATTTTGGAGCCAGTACCAGGCTGTCTTTATAACTATGGATTTGTAGTATAGACTTAGGTTTGGTATGGTAATACCTCCAGCTGTGTTTTTGTTACTCAGGATTGTTTTTGCTATCCTGGGTCTTTTGTGTCTCCATATGAACTTTGAGATTATTTGGTCAACTTCTTTGAAGAATTGCTTTGGGATTTTGATTGGTATAGCATTGAATCTGTATATTGCCTTTGGTAGGATGGTCATTTTTACAATGTTGATTCTGCCAATCCAGGAACAAGGGAGGTCTTTCCACCTTCTGGTGTCTTCTGCAATTTCTTTCTTTAGGGTTTTAAAGTTTTCATTGTAAAGGTCTTTTACCTCCTTAGTTAGGTTTATACCAAGGTATTTCATTTTTTTAGGGGCTATAGTAAATGGTATTGTTTCTCTCAAGGCTTTTTCACTTCTTTCATTCTGGGCATATAGGAAGGCCTCTGATTTTTGCACATATTTTGTATCCTGCCACCCTGCTGAACTTCTCAATTAGTTCCAGGAGCTTCCTGGTGGAGTTTTTGGGATCACTCAGGTATAAAATCATGTCATCTGCAAATAGGGATAGCTTGACTTCTTCCTTGCCGATTTGAATCCCTCTTATGTCCCTTTCTTGTCTTATGGCTTCAGCTAAGACTTCAAGTACAATATTGAATAGAAGTGGTGAGAGTGGACAGCCTTGTCTAGTTCCTGATCAAAGTGGGAATGCTTCCAATTGTTCCCCATTGAACATAATCCTTGCTGTGGGCTTGTTATATACAGCTTTTATTATATTGATAAAGATTCCTTCCATTCCTACTGTCTCTAGCGTTTTGATCATAAAAGGCTGTTGGATCTTGTCCAAAGCTTTTTCTGCATCTATCGAGAGTATCATGTGGTCTTGGACTTTGGACTGGTTTACATGATGAATTACATTTATTGATTTGAGTATGTTGAACCAACCTTGTGTGCCGGGGATGAAGCCTACTTGGTCCCCATGAATGATCTTTTTAATATGTTTTTGAATCCGATTTGCTAAGACTTTGTTGAGAATCTTTGCGTCTGTGTTCATCAGGGAGATCGGCCTATAGTTTTCTTTTTTAAGTGAATCTTTATTAGGTTTTGGGATTAAAACGATATTAGCTTCATAGAAGGAATTTGGTAGTGTTCCTTCCTTTGCTATTTGATGGAACAGTTTAAGGAGTATTGGTGTTATTAACTCCTTAAATGTCTGGTAGAACTCTGTGCTGAATCCATCTGGTCCAGGACATTTTTTGGTGGGAAGATTCGAGATTACTTCCTCAATTTCCTTATATGTTATAGGACTATTTAAATAATTCACAACTTCCTGATTCAATTTAGGTAAGTTGTGTTTACTTAGAAATTCATCCATCTCTTTTGTGTTGTCAAACTTCACAGAGTATAAGTTTTTGAAATATGATGTTATAATTCTCTGGATTTCTTGGGTATCAGTAGTGATAACTCCATGTTCATTTCTAATTTTGTTAATTTGGGTTTTCTCTCTCTTGCTTTTGGTTAGTTTAGCTAGGGGTGTATCAATCTTGTTGATTTTTTCAAAGAACCAGCTTTTTGATTGGTTGATTTTTTCTATCGTTTTCTTAGTCTCGATTTCAGATATTTCTCCCCTTATTTTGCTAATCTCTTCTCTTCTACTGCTTTTGGGATCAGATTGCTCTAGTTTGTCTAAAGCTTTAAGCTGCATTGTTAAGTTGTTTATTTCTGATGTTTCCATTTTTTTGACGTGGGCATTAAGAGCTATGAACTTACCTCTTAGAACAGCTTTCATTGTGTCCCAGAGATTTTGGTAAGTTGTATTTTCGTTATCATTCACTTTCAGGAAATCTTGAATTTCCTTTTTAATTTCTTCCTGAATCCAGTTCTCATTCAGCATCATAGTGTTAAGTTTCCAGGAGTTAGTGTATTTTCTCTTGTTTGATGTGTTGTGGATGTCCAGCTTTAGGCCGTGGTGGTCTGATAGGGCACAGGTTAGAATTTCAACTTTCTTGTATATGTGTAGATTCATTTTGTGGCCCAGTATGTGATCTATTTTGGAGAAAGTTCCATGTGCTGCTGAGAAAAATGTGTATTCTTTGGTGCGTGGGTGAAAAGTTCGATAGAGATCTGTGAGGTCCATTTCTTTCAGGGTTTGATTAAGTTCCAAAGTGTCTCTGTTAAGCTTTTGACCTGTTGATCTATCCCATGTAGAGAGGGCGGTGTTGAAGTCCCCAAGAATTATCGTTTGGGGGTTGATTTCATGCTTTAGACGCTGTAGGGTTTTCTTAATGAATGTGGAGGGGCCCGTATTGGGTGCATATATGTTCAGTATTGTGAAATCTTCCTGGTGAATTGTACCTGTGACTAAAATGTAGTATCCATCCGTGTCTCTTATAATTTTTTTGGTTTGAAATCCACTTTGTCTGATAGCATAATGGCTACCCCTGCCTGTTTTCTGCTTCCATTTGCTTGTAGAATTGTTGACCAGCCTTTTATTTTTAGAGCGTGCTTATCTTTTGTGGTGAGATGGGTTTCCTGCAGGCAACAGATTGATGGATTGTGATTTTTAATCCAAGTTTGTAATCTGTGTCTCTTGATCGGTGAATTAAGTCCATTAACATTTAGTGTTATAATGGAGAAACTATTGTTAATTCCAGACATTTATTATGTTTAGTAGCTTTTATAAGTATATTGCTTCGCTTTTAATGGTGTTATATTTGCCTTCTGTTCTCCTGGATATGCCTGTTTTTTTCTTCACGCTTGAGTATCATTTCTAGCAGTTTTTGAAGGCCTGGTTTGGTGGCCATGTATCCCTTAAAGTCTTTGTGCTGGAAAATTTTTCTCTCTCCCTCGATCATGACTGATAGTTTTGCAGGGTAAATCAGCCTGGGTTGACATTTTTGCTCATTCAATACTTGAAGTATGTCTCTCCAAGCTCTTCTTGCTTTTACTGTTTCGACTGAGAAGTCATTTGTTATTTTAATAGGTTTGCCTTTAAAAGTGACTTGTTTTTTCTCCCTTGAAGCTCTCAGCACCAGTTCTTTATCTTGAATGTGGAGTGTTTTAACTATTATTTGCCGTGGTGTGCTTCTATTTTGGTCGTATCTGTTTGGGGTGCGAAATGCCTCTTGTATATGAATGGGCCTCTCTTTTTTTAGATGAGGAAAGTTTTCCTTGATGATCGTTTGAAAAATTTCCTCAGGGGTGGTATTTTGAGATTCTTGCTCTGGTATTCCATGAATACGCATGTTAGGCTTCTTCAGGGTGTCCCATATCTCTTGGATATTTCTCTCAAGTATCTTTTTGGCTTTAACAACCTCTTCCATTGAGCTGGTTAGTACTCCCACTTTATCTTCAAGGTCTGAAATTCTGTTTTCTGCTTCATTAGTTCTGTTGATAAGACTCTCTGTGGCGTTCTGGGTTGAAGATAACTTGTCTTTTAGCTCAGTTTTAAACTCTGCTTGAGTTTGTTTTAACTGCTCTATGCCACTTTTTGTTTCTTGCACTGTTTTTCTCAACTCCTCCAGATGTCTGTTGTGTTCCTCTTCAAAGCGATTGATTCGTTTATGTAATTCCTCCCGGATTTCCTCTTTCATAGTATTGAACATGGTAATGATCATATTTTGAAAGTCGTTATCCTGGGTCAGGCTTTCTTGGCCTTTTTCTGCGGGTTTGTTCTTGTTGGAATCTAACATTATGGGATTAATTTCTTCAGTGGGAAATTTGTTTACTTGAGAGTTGCTTCTCATGGATTTGCACTTTGACTTTGGCATTGTCATTTAACTCTTAAGATCTCTCAATTTCACTAAACTGAATTATTTGGCCTGGGGTACTGGTGGGCGGGCCGAACTGGGACTCACCTAGGGCGTGGGGTGAGGCCTGGGTGGACCTCGCGTGCGTCCAGACCAGCGCAGCGGGGTGGGGTGAAAAGGGATGATGGGCGCGTCTGTGTGGAGCTATTTAACCCGAGGGCACCTGGGGCGGGGCCCGGGCGCAGGGGGAGGTCCTCCTTGTTCCGCGGCCCCCGCGCGGCTCTGGCTGGATGGCGGGAGTCGGAGCCGGGTTCCTGTGGGCTGACCTGGGGTCCTCGAGCCCGCGGTGAGAGCCCGGCTGGATCTCGCGTATGCGTCCTGACCGGCGGAGTGGGGGTGTGGCGAAAGGGGACGATGGGCGCGTCTGCGTGGAGCTATTTAACCCGAGGGCAGCTGGGGCGGGGCCCGGGCGCAGGGGGAGGTCCTCCTGGTCCCTCGGCCCCCGTGCGGCTCCGGCTGGATGGCGGGAGTCGGAGCCGGGTCCCTGTGGGCTGACCTGGGGGTCCATCGAGCGCGCGGTGAGAGCCCGGCTGGATCTCCCGTACGCGTCCCGACCGGCCCTTGCTGGTTTTTTATATCTATAGAAAAAGCAACTAGTCCAACTATTGTCTTTTTATCAACTATATGATGCTTATGTCTGTGTAAATATTTATTATTATCCCTTGTGGGGTATATGGATATACTCTCCAAGAGTGATGTGAAGAGTAATGACAAAAACCAAAAATAGATGTAACATTTATGTTAAATAATATTGTCCTGAAGTCTATGGGATGAGAATAATAATAAATATTTTATCATTCATACATGTAAACTTCATAAATAATGTTACCATTTTGTTGATGTCTTGCTAAAACCATTGTAGTATGCTATTCTTAAATGTATTCTCCTTGAACATCATTTTAGTCTGTAAAGACTCACTTAGAAAACAAAGTTCTTTGTGTATTCTACATACTAGTCTTCTATCAGACAGGTGGTTAGCAAAGATTTTCTTCCATTTCGTTTATTGAGCTTTTATTCAATTAGCAATACCACTTGTGAAGAAGAAGCTTTTAACATCATAAGATGTCACTTCTTGAGGGTTTTTCTTATTTCCTATGAATTTGGTTTCCTATTAAGAAAATTCAACCTAGATCAGTCAGTTCAAATGTATTCCTTAATCTTTCTTCAAGGAGTTTTATAGCCTTTGGTCTAAACATTGAGGTCTTTGATCCATTTAGAGTTAACTTTCATTAAGTGTGACAGTTTCATTCTTCTGCATGTAGACGTTCAATTTTGCCAGTACCATTTGTTGAAGATACTGTCCTTTTTGGCAGTTATATTAAGAAAGCCTTATGGGCTGCTAAAAAGAATGCATATTTCTTGGTGTTAGTATGGAAATTTTGGTAGATGTAGGTCAGGTCCATTTCATTTATGGTTTGAATATTTCTAGTGTTTCTCCCTTCAGTTTTGGGTCAATTTGTTGTAAACTTTAAAATACTGAAAAGGAGATTACCAGAGATTCCTGGAGGTGGAAAAACCTCCCAAGTTTATGGATTGGGAGAATTAACAATGTAAAAGTGACCACATTACCCAAAGCAACATGCAGATTCAATGTAAAACTAATCAAAATTCCAACCTGATTCTTCACAGAAATTGGTAAGACAATACAAAAACTCTTATGAAAGCACAAGAGTCTCAGGATAACGTAAGTAACAATAAGTCTGTTGATAGTCACCAACTCGATAGTTGAAATGCTTGTCTGGCAAGTGAAGATTGTCCTTTCCTCAGCTGTTATGTAGATATGGTGTGACCAGTTATCTCAAGCCTTGGTGTTGAAGGTGGTTCTCCTGCCAAATTGGACAAAGATCAATAACTGGATTATAGAAAGAGAAAATTAAACCACTTATTTCCTTGTCTATCTGATGGTGATTTTATCAGCTGCCATGCAGAGTAACTGCAACAAGTAGTAATTGTAGATCTAACAACCATACAGCCCAAGAGCTCAAACATAGCAAGAGCCAAAAGACAAGAGGGGGAGATGAAATGTAAACAATTGTGAAAGGAAAAAGTCCAGGTGTCCCTTTTTGCAAATCATATGATTTGATACCTGAAATACCCCAAAGGTTCTACCAAGAAATGACCAGAACTAATTAATAAGCTCAGTAGGGTGGCAGGTCATAAATTAACAGTCAAAGATCAGTGGCTTTCCTATATGCCAAGCAAAAACAAAGCAGAGAAATCTGTGTGAAACAATTCCCTTTACTACTGTTCCAAAAAAAGTGAAATAACTTGGAATAAATCTAAACAGGGATGTAAGAGACTTGTACAACCAAAAGTCTTTTAAACGGGCATAGGACATCTGTTTACATGGGCGCTGAATTTCCCTCTGAGGGTTTAGGATTCAGTGGCATACCTTGGGGCCTCTTCTTGGGCTGCCCACTAATATGGTAACTCTTTTATATTCAACTAAGCCCCTGCCTCTAAGGATCCTACTGCCTGAAGCCTTTTCCCCTGAGATCTGTGCTAGTCTTTGAGGACTTGTTGATAGATCTTCTGGAGGGTGGGATTAAACAGGCAAGAAACACAAAGAGAGGAGGACTGAATAAAGGGGGAAGAGAGAGAAGGACAGGGGAGAGTGAGATGGGGGAGAAAAATGGGAGAAGGGAAGGGTGAGGAGAAGAAGGGGGTGAAGGTGCCTGCCCATTGAACTTGTATAACTAGGTAAAAATATAACAAATAATTGTTTAAAAAAATAACAGGAATGAACATTTTTCTTTTAATAATGAGAATATTTAGTTTTTCCTTTAAAAGATTACACCCAATTTGTTTAATAGTAGTTTGAAGTATGCAAAAAATTGTTTTCATACTTGAGTATGTCTCCTTAACAAGCTAGATAATATTCTCTTTAATATGTATAAATTATTCAGAGGAATAAGGGTCAGGGATAGAATCATAATTTTTTACATTATAAAAATGTAAAACAAAATATATTTATAGTTATTACTGACAATAGGATTGAGATAAGAAATATATTTATATGTTATTTTTACATTTATGTTAATGTACAAAGGAATCTTTGAAAACATTAAAACTATTATAATTTCATATTCCACAATATACTTAGTATGACACTTCATTTCTAATGACTTGCATCATGTTCTAACATTCAGCAACACTGTTTCGGACAAAACATGTCACTCATAGCTTTCTCACAGTTTCAGATATTAAATCAGAGACATTTGGGCCTCTAGACAAATGCCATGACATTCAGTTACCAACACAAGCCTCATATTGATCTCTAATATTTAGCTGTTAGTGGATTAGCTAACTTAATTCCTATATCTTGTTAGAAATACTTTTTAAGTTTCAGATTTATTTAATATTATTTTTGAGACCAGAAATGCAAATGAGTTATATACTATAATATAGACATTTAAAATAAAGTATATTTAAAATTTGAATGCATTCTAAGAGTTGTGTTAAAATTTTGACAAACTTATCTTTATAAAGAATGCATTCATTTCTTATTATACTTTATATCATTTTTTCATGATTCTGAGTGATTTTCCTCTAACAATTCACTTAATCACCATGATATTTTTATGTTATTTTTAATTATAATTCCAAATTTAATTATCAGGAAGATAAAGCTCAGGGTGATTATGCATTTTGAAAAGGCAACAATCTACTAAATAGTACGTGAAAATGCTTCTTCAGTACCGAATTCAAGAATCTTCAAATAATTAGTATAGTTTGTATTTAATATTAGCACTGAGAAATGGGATAAAATTGAAGTCATAAAAGGCAAAAGTAACAAAGTAAAGTTTGTCATAAGTAGTTACAACCAAATTTCAGTTCCAATGGACTGTAATACTGTTAAAAGATAAGGAACAGACTGACAGGATACATTTATCCATTGCTTAGTTTGGAGAGAATTCACATCAAGTATCTAAACACAATGCACATAAAAAGAAATGAAGAAAATGAAAGTTATTCATATGAATAACTGGAAAACATTTATGAAAGTAAGATAAATGAAAAGGCAATAAAATCAATAAATATTGCATCATTTAGTTAATAAAAGGACTATATGTAAACATATTATTAGAACTTTTTTACCAAAAGAGTTTAATAGTGCTAAGTATTGTTTAGAATAGATCTTGAAATATCCACTTAGAAGGCAGCTTTAGAAAACAAGTAAAAATGTGAATATTTTCCATCTCAGCACTTATTTCATTTATCATCTAATGATCAATTTTCTCAATGGATAATAAGTCTGCACATTATCTCAGGGAAGTTTTGATTTGCATTTCCCTGATGGCGAAGGAAGTGGATCATTTTTAAAGATATTTGTTAGACATTTTAATTTCATCCCTGGTAAAGTTTCTTTTAAGTTCCAGGGCCCATTTTTTAATTGGGCCATTAGTTTCCTTGGTGTTTAGTTTTCTAAGTTCTTTGTGCACTCTGGATAATAGAGCTCTATCAGATATGTGCTTAGTGAAGATTTTCTCCCATTCTGTGGGTTGCCTTTAAGCTCATGTTACAATTTCTTTATCTGAACAGAAGCTCTTTAATTTCACAAGATCCCAACTGTTGAGAGTTGGTAGCAGTTACTGTGCCATTGGATATCTGTTTAGGAACTGTTGGCCTAGCCCAATCAGCTCAAGGGAGTTTCCTACCTTTTCAACTATGGTTTTTATAGTCTCTGGCCTTCAAGGTCCTTGATCCATTTGGAATTAATTCTTGTATTTGGTGACAAGTACGGGTCCAGTTTTAATCTTCTGCATGTGGAGATCCAGTTTTGCCAGCACAATTTGTTGAAGATGCTGTTCTTTTCCATTGAATTTTTTGGGCCCCTTTGTCAAAGATCAAATGGCTGTATTTGTGTGGGCTTATATCTGGGTCTTCAATCACTTACCCATTGATCTGTGTGTCTATTTTGGAGCCAGTACCAGGCTGTTTTTACAACTATGGATTTGTAGTATAGACTAAGGTTTGGTATGGTGATGCCTCCAGCAGTGTTTTTGTTACTCAGGATTGTCTTTGCTATCCTGGGTCTTTGTGCCTCCATATGAATTTTGAGATTGTTTGGTCAATTTCTTTAAAGAATTGCTTTTGGATTTTAACTGGTATAGCATTGAATTTGTATATTGCCTTTGGTAGGATGGTCATTTTTATGATGTTGATTCTGCCAATCCAGGAACATAGGAGGTCTTTCCACCTTCTGGTGTCTTCTGCAATTTCTTTCTTGAGGGTTTTAAAGTTTTCATCGTAAAAGTCTTTTTACCTCCTTAGTTAGGTTTATACTAAGGTATTTCATATTTTTAGGTGCTACAGTAAATGGGATTGTTTCTCTCAAGGCTTTTTCACTTCTTTCATTCTGGGCATATAGGAAGGCCACTGATTTTTGTACATTTATTTTGTATCCTGCCATCCTGCTGAACTTCTACATTAGTTTCATGAGCTTCCTGGTGGATTTTTTGGGATCACTCAGGTATTAGATCATGTCATTTGCAAATAGGGATAGCTTGACTTCTTCCTTGCCGATTTTATGCCCCGTTCTTGTCTTATGGCTTCAGCTAAGAATTCAAGTACAATATTGAATAGAAGTGGTGAGAATGGACAGCCTTGTCTAGTTCCTGATCGAAGTGGGAATGCTTCCAATTGTTCCCTATTGAGCATAATCCTTGCTGTGGGCTTGTTGTGTACAGCTTTTATTATATTGATAAAGGTTCCTTCCATTCCTACTGTCTCTAGCGTTTTGATCATAAAAGGCTGTTGGATCTTGTCAAAAGCTTTTTCTGCATCTATCGAGAGTATCATGTAGTCCTGCACTTTGGACTGGTGTATATAATCAATTACATTTATTGATTTGCATATGTTGAACCAACCTTGTGTGCCAGGAAATGGCAAAAATCCACAATACAAACAACAAATGCTGGCGTGGATGTGGAGAGAGGGGAACTCTCCTACATTGCTGGTGGGAATACAGGCTCATACAGCCACTCTGGTGAGCCATCTGGAGATTAGTAAAGAAATTAAAGATTGAAATACCATATGACCCTGCTATTCCACTTTTGGGAATAACCTCCCATACAGCAGAGTTTCACCTCGATAGCACAAGCACGACCATGTTCATAGCAGCACTGTTTACAATAGCAAAGTCATGGAATCAAACCAATTGTCCAACAGTTGACGAGTGGATAAGGAAACAGTGGTACATCTATACAATGGAGTACTACTCAGCCATCAAAAATGATGAATTAATGGAATTTGCTGGGAAATGGATGTTGTTAGAAACAATTAAGTGAATTATCCCAGACCTAGAAAATTAATTGCCGTATGTACTCCCTAATAGGTGGCTCCTAGTACCAAACCCACCCAGCCCACCTAGAGACACTCAAAGATAAAATTCTGTAATACCCAGCCCTACCAACCCAGAGCCCCACGCGTCCCGGTGGCGAGCACCCAGGCCAACTCCGGTTTGGCCTGCGCCCCGGCCTGGACGACCCCAGCCCTCTCTGCACTGCACCACCCTGCCCCAGCCCCACCAGCTGCCCAAGGTGAAGAATTCTGCCATCAACATCAGACCCTCTGCCTCTCTGGCCCACTGGTGACCTACGCATGTGGTCCACGGAAGACACACTGCTACTCAGAATTCAATAGAACCCAAAGGAAACTCAAGCAAAATTCTAAGGAACAAAGGGAACACAGGACATACATCTGGACTCCACTACAATCAGTATATCACATGGGCGAGATTCTTCTCATCCAACCCAAAGATAAGTAAACTTTTTCTTTTCACCTTACTGATCCTTTAAAGTATCAATGCTGTAGATCAACTTTCTCATACAGCCACCCCACAACATACAACTCTAGGGAGTACACCACTCACCCCCACATTTCATCAAGAAACTAAATCGTAAAAGTGCACTACCAAACTAATATTTACATAACCTGACTTAACTGACGTACTAACAGCATAGTAGCCTCATCTAGGATATAACGATAACAATACACAAACATACCCAATCCAAGGCAAGCACTAGTAATAACTGGCAAGTGTAACAATACCAATTAGGTGGATTCAGTGAAAAACACACATAAACTGAAAGGTCCTAAAACACAAAACAACAATGTACAAGTCAAAGTGCAGATCCACGAGAAACAAAACCCAAGAAGACCAATCTCCTGTCGAAAGAATCAATCCCATAATGAGGGATTTTGACCAGAACAAATCCACAGAAAATAGCCATGAAAGCCAGACCCAACATAACGACTTTCAGAGTATGATCATTACCATGATTAATACTATGAAAGAGGTAATCCAAGAAGAGTTAAGCAACCCCATCAACCACTTCTAACAGGAACACAACAGGCACTTGGAGGAGTTGAGAAAAACAGTTCAAAAAACAAAAATACGTATAGAGCAATTAAAACAGTCTCAGGCAGAGTTTAAAATTGAACTAAAAGACAAGTTATCTTCAACCCAAAACTCAACAGAGAGTCTTATCAGCAGAACAAATGAGGCAGAAAATAGAATTTCAGATCTTGAAGACAAAGTGGGAGAATTAACCAGCTCAATGGAAGAGATTGTTAAAGCCAAAAAGATACTGGAGAGGAACATTCAAGAGATATGGGACACCCTGAAGAAGCCTAACATGCGCATTCATGGAATACCAGAACAAGAATCCCAAAATACCATACCGGAGGAAATATTTCAAATCATCATAAATGAAAACTTCTCACAACTAAAGAATGAGAGGCCTATCCAAATACAAGAGCCATTTCACACTCCAAAGAAATATGACCAAAATAGAAAATCGCCATGGCAAATAATAGTCAAAACACTCCACATTCAAGACAAAGAAAAGGTGCTGAGAGTTTCAAGAGAAAAAAAGCAACTTACTTTTAAAGGTAAACCTATTAGAATAACAAATGACTGCTAAATGGAAACAGTAAAAGCAAGAAGAGCTTGGAGAGACATACTTCAAGTATTAAATGAGCAAAAACACCAACCCAGACTAATATACCTGGCAAAACTATCTGTCATGATTGAGGGAGAAAGAAAAGTTTTCCAGCACAAAGACAACTTGAAGGGATACATGTCTACCAAACCAGGCCTTCAAAAAATCCTAGAACTGATACTCAAGCTTGAAGAAAAGAACAAGGGTATCCAAGGGACAGAAGGGAAGTATAATACCACCAAAACATAAATATCAAACAACATGCTTACAAAGTCTACTAAACATAAAAAATGTCCAAAATTAAAAATAATTTCTCCATTATAACATTAAATGTCAATGGTATTAACTCGCCGATTAAGAGATACAGATTAGAAACTTGGATTAAAAACCACAATCCAACAATCTGCTGCCTTCAGGAAACTCATCTCACCACAAAAGATAGGCACGCTCTAAAAATAAAAGGCTGGTCAATAATTCTACAAGCAAATGGAAGCAGAAAACAGGCAGGGGTAGCCATTATGATATCAGACAAAGTGGACTTCAAACCAAAGAAAATTGTAAGAGACACGGATGGATACTACATTTTAGTCACAGATACAATTCACCAAGAAGACGTCACAATACTGAACATATATTCACCCAATACGGGCCCCTCCACATTCATTAAGAAAACCCTACAGCATCTAAAGAAAGAAATCAACCCCAAACGATAATTCTTGGGGACTTCAACATTGCCTTCTCAACATGAGATAGATCAACAGGTCAAAAGCTTAACAGAGACACTTTGGAACTTAAACAAACCCTTAAAGAACTGGACCTTACAGATCTCTATTGAACTTTTCACCCACGCACGAAAGAAAACACATTTTTCTCAGCAGCACACGGAAGTTTTTCCAAAATAGATCACATACTGGGCCACAAAACGAATCTACACATGTACAAAAAAGTTGAAATTCTAACCTGTGCCCTATCAGACCACCACGGCCTAAAGCTGGACATCCACAACACAACAAACAAGAGAAAATACACTAACTCCTGGAAACGTAACAATATGATGCTGAATGAGAACTGGATTCAGGAACAAATTAAAAAAGAAATTCGACATTTCCTGAAAGTGAACGATAATGAAAATACAACTTACCAAAATCTCTGGGACACAATGAAAGCTGTTCTAAGAGGTAAGTTCATAGCTCTTAATGCCTACATCAAAAAAATGGAAATATCAGAAATAAATAACTTAACGATGCACCTTAAGGCTTTAGAGAAACTTGAGCAATCTGATCCCAAAAGTAGTAGAAGAGAGGAGATTAGCAAACTAAGGGGAGAAATATCTGAAATCGAGACTAAGAAAACAATAGAAAAAATCAACCAGTCAAAAAGCTGGTTCTTTGAAAAAATCAATAAGATTGATACACCCCTAGCTAAATTAACTAAAAGCAAGAGAGAGAAAACCCAAATTAACAAAATTAGAAATGAACATGGAGTTATCACTACTGATACCCAAGAAATCCAGAGAATTATAACATCATATTTCAAAAACTTATACTCAGTGAAGTTTGACAACACAAAAGAGATGGATGAATTTCTAAGTAAACACAACTTACCTAAATTGAATCAGGAAGTTGTGAATTACTTAAATAGCCCTATAACATATAAGGAAACTGAAGAAGTAATCTCGAATCTTCCCACCAAAAAATGTCCTGGACCAGATGGATTCAGCGCAGAACTCTACCAGACATTTAAGGAGTTAATAACACCAATACTCCTAACACTGTTCCATCAAATAGCAAAGGAAGGAACACTACCAAATTCCTTCTATGAAGCTGATATCGTCTTAATCCCAAAACCTAATAAAGATTCACTTAAAAAAGAAAACTATAGGACGATCTCTCTGATGAACACAGAAACAAAGATTCTCAACAAAGTCTTAGCAAATCGGATTCAAAAACATATCAAAAAGATCATCACAGGGCTCAAGTAGGCTTCATCCCCAACACAGAAGGTTGGTTCAACATATGAAAATCAATAAATGTAATTCATCATGTAAACCAGTTTAAAGACCAAGACCACATGATACTCTCGACAGATGCAGAAAAAGCCTTTGACAAGATCCAACAGCCTTTTATGATCAAAATGCTAGAGACAGTAGGAATGGAAGGAACCTTTATCAATATAATAAAAGCTGTATACAACAAGCCCACAGCACGGATTATGCTCAATGGGGAACAATTGGAAGCATTCCCACTTCGATCAGGAACTAGACAAGGCTGTCCACTCTCACCACTTCTATTCAATATTGTACTTGAAGTCTTAGCTGAAGCCATAAGACAAGAAAGGGACATAAGAGGGATTCAAATGGACAAGGAAGAAGTCAAGCTATCCCTATTTGCAGATGACATGATCTAATACCTGAGTGATCCCAAAAACTCCACCAGGAAGCTCCTGGAACTAATTGAGAAGTTCAGCAGGGTGGCAGGATACAAAATAAATGTGACAAAATCAGAGGCCTTCCTATATGCTCAGAATGAAAGAAGTGAAAAAGCCTTGAGAGAAATAATCCCATTTACTGTAGCCCCTAAAAAAGTGAAATACCTTGGTATAAACCTAATCAGGGAGGTAAAAGACCTTTATAATGAAAAGTTTAAAACCCTGAAGAAAGAAATTGCAGAAAACACCAGAAATTGGAAAGACCTCCCATGTTCCTGGATTGGCAGAATCAACATCGTAAAAATGACCATCCTACCAAAGGCGATATACAAATTGAATGCTATACCAATTAAAATCCCAAAGTAATTCTTTAAAGAAGTTGACCAAATAATCTCAAAATTCATATGGAGGCACAAAGACCCAGGATAGCAAAGACAATACTGAGTAACAAAAACACTGCTGGAGGTATTACCATACCAAACCTTAGTCTATACTACAAATCCATAGTTATAAAAACAGCCTGGTACTGTCTCCAATATAGACACACAGATCAATGGATAAGGGTTGAAGACCCAGATATAAGCCCACACAACTACAATCATTTGATCTTTGACAAAGGGGCCCAAAGAATCTAATGGAAATAGAACAGCATCGTCAACAACTGGTGCTGGCAAAACTGGATCTCCACATACAGAAGATTAAAGCTGGACCCGTACTTGTCAGCATGTACAAGACTTAATTCCAAATGGATCAAGGACCTTGATATCAGGCCAGAGACTATAAAAATCATAGTTGAAAGGATAGGGAACTCCCTTGAGCTGATTGGGCTAGGCCAACATTTCCTAAACAGATATCCAATGGCACAGTCACTGTTACCAACTCTCAACAGTTGGGATCTTGTGAAATTAAAGAGCTTCTGTTCAGATAAAGAGATTGTAACACAAGCTCAAAGGCAACCCACAGAATGGGAGAAAATCTTCACTAAGCACATATCTGATAAAGCTCTACTGTCCAGAGTGCACAAAGAACTTAGAAAATTAAACACCAAGGAAACCAATGGCCCAATTAAAAAATGGGCCCTGGAACTTAAAAGAAATTTTACCAGGGATGACATTAAAATGTCTAACAACTATCTTACAAAATGCTCCACTTCTTTAGCCATCAGGGAAATGCAAATCAAAACCTCCCTGAGATATCATCTCACTCCGATCAGGATGGCAAAAATCCACACACAAACAACAACAAATGCTGGAGAGGATGTGGAGAGAGGGGAACTCTCCTACATTGCTGGTGGGAATGCAGGCTCATACAGTCCACTCTGGCAAGCTGTCTGGAGATTCTTAAAGAAATTAAAGATTGAAATGCCATATGACCATGATATTCCAGTTTTGGGAATAACCCCCCATGCAGCAGAGGTTCGCCTCGATAGCACAAGCACGACCATGTTCATAGCAGCACTGTTTACAATAGCAAAGTCATGGAATCAACCTAAATGTCTAACAGTTGACGAATGGATAAGGAAACTGTGGTACATCTATACAATGGAGTACTACTCAGCCATCAAAAATGATGAATTACTGGAATTTGCTGGGAAATGGATGTAATTAGAAATAATTATATTAAGTGAAGTATCCCAAACCCAGAAAGTTAAGCGCCATATGTATTCCCTAATAGGTGGCTCCTAGTACCAAACTCACCCAGCCCACATTGAGACACTCAAAGGTAAACCTATGTAATATAGTAATTTCAAGGATTGTGAACAGGAGGGATGAGGTTGGAGGGCCACACCAGACACAAGGAGATAGGAGACCATGTTACAGCAGAGAAAATCGGCCTCCAAGGAATGCAAGTAAGTAATGTGACACCTGGTTAAGTTCACAGTCATTCGTTCCTGATCATGTACAACTGAGGGGGTATGATCTCACCAGAAGGGGAGGGCATATAGTCTGGCAGATGAAAGATGATCATTTTGCAAATGGGTGACTGACCCCTCCCTCACTGAGGTTTCCTGCTTTTATTACATCTACCCTTGAATGTGCTATTATAACAAGACTCCAGTTTAACAGTTTTTTGTCTCTGACCAGGGGGTGACATGCAGTGCCCATCAGGATGGAGTGAAAGGAATTGCAGGGGCAGCAAAACTGCAAAAAGAAAATCAACAAACCACAATCCAGAACTTCAGAGACTCTATATCAACCACATAGAACTAAGCCAGCCTAATCTCCTCCCATCCTGAAGCTCAGGGACATTTGCAGAAGAGCGGGTGGTGAGATTGTAAGAGCAAAAGAATGGGAGGAGCAATGATCTGAAGATTCTCCACACTAGTTAGGGCTGAAGCAATCATAATAGGACTTGCATGCCCTGCGCAATGTCCAAAACACTACTGACCTCACAAAGTCTAGCATCGGCTAAAGGCACCAAGATCCTTGGAGGCAAGGGATTGACAGCCACAGTAGTGTTCCTATGCTTAAGGGAAACACGAGAAAGGGTTCAGGGAAATGCCACTAGGTCCTTGTATGTCATCGGAGAGGAGGGACCCAGAGGAGAGTTAGGCATACACAATAAAGGACTCTCTGGGAATTGGGGGGGATGCACTGGGAGATGGGGAGGGAGGGAAGGGGAGCATGGGGTTCAGGGGGAGGGGGGGGAGGGAACTGGTCTACCTATTAAGTTTGTATGAGCAGAAATAATAATAAAAAATGTTAAAAAATTTTAAAAAATCTCTGTAATACCCACAGTAATTGCAAGGATTATGAATAGGAGGGAAGTCAAAGGAGGACCACACCAGAAACAAGGAGAGAGGAGACCATGTTACAGCAGAGAAAATAGGCCTCCATCAAGGACTGCAAGTAAGTAACGAGACATTTGGTTAAGTTCACAGACTTTTGTTCCTGATCATTTACAACTGAGGGGATATGATCTCACCAGAAGGGGAGGGCATATAGTCTGTCAGATAAAAAGTAACCATTTTGCAAATGGGTGATTGACTCCTCCCTCACTGTGGTGTCCTACTTTTATTCCATCTACCTTTGAATGGGCTCTTATAACAAGACTCTAGTTTAACAGCTTTTTATCTCTGGCCAGGGGGTGACATACAATACTCATCAGAATGGAGTGAAGGGCATTGCAGGAGCAGCAAAACTGCATAAGAAAATCAACAAACCATAATCCAGAACTTCAGAGACTCTATATCAACCACCTAGATCTAGGCCAGCCTAATCTCTCCCCATCCTGAAGCTCATGGAAATTCATGGAAGAGGGAGCGGTATGATTGTAAGAGCACAAGGATGGGAGGAGTAACTATATGCAAGATACTCCACATAAGTTAGAGCCAAAACAATCATAATTGGACTTTGCATGACCTGTGGAATATCCAACACACTATTGATCCCACAAAGTCTAGCATTTACTAAAGGCACCAAGATCCTTGGAGGCAAGAGTTTGACAGCCACAGTAGTGTTATGCTTAAGGGGAACACAGGAAAGTGTTTAGAAAAATACCACTGAGTCCTTGTATGTCATCGGAGAGGAGGGCCCAGAGGAGAGACTGGCATGCACATTAAAGGATTCTCCAGGGATTCGGGGGAGGCACTGGGGGATGGTGAGGGAGGGATGAGGGAAGGGGAAGCAGGGAGGTCAGGGGGATGAGGAGGGAGAGGGGAACCGGTGTACCTGTTAAGTTTGTATGAGCGGAAGTAATAATAAAAAATGTTTAAAAAGTCTACACATTAATACACATAGAAATATTTTGTTCCTATATAAAAATATGAATGTCTAGATTACAATATTGGAATGCTTTAAAGTTAAATTTGCAGAGATATGTCAAAATAATAGATCTGTTCATTCCAATATAAATTATATACACAATAAATAGGGAATATTGAAATATGCATATGAAAAAACTGTTCATACGTTGACTTAAGCAATAAGTTGTCCATATAAAGGACATATAAATTCTAGTACCATAAACTTTTCCATTTAAATATGTATATACATAAGAAAAATTAGTATGTTCATATATGCATAAAAACATACATATATGTATAGAAATATACTTATGTTTTATATAGATGCTATGATCTCTCTATTTAGCTAGCAAGGTGAATGAGAACAATACCTAAATAGGGTAAAAGAGAAATATGGAATTGGTAATGGCTCAGGAGTTTAAACTCTGTCTTGCAAGCAAAAGTTCCTGAGTTCAGATCCCAGGTCCCACATATAAATGCCAGGTAGAAATGGCAGTGGCCTGCACTTCCATCCCTAGTTGGCAAGCCTGGGAAATCACAGAGCAAAGCAAGAAGGAGGTAGAAGCAATCCAGTATGATTCTTTTTTTTTTTTTACAGGGAAGAGCGCGAACGCAGTCCCCCACTACCACAAATTATGCAGTCGAGTTTCCCACATTTGGGGAAATCGCAGGGGTCAGCACATCCGGAGTGCAATGGATAAGCCTCGCCCTGGGAAAACCACCTTCGTGATCATGGTATCTCCCCTGCCAGGTAAGTATCCAGGATGATTCTTGAAGAAACCTTTGGTCTTCCACAGGGACACACAAATACACACACGCACACATTTAAAAAAAAGTTGCTTTAGCTTTAAGACTATTATTACTTTAATTTTTATGTATGTCATATTCAGAAATAACACTTGAAAGAAAAAGCATAAAATTAAAATCTGTACTAAAAGTGTTTAATCATGCAGAAGCATTGAATTGTAAAGTTTAGTCAAGACTTCATTGCACAGCATGCTGGTGTGATATTTAAAATGTGGGCTCCACAGTATGTTAACCTGATCTGCAGCCAAAGCAAAACTAAGTCAAATTGACCTGCGTGGAGGAGGACTTGGAAATGAGAAATTGTACTGTGTAATAAAAGATCAAGAAAACTTATAAAATCAATCTAGTGATTTTGGAATTACAAAGAATGAAGTGTGCCAAGATTATAAGTGGATCAAGAAATGTTTCATTTCTTTGACCAGAAGGCTGATTTAAAGGTTAATAATTATATCAGAGTTACTTCTTAAAAATATGACAAATGGGGCTGGAGAGATGGCTCAGGGTTTAAGTCCTTGCCTCACAAAAATAAGGTCCTGAGTTTTGACCCCCATTCCCATGTAAACAAACTAGGCAGAAATGGTGGGGGCCGGCACTTCTGGCTCTGGTGGGCACAGCCTGGGAAATCCAAGAGCTAGGCAAAAAGAAGGTAGAAGCAATCCAGGATGATTCCGAAGTTACCCTTGGTCGACCTCAGGGACTCACAGTGCCCAATGACACACACACACACATACACACACACACACACGCACACACACACACACACACTAAATAAATAAAGTTTAAAAAAAAGAAAATATGTGTTTAAAGAAAGTATGACCATTAAGCTAAACGTGGTGTTCACCCTAGCAATTTCTGGCTTGATAGACTGAGGTGGAAGAGTTGCCATAAGTGTAATTTCCATGGCATAAAAATTGTTCAATGAGCCCTTTTGTATATTCATTACAAGTAATCATTTACAAATACAGCATTTATAAGGGAATTTGCATTGAATTTGCCATTTGATAAATAAACTATTTAATAAACTGCATTGACATGGCAAGTAAACAAGAAAAAGCTGTCTTTTTTAAAAATTTTTTATTATTATTATTTATTCAACTGTGCGCATGTGCGTGTGTATGTGCGCGCGCGTGTGTCTGTGTCTGTGTGTAGAACCACGGACGAATTCGCGAACCACCATGGACGCCTCCACCTCCTTCTGCCCCGGGATTCACAGGCTCCGCCCTACCAGGTCCAGAAGCGCAGGCCGCCCCCGCTTCCGCCTGGTGTCTATACGTGGGATCTGGGATCCGAACTCAGGACCTTCAGCCTGCAAGGCGGAGGCTTAACCCTTGAGCCACCTCTCCAGCCCGAAAAAGCTGTCTTAATCATTATAAAACAATTTAATTATGATAAAAGAAAGGAAATTTAAGAAAAAGCAAAAGAGAGCATACATAAATATTTTCAGTTAATGTTGCCTTAAATATTATATTTAAATATGTTTACATATTTATACATAATATACAAATATTAAATATTATGTAATGTATCAGTAGGAACAGATGAATTTTTCTATCACCTAGAAGGTTATTAACCTATGTTCTTAAGTATCCTTGTACACAAAAACTTCAGTCTCAGAATGATATAATGTAATTAACATGTTAGAAGAGAGATGATCTAGCACAGGGGAATCAAGGTTGCTAAACTTCCTAATTTTAAAAAGAGCAGCATTTAAATGTCAACCTAAATTACCCTTCTCCCAAAGCCCATGAACTGAACTATGATGTAATATCAGTAATCATATTTGGTAAGGATAGGTTTTAAAGGAGAACTCATCACTTGGTTAGATTTCATTAGTACACAGTTAAGGGAAAAGAAAATGAGTTTTAAATGGGGTGAGTTAATGTTCCAGTGAAGAGTAGTCAAGAGTGTGGGAGTATAAAAAGCACATTATAACAGTGATCAATAAACTAGACAGGAATTACATCAACAACAGTAGTTACATTAGAACAGAAATAATTTGAAAGTTTCATCAGAAAATTTAGGCATCTATTTCTGGTCACATGTGACTGATAAAGGAGCTAGAGAAGTCTCATTAGATTACATGAAAGTGAATCCTTCTGTAAAATCAATGCTCACTTCATTTACCTCAGTTTATCTGTTTAAATATGTATGATTATAATACTGATAAAAATCATAAAATTAATATTTATTGACTCTCTTCTGTTCTATAAAGAAGGTGAAAGCAATATTTAAGCTAATCTGATATGCAATTTTCTTCCAGAATTAAGTAAATATTTAGTGTGAGCTAAGTTTACTTGTTCAAGAGAGGTAATTTAACTTGAACCAATGAATTGTGGAAAATTATTGAACTCAATGGCTTCCACAAATATTTTTCCAGTTTTGAGCATGTTGGTCCTAATTTGTGGTCTGAAAATATCATCATTTCTTTTCCTTTCCTATTAGATGGAAAATCATATAGAAATTTTATTGCATCTTTCCAATATGCTTTGCAGCTTCCACAAGGAGAATAGATTGCTTTCTTCACCAAAAATTGCCTCAAATAAATAAAAGATTTGCTAAATTAGCAACTAATGTTAAGGTTCTTCTATTTATTGAATAACTTTACTATTTGATAGGAAATATAAATATAATTAAATCATAATTTAATGTATTTTGAGCATAAAGAATGATGTCTGAAAAAAATAAATGTTTCACAGAAAAACTGAAATGGATCTCATTGCCTATGGAAGAAAGAGTATCAAAAATGTGGAATATGTAGACAAAACTTGTAGTAACCAAGAATATCAAAAAGATGTGAAAATCTGTTGCTTTCTTTTTGAAATGTAGTAAATCCAATGGAATTTGGAGAAAAAAATTAGATATTTGTGAAGTTCTCTTGAACTGTGCAAACCTGTTTCCAGTGTACATGTCACTAACATTTCTAGATTTTCTTGCAACACTAGCAGTGAGTCCCTGTTTTCCTATAACTACTGAATTGATGGGCATAGTAAAGTTCTATCTGATTTAACTGACAGGTTACAGGTTCACTCTTCTGTTTGCATTACAAATACGATTCACAATACACATTGCTTATGCATATTTTCCTTGAAAAGGAATGAATTCGTTTTTTTTGTATGCTGTTTATTGTCACAGTAAATAAAATGAAACAATCAGAAATTGATCATCAGTTCTTTTTCCGTGATTTACAGTAAAGGCAGACAGACCACTTTGAAGAACCAAAGGCTTCATCTTTATGGATGACTCAATCAAGGATGTCTGAAATCATCCCTGTAGTTTAATCTTTCAAATCAATGTGTTTATTCCTTACTTTATTTTTTTAATATTATTTATTGTTTTTTATGTACAAGCAAAATGAGTTTATGTGCATGTCTGTGGCCTTCCCTTTCCTTCTCCCTCCTATCTCACCCTTTCCTCCTTTCCCCAATGCAGCATGTCTCTCTTATCCTCATGTCCCTCCACATATGTGGACAAATTGGAGCCCCTTGGGTCACCTGTGATAGTAAGGAACCACAGTCTGTGGTACTTTAAGTGGCCCATCTGTGAATAAACCCAAACAAAGCATGCTTCATGAAGTTATTATAAGATGGCATTAACTTGTAACATAACGATATTTACTGAATTAAAATAAGTATATAATGATGGTGGTGGTGGTGGTAGTGGTGATAGAGTGAGGAAGACAAAGAAGATTGATTTGGACAACCTGTGATAACTGTGTCATTTTTAACATAACACTCACAAGGCACCCTTAATGTATTTGTTGATAATGATACAATTTTCTGGCATGAAGCTATTGTGTAGTTTCTAGGAACCTGTTTACTCATATTGCTCTATGATGTGAATGAACAATAGTTTAGTTATGCTAATACATATTCTGAAGATTTTTATTAGCAATTCATGTAAATGACATTTTCCTGTATTGTTAAACTCATAGGGTGTGTTGCAGTTAGCCTGCATGGTTGCTGATAAATGACCATCAAACGGTTTAAGGGAACAAAGGGTTTATTCTCTTACGATTTCTGGTTACAGTTCTTAGTCCAGCTTGAAGGGAGAGCATGCACCAACACCAGGGCTGAAAGAACTGGCCACACCATCACTGCATAAAGGCTGATGGACAATCCTTACTTGCCAGATCAGCATGTCTGGCCAAGTATACAGAAGGATTCCAACTCTCTCGACTAGCTCTCTGTGATTTATCCAGGGCCTAATCCCACCCACCATGGGCTGGGTCTTCCCTATCAGCTGGACAATCTCCTTCAGGTTTGCTCTGGGCTTAACTCAACCATCAACTCTCTACACCTGTGCCTAACCATGACAAGGGTGTATTAAGCTTGATGCCAAATATACCATAAAGGTATTGGGTGTTGAGTCTTGAGAGCATAGCAGTTAAAGAATGAGCTGGTTAAGCAAGAACACTGGAATTGAGTATTAAGGACCTGTATCAATAGCAAGTGAATATGGAGTCCACTTCCTGACTTAGAAGGTCAAAGAAGAGATCTGTAAAACAGGTAGGTTAATGAGATTAGCCAAACCAGCAAACACTAGGTTTGACAAGGGGTACCCTCTCTCAATAGAGTAAGTTGGTGATCAATGGAGAGGCCAATCTCTAGTCCCCGACATGTCTCCATGTTCACATATGCATGTCCCCCCTCTCTCTATATCTATATCTATACGTATACTAAAAATTGGATACACAAACATAGAACATGCATACCACACCACAATAGCACACACACGACACATACAACACACACACACACACACACACACACACACACACACACACACACACACGCAGTAAAAACTTCCTACAGCCCACTGGAACTAATAATCAGTTCTTAACCATGCCATCTACCAAAGTAAAAGCCATTATTGAGATCTTTTTGTATAGATTACTTGATTAATTATACTTTGTGAAGCACACTAGAGATTCCTATGAGCAGTCCTAGTGGACGTACATGATAAACAAACCTTCCCCTTCTGGAAAACTGTGTCATAAACTATTTTTTTATTTGTTTGTTTTTACATCTTTGGGATCTCATGTAGGTAATCAAATGTGCTATCAAGATTCCCCGTCATTCTCCTGTATTGCAAAATACTGTCTTTAATATCCATCCTCTCCAGACTCTTGACTTTTTCGTAACTGAAAATGAAACAAAAAAATCTTGTGTACATCACAAGTACATGCAGCATAGCAGCTAAATTTAAAAGTGTAATCCTACAATGCTGGCAAGCATGTAGAGTAAACAACCTATCTTCCACCACAGATTGGAATAAAAAGTGGAATTAATTCTAATAACCTTTGGCAGCTTCACAAATGTTAAAAATATCTTGTTACAGTGCACTACTAAGAAAAATGAAAACATGTTCACTAAAATGTGAATTCAATATCATCAAATATAACAAACACAAAAATTTATCAAGAGATCGCATAAGGAAAATTTAATATAGTCTTATAAAATGTAAGTGGGTAAATATACAACTTATGGAATCTCAGTATTTTCCTGTCATATTCAGAGCTAAAAAACACACAAAAATATTTTATTTTAATTTACATAAGATATATTATAGAAAAAAATTGTTATGCAACATGTCAAGTTGCTTGCTAGTGCGAACAAAGAAAATAGGCTAAGGCAAGTCTGCATGAAGGAACCACAATGGGTATAACTAAATGTCCAGTGAAATAATCATACATTCTAGCTTAATTATTAATAATTTCAAACTTTTATGCTTTTAATAAAGCAGATTGTTAATTACATTATAAGTGTGATAATAAATCTCACTTCTGAACTTTGTTTGGTCTGTAATCAACTAACACGGTTTTTCTGGACCTCATTATTATAAATACAAGTATGGTAGTTGACATTGAAGAAATTGCCAGTAGAAGTGGATTAAAGAAGACTTGGTATCCCTGAATCCACCATAACATTGATTGTGGTCTGGGAGTATGAAAGCACTGAGTAATGTGTACCTAATATTGTTGGACTACCTACAATATATTTTGCAAACTGATTTAATAAATTACATTTGAGTACATACTTATTTTGTTCATCTTGGAAACCCTGACTGATGCAATAAGATTATTCATCTTACTGTTTGTCAATGAGATTTCAACTGAATTTAATAAAAATTCTTTATTCTATCTCATTCACAAAACCAAAGAAAGTTACTCCTTCTTACTGTCTGTCTGTAATGCTGATTTATATTGAATATAAATGTAACTGTTTGCTAAAATACTCATCAAATGTTAAGAATTATTTTTGATGAAGTATTTAGGATATTGTCATACTACAGGAATGTGTAAGTAGGTATATTTACTAAGGTAGCACTTCACTGACATTAACTAGATATTATTAACGAGATAAAATATATCAACCACAACCACATATTCTCCCACAAATTTCATTCAATGAGCAAAAATAAAATCATTATTAGGGAAAGCAGAAAATATTATATTTATAATTGTCTTCCTGTTGTCTTTATCTTTAACTTTTGATCTGCTATAAAGAACACATTCTGTACTTTGTTATGTGTGCACGCATACACACACACACACACACAAAATTTGGCTTTAGAAGTCAAAGTTAAAATTTCCACATGTATAAGTAATTTGGTACAATTATTAAGCAAACAAATAATTTTTTAAATAAATATTTCTAATCCTATTACCATTCATTTAATTGCTTATATCTTTTTTAAAATTTATTTATTTATTTACTCGTATGTGTGTGGGGAGCACTGTGATTTCCTCTGGAAGACCAAGGGTGTCTTTGGGAATCACCCTGGATTGCTTCTACTTCCTTCTTGCTTTGCTCTGGGATTTTCCAGGTTATCCCCACCACAGCTGGAAGTGAAGGCTATCTTGGTGTCTGTCTGGTGTTTTCTTGTAGGATCTGGGATCTGAACTCATGATTTTCTGCTTTTTATTTTGGCAAAAAATTTATATTCCATTAAAATGTATACTTCTATTAACCTTTTATAAGAGACAGTATGAACATACAATTCATGATAGACTGAAATATATATTTGATTAAAAATATCCATAGAAATAATATGTTTAAACTGTTAAAAATTTTTAATTTGTATCACATATCTATTTTCACTGAAGGGATTATTTAAAAGGTAGGATATGTATTGCAACACTGCCTTCCTCTCAATAGAATTCACATATGTATTTATACTGTCAAATTTTGAAATCATGTAATTAGATGACATAATTTAATTTAAACTTGCTGTCAAATGTTTCACTAGTTTTCTGTAAACAAGGTATTGATGCCTACCAAAGTTCTGCTTTTGTAATTAAGTTCTATATATGAAGAAAGTCAACTTTAAGACTGGATCACAGGTTAATACTCTGCTTAGTATGCATAAAAACCAGAGATCAAATCCCCAGATCCTTTGTAGAAACTTCAGGTGGAAATGGTCGTGGCCTGCATTTTTAGCCCTAGAAAGTGTAACCTGGGAAATCCCAAAGCAGAGGAAAAAGGAGGTAGAATGATCCAAGATGGCTCCTGAAATCACCCTTGGGCTTTCACAGACACACAAGGTGCCCTCTAACACACACACACACACACACACACACACACACACACACACACACAATAAAATCAACATAAAAGAATATCAACTTTATTTAGAATACCACCGGTAGATAATTAAAAAGGAAAATGTAATTGTTTTTTCATATACTTATATCCAGAGGAAAACAATGATAATTTAGTAGCAAATATTTTTTACTTTTTCATAATATCTGTGTTTTTGGATTCTCATTCTTTAAATGTTCATTCCATATTCTTATATTACATGTTTCTTTTTTAGACATTTTCTTTTTTTCAATTATTTTTTGTATAACTCAGAGAAAAGGGAAAGCTGAAACTGCTTATGTTTTTAAGCATCATCTGTGAAAGCAAAATAGTAATGATCTATAGGGTTTTTTTGTAAATAGATCTAATGGAATGAATAACCTGTCATTTACATATGTTAATTTTGAAAACATTTACTTGGAATAAATTTTCTTTGCAGAAGTTAGTTTGACTATTTGTAAGGTATCTTGTTTATGTATTGTCTGTATACTTCACATATAATTAATGTTTCTTGCTAGTACATAAATCATACCTTGTCTTTCTGTCTGTATGTCTCTGTTTCTGTGTTGTCTTTTTCTCTATCAAATTTAAAAAAAAGACTGATATTGTCAAACAGTTTAAGAATACTGATTCTGATGATGGAGTAAGTATAACATTGTTAGACCCTATTATTTTCTGTTTATGTGAGAGATTTCATATATTGTTTGTGATTTATTAAGCCTAGTGCACTAGGTGATAATTGGGCTGAGAACACAGTCAAGTCGATGAGAAGTTCATTTACTTTTTGTGTCCTCCATCTGGGACACATTTTCTACCATTCCCTTAGATACAATAATTCATGACAAAGTCAGTCATTGTTCTGAATGTGTTTGCTGTTGTATGTCTACTCTTCTGTCATTATCTTTTCCTAGCACAGTCCTATTCATCATTATATTTTGTTCTGCTGAACAATGAAAGTGTTGAAAATAAAGAAGAGGAAAAGAAAAGGGCATTTTAGTTATTACATTCCTGGGTGTTATATTTATTTATCTAAATGACATGCTCAAGCATATAATATTATAAAACGTATCCAATGGAAAACATATCATAATTCACAGTACTACAGATGTTAAGAGATATCAAATAATGAAATTGATTAATTTAATTTACAACCTCAAGAAATAAAATGGACACATAGTTGGTCAAAAAAAGGAATGCAAAAAATAGAAAGAGCTGAATGTCAACAAAAAATTTCAAATAGATAAAAATGCCTAGTTCTTCCAATCCTATCCATAAAGAGAAAAAAAAACCAGAGGTTGTTAGTGCAGGAGAGAAAATTGAGATCACTTGCACTTGCAAGTTTTAATGTTATCATAAACAGACATACCATACATTTCAAACTCTTTGATGTTTAAAAAATGTAATAAAACGTTCTCATTAGTGTGACTTTAGCTATATCATGCAATCTTATTTATGTCTGTAAACTATTACTTTCAGAAATTCCCATGTGCTAGTTATAGTAATAAGCGTTTAAACTTCAAATAGTTTTAAAAATCTCAATTATCATTTTTGGAGATATTGAAAGAAAATTTCATAATAATTAAATAAAACAGGACAATGATAAGAAAGAAAGAAAAGAAAATTTCATTTTATTTAGTTAACAAAGGTCAATGATATCAAAAAACTTACAAACTAAAATGTATTTATATGCATACATATGAATATTCTATACATGGTGATATTTATATATATATAATCATTGAAATGATCCAGGCAAGCCTTTCACATCTTTAAAAACCAGAGCTTTATAATGTTAGAAAATGGCCTTGAAAATTCAAAGTCTGGTTTATGTGAAAAATAATCATTCTTTTAAATATGTATGAAGCTGTAAGCAGACAATTTTCTATAATTTATCTCCCTACTAGATGTTATCATTATGTCTTCCTGGATAAAGAGATCGGAATGAATTATGTAAACTCTTGATTGTGACATCAAGCACTCTTTCACCTTGGCAATCACGGCTTGATTCTTTGCAATTTGTAAATAATGATCTCCAGAATGCTCAGGATGTATTTGTAATCTACAATGTGCTCTAGGATATCAATACAAAGTCTACTTTATATAATTAATGTGTATGCTCCAATTGCACAGCAGCAACATATTGAGAAGCAAAATTATTAGTTCATGTAGTTTATAAAATTTTATATTTGAAGTAATCATTTTTGTTGTTCTTTTATTAATATTTATTATTATTATTATTGTTATTATTATTGAGACTGGATCTAACTTTGTAACCCAGACATACTTGCTGTTTCCAGGGTATCACAGGCCAGTCTTAATTTCAAAATATTCCTGTATCTGCCTCCCAAAAGTTGAGTTTAAAAGCATTCACAAAAACTAGCTAAGAATGGATATTTTTAGCACAAACTTGAAGAAAATGTTCAAAATTATATATAAAATAGTAATATCAACATATTGACTGATACTGACAAAACCGTCCAAATTATTTTCTTGCTCTTGATATGAATGAAATCATTAGTCATCTGTTCCCATTTTATAAACTGAATTTCAGTTGATAAATATCTCAGATTACTTGACTTCATAGATTACAGAGATGTCTAAAAGACAATAATTGTTTTTATGTTTTATCAAGGTAAGAATTTGACAGTTTGATTTTCCTATATATTTTGTAATAAATGAGTAATAAAATGTATTATTTGCTGTGTGAAAATGTAAATATTTTAGTCCCTCACTATATTTCTTTTAATTAATAATGTTAAAATTCATTTTAATTTCATAAAATGCTGTGGAAGTTCAACTATCTTCTAAGTTTAAAATTCATTGCTAATACTAAGATACTATCAAATAATAATTGCTAAATTGAGTAAGTTTGCAAATATAATATCAAAAACTTTATCCATATCATAATATGAGAATTTTTTACTTAATAGTCTGTAATTCTTAAATATCTATGTAAATACTATTTAAATTCAGCTAATGCAAATTATAAATAAAACAATGATAGTTTTTATTCTTTATGATTAAAACATTTTTGAACTGCATAAAAATTGTACAGATTTCAACTTCATTAGAGAAAATTTATTAAAGTCACAAAACTTAACTTCTTTGTTTTGAATATATTTGCTAGCTAAATTTCCTTCCTATTGAAAACAGTAGAACGGTAGAATTTAATTTTAAAAATGTATAAAAATTGGGTAAAGGAAAGTAAAGGAGTAGGAGTGCAAAGAGAGGGAGAGAATCACTCTTGAACTCATAGGAGGGGAAAACAGAAACTTTGGGGAGCATAATATATTGAAGAGAAAGAATCATAGCAATAGAGATGAAACTGTTAATGAGATAAATAAAAGTTTAGTTTGCTAAGTATGATATAAACAATCAAGAAATCATGTCATGTTTTCAAGTCTAAGAAATTTTGATAGTTTTTTTCTTTACAGTAACTATATTTTTATTTATTTATTTTAAATCAATTGCGCCCGCACACACGCGCGCGTTTGTGTGTGTGTGTGTGTGTGTAGAACCACAGGCGAATTCGGGAACCACCATGGACGCCTCCACCTTCTCCATGTTTACTCTGCCCGGGAATTCACAGGCTCCGCCCTATCAGGACCAAAAACACAAGCCGCCCCCGCTTCCACCTGGCATGTATATGTGGGTTCTAGGATCTGAACTCAGGACCTTCACGCCTGCAAGGCAGAGGCTTAACCTCTGAGCCACCTCTCCATCCCCAGATAATTTTATTTCTTATAAATAAAAACCTTTCAAGATCTCTGTTCTGATTGCTTCTCTGGAAATACCACATTGGCTACACTGACCATATAACTAATAAAAACCAACTTTAGTGAGTCATCTTTTTTTAATGGGAAATGCATTTGATCTTTCATCATTTTACATTTATTATGTTAGTGACTAGCAAATTATTTTATGAGATAATAGTCTCCCTTTAATTTATGCTTATTTTTTTACAAAAATATTTTATACATGATCAAATGTTTTTATATATCATCAAATCATTTGTTTTCAATTTTTATTATCATTTATATTTCCATTCATAAAATAAAGATAACTCTTACACATATTTTAGCATTAATCACTTTTAAATTTTACCATTGTTAATTGCTTTCATTAGAGTTCAAATATTGAATAGAATTTTGGAACAATTTCTCAGAAAATGATGAATTATCTTTTTAGTACATTGTTGGAAACAGTTTGCAGCCTTTGAATATTTTTATCTTACATTTTATGAAAACAAGGGATTTATTGTGGCTCAAAATATCAGACTGTAGTTTATTAAGCAGGTACGTTACCAGCAGCAGGACTGGAGGGAACTGGCCACTCAAATCTACAGCAAGAACAGAAAGATCAGGGCTAATGTGTATCAGGGCTACCTCTTTCAGTAGGTAGGGGACAGTGATCATCAGCTATAACTGTCAATCAGGCACAAGATCACAAAGGCAACCAACCAACCAGTCACTCTTTTTTTATTTTATTTATTTTTTCCACTCATACAAACTTAATAGGTACACTGGTCCCCTCCCTCCCTCCACCCCTCCCTGGATCTTTCTCCCTTTTACCCTTTTTTCCTTCCTCCCTTTCTCCCAGTGCCCCCTCCTCCTCCCATCCCTGGAACATCCTCAAATTTCCCTCTGGGTCCTCCTCTCTGATGAGGTGTAAGAACTCACTAGCATTGCCTAGAGCCTTTTCTTGTGTTCCCCTTTAGTATTAAGTCACTCTTAATAAACCCTTTTGTCAACTTCTGAGTTTTGATCATTTTCCTATTTTAAATGCATTATTATTTCCAGCTTACATTGTGGTTCTTTGGACAGAATCCCACTGTAAATCATTACTTTAATTTCTCAACATCCATCCAGAAGCATACTTCACAGTAGCATGAAAACATTTATCAGATGATTTAAACAACAATTTTAGAAATTTTGTGATTGTAAAATACTCCTATAAAAGAAATATGTAGGATATATGCTGCAAAATGTATTTAACCAGTATTTGAAAAAGAAAGGAATCATTTTTTAAATGAGTAAGAAAATGAGCAAGAAATGTTTCTTGATTCTTTTCACAAAAGTTAATGGGGCTAGACAGGTGAAAAGGAATACCCAATCAGTAGGTCTATCCAAGGAAGGGCCATGTAATGGGTCACAGAGATCTGAATCCCAACTACGGCAGACAACCTAAAGTGAACCCTGGGGCCTCAGAAAACAAACAGGAAAGAGGGTGAAGGGCGAAGGATGGATTGGTGACGGGGAGGGGAGGGTGGAGAGGAAAGGGGAAAGGATAAAGAGTAGGCAGGGTCTTATTATGATTGTAAAGCTAGAAAAAAGTAAAAGAAAAAAAATGTACAAAAAAAAAAAAAAAGAGTGGGCAGGGACTCATTATGATTGTAAAGCCAGAAAAAAGTAAAAGAAAAAAATGTACAAAAAAACTTTCCAAATCTTTGAATTAGAACAATGATTTAAATGGGAAAGATTTTTGATAGCAATGAAGTTTTATTTCTCATTTAAGCCATATTTTAAAATCAAAAAAGCAAAAAGCAGAGGAAAAACAATAAAAAGCAACAAATCTGCACAATATTGAAAGTTTTAACTCAGACCTGTCAGCATCTTATAAATGATAATAAAAATAGATTTTAAAAAGTTAATATTTCTCTCTAGTCACTTCTCAGTATTAAATAACAAATGTAACTTTGTTTTAATTATTCTTTTAGAGTTTTAAGAATGAATATAGTGAATTATGATATTTTTCCTTCTTTAATCACCAATTCCATCTTCCCATTCTTTTCCCATTACAGCCCTTTTTCTTTCTTATCATTTTCTCTCAAATTTTCATGTCCTCTTGCTCATATATCCTTATGAATTTCATTTGATGCCATGTGACAGAATACTTGCTACAGCATGATTCATAAATCATTGTTTATACCATCTTCCTTTCCCCTCAACTCTAGGGTGTTGGGAGAACCTTTTGAAATCTCACCACTTCCATGATAAAATATTGATACTTCAAATCCAGTGCAGATTTTGGAGCTGGAGAGGTGGCTCAGAGGTTAAGCCTCTGCCTTGCAGGCAGAAGGTCCTGAGTTCAGATCCCAGATCTCACGTATAGATGCCAGGCGGGAACGGGGGCGGCCTGCGTTTCTGGTTCTGGTAGAATGGAGCCTGTGAATTCGTCCGTGGTTCTATACACACACGCATACACACACGTGCACATACACAATTGAATAAAAAAATCCAGTGCAGATTGTTTTTTAAATTTAATTCTTATGAGAAACAAGTAGAATCAGCATTTTTCCTCATGTATAACATGGAACGTCTAGAGAAGTCATAATACAACTTTCACAAGTTGGTTTTTTTCTACTCAATCAACTTCCAGAAGTAAAATGTAGATCTTTAGGTTTATGAGCAGTCATCTTACCTGCTACATCCTCGTACAAACTCCAGGCATTAGTTTAATGATAGGATGGTAGGACCCTGAGATTCATTCTCAGTTCCTTTCTCTTTGTGAAATCTAAGATAAGTGAGTCGGAGATCTAACAGTAGATTTTTATGAAGACTGGGCAGATCTCTCCCCTACTGACCAGTGAAGTGTGGCCATAACAAAACAAGAGTCAGGATTTGCTTACTCAGCTGCTTTGAAGCCCACCACTCCTCCCTTTTGAGTCCCTGAAATCAGGGGATGGGTGTGGTGTGGATGTTGCTCACTGTATAGAACTGGAGGTCTAAGCCAGTGGGCAACACACAGACTGCTGATGGGCAGGATGGAAAGAGGGAACATTGAAAAGAGTTGAGAAGAGGAAGGAGTCTATCATTCACTCTGATGTCTGTTTAAAGAGTCTTGTCAGCTGAGGGTCAAAGTGAAGGATTCCAGCACTTGGCAGTGTTTGCTGAGAAATTTCAACAAAATGCCGAGTATACTCCTTGTAAACAGTACCATTTGAGAAAGTAGTATGGAAACCAGTTTTCACTGAAATCATCAATGTATATGGTCTTACTCCTTTTCCAGGTATATTCTTGAGATTCCTTGAATCCAACTCACCAGGTGTTGTGTGAAGATCCAAGGCCAAACACCTTTTGCCCGAGGACAACAATGGTGAGTAGCTGGGCTGCATTCCCGAGTAGGTCAGGGAAACTCTAATACAATTTGTGTGCAAAGGAATAAATACAGTCTCTTCTCTTCATTGTGGCAATATGGAACTGTCACTTGGAAGTCCAAATCTTGTCCCATAATAACCTGTTTGTGCTGTCATTTGTCCATCTTTGCCTGCTGACTGTCAGTTGTCATAATCTTTTCTGTATGATGCTTTACATTCTGTTCATGGTATTCTTAAAACTAGGTGAAAATAGCATTCCCACTTTACAGTTTGGTGACTTTCATTATGCACTTTCCTTCTCTGAGTTATTTCACTAATTTTGCTATGTGTGTGTTCTGTATGTTTCTGTGTATTTGTGTTTGTGTGCCATATGTATTTATTTTTGTTTGTGTGTGTGTGTGTGATAATAGGAACAAACTTCTATGTTCCCACATGCTAGGCATCTTCTGATTTTGAGATAAAAAGCATTTAGCTCATGTTATCCTTGAATCTGTGATCCTTGTGTCCTGCCTTCTCATTTACCTGTGATCACAAACCTCTTCCATAGAGTTGGCTTTGAGTCCTTCTTTGTCCCAGTGAAGACAAGAATCCAGGGCAATGACCATCACAGGAATGGTCTTAGTTATCTTTTATCTGCCTGCCTTTCCCAAGTCCTCCTGCAGGTGGCTCCTGGCAGCAGGTCTGGAGGTATCAAAGCTGTGCAGAAGCACTGAATGTTGCCTTGTCCTGCACCAAACAAAAGTCCTTGTGGCATGAGGAGGTGCCAGACACACGGAGAAGATATACTTGGTGATAGATGTCTGCAAATGATGAAAGACAGAAGGAGACACCGCAAGAGGCACAGACAGACCAGCAGGCCTTGGGACACACAGTCCTTAGACCTTTGGTAGGAGGTTCAGATTCACTCAGTTTGCTCCCTCACTTCCCCTCTAATGTAGGAAATATAACAGCCTGTTGTGTGAATGCTCACACAACCCTTTATCTACATTACTCTAACCTTTGTGTATTGTAGAAATCATTGTCCTGCATGATGATGTTTAGATTTTCTGTCTCTCGGTTTCTGTCCCTTCACTCTCTGACAGGTTCTTTGCTGGGCAGAAGCTCTGTAGTTTCATCAGATCCCAAGGTCTTGCTCTCAGAACTTGAATCCCTAAACACCTTAGGCTGTTGTAGTACTCCAGCATCACACCCCTGTAGAGGGTCCTCTGAGCAGCATCCAGGCATTGCCACTCCTCCCAGGTGAAGTCCACAGCTATGTCCTCAAACGATACTGAACCCTTCTAATTTTCCTACATCTCCTTCCTTAGAGTTGCGATTACAGGAATCCACCATCAAGTCCATTTCTGGCTTCAGGAGCAGAAAATGTCCAGCCCAGGATTTTCACACAGTCAATAAAATCAAAGGAGACTCCAAGCTATATCATTGTTGTCTCCGGCAAAAGGTGCTTGGTCCTGGATCCTCCCACAACACACGGTGAGTCAAATTCAAGGAACCTCAAGACTATACCTCCGCGCTCAGGGCGCCGCCACCCCACGGGCTGCACCAGGCTCCGGAGCCACAGCAGGGAACACGCAGCCCGAGCAGTGCAGATTTTGTAGAAATACTCATAGCTGCACTGAGTTATTGGATGCAACAACCATCATATCAGAAGAATGATGTCTTATCATACCTTCTTTTGCAATGTTCTGTTAGGTTTGAAGGGGTGTTACACATTTAAAAAAATATTCACAATGGTAGGATCATCAAGTAAATGAGATTTACTTGGATCATCAAGTAAGTGAGATTACCACAAAACTTAATGACTTTAGTTCAGTACTCACCTATTCAGTGCTCACCTACTCACCTATTCAGTGCTCACCTAGTTTCTTCCATCTTGGTGATACTTGAGTTGAAGATTTCATAGTGGAAAATATATTTGAAACATTTAAAATTATCAGGTAATTACACAGACTATTCTGTTAACACCTTTAAATTCAGAACTTGCCAAGTAATTCTGAATTTCTATTTTAAGAGAAAAATAAACTCTGGCTTCAAGTATTATGGGGGGGGACCTACTCTAGGTGACCTCAATAATCTGGCAAGGTTAGACAAAGATGTTTTGATGGAGGAAATCTAGAGCGCAGCTCAGGATGTTTTGACCAACTCAGGGAAGTCAGGAGGGGGCAGCTCAGGATGTGTTGAACAGCTCAAGGATGGAGGAAGTCAGGAGGGAGTAAGCTCAGGATGTTTTAAAGAAATTTTGCTACATACAGCCTGTGTGCTGGCTTGACCTTTAAGATGATTGGTTGCCCATTTCCCCCGCCCTGGAATTCCCCTGTATATAAGATGGCTGTGGACTTGCAATAAATGAGTTCCTGCTTGACTAGACTTCCTGTTCGGGAAGCGAGGGCTGGGAGCAGGCAGACAGCGCACTCACCTTTCCCGATCCCCCTTGTGGAGGATGACTCCCCCCCAGACTGGCTTGCAGGACGGAACTGCAATCCCTGGGGACCCGCTCAGTATTAATGTTGTTAGATTCAATCATCAGAAAAAAAAAAAACACTTAAAGGGAAATGTTGCTACTTTATAAATATTGAACCATTGTTAAATTTGCACAATGCTGTGAGTTTAACCAGATGTCTCATTACTTACTTGCAGTACTTGATGCTAGCCTGTGTTCTCTGCTGTAGCAAGATCCCTTCCCACCTTGTTTCTTCCTCGGCATTTGCAACTGATGGGATTTGATCTCAACAGAAAGGGATCTGGCAGATAGAAGGTAACCATCCTGCAAATGGGAGTCTGAGACCCTTCACCGCAGTTTCCTACTCTTATTCCATCTACCTTTGAATATACTCCTATAGTAAGACACTATTTTAACAGCCTTTTATCTCTGGCCAGGGGGGTGACATCCAGTACCTATCAGGATGGAGCCAAGGGCAGTCCAGGAACAGCAAAACTGGAAGAAGAAGAAGAAGAAGAAAAGAATAACAAACCATAATTCAGATCATCAGAGACCCTACATTAATCATCAGGAACCAGGCCAAACTAATCTCTCCCTATCCTAAAGCTCAGGGAAACTTAACGGAAGAGGGGGTGGTAAAATTGTTTAAGAGCCTAAAATTGGGGAGGAACAACCATATGCAAGATACTCCACACACATTAGGGCTGAAGTAATCATAATAAGACTTTGCATGACCTGAGCAATGACCAACACGTCATTGATCTCCCCAAAGTCTAACATGGATCAGAGGCACTAAGATCCTTAGAGGCAAGGGATTAATAGCCACAATAGTGTTCCTATGCTAAAGGGGAGCACAAAAAAGGGCTCTAGGCAATGCTACTGAGTCCCTACACTCCATCAGAGAGGAAGATCCAGAGGGAAGTTTGACATGCACACTAAAGGATGCTCCAGGAATGGGGGCGGGGGCACTGGGAGAAAGGGAGGGAGGAGGGAAAGGAAAGGGAATAGGAGGGGGGAGCAAGGGGAGACAGGGACGGTTAGAGGGAGGCAGGGGAATGGGGTGCCTATCAAATTTGTATAAAATTATTAATATAAAATTTGCACAGTGTTATAATTATACAGACCTCTGTATTGTATAGTTACTTTATTTTCATAAGTTCTAAAATTACATGTCTACTATTTCAGTAATTAGATTTAACTGTGTATATCATATGTTTAAATTATACTGACAAGTGGAAATATGCTCACAAATCTTTTATGATTTTTTTCTCTGCAGTTGAATATTATACAGGAGTACAATGGGATCTAATTTTTTCCTCCCTACTCTGCTGTCAGCCTCACCTCATCTCTACAAATCTGATTCTCATGATCAATAGTTTTGCTTAGTACTTTTTGTCAACTGGGTTTGACAGGGCAATCTTTGTGGACCTGTGTAGGAACTGATCATTTGAGCCATTTATCAGTGTCATAGTTAGACACAGGTGTCAACTTGATGGTTGCGCTTTTGAGCTCTGGGTACAATTGTAGAGAACTGGTAGTCAAGTTAAGCCCAGAGTGAACCTGAAGAAAATTGTTTAGTGGATGAGGAAGGCCCTGCCCATGGTGGGTGGGGCAAGTCCATGGGCAGGTGAATAAAATGGAGAGAACTGTTTGAGAAATAGGACATCCTTGTGCATACTTGGCCAGACATTCTGGTCTGGCAAGTAAGGATCATCCCTCTATCAGCCAATATGTGGAGTTATGTGATGATAATTTTGCCAGTTCCTTCAGTCCTGGTGTTGTGAGCTCTCCTGTCAAGTTGGACTAAGAACTGGAGCCGTACTAAGAGAATAAACCCCTTGTTTCCCTAAGCCATTTGATGGTGATTTTCTCAACAATCATGCAGGATAACTGAAACAATCATATGTCACTTTTTATAATTAGCAAAAAAATTTTTTTAAAAATAGATTAATTCTTTATGGACCTATGTTTGTGTGCACATATGTGTGATTCTTATGTAGAATTTGTGGAATCTGAACTTGGGTCAACAATGCTAAGTGCAGCTTTCTTAGTAGGACTGATATAGTAGAAAAATGTGATGTAATGCAGAATATATTATTTAATGACAAATAAACTTGTACTACATACAAAATACAAAATGAATTACACTGCTGACAAAATGAAATGAAGTTTGCAGTTGAGATAATTTATTTATACCTATCGTCTAACTTTTTGCATTAAAACTATAGAGTAAAAAAGTTTAATCAAGTAAAATTACAATTCAGCCTAAGAGGCATATATTAAAAATCAACATTAATTAGAGGAATAGCTAAACAAAAGAAGAGTAGTTGACCATGAGCTAGTTAAAATTTTGCCAAAACATAAATGTCAAAATATCATGTTACAATCATGTGAAATAACTGAGACTTCTGAACATAACTTTTTGAGCTTCAAGGGAACACTATTATTAGCACATAACTGTGTACTCAAATTTTAAATATTGTGCTTCTCAAAATTCCCATTCATTCAATTTTTATGCTTTGTAACAAGGAAGAATGAAAGTATACTACCAAAAGGCATATAACCATGTAAACTTTGTTCATCTTTATTTTTATGTTAAGCCAAAAATAAGACAACTTAAACTTGTATCAGTAAATAAATAAATAAATAAATAAAATAGACACAATGATAGAGTTTAAATCATACTGTTAATCAAGAATACAATTTGTTGACACAGCAGAAATGATTTAAACATTTTCATATTGAATCCTGAAATTTTATTGTGTGTTTTATTAGAACTGTGGAGCTACATGACAAATTTTTATCTAATAAACATTCTTTACAAGACAGGTATCTTTCTTAGTTTTGAACAAGAGCTTTCATCTCATCACTTCTAATAACTTTGCTTAAATAATTACTTGACTTATTTGCGTATATACATCTGCAATCCAAGAAGAATTAAAAAGGTCTTGGCTTCTGTGCCTTCCTGAATCACATAGTGAGGACTTTATCAAAGCAAAAATAAGCAATAATACAAAAAAAAAAAAAAGCTTTGCAGATCTTTTATTGATCTGCGTCAATGCAATTCCAAAGGGAATTTTCCTCTGTTATCTTATTTTCAATCCTAAGAACATACTGAATATTTCGGTCTCTTTAAACATCATACACACACACACACACACACACACACACACACACACACACACACTCATACAGAGAGAGAGAGAAAGAGAGAGAGAGAGAGAGAGAATCTCCCTGTTCTGCTCAGGTTGCTTCACTTCACTCATCTGCCCTTTCACCATGTTTCTTTCTGCAATATAAGTTCACAATATACAGCATCAACTCCAAGCTCCAGTGCAAGGCTACTCTTGCTACTTTTCAAATCGAGACACTTAGAAGAACAGAAGTGAGCTACATTAATAATTGTTTCATAATATGGTGCTTGAAATGCAGAAATCAAAACCAGTTATTTTCTACAAATAACTTTTCTGTATGCAAAAGATACAGAGTAAAATTCATAATTCTGAAACCTTTTGTCTATGAAATACATAGTTTTCTCTGTCAATGATATTTATTTTGCACTGAAAGATACTTATTTACCAAACAATATGAGGGCATAGGAAGTATTAGAGAGGTGAAGTTTTCATTCATTCCCTCACTCCAGTTTCCCCTTTTATTTCACTTGCCTTTTCTGCTTAAAATTTCTTTTGTATTGCAGTGAAGTGAAGATGTGCAGACACTGACACATTAATCATTTTCAAAATATGCAGAAGGATTAAGTGATTTATTCTATTTTATCCTGTAATTCTCTGTTTATTCAATGATCCTCAAGGGCCCAGTAAGCGTTCTACATTAAGCCTAAGGAAGTATCAGCTTGATTCACCATGACTGAAAGGAAAAGTAATCTTTGGATGTTGGCTGACTGAAGCAGAGATAAAACTGCCTTTAGGTCCTTTGATTATACTACTCCTGGCTTTATGCTTGCCAACATGCCAAGCATTATATATTAAATGATATCCTTTTGCAGCATCTTTTGCCATACGTTGCAGTTAGTCTGAATGTTGCCAAAAATTCATGAGCAAAGAGCTTAGGGGAACAAGAGAATTTTATTCTTGCTTATAATTCTCCTCTACAGTTATTAATCCAGTTTCACAGAAGGGTTCATAACAACACCAGGAGGCAAGGGAAATGGCAACACCATACCTCTATGGATTTGTGGGAGAAGAGAAAACCTGACTCGCCTGGTTGTGAGTCTGTCAAAGTACAACAAAATAAGCCAAAGAACTGAACCAGCCCCTTCCACCTAATCTGTCTAGGGAATGGTCCTCCCCACTCTGTGTCCCATGTTAATCAATCTCCTCTTCTTGGTCATGTCTGACTTCGAGTCATCACAGATATGCCCAAAGCAAAATCTTCAGTGGTCAACTTCACAACCATATATTGTAAAAGTTCTGTTATTGGCCAGTTCAATATTTCTTTGTGCATTGTTTGTCAATTATCAAGAATGTATTCTGTGGATTTCCAATTAATGTGTATATATGTAGCTTATTTGCTTTTCACATCTGTTATTGTCTCTATCCTCATATATTTTTTAATTTGTATTCCATGCAGCATATCTAGAAATGGTAATCACAATATTTAATTTTGATTCTCAATTGAAGACTGTTATTAATGGTACTTCACTTGAAATCCACTATGATTTAATTGGAAGTTATTTTATTAAAGTGAAATTTTATAACTGTTTACCAAATGGCAGAAATATTAAATGTTGTACATATATATTTTTCCCTCATGTGGATGAACTAGATATTCACATATTTCTCAAGGGCTGGCAAGGTGGCTCAGCAGGTAAGCTATATCAACTCAAAATGCTGAGCTCAATCCCTGGAATCCATTTGGTGACACTTGAGGGGCAGAGAAATGACTTCTGAATGAATATCCATCTCTGAACCATGACATGAATGCTTATGTAGTACTTATTCTTTGTATTGCTGTGAGAAAACACCAAAGTCAAGCAACTTAAAGAATTTAACTTAAAGAATTTATTAAATTAAATTCAGCTTATGGTTCCAGAGGTGAGATATACTTTTTCATGGTGAAAGCAGCATAGCTTGGAGCAGAATCTGGAATCAGGCTACACCACACTCCTCCAGGAGCTGCAAAACTGCCACTGCAAGAGCTGATCTCTTCCAGAAGTAGGTAGGAACAATTCATCTCAAAGCCCACCCCTCAAGATTACCTTCTTTCAGCAAGACATGACCTTAAGGTGCCATAATCTTCCAGAACACATGAGCCTGAGGTGGACACGTTTCAAACCATGATATTTCAACCCTCCCCCCTCAGTAATATCTCATTATGCAAACCATACTCAGTCTAACTTTAAAAGTCCAAACATCAGTAGTCCCAACATAATCCCAAACTACAAAATCCAAAGCCTCCTAAAAAATCAAAAGACAATGTATTTCCAACATACAATGGCACAGAATAAACTTTACCATTACAAAAGGGGGGAATAGGGGTACAATTCCAAATCCTGCAGGTCCAAATCCAGGGAAGGAGCTTCTTATTGAAATCATCTGTTTCAAAGAGTTTTGTTTGTACCCCTCCAAAGCAGTTGCCCTAAGAGCATATCACTTTCTTGGGCTGGTTCCTTCCATGGTATACGGCTGTCCTTGGCAGATGTCCACATTGGTTCTGTCATCTCTAACATCTTCACTTCTCAATGACAAGCCATCTTTAACTCCACAGCACAAGCTGCCCTTCTTGGACCTATAGATTTTCAGGTACATGTTTCCTGAGTTCTGCCATTCTCTTAAACCTTTGAAGAAGTGATCCATGACCTCTATCCCTTGCATCACTGATGCCTTTGAAGCCAGGAACATGTGGACAAATTTCCAAGTTTTCCTAAAACTTTGGAGGGCGATTGGTCCCCTTGAAATCAAAGCTGGTTCATCTTTTCATTGCTGATTTTAGGGAAAATTTCTCTTGGGCCTTTGCTTTGGAGAAGAAACATACCTTTCCTTTGGAACTCCACCCTTTAGTTCATTCCTTTCTAAAGACTTTACATTCTTATGGGTGGGAGAAAATGGGGATCTTGTCCTTTTGGGTAGGGCTTCTTCTATTATCCAAATCCAGGTTTTGATTCAATAATGGAGATCATCTCTTTAACAATAGCTGATTTTGCTGTCTACATTCCTTGTAAGCTGTCATTTATATTTTTCTTCAAACTTCACAGTTTTTACCTCTTTTTGTCTATCAGACAAAAAGGCAAACTCTCAGGAATGAGGCAAAACTTCACTAAACACTCTTTCAACTCTATTTGCCACTTGTCCAGCTCCAAACACAATCTTACTTCCCCTCTAGATAATCACAACCTAAGCTTCCACTGCCTCTATCACTCACAGCATTGCTATCTTCTAAGGTCTCACAAGAATGGCCTTTTTGACTCTTTTGGTCTGGTTCGCAAGACTTTCCTAGCACAAAGCTCCAGATTTTTCTATATCTTTCACAACAAAGAGTTGCAAATGTACAATAGCAGCATTGCAGCATTAACCATATTGCTGGGTAGCCAATTTCTTTCAGCTTCACAGACTACAACATACTTTTTAGTACAATATTCTCTTAGTCTCACATAGCAAGACCCTCCCCCCACTTCTCTGGTGCCAATTTCTGTACTAGATTTCTTTGTATTGCTGTGAAATAATACTCAAAGTTAAGCAACTTATGAAGGAAAGGAGATTTATTCAGCTTACAATATCAGAAGGGGAGATATACTCTTTCATGGCAAAAGCACTGTAACTGGTAGCAGAAGCTGGAGACACACTATAAAATTAAAAGTTTGTATTTTGAGAATTTGGTATTGCCATGAAATGAACTGTTCCATTCATAGATAATTTCTGTCTCTATCACCATTTACTTACTGTAATTCATGAAATATAAAACAATCTCATCAATGGAAACAAGTTAAAAATTGTAGTTAAAAATTAAGCAACCACTGATGTGAGAATCTTAAGTTGGGGAAAATGGAGTTGCTAAATGTTTTAGTCTCAGATATTGTCCTTCGCTGTAACTGTTTCACAACTAAAACACTTTAGGAGAATAGGAGGTTTCTGTATGCTTGTTGTAGATTTCAGCTCATTATCATGACAAGAAAGTCCATCCCAACATCAGGAACAAAGAAAATTAGCCATATTTTATCCACAGGAAGAGCTGAGAGAGCATCATATTTTCTATCTTGTTACTTAGAGAGCATAGGCAGTTCTCTTGCCATCTTACCTAACTACCAAGGGAAATGTACCATAAACTATGAAATGGGTATTCCTGTTTATATTAGTGAGACTATTACAGGCTTGCTCAAAGCCTTGTCTTAAGCAAATAATTCTTCACAGGGCTTCTAAAGGTATGGCTTTCTATTCCTGAGTTGACATTTGGAAATAACTACTAAACTAAATACTTCCTGTGTTTTAAAAGTCTAGAGGATGGTAAACTGTTTATCCATCATGCACAAGAACCTCAGTTCAATATTAAAGGAAATGAACAGAAATCTCTCTGGATTTCTAGACAGCTTGGATATATTAAAACATATCCAGTTCTTGATCAAGTTATTCACTTTCACACTATTCAAAATTAATGTAGATGAATATTTTTATTTGATTCATTTTTACAAAGTTTTTTTTCACCTGTTCATTCTTCTCAAACATTAACCTCTCTGTTTTCTTCCCTATATTCATCTCTCTTTATCTCTCTCCCTTTTCACTTTCCTTCTCATTTTGGTAGCTCAATTAAAATATAATATATAAAAATGACATATTTTTATTGTTTTCGATTATTAGCTGAAGGACCAACTAAATCAAAATCAAAATGTAACAGAAAACAAAGCCTACTTTAAGAATATTTTTCTCAAACAGAATATTTTAAAATATTGTCAAATTATAAGTTTTTCTGGAAATGTTGTAAAATGTTGTATGTTTATATTTCTTTTTCTTAATATTGAGAATCTCTTCATTTTGAAGCTTTTATTTTTCCAATTTCAATTTTAAAATTTAACTTGTATATCATGTCTAAACAATTAAAATAAAAAATATATTATTAATCTATCCTTAATTGCAATATCACAATTTTAGAACAGGATGTATTCCTTCCTTAAGCACATTAATAGTTTCAAATATTTTTCATATTTATTACAGGAAGATTATAAATCATATCAATAGCTGGATTTATCCTTGATATGTAAGTAAATCAAAGAAATTCACTATCTTGTAAGAATTACAGTCAAGAGCTTCATGGTCATCACATGATGCTTTAGTTAAAATTATTTAATGAATCATAGCATCCTCTTATAAACAGTCTCAATATATTACACATAGAATGAAGAAATACTCATTACTATTATAAACTTTGCTAAAGAAAATCAAAGTGTTGTCTGCAGCTCAGCTTTAGACATGCTTTAGTAGAATGTTTCATTAACTCTGTATTATCATAATAAGTGTGAATAAATATTTTTCCTCTAAATTTTGTTCAAGGAAAAGACACCAAAATCACCATTTGTGGTGGTGTGTATATGGGACTGAAACAGTTAGGTGAATAGTTGCTTGAGGATGAGATATGCTTGATGCCAAACTAATCATGTCTATGTCAGCAAATTAATTTAATACAGAGTACTACACAAGATTAAGAAAAAAGACATGAAAGCAGGAAGGAAACATCAGAACAAGAGTTATATGTAGGAGGGGGGAGCAAAAGACTAAATGACTAAAATTCACTTTATTGATGTATAAAACCATCAAAAAATGAACAAATCAGAGAAACAGGCAAAATAGGAAAAAAATGAAAATGATCAAAATCAGAATGAACAAAGATTGTCAAATAAATCAATGCCATAAACTCAATCATCCTAAAAACCTCAGGAAACATAACAAAAGGGAGGGCAGAAAACAATTTAAGAACCAGAGAACCAAAGGGTAAGGATGAGTACCAGTAAATATTGTGCTTTGTTTACTACACGGCAGTGGTTGTCATGAATTCACTGAAGCTGTGTTTTCCTGAAGAAGACCTACACAAAACTGAGAATGTCAGCATTGCAATGATGCAATGGAGAAAGACCATTTCTGAGGAAACACTGGTGGTAAAACTGACCACGAAAAAAGCACCCATTTACTACAGTGCTGCCACCACCAACACATTTCTAATATTCTAGCATAATCCGAGTACGTACTAATGCAGATATTACTAAACAAATTGCTCTCTCAAAAAATACATAAAATTAATAAAACACTACTGGAAAGAGTAGGAGAGGGAAAGATGAGGTAGAATAATATGTGATTCTTGAGTTTCACTTCTTTTGCTCCTTAATACAATACTCATACACAACTTAAGGAGATTTATTTAGCTTAACATCCCAGAGTTGATACAGTCTGATACTGTAGAAATCACACAACCCAAGGCATGACTGGTGGCAGAAACAGAAAGCAGTTTCAGGTAACCATCACCATCTAACAGGCAGACAGAGCAAAAACAAATTCTGGGGAAGCAGGGTCAGGTCACCCATCTTTAAATTTTACCCACTGTAAACTGCTTTCCTCCAGTAAGACTCCAGCTCCCTAAGCTGCTGAACCTTCCCGAACATTGAAAATAACTAACATGAAAACATATGAGTCAGTGGGAGGCAGCTCACATTCAAATCATGGCAGTGTTTGATCAAAGACAAATCTCTGTAATACCTACACTAATTGCAAAGAGTATAAACAGGGAGGAAAGGGAAAGAGGGCCCCACCAGAAACAAGCAGAGAGGGGATCATGCTACAACAGAAAAAATAGGCCACCATCAAGGACTACAAGTAGTAATGAGACATCTTGTTGGGCTCGCAGACTTTCCTTACTGATCACTTGGATCTAATGGGGTATGATCTCACCAGAAAGGGAGGGCATACAGTCTAGCAGATAGAAGGTAACCATCCTGAAAATGGGAGACTGATCCTCCTCACAGCGGTCTCCTATTCTTATTCCAAATACCTTTGAATCTACTCTTATAATAAGACTCCATTTTAACAGTCTTTTATCTCTGGCCAGCGGGTAACATCCAATACCCATCAGGATGGAGCCAAGGTAAGTGCAGGAGCAGCAAAACTGAAAAAAAAAATCAACAAACCATAATTCAGAAAATCAGAGACTTTACATCAACCACCTCAAACCAGGCCAGCCTAATCTCTCCCCATCCTAAAACTCAGGGAAATTTGCAGAAGAGGGGGCAGTAAGATTTTAAGAGCCTAAAGATGGGGAGGAGCTATGATATGCAATATACTCCGTACAAGTTAGGGCCAAAATAATCATAATAGGACTTTGCACGACCTGTGCAATGACCAACATATCATTAAACCCCCAAAGTCTAGCATGGATCACAGGCACTACGACCCTTAGAGGCAAGGGATTAACAGCCACAATAGTGTTCCTATACTTAAGGGGAACACAAAAAAGAGCTCTAGGCAATGCCACTAAGTCCTTATACCTCATCAGAGAGGGGGACCCAGAGGGAAGTTTGACATGCACTGTGAAGGATGCTCCAGAATGGGGGGGCACTCAGAGAAAGGGAGGGAGGGGGGAAAAGGAAGGGGAAAAGAGGGAGAGAACAAGAGAGTCCATGGAGGGGTGGAAGGAGGAAGGGGAATGGGGTATTTAACAACTTTGTATGAGTGGAAGAAATAAAAAATGAAAAAAATGTCAAAAGAAAAAAAACATGGCAGTGTTTGTATTATACAAACATGGCAAAAATGATTGTACACATGCATAAACCTCTTGAATTAGTAAGTTTTAAAAAATCATCATGGAAAATGTAGATATATCTTTGTGGGTGAATTCCATTATAAAGAAAAGTCAGAATAAATAAGTATGGACAATTGGACTGGATTTATTTGTCCCAACAGTTAATATGTGGCATATTTTGAGTAACTGGCAGAAATACTTAATTTATAGAAGAGACCAGTTATTCTCTGGTCTAAAATATAGTCCCTTCTTGGAGACTTCTCAAACATGTTTCATGATGTCTTTAAAGCTGATTGATGACAGTGTCATTGTCCAAAGTTTCTAATACACCACTTGTCCCTGTCAATCTGGCTTTCCTTGAGAAAATCTGTGCCATTTATAATGTTCTCAAATTTTAAGTGACTAGGGCTGGAGAGGTGGCTCAGGGGTTAAGCCTCCGCCTTGCAGGCGGAAGGTCTCTGAGTTCAGATCCCAGATCCCACGTATAGACGCCAGGAGGAAGCGGGGGCGGCCTGCGCTTCTGGTCCTGGTAGGGCGGAGCCTGTGAGTCCTGGGGCAGAAGGAGGTGGAGGCGTCCATGGTGGTTCGCGAATTCGTCCGTGGTTCTACACATACACAGACACACCGCGCACATACACACGCACATGCACACAGTTGAATAAATAATAATAAAAAAAATTAAAAAAAAAGTGACTTGTTAAAAAAAATTTTTAAGTGACTAAAATTGGAGAGTTTTAGAAAAGGTCACACGAAAATCTTTCAAAATTTTAGTTACAATTATAACATTATTTTAACTGAGCTCTTGCATGTTATTGTTCACAAAGAATATAAGGTCTAAAGTATGTATACCATATCAGTTGCAAAAGAGTTGAAAACAAGGTAGAAATACATATCATAAATCTAAAGATTAAAAAGGTAAAAACAACTAATGTAATGTGAAATAGAATATTTCTATTCCAGAACACATTCCATTTTCATTGTGTTCTAGTAGACAATTGCTTCAGTGGAATATGTGGACACCATTTTCTGCTGGCTTGAAGAAAGGACCATGAAGAATAGCTTCCTATTTCCTTTTGATGCCCTTTCCTCCTGCCTTATTAAATACCTTAAGCATATGACCAATATTTATTTCTGTACCTTCAAAACAAGATACCTGGTACATTATTTCTAAGTATTTTACTATGGAAAAAGTCAATAGAGGGTGATCTTCATTGAGTAACATGTGGACTTTGAAATTTATATCACAGATGCAGAATGATCTACAGTGTGGATTTATTTATAGCTCTAAATAAGAAATCATCTGGTAACACTATATTATTACTAGTGGGGCCTGGCAAGTCTCCAAAGTCAATGTACAAGTCTATCTTGCTTTTAGTCACAGTATGAAGACATAATAAGGACCCTGTTACATAGGACATTGTTTTGATATATTGGTAATACCTACAGCATAGAATAGAAACTCTTATAGAACAACTTCAGGTTACAAGCACAAAACATATAAAATTGAATTGAAATATACCAAGAGTGGTATGAAGCTTGGCTGGAGAAATGGCTCAGGAGATAAAGACTTTGCCTAAAAAGCAAAAGGACTGTATTTTGCATCCCAGATTTAAGCTAAAATGTCTGGATGAAATGGTTACGGTCCACAGTGGAAGGTAGAACATGGGAAAGACCAGAGCAAAACAATAGAAAGTAAGAGCAATCCAAGGTGATTCCCAATGTCAGCCTTGAGCCTTCACAGTTACACACATACACACAAGCGCCCTCTTGTGCACATGCATGTATAGAAAGAGAGAAAGAGAGGTACCAAAACAAAAATATGTTATGAATAATGATTTTAGAAAGATAGCTATGTTAAGATACACTTTGGTGGGCAACAACGCCTGTGTTATGCAATATCCACATTCAATATGCAATAAATCATTTAGGCTATTGTTGCAGTTAACATGCATCATTACTGACAAATGAGCATCAAATGGCTTAAGGAAACAAGGGGCTTATTTTCTCTTACTGATAGTCAGGTTACAGTAGATAATCCAGCTTGACAGGAGAGCACATACCAACACCAGGGCTGAGGGAACTGGCCACACCAACTCTACAGAATGGCTGAAAGAAGGACAATCCTTAATTGTCAGACCAGCATGTCTGGCCAACTGTACACAAGGATGCCAACTTCCTCAACTTAATCTCAGTATTTTATTCATCTGTTCAGGGCCTAGTCCCACACACCATAGGATAGACCTTCCCCATCAGCTAGACAATATCCTGCAGGTTTGTTCTGGGCCCAACTCAACCACTAATTCTCTACAAATGTGCCCAGGGTCAAACCCTCAACTGTCAAGTTGACACCTGGTGTCAAGTAACTATGACACTCCACCCCTTGTCAACTGGATACAATAATATAGCACTTTTAAACTGTAACTTTCAATCCTTGTCCCCACAGATGTTAAAAGTTATCTTAAAAATATAAAAACATTTCATTAAAATGTTCTTATTAAAACTCACCAGAAGGGGAGGGCATATAGTCTGGCAGATAAAAAGTAATCATTTTGCAAATGGGTGATTGACCCCTCCCTCACTGAGGTTTCCTACTTTTATTACATCTACCCTTGAATGTACTCTTATAACAAGACTCCAGTTTAACAGCTTTGTGTCTCTGGCCAGGGGGTGACATACAGTGCCCAGCAGGATGGAGTGAAGGGCATTGCAGGAGCAGCAAAACTGCAAAAGAAAATCAACAAACCACAATCCAGAACTTCAGAGACTCTATATCAACCACCTAGAACTAGGCCAGCCTAATTTCTCCCCATCCTGAAGCTCAGGGACATTTGTGGAAGAGGGGGTGGTAAGAGTGTAAGAGCAAAAGGATGGGAGGAGCAATGATTTGCAAGATTCCCCACACTAGTTAGGGCCGAAGCAATCATAATAGGACTTTGCATGCCCTGTGCAATGTCCAACACACTATTGACCTCACAAAGTCTAGCATAATACAGACTTGGTGCTAAAGGCACCAAGATCCTTGGAGGCAAGGGATTGACAGCCACAGTAGTGTTCCTGTGCTTAAGAGGAACACGGGAAAGGGTTCAGGGAAATGCCACTGGGTCCTTGTACATCATCGGAGAGGAGGACCCAGAGGAGAGTCAGGCATACACAATAAAGGACTCTCTGGGAGTTGGGGGGGAGGCACTGGGGGATGGGGACGGAGGGGTTAGGGGAGGGGGAACAGGAGGTTCGGGGGGAGGAGGAGGGAGGGAACTGGTCTACCTATTGAGTTTGTATGAGCCGAAATAATAAAAAATGTATAAAAAAAAAACTTCTGTTATTAAAATGTTAGAACCAAAAGTTTTTCTTTAAATATCTCGTATCGTTTTAATTCTAGAAGTCTATTGAGTCAAAATAATTAAATACTTTAATACAGATAAAACATTAAAACAGAAGTATCTTGACATAATAAGAAAACATTTAAATTAAGATCAAAGTTCAGCAAATCAAATACCACATCCTGTACTTCAATGTCCATTTTCTGTTGCTCATTACATAGTCAAGGTGGCTCAAAAATTCTAGGCTCCAAGTTGTAAAAGGAGAATTTATCTGAACCAGGCTGAATCTTCACTTGTAGTTATCCTCAGCATACATCCTATGGTTTTGGTATCTCAAACAACACTCTAGATTCACCTCTGCAGCTATGAGCTTCACCTTCTCTTGTAGAAACTCTATGCCTACCACTTGGTCCTTAGCTTTTCCTGATTTTCACAAAATCCTCAGTAGTACACCAAAACCAGTATCACCTGGGGGATGCTGCCTGATTCCAAAGGGAGGTTGAAACATCTCTTGGGTTATTTGAGTCATAGCTGTACCAACTTTAGTGTGCAGACTGTGGAAAAGCCTCTTTCTAGGTAGCCAAAACTTCCAAAGGGCAAAAACAGCTTCAGTTTGGGCCTTCGGCCCCTGAAGGAATATGAGTTTTCAAACCATGAAATGGCCATCCAGTGGTATTCATCTCCTCCATGGTCCTTGTGCAAATCACTAGATTTCCCTTTACTGATATCCATTTCTCCAACAATGGAAGCTGCTCTGCTGCCTGCCCTTTCCACATCCAGAGCTTCACAGCCACCAACACAGCTCTGCTCTGTCAAGCAAACCAGTCTATCGTCTTTAAATTCAATTTCAACAAAGTACTTGTTCCCCTCAACACAAACTGGACCAAAACAATCCATGACACCTTCAGCATCTCTATATTCCAAATGACCCAACAAACTCTGTTCAAATGTTTTAGAATCCACAAAATTACAAATTTCTCCAACAAAAACTTTTGAAATCCACAAAAGCCATATAACTAGATTTATCGGCAACATCCCACTTCTTGAACAAAATTCCATTGCAGTTCACCTGCATAGTTGCTGACTAATGACCATCAAATGGCTTAAGGGAACAAGGGGTTTATTTTCTTACTGGTAGTCGGGTTACAGTCCATCGAACTGGACGGGAAAGCACACACTAACACCAGGGCTGAGGGAACTGGACACACCATCTCTACATAATGGTTGAGAGAAGGACATCCTTACTTCCAGACGAGCATGTCTGGCCAAGTGTACACAAGAATACCAAATTCCTGAAACAACTCTCAGTATTTTATTGATCTGTTCCCTAACTATGACAGCTATCTAGTGCTATATCATTATCATTACCATAACCCAATTCCCTTTTAGAATATACCTTCATCATTCCTTTCTCTGCAGAAGGTTGAAAGCTACATACAGTTTGAAAGCTAACATATGGAAGATTCCAAGTTATTGATGCACGTATATCCCTTTGAAGGTTGCAGAAAAAGGCAAAAAGTATGTTTAAAACTATTTGGCATGTATTCCCTGAGAAATGTAATGACATTTTCCTCTTGACTCTGATGCAGTGTTAGACTTTGCCTCCAGTCTAACCTAAGAATGATTTATGTATCAGTTGGAAACATCCCATCCTGTAGGAAGAGCAGAGTAAACATCTTCTTAGGCTTAGGAAGTTCCTGAAACTAAGGAGCTTGGGCGTGGGTCGTAGGGTTTTCTCCAAGATGTGGAAAGGTAACAAATAACATGTAGGTTACACCTGTATACTAGCTAAGTCAGCCAGCCAGTTCAGTGTGAAAGAGCTCCCCCCAAAAAAACAAAGGCTGAAGAGGCTTAAAAGAAATGCTGAACAGCCAAGGAATCTAAAAGAGAATAGTCAAGCAGTGCATTTTGAAGGAGGCACTGGAAAAGGTCTGTGCGAAGAAGACCCTGGAACTGTCTTAAAGATATTGCTCACCAAGCCAGACAAAAAGTAAAGTAGAGAGCTAGAGGTCAAGGAACAGTTCAGCAATTAGAGAGACTCCAGAGCCACAGAATCCTGGAGAAGACACTCCTAGTAAGTCTTACAGCTGAGACCTCCAGGGGGGAAGCCTCACCCACACTGTCAGAGGCTCTCGGGTGTTGTAGCTGCCTTTGAATTGTCCCTGCTGCTGTACAGTAACTTTTCTCCCTACTCATGTTAGTGACCCCAATAAATCATTGCTTTATTGAGTAGGACTTTGGCATACTCATTTCTTTGGTCTGTCATCAAACTCCTATCTCAGGTGGCCACATTGTTGTGTGGCATCATCCCAGGAAAAGTGTTCACACATCAACAATCATGAGTTTAGCTCATTTTTCTGGCCGCACATATATGACAGTATGAAATCATGCTGAATATCACCAGTGGGACATAGTTGTTAGAAGTCATGAACCACAATTACAGTTGTCTGAATTTTTTTCATTCTCTACTTACAAATGATATTCTTGTTTGTATCAATAAATTTATCTATATATTGCTATATGCATGTTGTATATTATAAGTGTGTTAAATAAAGTATTTTCTAAAATATATAATATTTTTCTAAAGTTTTGAGAGTTAGGTTTGACAATGGAATGAGTAGATGCTCTTTACTGCTACCTTGAAGGATATACCCCTTAGGATGACTCATTAGAATTTTATTTCAATTTTTTGGCTTCATATTTTTTAAATGCAATAAAGTGGTAATTTTCTATGTGGCAGAAATGAAATACTATATTTGGTAGAATGTGTTGTCTTTTCCATTATTTTTCTTTATATTTAATGCATCATAAGAATGAAAGTATTTATAATTCTTTCCTCACTTTTTAGTTAGCATATCTTGTGAATTTATGCTTTTCATGTTAAAATCATTTTATTATTATTTATAACCAATTTATGTCTAACTAGTATACAAGCTACATTTTTTCTTAATATATCCACTTAGGTTAATAGTAGTGTTTTAAAATCATTCCGAATTATTCATCTTATCACATAAGTAAATTAATAACCTATGATTTTTAAGATAGTACACTGAAGGCAACATGATTTATTTTAGGAAAAAGCATAACATTACATGAAATTATTAGATATAATAATTATATTATAATTATATAATAGATAGATATATAATTTGATATAATTAGATATAATTTTTCATACTTGATTTCTGCAAATGCCTTCACTTTTTTGTAATTTATTCTGAAATTCCACACTAGAAACTGCATGTTCAAGAGAATCTGTCAAGCCTGTATCTGTCATTATGCATTATAAAAGGTCAAATTTAAGCACATGAGAAATATTCCAAATCAATAAGTTAGGATATATTTCACATTTAATGTGTTTACTGTTCACTTCTAAATGAATAGGAAAAAAGATAATTTTATGTTGATCAGTGTATCTCAATGGTTCTAATGTATTTCATGAAGTGCTTTCATTCTCAATGCCTGTCAGAGCCTATCAAGCATTAATCCTTTCAGCTTTACCTTCCAATTAGATGTGAACAAATATCTTTTGAATATTTAGCAGTTTCTGTTTTCCAAGAGATCATCATTATTCCATATTTAGCTAAAACTGTTCATGTAATGAATGTCTGTAATTTAGAACTCAACACTAGCAAAATGCAGTTTCTTTTCATGGTCTATTTTTGCAGGACCTGGTTGATTTTAAAGAAAGTTTTAGAATTATTCTTATGTTCTCTTTTACATTTTGTCACAATATTTAATATACAAGTGACTGATTATAATTTTATTCTAATTTATATTCTCCATATATGCTCACATGCCAATGTTATCTAATTATTTGTGTGATAGCAAATGACAATATCCATTGTCATTAGTATAATTAAAATCAATTAAATATCAGATGTTAGTATTTCTTTTTTATACTATATCTTGGTTAGAGATTTAAACTAATAAAATTTCTTAGGTTTAGCACAGAATCAACTTCAGTTGTTAAAAAATTAGGCTTTTCTTTTGTTTAAAGAATTGTGTCATTGGCTATAGTTGTGCACAAAATACTATATTCTCTTTTAAACTTCTATTGAAAAACAAGTAAGATGATCTAAATGAGTGATTATAGTCATGAAATGCTACTGAGGAAGCATGTGAAGGATGAGAAAAAAATTATATCTTAGTTTTATCATAAGTTAACTATGGTGAAGAAATAATACTTGAAAAATACTTCCTGTGACAATTGAGACAAACTGAAAAAAGTCTCAAAATCATAGAATTATAATCATAAAATATGATTTATATGAATACAAAATATAATTATAAATGAATACTGACATTGATAAGATTGAATAAACTATTGTTAGTATCTACTGTCTACTAAGGGCTCTAGTGTGTTTCATGTAATAATGATAAAGAGTAGAGCAAATATACAGCAATAAAGTAGCCCTGTAAGGGTAGGAAAATCATCCATAAATTATGAACTATACAATTAGTTTGGTTTTTATCACAATTGATAAGGACAAAGTCAGGGTAGGAATTTGGTTTTCAATACAACAATGTATTGTGAAGAAGTCACTATCAATAATGAATGACCCAGCATAGATACCAGGTGGAATTTTTTGTTAAAATGCATATGACTAAATATCTACTTACTATAGATAATCTGCCACCAGTTTTTACTGTGAGAACAACAGTTGTAATAATAAACCTGTGGAATTAGTCCATGTACCCATCAAGATATAAATAATATACAGTGTTACACAGAGAATGTCATGGAAGTTGAAGAAAACTAATAGGGATGGGGAAGGAGATAAAGGGAGGAAGGCAATGTATAAAAAAGAAATATGATAAAGGAAGAGCATACACTAAGAAAATTGCATGTAAATGGTATCACGTGTGAACCAATATTTCAGCAATAAAGGAGAAATTTGGGACTTAATACAATGAGTCCTTTAATTTTAACATACCTATTTATTATCATAGGCCCTGATTTCTAATCATAACAATGTGAAATTGTGAATGTTATACATTCTGTTCTAATTTATTATTATCAAAAGGTGAAGTTTCTCATATGAGTATAAAATAATAATGTGAGTTGAAGGCACAAAACTGATTATAGAATGAATGTTAGGAGATTGAGTGACTTATTACCATTACTAAAATATTAGGTGTGAATTGAATAGGATAACATATGATGGAATGAATGCAAAAGTAAATATAGTAAATATGCTGTTATTAATTCAAAACACACTTTCAAAATACAGGATTGATTTACTAGAAATGTGGAGAGGGGTTCATGAGAGAAATAGAGAGAAAGAGTGAGAGAGGAGAGAAAGAAGGTTCTCAAATACTTTTTCACACATGTTGTAATGGTTACTCTTTACTATTGCTGTGAGAGAACAAAGTCAATCAACTTAAGCAAGAAAGGGAGCTTTTTTCAGCTTATGGTTCCAGAGGGAAGGTACAGTCTCTCAAAGCAGAGGTGGCATGACTGGCTGGCCAAAGCTGGAGGAGGCTAAGTCACCACAGACATCTTGGAAGCTGAGAGCTGCAGACTGCTTGCTGCAAAGGCCAAATTCTCCTAGAGGTAGGGTGAGACTAATCCACCTCAAGGCCCACCCCTTGTGACTTCCTCCAGCAAGTCTCCACCTCTCTAAGTGCCACGATCTTGCTAAACACATGAGACTGTGGGGGACATATTTCAAACTATGATACATGTGAAAGTTGGAGGAAACTTTTGAAGTCAGTTCTCTTCTTTCACCATGTGGTCCCCAGCGACCAAGCTCAGAATCTAGCTGTGTTCGCAGCTTTATCAGATGAACCATCTCCAAGGTCCCAAGCACCCACTTTGAAAAATCATACTTTAAGTTATATAAATTAAACTTCTAAAATGAAATAAGACAAACTAAAGTTTTGAGTAACAAATTTTGTGGGTACCCATTGTATATAGTCATCTAAAGTCATCTTTATCATTTTGCATGCTAAGAAAAGTAATTCTCCCTCTCAAGAAGAAGGACCTGAGTTTGGATTCTAGTTTCCATGTAAAAAAGCTAGGTAGAAACAGCAGCAGCTTGCCCTTAAGACCCTTGTGAAAGGAGCCTGGAAAATCCCAGAGTGAAGCGAAAGGATGTTTTTTAGAAGCAATTCAGGACATTTCCTGAAGTCACCCTTCATCATCCACAGGGACACAACATACACACAAAACACACACACACACAAAACACACACACACACACACAAAACACACATACACACACACACACACACACAAAAGTAAATATTTAAAAAAATCAGAACATTGAAAGAACATCAAAGGGTGGCACATGGATTAAAAACCAATTAAGCTATTTCAAATAAATAAGACAACCACAATCCAAGACACATACGTTCAATTGTCTTATGTAATATTGTATTTCAGCTTTTTTGATGTCATTTCAGCTGTGAGACAGAGAATTGCAAACAAGTATTGTGTTTTTAATTAGTATATTAGTTATTCAGAGTTTCTGATTTAATTTTTGATGAACTATATTATGCAGGTGTTGTGATGAGAAAATTAATATCTCACAACTAGGCACATTTTAGGCTAAATAAAGTTCTCTGTAGATTATATATTCATATAGCTTTAGAATAGCTATAAAATTTTGCAATAGAGGAATGAATATATAAATGTTATAAATGTTATATTTTAAACTAAACAGTAAAGGTTAATTTAAATAATTCTATTCTATTTTATTTTTCATGATCTGCAGTACTTTTTTCTCTTAGAATTCACCATATCCTCATTTCATTAAAGAACTTAGCAGTGACAAATGTTGTATCTTTTGTAATACTATTATCTTTTTTTGTATAATTAAGATTAGAAATTCTATTCACTGCAAAACTCAGGCAATATTGTTCTGTGCATCAAGATGTTATACAACAGAGCACAGCAATACTGCAACTGATATGAAATAGTTTACAATGTGTACTGGTTAATCTTTCTGCTGCTGTGAGAGAACACCCAAAGTCAGAAAGCTAGAGGGAGAAAGAAAGGTCTATTCAGTTTATAGTTCCAGAGGGGAGATACTTTCTTTCTTGCCGAAGCAGCATGGCTGGCAGCAGAAGCTGGAGACAGGCTACGTCACACCCATTCAGAAGGCCTACAATGCAAGACCCTAACTGAAAGGGGAGGCCTCTCCCTAAACTAGGGTATTACTAATCTGCCTCAAGGCCCATCCCCTGTCACTGCCTTCCTCCCACAAGGGTCCACCTCCTAATGGTGCCATCGTCTTCCCAAACACAAGAGACTGTGGGGACATATTTTAAACCATGCAAAGTGAATTTGTTGACAGAATACATTGAAAATTTTCAAGCAATTATTTTGTAATATAGTGTTTGTTTAACCCACCCAGCCCACCTAGAGACACTCAAAGATAAATCTCTGTAATACCTACAGTAATTGCAAGGATTATGAATAGGAGGGAAGTCGAAGGAGGACCACACCAGAAACAAGGAGAGAGGAGACCAGGTTACAGCAGAGAAAATAGGCCTCCATCAAGGACTGCAAGTAAGTAATGAGACATCTGGTTAAGTTCACAGACTTTCCTTCCTGATCATTTACAACTGAGGGGGTATGATCTCACCAGAAGGGGAGGGCATATAGTCTGGCAGATAAAAAGTAACCATTTTGCAAATGGGTGATTGACCCCTCCCTCACTGAGGTTTCCTACTTTTATTACATCTACCTTTGAATATACTCTTAAAACAAGACTCTAGTTTAACAGCTTTTTATCTCTGGCCAGGGGGTGACATCCAATACCCATCAGGATGGAGTGAAGGGCATTTGCAGGAGCAGCAAAACTGCAAAAGAAAATCAACAAACCATAATCCAGAACTTCAGAAACTATATCAATCATCTAGAACTAGGCCAGCCTAATCTCTCCCCATCCTGAAGCTCAGGGAAATTTGCGGAAGAGGGGGCGGTAAGATTGTAAGAGCACAAGGATGAGAGGATCAATGATATGCAAGATACTCCACACAAGCTAGGGCCAAAGCAATCATAATTGGACTTTGCATGCCCTTTGAAATGTCCAACACACTATTGACTCCACAAAGTCTAGCATTTGCTAAAGGTACCAAGATCCTTGGAGGCAAGGGATTGACAGCCACAGTAGTGTTCCTATGCTTAAGGGGAACACAGGAAAGTGTTCAGGAAATGCCACTGGGTTCTTGTATGTCATCGGAGAGGAAGGCCAAGAGGAGAGTCTGGCATGCACATTAAAGGATTCTCTGGGAATTGGGGGAGAGGCACTGAGGGATGGGGAGGGAGGAGTGAGGGGAGGGGGAGTAGGGAGGTTGGGGAGAGGAGGAGGGAGGGAGGGAACCGGTGTACCTATTAAGTTTGTATGAGCGGAAATAATAATAAAAAATGTTAAAAAAACTTAAAAAATTTAAAAATAAATTTAACCTCAAAAAATAGTGTTTGTTTAACATATTGATTCACATTGAACTTGTAATATACTGGGATTCTCAGAGATAAAATTTTATTCACTTTACTAAGCCTCCTAACTTTGATTTATTGCTCCAGAAAGATCCATTCTATTCAGAGGTAAAATTATGCACAGAATTATGATCTTCAATCAGTTAATATCATTTAACACCACCCCAAGTAAAACAATAGTCAAAATTTGTTCTTATGCTCCATTATTTCACTGTTCCCTGTTTATTTCTAGTGTCAAACTTCTATTGACATATTCTTTAGCCTTTATAAAAATTTACTTATTGGTCACGCTCAATTTTTTGAAGATGTCCTTCATGTAGTGGTATTTCGGTTTGTGAATTCATCCATGAGATACCGTTTTGCCTCATATGGAAGTCACAGATAATCAGATAATGCTTTTTTTTATTTTGTTTTTAGAAATCACCACATGCTATGCTATTTTCTTTTGAATCGTTTTCTTTGAATTAAGAGATCTGAAGTTTGCAACTTTTTGGTCCATACAAATATCACAAATTTCTCTCTGATTCTTCCAAGATTATTTGTGATTAGTTTTCAGTCAAAGCTAATGATGTGTATTGTGATGTGTATTGTTTTGGGATCCTTTACAACCATACTAATTAGTATTCAAATTTTAAATCTACAGATTTGTACCTTTCATAAAATCCACAGAAATTTTAGAATAAAATTTTGAAGTCATAATTTTGCAGTCATAAACATTTAAAACGATGCTATAATTTTCCATTTCACTCTCTATATTTTGCTTTATTGTTTAATTTATTTATTTTCAGACTGGGCAATTTCATTGAACTAACCTTAAGTTCTCTGAATTCTGAGATTTGGCTTATTTACCATGAAATTGATTCTATAACTGTTGCTATCATTGCATTTTAAGTTTATAATTTTCATGTTGCTATTTTTCTTTATCATTTATACCTTCTCTGATATTTGCTTTATCTATTATATCAATGGAGAGTGGCAAAGAGGAAGTTCTGCATCTAGAGCATCCCTGCTGCATAGGAACAAGACATCTTTATGTAAGCTGATAGTCAGGTGTAGAAGGCCAAAGAAAATGAAATTTCTCCATGTCCTGAGAAAATTGCTTTCCAAGCATTATTGTTCTTTCATTAGCTTTTGCTGCTAATGGAGGCAACTGTAACAGAGTTAATAGCAAATAAATCTCTTCTAAAAAGAAGCTTAGAACTGGAAGACATCTCTGACCAACACACACACATAAGTAAATTGAAAAACTGAAGTCACATTTTGGTGGCTGTGAGAGAGTTAAACTTTCCTATGTTGTTGCAGTTCCCTGGCATAGTTGCTGATAAATGACCATCAAATGGCTTAAGGGAACAAGGGGTTTATTTCCTTATGACAGTCTGGTTACAGTTCTCAGTCCAGTTTGACAGGGGAGCACGCACCAACACCAGGGCCAAGAGAACTGGCCACACCATCACCACACAATAGCTGAGAGATGGACAATCATTACTTGCCAGACCAGCATGTCTGGACAAGTTTACAGAAGGATGCCAACTCTCTCAACCAGCTCTCTATGATTTATTCCAGGGCCTAATCCCACCCACCATAAACTGAGCCTTCCCCATCAGCTAGACAATCTCCTTCAGATTTGCTCTGGGCTTAACTCAACTACTAATTCTCTACAAATGTGCCCAGAGCTCAAACCCTCAGCTGTCAAGTTGACAACTGTGCTTAACCATGACACATATTAATGCTACAATGCTGGCTATGTAAATGTGAGAACAAACACAGTTTAAGTTAACTAACAACTCTTAGGATTCCTCCAGGATCTGAGACAGAAATGCTAGTTGAAATCTAAGAGTAGCAGGCAATCAAAGACAGTAGTCACCTTTAAACAAAGCAAATTTCAGGGATGGCCTGAGGGTGGCAGGATTCTGGCAGGAAGTGGAGATAGACTGTTCTGGAAAAACAAACAAAGAGATAGTATCTACTCACTCACTGTCTACCAAGAGGTAGGAGGTGGGAGGAAATGGGAATTTCTGTAATCTAACAATGCTGGAACAAGATGGTTGGTGAATAGATTGCAAACCTTCATAGGTTGAAGCTTCTATTTAGTCCTCTTTAATTTTTCTCTGTGTTGCTTAGTAGCTAATTATTTTCTCTGTAGTGCTTACTAACTAACACACATGTACATACACACGTAAATGGAGAGAGAGGAAGAGACAGAGATACTTGCTTTGCTCTAAATTGTATTCCTGTTGTTCAATTTTTCAATGAGCAGGGGAAAAGAAGAAAACATTCACCAGACAGAATTATGGTTGAAGTTATAGAATCTGACTAGAATTTCTTTTTTTCTTTCTTTGTTTTTTTCTTTCTTTGTTTCTTTCTTTCTTTTTTTCTTTCTTTCTTTCTTTCTTTCTTTCTTTCTTCTTTCTTTCTTTCTTTCTTTCTTTTTTCTTTCTTTTTTTGGGGTATTGTGTTTCTGATGTAAAGAAGGTACTGTAAAAATGTGGGGTTAAGCCATTTGTTTCTCAAGGTTCTGACTGCAGAGATGATATTTCCATAAAGATATTATTCACTGATATATCTTTGGAGTTTCTAGCATAAAGGCTTCTGCAGTGTCTTTAATATACATAGGGACTAGAAGAAATATGAAAGTATGGAAAGCAATCCCTTCAAATTATAAGGTCTCTTAGTAGTCTCCCAACTTCTTTTCAAATTGTGAGTTTTCCAATGCTCATTTGTGGTTTTCCTTCAGAATATTTCAGAAATAAGTAGATTTTTCTGAGGACAAATTGCACTAATTTTTGTCTTTATTAATCTCTGAGGGTCAGATTACCACCTAATGGTTTGATCTTTTAACATGCTCATTTTTAGAAAATTGCATACACCTGGACTCTTATTTTAAACCACTGCCCTTAAACTGATTATTTGGGGACAGTCCAGTGTGGAATGACTGTTCTCCTATACATAATATGGGGCTTGTCAAAACTGTAACACTGGAACTATTAATTTATTTCTGCCATTTCACAGGATTATTTATATAGCAAGCAATTCTGAGAAGTGAGGTCATATTTCTCTCCTAGGATCTATCTTTGTTGCACTTGCCAATAGCATTAATATTGCTTTGAATACAGTCTTTTTGTAAGTCTGAATTTGTTTCTGATTGAGAAAAATTCTCTGTTAGCATGTATGTAATTGTGGCAGATCAATACATTATCTGATAATATAGAAAAATCAATCTCCTTACAGCACTCATTTACCTCAGTTCACAATTTCCTTTAACCTCACTTCTTTTTTTACTGAGAATTTTCATTTTGTATTTTTCCTAAAAACAAAATGTGTTTATATATTGCCCTAACCCCAATGCAACAACCCCTCCTTTTCCAACCTATCCATCCACACATCCTCTCCCACCTTTAGCTCCCCTCATCAATCTTGCCATGTCCCACCTACACATCCTGTCTCTTTTCCTATATGTATTATAGGGCTTCCTTTGTGGTGCCTATGTTTGTAAGAGAGTCATATCTCTGTTGCATTATGTATGAATCTTGAGTGAACAAAATCTTAACAGGAGAGGTTCTTCTTTCCTTGTCTAGTGCCTGACCCCAACACATTCTCTGACAATAGTAGTTTCAAGGAATATTCTAGTTAGCCCTTGGGGGAATGTTGATATTCAGTAGAAGTTCCCATTGAAGTGAGCTTCTAGATTCTACAGTCCTGTCATGATTAGAATGTGTTGGTCAGAAGTATATCACTCCACCTTTAGGCTCTTACAATCTTGCCACCTCTTCTTCTACAAGCTTCCCTGAGATTTCATGTTGGATAATATTTTTATATACTTATGAGGTTTGAACATTCTAGGTTCACTGGATTCTGCACTCTGGCTTGTTGTCTGGCCTGGTATAGTTTTCTTCCTCATTAGACTTCCATTGCAATTTAGTTGAGCTATGAGAGTTTTTCTTATCTGAGGGTTAAAAAAAATGAGTATTTAGATAATGTTTTTTTAATGGATTTTTTATAGTTAAAACTAAGATATCTATTTCTGTCTACCTACTTCCCTTATAATGCTAGGTTAGATAGGTTTACAATGTCAGCAATAATTTCCCTGATATTAAAGGCTTTAGAACCTAATTACATAGCAATTCCTTACCCATGGATCATACGTACCTCTATTGCTTCCCTAGATTCTTCTTAACGGAGCTCTAGTAGCTTACAGTGTCTACAACTGAGTTAGGCCTTTGATCTCTCTTTTTCACCTGAACCACTTGCTTATTTTGTTTCTCCCTTACCCTTTATGAAAGACCACTCCTGGGATGACTCTTCTGAGGTCTATACATATCTAGGTTCTTGTGTTTGGAGTTGAAGATTAAAACCAGAACAAGCCTAAAGGATTAAGGCAGAGTTTATTAGAGGAGAGAAAGAATGGAACTCCTGGACTTCAGATGTGTCTTAACATGAGAAGCAAGGGAGCCCTGGAGAACTCATGGACTTTAGACATGGAATCTATGAGCAGCAGGAAAGTAGCTGGGAAAGAACTCATGGACTCCAGACATGGAGTGCCATGTGGGTCAGGCACTGCCAGGGTCTGGAATAGTAGTTATACAGTTAGGCAAGCCTGGAAAAAATGGCTTTTCTCCATTGGTTAGCTCATATTGGAGCCCACACAGACATTCTTGTTCCCACCTAAGGGTAGGGCTAATCTGTAAAGGAGAGCTCATCACTATATACTTTCATAAACAGAGGGTTGGGGGAAGTTGCCTATCTTATCTCTGTGAAGGAATGGAATAACTTTTTACCTCCAGGGTAATCCCAGCAGTGGGGAATGGCTTTCCAAGACCTTCAGAGTCTTTACCAGCATGGCTGTTCTAAAACTGCCTAGCTATCCTTATACTGTACTTACCTTATCTTATGGACTTTTCTTCCATAATACCTTATTTATCTACTTACCTGTGCTCCATGTCTCTACTCCCTTCTGGTTTTCATTCATTGTGAACCATGGTTGTTATAGGAAATTCCCCTTGTATTATGGTTTGAAATGTCTCTGCCATGTACTAATGTGTTTGGAAAGGTCATACCAAATTCAGTGGGGCCGGGGCTGGAGAGGTGGCTCAGGGGTTAAACCTCTGCCTTGCAGGTGGAAGCTCCTGAGTTCGGATCCTAGACCCGACGTATAGACTCCAGCAGAAGCAGGGGCAGCCTGCATTTCTGGTCCTGGTAGGGCAGAGTCTGCGAATCCCGGAGCAGAGTAAATAAGGAGGAGGTGGAAGAGGTCCATGGTGGTTCCTGAATTCGTCCGTGGTTCTACACACACGTACCCTCCCCCCACACGCAATTGAATAAATAATAAAAAAAATTCAGTGGGGCCTTACTGAAGAAAGACAGTCACAGTACTGGAATATGAAGTAGATTAACTCTACTCTACTTCCAGGAGAGGTCTGCTTTTTCAGCAGACTGTCTTTGGAATTAGGCAAGTGGTAAATGGAGTCATCTGTTGGCAGAGCATGAAGATTTGCCCTTGTCCTGAGAACTTGCCTGAAGTTTCAATTGTAGGGGTCTAGTAGAATAATTTTCAAGGCAATGTAGTCTTGACAGGATGGCATGGCCACATTTAAGGTTCTTATTCAGCGTTATAAAAAAAAAAGCGAGGAGTCAGGAAGAAAGAAGTAAAAACTGTGAGGTCTGATGAGGAAAAATGGAAAACCTGAGTTGAACTAAGAAGAGACAGACAGCAGAATGCTAGCTCTTGTTAGACATAGTAGCTCCATTAGTAAATCAAAGCCTGCCCTTCATTTTTATAATAGGAGAGACCACACCTTTAGGGCAAATTTCTCAGGGAAACATTCTACACATAAGATTATTTCTACACATAAAGATTTACATGCTTTGGAAAGGGAAGAGCAAAAGAGTGGATCTCTAAAGGAAAGCTCTGCTTCTCCTCTGAAGACATGGACAAGAGAAATTTTGCCTATATTCAGCACAGAAGCTGAACCATCTGTGAGTCAAGGGTCCAATTTCCAACTGACAGTTACAGTAGAACATGGCAAAGTCATCTAATTGATTCTGGTTTTAGAGGAATCAAAGATGCAAGAGAAAGGATGTCGTTGAACCCTATTCCAAGGTTTCTGAGAATGGCAGAAGCCAAGCAGTGTATGGCAGAAAGCCTGCAGTGTAAAGGCAAAGGAGGATAGTTTGTGCTGTGGAGTTAAAGCTTGGCTTGCCATTGAGAAGTGAAGCTGTAAGAGATGTCAAAGCTATCATGGGACATCTGGTAAGAAGAGTTGTATGCCTGGTACCAGCCAAACTAGGAGAATGATGTGTATGTGGTCAGATTTGCTGAATGGAAGGAACCAAAGCCCTTTGGAACTGAGAAGATTTCATCAAGAAGTTCATCTATTGGACATGAATTTGGAGTTTGTCCTGCTGGTTTGTATTCTTGTTTGGTACTGATCTTTCCTAGATATGTTTCCATTTCTCCTTTTTAGAATAGGAATGTTTATTTTGTGCCATTGTATGTTGAAGAATGTAATTTGTTTTTTGATTTTACAGGTGGCTTTGGATTTTGCAATGTTTTGGAAATACTGATATAGTCTGTGTCAAAACTTTTAAAGTTGGACTAAGTATTGTTTGCATACTGAGATGGCAATGAGCCTGTGGGGGCCAGGGATGTGTTTCAGAATGTCATGGCACTGATAAGAGGTAGGTCTTTCCTCAAGAAAGGCAGTCACAGGAGGTGGGCCTTGACATAGATTAGCTCCACTCTACTTCCAGGAAAGTTCTGCTCTTACAGTAGGTGGTCTTAACGCTCTCTTCTCCATAAACAACATGACATAGCCATCTCTAGCTTCTGCCAGCCAGCCATGTCTTTCCCATCATAATGAAGTGAATCTCCCTTCTGGAACCATAAGCTGAATAAATCTCCTCTTTCATTGAAACTGTTTGACTTAGGGTATTGTCTCAAAGCAACAGAATAGAGTAACTAGTACATTTTTCTAACAGTTTAGTATTGGGATCCACATACACCTAGGAACATGTAAAGTCTGTTTTTCCACATCTGGGATTATTCACTCATTATAATTTCTTCCCACTTCATCCATTTACAGAAAATTTTATTAATTCCCTTTTCTTGATAGCCAAATAGTATTCCATTGTGTATATGTTCCACATTTTCATTATGCATTCGCCTACTGTTGGGCATCTGAGTCCTTGTTTTTTTCTATTGTGAATAGAGTTTCAGCGAACATGGATATACACATGTCTCTTAGTAACATGAAACATTCTTTGGGAATATTCTTAAGAGTTGTGTAGCAGGATCATAAGCCTTTTCAATTTTCAACATTTTTAAGAATATCCATACTGTTTTCTAGAGGTGTTCTACAAGTTTGCATTCCCACCAGCATTGTATGAGACCACTTCTCACCACATTCTCTCCAAAATTTGTTTTTGCTTGTGATTTGGATTTTGGCCATTTTAACTAGTGTGAGATGGTATTTCAGGGTGGTTTTGATGTTCATTTCCCTAATTGCTTGGGAAGTGGAGCATATTTAAAGATTTTTGCTACATATTTTAATTTCATCCAGAGCAAAGTTTCTTTTAAGTTCCAAGGACCATTTTCTAATAAGATTGTTTACCTCCTTGTAATCTAATTTTCTAGTTCTTTGTGTACTCTGGATATTTGTTCTCTATCAATTATGTTGTTAGTGAATATTTTCTCTCATTCCATGGGTTTCATTTTTGCTTAGTTAATAGTATTTTAGCTGAATAGAAGTTCTTTAATTTCATGAAATCCTATTTGTTAAGTGTTAATCCTATTTTTGGTGCAGTTGGGATTCTATTCAGAAAAATGTTGTCCTGTAGAATCAATTTGAGGGTATTTCCTATTCTTTCTTCAAAGGTTTTTGTAAAATCAGTGGCTTCTATTTTAACATTGAGGTCCTTATTCCATTTGGAATGAGTTTTCATGCAGGTTGACAGATAAGGGTTCAGTTTCAATCTACTACATGTAAATATTCTGTTTCCACCACCAATTTTTTAAGATACTATCCTTTTCCTAATATTTCTGGTCAGTTATGACAAAATTAATTAGCCTATTAGATGTATGAGCTTATGTATTGATCTTCAATTCTAATCCTTTGATATATGTATCTGTTTTGGAGCCAATACCATGTTCCCTTTATTATTATATATTTGTAGTATAGATTAAGATCTGGTATGGTACTATTTCAGGCAGAGTATTTTTTTCCTCAGGATTATTTATTTATTTGTTTATTTTTGCTATCCTGGGCCTTTTACGTTTCCAAATGAATTTTGAGGTTGTTTTGGAATTTCTGTGAATAATTGCCTTGGAATTTTTAATGATATTGCATGAAATCTATAAATTGTTTTTGGTAGAATGATCATTTTTTCAATGCTAATTCTACTAGTATAGGTGCATGTGAGGTTTTTTTTTCACCTTCTGATGTCTTTTGGAATTGTTTTCTTTAGGGTTTTAATGTTTTCATTGTTCAGGTCGCTCACATTTTTGGTTAGATTTATTCCAGAGTATTAAATTTTGCTGTATTAAGTAGAATTGCTTCTCTTAGGACGTTTTAGCATTATTCATCCTTGGTGTAAAGGATTTTGTACACTGTCACTCTATTGAATTTATTTATAAGTTCCGGGAGATTTCTGGTGGAACTTTTAGGGTCTCTCACGTATAGAATCATGTCATATGAAAATAGAGATACCTTGACTTCTTCCTTTCCTATTTTAGTCCCTTTTATCTCCTTCTCTTGACTATGGCTCTAGCTAAAACTTCAAGTAAAATATTAAACAGAAGTAAGAATGGATAGCTATTCCTAGTTCTTTATTGATGTGGGACTGTTTTAAGCTTTTCACAATTTAGGATGATCCTTATTATAGGCTTATTGTACATGGCCTTTACTGTGTTGGTTTGTGTTCCTTCCATCGCTATTGTTTTCATCCAAGGATATTTTGAAGGCAGAATTAGAACTTTCCAATCAGCAAAACCTGGAAGTTTCCCCACAGATACGACCCTGCAGATCTTTCTTTTTCATTTTAGCTATCAGCTTTCATGATACAGGGAACATTTTTTTATGTGTCTCTTGCCCATTTACAATTTGTCTTCTGTAAGCCATCTGTTCATTCTGCAGACTATATGCTGATGGGGTTAGGTTTCTAGCTTTATTCCATTGTGGTCAGATAAAGTACATGATGTAATTTCAGTTTGTTTGTGTATACTAAGACTTGATTGTGGCATAATATGTGGTCTGTCTTGGAGGAAGTTTCATGGATTGCTGAAAAAATTGCATTCTTAGGAGTTAATTATGAAAAGTTCAATAGAGTTTGGTTGGTCTATTTGGTTTATGCCTTGATGTAATTTCAGTATGTCTCTCTTCAATTTTTGGCTTATCAACTTATCCATTAATGAGAGTGGGTTGTTGACGTCCTCTACTTTTGTAATTATTGGATTGATGTTATTTTTAATGAATGTGGGCAAGCCTATGTTGAGTATTGTATATTTTCAGAATTGTGAGGTCTTCCTAATGGATTTTTTTTGGTATATATGTAGTGTTCTTTTGTGTCTCTTATGATTTGTTTTGGATTGAATCCTAATTTGTCAGATAATAGAATGCTTGATACTTTGTCCCATTAGGTTGTAATACATTTGACCAATATTTTTCCCTGAGATTGTGCCCATTTATCCTGGTATGATGTCTTTCTTGAAGGCAACAAATTGATGGGATGTGATTTTTTTTAAATTTTTATTTCCACTCATACAAATTTAACAGGTACACTGAACCCTTCCCTCCCTCCATCCCCCCCTCCCCTCAGGACCTTCTGCCTGCAAGGCGGAGGCTTAACCCCTGAGCCACCTCTCCAGACCCAGATCATTCATATCTTGAAGTACATATTCCAAGTTCTTCTGACCCTCACTGTTTCTATTGAAAAATCGGGTGTTATTCTAATAGGCTTAGCTTTTAATGTGACTTGCTATTTCCGTATTGAGGCTACAAAACATTTTCTTTGTCTTGTATCTGCATTGTTTTGACTACAATTTGCCATGGAGAGTGTCTATTTCAGCCATGTCATATCTGGTTGCTTTGTAATATGCATCTTGCATTTATAGGGGAACCTCTTTCTTAGGTGTGGAAATTTTTTTTTTTCATTATACTGTGAAAAATATCTTTTGGTGTGTTTAGGGAGGTTCTTGTTCGGGGATTTCATGAATACACAGGTTTGGCGCCTTCAAGGTGCCCGGTATTTCTTAACGATTCTTCTCATTTATATATTTTATTTTTTTCAGCCTCTTTAATTGAACATTTTTGTTCTGCAAGATTGTCTTCTAGTTGTGACATTGTATTTTCTGCTTCATCTATTCTGTTGATGAGTCTTCCTGATGAGTTTTTGATTGTGGTTGCTTGATTTTAATTTCAAATTTAATCTTTACATGAGATTTTTTCAACTATTTTATGTTTAGTTTTATTACTTCAATTGTCCTCTTAATGTCATTCAGGTGTTTACTATTTTCCTGTTCATATTTGCTTATGGAAATTTGGTTATTCATCTACTCTTGACATTCGTGTCTAATTTATTTGATTATATTAATAACCAAGGTTGAAAAATCATTATCTTAGTTGTTGTTTCTTGACTAATATCCAAGACATTATTTCAATTGGAATCTATCAGTATGGGGTCAATTTTTTTTTTTAGGAGATTTTTTTGTCCTGGTTTTTGTTGTGTTTTCTGGATTTATGATGTAACCTGTGTGTTTTGTATTTAATCTTTGGCTTCTTTATTTGGTATATATTTCTGATTCTTTTGAAGCAGATAGAATTACCACACTGGTACAATTGCTGTAATAGCTTCCCAGGGTCATTCTCAGTTTCCTTGGTGCTATTTTGTAGATGTGGTTGTTGCAGTGTCCAAAGGGTGTACAAGCTAAGCTCTGTTTTTGTGGGAGGTGATAGATAAATTGGATGTCAGGATTTGTTACATGAGTTTTTGAATAAGTATCAGAAGAGCATTAAGAAAAAAATCAGGGTGGCTATAGTAGCCTGAAGTTAGAGTTGAGTCAAATATGGCAGCTTTTAGAATTGTTAGGAATATGTGTGAATGAATAGTTAAGACCCTATGGGGTTGGTGTATGTGACTTATGTATTTTGTATGGAAATATTAAACTGTGGTGACTAGCATTTGAGATTAAATGGAGAATAAGTTGGGTCACCTATCTTAGGGTTAGGTGTAAAGGTTCTCTTATGTTGAATGGTGATCATCATTTAGGTCTTCAGTTTATTATTTGTGTGTGCTTTAATAAATTCTTGAAGGATTTTTAATGAAAATGGTGATAAGGCTTAGGTTAGTGGGGTAGTGATGCTAGGTGTGATTAAGTGGAAAATAGAGGATGTGCAGCAGAGACTTGGCAGCAACCTTGTCTTATTTCAGAGAAACTTTTTATCTCATTCTATGTGCAGAAGAGAAATAACATGAAATTTCAACTTTCTCTTTATGTTCAATAAGTATCTCCTGTTTCTTTTAAAGGAAAACAAGCATTTGCTAATTTTTCTATTTATATCTAAATCAGAATTACAAGTTCTTTGAATATTGTAAATATATCTTCTATTTACTTTTGTGTGTATGTGGTTCTTTCTTTTCATATTATTCAAGTTTTTCACACAATAATATAGTGAATTTATGGTATTTACACAATCTTAATATCCAATCTCATTCTCTTCCCCTCATTTTTCCATTAACACTGTTCTTCCCTGCTAGTCTCCCTCCAATTTCATTCCTTTTGTGTAATGACCCACTGTGTTTCTTCAACATTCCTTTTTGATGGCATGTGTCTGAGTTTTGTTGAAACATTAAGTAGTGTATCAGTAAGTACACTTTTCTGAAAGCATCCTCCCTCATGAAACATTAATCCTCAGAAGTCCTTCAAGAAGTTGTGAAACCTGAAGATATTCTTCCATAGAGAAATGTTAATAGGACAAATCTCATGCAGGTCTTGAAAAACACATAACTGCAGTAAATTTATGAGTATAACAGTCCTTTTATGTCCAAAAAGTAATGTCTCACCTTTCCCATCTTCCTTTAGTCTTTTATAGTCTTACCATTACCTCTTCCACAATGCTTCCTGTGATTTTGGACGGGGGTATCTTAGAATTCTTGTTTATGGATGAGTAGGTATCCCACAATCACTTATTTTCTGTGCTTTGGCTAGTTGTGATTTTCTGTAATAAATATCTTCCACTGCAGAGAAAGCTCTTAGGTTGAATGCTCAATGCTTCTTCAGTACATGGTTAAAATGACAAATGTTTAAAAGGCAATTTGATATAGTGTCTTTATGACTATACCATAATAGCTTGCACTCCCTCCATGGTCCATGCTCTACCCTTCTATAGGTCCTTCTTCAGGTTTATAGTACCAGGAATATGATTCATGAAAAAGAATGGTTGTTAGATCCAATCAGAAACTTTTGGTTGCCCTCTCAGTATTCATTCTAATATCACTTCCTCAATGCATTTTGAAACATATTTTTGAAAATTTGTAAAAATTTGCATAGTTATTTACAGAGTTTTAAAATATATGTCCTAAAAAGCCAAGTCCATACTTGTTGACACTTAATTGATCAAAATCAAGCACATTCTAATTCCTCTTGCTGATTTTTTCCAACTAGATCTTTAGCTACCTTCACTGATTCCTTTCTGGTTATAACCCATTATATAGCTAATTGGATTACACTTTACTTTAATCTCAGTCTTAGGTATCATTCTCAGAAAAAAACCCCAAAAGAATAAAAGTTGAGGTTTACTATGTAATGGTCATTTAATATGCAAGTGTCATTTTATTAATTCTAAGCAAGAAGGACACACCAGCTCTTAAAAAAATGAGTAGATTTACATTTTGGTCTTTCTGGGTCCAGGAGAACCAGATTATCAATTAAAAATGTGTCTATTTCTATGTATCAAATTTGCAGAGTTTATGGAAAATTTTGATTGCAATTTCTACACTTGCTGAAAAATGTACCAGTAGCTGGAATCTTAACACCCTTTTTACTGTGTCTACACATAAGTCTGCTTCACAAGATGCCCTTGCTCTTTTATAATGGAAAGGAAAATGAAATCAATGTAAACTACTCAGAAAGATTTATTTAGGCAATTAGCATTTGAATATTAGTTTATAAGTTCAGATTTTCAATATTTCTTCAAAGGTCAATTTATCTTAGCAAGAATCACCAAATATATTGGCTCTACATTTATTCTACCTTAGCATGTTTCTCAAATAATTGATTTATCTTAGCTAGTGAAATATTGAAATCAGTAAAACTCCTGCAATTTTATTACCTTTTGTGTAATGTATCTCTGTAATATGCTATTTAGATATCTGTCTTGTAGCAGACAAAAAGGAGAGTATACTTTGTCTCTAGGATTGCTTCAATAATAGTCCTAGGTAACTTTTATAAGTAACCTGATTCCTGATAATTTTATTGAGGTAGATTTTGAGATAATCACTTTGGGAAAGAAGAAGGAAGCAGGAGAGAAAAAAAATTTGCAAATTGTCATTGAAGTCTTGATAATGACTTGATCTTCCTGATAGAAAATTCTAGAGAGAGGATATATTTTCAGTAACATCCTCATCATAACAAGATGAAACCCCTTTTATATTTGAAAATCTGTAATTGCATAAGGGGTCATAAGAAAGGAATGTAATCTTCGGTAATATGATTTTTTTTATAGAGAGGAACTGATACTTCAGTGGAGAGAAGATGGTGTCTGTTCAAAGCATTTCCAATGAGATATTGCATTGCATATTGAAAAATAATGTGTGCCTTAGGAATTCCCAGTGTACTCTGACTTCTAAATTTATGTAAAACTTTTACATACCTATAATCTTCCATATTTGGGAGTCTGTCAATATCTCAGTTGTTGTAAAATGTTCTTTACCATTGCTCTTAAATAATTTTTAGCTTTGGGTGTGCTTCTGGGTAATGTAAGAGATGTTCACTGATTCAAAAATCTAGATTAGTTAGTCCTTTGCTGACTAAACACAACAGACAGAAGTTTATTGCATTTGTTTTTTTAAGTATTGGTTGCAATCTGCCAATTTGGCCTATTGTTTTAATAACAAGATAATTTTATTCTCCGATATATGTTAGCAGTGAAGAATTTTAATACATAGGCATGCACCTAAATATTTTTGTACTCAAGTAACTCAGAGATACATACCACATACACTTGTTGTCTATTATTATTTCAGGTTTAATTTCTTGAACATTATAATGTATTTAATATGTCATTAATAAAGTTGCATTAGACATGATAAATAATAGAAAAAGGCACTGATATCATAAGTACAGCTATGCATGTATATGTAATGTATTTAACTCATAATCCAAGGATTATTGAGGTAATATAACACATAAAATATTCTTAGATGTATTTAGCAATGTGTTCTGGTTGTTTGATCATTCTATTACCTTAAAATTTCTACTTATTTTCTATATTTCATGGTTTCAGTTTTATAAATACAAAAATATGCTAACATATATCTATTCAAGGACAAACATTCTATGGTAAATGAATACCCTAATAAAATTACTTCTCCAGGTTTTAGATTTGGGGTAAAATGTTGAAGATACTAAGTAGTTATTCATTATTAATTTTAATGAAATCATAGTTATTGTAGTTTTAGCAATGTACTAATCAAAGTTAATTGAAATTGTAATTCTTTATGACATATCTAATGAATCAAATGAAAACTCAGTGTGTTTTGCTGAAGAGGAAGCGGTTGCATTGAGTGTTTAGTGAGTTATTTTAATTAATGTTTAAGAAAAATAATACTTCTAATAGTGAGAAATCTGTCTCTTCCTACCAATTATACATTTTATTTTATAAGAATACAGGTTATTCTGAATGATTGCACTAATGCATAACCTTGTTAAAAATATATCAGTAAACATTTTTGTGTGAAATTGTAATCTGTATTCATTCATACTATGTTGAAAAAGACATCTGTGTGAATCCCATTTATCAGCTCGCACAGTTTTCTTTCTATCTCATAGGGTAATTATGCTGGCCCCTTGTAAAACTGCTAGATTTGTAACTCATGATTCACATTTTACTTTTTCAAATATCCTAAATGATGTGGCTATACTTTTCATTGTGATCATTATAAAGGGTAGAATATGCTCAGCACAGGGCCTTTACCTATTCAATTCCTTCTGCCTTGTTCCTTTTAATCATACTTATTCTACACAATCAATACATACCCATTGTTATCAAATTGCATATTTTCTTTTTTGTAGTTTTTGTGTGGCATAAGTAGGAACTGTTATGTACAATTCATTATTTCTTTTACATTTCTATAAGAATAAGATATACACTTTCAATTTTAATGAAGAATTATGTAGATTTTTAACACTTGTTTGCATGTAAGTGTACATATTTGTATGTGTGCATGAATGTAAAAGAGGTCAAATGAGTGTATCCCCACAGATACCTAGGTATAACATTTGGAATCCCCTTGGTTTGTTCTACCTCCTTATTGCTTTGCTGTAGGGTCTCCTAGTCTCTGCCTTGTAGAGTTGGAATTGCAGGCAGCCAACACATTCATTGGGATCTGAACTCCAGTCCTTTTGATTGCAAGGTAAGGGTGTTAACCCCTGAGAAATCATTGCAATAATATACATACATGCATATCTCATTCTCTGACCATTTGTATATCTGTATTTCTCTCTCTGTATATATATATATATATAATTATAGATTTATATGAATATGTATATGATACACTTGTAGATCCATGCATTACTGATCACAGAGTTTCTCTATTCATTTTTTGTTTAAAAGATAAATTATGCAATCATTTTCTGCTGTATAGACATGGAGGTAGGGACCTTTTATTTTTAGGTTCATGCTACTTACATATCCAACCCTTGACTTGGGGAATTGAGTGTGAGTCTGTCATCAAAAGATATTTGCTCTTCTGTCATGCTAGTACATTCAGAAAGGAAAGAAACATGACAAAAAGTTATTTCTGTTCTTGGGCACACTGTCACACTCATTTTGCTGTGAATTAATTTCCCTTGTCAGAAGCTGTTTTGTTTCAAGTACCATGAAATGTAAAAAATTCATTGTATAAGTTCATATAAAAGTCTGTATCCAGAGTGACTAGTCACATGCTGTATATTTCACACAGAAGATGCTCCATTTTGCCAAAAAAGTTCTGCCTTATTGTTATAGTGGAGAGTGTCATAATGTTGGTCTCTGTTCATAGATTTGGCACTCTTCACTAGTCATACTAGTTGGCTTGTGTTAGTGGAAATCCTGGCTCAATAATTACTCCTATCATCAGTATTTTTATAATTATTCCGTTGGGCAATATCAGCCATAGTAGTGAAAAAGACATTTTATATTTGCTGAATCAGTAATTTTATTAAAATGAAACTTTGTGTTAATGGTAAAATTCTCCTGTTCTGAGGTTGCAGCCTGGTTAATATTCAGATGTTATAAAATATATACTCACTCTCCCTGTTGAGAAATACGCAAACAATTTTTTTTCTAAAATTATGTAGTTACCACGAATTTCTTTGAAAAGCCTCTGAAGTACCTGGACATGCTATAAAATGTTTTTACTATAGGCAGTAAAGTAGTTTCTCATCACATGTTTCAGATTTAGGAGATTATCTAATTTATGATTCTTTCAATAGTAGGTGGTGTTTTGCTTATTCAGGTGGATAAAATGGAAAGACAACTGTTTGGCTTTGGCAGACTGGAAAACTATATGTATGCCTTTCAAGTGGGTATAGTGTGATTCAAGTTTACTCTGCTCCTAATAGAGAGATGAATTCTCTTATCATAATAATGAACTTCAACCTAAAACCATAAACAGGAAAAAATGCTCATTTCCATAAATATTTGGAACATATATTTTTTATAAATTCTGAAATAGAAAATATGAATTCTGAACATTTCTTTTTATTTAATGGTGTCTGTCATAGTTAGGTACAGGTGTCACCTTGACTCTTAAGGGTTTGAGCTCTGGGCACATTTGTGGAGAATTAGTGGTAGGGTTAAGTCCAGAGCAAATGTGTAGGAGATTGTCTAGCTGATGGGGAAGTCCCAGCCTATATTGAGTGGAGGGACTAAGCTTTGAACAGATGAATAAAATACTGAGAGCAGGTTGAGGAAATTGGCATCCTTTTGTGTTAGCCAGATATATTGGTCTGGCAAGTAAGGATCATCCCTCTCTCAACCATTATGTAGAGATGGTGTGGCCAGTTCCCTTGGCCTTGGTGTGGGGGTGAGCTCCCTGTCAAGCGAGACAATAACTGGACTATCAGTAAGAAAATAAATTAGATTGGCCTCATTTGTTCCCTTAAGCTATTTAATGGTCATTTATCAGCAACCATGCATGTGAACTGCAACACTGTCAGATGCACCTCCCCACATTCTGCCCTTGTAAAGAGTTTTAGTAGAAATCAACATTTACTTAGTTCACAGAAAGTATAAGTAACCAATTTATTTTCACTATCTGTTGTTTCCTGGATACTTCCAGGAGAATCTGGAAGAAATCAAGCTAATTATTCAATTGGTCATAGGGTACTTCTCAAAAGACCATAGGTAATATGAGAGAGAGAGAGAGAGAGAGAGAGAGAGAGAGAGAGAGAGAGAGAGATTGAGAGAGAGAGAGAGAGAGAGATTGGGGCTCATAGTCATTTGGAATATTTCCTAGAATTATTGGAACTAATAATGCATATACAATTTTATTTGATGTACACAGGCACAATTTTATGGATCTATAGGTCAGTGTGGTAGTCTGTGCAGACTGCTCCCTATATGAATCAGGAATTTAAATAATTTGCTCCATCATGGTGGTCCTGTTTGAGGAGGTTATATCACTTTTCATTCCTGGGGAACTGCAGGAGGGATAACATCTCTAGGGACTGACCTTGAAGCTTTGGTGCTTGGGCTTCACTTCCTCCGTCCTTTGGCTGCTGTAACTTTAAACTGTCTTTTGACCCAAATGGTGTGACTACTGGTTTGTGTTTCCCAAAATAAATGAACTTTACCTCCTCAAGAACAGTAAGTAATATGAAAAACCTTTCTCCCTTAAGTTGTCTGAGTTAGAGTATTTGTGTCTGTCATCAACAGAAGAGTAACAGTGATAGGTAATATTTAGCTCCAAGTAGGCATTTCAGGTCACATGATAACCTTGTAAGCAATGCTAAATCAATAAAAATTGTTTGTAAAGAACCATTAACAAGTCAATGTATGTACCCAAAAATGTCAATATATCTGGGCACAATTATTTATAAGCCATACAAGACCTTTATATAATTCACCATCATGTTTTGTTGAAAAATATATGTCATATCAGAAACCAATTACATTTAAAAAACCAATGTTGTGGGAATGCAGGCTCATACAGCCACTCTGGCGAGATTCTTAAAGAAATTAAAGATTGAAATGCCATATGACCCTGCTATTCCACTTTTGGGAATAACCCCCCATGCAGCAGAGGTTCACCTCAATAGCACAAGTGAGACCATGTTCATAGCAGCACTGTTTACAATAGCAAAGTCACGGAATCAACCTAAATGTTCAACAGTTGACGAATGGATAAGGAAACTGTGGTAGATCTATACAATGGAGTACTACTCCGCCATCAAAAATGATGAATTACTGGAATTTGCCAGGAAATGGATGTCATTAGAAACAATTATATTAAGTGAAGTATCCCAAACCCAGAAAGTTAAGCGCCGTATGTACTCCCTAATAGGTGGCTCCTAGTACCAAACTCACCCAGCCCACATTGAGACACTCAAAGGTAAACCTATGTAATACAGTAATTGCAAGGATTGTGAACAGGAGGGATGGGGTTGGAGGGCCACACCAGACACAAGGAGAGAGGGGACCATGTTACAGCAGAGAAAATCGGCCTCCAAGGAATGCAAGTAAGTAATGTGACACCTGGTTAAGTTCACAGACGCTTGTTCCTGATCATGTACAACTGAGGGGGTATGATCTCACCAGAAGGGGAGGGCATATAGTCTGGCAGATGAAAGGTGATCATTTTGCAAATGGGTGATTGACCCCTCCCTCACTGATGTTTCCTGCTTTTATTACATCTACCCTTGAATGTGCTATTATAACAAGACTCCAGTTTAACAGCTTTTTGTCTCTGACCAGGGGGTGACATACAGTGCCCATCAGGATGGAATGAAGGGCATTGCAGGAGCAGCAAAACTGCAAAAGAAAATCAACAAACCACAATCCAGAACTTCAGAGACTCTATATCAACCACATAGAACTAAGACAGCCTCATTTCCCCCCATCCTGAAGCTCAGGGATATTTGCGGAAGAGGGGGCAGTAAGATTGTAAGAGCAAAAGGATGAGAGGAGCAATGATTTGAAGATTCTCCACACTAGTTAGGGCTGAAGCAATGATAACAAGACTTTGCAATGCCCAACACACTATTGACCTCACAAAGTCTAGCATCGGCTAAAGGCACCAAGATCCTTGGAGGCAAGGGATTGACAGCCACAGTAGTGTTCCTATGCTTAAGGGCCACACGAGGAAGGGTTCAGGGAAATGCCACTGGGTCATTGTACGTCATCGGAGAGGAGGACCAAGAGGAGAGTTAGTCATACATAATAAAGGACTCTCTGGGACTTGGGGGGGAGACACTGGGAGATGGGGAGGGAGGGAAGGGGAGCAGGGGGTTTGGGGGGAGGAGGAGGGGGGGAGTGAACTGGTCTATCTATTAAGTTTGTATGAGCGGAAATAATAATAAAAAATGTTAAAAAAATCAATGTGATTTTGCATGTAATTTACCAAAGGATTTTTTTTACAGTATAACTGGTAATTGAAGCAAGGTAAGCAATTTTACTTGGGTTAAGATATTTTTCATATCTTCCATATTGGCATGTCTATATAAAGAGACTCAAGCTAGGACTACTGTGGACTTCCAGACCAAGAAAGAAAATATGAAAGATCAAGTATTCAGAACTCCTGATGACATCCTTGGTCTGTAAACACATCCTGTGGTGGATCTCCTAAGGTCTCAAATTCAATAATGAAATACCTAGACCTGGCAACAGAAGATTCCACATTGACTTCCTGACAAGAAGAAGGTGCATGTTGTAGCACAAAAATCTGTGAAAAGAAAAAGTAAACCTATGGAGGAATTGTACTTGTTAGTATCACAATTATGAACCTTAAAGAGTCAATAGAAATTTTTTTTACATCACATCCAAATTGCCATTTTTGCCTATAGAGAAAAGAGATTGATTTTTTAGAATGTTAGTGGGTTATATAACTTATTCAAGTGGTAATTCCAATTATAGCTGCTGTTAATGGCATTCTATTTGAGAAAATTAACACATCTTTGTTTTTAGTGAGCAGATAGGCCTAAGCATTTCTCCTCTTTATTTGACAGCAATGCACTTTTATTGGTATATCTTAGTTGTATCCTACCTGGCAAGGCCGATGCCATTATTTTGATTGCTGAAAACCTGATGGTCTGACATCTCCAGTCAATGTCACTCTTTTATTACAATGGTGCATTTTAGAGGGACTAAAACAAAATTAAAGCAAGGCAAAACTGTTGTATCAAAATGAGGCAAATAAACAGAACAAAAATTAAAAGATCGCTCTCCTCAATGAAATTTCTTTTTTCTTTTTTTTTAAACTTATTTTGGCACTCATACAAACGTAATAGGTACCCCTGTCCCCTCCCTCCCTCCACTCCTCCCTCAACCTCTCTGTTCCCTCCCCCATTTTCCACTTCCTTTCCCACCTTCCTGCCTTTCTCCCAGTTCCCCCTCCCCCATCCCTGAAGCATCCTTTAATGTGTATGTCAAACTTTCCAATGGGTCCTCCTCTTTGATGAGGTGTAAGGACTCAGTGGCATTTCCCAGAACTCTTTCTTGTGTTCCACTTAAGTATAGGAACACTATTGTGACTGTTAATCCCTTGCTTCTAAGGATCCTAGTGCCTTTAGTCCATGCTAGGATTTTAGGGGTCAGCGATATGTTGGTCATTGCGCAGATCATGCAGAGTCTTGTTATAATTGCTTCAGCCTTGACTTGTGTGGAGTATCTTGCATATTATGACTCCTCCCATCCTTGTGCTCTTACAATCTTACCGCCTCCTCTTCCGCAAATTTCCCTGAGCTTCAGGATGGGGAGAGATTAGGCAGGCCTGATTCCAGGTGGTTGATATAGTCTCTGATGCTCTGAATTATGGTTTGTTGATTTTTTTTTCAGTTTTGCTGCTCCTGCACAGCCCTTAGCTCCATCCTGATGGGTATTGGATGTCACCCTCTGGCCAGAGATAAAAAGTCGTTAAAATAGAGTCTTATTAGAAGGATAGAGTTAAAGTTAGATGGAATAAGAGTAGGAGACTGCAATGAGGGATGGGTCAGTCTCCCATTGCAAAATGGTTACCTTCTATCTGCCAGACTGTATGCCTTTCCTTTCTGGTAAGATCATACCCCATCAGTTGCAAGTGACCAGGAAGGAATAGTCTGTGAGCCTAACAGATGCCTCATTACTTACTTGCAGTCCTTGATAGTGGCCTATTATCTCTGCTGTAGCATGATCCCCTCTCTCCTTCTTTCTGGCAGGGTCCTCCTTCCCCTTCTCTCCTGTTTATAATCTTTGCAATTACTATAGGTATTACAGAGATTTATCTTTGAGTGTGTCTCTAAGTGAGTTTGGTACTAGGATCCACCTATTGGGGAGTACATAAGGTGCTTAATTTTCTGTGTCTGGGATACTTCACTCAATATAATTGTATCTAATTCCATCCATTCCCCCAGCAAATTGCATTAATTCATCATTTTTGATGGCGGAGTAGTATTCCATTGTATAAATGTACCACATTTTCCTTATCCACTTGTCAACTGTTGGACATTTGGGCTGATTCCATGACTTTGCTATTGTAAACCATGCTGCTATGTACATGGTCGTGCTTGTGCTATCGAGGTGAATTTTTGCTGTATGGGGGGTTATTCCCAAAAGTGTAATAGCTGGGTCATATGACGTTTCAATCTTTAACTTCTTTAAGAATCGCCAGACAGCTTGCCAGAGTGGTTGTATGAGCCTGCATTCCCACCAGCAATGTAGGCGAGTTCCCCTCTCTCCACATCTTCTCCAGCATTTGGTGTTTGTATTGTGGATTTTTGCCACATTGACTGGGGTGAGATGATATCTCAGGGAAGTTTTTGCATTTCCTTGATGGCTAAAGATGTGGAGCATTTTTAAAGATATTTGTTAGACATTTTAATTTTGTCCTTGGTAAAGTTTCTTTTAAGTTCCGAGGCCCATTTTTTTAATTGGGCCATTTGTTTCCTTGGTGTTTAGTTTTCTAAGTTCTTTGTGCACTCTGGATAATAGAGTTCTATCAGATATGTGGTTAGTGTAGATTTTCTCCCATTGTGTGGGTTGCCTTTGTGCTGAAGTTACAATCTTTTTATCTGAACAGAAGCTCTTTAATTTCATAAGATCCCATATGTTGAGTGTTGGTTGTATTGACTGTGCTATTGGATGTCCATTTAGGAACTGTTGGCTTAGTCCAATCTGCTCCAGAGAGTTTCCTACCCTTTCAACTAAGGTTTTTATATTCTCTGGCCTTATATTGAGGGTGTTGATCCATTTGGAATTATATCTTGTACATAGTGACAAGTATGGGTCCAGATTTAATCTGCATGTGGAGATCCAATTTTGCCAGCACCATTTGTTGAAGATGCTGTTCTTTTTCCATTGGATTTTTTGGGCCCCTGTGTCAAAGACCAAATGGCTGTAATTGTGTGGGCTTATATCTGGGTCTTCAACCTTATCCATTGATCTGTGTGTCTATTTTTCAGCCTGTACCAAGCTGTTTTTATAACTATAGATTTGTAGTATAGACTAAGGTTTGGTATGGTGATACCTCCAGCAGTGTTTTTGTTATTCAGGATTGTTTTTGCTATCCTGGGTCTTTTGTACCGCCATATGAATGTAGAGATTATTTGGTCAACTTCTTTAAAGAATTGCTTTGGGATTTTAATGGGTATAGCATTGATTTTTTTATTTATTATTTATTCAATTGTGTGTGTATGCATGTGTGTGCATGTGTGTGTGTGTGTGTGTGTGTGTGTGTGTGTGTGTGTGTGTTTGTGTAGAATCATGGGCAAATTTGGGAACCACCATGGAAGCCTCCACCTCTCCCTTGTTTATTCTGCCCTGGGATTCACAGGCTATGCTGGGTCTTTTGTGCCTCCATATGAATTTTGGTCAACCTCTTTAAGGAATTGCTTTGGGATTTTAATTGGTATAGCATTGAATGTGTATATTGCCTTTGGTAGGATGGTCATTTTTATGATATTGATTCTTCCAATCCAGGAACATGGCAGGCCTTTCCACTTTCTAGTGTCTTCTGTAATTTCTTTCTTTTTTAAAATTTTTTATTATTTTATTTATTTGTGCATGTGTGTGTGCAAGTATGTGTATGTGTGTGTGTGTGTGTGTGTGTGTGTGTGTGTGTGTGAAACCATGGGCAAATTTGGGAACCAACATAGACTGCCTCCACCTCCTCCTTGTTTACTCTGCCCTGGGATTCATAGGCTCTGCCCTATCAGGACCAGAAATGCAGGCCATCCCCAATTCCACCCAGCATTTATACGTGGGGTCTAGGATTTGAACTCGGGACCTTCCACCTGCAAGGCAGAGACTTAACTTCTGAGCCACCTCTCCACCCCTGTAATTTCTTTCTTTAGGGTTTTAAAGTTTTCATTGTAAAGGTCACTTACTTCCTTGGTTAGGTTTATACCAATGCATTTCATTTTTTTAGGGGCTATAGTAAATTGGTATTGTTTCTCTCAGGGCTTTTTCACTTCTTTTATTATGTCCATATAGGAAGGACACTGATTTTTGAATGTTTATTTTGTATCCTGCCACCCTGCTGAACTTCTGTATTAGTTCCAGGAGTTTCCTGATGGAGTTTTTGGGATCACTCAGGTATAAAATCATGTCATCAGCAAATAGAGATAACTTGACTTCTTCCTTGATGATTTGAATCCCTTTTATGTCCTTTTCTTGTCTTATGGCTCCAGCCAAGACTTCAAGTACAATATTGAAGAGAATTGGTAAAAATGGACAACCTTATCTAGTTCCTGATCAAAGCGGGAATGCTTCAAGTTTTCCCCCATTGAGTATTTTAGACTGGTTTATATGGCGGATTACGTTTATTGATTTGTGTATGTTGAACCAACCTTGTGTGCCTGGAATAAAGCCTATTTGATCCCTGTGAATGATCTTTGTGGCCAGCCTTTTATTTTTAGGATGTGCCTATCTTTTGTGGTGAGACGAGTTTCCTGAAGGCAGCAGATTGATGGGCTGTGGTTTTTATTCCAAGTTTGTAATCTGTCTCTTGATCTGTGAGTTAATACCATTGACATTTAATGCTATAATGGAGAAGTTATTTTTAATTCTGGACATTTTTTATGTTTATGTTTTATGGCTTTTGTAAGTGTATTGTTTGACATTTAGGTTTTGGTGGTATTATACTTCCCTTCTGTCCTGGATATGCTTGTTTTTTTCTTCAAGCTTGAGTATCATTTCTAGCATTTTTTGAAGTCCTGGTTTGGTAGACATGTAAGCCTTCAAGTTGTCTTTGTGGTGGAAACTTTTCTTTCTTCCTCGAACATGACAGATAGTTTTGAGTATATCAGTCTGGGTTGACATTTTTGCTCATTAAATACAAATTGAATACGTCTCTTCAAGCTCTTCTTGCTTTTACTGTTTCCATTGAGAATTCATTTGTTATTTTAATATGTTTACCTTTAAAAGTGACTTGTTCTTTTCCCTTGAAGCTCTCAGCACCTTTTCTTTGTCTTGAATGTGGAGTGTTTGGACTATTATTTGCTGTGGTGATTTTCTATTTTGGTCATCTGTTTGGGGTGCGGAGTGCCTCTTGCATTAGGATCAGCCTCTCATTCTTTAGTTGAGGGAAGTTTTCATTTATGATAATTTGAAAAATATCCTCAGGTGTGTATTTTGAGATTCTTGCTCTGCTATTCCATGAATCGTGTTAGGCTTCTTTAGGGTGTCCCATATTTCTTGAATATTCCTCTTAAGTATCTTTTTGGCTTTAAGAATCTGTTCCATTGAGTTGGTTAATTCTCCCACTTTGTCTTCAAGATCTGAAATTTTATTTTCTGCTTTGTTAGTTCTGCTGATAAGACTCTCTGTTGAGTTGTGGGTTGAAGGTAACTTGTCATTTAGTTTGATTTTAAACTCTGCCTCAGACTGTTTTAACTGCTTTATGTCTGTTTTTGTTTCTTGAACTGTTTTTCTCAACTCCTCCAAGTGTCTGTTGTGTTCCTGTTCAAAGTGGTTGGTGTGGTTGTTTAACTCCTCCCAGATTTCCTCTTTCATAGTATTAATCATGGTACTGATCATATTTGCTGATGACATGATTTTATACCTGAGTGATCCCAAAAACTCCATCAGGAAACTCCTGGAACTAATACAGAAGTTCAGCAGGGTGGCAGGTCTGGCTTTCTTGGCTAATATCTGTGAATTAATTCTTTTGGTTGAAGATTTGTCTTCCTGGGTTTTGTTTCTCATGGATCTGCACTTTGATTTAGGCATTGTTTTGTCTCTTAAGACCTTTCTGTTTCTGTGTTTTTGACTGAAATAATTTAGTTGGTATACTACTCTCGGGCAGTTATTACTAGTCCTTGCCTTGTAATTGGGTACGTTTGTCTGTTTTTAGTGTTATTTCCTAGATGAGGCTATTAGGCTGTTAGTACATCAGTTAAGTCAGGTTAAGTAGGCAGGGGTGAATATTAGTATGGTAGTGTACTTTTACGATTTAGTATCTTGGTGATATGTGAGGGAGAGTGGTATAATCCCTGGATTTTTATATATTTTTGGGGTGGCTGTATGGAAAAGATAATCTACAGTGATTAATACTAAAAAGTAGCAGTATGGTTAAAAAAAAAAGAGGTTGATTTTAGAGGACTTCAAATGTACGGTCTTTGTCCCTTAGAGCTTTACTTGGGTTTTCTTTGGATTCTGTTGAATTCTGAGTAACAGTGTATCTGTGGACCACAAGCAAGGGTCTGCAGTGGGTTGAAGGGGTAGAAGGGCTAATGGTGATGGGAGAACTCTTCACCTGAGACCTAGGACTTAGCTTAGTGGCCCATCCAGGCTCCAGGGATGGAGGGCCATGAGCAAGTCCTGTCACATTCAGTCCAACAGGTGGGTGGGAGGAAGAAAGGTGCTGGGGCCCGGGCTGTGGCCCAGGAAAACTGGAGGCAGCCTGGGTGTTGCCTGGACGTGGCTGGTGGGAGTAGCTGGGTCAAGGGGTGACTTGGGCCTGGGTAACTCCCCTGAGATGGAGGACCCACCTAGAGCCAGTCCTGTCTTGGTCCAGCAGGCAGGTGGGCAGGAGGAACAAAGAACTCCTCAATGAAATTTCTAAGAAATAAACAGCGTAGACAAATTTTTAAAATTTTTCCTCTCTCAAGTGCAAATTATTTACTATGTGTCATTTTTATCAATGATAAGTGTTGCAATAGCACTGGATAATGAGTCAACATCCCATAAAATAAACAATCATAAAGTAATCATTTTGGGGATGACAAAGATAGTAATATTTAAATAGTTTACATAATATTGAATATTCATTGATATTACATATAAATGGTAATTTAAATTTTTGGTTATTGAGTACTCCTTTAGCATTTTTCATTCTTTATTTATTGTTCAAATTTTATTACTTATTATTCAATAATGCTGCTTCCATGCAAAGATGTAATGTGTTCTGAACCTATTTTCCCCATACCACACTATCTTTCCATTTCTATTCCTCCCACTCCTATTATTCCTTTCCCTTCACTAAAGAAGGATTTTCTTCCAATTTTATGTTATAGGTATATTATACATGAATCATGTCATATATATATTATGCATGATTTAATGTGTCTGTATAAAATCTAGGAACCACAAGTGAAGAAAAGTATCTTTTTGAGGCTTGACTAATTTACTTAATATTATTAACAGCAGGTGTATTCCCACAGGGAACTTAAATCTATTCTTGTTTATAGGTGAGAAATTCTATTGTATATTTTTACCATGGTTTGCTGATTTGCACATCTGCTGACATGGCCTTAGGTTGGATCCATAGTTTACCTACATTGAACAAAGTTGTAGAAAACTCAAATAGCTTGTGCTAAGTTGATGTGGAGTCTTTATATAAATAATGAAAATGTTGCAACTCTTCATATATGGTTGATTTTAGTTTTCTGTGTAATTTCTCAACTTATTTCCATAGTAATAGACTACTTCAAAATTTTGGCAGCATTTTATAATGATTTCTTTTCTCAGACCTTCAACAGCAGTTATTTGTTTTCTCCCTAGAGTAAGATGACATCTCAATGAGGCTTTTTATTTGAATTTCTTCTGTGGATAGTGATACTGAATGTTTTTCCATGTGGTTATTTTTACTTCACATTCTGAAAGCAGTCTGCTCATTTATTAGCTCATTGATTGATGTGGAATATTTGATATTTATTCTTTCTGCTTATAGTGTATTCTAAGCATTATTATTTTATCAGATGATACAGTAATACCAAGTGAAATAGCAAAATGGGAAGTAACATCATACCTGATTTCAATTTGTAATAAAGAAGGAAAGGGGAAAGGACACAGAAAAGTACAGTGGTATTGGCACAAAATCAGAGTCATCTATTAATGATACAGAAATGTTGACTCAGATACAAATTCATGAAGTTACAGATGCTTAATTTTTGGCAAAGTTGACAAGATCATTCATTGAAAAACTGACAACATATTCCAAAAATACTGTTATGAATCTAGATATCTACTTGTAAATGATTGAAACTAGATCCCTATCTCTCTTCCTGTAAGAAATTCACTCTATTAAAGACTTTTTTCTCTCCCTCCCTCCAAACTTAGTTTATAGTCCTTTCCAAGTTTTCTAGATTTTACAGGAAATCCAAATGAAAGACAGCAATCACAAGTTCAATGTGAACATCTCCATGTAAAAAGAATTTGACATTTGAATTTCAGTGTCTGAAATACATAGTCCAATATAGAATTTTCCAGTTCCATCCATTTACCTGTAAATTTCATAATTTCATTTTTCTTGACAGTTGAATTATTTTTCATTGTGTATATGTACCACACTTTCTTCTTTATCTTTTCCTCCATTGATGGATATGTAGGATGTTCCATTTCTGTGCTTACAGGAATAGAACTGCAATGAACAAGAATCTACAATTGTCTCTGTAATAAGATGTATAGTCCCTTGGAAGTATTCCCAGAACTGATAGCTAGATCACATGCTAGTTCTATTTTTAGTTTTCTGGGGGGAACCTTCACACTGATTTTCAAAGTGGTTATACCAGCTCGTACTTCCATCATTAATGAATAAGTGGTTCTTTTTCCACTTCCTTGCCAGCATTCTGTGTTGTTCGTGGTTTTGATCTTAGTCATTCTGACTTGGGTATGATGATAGCTCAGAGCAGTTATAATTTGAATTTCCCTGATTCCCAGGGAAACTGAACACTTTATTTTAAATCTGCCACTCAAACACCTTATCTATTTTAATCTATTTTTTCTAGTTTTACATGCACAATTAGTGGTCTGATATGCCCCCCCATCACCTTCTCTCCTTCCTTCAAATCCTCCTACTCTAACCCCATTTACCAATACAACCTGCCACTCCCTCCCACCCTCTTGTCTGCCTCCTTCAATGGACCTTAGGGTTCCATTTGGATTGTCTGTTCCAGTAGGATCCCAGGCCTCTGGGGCAGATTTGGCCCTTCCATGGGTAGACCTAATGACAGAGGCACTCCTCTTCATCTGTCTAATCCTAACTGCATTGGCTGTTATTATTTCTCCTGAGATCCTTTCTTGTCTGGGGGGGGGGGAGGAATTGCAGTGAGTTTTGCCATGCAGCAGCCCTTCCTTAAGTGGAATGTTTTTATCAGTGGTAGAACTACCATCTAAGACATATCTTTGACATTTGGATTCCTTCTTGTGAAAAGTCTAACTTCAGTTTCAAAGCCCATTTTTAATTGAGTTGTTAGCTTTCTTCATGTTTAACTTTTTAAGTTGTTTGCATACTCTGGAAATTAACTGTTTGTCATATACATAGCTAGAAATAATTTATTCCCATTTTGTGGGTTGACTTTTTGCACCATTATTATTTTATTTTGTAGTACAGAAACTTTTTAAGTCCACGTATCCTACTTATTGATTGTTGATCTTATTTTCTGTGCAAATAGAGCCCCGTTCAGAAAGTAGCTACTTAGTCTCCCTATTCAGTTAAAGTGTGCCCTCCATGCTTTGCTTTTCTCTAGAAGTTTCAGCAGTTTGAGTTAAACTACGAGGTCTGTGATCCATTTTGTGCAAGGAGAAATATAATCGTCAGTTTCCGTTCTTTATCAAAAATGTTTTTGAGTTTATATTTGTATCTTTTCTAATCTGTTGATTGATATATTTGTTTTTGGTTACAGTATCTGTCATTTTTATTACTATGGCTCCTGTAGTACAGCTTGTAATGTTCAATGTAATTTGACTTTTTGTGCTTCTATAAGAATTTTGAAATTTATATTTCAGTTTCTATGAAGAATTGCATTGGAATATCAAGCTGCCTTTTAAACATTTATTCTTTTTTATAATTATGTTTATTTTCCCCTATCATACAAGTTTAATATTCTTATGCACATAGAGTGGAAGAGAACTCTATGCTCAACCTAGAAATTTCCTTTTTCAGGGAAGAGTGTTTATTACAGAAATCCACAATTGACCTAAGCATTGGAAATAATTGAATGTGGACTGTTTGCTCGGAATAGAACATCTAAGGAATAGAGAAACTCTGGCAGAGGGAATAGGAAGAATGTAGGAGCCCAAATTAGGTAGGAATCAGACAGTGATTACATTCTGAATATGATAGGACTTTTGTGTAAATAAATTCAATAAAGCTATGCATATTTCCTCAAGAACTGCATGGGATCTGTCCTATAGACATTTCATCATGGAAGGCTTCATACCTCCCTGGGAGAATGATGGAAGTTAATGGTGGTGGTATAGCCACTGATGTATAATTCATGCTTCAACAAGTACTCAGGCACATGCCATTAAAATCAACCCTGATGAATTTTAGTGGACCACACAAGTGAAAAGAAATGAAAATTGGAAGGAGACTAAAATAGGAAAAGGAGGCTAGATAAGATAGAGGATTAAATAACAACAGTGTTGTAAATCTACTATTATCATGTATAAAACACTGAAAGAATAAAAAAAAAACTACAAAATTAAAAAGACAAAACATTCCATCAGATAGTATTAGGTTTTTATGTAACATACCTCCAGTCAGATGAAAATCATAGTAATTGATGGTATTGCTGCAATTTCATCTTATTGTATTTTTAATGTTTGAGCTGAGTCTATGGAGATGGTTCATGAGTTAAAGTCTTTGCCTCATAAGCAAATGACCTGAGTTCATATCCCCAGAATCCATGAAAAAGACAGTAACTACCTACATGTACAGCTCTAGAATGTAGAGCTTGGGAAACTCAAGAGCAAAGTAATAAGGATATAGAACAATTCAGGATTTCAGAATGACACCAAAAGTCACGTTTAGGCCTCCTCAGCCACACACACACTTAAATTGGTCCTGGTATGAATACACACACACACACACACACACACACACACACACACACACACACATGAAATACAACTCCAAATGGATCAAAGATCAGAAACTATCAATGTAGGAGAAACTCCTTACGATTTTATATTTCTTTGAGTCTGTGGATAAGGGGTGATTTTGAAATCCTCTTTACGAATAAACAGTCCATAATCACAGAGTCTCTGCACCTTGGGCCAGTTGTGTCTCCTTGCATTAAGTATTTTAAAATACCTAAAAAATAGTCATGGAGTGGAAATTATTCTAACCTATTAATATAATGACAGTGGTTTACATGCTATCTTTTCTTTTAAATCTTAGCAGTTCATGCACATATAGGGCCTGTAGTCTTCTCTTCTATTTGCACATTGGTTGATTTTTCAGTATCAGGCATGTGTTCTTTGTCAGAAAGCAGTTCTAATGTCTCATAATAAATAAGTTGATTACCCAAGTACTGTATATGCCACTATTACACCAACTATTAACTCTTGCCAGAGTGGTTGCTATTTAAACTTTCTTTCACAGTTGTTTTCTTTCCTGACATCATGCACCACAAAACTATGATATCTGACCAGCAAAGGGAACGCTCTTATAGTTATAGTATCTTTTCTCCATATCCTATGACCTTCATTTGTGATATCTTCAGCAACTGGGTCTTAATCTCGGGTTCTGGAGAGCAACCAAGAACAATGGCAAAGACATGTATTGTTTACGAGTCCTTTGATGTTTCTCTGATCAGTAACCCACTAGGATATTGGTATAGGTAAGAGGTTTCTGGATAAGATTATAGACAATCAGGAAATAGCACCATAAATTACAAATAGGATTTCATCAAATTAAAATTCTTTTGCTTAGCAAAGAAAAACAATAAGTAAAAAGACAGTCTACAAAGCTGAATATTTTGTATTAGATCCAGTAAAAAGGGATTCAGAGCATTTTTGTGTTGCTGTACTCTGTATAATTATTTAGACAACTATTCCAGCCCTACTGCTAAAAAAATTACAACACATTGGAGAATATTATATTCCCTAAGGTACAAATTCATGAAGTCACGCAAAAAGAAATTTGAACTTCAGCATTTAGAAAATAAATTCACTGTTTTGAAAAAGCATAAAAAGACCTGCAGGACTCAGGGGCCACTGCAGGTAGTGCGGCTAGGGACGACTGGACCAGCCAGGCGACCTGTGGGGCTGAGCAGGTGATGAGTGTCGTGGCCCAATACACACAATGGAGCCGGGAGGTCTGTCAAAGCAGGAACTCAACTTTATTAAACAGGGGGGTGAATTATATAGATTGTGTAGGGTGAAGGGTGGTGTGATTATGGGGTAACCAATAGGAAGTGATTAAGTGACCAGAAGGTGATTGAATAGGTGTGACATCATTCCAGGGAAATGAAACTTTCCTGTGGAGATGAGATTCGAAACCTAAAGTCAGGTCCTGAAACTCTAGCCAGGCTCAGGAAGTTCCAGCAGGCCTCAGGCCTGGCAAAGAGGCCCAACAAAGACATATAAAGGAATGTTGACTTATTTTGAGAAAAACAGTGATTAATTATAAAACAAAATATGTCAGTGCATGAACAATTTAAAATAAGAATGAAAGTATTTTGTTAATATTTTACTTTTTTATAAATAATTATAAGTCCTGATTTTTTTAAAGAGTAACCAATTATAAATAATTTGCTTGCTATTTTTCCTTTAAGGAGTTTAATTTATTAAGTCAGATATATGAGAATAGAAAGTACTTTGGGGATGTTTTGTATATTTTTGAAAGCAGAAAATGCTCCTTTTTTTCTCATTATTTACTTAAACATTCCTAATATTCACTTGATTTTTGCTGTTTTGCTTTCCTAATGCAACTTCCAAAATTTGTGAGAGGATAACTTTATCCTATCAGATAGATGCAAAGTAAATGAAAAGGTTTTTAAGGTGAGTCATATGAGAGGAGAATGAAGACATTAATGATTTCAGTTTTACAATATATGTCAATTTAGAACTGCATGATTGGTTAAAAAGCATTCTGCAGTTGTATGAATGTATAGTAAAGGAGAGAGAAGCATAAAGGTGCACATATGTAAATCCAGAACTTGAAAGGGGAAGCTCACATAGTCAAATTGGCCTATTCCATGAATTTGAGAGCAGAGAAGAGACAGGGAGGGGGTAGAGAGAGAGAGGGGAAAAAAAAAAAGAGAAATTAAGGTCATAGAGGCATGCTATGGGAGTTTTAAGAATAAAAGCATGTAAGGACTTTGGACCTAAAGTTGAATGATTTTGTGATTTTTTTCATTGATTCTGTACTTATGTTTGAATACATTTGTTTATATTTGTAAGGATTGAAGCTTCTGTTGTTTGTTTCTAAGTTAACTAAGAATGGCTTTGGAAGTGATTTACAAAACATTGAAAATTTGTGTGTTTTCATTAAAATTCAAGGAGAAAAATGTGTGGTGAAAATGTTGGAATGCATGGGTATTGGATTGATTTAAGAATACCTGTGCATCAATTATTCTTTTGATCTAGATTATCTCTTTTTCTACAGTGTTTTCTGATTTTCCATTATTTTGGGCTAAGATCATATCTACATTTATATACTTAAATACTACTATTATTCAGAGTGTAACTATTAATAAAATAAAAAATCAAAGCACCAAAAACTATCCTCATGATTGACACATTTTAGAGAAATTAAAATTATGACTACTTAATTATGTGGCCAAAATAAAGCTAACATCAGAAATGGAATTACAAATGTAGATATAAAGTGATTGAAATTTAAGAGTAAATAAGCAAAAGAACTCAAAATATTTTATGATGTATTAAATGCATAATTAAGGTTTATGAGGTAACTTTTGGCAAAATCTCAGAATATATGAAGGCATAATTTCATACAAATGCAGAAAGCGTACTCATGTCAGGATGTCTGAAGCAAAGAGAAAAGACAGAAAATGGAGATTCATGTAGAAGCAGATGCTATACACAATCTCTGGAACATAATATCTAAAATGCCCAGATCAAACTTTTTTCCATACATTGATGAGCTATAGACCTTAAAAAAAGATTCAATTTATTTATGGAATGAAAACTTTTAGCCATGGAGGTACAAACTTTTGTAATACCAGTGTTAGTGTGTCCAAGGCATGAGGAATGTAAATTTATGCAATATTGAAATACAATGCAAGAACTTATATCATGAAACAAAGTGAAACTCCCTAAACTAGTACAAAACAAAATTACATGAAAAATTCTGTCTATGGCTGTCTATCTGTCTGTCTATCTATCTCTCATCTATCTATCTATCTATCTATCTATCTATCTATCTATCTATCTATCTATAAATCTATCTAGATATCTATCATCTATCATCTCTCTATATATATATGTATTAAATAAGACATTGAATAGAAGAAATCAATGAAGTTATAATTCATTGATAAAGCCTGTCCTATGTCATGGGTTACATCCATATCAACACACACACACACATCACAAACAAAATTCTACACTATAGTCATAATAGTATGCCCAGACCTTGAGAAAGTAGCACATTAACTTTTGCAAATTCTGGGTCATTCTAGGTGATTTAAAAAATTCCAGGCTAACCATGACTAAATGTGATAATCTGTCTCATTAAAAAAATAGTCAAAATTAGAACAATAAGAATAAAAGGAAAATGGCAAAAATATCTATCATAAATATGTCAGTCCTTCAATTGGAATGTCACACTTAATTTTCATAAGTGAAAATTAAATTGTCAGTATATGAAAAATTCATAATAAGTGTTTTTGAAGGAATATCAAAGTGTAAAAGTATTGTGGAAATAATAATCTTGAAAATTTGTTAGATTTGCATATGTTATTATGTGCAGATGAGAAATAGTATTGTGTCGAAGGAAAGGTAAAGATAAAAGACACAACATTTGTTTAATGTTATTCTTAAAAACTTGAAGTAAAGAGAAAAGCATTGGTCACAATGTTGTGTGATTTGTGTAAGTTTTCCCATTTCCTTGAGGTCTTCAATTTCATCTACTGTTTACTTTCAAGGTAGTGTCAATGGTCAAAATCTGTGAAATGTACTAATGCAATGACATACTTCTCTCATTTTCTAGTCCTAGAATTACAACTCTCTGTCATTTAAAAAATATTTTATTTATTTATTTTATGTGTGCTGTGAATATTAGAGGGCACTGTGGAGGAACAAGGGTAACTTTAGGAATCATCCTGGATTGCTTCTACCTCCTTCCTTCACTCTGGGATTTCCCAGGCTCTGCCCACCAGGGTCTGAAGTACAGGCCCCAGCAATTTCTGCCAGGCATTTTTAAGTGGGACCTTCTGCTTGTGAGACAGAGTCTCGCAAGCCTTGAAATTAGGAGTTGAGTTCAGATCCCAGATCCCATGGGAAAATGACAGGGACCTAAACTTTGAACTCTGTAAGATGGAACCTGGGAAATCCCAGAGCAAAAGGAAATGGATGTAGAGGCAATCCAGGATGATTCCTGAAGTCACCCTTAGGCTTCCACAAGTACACACAATTCCCACTGATACACATATACAGACATACACATTAAACAGTAGCTGACAATAGGTGAAAAAAATCTTTAATACTTTAATAGCATTTTACAATGTGATGTAAAAAAACAAAATCTGCCTTCCTCATGCATTCATGATGTGACCACAAAAATATCAATAGGCAATCAGTATTATGAAACACATTTTATAATTTCATGATAGGATAAATTACATTTCCTGAATCAAAATTTTCAATAAAAATCTCTGTGAAACATTTTGTTGATATGCCAAATAAGACAAGATTAGAAGATTTTAATGTAGCTTTATGTATATATTTTAGGATTACCATTCCATATGAAATTTTCAAAAGTGTTTGTTTATAATGAATCGTAAAATATGACTTCCATTAAAATCAGTCATCCAATTCAGATGTTTTTCTTGAAATATATACGTAGTATTTCATAGTCATTATATAAGCAGGCTGCTTCACTTTTTATTGCAGCTTCATTTTGCCTGAGGGATCCCAGCTGCCAGGGAAATGTGTTATCATTACATGCATGTCAGAAAGATACTACACACTTCAGTAAAATGTGCTCATTCAACATTCATTTGGCAACCTCCAGCTGCTACATATTTAACACAACCTTGAAACTATCTACTAAACTGGGAATTGAAAGATTTTTCTTCTGTACAAATGTAAAACTAATTGCACAATATAATTTGCAGTTTAGTCCCTTAAATTCCTATAAAAATCAGTTTTAGATGTATTTTTCTTCTTAAGAAAATGAATGAGTGAATTTACTGTGCTCAATCAGTATGCCATAGTTCAACTATAGTGAGTTAAAACATGTAAGTAGATTAGGAAAAATTAAAAACAAATTCAGAAATAGCTTAGGAATGGTTTAGTTTCTTTATTACTCTGTCTTATTCATATTTTATTATTTTTGGTTAGAATTATCAAAATACTTCTTTATTACTCAGCTTTAGCAGACTGAATTTTTCACTTGCCAAGATATTCTAGATTGTACTTTGCAAAATGGTAATAGCTTCTATATCAGTATTAATTAAGTACCCATGTGTCATAGTTAAGCACAGGTGTCAACTTGACTCTTGAGGGTTTGAGCTCTGGGCACATTTGTGGAGAGTTGATGGTTGAGTTAAGCCCAGAGCAAACCTGAAGGAGATTGTCTAGCTGCTGGGGAAGACCCAGCCCATGGTGGGTGGGATTAGGCCCTGGATAAATCAGAGAGAGCTGTTGAGAGAGTTGGCATCCTTCTGTATACTTGGCCAGACATGCTTGCCAGGTCTGGCAAGTAAGGATTGTTCATCTCTCAGCTGTTATGGTGGCCAGTTCCCTTGGCCCTGGTGTTGGTGTGTGCTCTCCTGTCAAGCTGGACTATGAACTGTAACTGGACTGTCATAAGAAAGTAAACTCCTTGTTCCCTTAAACTGTGTTCTGGTCATTTATCAGCAACCATGCAGGCGGACTGCAACACCATGCTAAGTACTTCCATCTGTATTATTTTTCATGCATCCTTACTTTCCACATATTCTTCCATCTTTCCCTACTGCCTTTATTCATTTTAAAATTTTTGGTAATATTGTTTATTATACTTCTATATACAACATCCATGACAAGTATGTGGAAGAAACTATTTGAAAATCTCATTTCAACAAATTGTAGCTATATTCCATTCATGAAGCAAGGTATTTTTAAAGTGTATTTATTCACCTGTGTGAAGTGCCAATGACTGGACAATGGTGTGTATGCATGTATGTGTGAGTGCCTGTGCACATATGTATTCTCACCATCTTAAGCAATCAAAAAATCTTTGCATTTGCCTATAGTTATGATGATGGGAGTGTCATTCTCTCAAGGATAATGAGGGACAGGTTAGTCTTTGTATGCTTTCTGCTCCATCTTTTATGATATCCTTGAGGAGAGAAATACATATGCTTCTCCAGGGGTCAATTGCTCTACAGTCATCTGTTTTCTGACAGCCACCATCTTTAGCTACAAACAAGATTCTGGTCTGTATGTAGTCTGTGTGTTTCACCATTTTATTTGGTTAAGGATATATATTTATAAACAGATCAATATTATGTCTTGTTAGTGAAACAATATGTTGGGTTTATGGCCTCTACTCTCTTTTGTAATTGTTATTGCTTATGACAACAGGTATGAGTTCTGTCCTGTGCAGATCTTTAATACAATTATAAAGCTATCGGTTACCTCTGTAGCACCCATGCCTCCATTTTACAAAAAAGTACATCTTTCCATGATGATTCTTGTTATAGCTCACAGAATTTGTAGCTTTGAATATTGTTAATCACTTTTGTTTCCTCTATATCCTTCATAGTATCATATACAACTTTGGAAGCTAAGCAGCAGGCAGACAATTTCAAAGTCCATTCCACTTTGAATTTTTTTATGTCCTTGATACAAAGTGAGTAACATCATTACAATAGGTCTTATTATAATGTTCTGGTGGACAACTAAAAGCAGCAGTATTGCAGTCAGCCTGCATGGTTGCTGATAAATGACTATCAAACAGCTTAAGGGAATAAGGGGTTTATTGTCTTATGATTCCTGGTTATAGTTTTTTGTCCAGCTTGAAGGGAGAGCATGCACCAACACCAAGGCCAAGGGAACTGGACACACCATCACTGAGTAAAGGCTGAAAGATGGACAATCTTCACTTGCCAGACAGCATGTCTGGCCAAGTGAATAGAAGGATGCCAACTCTCTCAACCAGCTCTCCATGATTTATCCAGGGCCTAATCCCACCTACCATGGGCTGTGTCTTCCCCATCAACTGGACAATCTCCTTCAGGTTTTCTTGGGCTTCCTCAACCATCAATTCTCTACCACTGTGCCCAGAGCTCAAACCCTCAACAGTCAAGTTCACACCTGTGCCTAACTATGACACTCAACCCTTTGTCAATTTGATACAAAAACAATAGCACTTTTAAACTGTAACCTTTCCTTGTCCCCACAGATGTTAAAATATAAATATAATCCATGGACAAATTTAAAAGGTTCTCATTAAAACTTCAGTTCCAACGTTTTAAAAGTTCAAAGTTGTTTAACTTTAAAAAGGTATTAAATCAGGGCTGGAGAGGTGGCTCAGGGGTTAAGCCTCCGCCTTGCAGGCGGAAGCTCCTGAGTTCGGATCCCAGATCCCACGTATAGACGCCAGGCGGAAGCGGGGGTGGCCTGCGCTTCTGGTCCTGGTAGGGCGGAGCCTGTGAATCCCGGAGCAGAAGGAGATGGAGGCGTCCATGGTGGTTCGCGAATTCGTCCGTGGTTCTACACATACACACACACATACACACACATATGCACACAGTTGAATAAATAATAATAATAAAAAAAATTTTAAAAAGGTATTAAATCATAATAAGCTAAGTACTTTAAAACAAATAAAATATTAAAACAGAAGGATCTTGATACAATAAGAAACATTTAATTAAAATAAAAGTCCAGCAAATTACCGCATCCTGTAACTTCAATGTCTATTTTCTGTTGCTCATCATGTAATCATAGTGGTTCAAAGATTTCAGAAATTCCCAGTCCCTGTTTGCAGCTCAAAATTGTGAAAGCAGAGTTCTTTGAACCAAACTGAATCTCCACTTGCAGCAGTCCTCAGCATACATCTCACGGTTCTGGCATCTCCAACACTCTGGGTTCACCTCTGCAGCTATAAGCTTCACCTTCTCTAACAGAACTCTACACCTGCCACTCAGTGCCAAGCTTTTGCTGCTTTCCATGACCCCTCAAATCATTCACCAAAACCAGTACCACCTGGGGGACACTGCCAGACTCTGAAGCAAGTTTTAAACATAGCTTAGTCCATGTGAGCCACAGCTATATCAAGTTTTATTGTCTGATGCTGAAAAAGCTTCTTTTAGGCAGCCAAACATCTAAAGGGCAAGAAACTGGCTTTAACTTGGGTTTTTGGCCCCTGAAGGAATTTGAGTTTTCAAATCACAAACTTGCCATACAGTGGTTTTCGTGTCTTCCATCATCCCAGTTCAAGGCACTAGATTTTCCTTCACTTATACTCATTTCTCCAACAGCAGTGGATATTCTGTTGCCTGCCCTTTGCACATCCAAACTTTTAAGGCTGCCAACACAGCGGTCCTCTGTCGAGCAAACCAGTCCATCATCTTTAAATTCGGTTTTACCAAACTACTTGTTCCCCTCATCACAAATTGTGCCTAAAAAACCTCTCTCAGCAATTGGCCCACTAAACTCTGAAGAACAGTATTTATAAATCCACAAAGTGAAAATTCTCAAGCATTTCCAACTTTGTCCAATGAAACTGTTCAAAAGCCACAATATCCACATAGTCAGATCTATCAGCAATACCCCATCTTCTTGGGTACCAAATTCTGTTGCAGTCAGCCTGTATGGTTGCTGATAAATGACTATCAAACAGCTTAAGGGAACAAGGGATTTATTGTCTTATGATTCCTGGTTACAGTTCTTTGTCCAGCTTGAAGGGAGAGCATGCACCAACACCAAGGCCAAGGGAGCTGGCCACACCATCACTGTGTAAGGCTGAGAGATGGACAATCCTTACTTGCCAGACAAGCATGTCTGGCCAAGTGAACAGAAGGATGCCAACTCTCTCAACCAGCTCTCCATGATTTATCCAGGGCCTAATCCCAATTACCATGGGATGCATCTTCCCCACCAGCTGGACAATCTCCTTCAGGTTTGCTATGGGCTTAACTCAACCATCAACTCTCTACCACTGTGCCCAGAGTTCAAACCCTCAACAGTCAAGTTGACACCTGTGCCTAACTATGACAAGCAGTGACAATGATGTATTTTAATTTGGGAGTGATTTGAAACTCCCAGATAACAACATCCAGATATGGATGTATAAAAGTAGAAGTGTCTGTATAGATTTATTGAATTGCTTAGGATTAAATGACAGGTATATCTAGAAACTATATGTGTTAACCTTTTTCTCACCCTTTATATTTATTTCTGTGTAGAGTACTTTATTTCAACTTTTTGCTTTGTTTTATGTTTGAAATATGTGTTGAATATATGCATTTCCATGTGTATTCTTAAAAATTTATTGTGTGTGTGTGTGTGTGTGTGTGTGTGTGTGTGTGTGTGCATGTATGTGTATCAGAGGGCACTTTATGTCCCTGTGGAGGGCCAAGGGTAAATTGGAAATCATCCTGGACTGCTTCTACCTTCTCCTTGCTTTGCTCTGGAATTTCCCAAGCTCCTTCCACCAGGCCACTGTGGATTCTGCGTGGTGATTTTACTTGGGATCTGGGATCCCAACTAAGAATCTTCTGCTTGCAAGACACCCCTGAGCCATCTCTCTGGCTCTCAATGTGGCTCTCTTTTATAACCTTTAAGTTATCTATCCCTACCTTACCTCTATTCTATCCTAACTGCTCTTTTTACCTTCTTCCTTAAGCCTATCGCCTTGTGATTCCCATTTCTATATTTGTACCACGTGCTTTGTACATCCCCTCCTGCCACACTGTATTTTTAGATGCAGAATTTATCACTGAACTAGGCTTACTGCAAATAAGCTGAAAAAGTCCACTTAACTCCATCCCTCAGGCCTAGAACACATTCACATCATTTACACATGTGTAAGAACTCTGACCTCAGGTTTTCATGGTTCTGGAGCCTTCACTACAGTGATGAAATCATATTCCAGTCTGGAAGCATCTTGGTCTATAAAAGTAACCAAAAGATGAACACATATCTCATGCACCACTGACATTCAGAAAATTTAAGCTTTCTATACATGTTCCAATTAATTGGCTAGGCCAGTTATTCACCAATTAAATAATCATAGCAAAATAATATTAAACTAGCTACAAAAATCTATAGATTGGGGTTGAGAAGATGCCTTAGAGGTTGAAATTTTTGCCCTGTAAGTGAAAGAATTTATGTTTGGATTCGCAGATCCCATGTAAAACTAATGCCAGGTGGATATGGCAGCAGTTTGCTGCTTGTACATGGAAGAAAGATTTTCGTAAACCCCAGAGTAAAGCAATAAGGAGTTTGAACAAGTCAGGATGATTTCTGATATTATCCTTGGGTCTCCACGCTTAAGTGTCTTCTTATACACTCACACATGCATGCATGCACATGTACACCCACCCACATGCAAAACACAGGCATCAAGTCACAAACATAGTCTCTTACAAAAAACTTCTAGTAATGTCAGAAAAAATTCATGAATAATATTAACAAGATTTTATGAAATGGTATTGTTACAAATTGCAACTATAATATGAATTGTGCTATCATACTGAAGTAAGTTATGACATTACAACAGGTCATATTATATTGTTTTGATGGGTAACTAAAAGCAATAATGATGATGATATATTTTAATTTGAGGGTGATTTGGAACTCCTAGATAGAAACATCCATGCCCAGGTTTGTTTTACCTTATCCATTGACTATTTTCAAAACACTCAAATTCAGACTGGAAAGACAGCTCAGGACTTAAGACTCAGACTCACAAGCAGAAGGTACTGAATTTGGATCCCAGGCCATGTATAAACACTAGGAAAGGTCTGAGGCCCTGGTGGGGAAGGCCTAAGAAATCCCAGATGAAAATATAAAGGAGGTAGAAGCAATGAGAATGATTCCCGATGTCACCTTTGGTTCTGCACAAGGACAGGCAGTGCCCTCTAATATTCTCTCTCTCTCTCTCTTTCACACACACACACACACACAAACACACACACACACACACACAAATAAATAAATAAATAACACTCTAATCATCTCTTCTACAATTAAACAACATCCTTTCTACTTATGACTTAACACTGGCAAGTCCCTCTTGTACGAGACTTTCTTCTAATTGTTCTTTTTCAAATTATAGGCTTTTTTAAAAATGTTTTATTCTTGATTTATTCTTGCTTGAAAATCATGTTTAAATATTTAACTACTTATTCATGTTTCCAAATCTGAGTATACAGAAAATTCTCTTTGTAATTTTAATTTTATTACATAGGGAGATTAGCTAGTATAACTTCATATGTGTAAGATAATGATATTTCTTTTTAAATTTGTAGTTTTGAAAACCTAGAGCAGGCACCTAATTCCAGCTTTTCCCTTTGTTTTATACTTAGGTTTTTTTTCTTCCATCCAAAAGGGCTGAAATATCAAACAATTACATTGATAAACAACTACAGTACATTATTTAAACCAATAAATTCATGATAGCAGGGTACATTCTGAACAAAATATGTATGGGTTCCTATAAAGACAAAGCCTGAGAGCAAAAATTTCAGTGAGCTCCCAGATAAGGCAGCATGTTATTAGTGGGAAGAATCCTCTAGGACAACTGTAGAATCATTTTTCTACCTACCCTGCTTGTGGAAGTGTGAGTCTCAGGACTTCTTGGGATAAATTGAACCAAAGTCTTTATTTTCTTGACAATGATTGAATTTACATTCAGGAATTAACTCTTCCCATTGGAAGATTAGCAACTTCTAGAGAAATAAAAATATTGATTCTTGCAAGTATTTTCAGGATTCATAGCTGCTTTACAGTTATGTTATTTTGTGACTTCTTTAAGTCCTGCTATCCTGAATTGCTCCCTTTTTTTTAAGTGGATAACTCCCCTGAAATATTGCTTTAAGTTTGGCCATTAAGCAAAAAAGAAGTGGGTCAGAAACAACTCAGTGATATAATGACCTTCCCATGCAGGCTGAAGGGACCTTACCTGCTGAGTTATCTCAACAGATTATATAGAATTATATTCTACTTTATGAAAATGTTTTCATTATTATGACCTATTAGAGAGTCAGTGTACCATAAAAATTCTCGAAGTGACAACAATAAGCTTTATTATGGCACTAAATTCCTTAACTGAGTATGCAAACCATGAACTAAAATTCATAACATTTTATGTATTTCCATTTTCTTACAATATGTAATATAAAAGTAAAATATGATTTTTATTTGTATATAAGATTTAAATACTTGGATATTTTAAAATTTCAGTATTAAATCACTACTTTCACTAAATGTAGAATGTAATCACTTTTAAATTTTTTCAAGTGGAAAAGCATTTGCTTTTTTTTTAAACAGAGTAATTTATGTATTATGATTGTTCATGCAAAGGCACTAACCTTAGAATGGCTTAATATCAATTGACACATTCAAGTAAATTTTCAGAAAAATTATTTTGTTCTGTCTATATAAATCTGTTTTCTCATATAAATATGTTCCTGTATACTACTTAGATGCCCTGAAGTCTTTATTAAACCTTGATTTTTATCGCCAAACTGACAAAGGAATTAATCACTAGGACTGTGTTTTACATATAAAGATCTGAAACCTACTTTTCAAAAACCGATTAATTTTGTATGTAGTACTGAATAAACACATAATGTTATTTATATACATGTAATAAACTGGATAAGCCTTTACCTGTGTTCATTTACGATGTTGAGATAAAGATGTTGTCACAAAGACAAACTAAATATTTATGGATTCTGTGAATTTTCCCTGTCTAATGTCTAGGTCATCTGAAATTAAATGAATTAAGTTTCACATTTTTTAACAAATTGTTAGTAGAAATAGCTACGAATATATTTTTTCATCAATATTATCAGGTTAAGTATTCTGCTCAATATAATAAGTAGCATATGAAATTTTTCTATGTTCTGTAAATTTGAATCTAAATTCTGAACAGTATTCATGACCACATCTATATTATGTCATGCTTGAGAAACTAGTATTAAAATTTACTTTCAGAATGAGTATAAAGACCTACAGAAAGAGAATGAAATTCTAAAAATGCGTTTAATGGTTTCATCATGTTCTTACATTTTTAAAAGTGCAGGAGCAGTTAGATGGACATTCACAATGAGGACTTCAGACCTTTCTGAGGAGAAAAAAATTCCAAATTTACAAGCAATTTGAATGGAAAAGCATGCTTACATTTTCAGTTTGAAACTATGGGAATGTTTTGAGTAATAAATAAATAAAACAAATAAAAAGCATTGATAATGAAGTATAAGAAAAGTCTATTAGACACAACATGTGGCACTACATTAGGTCATAAAGCTCATTATGAAGTCATGCTCAGACATACATTTGTATATAAGATACTTTATATCATTTTGTGTGTGTGCATGAGTGTGAGTGTGTGTGTCTGTATGTATCAGAGGATACTGTATGTGCCAGTTAAAAACCTAAGGGTGACCTCAGAAGTCAACTTGGGGTACTTTTCCTCCTGTTAGCTTTTCTCTGGGGTTTCCCAGGTTCTGCTTTCTTCTTCCATGCATGCTTGGTAGATGAAACTCAGTTGGCCTGAATTGCAAGCAGGAACATTATCCAGAGTCCTTGGGTGCAGCAATTTGGTACTCCAGATTTCTCATTGTTTCCCTAAAACTCCACTTCTTATTGTTTATTGCCATAACTAAATAGGCATGACTTATCACTCTGTGTTCTATATCTTTCCTCCTGGAATCTGCCAAGATTTACATCTTCTCTGTCCTGAATTTCTTTCAAAATTCTTCCAAACATCCTTCACAATACATTTTTATTTTTTTAATAAAAAGACTAAGAACCCAAAATGACTTCCTGATGGTAGTATTGTTTCATATTACAAAGACTAGCTCAGAAAAGCATACATAAATCTACTATAGAGAACATCTAGATCTATGATATTTGATTAACAGGAAAAATGGAATACTTTTGAAGAAGTCAAATAAACAAAATCAGTCCAATATTTTTCATAATTATAATTTAGGATTCACAGTAAAATAAGATTTCCTTCTAGGATTTCCAAGTACAAAACATGAGGGAGAAAAAATCTTAGGAAGTAAAAAATGTTTAAGTAGAGGTGGTCTAAAATGCTGTGAGTAGGCTGCTGGTAGCTACAAATAGCAAAAGCTCAGCACAGAGAGGATGTACTCAATCACAGTACACATCTTCCTTGCATCTTTCAGATGGAACTAAAACAGTGTGTAAGGTGAAATTGCTATAGAGTGTTTCTTTTCACAGAGGAGGAAAACCCCCATCACAGTAAATGTGTCTCTCTCACCTTTTCAATGAGGATGTGAAATCCTGGCCCATGGGTCCACTATTTTATGAAAGCAGAGTTAGAGGCTTGAGAGAAATCATAACCTGCATTGTCAGGCAACATCAATGGTGCAGCTACACTACCTAGTCCAAAGTATTAAAACAATTATTCATTGAAATTGCTTTTGATATGCTATGCTCATTTTGCTTTTTAAATTCCCAGCACCTAAGAGAAGCAGAGAATAAATAAAATACAGATAATTCCATAAACATGAACAAAATGACAAAATAGAAAATGTTTTGTGACAGCAATTTAAAAAATTACTCCACAATAGTTTGTTCTTGTTGGGGAGTCAACTCATAATCAGTAATATTTTTCTGAATAATAAATATTATCAACAATGAAATTGGCTGAATAAAAATGTCATATTATGTTGCTGTAGATTTCTACATATTTCTCATATGCATGTGATTTTTAAAATTATATACAAGATATTTCTGTATGTCAAGTTCTGAAAAAGAAATAGATGTACAAAAATTGAAATTGAGCAGAAGTCATTAAAATCCCATATGAAGAAAGCAAGTAAGAAGATGGAAACTTCAAAGTACATAAAAGGTTCTAGAAAGCCATTAGTCCCACAGTATAGTTTATGCTTCTGATTAATAAATGAGACATTGAGACCAAATATTTTAGAGGCAGTTATAAAAAATTTAAAAATCACACACATTAGAAAAGAAAAAATGTGAAATTTCATGAAATTTCATATAAATCTTAATCATTGTCCAAATGCAATATACATTTGTATCTTTTCAATAATATTCCAGCTGTTCAAGGTTTGATAAAATTACATCATGCCCCTGAACAGTGGTGCAATTGAGGATTATGAACACTATGCAATCGCCATTTTCTAGTTCTTTAATCTGGTGAAAATTAAATGAGTGCAGTTTTATTATATTAGGCAAGTATCAACTGCTTGTTATTTCCATGCTTATTATAAGCATAATAAGCCTATTTTTGTATGAAAATTGGAATACTATTCTCTTTCATCTTAAGATTCCTACCCTGATCACATTGAGTAAGTGTACCCAAAGCGAGTTTAAAAACAGTAGTGAAATGGGAAGAATATTCATAGATGTATCAAAACACAGCTTATCCTCAAGCTTTGCATGGCTCCCTGGCTTCTTATAATTTCCTTCATCAATTTATTTATTTGTTTGTTTTTTTGTTTATCTATTAGTTTATCCAATTGTGTGTGTGTATGTGTGTGTGTGTGCGTGCGTGCGTGTGTGCGTGTGTGTGTAGAACCACCGGCGAATTCGGGAACCACCATGGACCACCTCCACCTCCTCCGTGTTTACTCTGCCCCGGGATTCACAGGTTCCACCCTACGGGGACCAGAAAAGCAGGCCGCCCCTGCTTCCACCCTGCGTCTATACGTGGGGTCTAGGATCTGAACTCAGGACTTTCCGTATGCAAGGCAGAGGCTTAACCCCTGAGCCACCTCTCCAGCTCAATTTCCTTCATCTGTAACCAGCACCATTTTGAAAATTATCAGAAGAATATTTGGAACAATGCAATAAACTTTTAGGACATACATTAAAAAAATAACGATTTTCATTTTCAAGGTAAGCAATTAGTTGATTATACTAACACATTTTAATAAAGATATTATTGTGCATTTAAACCATGAATTTCTTATGGACATCATTTATCTTCATAAGTAATATAATAATATTTTTATTTCCATCTACTCTATGAAGAATTCAGAGCGATTTGGAAGAACATGTTTTTTTAACCCTGAAATAATCAACAGCATAAATATTATTTAACAATTATTCACTGCTTCTATTATTATGAATTTAAGTATTTCTGTAGTTCACCATTTCTCGCAAAGCATAAATAAAGTGGAAAAATGATCTGGTAAATATATCTCATTTTCTGAAAATTAAATATTACTAAGAAAATATTGATGAAGAAATGCATATATGCATTTATGTTGCATGCATCTCAGGAAAATAATAAATATATTTAATTAAGACTTGAAAAGAAGCATATGTAGATTTGGAGAAATATTCAACTCAGGTGTATTTTTTTATCCCCATATTTTTAAAGTGTATATGAAAAAAGATAACACCACTTCTTTGGAACCTATATTGGTGTTTGAAATATCGTCTCATAGAGCAATTGTAAATGAAATTAGAGATTAATATTTTGTAGCATGGATATGTCTGGGGTTATTTATAAGATTTGATTTTAAGCACTGCACATTTATTCTTGTGATGACAGCTTTAAATGTGGTGGCAGAATGCTTGAGCCTCCTTTTCATTCCCCTTGCACATTGATCTGTGAAGAAGCTGTCCCAGCAATGTTAATCAATGCATAAAGCTTGCACTACCATTCCATAATTCACTTGGATAGGGGCAGGAAACGGTGGACCCAGCACTAATATGTGGCTGCATTCATCTGGATTACAGTTGGTTTAATTTAAGCAGAAGCCTAGGAGATCGTTTATCAGGAGTGAATGTATTACTGTAATTCACTGTGGTGAGGATGGGGAAACAGTGGCAGATGAGACGCGTGGCTGTAGCTCATAGTGATGGGACCTGACTGCTTGCTTTCAAGGGAGCAATTTTCAGCTAGAACGAGACTTCTTGCAGAAATTTTAGTGTGCTATTGACTTATTCAAAACTCAGCACTGAAAAACAAAGCATCGTCTTCTATAACGCATTACAAAAATTTCAAAGACTGTCAGTGCATTCCAAAGTCTAAGAAGCAATTGTAGTATAAATGTGTTATGCTGATCACTGGTTCACTCCCACTGACTGCCCCCCAAAGTCATTATACTGTTGAATTCAGGATAAAAAGAATCTGTCCTTATACCCTTTCCTCCTGTATGTGTGTGTGTGTGTGTGTGTGTGTGTGTGTGTGTGTGTGTATGTGTTGTGAGTGTGTGTATTCCTGTGTTCCCCAAAACTCAATCGAGTATCAAACTCCCTGCCACCTTCACACTTATCAAAAGTTATATTGTATTAGAATTATGTTTTTGACTCCTAGGGGAGAAATATAATGCAAATCTACCATGTAACAATTCTGTTTTAAAATTGTCACTGCATTCACTCCAAGGTGTCATTTCCAACACTTCTCTTTAGTCTTCCATCCCTCTTTTTCGAGGGTCTCACTGGAATTCTTCAGTTATTGAACCTTACTCTTTAAGCCTTTTCTACATTTGTATAAACTAATGGTTCTGCTAAAAGAACCACTCTCATATCAAACCATCTTACCACCTATCATATTATTTGTGAATAATTCAAAAACTTTTTTCAATTTTTCCAAACGTAAGACAACATTTATGTTGTGAAATACTTGAAGTTACTTATACTCAGTAGATGTTTTTCACTCATGCAAACTTATCTCTGTATAATCATTGCTTGACATAAATTTTAAAACAAGAATATGATCCAGGGAATTGAGATAGAAACCATATCTCTGTCTTTTAACAAGAACGGTATTATCTTAATAAATATGTATATGTAGCAATGATAAATTTGTCTTCATGTTTTTTCAAGATTAAACGAGTAAATAAAACCTAGTTTTTTCTTTAACATTTTGACTGATGGTGAAACATAAGTTAACTTATTTATCTGTTAATTGTCAGAATTTATACATGCTTGTGTAATTATTGAGGATGCTGTAAGACATGTATTTGAATTAGACTAAGGGATCTGATTTCAAACAATGAATAAGTATTCATTTATAGATTTCACATATATAATATTAACTGAAAATATATATAATCTATCAATTCAGATATGATAGATAACACAAATGGTATCTTATGATAATACTAATTACATGATTAAATTAAAAACATATAGGCAGTAATATAATTTTTGAGTAGTATATATTTTAAAGTTAATATGATGTACTTTTTTCATTCATGGATATAGCAAAAGTTAATGCTGCAAATTACTTTAAAAATGTATAAAACATGGATCAAAAGGGGGAAATGTTTTTAACAAAATGTATTTGAGGTATTTCTCATAACATGAATTGATGCAGGAAATTTTGCCATGAAAGTTTTTCTCATTTTTTTATTTTCGAAATAGATTTCTTTGTATATTCTTCCCTATTTTGAAGATCAAGTGATAATATATTTTAAAATATAGTAAGATTTTCAAATAAGTAAAATGTATTATCAGTTTGATGAGTAATTAATATCAAAATCCTACATAGAACACATTTAGATAGAAATTGTGTTAATATCAATCAGCAAGCAATGATATAAATTATAAATATATGCTCTAATCCAAGCCACTATCTCTCCTATCACAATGTCATTGAAGATTTTTTAAGGTAAACACACTTTTTTAGGGTTAGCTGGAATTAATTCTATAGAATATTTAGATCAGAATATTGATTATTTAACTAATTACAATTTTTAAACTTATTATGACAAACTCATAATTAAGTTGATATGCCAATTTCTCACATTCACAATGCTTCATTAAATATTTTCATAGGTTATGGTTATGGTAGTGAAAAAAATCTTTCATTCGGTGATAAATTAGAAGGAAGCCAAGTCCTGAGCAAGTGGAAGATCTTCTATATGATGTGAAAGACAGCCCTTAAGAGTGTGTTGACTCCCACAGAATGGGAGAAAATCTTCACTAACCACATATCTGATAGAACTCTATTATCCAGAGTGCACAAAGAACTTAGAAAACTAAACACCAAGGAAACTAATGGCCCAATTAAAAAATGGGCCCTGGAACTGAAAAGAAACTTTACCAGGGATGAAATTAAAATGTCTAACAAATATCTGAAAAAATGCTCCACTTCCTAAGCCATCAGGGAAATGCAAATCAAAACTTCCCTGAGATATCATCTCAACCCGGTCAGGATGGCAAAAATCCACAATACAAACAACACCAAATGCTGGAGAGGATGTGGAGAGAGGGGAACTCTCCTACATTGCTGGTGGGAATGCAGGCTCATACAGCTACTCTAGCAAGCCGTCTGGAGATTCTTAAAGAAATTAAAGATTGAAATGCCATATGACCCTGCGATTCCATTTTTGGGTATAACCCCCCATGCAGCAGAGGTCCACCTTGATAGCACAAGTGCGACCATGTTCATAGCAGCACTGTTTACAATAGCAAAGTCATGGAATCAACCCAAATGTCCAACAGTTGACGAGTGGATAAGGAAACTGTGGTACATCTATACAATGGAGTACTACTCAGCCATAAAAAATGATGAAGTACTGGAATTTGCTGGGAAATGGATGTCATTAGAGACAATTATATTAAGTGAAGTATCCCAAACCCAGAAAATTAAGCGCTGTATGTACTCCCTAATAGGTTGCTCCTAGTACCAAACCCACCCAGCCCACCTAGAGACACTCAAGGATAAATCTCTGTAATACAGTAATTGCAAGGAGTTTGAACAGGCGGGATGGGGTAAGAGGGCCACACCAGAAACAAGGAGAGAGGGGACCATGTTACAGTAGAGAAAATAGGCCTCCATCAAGGACTGCGAGTAAGCAATGAGACATCTGGTTAAGTTCACAGACTTTTTGTTCTTGATCATCTACAACTGAGGGGGTGTGATCTCACCAGAAGGGGAGGGCATATAGTCTGGCAGATAATAAGTAATCATTTTGCAAATGGGTGATTGACCCCTCCCTCACTGTGGTTTCCTACTTTTATTGCATCTACCTTTGAATATACTCTTATAACAAGACTCTAGTTTAACAGTTTTTTATCTCTGACCAGGGGATGACATCCAATACCCATCAGGATGGAGTGAAAGGCATTGCAGGAGCAGCAAAACTGCAAAAGAAAATCAACAAACCATAATCCAGAACTTCAGAGACTCTATATCAACCACTTAGAACTAGGCCAGCCTAATCTCTCCCCATCCTGAAGCTCAGGGAAATTTGCAGAAGAAGGGGCGGTAAGATTGTAAGAGCACAAGGATGGGAGAAGCACACAAGTTAGGGCCGAAGCAATCATAATTGGACTTTACATTCCCTGCACAATGTCCCAACACACTATTGTCCCCACAATGTCTAGCATTTTCTAAAAGCACCAAGATCCTTGGAGGCAAGGGATTGACAGCCAAAATAGTGTTCCTATGCTTAAGGGGAACAAAGGAAAGGGTCAGGGAAATGCCCCGCTGGGTCCTTGTATATTATGGGAGAGGAGGACCCAGAGGACAGTCAGGCATGCACATTAAAGGATTCTCCGGGGATTGAGGGAGGGGAGGCACTGGGGGTGGGGAGGAAGGGGTGAGGGGAGGACAAGCAGAGGGGTGGGGGGGTGGGGGAGGAGGAGGGAGGGAGGGAACCGGTATACCTATTAAGTTTGTATGAGCGGAGATAATAAAAAATGTTAAAGTCTCAAAAAAAAAAAAAAGTGTGTTGGCTGACTGGCAGATAGGAAACCAAGAAAATATACCCATTTCCCACCAATTCTTATGGCTGTGGTGTGGTCAGTTTCTTTGGTTCCTGCCATGCTGATGAACATAATAGAGTATTATATACTGCCATGCATGCATGTTTCCATAAGTTGTCTAGGTGCTACATTCATTCAGCAATGGGAAGATGTAAGAAACATCAAAGCAAAAAACATGTCTTGACAAAATACATTAAGTGAAGTAACTTTTGCCTAAACATTATTTCTAGAGAAAATACATTATTTTCAAAGAATCCATACACACACACACACAAATATATATGTATATATATATATATATATATATATATATATATATATATATATATATAATTTTTTCTAGTTTTAAAGGGATATTGAGTGATTATTGTTGGGCCTCCAAGCCTGAGGCCTGCTGGAAATTACTAAGCCTGGCTGGAGTTTCAGGACCTGTCCTTGAGTTCTAAAACTTATCTCTGACTCCCTCCCCCCCCCTCTGATGTACTGCTGCTGTAACCTCCCCTCACTGACCTGGACACATTCCTTTGGCTGCCTTTCTCCTTCACCACCCTCACACCACCTAGCTCTCCTCCCCCCAGCAGGACCCTATATAAACTCAGATGCTATTCAATAAAGTTGAATTCCTGTTTTGACAGATCTCCCGGCCTGGTGTGTTTCTCCCTGGTGCTGCGGTGCTGCGGGGGTCCAGGCCAGGACACTCATCACCTGCCCAGCCCCAAGGGATACTTGGCTGGCCCAGAATCCCTCAATCGTACTAGCTTCAGGCCCATCCTACAGGCAATTATCACTGCCCCCTTTCCTTTCCCCTCCTTCCCTTCATCAACCTATCCCACTCCCTTCCACTCTGCTGTCTGTCTGCATCTATGGGCCCCAGGATTCCCTCTGGATCATCTGCTCTAGTAGGGTTTCAGGTCTCTGTGGTAGATCAAGTGGCCCCTCCTTGTTAAGGACAGGTCTCACTGCAGTGAGGTCCTGGTTTTTGCAGCCCTGTCTTGAGCTGTTCTGAGTGGAATGGCTTGTCCAGCAGTGGATCAGTTCCATCTTAGGCTCTTAAAATCTACTAATCCCTCTTCTGAAAAATTCCCTGAGCTTTGGGATGGGGAGAGACTTGGTTGGCTCAATTTTGGGTAAGGATTATAGGGTCCCTGGTATTCTGCAAATTAGTTGCCTATTATTGTAAATTTCATTGCTCTGTCAATGCGTTGGGCTGCACCCAGTCTGGATGTTCACATCTTCTTTTACCTAAAGATAAAATGAAAGGTATTAGATGGACGTTTACTCTTGGGTGTTTGTGGTTAGTATTGGGACATCTGATGCTGTCTATTGTCAGTTCATTCCACTTCCACTGTTGTTAGACTGGTTTGCAGTCCTAGGCTGTGGTGTATGTTCCCTGTCATGGGGGAGGGGAGAGGTTAGGGGTTATCATGGAGATGGTGGTTACCTAAGGGCAAACCCCACTGACTACTATGCATTATCCCTTTTCTTTCTTCTCTTTTTATTATATAGAAGATATTTTAAAAATATTTTGCCTATGTTCTTTTATTTCTACTTTCAAGATCTTTTCTTCCCCTCTCTCCCACCATCACCCCCCCCCCCCGGTTTGTTTGCTTTTGTGGGTATTGTACGGATACATGTTTGATTACATCAAACTGATAGTTTTATGCTAGAATCTTCTTATAAAGGAGTACATATAATGTCTGTCTTTATATTTCCAGGATATTTCACTCAGTATGATCTCTTCCAGTTCAATCCATTTACTGGCAAATTTCATTAGTTTATCTTGCCTGATAGATGAATAGTATATATATGCATACATGTACCATATTTCCATTAATCATTTGACTATTATTGAGCATATAGATTGTTCCCATTTCTTTGCAATTGTGAAAATAGCTGCTATGAATATAGTTGTACACGTGTCTCTGATGCAGGACACAATGCAAAGAACCTACTTTTAAATCCATTAGATGCAATATAATGCCCAATACCTATACATATTTGAAAGACTAGAATAAATACTTAAAATTATTTTAATGCATAAATAATAAAACATGAATATATACATATATACATAAAACATATTTTATATATATATATATATATATATATATATATAGAGAGAGAGAGAGAGAGAGAAATTGCACAGAAAAGATAAAATGAACAATTTGGTGAAATGGTCAATAGTTTGATGTAGGATGCTTTCCACAGACTTATGTACTTATGCTCATAGCTGGTGTTAATGTTTGATAAGATTGTGTTGACTTTAGGAGGTGTTCAAGGAAGACAAGCCACAAGGACACTGACCTTAGGTAGGTGCTGAGGCTTGATAACATCTCCATTCCTCCTCAATTTCTTTGTTTTTTTTTCTAGGCTTTCCTTATGGCATCAAAGACCTGACTACATTTGTACTTCTGTCTCTAAGTCATGCCTTCTGCTATTTGATTTCTACCTTAATGGACCCTTAAGTTGATTCTGTGAGAGGATCATCACACAAGGTATCATCTTACAGAAGGTATAAGACATGAAAATCAAAGTTTAAAAAAGTTAAGAATAAATAATCCTCAATTTTACTAATAAAAAACTTGTGAACTAAACAGATTCACTTGCCTTTAATTCTTTAATCACAAACTTATTCAGAGTGGTCATCAGGGATAAATTATATTTTTCATTATTAGATACTTATATAAGTAAAACTTATATTTCATATTATCAGAAGGTTAAAAAATCCTGCAGTGGAAGGTTGGAAAAGAACACAATTTTCCTTCCTTCTAGTTGACTAAAATGATTACATTGAAAGAAAAGTTAATGTATGTGTGTTAATGGAGAAATAAATCTCTACCTTAAAGAAAATTCAGAATATTTCCATGAACATTATTTATCAGAGACATCTAAATGAAATCATGCATGGAATAGGAATGAAAAATACACTACAGCTTCCATACTTTGATTTATCATTCTCAAATCTGATCATACACAAATTAATACTTTAATTACTTTCAGATCCAGTTGAATTTAAAATATGCTTGAAAAGATTTATTAATCTTCCGAGCTCTTTATTGATTTGCTTCTTAGTCAAATTTATCTTGGTGGTCTGAAATTAACAAATAGCCTACAGAAAAGAAGTAGTTTTACTCTGATATAGTTGTAATATGGATTTGTAAGGATGAATCAACATTACTATGATAGTTATTTTTTCTTAATAAATTATTAGTGAATGGACCAGAAATGATGAACCCGAGAGGAATGAGCATTTAATTGTAGCCTGGTCCAGCAGTAGATATAGCTTACAAATTCATTTCAAATCTCCAGAGATCCTAAAAACAAAGGAATCTAGGTGCTGGTGGAACTGAGTTAGATCCCAGACCCCACATAAAAATGACTGCCTGAAATGGGGAGTCCTGTACTTCTGTCTCTGAAATTCAGAGCCTGAGAAATAGCAGGGCAAGTCAATAAGGAGGTTGAACAATCCAGGATGATCTTGGTCTTCCACAAGAAACTCGGTGTCCTCTTCTATGCTCATATGTACTTACACACACCCACACCCACATCCACACAAGTACATACCAAGCACAAAGTAAGATTCCAAGTATTATCACATTATCTACTTGACATGAAAAAGTTGACAAAAAGGTTTTCTCAAGAAAAACATCTCCCCAAATACCGAAGATAGTCTTCTAAGAAGAAAAATAAATTTAATGTTCTTGTCATATGTAAGTCAAAGATTTTGAGAAATGTAAAAGTCTTCACACTAATTTATGTTTCAAAGCTTCACAGAAAAGATCCAATAATCTTGACCTGAGATTTTAGATAAATCAGATATCACTTTAAATCTTTCAATATAAAAATAAAAAACAAAGTAGATATAGCCAAAATAATTCTGTCACCTAGGACATAATAAAGATTTCTCCCAACTGTAGCAGTAACAGTAATATTTTATAGGGTGAAGTAAATTAATTTTCCATTCCACAATTAAATAGGTAACATTCTAATTTGACCTGATTGCAATTTTGAAAAATTTAAGGGGGAATGAATTTTTAACTTGAAGTCTTTAAAAAATATAATGAAAATCTCCATTTAGATATGTTTCCTTAAAAATGAATATAGAATTAAGGTTAAATGTCAACCTAATAACTACTTGACTCTTATCAAGTGGCAATTTTATAGAAATGACATGTGTCTCTTTTCTGTCAATATTGATTCAAGAAATGAAAAATTAATTTCTATTGCTGTATAAGATACTGAGTAGCAACACAGAATTCTTAGAAACATTGTGCTGCAGTTACTTTTCTTTTTTCCTTTATGACACTTATTTATTTATTTGCTTATATTAATATTCTTTTTGTTGTTGTTGTACGGCACTAGGGCTTGAGGCATTTGGGAAGAAAAGATTATTTATTTGGCTTGTTTCAGAAGCAATATAGTCTATTATTGAAGAATCACATAGCAGAAAGCATGACAAGGCAAAAAAAAGTGATTATTTTCTCAACAATCATCAAAAAGAGGAAGAGAGGACAAGGGCAGGATCAGGTTACCAACCATCATGCCCCAGGCTCTGTAAGGTGACCTCCTTTGCAAACTCTACCTCTCAAAAGGTACAACAACCTTCCCAAACATTAACACTAGCTAATAGTTTAAACACAAGAGCCAAATGTAGTAACCATGATTGTACAGTTTATAGGGAGAAGATGAATTTTAGAAACAAATAATCTTTTTCATATTTGGTTATATTTTGGGACACACAAAGTATCTTTCAGGTCAGAAATATTGAAGCTACTTTGTTATGGAGAAAAAGGAATAAAGATTCACAGCTGCTTCCTTACTTTGTGGAACCATAGATTTATAAAATGTTTTCTAATGTAAGGATTATAAAGAAATCTTTGTATTGACTCAGTTTTTCCCCAACAACCTTCTTGTTTAACAAGAGGCAGAAGGAAGTAGTGTTAGAGAAGAATTAGATCCAGTGAAGGTGGAACAGGGAAATATGTTAAAAGCCAGGCGATGGTCCAAGGTTTTGCTTTATGCACTAATGAGACATCATATCTATGTCCCATGGCTGGAAGTAGTATATTTCTTTATCATAGTTAGATATGGAGGCTAAATTAAACAAATAGAAGACAACGAATCATTCAGGTCATATAAATGTTCAGACCACGTTTTCCATCCCAAAATTTTTAAGACTGGTCAGTTTTTAAGAGGTATTTGTATTTCTAGGTTTGACAAAGTTAGAAAATAAAACTGTTTTGGCTTGGAGGAAAAATCCATTGGATAAGATACTAATTCAGCGTGAATGATTACTGTGTGTAATCTCAAGAACTTTCATAAAACTGAGCATATAAGGGGGCTGGAGAGGTGGCTCAGGGGTTAAGTCTCTGCCTTGCAGGCAGAAGGTCCTGAGTTTGGATCCTTAAATTCCACGTATAGACGCGGGGCAGAAGCAGGGGTGGCCTTCGTTTCTGGTCTTGGTAGGACGGAGCCTGTGAATCCCAGGGCAGAGTAAACAAGGAAGAGGTGGAGGTGGTCCATGGTTGTTCTCAAATTCACCCGTGGTTCTACACACACACACACACACACACATAATTGAATAAATAAAAAAAAACTGAGCATATAAGACACCAACCTGTGATCCCCGCTCAGGAAAGAGACACAGGCAATCCCTAGTACAAGCTGGCTAGCAAGCTGGCTAGCATGCATACCTGATTTGGAAGCTGAGGGTTCATGCTGATAAAGTAATGTGCAAAATGGAAGAACATATCACATTTTATCTCTAGGCTTCCTCATGCAGGCGTACATGTGTACCAACATGTAAATGAGCAAAGGCATATACACAAAAAATAATATGGACTCATGCTAAAGAGGAAAATAATATTTAATTTTTTGAAAATATATACATTTTTAAAGCAGATAAATAGAGTTTAAAATCTTATAGTAAAATAAATATGTTCACACCCCAGATCCCAGGTGATCTGTATGCCACACTAGACACCATCTCCTCCTTCTCCCAAACCCCCGACCAGATCCACTTCCTGTTCAGGTAAGGCCCCTAGACTATGCCTCATGTCCCAAGTCACTAGCTCCTCCCACCAGCTAGCTGGAGCAGTAGCCAGTCTACTTTGGTGGTGAGGAAGGCCCCTATGCCATGCCCCAGGTCCCAGGTGATCTGTGTACCACACTAGACACTATCGCCTCCTGCCTCTGGAATCCAGGCCAGGGGAGACTCCCTGCTCCTCAGAATTCAACACAGTCCAGAGAAAACCCAAGCAAAGCTCTAGGGGACACACACCACTCATTTGAAGTCCCCTAAAATCATCCCATCACATGGGAGAGAATCTTCACATGAAGCTCAAAGATAAATAAACCTCCTTTTTACTATTTTCTTCCCCTCAATTATTAGTCACTGTAGTTTAACTTTTCCATATAGCCACTACAAATCTAAGACTATCACATTCATCCTAACATATCACTAAGGAAATAACTGAAAAAATGCATTACCATACTTATCTTCACTCTTTGTCTACTAAACCAGACTTAATTAATGTACTAACAGTCTTATAGCCTCATCTAGGAATTAAAAACAACACTAGACAAGTGTACCCAACTCCAAGGCAACGACTAGTAATAACTGCTCAAATTCCGTTCAGTCAAAAACACACAGAAACTATAAGAAGGTCTTAAAAAAATAAAACCACAAAGCCAATATTACAGTGCAAATCCATGAGAAACAAAAACAAAAACAACAAATCTCCTTCCAAAAGAATTAACCCAATAATGATAGATTCTAACCAGAACAAACTCTCAGAAAATAGCCAAGAAAACCGTACCCAAACACACAGGCACTTGGAGGAGATGAGAAAAAAACACTTGAAGAAACAAAAATAGGCATAGAGCAGCTAAAACAATTTCAAGCAGAGTTTAAAATTGAACTAAAAGACAAGTTATCTTCAACCCAGAATTCAACAGAGAGTCGTATCAACAGGACTAATAAAGTAGAAAATAGAATATCAGATCTTGAACATCAAAGTGGAAGAACTAACCAGTTCAATGGAAGAGGTTGTTAAAGCCAAAAAGATACTTGAGAGGAATATTCAAGACTTATGGGACACCTCAAAGAAGCCTAACATGAGCATTCATGGAATACCAGAATAAGAATCCCAAAATACCACACATGAGGAAATTTTTCAAATTATCATAAAGGAAAACTTTCCTTATCTGAAGAAAGAGAGCCCCATCCAAATATAAGAGGCATTTTGCACCCCAAACAGATATGGCCAAAATAGAAACTCGCCAGAGCACATAATAGTCAAACATTCTATGTACAAGACAAAGAAAAAGTTCTGAGAGCTTCAAGGGGAAAAAAAAGTCACTTTTAAAGGAAAACCTATTAAAATAACAAATGATTTTTCAATGGAAACAGTAAAAGTAAGAAGAGCTTGAAGAAATGTACTTTAAGTATTGAATAAGCAAAAATGTCAACCCAGGTTGATAAACCTGGCAAAATTATCAGTCATGATTGAGGGGTAAAGAAAAACTTTCCAGCACAAAGATAGCTTGAAGAGTTACATGTCTACCAAACCAGGCCTTCAAAAAATGCTAGAAAAGATACTCAAGGTTGAGGAAAGAACAAGCATATCCAGGAGGACAGAAGGGAAGTATAATGCCTCCAAAATGTACAAGCCAAATAATACACTTATGAAAGCCACTAAACACAAAAACTGTCAGGAAATAAAAGTAATTTCTCCATTATAACACTAAATGCCAATGTAATTAACTCACCAATCAAAAGATACAGATTACAAAGTTGGATTAGAAATCACAACCCATCCCTAGAGACAGTTGGAATGGAAGGAACCTTTATCAGTATAATAAAAGCTGTATACAACAAGCATACAGCAAGGATTATACTCAATAGGGAAAAACTTGAAGCATTCCCGTTATGATCAGGAACTACACAAGGCTGTCCACTCGCACCACTTCTATTCAATATTGTACTTGAAGTCTTAGCTGGAGCCATAAGACAAAAGAGGGAAACAAAAGGGATTCAAGTTGGCAAAGAAGAAGTCAACTTATTTCTATTTGCAGATGACACGATCATGTACCTGAATGATCCCAAAAACTCCACCAGGAAACTCTGGAAATAATACAGAAGTTCAGCAGGGCGATAGGTTACAAAATAAATGTGCAAAAATCACGGCCTTCCTGTATGCCCAGGATTAAAAAAGTGAAAAAGCCCTAAGAGAAACAATCCCATTTACTATAGCCCCTAAAAAAATGAAATACCTTGGTATAAACCTAACCAAGGAAGTAAGAGACTTTTACAATGAAAAATTTAAAACTCTAAAGAAAGAAATTACAGAAAACACCAGAAGGTGGAAAGACCTCTCATGCTCCTATATCAGCAAAATCAACATCATAAAAATGACCACCTTACCAAAATCAATATACAGATTTAATGCTATACAAATCAAGATCCCCAAGCAATTCTTTAAAGAAATTGACCAAACAATCTCAAAATTCATATGGAAGCATAAAGGACCCAGGATAGCAAAAACACCATACCAAACGTTAATCTATACTACAAATCCATAGTAGTAAAAACAGTCCGGTACTGGCTCCAAAATAGACATGTAGATCAATGGATAAGGGTTAAAGACCCAGATATAAGCCCTCAGAATTTCAGCCATTTGATCTTTGACAAAGGGGCCCAAAAAATCCAATGGAAAAAGAATAGCATCTTCAACAAATGGTGCTAGCAAAACTGGAAGTCCACATGCAGAAGATTAATACTGGACCCATACTTGTCACCATGCACAAAAATCAATTCCAAATGGATCAAAGACCTCAATATTAGTTAAGAAGCTACAAAAACCCTGGTTGAAAGGGTAGGGAACACCCTCCAGCTGATTGGACTAGGCCCACAGTTCCTAAACAGACATCCTACAGCACAGTCACTAGAACCAACACTCAACAAATGGGATCTTATGAAATTAAAGAGCTTATGTTCAGATAGGGGATTGTAAACTGAGCAAAAATGCAACCCACAAAATGGGAGAAAATCTTCAGTAACCACATATCTGATAGAGCTCTATTATTCGGAGTGCACAAAGAACTTAGAAAACTAAACACCAAGAAGATAAAAGGCTCAATTAACGAATGGGCCTGGGAACTCAAAAGAAACTTCCAGGGATGAAATTGAAATGTATAACAAATACCTTAAAAAATGCTACACATCATTAGCCATCAGGGAAATGCAAGTCAAAACTTCTCTGAGATATCATCTCACTCCAGTCAGTGTGACAAAAATCTACAATATAAACAATACCAAATGCTGGAGAGGATGTGAAGAAAAGGGAACTCTTTTACATTGCTGGTGGGATTGCAGGCTTACACAGCCACTCTGGTGATCAGTCTGGCAATTTTTTAAAAAAGTTAAAGATTGAAATGCCATATGACCCTGATAGTCCACTTCTGAGAATAATCCCCCATAAAGCAAAAATTCATCTCAATGACACAAGCATGACTATGTTCATAGCAGCACTATTTACAACAGCAAAGTCATGGAATCAACCCAAATGCCCAACAGTGGATAAAGAAAATGTGGTACATTTCTGCAATGGAATATGACTCAGCCATCAAAAATGATGAATTAATGAAATTTGCTGGGAAATGGATGGAATTAGAAAAAAAAATAAATTGAGCAAAGTATCCCAGACACAAAATTAAGCACTGTATGTACTTCCTAATAGATGGATTTTAGTACTAAACCCACTTAGTGACATATTCAAAGATAAATCCGTTACCTACAGTAATTTCAAAGATTATAAACAGAAGGGAAGGGAAAGGAGGGCCCCCCAGAAATAAGGAGATAGAGGGTCATGCTTCTGTAGAGAAAACAGGTCACCATCAATTATTGCATGTAAGCAGCGAGACATCTTGTGAAGCGCACTCTCACTTTCCTTCCTAGTCACTTTTTACTGAGGGATTTTGATCTCAACAATCAGTGACTAGCAGATATATCATAAGGATCCTGCAAAAGGGATACTGAACCTCCCCCCTACTGTGATGTCCTATTCCTATTCCATGTCCTTTTAATCTCCTCTTATAATAAGATTTCATTTAAACAGCCTTTTTTCTTTGGATAGGGGTTGACCTCCAATACCAATCAGAATGGAGCCAAGGACGGTGCAGGAACAGCAACATAATTCAGAACATCAGAGACCCTACCTTAATCACCTGGAACCAGACCAGCCAAATGTCTCCCCATCCTAAAGCTCAGGGAAACTTGAGAAGAAGGGGGCAGCAAGATTGTAAGAGCCTAAAGATTATTATGTGAATGAGTAATAAATAGTATAAATAATGTATAGGTATGTTATTCAGGTTGTATAAAATGTAATACACAAGTCGTAATAACTAAATAATAGATACTTTTATAATTTTGACATTGAGAAATCTCAATTATAAACAGAATATGGCACTATCGATTATACATAGTTACTTAGACATCACTAAAAGCAGTTGTAGATTCTCATTAGTTTGACTTGCTAACTAATGTAACATGCTAAATTTGTAATTTTAACCTGAACTGAGTCCATAAGATAATCACATATTTATATAATACTTGGGTTTATGAAATAAAAAATTATATTTTAACCGTTGATTTTTAGTGAGATAATTTTCAGTGAGTAGTTTGTTCTTTTATTAATTTATAAGTTTTTCTTTATAGTATTTCAGATGATGTAACTGGGACAGCAATTTTCTTTTCTTTCAAATCTAAGGTCTTTTGAAATATTGCTTGCATTTCATTTAGAATTATCTTCCAAGTGTTTCTATACCTGTCATGTATTTGAAAAATCATGGTTATTATTTCACTTGCAGTTTTTATGATTATTTTTAAGAACTATGGTAGTCATCCCTATTTTCTGTTTGTGAAAAGCACAATTTGCCACAGAGGCAATTACTGACATTGCATTTTACACTTTAAACTGTTCTCATAAGTTATAAAAAGATGAAAATGATTTCTTTCACAATAAGTACATTTGAAATAATCCCTTATTTGCTAATAAGAAAAGTGAAAAATTGACGATGTGCTGTGGTTGTTTTTGTATTGTTTAGCACTACTTACAACTTTGAAGGTTAATATATTTTAAAGAGATAAATAGTGAAGGACTAGAGCAAGCCTAATTTTGACATAATTATTTGAATGGAACATGCATTTCACTTCCATCCTCAGGGTCCTGGGATATTGGAGATCATGTAACACCTGAGTGTTAACATGTTGATATCTCTTTTTCAACTGTAAAATTAATATAAGTTATGATTTTGAAATGCTTTTAACATTCAGTATAGTAGGTCTTAGTTCTTATTAACTATTAAATGAAACACATATACATAATTTACACTTAGATCAGAACACAGCACAGTTATAATATTAGAGTACTTAACATTACTTGTGCTTATTAGTTGTAAACTCTGACAGTTCATTTTGAATATATAAAATGTGGGCAACTCAATTTAGTAAGATGATGATGACACACATTCATTTTTATTCCTTATTGTCTTTATTTAGAAGCAGTAGACATTTGTGAGCCCATACCATCCACACCTTTGAGTAGGTTGTTGTACTTAAAGTCTCTGAAGAAGCCCTGTATCTCACCTAATTAAAACTTATGGGAGTGGAAGACAATATTTTATAATAGAAGGTAATATTTCGTTATAGCAACAGTGCTGCCTTTATATTAAAAATGCAAAACCATGCACCCCCACACAGATTAGTCTTGCTTTGTCACACTCACTATCTGTGGAGGATTCCTATGATAACCAGAAAGCACTTATTTTAAATCCAAAATCAGAGCTATATGACAGCTACTAGAGAGTTCTAAGAGAAATGTGTCCTAAATTGAGTCAGAAATAGATTGAACACACTATGCTCAAGATAGCCCCGTGACATATTTAATTAAAATGCATAATCCATCTTTCCTCTCAATAAACTTGCATTTACTAAGAAAAATCTGAATGGAATATATATTTGTTTTTTAAAAAAAGAGCTCAAAATTCATGCAAACAAACAGAAACTTCTATGGTATGAAAAGCTAAGGAACATACTTGCATATTTTTTTCACGTGAAAATAACCATGGTAATTTGTGTATGTCTTCAAAATTAAGATACTTTCTTTGAATGACTACATAATAATGGAACTAGAACAATTAATGAGATTGGTATAAAATAAATTTAAATGTTATGTTAGGAGTAATATTTTTTCAGAATAAACTGAAATATGTATATGCATTTTCTAACACATTCTTGTAATTGTTAATGTGTATGCTTTGGATTGAATTATACTTACTCTTTATGATTGCCTTTATGGTATGAACATTTAATTTTAACAATTTTCTCAATGTTATTTATAGTTAATGATTTTCAACTCACTTTGTCATCTAACTGATGCTTATTTAATACACTGCAAGTACACACAGTTTAAGGGAAGAATGAGTGCTGTGTCAATCCATTGCCAGTACATTGCTGCCTTTTTCATTGCTACTGCTGCTGCTGCTGCCTCTGTTCTTGGCTGATGTCATAGCTCCGCCCATTTGCCCTAGCCACTGTTCTCACTGATGGTAGAGCTAAGAATAGACAAGCACCTTGTCTATTCTCTTTGTTGATGTTGGTGCCCAACTGTTTCTCCTAATGTTGGAGCCCAAAGTCTTTGGTCTGGCTGCCCTCTATTCCTGAGATAAGAGTTCATACTCTTCAACTCTCCAGTATGATAGAAGTTCAAAACTTTCTTGAGATATTTTGGCTTTGTGAGACATACAAGTCAAGAATGAAGCAGCTATGGGTAACTACTTCAAAGGACACTGCTTTTATTTATGAACTAATTTAAAAAAGTTATATATATAAACTGGAAATTGTATTAGAAATATATATGTAACACTATAAAATTTCTACTTTTCATTAAGAAGAAAATTTAAAATAGTATTATTATATTTGATTATTGCTTTCTTAATTATTCAGATAAGCACTGAATAAAAACACCTCCAAAATATTGTGCTGCCTATAGTGTCAACAGTAAATTTCAAACATTATGAGAAGAGTTTTTCATGTGAAATACTACAGGCATTAAAATTTAATTACCTTCTATAGTCGACTTTTTCATTTTAGAATGTTTTATCCCTGTAGTTCAAAACTTTTGTTCTTACACATACTTAAACAATATCTATAGAATGAATCTTGTGTTTAAAGCTCTTATTAATTGGTCAAGCTATAATATTTCATTGTTTTAAAAGTTATGAGAAAATTAGTAGCTCCATATAATACAGATTCATCTTTCCAAAAACATCTTGGAAATCAGGAACCCAAGTTGATTTCATATTGAAGACTAATGGACCTTTGGTACTGAGTATTAGTTGACCAGAAGTGCAGATTTACAGGAACAGGTAAAATTTAACTGACAAATTTCTGGAAGTTTTATGCTATATATTGAAACTTAAAATCTCTGATGTTAGGGGATATTGAGTTTACTCACTAGGTAAAGGAACAAGGGTGCAAACCTAGTGAACACATTTTGATCCCTCAGGCAAAAAGGGTGGAGAGAACCCACTTGCGAGAGTTGTCTTCTGACCTCTTCATAGGCCATAGTGCTAATGAATTTCATCTATCTACATACCTATCTATCTATTATCTATCTATCTATCTATCTATCTATCTATCTATCTATCTATCTACCTAATCTATCATCATTCTTTCTCCCCTTTAAAGATCTCCACAAATATATCAACTGCGTAGACACAATTTCTAAAAAACATTTTAGGGTCAGGTTCTCATTGTAAAGCTTTATCTGCTGCTAATGCCATTAGCTAATGCATATATGAGCTTGAAGTCCTTTTGCATGTGATGGGCCATTAATTTTGTTTCTTTGTTTTACTTGTGTAATAATACTTTGCCTAGTTTCTCTACATGTGTGCTGTCATCTTTTATCAGTAGTTAGATTTTATATTAAAATTGCCTAATTTTTACTGTTGTCATAGTTTGCTCTAGCCTCTTGAGCAGTTTTATAACAACTGCTTGAACTTTTTTTCATTTTAAGGTCTAGTTTCAGTGAATATAAAGTTCAGTTGCCTGTTCTTCCATGTCTAAAATGACACATTTCTGTGCTATCTTATTTCCAATAATTCTTCAATGAAAATATGAAGATTTGATGCTAAAAATGCTGTCATTCTGTATTCTGCCTCACTGTGCTTTTTTCTATAATTTTTTTTTTAAAAATTGACATTTGTCTTTCAAAAGGTGTTTACCTGAGGACTTTTTTCCACAGACTTATAAGCCACTCATAGTCTTTTATTTTAGATTAACTTTTTGTCAATTATATACATGTCTCTATTACCCTGTGATCACCAATGGTCTCAACAGATGATGAACACAACCAACTTTTATAATGAGACTTCAAGTTTCTAATTTTTTATCTAGTTTTGTTTTAATAACATTGACTATTGTAAACAGTTTTCACGTCCCTATTCACTTTAATATTCCAATGTTTTTCTAGGATCTATAATATATGCATTTAAAGACTTATTCCATGTAGAATGTATGGAGATTATGTCTTAATATTTATGAGTTGAAATTACACTATTGCTTGATGAAATTTCTCTGTATGATGTCAAGTAAGAACATAACATGTGGATAGAATAGCAGCTGAGCTTCTGTGTTCATTTCCCACTGATTACAGTTGGGCAGAATTCTGTAGAAGTCATGGAACCGTATTGTGTAAACTTTTTTTTAAGTTGACATGTTTATTTTTGTATAGACAATCATTAAGGCTCAGAAAGTTAATACAATTTGCAAATCTGAAAAAGTAAACAAAAACAACAAATTTCAGATGGTCCTTGAGAAAATATATACAAGACTTCTCTCAAAGGTTTCCTAAACAACATTTATGGTGAGTGGTTACTCTCCACCAAGATATCTGTAATGAACACAACGAGGTATAAGTCACAGCTTCCATGAATGAGCACCCACACTGGAATCAGCACTTCAATGATACAACTGTCTTTGTGTTATTAATGATTCTCTATTAATTATGAATCCTCTGAATAATGTCAAGGGTTTACATAGTTGGACTTGTATGGGATAATTTCTTTGTTCTATTATCCTTGCCCTACTTCATTTGTGAATAGATGTTTGTACACACCTCACCAGGAAATTCACAGTACACATTGAGCACCTGAGAAAGTACCAACATACCAATGACTTATGGAGAGACTTGTTTGCATGGCTCCTGAGGTGGAAGCTGAAACATGGAACTGAAACTTAACCCTCTACAGATGTAACATCATTGTGGGCATCCAGACACTGCTTTGGCATTTGGTGGCACGAATTCTTGCTATTGTAGTTGTAGTATGGGAGTAGAAAAATTTGTATGTAAGGTCCAGCCTTATGGAGGAAGATTTTTGATTGGGGTGAGTAGTATCCCAGGAAGACTATCTTCTTGCATATTGTGTGGAGTGGCAATTCTCTTTGATGAATACAATGTGCTACATGAATACATGGTCTCCAATAAAAAGGTAGAAAGGCTACAAATGCAGAGATGAATCTGAAAACAGCAATCGTGCCACAATGAACTGCAAAGTTTCTTATCAGTTGCTAAACACTGTTATATGTGAGATGAGATGCACAACTGATGATGATATGACTGTTGAGAGAACATGCTTGTTTAAGGGAAGAATTACATTGGAAAAGGGACTAGTATGCCGTCAATATCTTCCAAGTTACCTTCCAGAGTCTAATGGATTTTTACATGGACACATATTTTACTATCGCAATTTACTTTTTCTTTCCTTCTTTTCTTTTTTCTGTCTCAATGACATTTTCTTTTTTAATTATTTTAGATTTGCATTCATGAATACACTGAATTTATATTTTCACACCTTAATCCCCTATTGCATCTTTCCTCCTTTCCCACTTCTTCCCAATCTCCCTTCTATTTTCATGACTTTTTAATGTAGGACCTGCTGAATTTCACCTGATTGAGCAAATCCTCTTTCCACCCACACTTCCATCAGCATTAACCTTGAACAGTTTCTAAGAGATGTGTGGGGACTCAACTTTTCTCCATCCATGGTGAAATAGTCATATACCAAATACTATGTGAGGAAGATATATCTGGTAAGTACTCATGGTTACAACAGCCCTGTCCAAAACAGTATAGGATTCTGACATGGACATACTGAAACATCCTTTATTTTGGCTTTTAGAGTCTTATGTATATGAATTTTTATGCTAAACTTTGGTGTGGAATCATTTCTGTTTCCCTCCAAAAATAATAGCTTCTTATATGATGGGTAAATTGGATAAAGCATAGATATGATGTATGGGGGTTGGCTCCTGGCTGCCAGGAAGGAGAGAGGTGAGCATGATGCCTGCCCCTCTGCCTCTCAGGTCCTGGGAGACAATCAGGAATGGCAGGGAGTTAAGTCGAAGCATGAACTCACTTTATTGTATGCATTGCAGCAGTTTATAACGGCAAAAACCATGAGGCATGAAATGAGGAAGCCAATCATATTAAAGGTCAGCGCAGCATGTAGGCTTCACGGGCTAGGGTTAGCATTATGGAACTCTTACAAACCAATTAGGGTTCCCTGTGATGCAAACAGGTTTACGCCCCACACACTAGCTCCCAGTCCCATCTTAGGCCCCATGTGCTCAACTCTGCCTTGTTCCTCCCAGTACCATCTTGCTTGGGCTGGCCCAACATCTCCCCCTTTTTGTTTTTTTATGAGCCAAAGTGTTCACCTAGATGTTAGTTCGAACCCAGATTGACTCCACCTTGGATTAGATAGGGTGTCAATCAGACCACCTTGGGTTAGGTCAGGCCTTTGGCCCTGTCCACCTTGGTGTAGGTAGGACTGTTGAGGGTGAGTGGGCAGCCTGCCATAATGGCACCTTGATGGGGTTGCAATGCCAAGACGCGCATCTATCATACAGAGGGTTTGTTGACAAATGGCTTTGATGCACTCAGTTCACCATGATCAACCCTTGGCGGTGAACCCAGTGCCCTGTCTCTGTCTTTTCATAACCCCAAATTTTACAATAAAAGTCCAGGGCAGACATTTAACATGTGCGAGCATCCTGGGTCATTAGATGACCTGGTGAGGAGAAGGGTCCAGCCTTTCTTCCCTCTACATTCAGGCCAGCCAGCATGTCCTTTAGTCCAGTCCGGTATGTCCCATGAGCCCCTGGCCAAATCACCTAAGTCAAAAGAAGGTCAGGGAACCAGGTGGTTGGCTGTTGGTACCAGTAGTCTGGTTGGCGATGTTGCCCATCTGAGAATTGATAATCATCCATGTGACCTGCTGAGGCTGATGGGTGCTGTGTGGCATTGCTTTCGTTGAGTCTATGAGGATCAGCAGAAACAGTAATGCTAGTAACCCTTTGGCCATTGTAGGTACTGAGATCCTTGGTGGGTTCTGAAACAGAAAGCATAGAAAAGACTTTCTCAAGGGTGGTCTACCGTTGTTTTTTTATGGCATTTACTGTGATGTTTTCTTTTTATTTTTGATTGATTAATCACATGGGCGATCCACCATTCCTTTTAGGAAGGACTTCCTTGGTCACGTCATCAAGGTTCTCCTTGGGAGCAAAATTTAAGGTACCTAGCTGGAACCCAAATTGGAGAGGACTCCCCAATGGGGAAAATACATCCAAACCCCCATCCAGTAGTAATTAAGAGGTCTGGTCCCCTCCAATGACCAGTGAGGGGGTCCTTCCAGTGCACCCTGATGGAAGGTTTGGTGGATAGGTGACCCCAATACCTTTGAAATCTTGACTTTGGTTGTTCCTTTTGAAAATTTAAAATATTGATCGTAAATAATGCTAGCCCTAACTGCTACTGTGGGCTTAGTCTCCCTTTTTGTTTTTGTAATTGGGCCTTTAAGTACTGGTAGTTTCTTTCAATAATAGCTTGTCCTTGGGGATTATATAGGATTCCCGTGGTATGATTAACATGCCAAGTTTGAAAAAAAGTTTTGTAAAGTCTGAGTACTAAAACAAGGGCCATTATCTGTCTTAATTTGCTTAGGTAACCCTAAGGTGGCAAAGCATTATTAAAAAATGTGATTGTGCATGTTTGACCTTTTCCCCTGTATGTGCAGATGCCCAACATGCTTGAGAGAATGTATCTATGGAAAAAAAGACATATTTCAGTTTACCACATGGCACATGATGAGTAACATCTGTTTGCCACAGCATATTAGGTTTTAAACCTTGGGGATTAACCCCTGGTCCCTGTAAGGGTGGGACTTGGAGAAAGGGTTGACATAATTTGCAGGTTTGAATGATCTTTTTTAAGTCTTTAAGGGAACCTATGGAGTAAGCCCCTTTAATTAAGCTAAGTTAGGCCATGTAAATCAGAGGCTTCCTGAACATTAAGAGCCCACATCTTTTGTGAAGCTAATTCATCAGCTAAAGCATTGCCCTGGGTTAGGAATCTGGGCAGGCCAGAATGACTTATTTTTTTTTTAATATTTTTTATTTTTTTATTATTTATTCAATTGTGTGTGTATTCGTGTGTGCGTGTGTGTATGTGTGTGTAGAACCACGGGCAAATTCGGGAACCACCATGGACGCCTCCACCTCCTCCTTGTTTACTCTGCTCCGGGATTCACAGGCTCCGCCCTACCAGGACCAGAAACGCAGGCTGCCCCTGCTTCTGCCCCACGTCTATACATGGGGTCTAGGATCCGAACTCAGGACCTTCCACCTGCAAGGCAGAGGCTTAACCCCTGAGCCACCTCTCCAGCCCCCAGAATGACTTCTTAAATGTTGTAAATCTATAAGCTTTTTTCCTCCTTCAAATGCAGATTTTAGGTCCACCATAAGGGGCGATATAGGATTGCTATCTAATCTTATATGAGCATTTATTACCCCCAGGAGTAAATTTACAACACATAAACTGTCAGAGAATATGTTAATAGCCTCTTTATTATCTCTCAATGCCATTATAATTGCCAACAGCTCTTTATATTTTGCTTATCCTTGGGCAAGCTGGTATTTTTGTTTGTATGACTGAATCAAACTTCCTGAGGCAAAGTTAGCATAAGCAGATCCTATTTTTCCCCCATCTATGAATACATATGAGGCATCTGGTGCCAGGCTCTCGGCAGCTAGTACAGAAGGGAGTGCTGGTCTAGCCAGGCACAACCCGGGGCTGAGCAGGAAGATGAGTGTCGCTGGCCCTGGCCCCTCTCACTACCGGGGAAAAACACACCAGGCCGGGAGCTCTGTCAAAGCAGGAAAAGCCTCTTTATTCCAACAGTCAGGTCCTTATATACCCCACCTGACATCCCATAAGTCCTAGCGTAGGGTCTTTGCTGATTGGCCCTCTCAGCTAGGCAGTTAACAGCACCAACTGTAGAAGTCATAGTCTCATGAGATTTGTAGTCTCATGACATTATTTTGAGCTAGTGGGGCGTTACTATGGGTCAGTTGCTGTTGCTACCTAAGTCTATATTGCATCAGCCACAAGGCTGTGCTGAATTATGCTGGTGAGGCAGCTTAAACAGATCATGAAACTCTAGCCAGGCTCAGGAAGTTCCAACAGGCCTTGTCCAGGGTCTTGATGAGGCCCAACATCTCCCTCTTTTTTTTTTGTGAGTAAGCCTCAGGACCAAATGTGTGACACCTGTCTTAGGTTGTCTCCCTTTGGAAAACATATCCGTCTCTGGATATCACACTTCAAGGTCCGGGCAAGCCTCTCCATGGTCTGTCTTAGGTTGTCCCTAGCTTTAGGGATCTTACCCATCATTGGTCAGCATGGAGGGCAGGGGAGGTATATGAGTGGTAGCCATAGCCCTAGTTGGTATCCTGAGTGGTGGTAATGAATCTTGACGTGATGAAGTTTAATAGCCTCTATTCTTTGCTGGATGAATTGAGTGGCTCTATCAATGATGTAAGGCCCAGTGAACAAGAAAAAGGACAAGGAGAGGGCCCAAGAGGGGAGGAAGTAAGGGAGAAGGCCATTCTTGAAGTTCACACCTGCAAATCTCCAAATCCTCCGTCACAGGGCCAGACGAGGGCTGTCAGCACCAGGATGGTCAGGCACAGCGATGTCATCCTCTGGTTCTGGGGAGAGAGCAAAGGGGCGCTCCTCAGGGGTACAAGACTCCCTGGAGTTGTGTTTATCATCCTGTGGGAGGTACTTTAGGTCCCTGGCGGGGATCCAGATGGGGCGTTTTTCACTTTGGAGAAAGACACAGCCAAATCCTCTGATATAAGGGAGTCAGGGCCTCTCTAGGCTCTGTACCCAGATGGAACTGTATGTGATGGAGGAAGTCCAGTGCCTCTGGAAAGGGGAAACCTGATCCGTTTTTGAAAAATTTAATATATTTAAAGTAAATAGTGCTCTCTTTAGTTAATCATGAGGAGGTGATGACTGTCCCTGTTGCTTTTGTAATTGGGCCTTAAGAGTTTGATTATAGCACTCAATCATAGCTTGGCCCCATGGATTGTGGGGGATCCCAATGGTGTGTGAGACACGCCATGTATTAAAGAAATCTGTAAATGAACTCATTCATCTGTGGGAGCCATAATGACAATCAATTTTTCCCATAAACCCTTCTAGAGCTATGGCAATTCTATCATTGTTCCTCTGGAGCCAGGTGAAATCTGTTAGTTTAAAGGGAACAATCAGGAAATGGGGCTCTATTCCAAATAGTCTGGTGAAGGTATCTTGGCCTTTGATGATACAATCTGCAACTTGGTTGGTCATAGAATACACCCTAGGGGCTCCACCAATGGAAAAATGTATCCAATGGATGGGGTTGCCCTCCTGGGCCAGAAGGCAGTACATAAGGTGCTACCAGAGAATAAATAAAGGGTTACAGGAAGGAAAGGGCTGAATCTCTTTAGCACTGAAGTGTTTATGGCACCTTGAACCTTTTGTAGCAGGTGTTTGTGTGATGGGTCAAGAATCACACGAGAGGAAAGATCAAGCCCCTTTTAAGAGGTCAAAAAGGGGGAGCAAGTCTTCAGCAGTTATAGGAATCCAGGATCTCATCCATTTGATTTCCCCTAAGAGTTTTGTTTGGGGGAAAACACCCTTTAAGGGCGGAGATGGTAGGGAGAACTCCCAAGGGTGGGATCTCCCCCTCTTCTACCTGGGCTTGCCAGATAAGCCCCTCAACTCGATCCCATGTCTCCCAATCAAAGAGATTGCTCTCAGGTAGCCATGGAGCAATCTTAAGTAAGTAGCCCCAAGCTTGAAAAGCTGGAGAATCAATAAGGGCGAGACCCCCGACTCTTAAGTAAAACTCTGTGCGAGTCTAGTGCAGAGTCAGTTTTGGGAAAAGACTTGCCCATAACTTATGGGGGTACACTCACCTGAGGACCGATTAGCCTGTCAGTAAATATCCGAGGGGAATCAAAGCCCCTCAACTCGATTGCCTCACACGTTGCCTTTGCTTCACATGTTTGTCTTGCCTATGTTTGCCTGCCTTTGCCTCACATGTTTGCCTTTGCCTTAAAACACTGCCCCATAACTTATGAGGGTATACTCCCCCAAAGACTGATTAGCCTGTCAGCAAACATACATTGTCTTTGCCTCACATGGGGCACCAGTCTGCTGGGCTCTCGGCAGCTAGTACAGAAGGGAGTGCTGGTCTAGCCAGGCACAACCCGGGGCTGAGCAGGAAGATGAGTGTCGCTGGCCCTGGCCCCTCTCACTGGAAAAACACACCAGGCCAGGAGCTCTGTCAAAGCAGGAAAAGCCTCTTTATTCCAACAGTCAGGTCCTTATATACCCCACCTGATATCCCATAAGTCCTAGCATGAGTCTTTGCTGATTGGCCTTCTCAGTTAGGCAGTTAACAGCACCAACTGTAGAAGGCATAGTCTCACAAGATTTGTAGTCTCATGACATTATTATGGACTAGTGGGGCATTATTATGGGCCACTTGCTGTTCCTACCTAAGGCTATATTGCATCAGCCACAAGGCTGTGCTGAATTATGCTGGTGAGGCAGCTTAAACAGATCATGAAATTCTAACCAGGCTCAGGAAGTTCCAACAGGCCTTGTCCAGGGTCTTGATGAGGCCCAACAATCTGGTATAAGTGATTTAACAAAGAGTTTGGGCTTGGCAAGCATTGAAGGGGCATGACCCATTTAGATGGGCCATAATGACAGCTTATCTCCCCTAGGTATCCTTCTAATGCCAAAGCCAAATGGGGGTGATATTTAGTCAGCCATTCCACATCAGCTAGCCTATAAGGAAAGACAATAGAGTCTGGATCCTTACCATAGTGTCTACATGTCTGCTCATGTCCCTTCTTTATCATATCTGCTAGTTGATCTGTAGGGGTATAAACTCTAGGGGCATTTCTCAAGGATATGTGGATGCTTTATAGATTTTCTCCAACCTGTGATAGAGCTGCTGTAAGGAGCCTCCTTCCTGAAATCAGCTACAGGGCAATGAGTTTCCCAGGATTATATCTACCCAGTTGAGTATCTCTAAAGGCATCCTAAAACTGTTCAATTATCTCATGGTGAATTTCCTGTAAATTTCCAGGTTGTCTGCTGGACAATAGGTTTAAAAGAGGGGTGAGGGCCTCGGTGAAGATTCCCACCCATGGCCTAAGCGAATTTATTTCTTCAAATAATTGTTGTAAACTAGTGGTAGTAATATTGTTAGGCACATTTATATATGGCCTGAGAGGTGATGCCCACATAAGTGTCAAAAGCGTTCCCCAAACCTTAAAAGGAGATACTTGTTGTACCTTATCGGGGGCGATAAGTAAGTTTCCCCTTTTTAAATATTCAATCATTTCTTACATAAGGGATTGTAACTTAGTTGGATCTCTATGTCCGATGATAATATCATCCATATAAACATATATAAGAAAATCTTTATTTCTTATCAATGGTTCAATCAGTTTATACACATAAGTTTGACAAAAGGCTGGACTATTAGCCATTCCTTGTGGGAGCACCAACCATTCATATCTTTGATCAGGCCATGAAAAGTTCATAGATGGAACAGAAAAAGCACACTTTTTGTGGTCCACAGGGTGCAATGGAATAGAAAAAAACAATCTTTAAGATCAATGACCAGAAGGGTAAAGTCTGAGGGGGGATGGCCATCACCCAAGGCATTCCTCTAAGGGGGGTACTCACTAGCTTCATTCATTTGTTGATCAGCCTTAGTTCTTGGAGCATACACCACTTCCCAGAGGACTTCCTGATAACAAACACTGGTGTATTACACACACTTATAGATGGGAGGATATGACCTTGATGATCCACTATTTCCCTTAGGGCCATCAGTTTTTCTTGGGGCAGAGGCCACTGCTCCACCCAGACTGGTTTGCCTGGTTCCCATTCGATCTGGGGGCTACATGTGGCAGTGGCCCTTAGAATTGGGGGTGAACCCCAGGAACTTTTGGAGTTTCTCTCTGATAGTTATGAAAGCTAGAAAACTTTCAGGTACTGTCTCTATTGGCTCAGGAAACCCAGAGGCTTCCTCATGATCTAAAAGGTCCTCATGGAAAGCCTTGTTATCATTGGTTAAAACCACTTGCATCTTTCCCAAGATGTCTTGTTCTAGTAAATTGGTAGTGAGCCCTGTGATCACAAGGCTCCCGCCAGAACCATCAGCATCCCGCCACATCACCCAGGAGGCCATTTACTTCAATTGGGTATTTCCCCCTACCGAAAAACTTTCCTTACGGCCTTTAGGCTCCAAGTAGAGGGAATTTCCTTTTTTCTCAGGGCCGTACAATCAGCTCCAGTTTCTACAAGGGAATGGAAGCATTCACCATTGATAAAAATACTCATTTTGGGATGGAGACCCTCCACCAGGGGAAGAGTCCAATAAGCTTGGGATTCTCCCTTTTTAGGTTTTCCTAATTCAAGACTCCCATGGGTTCCCTTTTGTGGGTTCCCATTTATTCCTCCTTTGGTAGATGAGGCTGCCCTTGAATCAGTTTAAATGTTTGCCCTCTAAATTAAATTCCCGTCCCTCTTCCAATGGAAGCCTTTACGGCATCATGGGCTTGGAGTGGGGGAGGGGCCTGTTTACCCCCACCTCCTTTTGCACTTGATCTTAGTCAAAAGGCCAAGAAGAGATCTCTTACCTCCCTTTGATCTTCTATATTTTTGTAAGGGCAATCCTTTTTAAAGCATCCCATTCATCCAGACTGAAAACAAGACCTTTTTATAACTTCCCCATGGGGACTCCCCTGTGGTCCCATCTGGTATCTCATGGTTAGGACTCGAGTCATAGCTTCAGTAATAGCATCTGTCTGTGTTTGAAGGGCAGCTGTAAGTGTCTGGACTCAATGCCATTGGGTCCCATGTCCTGAGAAGCAATATTCCAGGTACTCATAGATCTCTCTTTGAGCCCTATTTTGTGGTCCCCGTTCATCCCTTCCCATACCAGTAATTTAATAAATTGTTCTCTCAGGGGGCCCAGGGGAAGCTTTCACCAAAGACTCTTTTCAGCCCAGTCAATAAATTCAGGGAGAGGCTTACGAGGCTTTTGTTCAATGAGTGCTATAGGTGCTTCAGAGGGACCTTCGTCCAGTTTTTTCCATGCCACCAACCCTATCAAGTGAACCTGATCCTGGTAAGGGGCTCCTATAGCAGTCTGCTGGATCCCAGTGCAAAATTGGTCTGCTGCCCCTGATAACATCCCAAAAATAATTGGAACAGGGATTGGAGATTTCGATTGCCCTCAGCCTAGACTCTGCATTCCTCCCTAAAGAGTGTCATCCATTTAACGAATGTGGGGCTGGGAAGCACCTCTTTGGCCATATCTGTCCAAACTATAGCAGTGCAGAGTTGGTGAGCTAAATATTGAAAGGTCTCAACCCAAGGGGAATTTGGGCCATCCTCTAGAACTTCCCTCTTTAATTCCTTTAAATCTTTAGCTTCCCAGGGATACCATACTGCGGGGTGATTACCCCCAGGAATGAAGTTGACAGGATAGGCTTGCACTTGATATGTCTCAGCACAGGTGGGCTCCTGCTCTGGATTCCCTGCTCTATCTTGATGGAGGCCAATGCACCCACGCATGGAATTGGGAGCAGTTTTTATGAGATGGACATATGGGTGGAGCCCTTGTCTAGATTACTCCCATCCCCTTCTTTCTTGAACAAGGTTAGGTCTGCATAAAGGGGGCCGGGTGTGGCCACCTCAATATCCTTATCTTACCCTAGTGCTTCAGGTAACATTACAATTTCACTTTCGCTTTCAACCCGGAGTGTCTGGGCTCTCTCCTCACCAAATTTGACCCAGTCCACCTTATCCTCCTCTAGTTAGGGGAATGTAAATCTGTCCTTTTCTTTTTCTCCCTGGTCTTTTCTATGATTTCCATCAACTATTATTTTTGGAGGGGGCTAAAAGGCATCTGAGTGAAAGGACACCTTGAGAGCGGAGATTGTGGGGTAGAACCCTAAAGGCAGTTGTACATTAAAATGGAGTTCCCTCTTTCTTGCTAAATTTTCTACTCTGGCCCATGTGGTCCAGGAAAACAGATTGGACCCAAAAGGCCAAATCAAGGACTGTTTGCCAGACCTTATCTGTGCTAGAGCCTGAAATCTTTAAACCATGGCTTTTCAAACAACATGAGTCTCAGCGCTTCAAGCTCTGGGTCAGGCATGCTCATTGTGTTACCTGTACTGAGGGTCTCACTCACATTGATAGACCACTTGGCTCCAACCTTTCCTGGAAGAAGATGTCCTCACATGGGGCAGCTCCTGGCTGATGGGAAGGAGAGAGATGAGTGTGCTGCCTGTCTCTCCACCTCCTAGGTCCCAGGAGACAATCAGGCATGGGAGGGAATTAAGTTGAAGCATAAGCTTTATTGTATGCAGTTCAGCAGTTTATAAAGGCAAAAACCACGAGGCACAAAATGGGCAGCCAATCATATTAAAGGTCAGCACAGCATGCAGGCTTCACAGGCTAGGGTCAGCATTCCAGAACTCTTACAAACCAATCAGGGTTCCCTGTGATGCAAACAGGTTTATGCCCCACACACTAACTCCCAGCACCATCTTAGGCCCCATGTGTTCAGCTATGCCTTGTTTCTCCCAGCATCATCTTGCCTGGGCCAACCCAACAATGATGGACATGTTGGCTTGACATTTCTTGTGACTAGGAGATTAAAGGAAAAGAATATAAATCTATTTCAGTTGAATTTGCTTTCCTGATATTCACAAATTTTGTATCTATAGGAATCAATGATGAGGAATAAAATGGAAAAGCTACAGAAGTCTTCTAGGTCTGATTGTCCTTCAAAAGCACAGAAAATCCAATACTAGGGATTTAACAATAGGTGATGATAAGCAGGGATTATTCTGTCAACTGTTTGGGAAAGAATTTTAAATCATCAGTGAAAGAGCCTCTCAGAACCTGGATCATGAAATATGAGATCAGTCTGAAAGCTGTGTAGGCAGAGAAACTAATAAATGCATATAGCCATTGAACAACTCCTTGGGCTCCTGATTTTACTGAAACTGAGAAGCTTGAGAGGGGGAGAGGCTCCCTTCAGGATAAAAATAAGGGTGAGAGGGGGGAGGGGATCCTCACTTGTCAGCCAACCAGATACAAAGGGAACTGCTTAGCAGTTAGAGGCAGGCTGAAGGAGACTCCAGTCCTTGAAGAAGCCTAGAGGAGAATGCTGAACAGCCAAGCCATTCAGTCAGAGAAGATCCTAGAACAGTTCAATTAGAATTCTCTTTGGCAGTCAAGAACTATTTGAAAAAGAGAGAGAGAAAGAGAGAAAGAAAGAGAGGGAAAGAGACAGAGATATTTCCATCTAGCTATGCTGTGTTGAGATATGCATAAATGGTCCTACTCCTGTCAGTAGTCCTCACCCCTGATCCTGTAAGTAACTCCAATAAACTCATTGGCTTATTGCCAATTTAGTGTTCTGAAACTCCTATCTGGAGTGGGAAGATGATTGTGTGTGAACTCTCCCCAGGAAAAGTAATTCTCATATTACATGACCAGTGCAATAATGAACAGCTGCTTCTGTGATTTTCTACAAAGTATAGCAAGGTATTTAAAAGAAGGAAGAAGGAAGGAAAGTAGGAGGGAAGAAAGGAAGGGAAGGAGGGAGACAGCAGGGGAGGATAGATAAAGGAAGGGATGCAAAGGAAGAGGGAAAGTAAAAAGGGAGGGAGTGAATATGGTAGGAAAAGAGAAAGGAAGAAAAGAAGGAAGGAAGTAAAGAGGAAAAGAAGGGAGGGAGGGGAAAGGAAGGAAGAGGAAATGTTAGGAACTTGAGTGTAGAAAGTGGAATAGTTGGGAAGAAAGGAGTCAGTGGGAACAGGAGGAGAGGAGATATAGGAGGTATGATTATAGTATGTGTCATAGTTAAGCACAGGTGTCAACTTGACTGTTGAGGGTTTGAGCTCTGAACACAGTTGTAGAGAGTTGATGGTTGAGTTAAACCCAGAGCAAACCTGAAGGACATTGTCTAGCTGATGGGCAAGACCCAGCCCATGGTGGGTGGAATTAGGCCCTGGATAAATCACAGAGAGCTGATTGAGAGAGTGGGCATCCTTCTGTTCACTTGGCCAAATATGCTAGTCTGGCAAGTAAGGATTGTCCATTTCTCAGCAGTTACGTGGTGATGGTGTGGCTGGTTCCCTCAGCCAAGGTATTGGTGCATGCTCTCCCACCAAGCTGCCTGAGAACTGTAACCGGACTGTTGTAAGAAAGTAAACTCCTTGTTCCCTTAAGCTGTGTGATGGTCATTTATTAACAACCATGCAGGAAGACTGCAACAGAATTAATATGAAGCCATAATTTAGAATGAAATATTAACATTTCAGCTACTTCTAAAAAATAATTTAAAAAATATGTATGAGATTAATGCTGGTTATTTTTGATTATGTAAAAATTCTCAGTTAAAATATATGGATTCTTTTCATTAGCACAATTATATAACATGTTTGTTTAAGCTGCCACTTTTCTCTACAATTGATAAATTTTAGGAATTCACTTTCTGATTTTAATATACAGATGAGTAGCCTATTCTTATGTTATGGAGAACAAGAACGCTTAGATTTTAACCATAACAATAAATTACATCACATTGTTCAAGCTTTGAGTCAGTTAGATTTTCAGTGTGATTTTTCATGGATGACAGAACTTAAATCTATTGTTTTGTGTTTAACAAGGCCTTATAAATTTATTTTTATTTGTCCCCCATTGCATGCATTATATGAATTATCCATTAGAGAACAGTTCTTAATTAATAAGAAACTTCAGAGAATAACGTAACTATTTCATTTAACATTTAATAATTTAAAAACTAATTAGAAATCTTTTTTGTGTCTATGCTTTGGAATATAGCGTCTAAAACAGGGAAGATTTAATGAGTAAGGAAAGTGTTTTTTTAATTAAGATAATTGATTAAGAAATATATATTTTATGTTTTTCTTCTGAGATTTACTTTTATATAATGAAGACATTTAAAATTGGCCAATACAAAGGCATGTAATGAGTCTATTAACAATTAACTTATGCCATTTATTGAAATCATGGCTTTCTGATCTTAAAATAATCATTGAACAAATAACACTATTAATGAATATTTTCTCCTGGATGAATATTTACTTTAATTTTTTCTATTCTACATTTGTTTAAATTTCATGTATGTAACTGGCATCCAACCAAAAACAAGCTTACAAAATTTAACTTTTGATGATCAATAAGCAAATATATTTAGAATAAAATGTAATGTATTAATATATACATATACTATAGAAATATCTATCAAGTTAGATATTAACTTAAATTTAGATAGTTGAAAAGGTCTATTTATCTATCTATGAATTTCACAAGATACTATGTAAAGGAATGTTAAGTGATATGTCATTTGATTTCTCTTTTAGTCACTAGTCAAATATCACAAGTTGCCTTTAAATCCTTCATTATTTAATTTTTTATATAGCTTAATATCAGGAGTCAAGTCTAAAGTAGCATATATTAAAATGTTAAGATTTTTTTAATAATATGATTTTATTTGACACAAATTTCCTTTATTAGTCTACTAGTCTGATGCTTATTAATAATGAAATGCAGTTGACTGTTTACATATCAAGAGATTATTAATCATTCTGGCAAAAGTAATGTATTGGCTTAATGGGTTCAAACCTTTTCTCCTCTATTAAACACAGCAGAATGGGTGGGCAGTTGCGTTTCTTCAACTACTATTAGAGAACAAGCCTTATCAAATTAGATTCTTACCCAATGAACTAAGTTAATTTTGGTCTATTCTTCACAGTCATACGATATATGTAGGCTTATTAGCATGGATAGCTTCACCATATGACATGGTAAGAACAACTGAACCCAAGCATATACTCCAGATAGAGAAAGTTTAATTGATGCTTTGTACTTAATTATAGCTCCTGTATGACATGCTTATTTCCTTTACTTTCTTTCTTATACTCATTGAAGCTAAGTTATTTTAAAGTTTGCAATTATGATAGAATAGCAAATAATATAGAATTATACAATGATAGGATTATTTTAAGCATAAGTAAGGATATTTATATTTACAATTTACTACATATTTTCTACATATGGCAAATTAAAATACTCATATTGGTATTGGAGTAGCTCAGTAATACAGTGCCTGTCCAAAGCTCTGGACTCAATCTCAAACAAGCACAAACAAGTTCTGTATCATTCTGAGAAAGAAAAGAAACTAACAGTATTTAATGTCTTTTTATATAATGTCTTTTAATGTCTTTATGTTTGTAGGAACTGTAGCACTATCATAATGTTCATAAAGAAATTAAAAGAATAATGGAATATGTAAAAATAATTTTATGTATAAGATACTGGCAAAACATTCCATGTGAATTATCTAACCAAGTCTGTAAAATAGTGTATGATTTATGTTTGCTAAAATACCAATATTATAAATTAGTAAATTTTAATAAAGTAATCAAAGATCACATGGTGAGACAAACATGTCAGATTTTGTGTTAAGGGTACTGTTTTCTAAAAAAATCACATACCTAGCCAATTGTTATCCTATCTTACCCCAAAATTTTCATTGAAATCAAATATATTTATAGGCATAATATAATGGTTACTCTTAACTATTGCTGTGAGAAAGCACCCAAAATCAAGCAACTTATGGGAGAAAGGGAGATTTGTTGAGCTTACAGTTCCAGAGGGGAGAAACAGTCTTTCAAAGCAGAGGTGGCATTGCTGGCTGGCCAAAGTTGGAAGAGGCTAAGTCACCACAGACATCTTGGAAGCTGAGCGCTACAGACAGTTTGCTGCAAAGGCCCACTTCTCCTGGAGGTAGGGTGGGACTAATCCACCTCAAGGCCCACCCCTTGTGATTGCCTTCCTCCAGCAAGGCTCCACCTCTCAAGGTGCCATGACCTTGCAAAACACATGAGACTGTGGGGGACACATTTCAAACCATGACATATTTATTCTAGAATTTTTGCTAATTATTTACAAAATAGATATTTTGTTGTAGTATGTAATCTTAAAAAGCGGATATTTGAAAAATGTAAGAAAATTAAAATGGTGGTGTAAATTAAAATCAAGAAGTTTTCTCTTTCCTCCTTTAGATAAATGGAGGGAGATGAGCATTACATTGTCCCAGTTATTACAATAGAAATCCAGAAATAGATAGAACCATTCCACAGTCATATAGAGTGAATTTTGTTAAAAGCCAAACTCCCTGAAGAGATTCAGAATTAGAGCATTGGATCAACTTCCAAAGCATGAACAGAAAGGATGAATGGCAGAATCAAGACAGACCACAGGACTGCAGCTCAATTCTAATATAGTTGTGGACCAGAATGTGAATTAGTGTAGACACCCTGGGGAGTTTTGAGTCAACTGCCATTAGTGTGTTGGTGGTTGGACACCTACTACGATCCCCCCACTACTGAAGAGCAACAGGGAAAGCAGAGTTTCCCTGGATAGAGTTATTTTCAGAAGAGTGGTTGAATTTCAAAGGATTTTGGAATTTCCTCTATCCCAAGGCTTCTTTCTCTATAAATTAAAATCCTAAAATTAATAGAACAGTGAGGGAATGGGAAAATGATTTTCTACAGAGAACAACAGGAAATTTAATTGAAGTTTTTAATATTTTGAAAGTTCTGTGCACATATTTCAGAATGGAAAGTATTATACACACTAATGTAAATAAATATTTACTAAATCTGTATTAGCTTCAAAATCTCATGAAGATGAGAAATTTATTTACTCAGTATATATATGCAGAAAATTTGCTAGGTTTGTAGTTCAGGACTGAATACATATAGAGAAAAATAGCTAGACAGAGACAAAAAAGCAAGGTTGCATTGGTATATGGCTGCTTGTTGTTTTAATGGAGGTGTTGTGACCAATTTTCTTAGATTTTTTTCCAGCTGTGACAGCCTTGCCATAAAGGACTGTGACGTGGAACTTTAGACCTTTTCATCTAAGCTGTTTCGATCAGGCATTTTCATACAGCAATGGATAATGAAATGAAAACAAAAGAAGAGAACCTGCATGGCTGGGAAAAAAATGGTCCTATCAGCTGGGTTATTAAATAAACAAGAGTTCCAGGGGTGTGCTACCTCATTACTTGTTGTTGGTCAGGCAGACTCCAGAGAATCCCAAAGCAACACAAGCTCTTGTCATTCCTCTTGGTTGCCTACAATGTAAGACCTATTGCTGAAAACACCACACACTTTCGTTGCAAGAATTAGTAAAATCAAGCTGGTACTGAGCTTGAAGCTTTCTTCCTGCTGGTTAGCTTTCATAATGCCAGAAGGTACTACACAGAATTCATGTGGAGAATAGACATCAAGCTTCTTAGCCAGCTAGGAACCCTATAGTTGTTATTTCCAAAAATTTTACTGAGCTCCATTTTGAAATTTGACTGTCTGTTGGACTCATTTATTTCTTTCTTGTCTGTTATAATCAATATCTAAATGTGCTATTAGCTTAATAAGCTAATAGCTTAATAATGCTTAATAATTAAAAAATGATGTCAAGAATCTGCACATTTAAATAGGTTAAAATTTGAATATAAATTTTGATTGCATGCATAATATATACAAAGTTTGTAAAAGGAAGAGTTCATCTTATGAAAATGAGTCAATGCCTTGATAGCCAAGGTATTTATTAAATACTGGTTGAACATTTCATTATAAAATATCCAAATGTTTTCATGTACTTACTTATCATGTTAGCAATCATATTTTGCTTCTTTGAATGAAAGAATAATTCAATTAGCTTTGAAATATTTAATCGTCTGAGATAATTTAAAAGCAGGACAGTAGTATTGATAGGACTGGAAAGAGGACAAACAACAAATTCTCTACAGCAGAATCTAAGGCAAATCTGTTGTTCTGCTAGCTTGTATTAAGCAAAAACATCTTATATCTCTTCTGTAGTCATTACTATACAATGGATTGAACTTTGGGCCCCAAAAAACAAAGCAGACACTAGTAATGACTTTTGTTTTGAACATGTTGAGGCTTGGAACTTATGGAGGTCAGCATAGCAAGGAAGGAAATCTTAGAGGAACTCTATGGTGCAACATGTTTGCTTTTCAAGCTATAGATGGAGATTAGTCAAAGTAATTTTGTTTTCAAGGATTTTTATGTGGAGTTTCATGTTCATGCCCCTAGTTACCTAGAGGGATATGCAATAGAGGTAGTTCTTTCCTGATGGTAATAAAAAAAGAGCCATTTAATCAATAGCAAGGGAAAATTCCTATATTGTTTTCAGGGGCTTTGAGGACTTTCTACACAATAGCTTATTAGGACAAATTACAGTTCTAGTACTAAGAAATTTATGTGTCCATGTCTTCTGATAGTGCTGTCTCAGGGAAACTTCTGCATTATCTTATCTCCCTCATTGTGTTCTTCTATGTAGGGTATATTTGTTGATTTTTTTTTTTTAGCTTTTATCTTTTGAAGGTTTGTAAAGTAGAAGACTGATGTTGGGAAATGGGAAAATATAAGCTGGAATACATAAGGAATCTTCCCTTTTTCCAGCCATGATTCATGTTGCCAGGAAAAAATGTTACCAAACTCATACACATATGAAGAATGCAAGTTACAACAACAGCTTTGTCAGAAGGACTCCAGATTTTGCAATAGTGGCATATAAAATGTGGAGGTAAACAATTGCTCATTCATTGGAATTAAGGCCCATTTCACAGTAAGGAACACATGTAAACCTAGCCCAATACTGTTTGAAAAGTTAACCATAGTCCCTATGTGGGAATAAATTTCTTTGTGTTAGCTATAAATACTTGATATCAAGTAAGCTTCCAAATTTGCCAAAGTACAAATTAAAAGTGATTGTGTATAGTTAGGCCCTAAAAAGGACATGTTAATTGCCCCCCATCCTAAGGTTCAGGGAACTTTGAAAAAGAGAGGGCAGTAAGAATTTAAGAATATAAGGGTGAGGTGAGGTACTCCCAGTAAATAAGCTCTGCTTGTATCAGGGTTCAAGTACCTAAGAACTCAATGTACCATGCATACTTCAATTAGACCTCTTTAATAGCTGACCTATCAACATTTCATTCTTGAGGTAGGAAGATCTCAGGAGATACTGGACCACCCTAAGAGACTTTTTAGGACTGATACTGGACAGAAAGAGAACTTCTTAATTCTAAAGCTTTCCCACTTTTGGGTCATCTGTGCCCAGTGGGTGTGTAGAGACTTACCAGTGCGAGCATTCTGGATGGGGTCCAATAGTCCACATATGCAGAGGGACCTAGGAACAGCAGAGAGACTGACTGGAAAGAAGAATGTGGGGTGATATGGGAAGGGGTTAGCTCCGGGTAATAGGGAATGAAGACACTTAAATTCATTTGAATTTGTGCATGAAAACTTTAAAGAATAAAACAAAAAGGATCATACATGCCAGTCAGAAGTCACCTTGACAGTGATCCTAGGATTCTGCACAAAATCAGTGACAAATATTCATGAAATATCCAGATTCTGTAAGCTTGGCATAGTAAACAAAATTTCACACACATACACACAACATACACACATACGCAGATATGAACATATGTATTTACAAACATTGAATTTTTTTAGAGTCATGAACCACCATGTTCAGATTATATATTACCTTTTTAGTAGGGTTTTAATCATAAGAACAAGGAGATGCATTTGTGACATAATCACTTACTGATGACTATAATTTCAATATTCTCCTATTGTGAAGACTATGAGTTTTGAAAATATTATTTTTATGTTTAACTATATGGTATCAAACTTTTTTATCACAAACTGAGATACATTAGTAATAAAAATTATATAAATTATTGTTGGAATTTTGCTACAATATCAGTGACTCCTCATCATTTACCAGAACAAAATATTTCAACACTTTTAACTTATAATTATTAATATGAAGATAAAACATTATCACATTTAATTCTGCTTAAGTGTGTAATTTAACAAATTCATTCTTGCATATATTGACATCATATTCATTTACAGAATGACTGGTAGAAACTTACCAGTGAAAGCATTCTGGATGGGGTCCAATAGTCCACATATGTTAAACTTTTGTTTAACTAGCTGCTTAACGAATGTTTTCCATATGCATTTTATATTACATAAATTTGAATTTATTTTATGTGCTATACAGTTGCACATAATTTAATTCATATGCAAAATTATGAACTTAATATTTGCATTCAATATGAATTAGCATCTTTAATATACATAAGGAAATGATCACTAAAATTGCTTGTTATTCTGCTAATCATCTCTTGTTATCTCTGAAGGCATAGACAAAATATCACTGCACAAATAGGACACATTTAATTTTTATTCTTATCACATCCATATATTTCATGGGAACATGCACCAGGCCAAAAGTCTAAGATGCTTAAAGTTTTAATTCTCTGTAGATTTTGTCAGTTTTCTCCTCCCCTCCAAGGTCATTATTATACTGAAAATTGAGAACTTCATCACCTAAGGAATTGACAGAGATCACATAGTCTAGTCACTTTAATACTAAGAGATTTAACTTCTTATAAAATTAGAAACTCTCACAAAGACTAAAACCAACAGAAGAAATGTATTTGAGCTAAGTTAATAAAAATGCCCTGCAGCTATGATCTGTAAGGTGATCTGATGGGAATTAAATATGTCATTTTACAATCTATTGCAGTACTCATATCTTCTGAATTTTTAAAGTTAAAACAAAACCTTGACTAACACATTGCATTTGAATATCAGTAGAAGACACCTTAAATCTTTCACAAACAATGCATGTTTGCACATAAAATCAAACCTTCTAAATATAATAACTTTCAACTCATTTATTATTAAAGTGTCATTCTTATCTGACATATGAAGAAAGACAAAACACTATATTTTTCATTAATATTTCATCACTGGTGAAAATGAATAATGATGAACTTTCTCAGTAGTACCAGTATGATTCTTAATAATATACGTGTGCAATTTGAAGTTTTATTTTAATTTGATTAGAGTTTCATTTTGCTGGTGGACAGTTACAGACTGAATGTCTGTTACTTCCCATCACAACTCAATTTGCTGCATGAATGACATAGGTTAATTTCTATTTTTGGAAATAGATCATATGTACCTGTACATATAAATAATATACATTTCATTAGACCATTATCATATTATATATTTCTGATCTGTATTTCCATACAAGACTCCACATTCCGAATTTACCCATGCATGGGGTAATACTCTATTAACATTGTCATGCTTTGTCAGTTGCTTTGAAAAGTAGTTATCACTAACTTTCCATGTAGAATAGAACCCTGGATATAAAAAATGGTAATGTTCAAGTCCTTGATGCAATATCATATATTTTCATGTAACCTAACCACATTCCTCAATAAAGTTTAATCTCTAGATCACTTATGGAATATAAATACAATACAATGGAGTCTGTACATGCTTGATAAGGTGAAGTTTGCTTCTGAGTATTTTATATCTGAGATTAGCTGGATCTATGCATTTCAAAATTGTGAATTCAGTCTCACTGATATGAAAAAACAACTGCAATGTCATTTTCCTCTTCTCTATAATACATATGGCTCTGTTGCTGTTCTCCATGATAAGAAATTCCAGGTCAAGTCATGTCTAGTAAGGGATAAGTTCCTCACATATAGCTGATTCAAGCATTCAATGCATGTCTCTACATGTTAGAATAGTAGCTAAACTCCATTTCCTATTCACAGCAAGGGAACTAACATCATTCATGAGGCCCCTTTTGTCAGGTTTTATTCATTCCCAAAGACCTTCCCTTTAATATGACCACATTTGCAATCATGTTTCAATCTATGAATTGAAAATATGCAAACATTCTATCCATTAAATGCTGTCTTGAAATTATTTTTGTTAAGACAGGACATTCTGAGTAGCTCGGTGATTATAGTCTTTACCTCCCACATAAACATGTCTGGTGGCTATGATGGTGAATTGAAATTCTAGCCATGGGAAGTGGAACCTGACAAAGCCCAGAGCAAAGCACTAAGAAGGAAACATAATTCAGGAAGATTCTCAAAGTCACCTGTGGTTATCCACAAGAACACACTTAAGTGCACTCCTGTACATGTATCTGCTGACACATATGTACAGCCATCCACCGGTCAAACACATACATGTACATCTTGAATTAAGCTTCAGTTTCTTCGAAATAAGCCACAGTGGAAAGGAACCTACACCATATGGGTCATGGTAGTTTAGGTATATAACTCTACCTTTACAAAGATTATAAAATTATGAAGGTATAGTACATATTCCTAAACTATATATGAATACTAATGTTACAGCTTCATCTAAAATATGAATATAATATATTGCTGAGTGCAACATATAGAGACTATTTTGTTTTTTGAACAGTGATAGCTAATATTTACCAATCTATCATAATTGTAATGATGACTTGTGTGCTAAGCTATTAAAAATCATAGATTGAACTTATAACTCTCATTACCAGTGAAGCAAATGATTCAAGAAATTGTATTGTGGTTTATAAAAAGGAAATTTTGAAAAGTTGATACAGTGAATGGTAAAGAGAAATTTTAGCACCATTAATAAGAGAAAAACTAGATTAACAATGAGCTCCAGGTAAAGTCTGAATCCCTACTCAATATTTGTAAGATCAATTTACATTCTACTAATTAGTATTGCTCGGTGGACTTTCTAACTGACTATTTTTTTCTCTTCTTTTCCTCTTCCTCTCCTTTCATTACCTCTCTCTCCCTTTCCTGTCCCTTCTCCTCTCCCTTTTCTTCTTAAATCTGCCTCCAAAATTCTCATGTATTCTTGGGAAAACTGGAACTCCATGTATACATGAGGAGCTGAGAATGACTGAAATTCTGAGGCCTCCACTGCTTTAGTCCTGGGATTGTAAGTTCCCATCACCATGCATGACTAATATCAACATTAATGTTTTTTTATTTTATTTCTTCTCAGTTACTCAGCAAAAGTCAAGTACTGTGGTATTTTCAAATCATTTTATATAATGTAAATAAACACCAAATCTCCTTATGGACATCTTATTTTTCACAAGCAGATTTAATTCATTTCTTTATTTTTCTTTCTCACCTTAATCAGCCTTGAAAAAACTGATGTTTTTCATCTTTTATTAGAAAATGCATTCTCATAAGCAATTTAGCAATCATACCTTCCATTTAAAATGTTAACTTTCATTAACTTAATCAAACCAACAGGAATGTTCCATTGCACTTTTGTGAACACTGAGATACAACTATTCACACTCATAATCTGATCTTTGAAAGTATCCAGATACTGAGTGGAAGTGAATGAAACACTTCTAGAATAGCTTGGACAGTAGTATTTTCCAACTGTTAAAGCTTGAAATTTTGCAAGTATTTCATTACCACCCTTCTTTTTGAACTTAATCTAGCCATCAGATCTGTAAGAAATTTATAATTAATTAACAAAAGGAGAATCACAGTTAGGAAGGTTCACACCTTGCAGAGGCCTTTATGCCTTCCTGGGGTGAGAAAGAACTAGAGAAAGAGTGCTAAAAGGATATTTTATTTCTGCTGGGAGAAGCTGTGAGCAGATGTTCATATTTTAGTCAGAGCAAAATTATTTATTGTTATTTGTATGTTGTGCTTGTGTTCTGATATTTCAGTATTACTCCCAATTGCTCATTAATTCAGTGCGGAAGGTAAATTATATGTAAAGACATGCACAGTATTTTAAAAGAAATTACTTACTTTTCTGAACTCATGTCACAGAAGTGATGTCAATGTAGGAGTAAATACTAGTACTGGGAATATTTAAATCTACATAGGTAAAGATGAAGTTGGGAAGAATATTAATCAAAAGTCAGTATAAAAATGCCATATAGAAACATACTACTTTATAAGCTTTATAGTATAATAGAACAGAGTTTGAACAAAGGGACCCACATGGATAGGTAAAACTGCACATAGAGGCCATTGAATTTTGAACAATAAACTTCACTGGTTGGTATAAGAAACTTCCCAATAACTTGTCAGCTATGGAGCCACAGTAGGATACCCAAGAAATATAAGATATTGTCATTGTCCATTGAAGCTAAATGTCAATACCCTATTGCCGAAGAGATTACACACCATGGATACAGGATGTAAATAAATTTCAAGCTGATTTCAAGCTGCAATAAAAATGGAAAATGGGGGAAAAATATCCCAGCTGAACCACTTAGAAATCAGTGACAAAAGTATATTAGAAGTAACTTGACTGTGATATTTCCTGATAAAATGTTGGTCAGAGAGGCCTCAAAGGCCCCAGAGCAGTATCAGCTTTTGCCATTGCTCATGGTTGCTCTCCAAAAAACTGTCAGTAAAATCCTATTCCTGAAAATGTAACACATATGGATCCAGAACATGGGCAAAATATATCAACTAGAACTGGTCTGATACCTTCTTCTTTGCTAGATAGTTTACACAGTACCAAACTATACTGTAGAAGCTACTAGAGGAGAGAAATAATCATAGGCTTCATCAACTCTTGAGATCTGTAAGGTATAATAAAAATCATCATGGCAACAGGTGACCACCAGTGTATTATTGTCATGAGTATCAAGGACACAACCAACAGTTTTCTAATTGAAGTCAAGGCCTGAATGTCAAAATGGAACACATTCCTGTTACCATTAATTGGAACAAAAACCTAAAAAAGAGAAAGAAATAGATCAATAGGGAAAAAACAGGTAATGAACCTGTAGGTAGGAAGACAGTATACCAAACTGATCAATAAATAGCTGCTGTTATACCCGTAGAATTGAAGACTTCTTAACACTCAACCTAAACATCATATTCTATAACAGAGGTAGAGGAACTCTACAGGATGACAGGTTCAGGGCAATAGAAAAGCAGTAAAGGGTAATAAAGGTCAGCCATTAGGTAGAGTACTGGCAACCCAGCAAGGCTCACCCAGAATCAGACCAACCTAATCTCTCCACTTCTAAAACCTTAGGAACCTTGTAGAAGAGGTGATGGTGAGATTGTAAGAATATAAAGATGAAAAGGTTCACCATTAGACAAGACATTCCATTCAAGGCAGGACTACTGGATCTAGGAACTCACTACATTGAGACTTGTCCTCACCAGACCTGCATAACTAATACACTTCCATAGACTGTTGAGTAACTCAGTGGAATTCTTGGAGACTGTAGCTGATAGGTGTGGGAAAGGCTCTTATCAGTGAGGTGACCTGAGAAAGGCAACTTGGTGTGCCACAGGAGGCCTAAACCCCCACCAGAGTAGACAACCAGAAGGAACACTGGAGTCCATAAAAGCAGACAGGCAGGAGGGTGTGAGGGAGTGAGAGGGATTGATGAAGGGAAGGGAGGGGAATGGGGGGAAGGAGGGATAAGTACTCAATATGCTTGTAAAATTAAAAAGTAAAAATAAATATAAAAAACAAACATAAAATAAATGGTAATTTCCTAGCTAGTGTATACAATCGTGAGTGTCATGAGGTTTGCTTAGGGAAAAAAATCATCAGTGTTCCTACGTAGTAGTAGACACTGCATGATACAATGTCTATCTTCCGGACAAGGTGTGCTCAGTAATGAAACAGTGGCAGAACTGTCTTTGGAATGAGTTAACACTATTCTAATTATAATAGAAGCCCATTCCATGGGACACAATGCATGCATGCCATTGTAATGAAGTCAAAATCTTATAACTGGGGATATACCTAGATTTTGAACAGGATTTCATATTTCTGATTTGCTAAAGGGACATGACATTGAACTACAATTTAGTTATTAGTGTTTATTCACATAGGAAAGTGATGGTCTCAGCCCTTTTTTAAGCCTTTCTCTGTCCTTCTCTAATCTTTTCTCTTCAACTGCATTTTCTACTAGGCCTATAGCAGCTTCAGAGTTTCAAGTTTGACATCAAGGTCTTTGATCCACTTTAAGTTGGCTTTTGTGCAAGGTGAGACACAAGGATCTTGTTTCACCTTTTTCCATGTGTATATCCAGATTTTTTGGCACCTTTTGTTTATTTTATTTTGCTCAAAAAATATTCCCAGACAAGAGAGATTTAAAAAGACCATGTGAGCATAATTGTAAAATATGAGTACTTGGATGGAAAAGAATAAAACACTCACCTGTTTCAATTGTTGATATATGAGAAACTTGCATCATCCTCATTAATTCTGTGTAGACTCCAAATGACCTGATACTTGATTGATTTTCAGGGCAATTCAATATTCATTTTTCAGAAAAGCCCTATAAAACCTTGAAAATTTAATGCATTTGTTACAATTATCTACATTATACCATTAAGTAATAAAATAAATAGCAAGTTAGCTGTCATCTTGCCATACTAGAAATTTAAAAAAAAGACACCCAATTAAGAGTGTGATTAAATGATTAGTAGTATAAACGTTAAATCTTGACATATTAAACATTTCTTTTTCAAATAGTCAAACCTACAAGGAAATGATATCCATGAGTGTGAATTTTGAAATTACTTAAATTTACTGTGAATATAAGAATTAAATATTGTGAACTTGGAGTTAATATTTCCCAAGAAAGATTTATTTCTAAAATATTAAGAGAACATATACTTATTTCATCCACAAACAATATATGCATGCTACACTAATCAAGTTATCATTTGCTTTAACTTTGACATAAAAATCTATAGAATCTTGCTAAAGTGATTTCCATTATGGGGTGTGGAGTTGCATGAAACTTATCCAGTACACCCACATTCTGTTTCAAACTGAGAAGAATAGCAGTGTTTCCAACAGAAAAGAAACACACAGCAAATCTTGATCAAATTATTGTACTGATCAAAAACTTTCAGAAACAACGAGCAATATGGAATAAAATGTAAATGTACTAAGACTGTCTTCCTAGGATGACTGCCCAAAAGCTGTGAATCTAAAAGAAAAGAAATTAAGTTTAATATTTGTCTCTTGAGGTGATTTTTAAGGATCAGATGGGAAATCATGATTATCTGTGAAGCTTCCTCATCTTTAATTTGCCATGGTCAATTTGTGTCCAACTTTGCCATTCTTCTTTAATGGCATTTGAATCAATTATTTTCCTTCTACACTCTATATGCCACATTAATTAATTGCCTCATGATTTTACCAAATTATTTAAACAGCCTCTGACAAAATTCCAAAATTATCTGAGAAAGTGCTAAAATATTCACTGATAAAAATCTGTTACCATGTATCTTCAATTTACGCTCTTCTGGGATGTCTGTACACACATATTTTTGAAGGTATAGTATGTAGAATATTAATACTTATTATAAACCTCCTAGATATTTAAATTCAACTCTGCTAATAGAAATGTGAAATCTGCAGCATCCACAGTTTTAAAAAACAATGTGTGCTTTTCACGCGCGCGCACATACACACGCACATGCGCACAGTTGAATAAATAATAATAATTAAAAAATTAAAAAAAAAAACAATGTGTGCTCTTTAGGATTGTGTTGCCGAATCCCCTCCGGGCCACCCGAGGAAGAGGGGGGCGGAGGGTGCGGCAGGAGCTTCATGGGCTCAAGGCGAATGGGTGAGCCAGTGCGGGGTCACCACCACCCAGTCCCCGGGAGTCAGGCGATAAGCAGCAGGCAGAGGACACGTTGGCTGCAGACTCAGCTTTAATCAGGAAGTGTTTGGGCTCCAATCAGGTATTGCCATCCCTCCACTTGGGGACAGCCACCAACATTTGACTGTTTGCTAGGTGTCCATCTCAGGGGCAGGTTCGATGACTGCTTCCCATTGGTTGTTCATCTTTCCGCCTGTATGGTTCCTCTATTGGGACATGTCTGGGGCAGCATGTCTGTAGCCAGGAGCCGGGGCTAGGGCCTCCCTGAATCGGTAGTGCCACAGGATTGCCTCCAAAAACATTCCCATCCCCAATATCCAGGTTTTTCTTTTAAAAAAAAAATGATTCTACTTATCCACACAGCCATACTACAATTACACTTGTTTTAGGGACTCCCTATTGAAAATACTATTAGCTCTATCATTTGCATATTGGTGGTAATTTTTTTAGTCACACTTAGAATTTAATAGAAAGAAAATTATCGTGTATTTAAACATCAGAGGTAATGGAAGGAGTGTTTATTAGAGAAAGAGTAGAGCATACTCATGCATCTCAAGAGACAGCCACTTTAGAAGGTATTTTAGTTACAAGTTTTGACTATGAAATTACCTTGCTAAACAATTTTAAAATCCATGTACAAATGGCATCTCTTTCTGAGTAAGATGTTGAGTTTGATCATCCTTAAGCTCTCAGAAAATAAAATGAATGAGCTGTAAATTTTATATTTTAGGAAATAATGTGAGAATCAGTTCTTGTAAGTGTTGTCTGTTACTTTGAATTAGGACACCTAGTCAGTGGGAAGAGTTACCATTACACAAATATATAGCAGGATAAGTTTTTTTTTTATTTTACTTTTCCAAATGATTTCCATAGGACTTGGCTAGGTAAACTAATTAAACATGGTTTTTTTTAACAGATAATGCTTAAATTTGCTTTTAATATCTACACATCCACATGATTATTTGATTTTCAGTAGCCTAAGATTTAAAATATTAAATAATATCTATTCTATGTCCAGATCATTTTTCCTTGTCCCCTGTATTTAGCAAATTATTTATTTTTCTATTGGATGATTTCAATGCTGATAATTGGCTTCTAGTATTATGCTCATTGTCATTGCTTTTGAGGCCTCTGAATTATTGGAAATATGTAATCATATTTCAGTAATTTCCATTTTATGTATTTCAATATTATTTGATACATTAGAAACATTAGTGTCACTTAAACTGTTATATCAAAATTGCTGACTTGTTGACATAAGGATAGACTTTGATTGTATTGATGAATGTTACATATAAAGACAATATATAAATGAGATCATCCAGACATAGAAAATTTTATTGAGTAAACATAATTTGTATATCTCCTAGAAACCAGTCCTTAGACTCCCACATTTTATTTTTTCTTAATTATTCAAGCTCAGAAGGTACCCTCTCTTCTCCCTCCTTCCTCCACTCCCCAGTCATCCCTCCTTTCACTCTCCCCCCTTCCTTTCATCCCTTTTCCTTCCTGTCTCCCAGTCCCTCCCCCTTCCTCCCTCCCATCCCCTGGAACATCAATTTGTGTGAATGCCAAACTTCCCTCTGAGTCCTCCACCCTAGTGAGGGATAAGAACTCAGTGACATAACTAGGAGCTCCTTCTTGGGCTCCTTGTTAGTATGGGAACTCTATCAGGCCTGTTAATCCCTTGCCTTTAAAGATCCTACTGCCTGGAGCCTTTAGAGATAGTTATTTTTGTAAGGAGAAACTTGAAATGTAGTTTCAAAAATTGATTACAGAAGTTATCATCTTCTAGAAAGCAAATAATTTTATCTTTCCAGTAAAACTACCTACATATGCAATATCAATCTAATAAAAAGTAATTTGAAATCATAAAATATTTCTGAAATAATTTGTCGTCTGAATACACTATCATTTAAAATATATAAAGATGATTTCTGTAGAAAATTTCTTGCTACATCATACATTCTGATTAAAATGAATTTTCCATAATATCAAAAAAGCACACTATAATAAATTGCTTGGGTTCATTTGACATTAGTGTGCTATGATAAGAGAAGCATATATACTGTTTGGGGGCTGTATTGATTCATTACATGTTAATGAATAAAATTCACTGAAGTATGAAGGAATACAAAATAAATATCAGACTAGATTCTTGGGATATATTTAAAATGAAGCTGTCAAATAATCTTTGACGTATATCTTATTGTTGAGAAGATCTCTGAGAGATTAAAATACATGAATATGTCAGGAGCACACCACTAATTTACACACTAAGGATACAGAGAAAGGAGGGCTGGGATTCAAATTCTCCCTGGGCACAAAAGTACTGGTGACTCTAAAACACTCAGTTGGAATTAGTTCAACAAAATCTCTCCTTATCCTAAGGCTCAGGGAATATTGTGGAAGAGAGGGATGGTAAGACTGTAAGAACCAAAAGGTGGGGAGGTCCAATGCTGGCCAAGGCATTGTACTCAAGACAGGGCTTCTGCAACCAGGAACGTACTTCAGTGAGACTAATCCTCACCAGACCTGCACAATGGCTGGCATATCAACATTTTCCCTGTTTAATAGCAAGGAACTCATGAGATATATTTAATGGAGGAATCCCTAAATAGGACATGTAAACCTAACTCATCCCCACCCCAAGGACAGGGAACATCCCCGAATAGGGATGGTCACATTGGAAGAGCATGAAATGCGAAGATGGTAGACCATGCTTTATCTCCTGGAAATGACATAGTTGTGATATACAAGATTTCCCAGCAGATATGTATGCTTATACAAGAATTACATCATCATAACATAAGAAAGATCTCAAGAAGCTCCACATCTCTCTGAGAGATTGATGAGGACTAATGCTGATGGGGAAGTACAGAAGAATGCTTTCGTCAATGGTATATCTACTGATCTAGGAAGCCTGCTGAAGCATGAATAAGAACAGGCATAAGTCATCACAAACTAGATGAAACACTGTGGGCCACACAAGTGAAAAAGATTTGAAAACAGGGGGGTGTTAGGCAGAGAAGATGAAGACTTATAAGGGAAAAAAGAGGGGATTGGATTTGGAACTAAGGGTTGAAAATATTGTAAAGCCACTATATTCATGTATAATATTAAAATAATAAAGATTTAAAATGAATGAAAAATATTGACCTCTGTTTCTTTTGGGGTTCAAATATGTATAAAAATCTGTTTTGTCATTTCATGCATTTTAAAGTAAAATAATAATTAGGACAGTGATGCAAAAATAATTTTAAATTTAGATTTTAATTACTAAAATAGACTAGAGGGCAATTAGATAAGTTAATGGGGTATTACATTGCTAAAGTTAAGGGAATAAGTTGAATTGAATTAGCATCCTGACAATATTAATAAAAATAAATAGCTTAAAGGATTGCTTAGATGGGTGATGCAGAGTAATATGGCATGTAATTGGAATATTGATAGGGAAGGTTTAAAAACAGGTGATGAGGATAAATATGTACCATCTTCAAGTTTTATTGAACTGTATTTGTTAAAGCACATTATAAGAAAGATTGCTTTTCGATGTGATGTTTCATCAATTTAATCATGAACTAAGAATTAATTATAGAGTTGAAATCAAATAAGATTGCTCTTAGCATGCATATCACAACTACATCAAGAAATATAACAAATTGTTCAAAAGTATGAACATAAATGCATTATTTAAACTTATGGATTTTCCATTTTTAAAATGTTTTAATGTAATTTAATTTATTTACATCCCTTAAAGACTTCTTGTGTAAAAAGAGAATGAAATTTTACCACTAATATTTTCATTGCACAAATATTGTAGGAAATGGTAGTGCATATCTAGCTACCTATTGTGTGACATAAGGGTACAGAAAGGATGCATTCCAGAAAAGGCAATGTCAAGAAAAAGACAGATAATCATCACTCAGAAAGAAGTGCACATTTTCATGTCGACTTTTGTCTCTTCTGTCAAAGAAATTCCTCTGAAGAGTTTGGTTTTCAAAAGATTTGACACGATATTTTAGAAAAGCTAACAGTTACAGTCAAAAAGTATATAAAATAAAGACTTTTATTTTCATTATTTCTATAGTGTGTGTCCAGATTTTAGATAATGAAACTTTTGGAATAAATTAATATTTTAAACACTGCAAAACAAGTTTTCTGACAATATGTGTTTTTTTTTTGTGTTTGTGTGTATGTGTATATATGTTTTCTATATACTTAACATACCATCTGATTTTATTTTCAGAAGAATTACTAAAAATTGTAAAACTAGCTTGTGAGGAAATCCTTATTCACCTATACAGAGAGAAATATGAAGCAATCATGGTGATATAAGTATTTTATAGAATGTGATAAAACAGAGTTTAGGGGAAGAGTTAGGAAAGGTCATATTTCACAGGCAGGTTAAAGAGTTAAAGCTTTTAGATAAATATGTAAAAGGAGATATAACAATATGGGTGAGTAAAATCATCTAAAACTAGAAAATGTGGAAAAGATATTGGATAGAATAGATCATAAACGGTAAAGTCTTCACAGCTCACTAGAGCTTATGGAAGATGTACATAAAAGTTGATCTATTTGGTGACATTACAAAGGATGAAAGTATATCCAATACCTCACTCTTTAGCATTAGAAAGACAAAGCAATTTCTCAGTAAAGAATGAATTCAAGGTTTTTTCAGCCTACTAACCAAGCTGTGATAATTATTAAATAAATTTGTGCATATAAACCATATTTAGAAATAGAAGAAATGAATGCAGTAGAAAGGTGTATGTACAGAACAGAAGCCTAACCTCGAACAGTAATTAGTAAAATTCTGAGGAACAACATAAGCACCAGTATGAGGAAGTCAATTTATCAACATTCCACATGGAAACTAATTCATTGTTCAAAACTGTTTCTTACTTGTATTCATAAGTTATTGTATTAAAAATGTTTACACATAGCAGTTTAACCACTACAATATTACTCTAAAAATTGGCATATACTCATAAAACTATCTGAAATAATGAGCATATTTTCAATAGAATTTAGTACCACAAAATAAGAGGGAAAATAATAAATACTTGATGTGATAGCTCTTTTGTTTCTCTGTAAGTGCATCAAGAGGTGCATACATATAAGAGCATCCTTTCTGGTTATGCTTGAGGCTGATTCTAGATATGCTTAACATTGAAAATAATGATTAAAAAGGAGTAGATGGACTGTAATAAGGCAGGAAGGCTGATTTTCTCCAGTCTATTGAGAATTGAATCATAATGCCATCTAGTACTCAAGCCTTTGGTCTTATTCCATCTTTAATCCAATCTCTCTTCAGAAGTGGTATTTGGGGGAATTTATGGCATCCATATTTGTAGTAAGCAATTCTTCAAAGCAAATATTTGTTTGTATGTGTGAGTGGGCACTTTTATGCTTAGACCCCCACAGATGTATGTATATCCAACAATTCAGCCCAAAACACCAATTTAAGATTGCATATTCAAACAGTTTCCCTTTTCCCAAAACAATAGAAAAAGAACTGTTTACATAGCATTTATATTACATTAAAATCCCTTAATTATGTACACATAACTGTACATGACTATAGGAGAATATGCACAGAATATGTGAAACTATATACTATATTTAAAGCGCTGGAATATTTTTGGTATTCAGAAAGTCAAGGTTGGATTTTTGAAACCAATCCTCCTCAGATATCAAAAGAAGATTGTGTGTGTTGATGTATCAATAGATAAAAAAAAAGGTAGATGCATAGATTGACAGATAGACAGATATATGGATACATGCTCAAATGCTGACAGACTCTTCAATTTCTAATCAGATTGTATCAGAGTAACAATATCAAATTTCAATATAACATAAAGCAAACTGATAGCCTTTCTTTTTTATAAATTTTATTACTTATTCAATTGTGCGTGCGTGTGTGTGTGTGTGTGTGTGTGTGTGTGTGTGTGTGTATAGAACTATGGACGAAGTCAGGAACCACCATGGACGCCTCCACCTCCTCCTTGTTTACTAGGCTCGGGGATTCACAGGCTCCGCCCTACCAGGACCAGAAGCGCAGGCCGCCCCCACTTCCGCCAGGCGTCTATACGAGTGGTCTAGGATCCAAACTCAGGACTTCCGCCTGCAAGGCAGAGGTTTAACCCCTGAGCCACCTCTCCAGCCCCTGATAACCTTCCTTAAATCCCAGAAGTCCACATGGTGGAAGAAGAGAAATAATAACTAAAAAATATCCTCTGAACTCCAGCTGTGTACTGTGTATGTATCTTCACACATTTCTCTCTCTAATAAATAATTTAAGATATTAAAAAATACAATGAATTTGGTGTTCTCTTAATGGATATTGTTGGAATATAGACTCCTGAAACTACTCAGTATCAAAATAGACGTTGAATGGATTTTCATAAGCACAGACTAGATTAAAATTTAAAGTTTATTTGCTAATACACACACACACACACACAAGTGTACAATTGTTTCTTTTCCTCTAGATATTCTTGACTGATAATTTAGAAAATGTAAATTGAAGAGCATTTCATGCATATCTTAATAGAGTAAGTTATGTTTAAATACCAACCTACAGATAAACAAAGTATATCTCATAAAAGAAAAGAAGCTCAAAATGACTGAAGTGATAACCAATGACATTTCTACCAACACAATGAAATAATATATACATTAGTGTGTGAAAAACTTCTTTATTATGATGGCTAAGTCATGTAAGCAAACTTTTCTATAATCCAATCTCTATTTTTTTAAAAAGAAGCATCAACTAATTTTAAATCAGAGTTTGGAATGCTAACCTCAGTGAAGGAAATTCTGAATCCCTTGTGCATGTACAGTAGCTACTATGTTCTAGAAAATTCTATTTATTGATAGCAAAATTTAAAATTTATACAATATCTTTATGCCACTAAAAATATGAGACAACTCCTGACAAATTATTGGTCAGAAAGGCCTCAAAAGACTCCCAAACAGTGAAGGATTTTGCTATTGCTCTTGGTTACCCACTAGAAAGTAAAACTACTTGAAAATTTTCTTTCCCCTCATCAAAAGTCAAACTTGACATTTTTTTAAAAAAAATGATTTTCTACTGTATTTGGTCTATAAATTTATTTGACTGGCTTTACCCCTAAATAATTTACATAAGAAAATAATAAAGGCAGACATAAAATGTAGGTAACTATTAGTTCAAGCTTCCTAAAGAAATTATATAAATTAGGTAAAAAATTTAGTATATTTTAAATGATGATTAGCTGCATTATGAATCTTCTGATATAATACAAAAATAAGTCAGAAAATGAGAATTTATATAAGAATTACAATAATAAAGAACAAATATCACATTAATATTACTTTAAGTAATATTAGCTTTTTGCTACACCTTAATGGATGGTAGAATCTATCATATATTTCAGATAAAGCCATGCTAGTTGAAGTCAACTGCATTATTAACCACTACGTGGTCAAGTTATAAAAATAAGTGTTGTCTGTTGGTGGTGTTTGGAGTGTTTCTGATATGTTTTTGCTGGCGGTGTGTGTGTATGTGTGTGTGTGAGTGTGTGTGTACATACGTGCACTCATGAGTGAATGAATGTTCTTGTGTATTGTGGTCCTGGCTCCACAGAGACCTTGGGGGCAGGGGTAAAGAGGTGTGAGTGAAAACACAGACTTCGGGAGTCAGGCAAGTGGCAAAGCAGGCTCACTTATTGCCAATATTGAGCTTGCCTGTATACCCCTCACTCAACATACCATAAGTTCCAGTGGGAGCTTTTGCTGCAATGTCCTGTCTGGGTTCGTCCTTTCAGTCAGGTGGTTTGATATCAACACTAGGCATAGCGGGAGGTTCTAGTTTGAGGAAGTTGTATTTGTGCATGTGGCCCATTTCAGATAATATAGGCCTGCCTGGTTCATTCCTCCTACATATCTACCCTTTTTATTTATTTTGACACTCAGTGGGAGCCAGAGTTCTTTGCTCTGACCTTGTTGACCACACCTCAGAGGAAGTCCAGCAGGATGGAATGTGCCTGTCTTAGGTCATCCTGTCTCACAGGATCTTACCTGTCATTGACTACTGGCTGGTAAAAGACCTTGCCTCTGGAAGGCATGTCAGGATATGTGGATAATAGATTAGATTGAGGCTTTATTAATCTCTGCCATTCAAGGGGGGGCATGGCTTGGATGTTCAAGGGCCATATACCTGTAGTGTGGCCTTTTGATGGAGCGCTGCCGCGAGATGTGGTGAAGGAGAAACTTAAGCAATATAATTAATAAAAGAACCATTCATAGGTTACCATCCTGAAGTTTTGAAAAGTATAGGAGGGAAGAAAGAGGAGATGGAGAGCCATCACCCCAACATTGTAGCCAGCGAGGAGGGAGAATGGGTTCAGTCCTATTGGGTTGCCATGAGCAAGAGAGGTGTTCTTAATAGGTGGTAAAATTATTCTGGAGAGGTGTGGAAGAATTGTATGAGGGTGCCATTGCATGAAGGCCTAAAAATACCCCTGTAAAGGATGATGGCTGAGTAGGGGCTGTTACTCCCTGCATCAAAGGGGACAACAATGCAACAAGGCCCATGTTAGGGCCCTCCACTGCAAAGTTAGAAAAATTTGTCTGTGTCAGAAGTAAACACGGCAGCCAAGAGCACTCCAGCATAAAGAACAGAGAACCATTTAGGTTCCAGGAATTGTTAATGAGTTGAACCAAGGTGATATCCATGAATGGGAGGTTCATTTCACCCTGGGATGCAAACATAGCCAGGAATATAAGGCTGTCTTGGGCCACTGGCATCAGGATTATAAGAAAGGTACTGGTGCCCAAAGATCATCAACCCATGAGAGTTTAGTCATTAATAGGAGGCATATTACCCATTTCATTAATGTTACATCTCGAGCTGGCACCCATATTGGCAAAGTAGAATCCTGAGGGAAAACACAAGCATATCCTTGACCCCAGGTTAATAAGGGAGCAGGTCCCTGCCATAGTAGCATGATAGTGTCCCTCCATTGGACAAGAGGCATTGAGGTATTATGAGGCAGGAAAGTCCAGTGTTTATAAGCAGAGCTTAGTCCTGAATTTTCAAAGGTGAGGAGGTTAAGGTGAGGAGGTTAGGGCCTTTTTCAGAGCCAAGTGCAGGTCATGTTTGGATTCAGGAGATGTGGACCTTTGCCAAAAGGCCTTTTAAGATTCTGTTGGATCTTTCCACAATGACTTGTCCCTGTGGGTTATAGGGGGTGCCAAATGTATGGTGAATTTGGGTTCAATTATTGACCACTGCTCCATCCAGATGTCTTCATCTAAGAGCCAAATCAAGGGTATAGGATCAGGTAGCCATTTAGATGATGGCTCATGATGGGCAGTGGCCTCTAGAATTAGGGATGATTCAAGGATGATTGGCCTAAAAGGCCAATCTTGTCATGAACCAAAATGTCATCAAGGGGGCTTGGGGTCCGTGGTAAGGATGACACCAATATCTTCTAGAACCTCCCTTCCCCAGGGTTATGAGAGATATTAGGAACAATCAGGAAGTAGTAACTTTGATTGCCGTCTAAATCCTTCCAGTGAACAGGACAAATTGTAGCCTGAGTCAATTGTCCTTCTACCCCACTAATGGAGGAGCCTGGTTTGAATTTCCAATGGGGAAACCTGTATGCTTCAGCCTCAATAAGGATGGTAACATCAGCCCCTGTATCCACCAACATCTTAAATGGATACCATCAAGTTATACAGTTATCATAGGAGAATGTAGAAAAGCAGGCAAAGTCCAAAATACCTTAGAATGATATCTCTCCCCTCTTATTGATGGGGCTGAAGGGCGCCCTGCTGGGAGTTTAAATTAGCCTCAACATTCTGCTGGACACTAGAAAGCTATGAGCAGCAGTTGCAAGGCAGTGGGTCTGGGGATGGGCATTAGGGCAGTCCCTTAGGAGGTGACTTGTCTTACCACAGACCCAGCAAGCACAGTCTGGTGGGCTAGTCTGTGATGGGCAGTCAGGAATTCACCATCTGTCCAACAAAAGGGCATTAATGGAGGTGGTGAGGGCCATTATGGTGCCAGCTCCTGGATCTAGATCTCTAGTAGCTATCACACACTTGTGGATATCATCATTTTGGACAGCAGCCACTGCATTATGGGCAGGGGCATTAAGGCCCTCTCCTAAGCTAAATTGTTTGATTAACATAGTGGGGCCTGGATCTACCCTACATTCTATAGCTTCTGTCACTCTAGCAAGGAAGTCCATAAAGGATTCCCGCAATTGCTGGATGAGTTTACGAAAGTAAGCAGAAGGGTCTCTGTTGGGCCCACCCAGGATTTGCCCCAGGGCATGGCAGAGCACATGGGACTAAAGATGTCACTGAGGGCTAGTATCTTGGGAGTTACCTGATCACATTACAGAGAGCCCTAGTTGGCTTTTAGGTACTGACCTGCCCTCTGTGCTGAGTGGCATTGAACTTGACCATTAGCACCTGAAGGTTACCTTGACCTTTTGACACAATTGGATGCCTGTTTTGTGCTCTGTGGTCCTTTGTCTATATAAGTCCTTTGTTACCCCCCCAATAAGCCGAGATTTGCCTCAGACAAACTCCCTTCCCCGTTATCAAGTCTCTTGGGAAATTGAGGCAGAGGTGGGGACAACTGACCTTGTCTTTCTTTGTCACTGCAGCAGGCTGCGCAATCATGTGAATTAGTGTGTGAATGGGTGGAGACATGCCATGCCGTGGGTGAGTGAACACTGCAAACTGGCCCCCGAATGTGAGGCAATTTCTGAACCAGACGAAGTTAATTGGGGATCCTGAGGTGAGGCCTGCATCTGAGTATGGGGAACGCATTTTACAAGGTTATTAACCCAGTGCCATTAGCACTGAGCTATGTATTAAAAAATCATGGTTTTGAAATCCCAGAGCCGCACATTGCCAAGGTGTGGGAATAAGCCAATGAATTGGATCCGTTTGCCCAAACATCCAACATTTACTCATAGGACACATGGAATAAGATAGAGAATCTAGTCAGAGAGCAAGAAAAAAATTTTAAGATATTGTGTTTGGATTTTCATTCTGTGATGGCTGCATTCAAGAAAGCTATCCTTCCTGACCCAATCCAGTCCCTGCAGGTGGAACAGTTAGAGAGGGAGGAGCTAGGGCCACTCCAGACTCCCTGCGTGGCTCCAGGGGGTTTGGGGCCAACAAGCCACCCCGGGTACCCCGCAGAGGAGGGGCCGCTGCAACCGTGGGGCAGGGACTCTGCTGACCCACCAGGGCTAGACTGGGAAAGCCGTGGAACTGCCGAGTGGGGGCTGGGCGGGGATTCTGGTGGGCCATGGCAGGATGCAGGAAGCCATGGGGATGGTAGGCATGTCTGCCATTTAGAGGATGGTGCCCCAGCACTGTATGCGGACTGGGAATGGAGCACAGAGCTGCTGGCTCTAAGGCAAGCAGACAAACAGCGCACCAGCAGCACTGAACCGGCGCAATGAGGTTCCATATAAAAACATGGCAGCACGCAATGAGGTACAGCTGTACGAAAATATGGCGGTGTGCTGCCATGATGCCACGTGTGGCAGCCATGGTGATGGAGGCAGCAGCAGGACCAGACTGGCGCGGCTGGTGTACATGCACAGAGCAAAATGCTTGCCAGCGGAGCTCCCTCTCGTCCCAGCAGGGGAAAGAGGTTGTGGATGCAGACCAGTGCGGGGAAGTTGCTGCTCCTAGAGAGAGTGCCTGGGACGCCTGATTCCCTTCATTAAGGAGAAAGGGGGTGGAAACAGTTCAGAAAAAAAACTGCCTCCCATGCACCTTCAAAAATCCTGTCCCAAATGGCATGGCCCCTGGCAGGATAGACCGGGAAGCTCAGGGGGGGCTGACGTACAAATTCCTCAATTCCTTATGCAGGCCAGTGAGAACTTCTCTGTACGTTGCCTGGAACAATAAAGAGTTACTTTGAAAGGTTTTGACTTGTTCAGCTATTTGAATTTCCTATAAAATATGTGTCTTTTATGTTTCAAAATAACTGTTGTGGCCACTTTAGGTTTTATTGCGTGCTTATAATCACATTTTGGTTTTGACTTTGTTCATTATCTGGCATGCCCAATTTAAATGAACGTGCACACTTAAATATTACCATCAAAAGGCCTAAGTACATGCTGATTAAAATATCTTGATCTTCACGAAGCTTCACAAGAGATAGTATTGTGTTCTTACCTAGAAAAGTTTGTTTTCACATGTGTAAAACCATCAAGGAGGATAAAGAAAGTACAAAGAAAATATATTTGGTACTTGAATGCATAAAAGGTTTTAAATAAGGTTTATGGGATAAAAAATCTCACTTAAAAATTAAATGTGTACAGGAGGTTTGAGTTGGTTGCTTAAAAAGATGTTAAAAATTGCTATAAAGGTTTATGGAATGTTGGGTTTATAAAAAGATTAAGAATTATGTTTCACATATTCAAATGTATTTCAATTGTCTGTTTTGATTAAGCAGGAATTTGGCTACTCATAGAATCCCAACTTCTTAAGGATAGCAGGAAGCTTATCCATGGGGTCTCGAGTAAAAACTGGGAAGGTCTGAGACTAGGGCCTGTAGCCGCCTGAGCAGAGCTGCAGAGGCAGGCCCTGCCCACCAGATGCCATCTTGGCTGTAACTTGAATCCTGGATCTCAAGGTAATAGCAAACAGGCTTCTCCTGGGAGGGGAGACAAAGGGCATCTTTATAATCTGGAAAAATGTCTTAACTTCTGTGTGAATGTGCGAGTGAATGTAGGCCTGTTGTGGGAAATCTATTACACCTGTGCTCCCCACAAGGGAATCCCTTGAAGCCATGGGATTCAATTGGGCCAATTCTGTGTTTCCATGGTGATATTGTACAGTCTAGAGTGGGTTCGAATTAATTTTAATCGCTGGGTTTATATACTAATTGACAGAACTCTGATAAGCTATGTGTCCTTCCCCCAAGTCCAGGTCCACCGAACAGTAGCAAAAGGAGAGATTTCCCCTTCTTGTGTCCGGGGACTAGCTAAAAAATACAAATGCTTAGTCCTGCCAACCTGAGAGTCAAGTTGTTGTCTATATTTTAGACAAGAGATAACCCCTTTTAAACTTATTTTTAGACCATTTTAAGGGCTTTAAAATAAGACAAATGATCTAAGAGTTAATGTGGAGAAAGGACAGAAAAGAGAAAGAGCCACAAAACAAAGAAATCAAAACTTGACATTTGCCTAAGGAGATTGGTAGAAAATTAACAGGCACCCCCAAGCAGACAACCCAGCCCTTCCAACAATGTTGAGACAATAAAGATGTTTTGAATATGACCAGGCTGGGCTCTTTGAGACGGTTGCAAGCACAGGAAGCTTTCATGTGGCCTATGTCCCAACGATGGGAATTTCCACTAGAGGAAAATTGTCCCATGAACCCCAGGGCCCAGGGGTCGAGCCCCCTGGTGGAGACCAATGAAATGGCCTGAAGCTCTTAGCTTCCCTCCAATGGGAAAAAGGAGTTTGCCTTTGATATTCAGCAAAAGAAGGCCCAAAACGCCAGGATGTGCATCTTGTGAGAACTTGGGTTTAACATGCAAATAGAAAGCATCTTTGTTTCTAGACTAGGGAGCACAAAATTCCAGTGCTCAACTTCCTTCCGAGGATTTTGTCAATCCTTTTTTTTATTTTTTTTATTATTATTTATTCAATTGTGCATGTATGCACGTGTGCGCGTATGTATGTATGTGTGTGTGTGTGTGTGTGTAGAACCACAGACGAATTGGGGAACCACCATGGATGCCTCCACCTCCTCCTGTTCACTCTGCCCCGGGATTCACAGGCTCCACCCTACCAGGACTGGAAATGCAGGCCGCCCCCACTTCCGCCCAGCCTCTATACATGGGGTCTAGGATCTAAACTTAGGACCTTCCACCTACAAGGCAGAGGCTTAACCCCTGAGCCACCTCTCCAGCCCCACTTTTGTCAATCTTTTATTTTACTAAAATGTTAATGATCTATAAAATGGAGTACAACTCAGCCATCAAAAATGATGAATTAATGGAATTTGCCAGGAAATGGATGGAATTAGAAAAAAATATATTAAGTGAAATATCCGAGACCCAGAAAATTATGCACCATATGTACTCCCTAAAAGGTGGCTCCTAGTACCAAACCCACCTAGAGACACTAAAGGATAAATCTCTGTAATATCTACAGTAATTGCAAGGATTATGAACAGGAGGGATGGGGTAGGAGGGCCACACCAGAAACAAGGAGAGAGGGGACCAGGTTACAGCAGAGAAAATAGGCCACCATCAAGGACTGCAAGTAGGTAATGAGACATCTGGTTCAGTTCACAGACTTTTGTTCCTGATCATTTACAACTGATGGGGTATGATCTTACCAGAAGGGGAGGGCATATAGGCTGGCAGATAGAAAGTAACCATTTTGGAAATGGGTGATTGACCCCTCCCTCACTGTGGTTTCCTACTTTTATTACATCTACCTTTGAATATACTCTTATAATAAAACTCTAGTTTAACAGCTTTTTATCTCTGGCCAGGGGGGTGACATCCAATACCCATCAGGATGGAGTGAAGGGCATTGCAGGAGCAGCAAAACTGGAAAAAAATCAACAAACCATAATCCAGGAGCAACAAAACTGCAAAAGAAAATCAACAAACCACTATCCGGAACTTCAGAGACTCTATATAAACCACCTAGAACTAGGCCAGACTAATCTCTCCCCATCCTGAAGCTCAGGGAAATTTGCGGAAGAGGGGGAGGTAAGATTGTAAGAGCACAAGGATGGGAGGAGCAATGATATGCAAGATACTCCACACAAGTTAGGGCCGAAGCAATCATAACTGGACTTTGCATGACCTTTGCAATGTCCAACACACTATTGACCCCACAAAGTCTAGCATTTGCTAAAGGCACCAAGATCCTTGGAGGCAAGGGATTGACAGCCACCGTAGTGTTCCTATGCTTAAGGGGAACACAGGAAAAGGTTCTGGGAAATGCCACTGAGTCCTTGCACCTCATCGGAGAGGAGGACCCTGAGGAAAGTTTGGCATTCACATTAAAGGATACTCCGGGGATGGGAGGGTGAGGCACTGGGGGATGGGGACGGAGGGGGGACGGGAGGGGGCGCACAGGGCGGTGGGAGGTTGGAGGGAGGGAGGGGACTGGTGTAACTGTTAAGTTTGTATGAGTGGAAATAAAAAAAAGAAAATGACAGGTTCATCAGTCATTAACAAAATAACTACTGAGATTCCTTATATGCTTTATGATGTTGCTTTTAGACATTCCCTTGTTTAATAAAACAAAATAGACCATTCACATGGTTTTAAATAGGTTTTAAGATGTGATCATAGAGATTCACATCTGCCAAAGAAATAAGGTCTTCAGTATGTAGATTAATTCTTAGTTTTTCATCAAACTAAGACAGTGTTATTCCAGGTGAGGTAATAGATTTTCTTTACTAACTTTTGCCTGTACCCACAGTAAGATTTCTGAGCTTGTTTGGTTTATCCCATGTGCCTTCCTAGTTATAACAATTTAATCCTTGTATAGATCTTAAAAGTTTAACCTGAGTTTTGTCTCTGTTATAGGGACCTTAAAATAATAGAGCCATATCCTAGCACTTGTTAGATGAGGATACCAGGCTGGTCTCACTCTCAACGTCCCATCTCAGCAGGAAGAAGCCAGAATAATCGTAGACCCTTATCCCCTGAGCAATCTTGATCCTCAAATAAGCTAGAGGTAAAATAGGCAGATTTAGAACAGCCATGCTTGGATAGGTCTTTCAAGGTCTTTGAAAGTTTAAAATTCCAAAAAATAACATCCCCCTCTACTAGATGACCCCATACCCAACCAAATTAAAGGTCCAACATTTGGGGCTGGAGAGGTGGCTCAGGGGTTAAGCTTCTGCCTTACAGGTGGAAGGTCCTGAGTTCGGATGCTAGACCCCACGTATAGACACCGGGCAGATGCGGGAACGGCCTGCATTTCTGGTCCTGGTAGGGCGGAGCCTGTGAATCCCGGAGCAGAGTAAACAAGGAGGAGGTGGAAGTGGTCCATGGTGTTTCCCAAATTCGCCCATGGTTCTACACCACACACACACACATAATACATACACACACACGTACACACATATGCGCAATTGAATAAATAACAATACAAAAAAAATTAAAGGTCCAACTTTTAAAAAACAAAAAAGGGAGTAAGCCCACACCAACAGCTAGGTTGGCATTATTTACTATCAACATTTTAAACTTTAAATTTTCAAAAAGGACAACTTAAATTGAGATCCCAAAGACACTGAGAAGCCTATCCACCTAACTTTCTGTCAGGAAATTATCCATGGTGTGCTCTAGAAAAATTTTAACTGTAATTGTTATTTGGGGAAGTCAAGATGACTTGATTGATACCTTGCCTAGACCAAGGTGGAGTCGATCTGAGTTTGTCCTAACATCTAGTAAAAATTGTTCTTTTAATAACTATATCGCTTAAGTGTTTCCTCAGCACATCTCTCAGAAACACTCCATCTACGAGACCACGATACAGACATTCTTGCCATGGTCCCCCGCCCCCAGAAATGCGATTCAAGCTTGGAGGCTTGTGAGGCCTTGATCTAATTACAGACCAGACAGGCCTGTATTGGCCGTGTGAGCCATATGTAACTTCCCCAAGCTACCTGCTGCCATGCCTGGTGCTGATGCCAACATCCCTGACTGAGAAAACGAACCGGGACAGGACAACAGTGAAAGCTCATGCTGAGACTGATGGGACATTGGACATACATATAATTAATTGTAAAATATAGTCTCTACTAAAACAAAAAGGGGGAGATGTTGGGCCAGCCCAGGATTTGCCCCAGGGCATGGCTGAGCACATGGGACTAAGAGAGTTAGTGTCTTGGGCGTAACCTGATCACATTACAGAGAGCCCTAATTGGCTTTTAGGTACTGACCTGCCCTCTGTGCTGAGTGGCATTGAACTTGACCATTAGCACCTGAAGGTTGTCTTGACCTTGTACACAATTGGCTGCCCATTTGGCACCATATAATTATTTGTCTATATAAGCTCCTTTGTTTCTCCAATAAACTTCAGATTTGCCTCAGACAAACTCCCTGTCCCATTGCCGAGTCTTTGGGAAATTGAGGCGGAGGTGGGGACAGCTGACCTTGGCTTTCTTCATCACCACAGCAGGCTGCACAATGGTCTGAATGAGTGTATGAATGGGTGGAGACACACCATGCCATGGGTGAGTGGACACCACAGGTCTCTTGGGGTGCAAGCCTTTAGGACCTTGAAGGCCAGGTCAGACACCTGTTGAAAATATGCAGTCAAACCTATGGTGGGCTAGGATACAGAATCAATATATTGCCCATGATCTGTGAGCATATCCAATATAATGTTAAGACAATGCAGAAAGTTGAGGCGGGCTTGTGTTTCTGCCTGATATGCATATGATAATATGCAGAATGCCATTTAGGAAAACAGCTGGCTCCAAGACCATCTTAAGGAGATGATACCAATCATAATCCATTACCCATTGGCACAAAAATTGTTTAAAATAAGGGGAGTCAGAGCCTGATTAATTGGCAGCCTTACGGATCAGGGAAAGATCAACAAGCAGGTATGCTTGTTGGCTGATTGGCCACATTGAGTCTACCATTAACAGGGAAATCTTCTCTCCGCAGAAAGTTGGAAAATGGTGGGCCATCTGAAACAGGGGCTTGGGATGCCAGAAGTGGAGATGGCGCCATAGGGGCTGAAGGGGCAGACCCAGTTGTAGTAACAGAAGGGTCTAGGCAAGGTCATGGCAAGGGGGAACCGCTGGTAGGGATTGGGGCTTCTCTGCCTGATGTAAGTTTAGGGGTTTTTGGGGTACTGCCATAGGTTCATCTTCTCTTTCTCCATTAGAGAAATGAGGGATTTCAGCTGTAACACCCACCGCAGGCAGCGGTAAAGTGATAGACAGGTTAACATTGGCTTGTTCCTGGCAGTATTTATTATGGGCAGTGATAATCTCCTCTGGTGAGAATGATTTGAGCATAGCTATGATGGCAAGGAGGATGGGAACAAAGGAGACCGAAGGCATCATGCCCAAGCCTACCTCCCATTTTCTATCAAGGAAAAACACTCTCATCTATAAGTCTGGTTCCCACATAGTCTCTAGGGAGATCCAAGGTGTTAAAATCACAGCCTCATTCCAAAATTCCTCTAGTCCAACAGACTTAATCTTGAGGCCTCTAGTCACTCGGAGAGGTTTAAAGGCATGTATTTGGGGGTATTTACAATGTGAGGGGAGGTTGCCCATGTTTCTAAGAACAGAGACGAGACTAAAGAGGAACAGATGAGACAAGGCAGATATAGGACCAAAATGTCTTGTGCTTAGTGGGGAACTTCTGGGGTTCCTTAGGCCGTGGCTGTATGCCCTCACAGTGTCTCTGGAGGAGGAGGGTCAATTGGGAGACCACTCTAGGATTCCATTTCCTGGGGGGTCAGGCCTTCTGTGGAGATGCCTGGTGAACCCAAGCGAAAGTGTCTACCTCCCCATTGGTGGACGGACAAACACAGAAGGAATCTTTATGCTCACCTCTTGCAAAGGTAAAGAACATTAAACACAAAGGGGCCAACTTACCGAAATACTGCCACTCATGCTGTGAGGAGAGAAGGGACGCTATGGGAGCCCCATGTTTGGGGGCCAGATGTTGCAGTCTAGGCACAGCGGAGACCCTGGGGGTGGGGGTAAGGTGACACAGAGTCAACAACACAAACTCTGGGAGTCAGGCAAGTGGCAAAGCAGGCTCATTTCTTCGCAATATTGGGCTTGACTATATATCCCCCACCCAACATCCCATAAGTTCCAGAGGGAGTATTTGCTACATTGTCCTGTCTGGGTTGGTCCTCTAAGTCAGGCAGTTTGATGTCAGCACCAGGAATGCTGGCAGGAACTAGTTTGAGGAAGTTGTATTTGTGCATGAGTCCCATTTCAGACAATGCAGCCCTGCCTGGTCATGTTCCTCCTACACTTGTGCACATGAAAGTGAACTATAGAATGCATATAGGAGTTAGGGATAATTTTTGAAATGCGTTTTTCTCTTTCCACTATATACACTCAGAATATTGACCTTAATTCTTTAAATTGGCATTCAGGTACCTTGAAGGAAATATCTCCACTGTCAAATAGGGTAGATTTATATTCATATATCTTCTATGAAATGAAAAATAACAAAACAGAAAGATAAATTTATTATATAATTTCTATCTCTTTTCCTCTTCCTCTCTTAATTTCCACATTTATAACCTTTAGCTAAGCTGTATGATTATGTTTACCAGGTACATCAGAAAACACTTTAACAATTTATTCAATTAAAAGACAAGATAGCTTTCTGGTTATTGTGTGTTTTTCTTTAATATTTCAACTCTGAAGGTTTTATTTTGTTGACGAATAGTCACTGCCTCAGAAGCAATTCCTACTTTCTCTTCATTGATGGGAGGAAAATGTCATTTTTCTCCATAATTATGTCAGTGTATACTTCAAAGGTAACATTGTACTTCATTTCTATATCTTCAATAATGTCATTCAGTCTTAAATTGCTTGTGGCCAATTAAATGAACAATTATCTAGATTTTGTTTTTCAATTAACCTATTGTAAACTTTCAAATACCCAAATGTTTCTTTAGTATGCCTTATGATAAGAGTTAAGTCCAAAATTATAAATATATTTATACCTCTTATGATTTTCTTTGGTTTGAAGTCCACTTTGTCAGATAGCATAATTGCTATGCCTGCTAATTTTCTGGTTCCAATAGCTTGATGAATTTTTGACCAACCTTTTAGTTTTAGAATATGCCTATCTTTTGTGGGGACATGTGTTTCCTGAAGGCAGCAAATGGATGGATTTCCAATCCATGTTTGTAACCTGTGTCTTTTGATTGGTTAATTCCATTGACATTTAGTGTTATAATGGAGAAATTACTTTTAATTCCTGACTTTTTTGTGTTTAATGGCTTTCATAAATTTATTATTTAGTTTGTAGGTTGCTGTTATACTATACTTCCTTTCTGTCCTCCTGGATATGCTTATTCTTTCCTTCAAGCTTGAGTGTCTTTTCTAGAATTTTTTGAAAGCCTGGTTTGGTGGTCAGGTAAGCTTTCAACTTGTCTTTATGGTGGAAGATTTTTCTTTCACCCTTAATCATGACTAATAGTTTTACTGAGTATATCAGCCTGGGTTGACATTTGCACTCATTCAATACTTAAAATACTTCTTTCCAAGCTCTTCTGGCTTTACTGTTTCCATTGAAAAGTCTTTTGTTATTTTAATAGATTTACCTTTAAAAGTGACTTGTTTCTTTTTCTCTTGAAGCTCTCAGCACATTCTCTTAGTCTTGTATATGCAGAGTAGCTAGTGGGACACACAGATGACCTGAGGCCTGGGGCTTGGCCTAGGGGCCTTCCCCAGAACCAGAAAGGCAGGCTGGCTATTAGTAGGGCATGCAGATGACTTGAGTCCTGGGGTGTGGTCTAGGGGAATTACCTGAAGAACAGGGAGTCCACTCAGGTCCAGTTCCAGGGCAGAAAGCCAAAAATTTTTTTAATTTACCTTTTCTTTTTCTACTCATACAAACTTAATAGGTACCCTAGTCCCCTCCCTCCCTCCACTTCTCTCTGGATCCCTTTGATTCCTCCTCCATTTTCCCTTTCCTTTTCCTCCTCCTTCATTTTCTCCCAGTGTCCCTTCCCCCCCATTCCTGGAGCATCCTTTAGTGTGCATGTCAAACTTCTCTCTGGGTCCTACTCTCTGATGATGTATAAGGACTCAGTAGCATTGACTAAAGCTCTTTCTTGCGTTCCCCTTTAGTACAGGAACACTATTGTGGTATTAATTTCTTGCCTCTAAGGATCCTAGTGCCTGTGATCCATGCTAGACTTTGGAGGGTCAATAATATGTTGGTCATTGAGCAGATCCAGGTCCAGGGCAGAAAGCCAAAATTGTAAATATATTTATTTCTGAAGAATATATACATACTTCTACTACTGTTCTTATTAAATTTTTATGGCATTGTGTCACATTATTGCACGCTTTAATGAATAAAATCTTTATTTTGAAAATACAAGGAGTTTGTAAGATAGAGTAAATAAAAAATGTGTTTCTGTTCAAAATTGGCAATAAACTTCAGCTAGCATATTTTATATACATATATATGTGAAAAGTCTACCACCTATTAATGTCTAGTTTCAACTAAACACCCATGGCAACATGAGCTAAAGAGCTAAAAATGGGCTTAATTTTAATTATCCCTTTCAGCTTTGGATGGCTGATTACGTTCTTTGGTAAGTTCTTCTACCTATTTATTATATAGTAGAAAATAAAATCACATGTGCTAAACCATAATTGTTGTTTCTGTTCAAAATTTAGACCATGGTTCCCTTTTTGCTATGTGACTGAATTAGTTTGTGTTTTCTACAGCTTTCTAATATTTAATTCCCTCTAAGTCTGTCCATAATTACACAGTATTAACTAAATCTTCAGAGCATAAAAACATGCTTTGGAAGGTCAATACAGAAGGAATTCTTAAGTTCTGAAGCATTTAAAATACATGACAAGTGAACTTTTTTTTTAATACCTTCAAGTTGTATGACTTTGCTTTTGCTTCAGTGTCCCCATTCCTTTTAAGAACAAATGATGCATAAATTATTTTTTAAAAAAGTTAAAATTTCCAAACTTTTTCTATAACTTGTATTGTCAGTAGTATAATATTGTTCAGCAAAATTTTCCCTCATTGACTGAAAATTAAATGTTATCAATTAAATAAAATTAAGATGATTTTGCATATTAGTTTGATCTCAGTGTAATGGAAGTCTTAATGTTATTTGCCTAAATACTGAGAGTATCATGTGAGCTGGCCAGCAAATAGGATGTTTCCAGATAACTTCCAGTAGTTCCCTCCCCCAACCCCATCCTGTGACCAAACTATGCAATGTCTTCAGAAATAAGGTTTTACTTTCAATTTCAAGAGTGCAAAAAAGTGCATTAGCAAAAGATTATACTACTTTAGGGGCCTTTGAGACTTTTCTCACTAACAACATATTAGGAGGTTTCACGTACCTAGGTCTAGGAACCTTATTTCCCAACAGCTTGTAATACTTTCCCTTGTACCTTATCTTCTTTTCTCTAGGGAATACCTGTTTACATTTTATTTTTGGAAAAAAATGAAATGCTTCTAATATAGTGTCACTGTCCTGTGCCAACCAGGCTGGTAGATAAGATCCCAAACTGGGGAAGAACTTCAAGGAAATACCTTCTGAAAAGGGACATGGTTTATTTTGAAATAAATATTAAAGATATGATACATATGGGAGTTGTCAGGCTTGCAGCCTGCTCTGTGGAATGGGCAGTTGCTAAGGGCCTGAGAAGTTCCTAGGAACCAATCCCCTTAGAGTCTTGCCTCTTATCTTTGACAGACAGATTCCTCTCTTTTTGTGATTGTGAGTTCTTACCTTTTTTGTGGTTGGGAGCTCTCCTATCTTTTCCCAGGCCTCCTTTTTGTTTTTTCCCAAAAATCTACCTAGGATATCGCCTCCCCTTAAGTTTCTGCTTTGGAACTACAGATGTCAAGTAATTTGCCTTAAGTCTTTCATTTCCTAAATATAAACCAACCCTGCTTTTAACTTTAAATTAAAATCCTAACTAGAAATTTTTTTTATTTTTTTTTATTTATTCAATTGTGCATGTATGTGTGTATATGTATATGTGTGTGTGTTTGTGTGTGTGTGTATGTGTGTGTGTGTAGAACCACGGACGAATTCGGGAACCACCATGGACGCCTCCACCTCCTTGTTTACTCTGCCCGGGGGTTCACAGGCTCCGCTCTACCAGGACCAGAAATGCAGGCCGCCCCCGCTTCTGCCTGGCGTCTATACGTGAGCCTAGGATCAGAACTCGGGACCTTCCACCTGCAAGGCAGAGGCTTACCCCCTGAGCCACTTCTCCAGCCCCCTAGCTAGAAATTTTATGTTCAATCATACCCAGTAAACAGGCTTGTTAGCCGGAATGTATATACACTGATTGTAAAAAAGTAAAAATTAGAAAACAATTTCAAGAGTCCTAAAACATAAGTAGATAAAATTCCCTAAAAAATATGACTCTCGTTAAATCAATTCAGAAATCCTACATTTATGAGACTATGCCATCTGTTTACTAAAATTAGTACCCAACCATTTCTTATAGAACACATAAGTTAATAAAAAATAATAATAATATAATTCCTAAAATTAATACACAAATATTTCTTCTAGAGCACATGAGTTAATAAAAAATAAAAATAAAATAAATTCTAATATAGTTCTTACCATTATAACCTAATATAGGTCAACTTTTATGATAACAGCCAGAATCTAATATCCTCAAAAACAAAAAATTAATGTATAATATACACCCCCTCCAACAGATTCACCTTTACCATTTACAAGATATAACACAAATTAACAAGGAGTTCAATCTCACTATATTTTAACTAAATCTCAAATGAAGTATTTGTTAAATACAACAATACAGACTTAAACCCTGTGACTCTTTCGTGGGACATTACAAAATAGATAAATTTAGAGAGACTGGGAGGCTGGGAAAAAACCTGTTGGAGGGCTGGGAAAAAATCTGTTAAATAAGGTTGGGAAAAAACCAGTTAAGATGTGATAAGGATTTGTTTGTGTCTCACCCTCAAACAATGGGTTAAATTCTTAAAGAATGTTTATCCTAAAGCTGTTACAATAAAAACTGTTACAATAGGGGCTGGAGAGGTGGCTCAGGGGTTAAGCCTCTGCCTTGCAGGCAGAAGGTCCTGAGTTCGGATCCCAGATCCCACATATAGACGCCGGGCAGAGGCAGGGGCGGCCTGCGCTTCTGGTCCTGGTAGGGCGGAGCCTGTGAATCCCGGGGCGGAGGAAGTGGGAGGCGTCCATGGTGGTTCGCGAATTCGTCCTTGGTTCTACACACACAGACACACACACGCGCGCACACATACATACGCACACACGCACAATTGAATAAATAAATAAAAAAAAAAAACTGTTACAATAGCCCAATAAATGGATTCAGATTCACCCAGCCCAGAAAGTTGTGTATCTGTTTCTCATTCACCTTTGCCTACCTTGTCAAGGGGAGCCCTGGATTGCAGGTTGCAGCGTTTGGACTGCAACAATATAGGAGGTGACATAGTGAGATTCAAGTGTTAACTTGATGACTAAAGATTGAAGCTCTGGAAAAATTTGTAGGGAATTAGTAATTCAGTTAATTAAACCGAGAATGAACTTTCAGGAGAATGTCTAGTTAATGGAAAAGGCCTAGTCCTCCTTGCTGGATGGGACTAGGTACTGGACAGGTGAATAAAATGTAACAAGTTGAGGGCTGGAGATGTGGCTCAGGGGTTAAGCCTCCGCCTTGCAGGCGGAAGGTCCTGAGTTCGGATCCCAGATCCCACGTATAGACGCCAGGCAGAAGCGGGGGTGGCCTGAGCTTCTGGCCCAGGTAGGGCGGAGCCTGTGAATCCCGGGGCAGAAGGAGGTGGAGGCGTCCATGGTGGTTCGCGAATTCGTCCGTGGTTCTACACATACACAGACACACACACGTACATACACACACGCACACACACACACACACATGCGCACAGTTGAATAAATAATAAAAAAAAATTAAAAAAAAAAGTAACAAGTTGATTGAGGACGTTTTCATTCTTCTGTGTACTTGGCCAGATATGCTGGTTGACAAGAAAGATTGATTTGTTCTTGACTATTATGTGAATATAATGTGGGCCATTCCCATGGCCCTGGTATTAGTATGAGCTCTCCTGCCATGGTATTTGAGGAACAGTATCCAGTCTATTCTCAGAGAAAAAACAAAATGAAAAAAAAAAAAAAAAAACTCTTATTCTCTTAAGTTATTTTGTCATGAATTTATCAGCAACAATTCAGGGTGTTGAAATAGGCATTTCTTTGGTTATATCTTACAGTCCTAGTGCTATTTTTTACTTCCCCAACCCTAAGAATACCATACTACTTCTCTCTATCTTAGCTTAAATGTTTCCTTCCATTATTCATCTTTGTATCTTACCACTTGAGGTCTTTGATATTTTCTTCTTTAAGGTCTTCTCTCTATTCTTCTCCCCTGAGTCTGCATAATGGTCCCTTTCAAATTTTCTTGCTATTGTTGGAATTCAGAAATAAGCCCAGAAATCAATGTTAGTAGTCACATATGAAAGAGAATACACAACAGTATCCTTTCTGTGTTAGAGATTCCTCACTCAAAATAATATTTTCTAGTTCTATCCATTAGACCTCAAATTTCATAATTTCATTTTTCTTGATAGCAGAATAGTTTTCTGTTGTTTATGTGCTGCACATTTTCATTACTTGTTCATCCACTGATGGATATGTGTCTCATTCCATTTCTTGGTATTTTGAATAGAGCTGAAATTAATATAGATATCTAATAATATATGCAGTAAGATAAAAGGTCCCTTGCAAAGTTTCTGGGTAAGAAAAACAATAAAAAATTTCATCAGTGTGTGAAAGTTACAAGTTACAATAACAACCACCTTGACAAAGGTGACCATCAGTTCAATAACTGTGTGAATGTCAAGAGGGTAAACAACTCTTTTCTGATTATATTAAAGGACTGCTGATGAGCTGAGAACACACCTTTCATACTGTTAACTAGGCCAAAAACATATGGAAGGAGATGACATTGACTACAAAAGGTTACAGGTGATTAAATTTTAACTATTATAAGTTAACCAATTAGCCTTTTAAACATTTATCATCATACTCATAGATTGGAAGACCACTTAGCAATCAATGTAGAAGTTTTGACTTGCAACAGAAGGTGTTTGTTATAAAAGCAAAATTCCAGCTGCATGAAGTGGTGAGAATTAATGAGTGTAGATTGTTCTGTTAAGAGCTTGAAGTGGGGCAGTGGCTCAGCTTGACAGTATCTTCTGTACATGACAGATCTTTTGCTTCCATTAGATCACTGCAACTATGTGAACCTCCAAAAGATTTGCACATGACTTGGCCTATCAGCATTTCATCATGGAAGGGGAAAGATCTCAAGAAACCTCATGTCTCATTGAGAACAATGAGAATTTATGCTGGATAGCTTAGGAGGAAGGATGTTTTCCTCAATGATACAGGATTCCTATTCTAGCAAATGTTTAGGCACATAACATCAAAGGTAACTTAGGTGAAATTCAGTTAGTTACACATGCAGAAAGCACATGAAAATAATAGAGAGAATGGAGGGTCAAAGGAGGGTTGAAACTGGAAAAGGATGGAGGTTGGAACTGAGGATTCCAGTGTGAAAATACCATAAATTCATTGCATTTGTGCAGTAAACTCTTTTGTTTCTTCAACTGTTTTTCTCATCTCCTCCAAGTACCTGTTGTGTTCTGTTCGAAGTGGTTGATATGGTTATTTATCTCCTCTGGGGTTTCCTCTTTCATAGTATTGATCATAGTAATGATCAGACTTTGAAAGTCATTATTTTGGGTGTGACTTTCTTGGCTATTTTCAGTGAGTTTGTTCTGTTTGGAATCTATCATTATGGGATTAATTCTTTCTGTGGGAGATTTGTTTTCTTGGGTTTTGTTTCTCATGAATTTTTGCTGTCACCTAGGAATTGTTGTTTTATCTCTTAAGACTTTGGGGGTGGAGAGGTGGCTCAGGGGTTAAGCCTCTGCCTTGCAGGCAGAAGGTCCTGAGTTCAGATCCTAGACCCCACGTATAGATGCTGGGCGGAAGGGGCAGCCTGCATTTCTTTTCCTGGTAGGGCGGAGCCTGTGAATTGTGGGGCAGAGTAAACAAGGAAGAGATGGAGGTGGTCCAGGGTGGTTCCCAATTCGCCCATGGTTCTATACACACACACACACACACACACACACACACACACACACACACACACATGCACATATGCACAATAAGTGAAAAATAATAAAAAAAAAGACCTTCTTTCAGTTTCTGTGTGTTTTTGACTGAACTGAATTACTTGGCATTACTATTCTCCAGTAGTTATTACTAGTGTTTGCCTTGGAGTTGGGTACACATGTCTGATATTGCTGTTATTTCCTAGATGAGGCTATCAGGCTGTTAGCACATCAGTTAGATCAGGTTTAGTAGACAGGGAGTGAGGGTTAGTATGGTAGTACCCTTTTACGATTTAGTACCTTGGTGATAGGCGAGTTTGAATGCTATAGTTGTGTATGTATTGGGGTGTCTATATGGAAAAGTTAAACTACAGTGACTAATAATTGAAAGGAAAAGGATGGTAAAAAAGGAGTTTACTTATCTTTGAGCTGGATGTGAAGAATCTCTCCCATGTGATAGGAAGATTTTAGAGGACTTTAGATGTATGGTGTTTGTCCCCTAGAGCTTTTTTGGTTTTTCTTTAGACACTGTTGAATTCTGAGGAGCAGTGTGCCCTCCCTGAACCTTGTATATCCTGGGCAGAAAGGACAGAGCTTCTAGTTGTGGCGCAGATCACCTGAGACCTGGAGCATGGCCTAGGGTCCTTCTGTAGTCCAGAGCAGACTGTTCTGGCTGGCTGGTGGGATGAGCTGAGATGAGGGGGTGATCTGAGGCCTGGGGTATGGACTACGGGGTTTACCGTAGGAGCAGTGTGTCCTCCCTGGACCCCGGGAGACCCGGACAGAAAATGCTTAAGAGAATAAGAATAAACAAATAGTGAAACTGTTAACTGAAGTTCCAAAATTGTGAGCCTTTAATGAATTGAATTACCACCAGAGTTTTAGCTGAAATTTAGAAATAAAACAAATGTTGGGTTATTTCTTGGCATGAATCTAATAGGAAAATACTGGCAGCTATAGCTATGTACACATATTACAAAATTATTAACAAATATTTTCAAAGAAGATAAATTTTGAGCTCTATTCTGGAAAGAGCATTCATATTGAAAAGGACTTGTTTTTCCTTTCCATAGCACATCATTTAAAGAGCAAACATGCATCTTCTTTAAATAAGAATAGCCCTTTCACTTCTCAATTAAGTAGTGCTGTAACGTATTTTTATATAATTGGGATGAAATTATACAAAATTTGCTTTCCTTAAGTAAGATGATTTAAATAGTATAGCACCCTATAACAATTAACTAGATATTTTGTTCAGAAAAATTGAAGCACAGAAGATTATAAAAAAGATTATTTCAGATATGTAATTTAATATGTGTGGGGAATAGATATAAAATCACTGAAAAACACTGGTGCAGGGTGAAGATACAGCTGTTTCCATTACACCCCCAATCAGAAAGCAAAGAATAATGAGTTTCCTTTCTACATCTCAAGCAATCTAGGGTCTCCATATCTGTAAAAGTACTGTCACATTCACCTCAGTTAACCTAATCTACATAATCCTTCACAGGTATGTCTGAAGGCTTGACTCCTAAGTAATTGCAGAATGTGAAAAGTTGTCAGACAAATTAACCATCATAGACTCAATTGTTATTGCTCAATTGTTATTATTCAAATTGTAAAGAAAAGAAAAGCAGCCAAGTTTTCTGATTGTTAGAACAATTATTTCTTTTCAAAGAATTGATAATTTCCAGATTACTATGAACATCTTCTCTTCCATTAATGTTTTCATTTCATCTTTAAACCATTATTACATAATTAATCCAGCAGTATTTGAAAAACATTTTATTTATTTATTTATTTACAAACTGGATTGTTGACTTTGCCCCAAACTTCTCCCCTCCTTCCTTCCTCCATCCCTACTTTTCCCATCCACATAGCCTTCTCCCACTCTCTCCTCCTTTTATCAGTCTTGCCCATCCTGATATCCTACCCATCCTGATATCCCTCTGCTTGAGTGTATCATGGGACACCCCTTGAGGTGCTTGGGTTGATGTGGGAGTCAGATTTCTGTTGAACTATATGTGACTCTTCATTGTGTAGTTGAGAAGGTTCCTCTTCCCTTACCCAATGCCTGACCTTAAGACACTCTCTGACAGCAGCTGTTTCTTCTAAGATCCTAGTTAGTCTCTGGAAAAATGTTAATATGGCTGCCATGTGGTGGTAGACATTCTCATCCCAGTGACCTTCTGGGTGCAGAAGCGCTATCCTGGTTGGAATGTATTGGTCATGAATATTTCACCCCACTTTTCAGCTCTTACAATTTTGATTATTCCTCTCTCACAAAGTTCCTAAACTTTGATGTGGGAAAAGATTTTGATTGATCAATTAGGACTGAATATTTCAGGTTCACTGATACTCTGTGCCTTGGCCTGATGTGGTTTTCTATTTCACTAGTCTTCCATTTTAATACTGTGAAACTTGGTTGAGCTTTGGGAGCTTTTCTTATTTTTGTTTCTTTTTCTCTACTGTCTTTGGGTCTCCTTCCTCCTGTCATCCAAGTCATGTTCTTTTTTATTTATAGTGGGTGTTACAGAAATTGCCCCTTAAATGCATCATTTTGAGGTCTTAGTACTAAGTTCCACTTAGTGATTTGTGACACTTGTTTTTCTGTGTCTGGAAGACTTTGCACAGTATAACTTTGAAGAACATTTTAAAATTATCCAACTTTTATACTAATACAGAAATGTTGATGTCTTTTAATACCATAAATACCATAATATTTCTACCCTAAAATGAATATAAGGCATGTTGAATATTTGTATTTCCCCAAATTTGACTGAAAAAGTATTTGGATTTCAATACCTTATATAACTGTAAAATAATTTCAAATTGTAATTAATTTGAGTCCTCTCTTTGGCTTGAGTAACTTCATTTTTCTTTATGAATAACTTGATTTCTTAAGACCATTAAAATATCCCTTTGAAAAATGAAAGAATTAAAGTTGCTAATAATCAACTTCCTTTTCAAAACCAATGTGAATGTATGTAATGCACTGGTTGAAAATGTCTTTGCTTTCATAGAAGCTAATTAGAAAATGCTTTTGAAGAAGTCAATTTATTCTCTTCTTACCATTTGCCTAAGAACAGAAATTTCTGTAGAGAACAAAGCAAATATTATAGCTGTTTTACATATCTGTGAGTTATGACACTCTTTATAGGCAGTTGACATAAGCATATTCAATTTTTAGATGCTTGGTACAAATAAAAGCTACAGTTACTACTCTATTGGTGATTGTAATGTAAATTGTGTGCTACATTATCAATTATCAGGTTGGTCATCACAGAATTATGTGTGGTGTGTATGTGGGTGCATGTGTGTGTGTGTGTGTGTGTGTGTGTGTGTGTGTGTGTGTGTGAAAGGATGGCTTCAGGTTTAGGCACAATCCAACTTATTGTTTGAGAAAGCATTTTCTCACTGGCCTGGATCTCACCAAGTACTTAGACTGACAGGGATCCACCTGTCTCTGCTTTTTAAGCACAGGAATTATAAGTACATGTCATTGCAGCCTACTTTTCATACTTGTTATGAACAGCATGGATTCATTGACTCAGGTAACTCCTACTCTCATCTTAGAATTTCTAGTAATGAAGTTTGCATAATATGTTTAGGTTACTATGCAAATTCATGTTTGACTTTATCAGTTAAAATATTAATTTTTTACAGATATTATATAATCTATATTAATAAAATATATTGTTATTAAATTCTGGCCTTTAAATTTTTCAACTAGTGATCTCAAATATGTCATCTCTGAAATTAAAATAACCTCAGTGGTGGTGAACTTAAACATTTGTATTTTTTAAATTTCAAAATTAGTTAGAGATAGAAATTATGACTGTCTGCCCTCCTAACCAGTTAAGGAAAAGAAGGGCTGTGTTTATCAAGAGTATTTAATCCTCCTCCTCTTTTTCTTCTTTTATAATGTTTCCCTGTGCAACCAAGACTCCCACTGATCTTCCATAACATTTCTATCTCAAATTCCTTACTTCAGATTAGGCAGATTTGTAGCACCTATGTTGGGATGGTCTCTGAAGGCTTTGGAAAGCCATCCCCCATTGCTGGGATTTCTCTGGAGGAACACCCTCCAATCCTTGACAAAAGATAAAGTGGTCAACTTCCCCTAACCCTTTACTTATGAAAGACTGCAGAGAGGAGTTCTCCTTTACAGATAAACCCTACCATGAGCTGGGCACAAGATCAACTGGGTTTGGCCATAGTATGAGCTAACCAATGAGGAAAAGCCACTTTTTCCAAGCTTGCCTAAAAGTATAAGTAGCTGCCATTTGGGGGGCTTGCCGTTCATGGCACTCCACATCAGAAGTCCATGAGCTCTTTTCCAGCTCCATGCCCCTCGTGGATTCAATGCCTGGAGTTCATGAGTTCTTCAGGGCACCTTATGTCACTCCATGTCTGTAATTTGTGAGTTTTGTTCTTTCTTTCTACTAAACTCTTCCTTAATCCTCTATGCATGTTCTAGTTTCAATCTTTGACTCTGAACACAAGAAACTTGACACATACAGATTACTAGACAGTGACTCTGCAACACAGGGATTATAGGCATGGTTGAAACCTCACAGCCTCTCATTCTCAAGTTTTGGAAACAAATGGATCCACTGAAAGATTCTTGGAGTGAAAACTTGATCTCTGCTGAAATCACTGTGTTTGGGAGTTCCTGGAAACTTTATGAGGCTGAATGACTAGAACAAGTGCATCCATGTAGCATGTTCTGTGAATTACACCTTGTCTTACTCCATATTTTGAAATATTATCTCTTAGCCAACAAGGTGCTGTGTTTTCCACTGTACTATTCTACATGTTTTCGAGAAAAGCCTGAAATGATGATAAAAAATCCTTTTTTCTGTTATTTCTCTCATATATTTGTCAAAATATTGAAAAATCCAACGCAATGATGACTTCTAATTTTGTTATGAAGGCAGATGTTTGACTGGAGCAGTTGTCTTTTTCCTGCTCCTATAGCCTCATCAGGAAATATAATGAATATGCTCTGTATATGTAGCACTAGATACTGTTTATTTCCCATTGTATTGTGTTATTATTAAGCCACAAAGAAAAAGAATAAATATCATTCAAATAATCCTTTTTTCCTCTGATAAGTGTTAGTGGCTATGAGTAGAACAGTTTCATAATGGCAGCATTATTAACTTATCACCACACCAACTTAGACACTAAACATAGTCCGAGGAAATACATAACATTATGCTGAGGAGGTGTGGATACGTGATGGTGTCAATTTGCTTGGCCATAAATGCATAGACATTTGGTCAAACATAGTTCTGCATATGCATGAGGGACACCTGGTTGGTAAATAATCTTTGAATTGGTAAAGCCAGAAAAGCACATTTCTCTGTTGACTGTGGGTGGCTATAAATCATAATGGATGAAAAAGGCTTAGCAAATGTGGACTTCTGTTTGATTCCTTGACATATTCTAGCACAATGATTTTTTTTTCTTCAGTTTGAAACTGAAATATTTGCAAACCTCAGGTTTTACATCTGCTAGCTTTCAGAATGATCTGACTTGGTTATCAGATCTCTGTTCTAAATACCAGCTTTGCAATTGGCTGAAAAACGTGGGCTGCTTTGCTTTGAAATTAATGCGAAAGAACTCTATGTATACACACACACGCACGCATGCACACACACACACACACACACACACACACACACACACACACACACTGTATTGACTCATTTTCTGTAGGGACCTATCTTCAGTAAGATAAATTATTTTCCCATTGAACTGTACTTTTAAAATATCAATGGAAAGTTTGCAGCAATACATATTTTAAAATCAAAGACTCCAAATTTTTTGTTTCATTTTTGTTCCATTTATTTATTTACCAAAAAAACTGTTTTGTGTCTTTGCCTTCATTCTCTCTCCATTCATATCATATCACCCTACTCTCCCTCCATCCATCTTTCCGTATCCCCCTCCCTATTCCTGCCCCTTTGCTTGTGTGTATCAAAGGATTCCCTTTGGAATGCCTGTGTTGTCATGGGAAGACTCCAAAAAATTTTAAAATATCATTGTATTTACTAAGGTGGTCTTTCTTTCTATTGTTTAATTGCATATTACATATGCTTTCATGTAAATCATCATTTTAACTAGTATTGATTTCACCTTTCAGCAGTCAAAATACACAGTGCTTATTTACCAGTAATCACAAGGAAAAGTGACTAAATATAGAGAACAGAAAAGGCTCAAAGATCATCAACCTCTTTAAGAACATGCAGAATGCTTGGTTTATGACATATTGCAATACTTTATTAACATATTTAAGTTACAGAATTCTTACATATATATTATCTTAAATTTTGACATATTTCTACCCATTAATTGTGTGAATAGTCCACACATTTACCAAACTTAAATGTATGCTATGTACTGGAATCTAAGTAAAACATTTAAATGAAAGTATTGATAAAGTTAACACTAGTTTAAACAAATATTTAGAAAATGTTAAATGCAATTGAGACACATGTATGCAATGTAAAAATTATTTTCCCTCATTACTTCATGTTTTAATACATTAAAATATTTTTTCATAGTTAGATATGATTGTACACTTCTGAAGTCTTTTCTTCCTCTTAAATTAGAACACTGCATAGAAGTAGCCATAAGCATTTCTTCACCTTAAAAATGCAATTATAATGGGGTTAGATTGAAAGTTAGTAGCAAATGTCCCAGTTTCTTGACTAAGTAAATTACCACTTTATACAATAGCACAGTTTTCCTTACAGGATTCATCAAACGAAAGACAACTCTCCTTTTGGGGATTTTCTATTTAACCTGTGTAAGGTCATATTATCTGACAATCAGCAAATGCCTCCAAAAGAAATTGTTTTGTCACTCAAAATATGGAATTTCTAAAGCTTTTTAGCAATAAACTGCCTGAGGGCTGTCATAGAAAATGAAAGCTGTTTCCGTCCAAGTGCACATGTCTTGATATTCAACAATATGCATTCTGTCCAAAGGGGAGAACATTTGTAAAAATGAATACATTTTATTTTTTATCGTATGTGTGTGTGTGTGTGTGTGTGCATGTGTGTGTGTGATTACCACAGGGTGCTGGAATATTTGTGCTTGGGTTGCTCTACTGCTTTTCCCAGGGTATACCTTCCAGGACAGGAATGACAGGTCATCACCATATCCACCCTATATTTTTTAAAATTCATTTATTTATTTACAAACAAACTGGGTGTATGTTTTTTACCCTGATACGCTCCCCATCCACTTCTCTCTCCACCCGCACCATCTACATAACCTTCTCCCACTCTCCTTTCATCCACCCTTCTCTGTCTGCCCCCCAACCTTCTGCTTGTGTATATCATAGGATCTCTTTGAGGTGCCTGCAGGTATGAGACTTAGACTTTGGTTGAACTTTATTTGGGTCTTCAATGAGTAAAGTTGTACATGGAGAGGTTCCTCTTCCCTCATCCAGGTTCTGTCCATGAGATGTTCTCTGAGAGCAGTTGTTTCATCTAAGATCTTAAATAATCCTTATGGAAAATGTAGTTTGTTGGCCATTATGTAAGTCTGGTGGTAGAAGTTCTCATCACATTGACTTTCTGGATACAATAGCTCTATCTTGACTGGAATGTGTTAGTCAGGAGTATTTTATCCCACTTTTAGGCTATTACAATCTTATTGTCCCATCTTCCACAAGGTTCCCTGAACCTGGGTGCAGGATAAGATTTTGATGGGCCAATTAGGATTGAATATTTCAGGTTCACTGATATTCTGTGTGTTGGCCTAATGTGTTTTTTTTTCTTGCCACATTTGTGCAACTTGGTGGAGTGCTGAAAGTTTTTTCTTATCTAAGGGTAAAAAGTATTTTGATGGTGATATATTATAAATATTTTGTAGATAACACTAAGATATCTGCTCTTGTCTATTTATTTCCATTGTACTGTTATTTGGATTGAGTTACAATATCAGGCATGATTTCCCTGCTATTTAATGTTATTAGAATCCTTTTAGAGAGTAATTGCTATCCCATGGGTCTTACATACCTATGTTGCTCAGATAGATTTTTCATACAAGGAGTTTTAGTAGTCTATCACTATTGGAATAAACACTTGATCTATTATTTTCCCTGAGTCACTTGCCTCTTTTTTTCCTCCATTACTGCTTATTAGGATCTCACACCTTACTTCCCTTTCCTTTCAGGCTTTTCTTTTTTTTTTTTTTTTTTTTTGTTTTGGGAACTTTGATTGGTAATTCTTTTTTTTTTATTAAAAATTTAATTATACATTTTAAAAATTTTTACCAGTTCCCTCCCTCCCCCTTCTTCCCCCTCCCCTTCCCCCAGTGCCTCCCCCCCAATTCCCAGAGAGTCCTTTGTTGTATACGCTCCTTTCAGGCTTTTCTTAACAGTGGTCTTATTTATCTCTTTAGCTCTGTTCCTTTTTCTCCACTTCCTTGGGATCTTCTTTCCCCTACTCCTCAAGTTATGTTCCTTGTGATAGCAATAGATATTGTAGAATTTTTCCCTTGAGTATGTTATTATGAGGACTTAGTACTATGTTACACTTATAAGGGTGTCTCTCTGTGTCTGAGATACTTCACTCAATATAACTTTCATCCATTTGCCAGCAAATTTCATTATTTCATTTTTCTTGATAATTGAGTATATGTACCATATTTTCATTATCCATTTGTCTACTGCTGGGCATTTAGGCTGATTTTATGACTTAGTTATTGTGAATACAGCTGCAATGAACATGAATGTACACATGTCTCTATGGTAAGATGAAACATTCTCTGGGAATATTCCAAGTACTGGTATAACTGCCACCTTGCATTTTTATGGGATCATATATAAATAGCAAATATGGATCTAGTCATCTTAAATGATGGTAATTGTGTAAACTGAAAAACGATGTAAAAATTGAGCTCTATTTTAAATTTTAGACATTTTTATCAATGAGATTGTTAAATTGAGCATAATTTATGTTCAAATTTGGGAATAAAACCTCATATTTTATCCAATGATGGTGTTATATTTTCTGATATGAGTCTATATATCTCCAAGAGTTGATGGTGCTATATGTTCTGAAACAAGTCTATATATCTAAAAAAAATAAGTCCTTGTCATAATGGATTCATTTCCCACATTTATTTTGCTTTCAAAAATTTGACCTTAGAATGGAAGATTTTGCAGTGGGTAAGGTTTTACATCTCCATCATGAATACCACCATTTGAATCTTAGAGGTCTTGTGGTTACCTGTTCCCCAACTTACAGGAGTCAAAACCAAGAAATTCCATGTACAAGATAGCTAGCAAGACTAAGGAATTAGGAAACTTCATGTTCAATCAGATAAACTGACTTATGAACAAGCAAGACGAATATGTCAGTTAGTCTGCTTGTTGCTAATAGATTCACAACCAAATGACTTATGGGAATGAGGGTTTTTATTATGGCAGAAAAACTCATACCAACACTAAGAAACAAGGAAGGTTATGCATGGGCTCAGTAATACGGACTTCTTTTTTTAATTTTTTTTTTATTATTTATACAATTGTGCACATGTATGTGTGTGTGTGTGTAGAACCACGGATGAATTCAGCAACCACCATGGACCACCTCCTCCTTGTTTACTCTGCCCGGGGATTCACAGGCTCCGCCCTACCAGGACCGGAAATGCAGGCTGCCCCCGCTTTCCGCCTGGCATCTAGACGTGGGGTCTAGGATCCGAAGGACCTTCCGCCTGCAAGGCGGAGGCTTAACCCCTGAGCCACCTCTCCAGCCCAAGTAATACGGACTTCTATTTGCCAAGAGTGATATGGCTTCAGATGCTGCTGAATGCTAAATCTACCTGGAACACACACTAACACCAAGAGTCACACTATATCCACAGGACTCCAAAAAGAGAGGTAGAATTCACTTGATAGACAGAATGTCTGTCAAATTATGTCCAAAAAATATCAATTCTCTGAACCTGTTAAAGAAGTAAAGCAGTGGGCTCCTAGAATTTACTGGTCTTACTCAGTTCAAGACCTCAACATCCCAGTTATAGCTCTATCTAGAGATAAAGATTGCTAAGGTTTGTCCAAGTCTGCATGCTATGGGCTTAACTCAATTACTAACTCTTTATAAATGGGCCCAGAAATTGAGTCATTCAGTTGTAAAGTTGATACACATGTCACAAAGAATACATTTGCATACAATTTTGGACCTCTACATCTATATACCTGTAGGTACATATGTACCAATACAGGTACCTAAACTACTCCACATGCAAACTTGACACACAATTTTCATCTTTTATTTATTTTTTAAAAAAATTTTTATTATTATTTATTATGTATTCAATTGTGCGTGTATGTGTGTGTGCACGTAGAACCACGGACGAATTCGGGAACCACCATGGACGCCTCCACCTCCTTGTTTACTCTGCCTGGGGATTCACAAGCTCCGCCCTACCAGGACCAGAAACACAGGCCGCCCCCGCTTCCGCCTGGCATCTATACGTGGGGTCTAGGATCCGAACTCAGGACCTTCCACCTGCAAGGCGGAGGCTTAACCCCTGAGCCACCTCTCCAGCCCTGACACACAATTTTTAAAGGACTTTTTCCTGCAATAATTAGAGAGAGATGAGCATTTTTCTTCAATTAAGTACAACTTTTATATTAATGATAAGTGACTCAGTCATAATAGAGGCAAATAAAACATGCTTTATAAACATTTCAGAACCAAGGCTGTCCACTCTTACCACTTCTATTCAATACTGTTTTTAAAGTCTTAGCTAAAGCCATAAGACAAAAGAGGGAGATAAAAGGAACTCAAATCTGAAAGGAAAAAGTGAAGCTATCTCTATTTGCAGATGACATGATTGTATACCTGAAAGATCCTAAAAACTCCACCAGGAAACTCTTAGAACTAATACAAAAATTCAGTAGAGTACCATGTTACAAAATAAATGTGTGAAAATTATTTCAGCCTTCCTATACACCAAGGTTGAAAAAGTGAGAAAATCCTATGAGAAACAATTCCTTTTACCATAGCCCCTAAAAAAAATGAAATACCTTGGTATAAATCTAACCAAGGAAATGAGAGACCTTTATAATAAAAACTTTAAAACACTAAAGAAAGAAATTATAGAAGATACCAGAAGGTGGAAAGATCTCCCATGCTCCTGTATCAGCAGAATCAACATCATAAAAATGAACATCTTACTAAAAGCAATATATAGATTCAACATTATACCAATCAAATTCCCCAAGCAATTCTTAAAAGAAATTGACCAAAAAAAAAATCTCAAAATTCATATGGAAGCACAAAAGGCTGGATCCTGAGTAACAAAAACACTGCAGGAGATATCACGATACCAAACCTTATTCTATACTACAAATCCATCGTAATAAAAACAGCATAGTACTGGCTCAAAATAGACACATTGATCAGTTGGTAAGGGTTGGAGACCAAGATAAGCCCACAAAATTACAGCCATCTGCTCTTTGACAAAGGGGTCAAAAAAAAAAAAAAAACTCAATGGAAAAAGAACAGCATATTTTAACAAATGGTGCTGGCAAAACTGGATATGAACATGCAGAAGATTGAAATTGGAACTGTACTTGTCTCCATGCACAAAAATCAACTTCAAATGGAACAAGAACCTTAACATTAAGTCAAAGACTATAAAAACCCTAGATGAAAGAATAGGGAATTCCCTCCAGTAGAATTGGCTACATCAACATTTCCTAACTAGAAAGTCAATAGCATAGGCACTGGAACCTATACTCCACAAACAGGATCTTGTGAAATTAAAGAGCTTCTGTTCAGCTAAAGAGATTGTAAACTGAGCAAAACATTAACCCACAGAATGGGAGAAAATCTTCAATAACCACATATCTGATAGAGGTCTAAGGTCCAGAGTGCACAAAGAACATTAAAAAATTAATTAAGCACCAAGGAGATAAATAGCCCAAGGGCATCAGAACTTAAAAAAAACTTTTCCAAGTATGAAATTGAAATATCTAAAACCATCTTTAAAAATGTTCCACATCCCTAGCCATCAAGGAAATGGAAATCAAAACTACCACGAGATATGTCACCTTGGTCAGGTTGGCAAAAAACACAATACAAACAACAAGTAATGCCAGAGAAGATGTGGGAAGAAGGGAACTCTCCTACATTGCTAATGGGAATGCAGGCTTATACAACCACTCTGGAGATCAATATGAAAATAATACCCAAAAATGCATTAATTCACTACAGTAACTACATTATACACTACAGTATATCCATGTTCATTGCAGCACTATTTACAATAGCAAAGTCATGGAATCAACCCAAATGCCAAATAGTTGAGGAATGGGTATGAAAATGTGGTATATTTATACAATGGAATAACACTTGGCCATCAAAAAAATTATAATTACAAAATTGTGTAAATTTCAACGAGGAAACTGACAGCACTGTGTCTTTCTTCTATTCTTCCATTTACCTTTAAACCTCTTAAAGTAAGATCTTCGTTTAGACAGTATTTTATCTCTGGTTAGGAGATGACCTCAAAACCCAATCAAGATGCAGCCAAGAGCAGTGCAGGAATCAAAACTGAAAACAACAACCAACCAAAACTCAAAACACCAAAAGCCCTACAATGTTCACATGGAATCAGACCAACCAAATATCTCTCCATTCTAAAGCCCAGGGAAATTTATAGAAGAGGGGGCCTCAAGATTGCAAAGATGGGGAGACACACCCATAGGCAAGATACTCCATTTAAGTCTGGGCTGCAGCAGCTAGGATATTGCTACAGTGTGATTAGACCTTGCCTGACCTGCACAATGGCTGACAGGTCAACAAGTCCTTAAAGTTAAGCATGGCTCTCAGGGCAGAAAGCTTCAGGCAGTAGTACCCTTATTGGCATGGGGTTAAACAGATACAACAGAGCTCTTATATTGGTGGGTCCCCCAAGAAGGTACCTTAGGCTATGCCACTGAGTCTGAACCCTCACTAGTGTAGACGATTCAGAGTGAAATTTAATGCCCATATACACAGATATTCTGGAGGATGGGAGGGAGCAGTCAGGAAACACCATAAGAGGAGAAGGGAGGAAAGAGATGTGAGATAGAGGGAAGCAGTGGAAAGTGATGGGGTGACAAAAGGGGAAAGGGAGGGAGTAGGATGAAGGGGGTACCCATTGAGCTTGTACATCTAGGTTAAAAAAAATAAAATTTTGTCTCAAAACAGAGAATGTCAGAGAAAAAGTTCAAGAAGCTAAAGACTTTATGTTTCACTTTTTCTTCAGATTTAGAAAAGTAATTGTACCTCTGAGAAATAGTAATTTGTGGAAACAGAAGATTTGCAGTGCCTTTACACCAGCGTATACTAATAAACATCTCTGAGAGTTAAAATTGTTTTGATTCAACAACTTAAAGAGAAGTAAGCACCAGAATGTTTTCAGACAAATAAATATAAAAAGTATAAGAGACAAATAAATATAAAAGTATAAAAGGTCAGATATTACCAAAAATGTATCCTAAAACTTTTTTGAATCCTGGACTGTGATAATACACACACACACATACACATATATATTTATATGTATATATTCACTCTACATATTCATTATACATATATATGTATGCATGTCAACACATTTCTGTGATAAACAACCCCATACATCATAGTTCTATCATTTTATATATAATAAAATCAAGAAGTTAGAAATTTACACAATTTTTATATAATTTTTATAACTCTTTTTGCCTAATCATACAAACTCAGTAGGTACCTCCTTCTTTTCCCTCCTCCCTCCCTTCCCCATTGTCCCTCTTTGTATCCTTCCCCATCTCTCCTCCTCTTTGCCTTCCTTCCTCCTCTTTTGGTGCTTCCTGCTTTCTTCATCCCACCTTCCAGAGCATCTGTTTATATGTGCGCTAAATTTCCCTCACTAGTGAGGGTTCAGGACTCAGTAGCATAGCTTGGGGCCTCTTCTTGGGCTGCCTGCTAGTATGGGAACACTATTGGAACTGTTTAACCCCTTGGCTATACTGCCTGAAGCCTTCTCCCCTGTAATCTGAATTCACATAATTTTATACAGTATTATTTTTGAATTTTTGAGTCTGTACTGACCAACTTTGTAGCTTGATTTTATAGCCCACATTTTATCTCCCCAAAGCCTTGTGTGAATCAATCAACTAATAATATTTGAATAGAAGAGAATAGGGAAAAAAGAAAAAACTTAATCGACTCCACCTAAAACTCCAAAAATCAGGTATCCGATGTCCTCTATTAATCTATTAGTCAGTGAGATCTTAAAAGCCCTAAAACAGTAAAACTTTTGCCAATGTTCTTGGTTGCCCTCCAGAAACTGGTATTAAGACCCAATTATTAAAGACCCAATATATATTCATCACAGATAATAAGAAGGAAGGTGGCAGGGAACAACAAGTGTTTCTGTGAGAAGAGAAGGAAAGATGACACTGGGGTAAAGCAGGAAACTGTCATAAATCTCTGCATGCATGTACAAAGTGATAAAAGAATGTGATGCCAAAGGAAAAATTGTGCTCAGGCAAAATTTGGGAAAGGACATCAACAAAAGTAGGGTTTATTTTTAAACAGGATGGTACTTATACAAACATCAAATCACTTCATAAATGGTACTTTTTGGTTCAAATAATTATGTTTATACAAACTGAAAAGCTTACTATCTTTTCTCTAATGTAAAGTATAATAGATTGACTTATAAAAGTGAATAAATTACAGGCAATATTTCACTAATGTTAAATTTAAAATATGATGCCCTGGATATGATAATAAGATAATATTATTGATTAAGCATATAAAGTAGATAATATATATGATTTGTGGATAAGGATATGTGACTTTTCATATACTTAGCTAGACAGAAGGGACAGAACAGCACAGGCCTGATAGCATTAAATGCAGCAGTGTACTTATTATGCCAAGCAAATAGAGCAATTTACCTATTGGGAACAGTGTAAAGTGCTGTCATTCTGGGCAAGAACAACATCTATCATTTGACACAAATAGAACTCTATGTTCTGTGTGCTGCAGCTTTGGCTTTCAATTCCCAAGATAAATATTGGCCCATAACAAGTCAGTGATATGGTACAACAGGGAGCTATAAGGAGACTTGAAAATGCAGAGAGGAGTTAATTAATCTAGGTACCAAGACAAGTCCATTCAAGCAGAGCTACCAAAATGGTACTGAATTTGTAAACAGTTAACATTTGCTACCTTATGTTTCATTCTATATAGAATTAATAACTGCAATTATTCATTCAGAAAAAGTGATGAATTTATATACTCACTAAATATGTTATGAGATTACTGGACATTTGATTTTACATAGACATAAATGAAAAATCCCAGTTGTGAAAAATTAAAATGGAAAGTTCTTTTTGATTCAATAAATTTGCATGTAACCAAGTGACTCATTTCCTAGGACTTTCAAAAAGCTTCACTAAAACAATTAACACAGACACGAAGAATGTTTTATAATCAATTATTTACATGGCTTTGTCTCTTGGTAGCTACTTGAAGACAGAAATGAGACCTTTTGGCAGTCACACACTGATATCCACAATTGGCATGTGTCTAGTGACAGAAGTAAAAGATGGATTGTTTTAATCCCTAAGGATTTCAAGTAACATTGCCTTTATGAAGCTAAGTATACAATGAAAATAATTTTCTCTTTACTCTTATGATTTTAAGATAGCTTTGTGCAATTATCAGTTTGAGTTTTTATTTTAAAGTGGCAGGTGGAGAAATACTATCAAATACGGTATTCTAAAATGAAATCGGGAAAATAGCCATGTTTCTGAGATGGAGATACAAAAATGAAATAGCAGAATAAAGAACATCCTCTCATTAATAATGCTGCAAATAAAATTAGCATCAAATATTCTGTTCTGCCATCTCTATGGGAAAATATGCTTTATTCTTTTTATACTTTAAAAATTTAATCATTTTCCTCCCACAGTACTCTACTTCATTCCTCCTTTTTCATTAAGAACCTTCTTCCCAATGATCCAAAACAAGTCTGTGATATGGTTCAGGGAAGTGTGAGGAGACTTGAAAATGCAGGGTGGAGTTAATTAATTTAGGTGCTCACACAAGTCCATGTAAACAGAGCCACCAAAACTGTACTGAATTTGTAAACAGTTACATGTATATGTCCTTATACTCTCTCTCTCTCTCTCTCTCTCTCTCTCTCTCTCTCTTTCTGTGTGTGTACCTGTGGGCTCCACTGAGTTTAATAAAGGTTTTCTGTGTTAGCTTATTCCTGGATACTTAACAGAATATAGCAGCAGTATTGAAGAAAGTGGATCATCTTTCATCAGTTTGCATTAGCATTAATCATCAGTATTCCCTCGAAATAATCATTAATAGGTCCCTATAGGCTCTTCTATCTCTAATGATATGTTGATAGACTTAATCTTGTACAGGTCATACAGATTTTGTGCAGGTAAAACAAAGCCATAGTCGCTCAAGCATGCAATGCTGTTGTCATGTCCACACACTTCTTACAAAATGAAATTAATGGAAAATAATATATCTGTTTTGAGAAAAAAGAGGCTAAATTCAATAGTTTTGAGTGAATACTCTACTGAAATACATGTGTGAATAGCAAAATGTGCATAAGGATCACTTTATATATTGTGTTACAGACACATTACGAGGATACATATACTCTAAAATGAAACATTATGTATTTATTGCCAATATTGTATATTTCATGTATAACATGTCTGTTCTGTGTGTTTAAGCAAGTGTGGTGTGTATGTGTTTGCCATGTATTTAAGCATCTGTGGGGAAGCTAAATTGTGAGATTCATAAAGCTACCTTTATGAAGATTAACTTAACTGCAATATTTGCTTTTAAGATATTAATGGAATTTAGGTGACAAGTAGGATTCCTGAACATATATGACTTTCTCCCCACCTGATCAGGCCATGAAATCTACTTTAAATCATAGAAAGAAATTCAGAAATGAATTTCTGAGCAAAAATAGAAATTGGCATTTGTCTCTGAATACATATCTCATATCAGAAATTATATATTATTTCTTCTGTACTGTCACGAATAGCCCTGCTATTGTGAAGGAGACAGACCATTGCATAGACATAAAAATTTAAAAGAACATTTTTGAGGAATGTTTTATACTTATAACACTGTAAATTCTATCAACCAACTAAATCTAGCTCATTGGTTAAATATACTGTTATCAGAAGTGAAGGCATACAATTTTCATGTAAAGATAAGTATTTTGAATGATACTATATATTCCTTTTTTTAAAACTAACATGTTACAAATAATTGACATCATACAGCATCACATTGTGACTACCTAGTCACTAAAGTAGAGAAGAATAACTGACATAATCTGGATACATATAAAATATTTTACATAATGGCAAAATTTTAAAACTTTTTGAGATCAGATGAGTGAGTGGCTGCCAAAATGGAATATCTTTTAGTGAAACTAAAATGTTAAGATAGAAAAGTTGAAACAATGAAAACAAGAAAGTTTATAGAAAAGGAAAGTTTAGAACATTTGTCATATATATATAGAAAAGGAGTCAAAGACTATGGAAGAAGGATAATGGCAAAGAACAAGCTGGACACAGAAAATCATTGGGTTATAATTTCAGGTGCCAAATATAAAAATTCATACTGTTCCATATCAATTATTTAAGCTTCTTCATTAAGAGAATAAGAGCAAATAGAAATTATAATGGAAAATAAAACATTAGGATGTCTTATGAAAATTCCAATAAGAGATGAATCATAAGAAGTTTTGTGACAGTTAATCCTTGTGTCAACTTGACACACCTGGCATTAACTAAGATCCGTTGCTTCTACCTGAGGAGATTATCTGGATCAGTACCAGCCCTAGATACTATTGGAAACTCCCTAGATCTCATTGGAACCACAGAACTTAGAAGAAGACAGACTGTCCAGGAATCCTCCAGTCACGTGGATGGGAATGACTTACCTGCCAGCTTCAGCTATCAGCCATATCACCTCTGACATAAAAGTCTTCATCTCCCCTCTGAGACTGTAAGTTGAATAAATCTACTTTTCAACCTTAATTTGTTTGACTTTGAATGCTTTCTCACATAAATAGTAAAGAGTAACCATTACATAAATTGGTACTGGGTAGTTGGATATTGCTATAAGATTAAAAGTATCTGCTACCACAATGTGAAGCTGAGGGAAGTTCTTACCCAGCAGTATGGCCAATGCTGTGATATGGCTAGTGTGCTTTTGGAACTGTTTAATGGGAGAAATATGGAAAACTTTGGGACTTTGTGCTGGGAAAGTGATGGGGCCAAATGGGCCTTTCTCATGAGCACTCTGAAGAAAGCAATGCTGTGAGAAATGCAGGCAGTGGAAATCTAGCTTGTGATGGTCTAGAGGGGAACACAGACTATTGACGATGACAAATTGAACCATGTGTTGGCAGAAAGTTTAGTGAAGTTTTGCACTCATCCTAAAAGCTTGCCTGAAGTTAAACCGAAGTGGTTGGCAGAGGAAATATCAAAGAAATGTAGTCTTGATGGTGTGATATGGCAAAGAATCAGGGAGGAAGAAGAAACTGTAAGATCTGATAATGAAAAATTCAATGGCAAACTTAAAGAGTTAAACCAGGAAGAATCAGAGAACAAAAATCTGATGTTAAAGAGATTAATTCTAGTAGTAAACCAAGGCCTTAGTTTGAGGGCCAGATTCTTAGAAAAGGCTCCCATCCATAAGAATGCACATGTTTTTGGAAAGAATGAGCTGAAAGGTAGGATTGCAAAGCATTGGGCTGTTTGTGCTCTAAAGCAACCACCCAAGAGAAAAAGATTTTTCTTGTAGGTAGCACAGAGAAGCTGTATCAGCTGTGATTCAAGGGGGCCAACCTCTAACCCAAGGCAACAGCAAATCTTGGTAAAATCATCCTCATGGTTCTGATTTTAGAGGAAGAAGGTTGTAGATCCCTTCTCCAAGATTTCAGAAAATGGCAGAAATCGGCAGCATGTGGCAGGAAGTCTGCAGTTTAGAAGCCCAAGAAGGGCAGCTTGTGTTGTGAATTAAAGCTTAGTTTTTCTTTGAAAAATGAAGATGTTAGAGATGCTAGAGACAACATGGGACATCTGCCAAGGACAGCTGTATACCCAGGGAGAAGCCAGCCCAAGAGAGTCATATATTCTATGGGCAACTGTATTGGAAGTATAGAACTAAGGCCCTTTGGAACTGAGATGATTTCGATGAGAAGCCCATCTGTTGGACTTGGTGCTATGGGATTTTTAGTTTGTCCTGCTGGTTGCTGGTCATGTTATGGACTGATCTTTTCTGGATATTCCCCCATTTTTTCCTTTTGGACTGGAAGTATTTATTCTGTGACATTGTGTGCTGAAAATATGTAACTTGTCTTTTGATTTTATAGAAGACTTTGGACTTCAGACTTTGGGACTGTGTTGAGACTACTGTAGTCTGAACAGAGACTTTTACAGTTGGACTGAATATGGCTTACATTGTATAACATTTTGAAGTGAACTAAATGTTTTCGAACATGCTTCTTCGACAGCCACTGTTGTATTTTTCAGATCAACACAAAGCACAATGGTTACTCTAAACTTACTATTTTCAAATTCACATATTTAAAGTCATGCAAGCTGCAACTTCCCCGTCAAAATTACTGGCTGCCAAATTTATACTTGTTTCTTCAGCTGTACCTTTTGATATTTAGAATTTTTAAATTTCTGTAAAAGTACATTTTGTAGAATGTAATGTGTTCACTGCCTTTGTGAAGCAGTATATAATTGTATGATTTTGTGTGTAAACTGATTGCTTGGGCTTTCAATACAGTATTCATATAAAGCAATAAATATTAATGTTATGAAAAAAGATATTTATGCTGTGCAATGTAATATTAATCTGTAGTTATGTGGTAAAATGTTGCACTCTACATTATGATATTGTGTTATGGGACACTAAAGACTAAGTATTTCTCAAGGGACTTTATCACTTATTTTGGGAAAAATAATGCATTTGTGGTTTTATAGGCATAGTTTTCTTAGGCAGAATTATGAATATTACTGTTTTATGTGGCAATTAAGAATGACCTAAGAAAATGTGATCTGGTGTCAAGTTGGTAAGGGTTGGACTTGTGACAGTTAACCTTGGGTGTCAACTTGACACATCTGGTATTAACTATGATCAGTTGAGATCACCTGAAATGATTATCTGGATCAATATATTTTCAATATAAAGACCAGCCCTAGATCCTATTGGAACCTCCTTAGAGGTTCTCGTTGGAACCTTCCAGTAGCAGACCAGATAAAAAGAACCATAGAACAGGAGACTTAAAAGAAGAGAGACTCTTCAAGAATCCTCCAGCCTTGTGGATGTGAGTGACTTACCTGCCAGCTTCAGTGATCAGTCATGTCATTTCTGCTATAAAAGTCTGTTTCTTCCCTCTGAAACTGTAAGTTGAATAAATCTCCCTTTCTTCCTTAATATTGACTTCGAATGCTCTCTCACAGCAACAATTAGGAGTAACCATTACAAGTTTAAAATAACAATGGGGAATATATCTTCAGAATGATGGGTAGATTAAGGGCACGTGATAATAACAAAGGAAGTTCAGCATATTTTTTTCATTTTTGTGTGATAATTAGGTCATAGTTTCATGTTTTATTACTATGATTGATTTCCCATAAGTACATATTTAAAGTGTGCTACAATTACTTTAACATGAAATTATTTCTGAAGTGTTTTAGAAGCTCAATTAATTCACCTTCCCAAACATTTATGTATGGTTACAATGCTTTAAAAAGAATTCATTTTCAGAATGATAGGAATAAGAATTAGATTTTAGTTATGAACTTAGCTTTCTCACATTTAGGTTCAAGGACAAAGACTAGAAACTGCACAGAGGGGGGCTGGAGAATTGGTTCAGAGATTGAGCCTTTGTCTTCCAAGCAAATGTACTTGAGTTCGGATCCCAGACCCATGTAAAAAATGCCAGGTGTAAATGGCAGTGTCTCGTATTTTGGCTCTGGAAAATGGAGTATGGAAAATTCCAGAGCAAAACAAAAGGAGAGATAATAATTCAGAGTGATTCCTGAAGTCAGCCTTGGGACTCTACAGGCACATGCAGTAAGTAGCCTCATTAACACTCATAGGAATGTCATACACCCACACACATGTACATATCCATACTTCCACATTCCAATATATACATACATATATATGTACATATATATATATATAAATTCACAGTGGGAGGAAAATTAATAGGAATAAATAAAATTGATTTATTTTGAACTACAATAAGCAAAGAGAATTGAACATTGATTACCTTTTATAAAATTGTTTCTACAGGTAGCATGAGGATATGAAATTTGGCATGTGATTCAGGTAAATGTCCACACACTTATTTCATTTTCCAATACAAGCTTTCTGTAAAAGTTGCATATATTGCCCAAGACACTTGTTCTATAATAAGCTAAAAATAAAAAAATGAATTTTTAAGTAATAGAAATTTGCAAAGGTGATGGAAATATATTCAGTATTTCTTTTAATTACTTCAATTTTGGACAAGGTAATGCATACTAATAATCTAAGTATTAGAAGGCTGAAGCTAGAGGCTTGTGACTTTGAGGTTAGACTCAACTACATATCAAGGTCCAGAACAAACTCAGAAATATCACTGTTCCTGCCTCAAAGCAAAAACAGAAAATTGGAATGTAAATAAATATTACTAATAAAATAAATATCAATATTGCTGGTAAAATGAGTAAAAATAAAACATATGTAGTATAACCATCATCCACATTGATTGTGTAATATAAGATATGTGTGATAATCTGTTATGTATCTTTAATGCTCAGAATTTTTCTATGGATTTTGAAAGTGGAGATCACCTATAATCAATACTAAAGCTGTCAGAAAAGTTGTGATTTTCAAATATTTCCTAAGATCATTGATAACATAATTGATAAAAAAAAGCAAAGTAAACTGCAGAAACATGTCAACCTGAAGTAATATATTAATGGGTGGGGATATAGATACAAATTTATTTCATACTTACAACAAGGGGAATCATTTAATTTCATAAATAATTACTTGAAATAATTGGGAAATGAATCTTTTGAATGGAGGATTTCATACTGACATAGTGGAAACAAATCTTAAGAAAACAAAGTAAAATGTATGGGAAACAAATCAATGAATTTTGGGGGGGTGTTTGTATTAGGCCAATTGATGTAAGAAAAAGATATACTTTTTATAGATTATATTATCAGTCAATAAAGCATGTTACTTAAACCTCTGTCTATTTTCTGTGCATTGGTTTTCAGTAAAAATCTGTGATGTAATATATTTAGTTATTTCTTGTCATCAAAAAAAAAATGATGTAGCCCAACCCTGGCAGTGTTTATAGATTAAAATACACATATAATAGCTTTGCTTCCCAAAGTATGAAAAAAAATTTTTGATTCTGCTAGTCCATGTAGAGGGAAAAGAAGAACAGCTTGTGGGATTGGTACTGTAATTTCAGAGAACCTTGAAACAGCCTTTATTATATAATTTATTCTCAATGCTTCTGGCCCAGTTCTGTCTTTGATGAAAGACTTTTCATATGAATGACACTAATGCTCTTTCGCACCAAGTTGTGGCTGCTCACATAGGAATTTCACTGAGACCTCTTTTTTTCTTTATCAACTTTTGGTCTCTTTTATATGAGTACTGCAAGAGAATTCCTATAGTGTTCTTTATAGTTTGTTAGGAAGAGTCAAACTGATTACCCTTGAAAAATAACCCTAAAATTAGAAATATTTTGAACAATTCATGTTTTATGACTCCATGTATTTTAAAATAAATTGTGATGAAATAAATGTATATTCATGTTAGCCACTATTTCTAATATTTTAATGGTTTGAGCCACACATAAATATGTTATATATAAATTAATTGAACATAATATTGTTGCTACATAAAATTAGATCTCTATGAAATAACTTAAAATGCAAAGTTTATTTTCTCTATATTTTTGGAATTGCTAGAAGGGTACTTAATAATATATTAAAACATATTTCCATTCCTGTTATCAATCATAAAAAGTCAGCATTTCATATACTTTTTATTTGTAATTGGTTATAGGCTCTAAATTCTTGTACATTCATGTCTCAGGCTACAGCCTATATGTTGCAACCTCCACCTCTTAGACAGCTGTCCAAGGAAAACTCAATGAGAAATTGCTGAGATGTGAGCACTTGGGGTACAGCTTTCCTCACAAATATTTAAACACTTTTTTCCCCCTCTGTGATATTGCAAAGGGGATATAAATAACAAAGGGTACCTATCTACTTTTGCAGAGATTCAACCCAAAGTTGTCTAAATTTCAAATAAAAATTTTATCAACAGTTTGTTTTACAATTTCTGTGCATTGGTTTTCAGTAAAAATCTGTGATGTAATATATTTAGTTATTTCTTGTCATCAAAAAAAATGTTATAAACTACCATTATGGACAGCAGATTTAGTGACTAACAGAATTTTTGTTTTGCTAATGTTTGCACATGTCAGTTACTGCAGAGCTGGAACTTCCTAATCTCTTGAAGGGACCACACATGGATTTCTAAAAATTCTCTTAATTATTACCATGAGTTATGATTTTTAAACATCTCAGTCAACAAATATTTTCATCTCTGTCTCCTCATTTCTGAATGTAATTTTATGTTCACATTGTTTGCTATTATCTGTGAAATGACACAAGTTCTTTATAGCAAAGGGATCCATGTTATCATTTCAGTTAATTTTTCTCATTCTTGTAGATCATTGCCTTTCATTAATTGGAGGTAAATGGTATGTGAACTATGCAGACAGATCTTTTTTATGTTTTTGTTCGTTCCTGACAGGGGAGGCAGTTCTCACTAATTCCTTCTTATTATTAAATTTTATCCTTAGATAGCACTTTACATTTTTCACATCTGTCATCTTATAATTAAGTTATAAAACATTTTAACTTTGTTTGTATATTAGTTTAGTTCTATTACTTCAAAATATTAAGCATCAATAAGCATCTATAGATTTTAATCAATAAGTCAGTTTTAGCTAATGCCAGGAAATAATCTCCAGTAGGACATTTATCTGATTATAAATTCAAAAACAAATTACACATACAAGCATAATGAGGAAACATTTTGGAAGTGAGCATATTAAAGAAAACAACACAAAATAGCTTCAAAAGCATGATTTAAAATGTACTGGAAATTATCATTGATGTACTTTTTGGAATTAAGCAGAACGCTGCAAGAGTTGATAAATAATGAGTTCATTTCCATTTCAAAAGAAAATAAAACTCTTAGTACAACCAAAGTTGCAAAAAGACAGCTTCATGCTGACAAAGATGCTTTCCACGGTATCACTTCTTATCATTAGAATCAAATGTGCACAGTTGGTGTGCTGAAACTGTTGTTCCTCAATTTCCAGTCTCCATATGAACACCATGAACAAAAGGAAATGTCCATGTAACACACTCATAAATTGCATATCTTTTCTGATATACAAATTTGGAATCTGAAATCAACAGATTCAATTAATTGGCCTATCCCCATAAGCTATTGACTGGCACAGTACTATTTATTGGATACTAAACTGCTAGCAGTTGGTGATACTGAAAAGAGTGATAGCTACAATCTTGGTGAATTATTTTTAAAGAAGCATAAATAAAGTCTACTCTAATAGACATGCATATAAAGACAGTGGGAGAATGAATTCTGTAATGAAATTTATTTTAGAAAAATAAGCTTTTTATTTCAAATTCTCATAGCAAGTTTTTCTTTAAATACATAATTTCTGTAATGTTAAAAAGAAAAAAGTGCTTCCTTGTTAAAATAACATTGTGTGTTTGGAAGAATAAGCAAAACATATTACAGTACATGAGCAAATAATTTGTGGTTGTTTATGTAATATTTACACATAACATTACAGTTTCAGTGTGCTTTACAAAGTATTTCATTAATGTAATAAGTTACATAAGCAATGCTATTGTTTACATATTTGCATAATTTTGAAATGCTTTTCAGAGCTATAATTTTACTGGAAATTTTTATGGCATTCAAAATAGAAATGAAACTGAAAAGATTCATTTTGTTCTTTTTGACATTATGCATGTAACATTAAAAATGTCCTCAATATGAATCAATAATTTGTACTTGTGTGCAATCACATGTTACATGTTGTGGACATAGATGGCCATGTAGGTGACTTCATCTACCAGTTCATATCAAATACATGAACCAACCCATGAACAATAGGAAAGTTACTTGTATTTGAATGTCCTACTGCATTTGAACATGACATGAACTACCAAAAATATAAATAATTTAAAGACCAATAAACAAGGGAGAGAATCTCACTTTATTATGCACACTGTTTATTATGATCCAGTCTACCTACAATGAAGCAGACAAGCCTAGATCACACAGCTGAAGGGACCTTGTCTGTAGCTTTCACATGTTTTGACTGTCTCTCAAGTCCAACCATATTGTGAAACGTTCCCTCTGTGAAGGCATTTCTTTTCTCTGCTGCTATGTATGCATACCAAAAGCCATGTACTGTCTGAGAAGTGATTCTCTCATTACTATCCTTTCACTCTTTTCATGAGCATAATCAAACTCTTCACCTGGAGCAATCACGCCGAGCAGCTGGAGGTCCTGCTAGGCCAGGAATGAAAAGAGTTCAAATTGTTTATTCCATATATTTCCTGCAGGATCAATTTTGTTTTCTTGATTTAAAAGAAAATGAAGGCAGAAAAAAAAAAGAAGAGTAAGAAAAAGACAGCTGGCAAAATAAGATAAAACAAAGGGCATAAGAAAAACCACAAACTGAAACCAACTCACAGCATTTGCTCAATATGCTTAAATTTAATCTACATTTCTGTATTTGCATTTTCTCACATTAGAAATGATTATAAATTTACTTTCATTAAATATGGGTCAGTTTGTCTTTGTTTACTATTAAGAAGAACATCATGACAGTGACCGGTAATATATAAAACTTTGCTTTTATCCTAGAAAAAAATACTTCAAATGCAATTGTACAAATAAAAATTTTTAAAATGTTATTTTAGGACTTTCAGCCATGAAGAAACTAGAGAACAGAAAAGCTAAAAAAAATAGGTAAATACATAACTGGTACAAAGTAGACTAGCATGATTTTTAACCCAGTCATTCTGAAATCAAATTAATTACTATAAATGCTGTTGTGCATGCAATATATTAGACTCTAAATATGAGTCTGCAGTGGTCACTCATACACATCAGAGAATAGTTATCAGTGGCCAGATAACCACTGTTACATTTATAAAAAGCCACATAAGGAGAAACACATTTTAAGGACAATGGAGGATCAAGAAAACAGTCAAGCAATTACAAATTCACCATATATCATGTGATTAGTGTCAGCTGATATAGGTTTGATCTAGTCAAGCATCACAGGATGAAATAACTCATAATGTAGTGAAATTCAGTGAAGGTAAGGAAGAATATTAATAATGTGTTCAACAAGGAAACAAAAAAGTATCTTATATAGTAGAGAAACTAGGAGGAGGTTCTCAAGATGAGAGAGGTGTAATACATGTGAAGAACAAGATGTCTACTCTATATGCAGGTAAAAAACTGCCCATGGAATTATTACTGAAAATTCATATTGTTAAAAAGAACTGCCTTGGTGTTGAAGAGATTAGCTCCATTTGAAATTTGAATAATAGGAGAGGCCCTAGCTTGAGGGCAAGATCCTCAGGGAAGGCTCCCACTCATAAGAATGCAAATCCTTTCAGAAGACTGGAGCTAAAGGGTGGAGTTCCAAAGCAAGAGTTGGTTTCTCTTACCAAGCAACTGCCCAGGAGTGAGAGATGGTCAACACAGAGAAGCAGAATCAGCTGTGATTCAAGGGGGCCAGTCTTGGCAAAATCGTCCACGTGGTTCTGGTTTCAGAGGCATCAGTGATGCAACAGGGAGGAGATCATGGAGTCCTCCTCCAAGATTTCAAAAATTGGCAGAATCCAGGCATCATGAGGCAAGAAGCCTGCAGTTTAGAGGCCCAAGAAGGCAGTTTGTGCTGTGGAGTTAAAGCCTGGTTTGCTATCAAGAAGTAAAGATGTTAGAGATTCCAGACACAGCTTGGGACACCTGCCAAGGAGAGCTGTATACCCAGGGAGGAGTCAGCTCAAGAGACCAACGTATTCTATGGGCAGCTGCATTGGAGGGATGGAACCAAAGCCCTTTGGAACTGAGATGATTTCAACAAGAAGCTCGCCTGTTGGACTTGGAGCTACAAGATTTGGAGTCTGTCCTGCTGGTTTTCGGTCTTGTTATGGACCAATCTTTCCCTGGATATGCCCCCATTTCTTCCTTTTGGAATGGGAATGTTTATTCTGTGCTATTGTACGTTAGAAGTATGTAACTTGTATTTTGATTTTATAGGAGGCTTTGGACTTTGGACTTTTGGACTGTGTTGGAATACTAATGTAGTCTATGGAGACTTTTAAGACTGAGTATGGTTTGCATAATGAGATGGCAATGAGCCTGTAGGAGCCAGGGGTGGAGTGTCATGGTTTGAAATGTGTCCCCCACAGTTTCATGTATTTGGCAAGGTCATGGAACCTTGAGAGGTGGAGCCTTGCTGGAGGAAGGCAGTCACAAGGGGTGGGCCTTGAGGTGGGTCCCACCCTACCTCCAGAAGTCTGCCTTTGCAGCAAGCAGTCTGCAGCTCTCAGCCTCCAAGATGTCTGCGGTGACTTAGCTTCCTCCAGCTTTGGCCAGCCAGCCATGCCGCCTCTGCTTTGAGAGACTGTACCTTCCCTCTGGAACCGTAAGCTGAATAAACCTCCCTTTCTCCCTGAAAAAAAAAAAAAAAAAAAAAAAAGAACTGCCTTGGGACTTAGTACATAATATGCTAAAGTGTTCCCATTTAGGAATAAATATGTAGGATGGGTTGTACTGAAAAGCTCAAATGTGCAACAGGTAGATGAATTACATTAATAATGCAAGGTACACAGGTTTTATTTATTGGTTAAATCATTTCATTTCCTTATTTTTTCTTTATTCCCTTTTTCCATTTTTATTGTTGTACATACATGAATATAATGATTTTATATTTTCAACCTATAGTCCCAGATCTTATCTCCCCTCCTTTACCCTTTATAACCCTTCATCTCCCTACTTGACTTCCTCCTATTTTCAAATCTTTTCACTTGTGAAGCCCATTATGTTTCATCTAGTCTGTGATAACTTATGTCTGACATGATTCATGCTCCAGCAAGCATCCTAGATCAGTTGATATACCATTGAAGAAAGCATTCTCCTTTTCTTCCCCTTCAGCATTAGCCCTCATTAGTCTCTCAGAGAAGTGAGGAGCTTCTTGAAATCTTTCTGATGATATAATAAGATGTTGATAGAACAGTTCCTGTGCAATTTTTATGGAAGTATACATATCTACCACAAAATCTTGTATATCACAACTATGTTTCATTCAGAAGATAATGCATGGCCCACCACCTTCTCACTAGAAACTTTTACAATTTTGCTGTCCCCTCTCCTCTTCCCCAATGTTCCTTTAGACTTGTGGTGAGGGTGCATGAAGGACATAAGTCCTGCTCAGGTACAAGCAGTCTGCAGATGCTTATTTTCTTCATTTTGGCAAGTCATGCCTTTCAATTAAAAAAGAAACCTTCTGTTATAGAAGACTTCTAGAATGAGTGCAGAGTGCTCTTCCAATCTATGGGCATAATAACAAGTATTTGTGGGGGTCAGCTCCTGGCCACTGGGAAGAAGAGAGGTGAGTGGCTTGCATGCCCCTCCACCTCCCAGGTCCTGGGAGATAATCAGGCACAGCAGGGAGTTAAGTCAAAGCATGAACTCACTTTATTGTATGCAGTGCCGCAAAAACCTGAGGCATGAAACGGGCAGCAATCATATTAAAGGTCAGCACAGCATGCAGGCTTCACAGGCTAAGGTCAGCATTACAGCACTCTTACAAACCCATCAGGGTTCCTTGTGATGCAAACAGGGTTACACTCTACACACTAGCTCCCAGCACCATCTTAGGCCCCATGTGCTTGGCTATGCCTTGTTCACTTCTTCCCAGCGCCATCTTAGGCCCCATGTGCTCGGTTATGCCTTGTTTCTCCCAGCGCCATCTTGCCTGGGCCGGCCCAGCAGTATTTAAAGCACAATTTGGTGTTTTGTCTTCCTAAATAAAGGCTCATCTTCAGGTCTTCCCTAGTAATCTATTTCCTTCCATTCTTGTTTTATGTATCCATGAGTGCCAGTTAGAAACAGCTATTGAGGTCTGAGCTTCTAGACACATCTGTCAAGAATTACCAGTTAAGGCAAGCCCTGAATAACCTTGTGGGAGATTATCTATCCAATATGGGAAAATTCAGCCCATACTGAAGAAACCATTCTCTACACAGGATGATTAAATGGAGAGAACTGATTCAGTATATTGTATTTTGGCACACAAAAAAGTGAAAAAATTTGTTCCCCCCTCAACTATTCCTGGGAATATGGTGTGGTCAGTTTCCTAGGTTCCTGATATTGGTATGAACTTCTCTGATATGTAAATAAGAATCATAATCTAGAATAGAAGCCATGTTCTCTAAGATGGTTGGTTATTTATTCAGCAATGGCAAGATGAAACTAACATACCATGTGAGTGATGGATATGTGAATTCATTGCACTATAGTAGGTTTTGCAAAATACTTGTAGCTTCTAGCATTTTATTGTATAATATAATAGAAGCAAACAAATAGCAAACACTTTGAATGCTATATAATTTGTTACATACTTAATGTATTAAATTTATGCTACAAAAATCAATATTACCACTTGGTGCCAGGTGCCACATTTGATCTTTGTGCACCACACAATCTCCCATCAAACTATTACTACATGGACAATGTCTTCATGTTCTACTGAGATGTTGAGATGTTGAATGCAGCTATATCAACTTCAATCTGCAGAATCTGGTAAAACACTTTTCTTGGCAGCCACTTTAGATTAGCAGGCAAGCAATTTAACTAGGCATTCTCCCAATTAATTAGTTTGCATTTTAACAAAGGGAGGTTTCATTTGGTGGGCTTAAGCCCTTGGAAATCTTTTTCACTGTCTCAGTGATAACAACTAGGCTTTTCTCCAGTTGTGTTGATTCTTCTAGTAGCTACAACTGCAACTGCAATACTGTCTGTATTCTCCTCTTCAGAAACTTCAAACCTGCAAATTCAGCTCCCCTACATCAAATGCATTATCTTTACTTTCAACTTCATAAAAATTCTAGCTCCTCAGTGAAACATTAGTGTGAACCTAAATACTCATCATCTTTTACATTGCTATCCTCCTCCAAATGGCCTGTTAAACTCTGCTCAATAGTTTTTGTAGCCAAAAGTTTTAAAATCGTCTAACATTTCACATTTTTAACAGAACTACTTAAGAAGCACAAAAACAGAACAAAACAAAATGAAAAATCAAAGCAAAGAAACACATGGTCAAGTTTATCAGAAATAAAAAGACCCAACTGTCCAGTTTGCGACTTACACCTTTTTACAATGAAAATGTAAGAAGAATCAATTCTTCCAAAACTGACAAGCTTCACAACAAGGATCCCTAAAAGCTTTCTTATTTAGAAATCAAAGTAAAATTTTACCTTTGAAAACAAAAGCACAATTTACCAAAATCCTTACACTTTGGTAAATTGACCTTAAGGTAAATTGGATAAATGAACGAATTTTTAGCCATGTTATTTTAAACAAATTAAAATGTTTAATCATGCTGTATTTGATTATCTTGCTACTTTTAAAAAATTTACAGAAGTTCAAATTCTGTCATTGGTTGGTTTTATTTTTATTTATCTTGATAAATCAGAAGTATTCAAATTGAACATAGCATATGTAATTTCTACATGAAAAAATAAACACTATCAACATAGCAGTTCTCTTAAAGATAGAGAAGGCCCAACAACTAGTTGTTAATATTATGGGCAAGTATTGGCACATACAAATTTGACATATGCCAAAATTTTATACCCCTCATCATTTTTTCATTAAAATTTGAAATCAATATTTGAAGCCAATGGATGTTTTTAGATTAGCATATTTCTATGACTTAAGTTTAAATTTCCATTCTACTGATTTGAGCATTTCAATAATGCTCTGTTAAACAAAATGGTGCAACAGCAAATTATTGCATATTTGATCTTTATTAACTGGGTGATTTGGATACTAGTATCATGTGCTACCTATAATTATCTTGATTAGGACCAACTCTTCTATGACTTCTGTGTCAAATTCTGTAAGCTTTCACAGTTTTTGGCTTTCCACCCATCTTTTTTTGTTGTTAAGTGTTGTAATATTTGTATTAAATTACTAAAAATACAAACCAGAAAATATAGCACGATTTTAGAAAAACTAATATGAAAGTCTATCAGTGGATGTCTTGAGGAGGGTCAACTTGGTATGCCACAGAGGTTTCAACCTCCACAAAATACTGCAAACCGTTGGAAAATAAATTGATCTGAATACACACCAGGTGTTAGGGGACACATGATACCTTAAAATCTAAAGTTATTGCCTTAAGATTCAACATTTTTATCTGCATATAGTCTTTGCTATTTTAGCACATTTGTTATGCTAATAAAAATGTTAAGTGAGCTATGATCTTATTAAGTGTATAAAAATATAAGTTTTGCAGGAAGGAAAACTTGACATGTAAATAAATTGACAAAACTGTAGGATGACATTTTATATTTTTTTAGAGGATTAAGATAGAGTTTATTACAGGAGAGAAAGTTTGGAACTCATGGACTCCAGATGTGGAGTGCCATGAGAAGCCAGGATGCCCTGGAGAACTCATGGTGCCTAGGCATGGAATCCATGAGGAGCAAGGAAGAAATGGAGTCATGGCATTAGAGTGCCATGAGGGACTAGGGTGCCTCCATGAAAAGCAGGCAAGGAACAGAACTCATGGTACTAACATTCCTTGAGGGGCTAGGGTCCCAAAGATGGCTGCCAGGGCCAGGTATATTTATACATCTAGACAAGCCTGGAAAAATGGCTCTTTCCCATTGATTAATTCCCATAGTGGCCCAACCCAGTTGCTCTTGGGCCCATGTGGGCTAGAGGGCAGGTTGTTTGATAAGGAGAGCTCATTTCCATAATCACTTCACAGGGAAGTTGACCATCTTATCTCTGGGAGTCAGTTCCTCAGCCGGAGTGCTCCTTAAGGGTGATTCCAGCAGTGGGGGATTACCTTCAGGAATTACAAAGACCCTCAAACACCTTGAGAGACCCATCCCAGCGTGGCTGCTCTGATCCTGTCTCATTCTCCCATAAACCTATTTGAGGACTCAGACTACTCTGGGGATTAAGGGTAATGACTGCTCTGGCTACTTCCTGCTGAGTTGGGATGAAGAAGTAAGAGCAGTCTGATGTCCTCATCTATGAAATGCTGAGATGGTCTAGAGGTCTTTCATACTTCAAGGTCCATCTAAAAGAGACAAAATGAATAAATTGAGGTTCCAAGATCTACACAAGGATTAAATCATTGCAACTGGGAAGACATGGGATAAACCAAATAAGCTTACCAGCCTTACTGTGGGTACAAGCAAGAGTTAGTAAAGAAAATCAGTGTTTGTAAGGTGTAAAAGCAAAGAACTGTAAGTAATTAATTTGCATATTGGAGACTTTTCTCCTCTGGCTATTATAAATCTCCAAGATCACATTTTAAAACCTGTCCAAAACAATGTGAACTGTCTGATTCTTTGTACAGAACAATCTGAATTAGTCCTCCTTTTTGGGTTTTGAAAAGCAAAGTGACACAAGTATTTTTAAGTTGACACTTGTAGGGGACATTATTTCCTCACATGGAAAGTTCTATAGGTCTGTAAGCATTATCTAGGCTTTAGGGTAGGACTACTCCTCGGATCTAAATGAAAAGCCAGCATTGATTTGTCAATGGAGTCACTACTGTTTAACACCTGGAGTTTTGCTGTTTTTCCTGGTTTGACTCCTTAAGTTTCTCATTGCATTTTCCCTCTATCAAGCACTGAGTTTGACTTTAGGCAAGCTTTTAGGATGAGGGCAGAACTTTATTAAACATGTCTGATTTTAGCTCTACAGCACAATTGTCTTTCTTAGGGTCTTTAAACTGAAAGCTTTTGCTACATACTATCTGGATTCTGCCATTTTTTTTGAATCTATGATTTCCTCTCTCTAGCATCTTTGGTGCATCTAAATGCAGAACCATGTGGCTGACTTTATAACAGCACTAAAATATTTTATTCTGTTAAGTCTAAACCTAGGATATTTGGGTATTCAATCATGTAAACAAAGGAATGACTAAAAGACATTACTATTAAGCATGTAAGGAATCCCAGTAATTACTTTGTGAGTGACTGGTAAACATGTCACTTCTGATCTTAAACATTTTAGTTAAATCAAAGCTTGAAAAAAGCCTAGGAAGGAACTTGAACAGTAAAATATTGTGCTCCCTTGCTTACTAACATAGAAACAAAGAGGCTTCTCATTTGCATGTTAAACCCAAGGTTTTCATGTGATGCTTAACCTGGCATTTTGGGTTTTCTTTTGCTGTATATCAGCAGCAAACTCCTTTTCTTATGGGAGGGAAGCTAAGAGCTTCAGGCCATTTCATTGGTTCCCCAAAAGAGGACTTGACCCTGGGCCCTGTGGTTCAGGGGGCAATCTTTCCTCCAGTAGAGATTCCCATAGTTGGGACATAGGCCACATGAAAGATTCCTGTGCTTGCAACTGTCTCAAAGTGCCCAGTCTGGTCATATTTAAAACATCTTTCCATCTTTCCCCTGTCGGAAGGGGTCCTAGGTGGATCTGCTTGGGCATGCCTGTTAGTGTTCTATCTATCCCCTTAGGCAAATGTCAAGGTTGTTTTAGAAATTAGAATGCAGACATTATTTGTGGAATTAAGAGTTTAAACCACACATCTGCTAGCCAGTGTACTTTGAAATTGGGCCATTCATTTCTGCAAAAGACAAAGTTTTCCTTTCTTCACATTAGCTCCAGTGTCACCTTCCCTATTTTTAAGGTCCTTAAAATGGTCCAAAAATAAGTTTAAAGGGGTCATCTGCTTCTGTGCCATTTTGTCAGTGGTGTCATAAGACAACACAGAACAAAAAGAATGAACAAACAGAAACAAAGGATTTTACTTCCTTGACTGCAGAGACTGAAACAAGTTTCCTAATGGTGGATTACTTGATTGCAGCATGCCAACCCCTCCCTTGTAGATGAGGACCCTGTCCTCCAGATGAGGGTCTACTTCCCTCTGAGAGATGAGGACCCTGTCCTCCAGAAGGGGGTTTATTTCACCCCAAAGGATGAGGACCCTGTCCTCCAGATGGGAGTTTGGCTGATGTGGAAGCTATATGCATTCTGTTCTACCTTGGTCTCTCTCGAGGGTATTTCTATTGTGAGACAAAGCTTTTCTGAGCTACCAGCTGGTACTTTTGGTATAGATCTCTATAGTCTCTTAACTTTCTGTCATTTGTTGCCATTGTTTGTCTAGTTAGATGGTATTATAACTTAAAGATCTTCCTGGGGTCATCTCTTGTCTAAGATGTATACAGGGCATGTCCGAGAATATACTACAAGTTGACTTTCTTTCAGGTTGGTAGGACTAAGCATTCACATTTTCCAGTTAGTTCCTGGACACAGGAGGAGAAATTTCTCTTTTGGCTTCAGTTTAGTAGACCTGGATGTGGGGAAAGGACACATGGCTCAGCAGAGTTCTGCCAAGCAGTATATAAACTCAGTGACTGATTGAGGTCAGTGCTATATGCAGTGTGGTCAAGGAAGCCAGGGCTCCACCCAATGATACTAACCCTTGGTGTGGTCAGAGGGGGCAGGGCCCCAGCTGATGATACTAATCTGTGGCATGGTTGTGGAAGGCCAGCACTCACCCTGATCCCACTAACCCATTGTGTGGTTGGGGGATGCCACTAAAGCGATGCACTAAAAGGGGGGAGTCCATAGTTCACACATGCTTGAAGCTTCCTGAATCTCTCTATGCTATTTAAGTAGTATGGTCATTGTCTCAGACATGAAGCACTTTCCTTACAGGGCAAACATTTCTAGGAATTTCCTTCTGATGACTAACAAGAGATAAAGCCACATTGATCCCGACTGTACTATGCAGACAAAGAGCTAAAGTCACATTGATCCAGACCATATGACACAGACAGACAAAGGTTGGGAATCCCTCCAGGAGAGATCACTCAAGTGCCAGCTTGGCCACACTCTTTGCAGAGTCATGGGTAATAACTTAGCCATAGTGGGTTCAACTGTTTTGTGACTTGCTATCGGATGCTAATCCAATCCCACCCTAGACTATATGTCATTTCCATGGAAATCCAGAACTGGCCCAATCGAATCCTGTGGCTTTTGGAGATCTTAAGGATCTCGCTGTGGGACTACAAGCACATTCAAGCACAAAGGTGTAACAGGTTTCCCACTTCAGGCTGACATTCACTCACACATTCACACGGAGGTTAAAAACATTCCCTCCCCATTTCAATGTGCCCTTATCTTCCCCCTCCTCCAAAGAGCCTCCTTGGAAAAGTGAGCAGAGGACAGAGTCAAATTTTCTTTACCTTAGCTGGATAGAATATACCTTTCTTTTCTGAATCCCTTTGTATATCCCTTTGTGTTTGCCAAATGTTGTAGGACAATCAGAACTGTCCCTTCGTGTTTGCCAAATGTTGCAGGGAAACAGTCTTTTTGGCTATCCCACCTGCGGTGCCAAATGTTGCAGGGAGAGGACCGACTGTCCCAATGTTGTAGGGTTCTTGTGTTCCGGAGTAGAAGATTGAAACCAGAACACAGTGTAGAGGATTAAGGTATAGCTTATTAGAGGAGAGAAAGGTTGAAACTCATGGACTTCAGATATGGAGTGCCATGAGGGGCTAGGACACCCTGGACAACTCATGGTGCCTACGCATAGAATCCATGAGGAACAAGGATCAAGAAACGGACTCATGGCATTAGAGTGCCATGAGGGGCTAGAGCGCCTCCATGAGAAGTAGGCAGCAAGAAAAGAAACTCATAGCACTAAAGTGCCATGGGGGGCTAGGGCAACCATTTTGTAATTTTGACAGACTTTGAATAGTGCCTGTTGTTTCTTGTGTTGTAGATGTCAAAAACACTTTAGGACGGGAAATATGACTCTAGGGTTAAGACTTTCTATCTCAAATAGAAGAAATTGAGGTAGGGCACAGATCACGTATCCAGGTGATTTGTACTTCAGCCTCTGGAATGAAGAGCCTGAGAAGTCCTAAGTTGAAACACAAAGAATATGGAAGCAATTCAGCCCTCCAAAGACATATACAATGCCTTCTGATACACACATACACACACACACACACACACACACACACGCACGCATACATACACATTAATGAAAGTAAAATTAATAAAAACACCTTAGAATTTTAAAAAAAGGAGAAGAGAAAACATTTTCTAAACATGGAAATGCAGAGAGAGGAAGATGGGGCAAAACACAACATACCTGGAATGCTCCAACTTGAGACCAGAAGCAATTATCTGATACTAGAAGGAGCAGGTGTGTGATACTTCCTCATAAGCTGTTGGCCAGAAAAGTCTCAAAGACTCCATGAATGATAAAGACTTTTGCCTGTGCACTTGGTTCTACTAGAGTGTGACAGTAGGAACCTATTACTGAAGATACAACAAACATGGATCACAGTATATTGACAAAACTCCCTCTGGAACTGTTCTAGAAGTTTACTGCTTGCTGCAAACATTTCCTAGTACCACAAAGTAATACATAAGCTGCTTGGAGAAGAAAAGCAATCATCAGTCTCATCAATCTTTGAAAATCACATACTGAGATAGCAATCACCCTGGCAATAAGTGATCATCAGTGTAATAGTGGCATGGATGTCAAGGGGGGCAATCAACAGCTTTTTGAAAAAGAAGTAACTGCATCTTTTCAGCAAAGATCACATTTTTAAAAATATAGAACAAGAAAGTTTGAAATAAGAGAACATTGTCCCCATGGAAAATGAAAAATATGCAAGTAATTTCATCAAACTGCTTTTTAACCAACTATTATTATACCCATAGGTTGGAGTAACACTCAATACTCAATATAGAAGATTCTTTCTGCAATAGAAGGATACTTTTTATCACAGAAAATCAAAGATGAATTAAATCCAGAAAATAAATCACTGTAGGCTATGTGGCCCTGAATAGAACATCTAGGTTATCCTCACTCTCACCCTAAGATTCAGTGATAATTGCTGAAGGAGTTGTAAGCTTTTAAGCCCTCTCTCCCTTAAGACTCAGTGATAATTGCAGAAGAAGGAGTGCTAAGCTTTTAAGAGCCTAAAGTGGGCAAAATTGCAAACAGACACTATCTTCTGAAATGTCAGGGCTGTTCTGTTTGTGAATACACTGTTGCTAAATATAGTATCATATATATATATATATATATGATATATATATATATTAACATTTTATTTTGGAAAGAGAAAGACTTTAAGAGAGACACCACAGCTCCCTTAGAGAATGATGAGTCTTAAAGCTGATGGGGAGATAATCAAAGGTGTTTTCCTCAATGTTGTACCCACTAACATAAAATTCATCTTCCATCAAGTATTCAGATACATGACATCAATGGTAAAACAGATGGAACCTAGTGGGCCACACCTTCAAAAAGACTTGATAATATAAGGGAGTCTGAAAGGGAAAGAAAAAAATGGAAGAAGAAAGAAAAAGAAGAAAGAGAAGAGGGGTAGATTGGAGATTAAAACATGAATGTATTGTAATTTTTCTATATTCATGTATGAGACACTAAAAGAATTATAATAAAATATGTTAAAAGAAGCACATAATTTATTTTAAGTTTTGTAAGTTCATGTGTATAAAACCAAACATTAAAGAAGAAATACAGGGATAAGTATACATGAATGAAAGTAAGTTCCTTAGTGTTTTTAGGTCTCTTTAGAAGATGAAATGTGTTAGTCAGTATTCATGAACAAAAGTAAGTAAATAGGAAAATAGGAAGGGGGAATATTTTTGCATGTGAAAAAATATCTGTCGGAAATCAGCATAAAAGCAGGGTTGACACTGGTGCCTGGGTTCAATAACTGATTGCCTGTCTCTGCTGTTTATATAGATTATAAGGAGTCATAGCATCATGTTGTTGAGGTTATGATATATCAGGACTCTCACTTTATGACATCTGAATTGTAACATAGAGGACAAGATAGATATACCCTACAAAAGCAGGTGCTCAGTCACTTTCTTTCACATGTTTCTCAGTTCTTCACAGACATCCAGCTCTGAACTCACTCTAAACGCATCTTTGAATTAATCCATTGAGGATGTTATGATCCTAATGGTTCAATCATGTAGCAGTTACTCTTTACTATTGCTGTGAGAGAACACCCAAAATCAATCAACTTAAGGGAGAAAGGGAGGTTTATTCAGTTTACAGTTCTAGAGGGAAAGTACAGTATCTCAAAGCAGAGGTGGCATGGCTGGTTGGCCAAAGATGGAGGAGGCTAAGTCACCGCAGACATCTTGGAAGGTGAGAGCTGCAAGACTGCTTGCAGCAAAAGCTGACTTCTCCTGGAGGTAGGGTGGGACTAATCCACTTCAAGGCCCACCCCTTGTGACTGACTACCTTCCTCCATTGGGAGACTGTGGGGGACACATTTTGAACCATGACATTCCATCCCTGGCCCCCACAGGCTCATTGCCATCTCATTATGCAAAACATACTCAGTCCAACTTTAAAAGTCTTCATAGACTACAATGGTAGTCCCAACAGTCCAAAAGTCCAAAGTCCAAAGCCTCCTGTAAAATCAAAATACAAGTTACACATTTCTAACATACAATGGCACAGAATAAACACTCCCATTCCAAAAGGAAGGAATGGGGGCATATCCAGGAAAGATTGGTCCATAACAAGACCAAAAACCAGCAGGCCAAACTCCAAATCTTGTAGTTCCAAGTCCAACAGGTGAGCCTCTCCTTGAAATCATCTCAGTTCCAAAGGGCTTTAGTTCCACCCCTCCAATGCATCTGCCCATAGAATATGTTGGTCTCTTGAGCTGACTCTTCCCAGGGTATACAGCTCTCCTTGGCAGGTGTCCCACGTTGTGTCTGGAATCTCTAACATCTTTACTTCTCAATGGCAAACTAGGCTTTAACTACACAGCACAAACTGCCCTTCTTGGGCCTCTAAACTGCAGGCTTATTGCCTCATGATGCCTGGATTCTGTCAAGTTTTTAAATCTTGGAGGAGGACTCCATGATCTCCTCCCTCTTGCATCACTGATGCCTCTAAAACCAGAACCACGTGGACGACTTTGCCAAGACTGGCCCCCTTGAATCAAAGCTGATTCTGCTTCTCTATATTGAAGATCTCTTTCACTCCTGGGCAGTTGCCTGGTAAGAGAAACCAACTCTTGCTTTGGAACTCCACCCTTTAGCTCCAGTCTTCTGAAAGGATTTGCATTCTTATGAGTGGATGAGTGGGAACCTTCCCTGAGGATCTTACCCTCAAGCCAGGGCTTCTCCTAGTATCCAAACTGAGAACAGGCTTTGATTTACAAATGGAGCTAATCTCTCCGACAGCCATTTTGTTCTCTGCTTCTTCCTGGTTCAACTCTAAGTTTGCCATTGTATTTTTCATCATTGGATCTTACAGTTTTTGCTTCTTCTTGCCTGACTCTTTGCTCTTTTTCATAACTCTGAAGACAACTAAAAAGTAGCCATATCACATTGTCAAGACTACATTGCTTTGAAATTTCCTCCGCTAAGCACTCCAGCTTAACTTCAGGCAAACTTTCAGGACCAGGGCAAAACTTCACTAAACTCTAGGCCAACACATGGCTCCATGTGTCACTCGTCCAGTTGCAAACACAGTCTCTGTTCCCCTCTGGACCATCACAAGTTGGGCTTCCACTGTCTGCATCTCTCACAGCATTTCTCTCCTCTGATCTCTCACAAGAAAGGTCCCTTTGGCCCAACCGCCAAGACGCAAAGATTTTATCAGCACAAAGTCCCAAAATTCTCCGTATTTCTCCCAAAAACAGTTCCAAAGGCACACTAGCCACATCACAGCATTGGCCATGCTTCTGGGCACCAAATTTTCTCAGCTTCACAAACAACTTCACTTTGTGATACCAGCTGTTCTTATCTCACAGCAATACCCCACTACCCGGTACCAATTTCTGTAACAGTTACTTTTAACTATTGCTGTGAGAGAACACCCAAAGTGGATCAACTTAAGGGAGAAAGGGCGGTTTATTCAGCTTATGGTTTCAGAGGGAAAGTACAGTCTCTCAAAGCAGAGGCGGCATGGCTGGTTGGCCAAAGCTGGAGGACGCTAAGTCACCGCAGACATCTTGGAAGCTGAGAGCTGCAAGACTGCTTGCAGCAAAGGCTGACTTATCCTGGAGTTGGGTGGGACTAATCCACCCCTTGTGACTCCATTGGGGGACTGTGGGGGACACATTTCGAACCATGACAATCATGTCTCAATAGCTCCAACAGATGGAATCAAAGCATAGCTCAGGACAAATTCTGGAGCCAGTACCCACAGCAGGCAGAAGGAAAGATGATAGGTAAATAGCTATAGGTAGATTATACACAGATAGATAATAGATCTATAGAGGATTTATTAAAGAGATTTTCACTCTTTCTGAATTTGTTGGAGACCCAAATCCAAGAGCTGGAGAAACTCTTCGTAGACTCCTAGAGTATGAACAAAGAGCTCTGAGTTCTAAGTTCATGAAGAGGATATCCTATTTCTGGAAGACATCAAGAACTTGCCCTTTCTGTATATTTTATCATTAAACCTGAAAAATATTACTGCTTATAAATATTGAAATCTTAGTTTAGGTTTCTTATCTTTTTTCATCTTCACATAGTTCCATTTTATGTGCAAATGTCATATCCTTGGATAGTATATGTCAGTAGCATGTTCTGTGTCTTTTCTTACTCTTGTAAACTGTTTTTACATGGTCCTCATTCATGCTCTTCACATAGTATTGCAGCCAATTTATCTTCTTAACAGATGGTAAAATTTTTATCCTTTTCTATTTTTGTTGAGAGGGCCATATGATCAGACATGATTAATGAGATTTAAGGAGGAATTGCACATTGCTTGAATTTTAAAGTATGATGTCTTTCAGTAGTCTACACTTATTTTCATCAGAGAGATGTATGAGAGAATGTCTTCTCCATTAATTGAATGCTGAGTCTGAAGTGAACATTGACGTTCTTCATGTGTCCAGATCAAAGGAATGGCATGATTCTTTACATAATATTGGTTTAAGTTTCTGGACATTTTTCCAGGTGGCATCAACTCTCTTTTCTTGAACATTATAGAAATTAGCACCCTGGTGGGTATGTTAATATTAGAGAGCACAAAAGATGAAGTTATCTTAAATAGAAAAATAAGTGGAAAAATTAAATGATTGTAAGAGGAAAGGTGGATTCTTTTACAAAGAAGTAAATATGTACTTCCACAATAAGATGTAGAAAAGTTAAATTTTATCCTTGTTAGTTGACTGCATAAAACTGTTTTTAAAAGTTTAACATGAAACAAATAAATTGGAAATCATGAGTTGCTGTGAATTTTTAAATGAAAATAATTTAAATTTACAAATTCAGTATTTCAGAGAGCATCAATGAATTATTCCTTTTCAATCTCAAACAATAATGTAATATGTTAAATCTTCCAGAAATATGGCACCTTCAAATCACCTTTGCAGTTAAGATTAAATCAAAGGATATTACTGTCATATTCATAATTAGACACCATAAGTTTAAGTCATTACCAATCAGACAATTTTAATTAGGCCATGTTTCAAAGTAAATGTGCAAAATGTCTGGTGGGTTTTCAAATGCTTTCTAAAGTTGTATTCCTTTAAGGATAGGAAGAAGGAGAGCCTAAGGAGGAATGAAAGCAGAAAGATAGATCAATTTTTGCAGGTAATTATCAAAAAAGAAACTGAAAAAATAAGTATCTGTAGCTAGTCATGCAGAGATGGTAAGTGCCATAAGAAATTGATAAAAATAAAATAAAATGGGGGGCTGGAGAGGTGGCTCATGGGTTAAGCCTCTTCCTTGGAGACAGAAGGTCTTGCGTTCGTGATCCTAGACCCCACGTATAGACACCAGGCGAAAGCGGGGGCAGCCTGCATTTTCTGGCTCTGGTAGGGCGGAGCCTGTGAATCCTGGGACAGAGTAAACAGGGAGGAGGTGGAGGCAGTCCATGGTGGTTCCCGAATTCGTCTGTGGTTCTACACACACACACACACACACACATAAATACATACATACACACACACATGCATATGCGCACACACACACAATTGAATAAATAAAAAATATTAAAAAAATGAAATGAAAAATAATAGTGATATACTTGTGAAGTAATTGTTCGCTTATCCCACTTGGATATTTTGTTTTCAGTCTTAAAAATGATCTCTGTAATAGAAGAAAAGGTGAATAAAATATTCAGCCTCCAAAAGGCATATTTTCCTATGTCCACTAAGGAATGCAAAGGAAATGAATTATGAATGTACCAGATAATCTAGACTCATATAACTCTGGCTACAGATAGGGATAACATATATTTATTCATAGTAAAAGAATGGCTGGGATTATTCTTCAAGTTAAAACACAAAACTATTATAATTTTTATTCCTTATGATATAGTGTGAGAATTTCAGAGTATCACAATAGGTACTCTCACAAATTTTCCCCATTTTTGATGGAAAACAGTCATATTTGTTTCTGTCATAATAAATACACTGTAAGACAGTCAAACCAAAGAAGTGTCTATCAGTGCACGCGTACAGCTAAATGTGGTTTCTCAGGGACATTGTCAGAAGGATCAAAAATTCAAGGCCTGCTTACGCAACTTAAGCATGATCTGTCTTCATATGAAAAGTAAGATGGCAGCTGAGGTACACAGATCAATAGTATAATATTAAAACTGGAAGAGTTACAACACCACTACTTTAATAAAACTGACCTAATTTATTTTAGGAAAGTGATTCAAAACAGAGCCTCCAGATCTTAACACAGCAAATTCCCCCAGTCTTTCCCACATGATGAGAGAAGACAGATAACAGTGATCCATCTTCCTGTAACCACAGGAATAATCCATGAATTCACTTAAAAAATAAAGTTACCTATTCACAGGCAAAAGCCAGATGATTTTGACTATGTATAATCAGAAACACACATTCTTCTGTATATGCCATATTCTAGTTTTCAGGGAAATTTCTCAGCTTGAACATATTTTATTATCGAGATAAAAACAATAATTCATTGGACTAAGATTATACAATAAAATCTAAGTAGTTATGGATTCTTTACCATAGTTTCTTACCAGTGGTTATTGTGGAAGTGAGATTCTTAAATGATATCATTGATTAAAGAAAAACAATGTGAGACAGGAAATATAAAAATCTGCAAATTGGCACTCTATAAATTAAGAGGACATTTAATAAACTGGGTAAAATTCCTGAAAAAGAAAACTGTGAATCTTGTTAAGGGTGAGATTTTTGTGGCCACATCTTAATTGTCTTCTTTCAGTTTTAGATTGTTGTCTTTCTGTGTCAGTCTTACATTGAAAAACATTATCCAAATATGGGGAAAATATCCATCTGGTAGCTATGTTCTGATGCATCATCAATTTTTAATATAAAAGCCATCACAACCAAAAATAGATGGAGATAAATGTTGTTTGAAATGGAGGAGAGAAAATGGTACTTCTAAAATACAGTAAAATTTCAATAAGACTGTTGATGGATTTATTATGGAACCAAATATTATCTATTTGAAAATATGTTAATATAGCCAAAAAAGTCAGATGCATGCCATCTCTGGATATAGCTATGGATGCAAACATATAATTTTTATCTGCCAGAATTTGGGGTTTCTGGGGTCTCTATGTACACAGATTTCCGTCTATATGTGCACAGGTACTGCACACACACATGTATATACACATATATAAAGAACATATACACTACAAAAGGAAAACAATAGAAGTACGAAATTGCCAATTCAGAATGCTGATAAGTCAGAAAGAAAAAAATGCGTTCCTCAATGATATATCCACTGAGTTATGATACTTGCTAGAATATGAATCATGTTAGGCATATGTCACCAAAGGCAAATCAGATAAAATACAGTGGGCCATACAACTGAAAATATTTGAAAATAGAAGAGAGTCTGACAGGGAAGATGAAGGTAAATGCCAACTCAGTTTGCTACAGGTTCATCATCCAGGTTTGTGATGTTCCAAAAGTTGCATAGCTTCACACTTTTAGCTCTATTGCCAATAAAATGCCCTGCTTCTCTCTAGACAGGCTCCAATTATGGCTGTAAATTTCCTTGGTACATTTTCTGTGATTCTGTCACTTCCTATATCCATCGTAGCTTTAGGTGTCTCTTTCAATGTCTTCTCTGGCTTCTCCTTGGGGAATCCAATACTGCCAAATAATGCCAGGCCACAGTTGTTCTTCATGACTCCATTAATTTTACTTATTTGACTTCACAACCAGTATTATCAAGACAGTGATGTCAAGTTATGTGAGGTTGAATTGTAGCCTGGCTCACTCTCAGCACAGATGGGTCAAATTTGGAAAGTGTCCACTACCCATGCCCAAAATTTCTGGGTAGCTCCAAGAAAAAAAGTTGGCAGGTATTACACTTAGAGGTAGAAAGTGAAAATATATGCAATTATGAAACATTGTTTATTTATTAGTAATATTCAGTAAAGAAACTTTGTATAGTAGCTAAAAACAATCCCTCAGGAATGTAAAATACAAAAAAGCATACAAAATAAAATTTAATAAAAACATTTGAAAGTCATCATATGTTGCTTCAATGAGCAAAAACAAGGAACAGTTGGCAGAATCATGTATTTTACACACGCTTTGTGAAGTTCATAAAATTAGTTAAATTACAGGAAAAAATGGCAAGATTGTTGGTGAATAATGCAGAATGGAGAAATTCAATTGATCGTTAAATACACAACTCATTTGTTAAAATTAATGCCGAAAACACTGAAACTGCTAAAAACATTGCATCAAGTATTTTTCTGCAGTTATTTATAAAAGTTCTTCCTTACAAATAGGTCACAACAAAGTCATCAAAGGAAATGAAGATTAAATAAGCTTACAGGAGCTTAGTTGATAGCTATTATGATTTAGTGCATGTGTCAATCAAGAACTTGGTATTTATGTAATCAGAATGACTTATACACAGACTGAAAAGCTCTGGGAAGATAATGTTTAAGGCAAATTACTAGATTTACAATGCCCTACAGACAATTTGAAATCACAGATAAGATACTTTATGAACGTTAGATGAAGAAATTAAACTCTGTATTATCATATCACTTGCTTTCAATTTCCTCAGCACATCCACTATGTGTGATTGCCATAGAATATTAGCAAGTTGTTGTGAAAGAAATTATGGGAAAAAACTCCAGTTTATTTATAAATCTTTAACAGAAGATTTGAAAAGTTTAAAATAAAATGTTTGACTACATTTTTCTTTTCTTTTTCTTTCTTTTATTAGTCATAGGACATACTAATGACAATTTGGTAATTGCATAGATAAGTTTAAATTACTTTTCCCAATATTTCATATGGTGGCCATATTACACTGCTGCTCAGTGGGCATTCTGTGCTACATTTCCTTATGAATAGTCAATCAGAACAATTTTTCTCTATTGTTCTACATAAGTGACACCTAAAGAAAACTAACTACCAGTCATACTACTCAATCCCTGAGCCATTAAATTACAGAAAACAAAGATTGTGTATTGATGCGACAGAAGGTGTTTCAATATGTCTGTTTTTGAAATGTCCACAGACTTAAATAGCAGCACGTGTCAGTGTATATATGTATTATCACTGTCTAAAAGACTAATTTGGCTTGGGAGTTGAAGAGTTAAAGTCTTTGCCTCATAAGCAAAAGGAACTGAGTTTAGATAATAATATTCCATGTAAAATATATCTGGCAAGTATAGCAGTGGCCTGAAATTATAGCCCTGGAAGGCAGAATTTGGCAAAACCCGGAGCAGAGCAATAAGAATGAGTATCCAGGATGACTCCAGTGTCACCCAGACATGTTTAAGTAACCTCAAGAGCACATGACTGCACACACATGTGCATGTGCTCCCGCTACACACAAAGACCTTCATAAGAATGTTATCTTTCTTCAAATTATGTAAACTGTATAAACTTGCTGTCCCATTTGGACCTTCACTTTTTAAATATTTTTTTGTTTTTTTTTTCTAGTTTTACAAGGATACTGAGTACTTCTCACGACCTCTTTCATTTCCTTCCTCCCCTCCCTTCATCAATCTATCCACGCTACCCTCTTACCTCTCTGCTTCTATTAGTCCCAGGGTTCCCTCTGGATTGTCTACTCATGTGGGAATTCAGGCCTCTGTGACATACCAAGTGGTTCCTCCACTGACAGGGACAGGTAATAAGACTCTAAGAGCCTAATGATGACAAGGTCCACCTCTGAACAACACATTCCACTCGAGGCAGGGCTGCTGAATCCAGAAATTCACTGCAATGAGACTTCTTACCAGACCTTCATAATGACAGATAAACCAACATGCCCCGTAGATTAGTGAGGATTTTAGGAGAGAGATAATGACATGCAGGGGAAACCTTGAAACTTCACTTTTATTATGGACAACTAACTTTGTTTCAAATGATGCAAATATAATCAAATATAAAATGCACAGGCTATTCATTATGGGATTCAGGAAAAATATGTTGTTAGTGATTTATGTAGAAGCACATTAAAAAGAGGCAAAATTACTTGCTAAAAACAATTTATTACAATAGAAAGGATTTTTAGCGTCATTCATATATAAAACCTAGCTTGGCACTATTAGACATAGTTGATTTCTCATGTTTGTAAAAATTTCTGCTTTTTCCATTGCCAAATGCCATGTGACCCTGTGATTCCACTTTTGGGTATAAGTATTACATCTACCCTTGAATGTGCTCTTATAATAAGACTCCAGTTTAACAGCTTTTTGTCTCTGGCCAAGGGGTGACATACAATGCCCATCACGATGGAGTGAAGGGCATTGCAGGAGCAACAAAACTGCAAAAGAAAATCAACAAACCACTATCCAGAACTTCAGAGACTCTATATCAACCACCTAGAACTAGGTCCAGACTAATCTCTCCCCATCCTGAAGCTCAGGGACATTTGCAGAAGAGGGGGCGGTAAGATTGTAAGATCAAAAGGATGGGAGGAGCAATGATTTGCAAGATACTCCACACAAGTCAGGGCCAAAGCAATCATAATTGGACATTGCATGCCCGGCGCAATGTCCAACACACTATTGACCTCACAAAGTCTAGCATCTGCTAAAGGCACCAAGATCCTTGGAGGCAAGGGATTGACAGCCACAGTAGTGTTCCTATGCTTAAGGGGAACACAGGAAATGGTTCAGGGAAATGCCACTGGGTCCTTGTACGTCATCGGAGAGGAGGGCCCAGAGGAGAGTCAGGCATGCACAAGAAAGGATTCTGGGAATCGGGGCGGGAGGCACGGGGGGGGGATTGGGAGGGGAGGGGTGAGGAGAGGGGAAGCAGGGGGTTCGGGGGGAGGAGGAGGGAGGGAGGGAACTGGTGTACCTATTAAGTTTGTATGAGCTGAAATAATAATAAAAAATGTATTAAAAATTTCTGCTTTTTCACTTTTTTGACTTGTGTGTAGGACTGTTATGTGTGTGTGTGTGTGTGTGTGTGTGTGTGTGTGTGTGTGTGTGTATGTGTGTGTGTGTAGAAGAGGGCATCTTGAATGCCCAAGAGTGACTTCAGGATCTCTCTGGATCACTCTACCTTCCTATTGTTTCTTTGTAGGGTTTTTCAGTCTCTGTCTTCCAGGTACAGAATTTCAGGCCATCGTCATTTCTGCCCTGTATTTTTATGTGGAATCTGGGAACTGAACTTAAATCTTTTTGCTACTTGTGTAAAGGCCTTAATCCCTGAGACTTCTCTTTCTAGCACCGATTTTACTTTTTTTTGTTTACATTTTGTTGTTCCACTTATGCATAAAATATATTAAACATGGTAATGAAATAACATGACATTTCTATACATATTTAAAATATTTACTATGTAAATCAAATTAAACACATTTATTTCTTCAAATAATTATCATTCCTTTATGTAGAAATATTTCAAAACCATTTCTTACCACTTTTGGAATGTATAACACGATAATGAGTTTACAAGATACCTCTATGCAATAGCATAACAGAACTTCCTGATTTTTCCTCACATTTCTCAGTCTCTTTTGAGCAACACACACTAGATCTCTCCAGGCTTTTCTAAAAACCACTAGAAACTTGAAGTGGTTGGAGATCATTAAGTTTAGATTTTCCACATAGCAATGAGGTCATGCTATCCTTATGAATCTCTGATTGGTTTGTTTCACAATGGTGTCAATATTCCTCAGTTCTAAGGTGACATTGCTGTTCTCTGATCTACAGTTTGACTTCATATCTTAGCTATTGTTAGTGTTTCAATCAAACTGAGGATGAAAATATCTTTCTGACACCTTGGCTTTAATATATTTTACATACTTGAAGAATAGGTATTATCAAATAATAATGAGGTTCTTATTGACAGAAGCCATTGTTTTCTTCAATAGCTTTTGAACTATATTCCACATACATTAACACTAAACAGATATTAAAATATCTACACATTCTCACTAATACTTGATAGCATAGAGTTTTTTATTTTTAAAAAAATCATCCCTAAAGCTATGAGAAGATCGCTAACCTCATCACTAATCCATTAATTAATAATATTAAATACCTTTTTGGGTGAATTTATATTTCCTTTATTGCTAATAATACCAAACATCTTTCCCAGTAAATTCTGACCATGAATTTTCTTCTTTAGAGCAGCATCTCTTCCATGATATTGCCCATCTTAATTTACTTATAATTAAGGGTATTTGATATTTATTTATGGTGATTACTTACATAGCAATATGAAATTTAATAATCCTCAGATATATGAGCCTACAATATTTTCTTTCAGTTCTTGGTTTTTGATTTTTTTTTGTATTTAGAAGATTTAACTTTTCTAGCTTGTTCCAACTAAAGACAAGTGAGAAACCAATTGAACATTGAACAGTACATATAATAAACTGTGAAACATTAATTAAATTAATAAAGTATACACAAAAGAGAAGAAATTTCTCATTTATGAGTTAAATGATATAATATCATATATCTGTACCCTTTAATATGTGAAGATTCAATGTCTTACCAAAATTCCACTAACATTTTTTGTGAAGTTAAAACATATAAATCTAAATTCTAATGGAACACAGATTGGAAGAGATACAATGTTCTGCAGAGGTAAGAGAAAATATAGAGTCATGAAACTCCCAGCTTAAATATTTGTCACAAAATTAACTAAAATTATTTAAATTAGAGTGGCAGTTTTATATATATATATATATATATATATATATGCATATGTGTTTGAATATACACTATATGTGTATATGTGGAAAATGAATCCAAACAAGTTTGTTCAATTGATATCTGGTAAGAAAATGAGAGGTTTTAATGAAAAGTTTTGACAAAGTTAGGTATCCACATATCTTCTTTTACATCATACACAAAAGAAACTCAAAGTGAATTATACTTAAGAGTGTATATAAACACTACTGTGGCTGTCAATCCCTTGCCTCCAAGGATCTTGGTGCCTTTAGCAGATGCTAGACTTTGTGAGGTCAATAGTGTGTTGGACATTGCGCTGGGCATGCAATGTCCAATTATGATTGCTTTGGCCCTAACTTGTGTGGAGTATCTTGCAAATCATTGCTCCTCCCATCCTTTTGATCTTACAATCTTACCGCCCCCTCTTCTGCAAATGTCCCTGAGCTTCAGGATGGGGAGAGATTAGTCTGGCCTAGTTCTAGGTGGTTGATATAGAGTCTCTGAAGTTCTGGATAGTGGTTCATTGATTTTCTTTTGTAGTTTTGTTGCTCCTGCAATGCCCTTCACTCCATCGTGATGGGCACTGTATGTCACCCCCTGGCCAGAGACAGAAAGCTGTTAAACTGGAGTCTTATTATAAGAGCACATTCAAGGGTAGATGTAATACTTATACCCAAAAGTGGAATCACAGGGTCATATGGCATTTGGCAATGGGAGGGGTCAATCACCCATTTGCAAAATGGTTACTTTTTAATCTGCCGGACTATATGCCCTCCCCTTCTGCTGAGTTCATAACCCCTTAGTTGTAAATGATCAGGAACGAATGTCTGTGAACTTAACTAGGTGGTCACATTACTTTCTTAGTGTTCCTATGCTTAAGGGGAACACAGGAAAGGGTTCAGAGAAATGCCACTGCGTCCTTGTACGTCATCAGAGAGGAGGGCCCAGAGGAGAGTCAGGCATGCACAAGAAAGGACTCTGGGAATTGGGGCGGGAGGCACCGGGGGATGGGGCGGGAGGGGTGAGGGGAGGGAGAGCAGGAGGTTCGGGGGGAGGAGGAGGGAGGGAGGGAACTGGTGTACCTATTAAGTTTGTATGAGCGGAAATAATAATAAAAATGTATTAAAATTAAAAAAAAGAGTGTATAGAAGTTTGTTATAAATGCAGACTGTGCCTTTGGGCACATCTGTAAACAGCTGATTATTTAAAACAAGGTATGACTAAAACTAAAATTTTTGTCAGAAGTTTTAGCTCATAGGGAGTGAAATCATTCCCTGTGGAGGTGGGTAAGATGAAGAGAACCCACTTAATGTTCTGATATACTTGCAAGAGAGAAATTGTATCCTTCTTTCAGCAATCCTGTGGATATTTGCAGCCTAGGCTTTTGATGTTAATGCTCCTGCCAATCTGATGAACTGTAATCAGTAACTGTAACCTGAATAAACACTTTGTTCACCTAAGATGTTTGTGTCTTTTATTCATTCAGCAATGAAAATAACACAACATAGAACTGTAAAAGTCCAGACAGTAATAACACAAAAACTTTTTTGTCTTCAGACAGTGTTTCATTCATTCCAGGCTGACCAAAATAATTTATATGAACCAAAGTTGACCTTGACCTCTAAATCCTCATGCTTTCATGTCTCAAATGCTAGAATTATAGGCATGTAATGGCATGCTCTGCCTAAAATATCTGCCTTGGTGTTTGTCTTGGCAAGGACTTACTAAAAGTTATGTCAAACTTAGAATTCTTTATATTTAACCAAAATTCTGTAGCTATTTACTGTCAGTAAGAATAAGGCATGCAAATTATGGAAATATATGCAGAAACAATCCCATTTTAGAGAGATAAAATCAGGACACAGAATGTATTGATTATGTTTGCATACATTTGTGAACTCCATACTTTGTTAGGATTTTCTATTTATACCATGTGGCATCACTGAAAGAAATTGAATTGCAGTATTTTCTTATGTTAATATCTATGTTATCTATGTTAACATGTGATAGCTACAGTATACATGCTATTATTAGAAACAAAAAAAAATTTCCGGAAATAAATCTCAAGCATGTATATTAATAAAAGCAAATCTTGCAAACTATACAGAAACAAATCAAACAAAATTCAAATCTTTCAGAATGTAAAAAATGTAAGTTTTTAACTTGCTTTATAAAGTCAATATCTGGGCTGGAGAGGTGGCTCAGGGGTTAAGCCTCTGCCTTGCAGGTGGAAGGTCCTGAGTTCAGATCCTGGACTCTACGTATAGATGCCGGCAGAAGTGGGGGAGGCTGTGTTTTTGGTCCTAGTAGGGCGGAGCCTGTGAATCCCTGGGCAGAGCAAACAAGGAGGAGGTGGAGGCGTCCATGGGGGTTCCCGAATACATCCGTGGTTCTACACACACACACGCAAACACGCACAATTGAATAAATTATAAAAAATTTAAAAAAATAAAGTCAACATCATCAAGATATTAAGGCAGAGAATCATAATATTAAAAGAAGTTTACTTCATTCACATAGTTAAAGAATATTTTACAAAATATATTTATAAAAATATCCATAAGTATTAGTATTACCTTACGATCAATTGTAACATAAGTGTCACTATTTGAAAAACAAAACACAATATGCATTACAAAACCATATTATAAAATAAAGTGCATGTGATATATGTTCACAGTAAAAGTTTTGAATAAAGGTCATTCATGATGAATAAATTTGTAATGAAAAGGAATTCCTGTAAGTTGATGAAAACCTTATAAGTTAAAATTTGGGAGACATAGTTTTCCCTGACTTTTCACTGTTTTTGCAAGTTGTGGACTTTTTAATATTGAAAGAAAAATTTCCTTTTCTCAGAGTATCATATCAGTATGGAGGAAATTGGAAAATGATGTGTCATAAGCACTTTTTTCTATACAATACAACCTATAATTTCTTTATTCCACATCAGAAAAATTTCAGGTGGATGATTCCTTTAGGATTTTCAGCGCCTGTAACATCATCTGTGGTTTTGTTTTTGTTTGCTTTTTCTGTTTTAATGAAACAAAACAGATGGAACAGAAAGATGGAAAGGAAATGAAAAGAGAGAATCGGTGTTAAAACCAGAAGTAAGTGGCGTAAGGTTGAGAGTAGACAGGGCAGAACTGACGATCTGAAGGCAGGCATGGGAATGGGACTACCTGCCTCTAATCTCAACAGTCTAGAGGTGAAGGCAGGAGAAAAATGATGTCTTAGTGAGACACAGGTGGCAAGTTGATGGTTGTGGGTTCCAGCTCTGGGCACATACACAGAGTTTTGAGAACCAATTTTATAGCTATATTTTACCTAGTCAATAATGTCCTAATCTTTAACAGAAAATAATTCAGTTATTGGCCTTGATTCACAGTATCTCCATGACTGCCTTTCAAAACATCTCTCTCTCTCATATTCTTTCTTCTGCTTTAATCATTGAAACTGATACTTTTGTAAAAAGCACTGGAAGCTGTTTGACAAATAAAAAGGTTCTATGTAATTTATGCCTTTCAATAACAAATTAACAATATAATATCAAAGAGAAAGAGTGGAATATGTAAGTACTGTGAAATAACTAATGGAACTGCATTAAGCTACAAGATAGACTTAGACATATGTCTTTGAGCCATCTGAAGAATTTTTCCCAAATTGATATTAACCAGAGATGTAAATGAAAGTTCATCTTAGGAACTCATGATTACTAATGCAAATTAGAATAAAAATTATGTAAAATACATAATGGGTCAAAGTAGAATGATTTAACTTTTATTTTATGAAGCTATCTTCATGGGTGATATTTAATTTCATTAAAAATTAATTTCAAGTAAGATATTTTCTTGAGGACTCCAATGTATATTTGGTAATTTCAACAATTTCTTAGAAAATGATATGAACAGAATTTGGATGGAATCACTAACAAATATGTCATCATGAAGAAAGTGGCTCCAAAGTTATCGATTATATCGACAAATGCATCAGAATTTCAGCAAGTCTCCTTTATGCACCTTTATCATTTGTAATAAATATCCTAGAAAGTAAAATCATCCATTTCTCTTTGAACATTAGCAGTCATTTATATGTTGCTGATGATTATCATAGGAAATCACAAGTGTAAATTAGGAGATAAAAATATAAAAACAGCTTAATAAACTCTTCTGCTTATTAGTGAATTTAGCCTAACTTTGAGTCTTTTGACAGATAATATTCCATATTTCACTGGGTGACCATTATCAGTCAATATAGAAACAAGTTCAATAAATAATAAAAACAAGCACAACAAACCAGAGACATTAGACAGTTTAAAGCCATGTTTTCCTCCATTCATTTGTCCCAATAGCTTATTTGAGGAGTAAATTATTATTTTTATCAAAATTATTTCATTTACCAATTTACTAGCATAAATTACTTAATGACAAAAAATTGTACTGTTGTAACTTTAGGATTCATAATTTTCTAACTTCCTTTGATAAAGATGCAGAACATACTTATGACAAGATTAATATGATGTCATGATAAGCAAATGACTTTTTCCAATTAATGTCCTTTGGAAAAGAATATACATATCTTTCAATAATTTTCTTCATGGCTAGTGTGATGACTTCAAACTGCCTGTAGCCAAAGCAAAATATCTGAAGTTCATACCCACAAATCAAAAAATATCATATATAAAAATCTCATGTAAAACTAGCAATTCTATGCCACATGGAGTCTTTGACTTTTCAGACCAAGATGGCTAATCAGATTATCATCAAAGACAAACTCCATGATTAATTGGAGACCCAGACTCAAAATAATATGATGGAAAAGCAATTGAGATGATTATCAATATCAATATATCAATCCCATATACATAGACAAACGCATATACATACTCAAATGTGCAGTCACTCATATGAAAAACACACATAGAAATATAAAATAAAAAAAGGATTTTTTTTCTATTTAGAAGCAATGGATGTGAGAGAACTGGATATGAATCAGGACTTTATTTTTTCATAAAGATATACAAAAAATCAGTTGGTCTCTCAAAATAGCTATCGAATATTTCAAATATTATATATGCTAAGATTAACAGTATATAAAATAATTGCCCTTGGTAAAAATGAGGAGGCACATTTTTAATAGCTGATCTTTGTGTTAACATTCTATTAGCAAGAGAAGATACAGTTGAAAGTGAAAATTCATCTTTACAGAAAAACTTTTTAAAAGCCAAGAGTAAGGCACTACAGAACTGACATCTTGATTACAATGATATTTAATTGTCACACAAGAGTTTATGCTGTAAATAATCTACATAGTCAATGTCTTTTAAAATTAAATGCAATTAATTCGACTCAGTTTTTATTTATAAAAGTGTGAATTGCTCAAGGAAAAATCAGAGTAGATACACTTAATCTATAGTGAGTCTTGCAAAATTGAAACATTCAAAAATACTTTTAAACACTTTTAAGTATATCACTGTCATGGATTTTTACTCATTAAAATGGATTTTGTGACTATTTGTATTGACAGAGAGTACTTTTAAAAGTCCTTGAGTCATTGACAACATGTAAAAAATATATGCCCCTTTTATGAAACTTGTATTGATAAAGATATTCAAAGTAGTAGATGCCATGGCCCAAATAGTTGTAGCCCCAATATGTTATTATATTCTAGTACTGCTACTATAATATCAGAAGGTTAGACCTTCAGGAGGTTATTGGACCATGGAACTACAGTTTCTGAAAAGATTTAGAAAAATCTTTTGCCCTTCCACCATGTATGTAAAAGTACAGTGAAAAGCTACTGGATATGAGAAAATATTCTTTCAATTATAATTTCTTCCACTGATTTGTCTGTGAACTTCTTAACCTCCATAATTATGAGGAATAAATTTTGCTGGGATGTCAATCTGTCTAAGATACTCTGGTGCAGCAGATCACAAAGATAGGAGAGCATCCAAGTCTTTATTTGTTACAGCATTCATCACTGTTGAAAATAGCCTGCTTTGTTGGCAACAAATTAACACTAAAGAGCTTAAATAAAAAGGATTTGGTGGGACAGCCCACACCAACACCAGGGGCCAAGGGAACTGGCAGCACCATATCCATATTAGGACTGAGAGAGGGATGATCTTTATGTGCCAGACCAGTTTGTCTGACCAAATGTACAGAAAGAAAACCCGGTTTTACAACCAGTTTCCTTCAACTGATTCACCTGCCTGGAGAGTAGTCAAATCCACAATTGGCAGGCCTTCCCCATCAACTAGACATTTTCTTTCGGGTTTGCTCTGTGTTTTACTCAACTACTAATTCTCTACAAATGTGACCAGAGCTCAAACCCTCAGCCATCACATTGATACCTGTATCTACATATGACAGTCACCATTACATTATGTATGTGCACACACATACACACCAAATACACATTGTGTATACATACAGACAATAAATACATAAGCATGTACATTAGAGAGTTATGTGTGAAGCATCAATGAGTTTCATAATTTGCTATTGAGTTTCGTAATTTACAATTGTAGCAGTTTCTTTTAATGTGCAGCAAAAAGTGTCAGTTCTTAAAAACAGATAAAAATATCAGAATTACTTTGCCATAGGTGTTATTAAACTTAAGGGTGCTTATTTAGGAAAAATAATTAAAAATTTCAGGGTTACAAAGTCACTAGAATTCTCCTAAGATCAATGATAATACTACAATTCTTGTTTATTTGAAATTTTCTTACTGAGCAGTTGAGTAAAATCTATAATAATTTAACAATTGGGCATAATAATGTCTGTTGGGATATGATATCACATGTTAGATGGTACTGCCACAGCCTAAATTTAGTTTTAAAATCTTATTTAAATAATGTGTGTAATGCAGCTATAATATAGATTAAAATGAAGAACTATGAGAGAAAATGTTTGATGTTTTCCATATACTGGTAGCTTAAGGGTGGAGAGTCTTCAAAGACAGGATAAAATGTTAAATTATTTATAAATTTTGATTTATTTCAAATCCTTATGTAAATAGTAACTTAAAAAATTTTACATGCAGTATAGGCATTCCAGATATAACCCAGTGGGCCACACCTGCAAAACAATGTGAAGGTAGAAGAGAGACTTGACGAAATGACATAAATTCATTACATTAATGAATGAAACTCTTGAATAATATTTAAAATAGTAAAACCTTGCATATGTGGGCTAGACATAAGGAGTATCTCAGGGATTAATTGGAGCATAAAGGATTGTCGATTGTTTTGAATTCTAGAGAGAACTAGATAATATTTCTTAATATTGTAGAGACCAAATATCATGGGTTTGAATAGTCATAACTCTTTATAGGATTTTTTTTTCTTTTGAAAACAAGCAACCAAATACTTACATTCAAATTCTTTGCTGAATGCTTTATATGCAAAATATAAAAGGAAGTGACTACATTGTTATTACTTGATATTATAGTCCAAATATAATACAAAATGCTTGCTAGTTAAATTTTTGCAACTCTGTTCTTCCATCACATCCATCAAAAGAAAACAGACACAAAACTGAACCTGAAGATTGACATCCTGAAACTGTATCTTTTGCCTTGCTTATAAAAACAGAAAAGAGAACTTGGAATTTAATAGTTGCCTAGCACATGGGCAGCTCTCAGTTCCATTCCCAGCATCAAATAATGAAGGAAAACTGAATGCATAATGCTCACTAAATACTGGACTAGTTCTTCATTTAAAGGGTCCTTGGCCAGCATTTCACATGTCTGTGAGCTTTGCACTCACCATAGCTAAATAAATAAATAAACCTGTAATGGGAACCTATATTATACTCTCCTTTATTCCCAACAAAACAAAAAAGTTGGTGAAATGGAGAAATAGAACTCATATACAAGAGCATCAGTGAGTTGGTGCTCTGAATTAACTTCAAAATTAAAATCATCATCATTTTCAGTTTATCTACTGAAATGATTATTTCTATATTTTTGTATGAATGGTCAACAAAATATAAGTGACATGTATTCAAGGCAAATCAATTTAAAATAATCCATTTTGAGAACTAATGTGACACACTAATCAAATGATCATAGGACACAAACCCATAAAGAAGGTGAAAAATTTATTGCCGCAAACAAGAAGCATTTGAAAAGAAATAATATTTTGGAAAAGTTATAAATTGAAGACAATTAATATCAAGAATATATGCTAAGGGAAGAGAAGAGTATTAAAAGTATTCAGACACTCCTCTGGATAAAAGCCAAAAAGAGAAACAAAGGGATCTCAGAGGAATGAATACATTATAAAGTCATGTAGAGGTATTTTCCATATAGGTACACAGAGAGGGGGAAAAACTGGAATTGTCTTATACTCATTCCCGAAGGCACATATCAATAAATGGCATTACAGTTCTTTGTATGGACTATTTCTCTATGGCCTTTTGATCCCAGAGGTCCTAGAGGATCCTGAAACAAACAAACAAGCAAAAAAAAAAAAAAAAAAAACCCAAAAAACCTTACAGTCATTGCTTTTGGTTACTTAACAGAACTTGATGGCAAGACTCTGTTGCTAAAGACAGCAGAAACTTTAGTCACATGAAATGAAGAACTCAATCTGTAAATAACCTCAAAATTCTACTTTGTTGCCTAGTTTTCATATTATGAGAATGTTCTAGGGAGGCTATCGTGGAAGTAAAGCTAACTATCTTAACAAGAAAAGCCTTGATACCCACTGCCACAAGAGGGAAATGGATGCTATGGGGGGGGGGAAATTCAACAGCTGTCCAATTGGATTAAAACCTGCTTCAGAAAAAATCAACTTATGCCTAATACTGTAAACTCAGATAAGCATCCGTGAGTGACCAGGTCATAGGCCCTAGAGAGATAGAAAACTACTATTGTACTGTCAAATGGTCAAGATGTCAAACTTTCTTCTGAATGCATAATATTTTTTAACTAGTAGATTAGTTTAACTGTCAGTCGTTAACAGAGAAACATCTTTTATTGCAAATTATTATAATGAATTGCAATTGGTTACATTTCAGAGAATAAGAAACTGTAGAAACTTGATCCAAGCTAGAACATTTAAATGATGACCTTGCCCCCGAGGGACTAGGGACACTTTCTGAAAAAGTGACTGAAATAATATATGAGAAAGAATGTGAGCAGGGATATTGTCAAGTGTGGACATGGAATAAACATCAAAAATTCAGTGAAGCTAAGTTTTCATGACCAGTATCACACAAGACTTGGCATTCAATAATTCCTCATGGATGATGGAAGAGCTCATAAGGAATATCTATGGTTAATGCTAGTCAGGGAAGGAGCTATTTGCCTAAATAATGTAGTGACTGACCTCTTAAATTACAAGTACCAGGCACATGCTAATTTAGGTAATCCTTATTGAATACAGTGAGTCTTACACACATATACAATAGATAAGGTAGCAAGAGAGAAACTTGCTTGGAAGATAAAAGTTATTATTGGGAGAGGAAGGGAAGAATAGAAGAAAGCAATATTGTTTGAAAATCTGATAATACTTGTTGTATACATGTGTGAAATACCCAAAGAAAATAAAATGACAAAATATTAGTATCATTCAATTGGTACAAAGATTTTTGAGTTTCTATTATAATAATTCACATAATACAAGGAAAAACTGGACTGGAATTAGGTAAAACAAAAGTAGTCATAAACGACTACTACCATTTTCCAAGTAACAGACCCTTATGTTGACATCATAATCTCTTTGTTCCTTTCATGTAATAGTCATACATTTAAATGTGCATCAAAAACACATAAGCTCTGATTTTGAGTGTATATCTCACTTCAGGTAAACTTACCATTTCTGTCCTTGCTCATTGCTCAGTTGTTTATGTGTACCATTGGCCATCTTTTGCATTTTGACCGACAGAGTTAGCATTCATATATTTTATACTACAAATCTAAGTATCAAATATTCTCTTAGGCTCTGTATCTTTGAAAATACCATCTGTTTTCTTATTCTAGAAGGGTAAATTTCCTGTCTTGAGACAACTGTGCCCCTATAATTACCTTCAGTTTTACTTTGCTTCAGGGACTGCCAGCTTTTGAAAGAATATTGATTCATCGTATCCTATTTTTCAAAAAGCTAATTCAGATATGCATGATTAGACTCGGCTTCTTAGACAGATTTTTATTTAAAAACGTATTCTCAAATATGTTTAGTAAGAGCTAGAGTTCTAAATTAATGAAGACATAGATCACTGAATAAAATAAATGGGAATGCATTGGGAATGTAGATAATAAAATAGCTCTTTGCTGACTACTATGAATGATACATGTTATTCTAATCACCCAGGAGTTAATCTCAAACATAGTTATATTTGTTTGATTAATTTGCTATAGGGTCAAAGAAAAAAAAAAGAGTAGACAATCAGCACATCAGTGGAATGTGTGTAAATATCAGAGGAAAACAATTGATTGTCATTTCTTTCTTTCTACCATGTATGTTCTAGGCATAAAACTCTATTTGCCAGATCTGTGTACAGCTGACATTACCAGGTGAATCATATTGCCAGCCATAAGTATGACATTTTTTGATGTACATATGCCATCACTTTAAACAGTTAAAATAGCAAAATATATTTTATACAGGGGTCCTCAAGTGGTCCTAGTGCCTTTAGTCCATGCAAATCATAGACAGTAGCCTCTATATAATTACATTTTGAAAAGTTTTATTTTCCTGTACTTTACCTTGCAAAATATTTGCATATTGAGTCTGCATTAACGAAACAAAACAATGGAAAGTTTTATTTTCTTGTACTTTACCTTACAAAATATTGGCATATTGAATCTGCATTGACAAAACTTTCCATAGTAGATGTCCTCATTTACAAGTGATAAAGATAAATTTATTATTATGAGTTACTCTAAGAAATAAAATGATATATTCATATTTTAACCTACTCATTATATTTAGAGGAATCATTATACTTACACATACATGAAATCACTATCTATGACATTTCTATATTTTTCACTTTTATTTTTAGAAAGACACTGAAATATTTCATATAACTACAATACAGATGTTATAAAGAATTATATTGAGTTTCCACAAAAATTATAAATAAAGATCACATAATACTGAATCCCATTTCAAGATGAAATCCAAAATAATATTTGGAATATATTTCTGAACTTTCAGGAGTACTACAGATGTTGTCAAGTTTGCAAAGATATGATGTGAACCTAGACGTCTATCAAGATAAGGATGAGTGAATAAAAAATGTTATAATTTCTCAAAAGGATGGTAATCACTAGTAAGTGAAAAAAGTCTCTCATCTGTGACAATATTTGAACCATGACATATCCCAGAAAGTGAAAAAAATTTTGCTTAAAAAATCACTTGCACACTGAATTCAGTAAGTTTAACCCACAAAAGTAAAAAATAGTGTACATCATCAGAAAATAAAGAGATCAGAAAAACAAATATTTGTATCAAACTTTTTAGTCAGCTATCAATGTTGCAAACTATAATAAAAAGCACACTGGCAAGATTTGCTTGATAACAGGTTTTTATCTCTGGCCAGGGGGTGACATCCAATACCCATCAAGATGGAGCCAAGGGCATTGCAGGAGCAGCAAAACTGAAAAAAAAATCAACAAACCATAATTCAGAACATCAGAGACTCTATATCAACCACCTGGAACTTGCCCAGCCTAATCTCTCCCCATTCTGAAGCTCAGGGAAATTTGCAGAAGAGGGGGTGGTAAGATTGTAAGAGCACAAGGATGGGAGGAGCAATGATATGCAAGATACTCCACACAAATTAGGGCCGAAACAATCATAATAGGACTTTGCATGACCTGTGCTATGTCCAACACATTATTGGTCCCACAAAGTCTAGCATGGACTAAAGGCACTAGGATCCTTGGAGGCTAGGGACTGACAGTCACAGTAGTGTTCCTAAGCTTAAGGGGAACACAGAAAAGGGTTCTGGGAAATGTCCCTGGGTCCTTGCATCTTATCGGAGAGGAGGACCCAGAGGAGAGTTTGGCATGCACAGTACAGGATGCTCCGGGAATTGGGGGGGAGGCACTGGGGATGGGAAGGGAGGGGAGAGGGGAGGCGGGTCGGGGGGAGGTGGAGGGAGGGAGGGGACCGGTGTACCTGTTAAGCTTGTATGAGCGAAATTAATAATAATAATAATAATAATAATGATTTGCTTGCTAATACATTAGTGGCAAGGTGATGACCAATTGTTTTCTGAGTCATGATCTTCAAGTAGGCATTCATACTGTAAACAGGTGAAGAAGAAATTGTAAATGGAAAAGTCAAAAGTTCTAAAAATAACAAACTACAACTATTTTCTAACAAGGACAATTACATCAAAATGTTAACGTTTTATTAATTCAAATATCAGTGCAACTCTAAGCTTTCCACTGAAAGGTTTCACTTTGCAATGCAATGTGCTCAATGCAGAGAATCGCAACCAGCCAAAATTAAGAGAAACGTGGTTGTGGAGAACTGGTCCTTAAAACAGCTCACTTTCTCCTCACTCAGGACACAGCTCAGAAGAGGTATTGCTAAGAAGATAAAAGACAGAGAATTAGGTGGAATGCTGCTTCTGACAGGGCTCTTGTTCCAGAAACTCCTGCCTGCAGTGTTTATTTCCAAGAGTCTGGGACAGGATTTGGCTTGTCAATACTTCACCGTGACAGAGGAATATCCATGTATCACCCTTGCTCCCTAAAAAGCTATTTGTGTGCTAACTGTTGGAATGGATGCTATTTTCTTCAGTAGTACAGATGTGGATACACTATCGATGCTTCAGCAAGTGTTCAGGCATATACTACAGAAGACAACTCACATGTAACCCAATGGGCCACACACATTCAAAAGGACATGGAAATAGGAGGAAGATTGGTTTGAAAGATTTCAGTGGGAGAAAGAATGGATATATGATCCTAGAAAATAATTTAAAATTATGATATACATATGTATGTTAAAGAATTAAATGAAGATTGAAAAGAAGGTTCCTTTAACATTGGCTATGTACAGTCGAGGAGAATAGAAAGTCTGGATTACATATGATATCAGTATTTAGCTTTTTAATTGCATCTTTTTTGTTCTCTATCAAAAAGATGTTTAAAAGGAAGCTTACCTTCAAACAACCATGATTCTTTGTAAAATGTGTTCATCTTTTGAGCAACTTTAAATAAAATTATTTTCATATCTATAGAAAAATAAACATGACAGGGTAAAAGTCAGAGTATCCATTCAATATCCTAATTTCTTCAATAGTTTTCCTTGTGTATGTATTCCTGAAATTTTACCTGATTGCTAATGATATTTTCAGTTAACTTTAAATATGTATGTGCACAAGTGAAAAAGAAAGCATCATCAAGGAGCCTAAATAAAAGCAGTAAAGAGAATCAAGACCATTCTTTAAATGTGTTTTAAATCCTCCTCATTAATCACTTGTTTTTTCGAATGTAAATCATCCAAACAGCATGTGGCTGACTGCCACATTGAGAACACTTAATATTATTTTTGTGCATGGTGGATAGTTTTCCTCAAAACAGACTTTAACACATGACCTTTCTGAAGGAAGGTGCTTCAGAGGTGAAGCCACATACAGGAGTGCTCATGTGGTCAGGACATAGGAAAAAGTTTAAAGACACAGGGAAGATGTCTGCTGAAGCTCAGTGGTATAGGCTGTGAAACTTGCTTCCTTGTCCACCTGAGAAAACAGTTCACAACACTGATGTAGAATTTGTGACTGAGAGATGTATTCATTTGATCTTCAACATCACACAGGTTTATCAACAATGATTTTTATACTCTTCAGGGAGATTAATATTAGTGGTTTTTTTTTTTTTTAGCATACAGTGAACTTCTTTCATGTATCAGAGAAACTCAGAGCCATAGTATAAATGGACAGCAGGAAATTGTGGACAGATGCTGGCAGTGCAAAATATGTTAAGAATATTTTTATTTCACCTGCTATAATTTGGTGTAGTTTGTGATTAAATGGAAGTAATGTAGTCACCTAAAACATCTTCCATATTTCAGAACATAAAGGTCAAAAAAAGTTGTGTCACAGCTCACTACTGGAACCTATTAGAAGTACAAAAGATACTAATTTTTAAAATATAAAACACTAAGAAGCTAGGGACAAAACTCTTGGATAAAAATGTGTACAGAAGACACTAAGTTCCATCCCTAACATATACTAAATAAACAAATAAATAAATAAACAAAACAATATGACTTATAAAGGCATATTATATAAAATCATAAGATAAAATTAAAAAGTAGATATCAACAATTGCCCATTATAGCTCAGTAGTCATTGTTTACTACTACAGGTATATAGGTTTTGTATTGCTTCTGAGTAAATAACAAATATTATGGATTAAATCTATTCAGAGTTATTAAATTTACAATTGTGAGTTAAGAAGTCTGAACTCTGAGCTATTGTCAAAATATCATGTGACTGATTGGATTCCTCTGGACAAAACAGAAAATGTGAGACTTGGACTTCCAGATTAATGACTTTTGCCTAAACTTCTTTTCTTATGCCCCTAATCTGTCTCTCAACTTTAAAACTATAGAGTATATTATTTTGTTTATCTTCTGACATGTAATCCTATTTTATAGAGTTATTTCTCTTTGGTTTACTCTGTACTTTTTCTCCTATGAAAAACCATGAGATACAAATAGAATCATCCAAATAAATAAAGGTGCTATTTCCATCTTAAAATTATTGACTTAGCTTTCCCTACCCCCCAGGATGCCCGCAGTCCAGCCAGGACACACTGCACCCTAGGTAAGCACCCCCTGCTCACCCCCAAACCAGCAGACAACCCACTAGTCTCAGCTCTTCCCACCAGCCAGTCAGAGCAGGTGCTGATCCAGGACAAGTAATTCAGTTCAGTCTAAAACACACAGAAATTGAAAGAAGGTCTTAAGAGTTAAAACGACAACGCCCAAATCAAAGTGCAAATCCATAAGAAATAAAACCCGAGAAACAAATCTCCCATGGAAGGAATTAATCCCATGATAGCCTCCAAACAGAACAAATCCACGGAAATAGCCAAGAAAATCTGATGTAAGATAATGACTTTCAAAACATGATCATTACCATGATCAATACTATGAAAGAGGAAATTCAGGAGGAATTAAATAACCTCATCAATCACTTTGCAGAGAAATACAACAGACACTTGGAGAAGTTGAGAAAAACAGTTTAAGAAACAAAAATAGGCATAGAGCAGTTAAAACAGACTCAAGCAGAGTTTAAAACTGAGCTAAAAGACAAGTTATCTTCAACCCAGAACTCAACAGAGAGTCTTATCAGGAGAACTAATGAAGCAGAAAATAGAATTTCAGACCTTGAAGACAAAGTGGGTGTATTAACCAGCTCAATGGAAGAGGTTGTTAAAGCCAAAAAGATACTCAATAGAAATATTCAAGAGTTATGGGACACCCTGAAGAAGCCCACATGCGTATTCATGGAAATAACACAGCAGAATCTCAAAATACCACCCCTGTAGGAAATTTTTTCAAACGATCATTAAGGAAACTTTCCTCATCTGAAAAAAGAGAGGGGCCCATCCATATACAAGAGGCATTCTGCACCCAAACAGATACGACCAAAACAGAAGCAGGCCACGGCAATAATAGTTAAAACCCTCCACATTCAAGATAAAGAACTGGTGCTGAGAGCTTCAAGGGAGAAAAAACAAGTCACTTTTAAAGTAACCTATTAAAATAACAAATGACTTCTCAGTTGAAATAGTGAAAGCAAGAAGAGCTTGGAGGACATACTTCAAGTATTGAATGAGCAAAAATGGCACCCAGGCTGATTTACCCTGCAAAACTACCCGTCATGATCAAGGGAGAAAGAAAAATCTACCAGCAAAAAGACAACATGAAGGGGATACATGTCCACCAAACCAGGTCCTTCAAACATGCTAGACAATGATACTCAAAAAACAGGCAATATCCGGGAGAACAGAAGGGAAGTATAACACAGTAAAAGCGAAGCAATATACTTAAAAACTACTAAACATAATAAATGTCTGGAATTAAAAATAGTTTCTCCATTAATACTAAGTGTTAATGGAATTAACTCACCGATCAAGAGACACAGATTACAAACTTGGATTAAAAATCACAATCCATCAATCTGCTGCCTGCAGGAAACCCATCTCACCACAAAAGATAGGCACGCCCTAAAAATAAAAGGGTGGTCAATAATTCTACAAGCTAATGGAAGCAGAAAACAGGCAGGGTTAACCATTATGCTATCGGACAAAGTGGACTTCAAATCAAAGAAAATCATAAGAGACACGGATGGATAATACATTTTAGTCACAGGTACAATTTACCAGGAAGACTTCACAATATTGAACATATATGCATCCAACACGACCCCTCTCACATTCATTAAGCAAACCCTACAATGTCTAAAGCGAGAAATCAATCCCAAAATGATAATTCTGGGGATTTCAATACCTCCCTTTCAACATGGGATAAATCAACAGGTAAAAAACTTAACAGAGACACATTGGAGCTTAACCAAACCCTTACTGAAATGGACCTTACAGATCTCTATCAAACTTTTCATCCACGCACCAAAGAATACACATTTTTCTCAGCAGCACACGGAACTTTCTCCAAAATAGATCACATATTGGGCCACAAAACGAATCTCCACTGTACAGGAAAGTTGAAATTCTAGCCTGTACCCTGTCAGACCACCATGACCTAAAGCTTGATATCCACAACACAACAAACAACAGAAAATACACTAACTCCTGGAAACTTAACTCTATGAGGCTGAATGAGAATTGGACTCAGGAAGATATTAAAAAGGAAATTCAAGATTTCCTGAAAGCAAATGATAATGAAAATGCAACTTACCAAAATCTCTGGGACACAATGATAGCTGTCCTAAGTGGTAAGTTCATAGCTCTTAATGCCTACATCAAAAAAATGGAGACATCACAAATAAATAACTTAACAATGCAGCTTAAAGCTTTAGAGACACTAGGGCAATCTTCCCAAAAGCAGTAGAAGAGAGATTAGCAAAGTAAGGGGAGAAATATTCCAAATTGAGATTTGGAAAACGATATAGAAAATCAACCAGTCAAAAAACTGGTTTTTTGAAAAAAATCAATAAGTATGATATACCCCGATCTAAATTAACCAAAAGCAAGAGAGAGAAAACCCAAATTAACAAAATTAGAAATGAAAATGGAGTTATCACTGCTGATACCCATGAAATCCAGAGAATTATACTGTCATATTTCAAAAACTTATACTCTGTGAAATTTGACAACACAAAAGAGATGGGTGAGTTCCTAGGTTAAACACAACTTACCTAAACTGACTCAGGAAGTTGTGAATTATTTAAGTAGTCCTATAACATATGAGGAAATCGAGGAAGTAATCTCAAATCTTCCCACCAAAAAATGTCCTGGACCAGATGAATTAAGCACAGAGTTCTACCAGACATTTAAGGAGCTAATAACACCAATACTCCTTAAACTGTTCCACCAAATAGCAAAAGAACACTACCAAATTCCTTCTATGAAGCTAATATCGTCTTAATCCCAAAACCTAATAAAGATACACTTAAAAAAGAAAAGTATAGGCCAATCTCTCTGATGAACACAGATGCAAAGATTCTCAACGAAGTCTTAGCAAATCGGATTCAAAAACATATCAAAAAGATCGTTCACGGGATCAAGTAAGCTTTATCCCAGGCACACAAAGTTGGTTCAACATATGCAAATCAATACATGTAATTCACCATATAAACCAGTCCAAAGTTCAAGATAGATGCAGAAAAGACTTTTGACAAGATCCAACAGCCTTTTATGATCAAAACGCTAGAGACAGTAGGAATGGAAGGAACCTTTATCAATATAATAAAAGCTGTATACATCAAGCCCACAGGAAGGATCATACTCAATGGGGAAAAACTTGAAGCATTCCCACTTTGATCAGGAACTAGACAAGGCTGTCCACTGTCACCACTTCTTTTCAATATTGTACTTGAAGACTTAGCTGAAGCCATAAGACAAGAAAGGGACATAAAAGGGATTTGAATCAGCAAGGAAGAAGTCAAGTTATCTCTATTTGCAGATGATATGATCCTATACCTGAGTGATCCCAAAAACTCCACCAGGAAGCTCCTGGAACTAATACAGAAGTTCAGCAGGGTGGCAGGATACAAAATAAATGTACAAAAATCAGTGGCCCTCCCACTGGGTCCTTGTATGTTATTGGAGAGGAGGGCCCAGAGGAAAATCAGACATGCACAAGAAAGGACTCTCTGGGAACTGGGGCGGAAGGCACTGGGGGATGGGGAGGGAGTGGGTGGGGAGGGGGAGCAGGGGGGAAGGGGAGAGGAGGAAGGAGGGAGGAAACTGGTTTACCTATTAAGTTTGTATGAGCTGAAATAATAATAAAAAATGTATTAATAAAAAAAATCAGTGGCGTTCCTATATGCCCAGAATGAAAGAAGTGAAAAAGCCCTGAAAGACTCAATCCCATTTACAATAGACCCTAAAAAAATGAAATGCCTTGGTATAAACCTAACCAGGGAGGTAAAAGACCTTTACAATGAAAACTTTAAAACCCCAAAGAAAGAAATTGCAGAAGACACCAGTAGGTGGAAAGACCTCCCATGTTCCTGGATTGGCAGAATCAACATCGTAAAAATGACCATCCTACCAAAGTCAATATGCAAATTCAATGTTATACCAATTAAAACCCCAAAGCAATTCTTCAAAGAAGTTGACCAAACAATCTCAAAGTTCATATGGAGGCACAAAAGACCCAGGATAGCAAAGACAATCCTGAGTAACAAAAACACTGCTGGAGGTATCACCATGTCAAACCTTAGTCTATATTACAAATCCATAGTTATAAAAACATCCTGGTATTGGCTCCAAAATAGACACACAGATCAGTGGATAAGGGTTGAAGATCCAGATATAAGCCCACAAAATTACAGCCATTTGGTCTTTGACAAAGGGGCCCAAAGAATCCAATGGAAAAAGAAGAGTATCTTCAACAAATTGTGCTGGCAAAACTGGATCTCCACATGCAGAAGAATAAAAATGGACCCATACTTGTCACCATGTACAAGAATTAATTCCAAATGCCAGAGACTATAAAAACCATAGTTGAAAGGATAGGGAACTCCCTCGAGTTGATTGTGCTAGGCCAACAGTTCCTAACAGACATCCAATGGCACAGTCACTGCTACCAACTCTCAACAGTTGGGATCTTGTGAAATTAAAGAGCTTCTGTTCAGGTAAAGAGATTGTAACAAGAGCTCAAAGGCAACCCACAGAATGGGAGAAAATCTTCACTAACCACATATCTGATAGAGCTCTACTATCCAGAATGCACAAAGAACTTAGAAAACTAAACACCAAGGAAACTAATGGCCCAATTAAAAAATGGGCCCTGGAACTGAAAAGAAACTTTACCAGGGATGAAATTAAAATGTCTAACAAATATCTTAATATCCACTTCTTTAGCCATCAGGGAAATGCAAATCAAAACTTCCCTGAGATATCATCTCACCCCGGTCAGGATGGCAAAAATCCACAATACAAACAGCAACAAATGTTGAAGAGGATGTGGAGAGAGGGGAACTCTCCTACATTGCTGGTGGGAATGCAGGCTCATACAGTCACTCTGGCCAACCACCTGGAGATTCTTAAAGAAACTAAAGATTGAAATGCCATATGACCCTGCTATTCCACTTTGGGGAATATCCCCCCATGCAGCAGAGTTTCACCTCGATAGCACAAGCATGACCATGTTCATAGCAGCACTGTTTACAACAACAAAGTCATGGAATCAACCCAAATGTCCAACAGTTGATGAGTGGATAAAGAAATAGTGGTACATCTATACAATGGAATACTACTCAGCCATCAAAAATGATGAATCACTGGAATTTGCCAGGAAATGGATGTCATTAGGAACAATTATATTAAGTGAAGTATCCCAGACCCAGAAAATAAAGCGCTGTATGTACTCCCTAATAGGTGGCTCCTAGTACCAAACCCACTTAGCCCACCTTGAGACACTCAAAGATATATCTATGTAATACCTACAGTAATTGCAAGGATTATGAACAGGAGGGATGGGGTTGGAGGGCCCCACCAGAAACAAGGAGAGAGGGGACCATGTTACAGCAGAGAAAATAAGCCTCCATAAGGACTGCAAGTAAGTAATGAGACACCTGGCTAAGTCCACAGACGTTCATTCCTGATCATTTACAATCGAGGGGGTATGATCTCACCAGAAGGGGAGTGCATATAATCTGACAGATAAGAAGTAACCATTTTGCCAATGGTAATTGACCCCTCCCTCACTATGGTTTCCTACTTTATTACATCTACCCTTAAATGTGCTCTTATAACAAGACTACAGTTTAACAGCTTTTTGTCTCTGGCCAGGGGGTGACATACAATGCCTATCAGGATGGAGTGAAAGGCATTGCAGGAGCAACAAAACTGCAAAAGAAAATCAACAAACCACAATCCAGAACTTTAGAGACTCTATATCAGCCACTTAGAACTAGGCCAGACTAATCTCTCCCCATCCTGAAGCTCAGGGAAATTTGCAGAAAAGGGGGCAGTAAGACTGTAAGAGCAAAAGGATGGGAGGAGCAATGATATGCGAGATACTCCACGCAAGTCAGGGCCAAAGCAATCATAATTGGACTTTGCATGCCCCATGCAATGTCCAACACACTATTGACCTCACAAAGTCTAGCATCTGCTAAAGGCACCAAGATCCTTGGAGACAAGGGATTGACAGCCACAGTAGTGTTCCTATGCTTAAGGGGAATACAGGAAATGGTTCAGGGAAATGCCACTGGATCCTTGTACGCCATCAAAGAGGAGGGCCCAGAGGAGAGTCTGGCATGCACATTAAAGGACTCTCTGGGGATTTGGGGGGAGGCACTGGTGTATGGGAATGGAGGGGTCAGGGGAGGGGGAGCAGGGGGTTCAGGGGAAGGAGGAGGGAGGGAGGGAACTGGTGTACCTATTAAGTTTGTATGAGCAGAAATAATAATAAAAAATGTTTAAAAAAATGAAAATTTCATGTAAAAAAAACTTGCAAAATTCTCTTTCACAGTGGTAATGGGAGCAATAACAGTGATAATGAATAGAATGCTTCTTACCCTTTCTAAGAGTCTCTGAAAAATCATGAAAGCTCTCTGAGTTTGAGGCTGATATGATGATAGCAACTAGTATACCTACATGATTTCCATGATTAAAAATCTTTCATATAATACACTATCAAATAATCATAGCAGTAAATTATTTAGATCAAATTCAAAAGTTCTTTGTGCTACCTATGACATAAGGAAAAAGATAGGAATGTGCAAAAAATACTAATGGTGCTTTGCAATGATAGGCAATTCCTATACCCATTATTCAGTGAGTAAATATAATGACATGCACACTTTAAAAAATTCCTTCCTAAAATTTACACACTATTTTCTAGTACTGTGCTAAGTAAGCTTTGGCCATTGCAGAAGAGTGTGGTCCTGGGTCCAGAGAGGTGGTTCAGGGGTTAAGCCTCTGCCTTGCAGGCAGAAGGTCCTGAATTCGGATCCTAGACCCAATGTATAGATGCCGGGCAGAAGCGGGGGGAGCCTGCATTTCCGATCCTGGTAGGGCAGAGCCTGTGAATCCTGGAGCAGAGTAAACGAGGAGGAGGTAGAGGCGTCCATGGTGGTTCCCGAAATCGTCCGTAGTTCTACATACACATACATACATACACACACGCACACACATGCATACACGCCAGTTGAATAAATAATTAAAAAAGGAGTGTGGTCCTTTATGAATCATAGCTGAATTTCTGCCTAGAAATGATTTTCCTTGCCTTTGTTCAACAAAGTTCAGTTGTCCAGGTATATGCTGCTGCAGTTATTTTTCCCTTATTGCTGTGAAACAAATTTCAGACTCAAACAACTTGAGAGAAAAGACAGGTTAATTGGTTAATTTTGCTTATTGTTCCAAAGGGGATATGATCCATTATGATTGCATTTGCATAACAGAAGGCATAACTGGAGATAGAAACAGGAGGTCAGTTCAGTTCGCCAGAGCAATATGGAGGCAGAGAGAGAGAGAGAGACAGGAGCAAACTGAAAGGAAGTAGTACTGGGATACCAAATATCAGGTCATACCATGTGACATCCTATTTTCTAGCAAGTTTCCATCCTCTATAGGTGCTGCCACCTTCCAAAATATTAACATCAGTTGAGGATGGGCAGACATGAGGCAATGGCAGCAACTCACATTCAAACATGACATGTATTATCTTCAAGTGAAACTCTCACACTAAAAACACTCAATATGTTACATGTAGCCTTCTTTATGTATTTATCCATTTAGTTTCCTACACTCAAGAAAATCTACAATCAAATCAATCTTTTATTATAGCCTCATGGTAGTACATCTGATTTGTGTGCATCTGACTCTTCCAATATCTTTACCTAGATATGGTCTGCTTTTTTCCTAAAAAACAAAAACACATCCTACATACACACTTCTGCTTAAGAAAATACTTTTGAGAAAATCAAGTAAAATTACAGTGAGAACTTTTATTATATGATGGACTGATTTTCTTTGATTTTTTGAAAATTGTTGAATATGGAGTCTGCATTAACATGAATAAAAAGTGATCCAAGATGCTGTTGAACAAAAACTCTCATGCAAGCAGACAAAATACATTTCATAAATTCTATTAGTTCATTGAATTCTCATACTCATAGATTGCGGGAAATTAAGAAAGTAATTTCCTCTCCAGTGAATGACAGATCTGAATGATAGACTTCAATTTTTACAGGCCTTAGATTTTGCAACACTTGACTCACTGGCACAAGCAAATATTCTATTCACTAAACTATTTTTTCTTTGATCTGTTCATTAAATATTAATGAATGAGAACACATGGACATACACAAGAAATATATTCATATATTCCAAATATAAATCAATGTGAACTGATATCATAAATAGCAGAGTTTAATGGCCTCAAATCATTTTTCACTTTCTTAATTCTGTAATACATTAACACAAGCTTAGTAAAATAATACCTATCTGTCAGCTCACACTTCCCAGTGGTCTTGAATTTGTTCTCTATGGAGGTTTTTAACAAGGCTGAAATAATTAATCAGCCAGTATAAGCCCTTACCTCATACTGTGTGGAAAGTAATCAACTTTGAAGAACAGTCAACTAGTTAGTCACATAATGATCTTTGTAATATAGACATAAGATCTGTATATCTTTATTACTGTGATCCCAAGGTATATGCCACCAGTCCGTAGCATATGGATATCTACATCTTTAAAGACAGAAAACATATGTCTATTCTTTTTATATTCTGAACTCTGTGATTTATATTTAAAGGCTTTATGTGATAAGTTTAGGCTTAATTAGATGCACTCTTTTTGTCATGCAAAATAATGGAATTAGTAAGTACTAGCTCATCATATTCTCATTTTTATACTACTCAAGTAAGTCATAAAAGGCCAAGTACTATCAGTTTCTATTTTTAGAATCCTATTTACAAACATGTATATCCTATGGAGACAACTGCAAAGTGCGACTTCAATGTTTTCAGCCAATTTTCATTTTGTGTAACCAGTTCTATCTTATAAATATGAATACTCAAGGTTATGACATGAGTGAAGTTATTAATATTTGCAATACATTAATCAATAAACACTTTCCTAAAACAAAATAAATAATTGACTAGACACAGGTCAATCTTGTTTTTCTCCTGTATAAAGTCTGTTTGAGTTTCCAAATCTCTGGAGTTTTTAATGAACAAAAAATTTTTTTCCAAAAATATGTATATGTTACAATATTAACCCCCAAAGTAATAGCAGTAGGGTACCATCAGATCAGGAGACTGAAGTCATATAAAGTTACAAGTGTTATAATGAAAAAGTAAGGGAAACTTGCTTGATCCTTTATTGATGTCACCTATGAACAACATGATCTCATCATGTATTAAACTTTATTATAATTAATCATGCTTAGTGCTTGTTGGACCTGCCCAGGATTTGTCCCAGGGCATGGCCGAGCACATGGGACTAAAGATGGCACTGAGGGCAAGGATCTTGGGCGAAACCTGATCACTTCACAGAGAGCCCTAATTGGCTGTCAGGTATCTACCTGTCCCCTGTGCTGAGTGACATTGAACTTGACCATTAGCACCTGTAGGATGTGTTGACTTGTGATACAATTGGATGCCCATTTCGTGCCTTGGTGGCCTTTGTCTATAAAAGTTCCTCTTCTCCTCCCAATAAACTGAGATCTTCTTCTGACAATCTCCCCATCCTGTGCCGAGTCTCTGGGGGTTAGAGGTGGAGGTGGGGACGGCTGGAACCTGTTTTCATCACAGCTAGCAGCTGTGTGTTTGAGTGAGTGAATGAGTGCATGAGTAGGAACTGGTTCCCACAAGTGCTAGACATTTAATTGTCTAAAAGTGTGAAAAATAAATTTTTATTGTTTACAAGCTGCCCAGACCATAGTATCTTGCTGCAGCATCCTGTGAAAAAAGTTCCAGACAAAAAGCAAGTGCAAAAGGGGAAGACACCAGGAGAAGGGGAGGGAGGAGGGTGAAAAGAAGGGGGGAAGGGAAAAGAGTGCAATGGGAGATGACTGTAGAAGGAAGAGTGGAGTAAAGGCTAAGGGAGGTACCTATTGAGCTTGTATGATTAGGAAAAAAATAAAATGTGGCAGGAAAAAGCAAGTACAAGAAAGAAAGAAAATTTGGCTCACATTTACAGAGTTGGAGTAGCATATGCAAAATATTCCCAAACTGCTCAGTTCTCTATTTTGTACTCACAGAATCCTAAACCCATGGTATGGTGCTGCCTGTGTTTAAGCTGTGTATTCCCATATGAATTAATATAGTTATGACATCCCTTCACAGGCAGGCCAGAAGTTCAGCCTTAATGTACAGCATGCCTCTCAGGTACAACTGGAAAAATGCTTCCTAGATGTTAGGTGTAATTAACAAGTAACACGAATCACAAAATGGTGTCACTGGGTAGTAAATGATGACCTTGGAAATTCCGTCTTCTGGAGAAGATAATTGATAGCAAAACATTACTTAAAGCATATTTTTATTATGGTTTGACAAATTTTAATATAAGCCAATCTTCTTGTATTACTTCTTCTAGACTATTTGCCCTATTTTTTCACCTTTTATTTTTTTTCATGCATTCTTCATTTGTATAGCACCTTTCTTTCCAGGCTTAATTTCACTATGTCATCTTATTATGAGAAGCTAAGGATTTATTACAATATCACCTAGAAATAAAGTATACAAAACAATGGAAAATAAAGGCTAGATGTAAATTTTCTACAACAGTCTACAAAGAACTGATGATAAAGAGACCAAATAAAGTGGATCAGGAATGGATGAATGAATTCCCTACTTTCTCACTTAAATGAAGAACTTAAAATAATTCAATGGAATGAAGGGGAGTAGAATGATGGGCTTAAAAGGTTAGAGGTGTGGTTGACATAAGACTATCAAAATTAGAATGAAAACATCTCATTAGATATAAAAAAATCTTCAAAACCTGATGCACAGTATATCCAATACAGAAAAATACACTGAAAATTAATATTATGAGAATAAAATTCAAGTGTTCTCACTATTAAAAAATAATCATTGAAACAATACAAGTAAAGTGTTTTGACTTAGATATTATGCTTTGTTTTTATAAAATGTAGCATTTCCTGACATCTAAAACATTTACAATTGAAAATTTAATAGAGAACACTTACTGGCACAGTTTAAAAAAGAAACAATCTTTACCTCAAATACTTTGTTTCTTATTTATTATAACTCAGTAATGTACCCATCAATAAAGTATTTCTGTGTATGAAAAGATATAGGTTCTTCAAGTAAAATCCTCATGTTTACTTTGTTAAGGATGACACTGGTTTGAAAAAATGTTCATATTTTTCTTATCTGGTGTGTTTAATAAATCTCTGCCCACTCAAAAAAATCCTACTCCAAAGTGATATTAACAGGCAGAGTCTAAGAGTGGTTAAGTCTTGGGACCAGACCCTATATGAATGGGATTATTGCTCCTAAAAGTGATCCTTTTCCTCATACCTCATGAGTAATATATCTCTATGATCCCAGGAAACAACCCTTCACTAGGAACTAATTTTCCAATACCATTATGCAGTATCTCACAGTCCCTACGCAATATGGAGAAATTTGTACACAGGATAGTTTACTCTAGGTAGTAATTACTGTTAAAGAATCTTACTTGCTCTAGAAGATACAAGATAATGGCAACTACTTGTATACTTGAAGAAAGGTGTCGGGCTCTCGGCAGCTAGTTTGGAAGGGAGTGCTGGTCTAGCCAGGCACAACCTGAGGCTGAGCAGGATGATGAGTGTTGCCGGCCCTGACCCCCCCTCACCACCGGGGAAAGACACACCATGCTGGGAGCTCTGTCAAAGCAGGGAAAGCCTCTTTATTCCAACAGTCAAGCCCTTATATAACCCCACCCGACATCCCATAAGTCCTAGCGGTTCAGTCTTATTATGGGCTAGTGGGGTGTTACTATGGGCCAATTGCTGTTGCTACCTAAGGCTATATTGCATCAGCCACAAGGCTGTGCTGAATTATGCTGATGCGGCAACTTAAACAGATCATGAAACTCTAGCAAGGCTCAGGAAGTTCCAACAGGCCTTGTCCAGGGTCTTGATGAGGCCCAAAAGAAAGGCACAAAGGATTTGGAAATATATGCTTCTCATATGACTCAGTTTAAAGTTGCTATATAATTCTTCCAAAAGTCAATTATTTTCCTAAACACAAATCTGTACAAATATAGATTTATCATGAATTTTAGGCATAGCATCTTCATCAAAGAAAGAATCCTTAAAAAAAAAACAGGGAAGAGACTTGATTGGCCTAATTCTGGCTATGCATTTCAGGGTGGCCATTGTTCTGGATTCTGGTTGGTTGCCGTTGAAAGCTTCACTGCTCTTCTCTTACTCTTGACTGCCTCTTGTTTGAGTGTCAAGATCTTTTCTTATCTAAAAATAAAATGAGAGTTATTTAGATGGAGATTTACTTCTTCAGGTGTTTGCGATTCTTATTGAGACACCTTGATCCTGTCTACTGTCAATTTTTTTTACTCAGTCCATTGTTGTTTAGACTGATTTACAGTGCTGAGCATTCACTGTCATGGTGGGTGAGGAGGGGTAAAGGTTAGGAAGCCTTCTATCCTAAGGCTCAGGGAGTTTTACAGAAGAGGGGACAGTAAGATTGTAAGAGCCTAAAGACAGAGAGGTCCATCGCTGGCTAGGAAATTCTGCTCTGGACAAGGTTGCTAAATCCAGGAACCTACTGCATGGGGACTTATCTTCACTGGACCTGCACAATGGCTGTGATGTCAATATTCCCTCATGGCTGAAGAGGCTCTCAGGAGAAACAATTCCATACAGTGGGAACCAGTGGGGCTGAACAGGTGAAAGAGTGACACCTTATCAGTAAGTCTACCAAGGGAAGGGCTACCATAGGGTCCTGATTCCCCACTGAAGCAGAAACTGAAAGGGAACCATGGGACCCACAGAAATAGATGCACAGGAATGTGTGAGCTAGTGGGAGGAATTGATAGAAGAAGGGGAGAATAGGAGAGAAAGGTGACAGGAAGGAGAGGGGGATGGTGAGCCATGCATTTTATTCATGAAACTAGAGCAATAAAATGAATAAAAAAGAAAATAAAAAACAAAAAAATGTATATTACTATTCTGCCAACAGATGAACAGTAGAACAAAGCCAATCCCTTGCACAGTCACTAATCTGCCTACATGTAAGCATTTTGACTAAGAAAAGCATGAAAGAAAAAGGGTGTGGAAAATGGCCACACCCTGATTGTTTCTATTTTATTTTAAATATTTCTTAAAAATTGCCTAAACTATTCTAAGTGAACTACTATGCTAGGCTACATCCACCAACCTTTCTGAGATTTCACTTGATTAGTCACACAGTCTGAGGTAGAGTGGAACTTCTGAGTCTATAAATCACTATTAATTATTTTTTTAACTGCACTGAAGCACTGTGATTTCTATGGCTCTAAGTTTGGCAAGGCAGAAGCCATATGATAGAAGCATCTATCCTCTCCAGTCTATTTTAGAATCACAAGTAAATCAGAAATTCAGTCACTGGAACAAAAGTTACAATTTACTCAATTGTTTGTTTTTTTTTTTTGGAATGACTTGAGACAGAAATCATAAATTAAGTTCAGTATAGTCCATTCCAGGAAATGATCACATTAATTAAAAATGCACTTAATTATGCCTTAGTAAAATTATCATAACATTTTAATAATGTATGTATCACATGCACTAATAAATCCTCTAAATAGTTAAATTCTGTGTTTCAGTGATGCAATCAATTGAAATTTTTCAAAAAGAATTAAAGCATATTAGTGAAGCCAGTTCAGGGCTGGAGATGTGGCTCAGGAGTTAAGCCTCTGCCTTGCAGGCAGAAGGTCCTGAGTTCGGATTCTAGACCCCATGTATAATCACCGGGTGGAAGTGGGGGCAGCCTGCATTTTTGGTCCTGGTAGGGCGGAGCCTGTGAATCCCAGGGCAGAGTAAACAAGGAGGAGGTGGAGGTGGTCCATGGTGGTTCCCAAATTCGCATGTAATTCTGAACACACACACATACACACACAATTAAATAAATAATAAATAATTAGTGAAGCCAGTTCTAATCATCTGTTAAAGGTGATCCTGGGTATCACACTGAGAGTCATTCTTCCTATCTTACTGTACCTTTAGTGTTCTTGTACATGGCCAGTTGCTCAGGTGAGCTTGTGTGTTTGCCTATAGGGATGGTGCTTTGGTGCTGCTCTGTTCTCACATCATGATTGCTAAGAATGCTAAGCACTCAACATGATTCTCCACCCATAATTATATCCTAGCTTAAAAAGACCAGGACACATCACAGGGAATTACCTCATTTTGATATATACCTCTCCGTGTCAGTTATGTGACAGATAATGTTTTGCTAATCAAAGTTTTTTTTTTGCCTTTTAACTGTTTATTTTTGTGTTTTCTTATTTTATAAACATAACCAATGGTTATTTCTGTCCCCATCCCTCCTGCTCTCTCTCATCCTCCTTTCTTTTCATTAATCCTGACCCCTTCCTTCCACCCTCATATCTGTTTCTATGGACTCCAGGGTCAACTTTGCATTACCTGCTCTAGTATGGGCTCAGGCCTCTGTGCAGACTAAATAGCCCTTCCTTTGGTAGATTCATTGATAGGGGCACAACCCTTCACCTGCCTTGCTCTGGTCCCTAAAGTTACCACTGCATGTAATAATTTCTCATGAGATCCTCACTAGTCTAGTGTTCAGATGTCGATATGTCAGGCATAGTGCAACATGTTAAAGAAGTAACTTTAAATCTTCCCAATAAAAATAGCTCAGGACTGGATTATTCAAGGTTGAATTCTATCAGACATTTAAAGAACAACTAACAGCACTACTCCTTAACCTTTTCCACAAAATAGCAAAAGAAAAAATACTTCTAAATTCATTCTATAAAGCTAATATTACACTCATGACAATACCAAATAAAAGGATGTCATAAAAAATATAGTCAAATCTCATTGATGCACACACATGCAAAGGTCCTCAACAAAACTTCAGCACACTGGATCAAAAACATCCTTCTCCGTGACAAGGTAGGATTTATTCTGTTCAATATATACAAATCAAAAATATAATTTATCATATAATCAAATGAAATTGAACAACATGATTCTCTTGCTAGGTGCAGAAAATTTTTTTGACAAATCCAACATCTTTTTATGAAAAAAGCCCTGGAAATAAGCCCATAACAAGGATCATTCTAAGTTGTGAAAAACTGGAAACATTCCCATTTTTATTTTGGAAGAGGCAAAGGAGTCCAGTCTTACCATTTGTGTTTAATATTTTACTTGATGTCTTAGCTAAAGTAATAAGAGAAGAGAGGAAGATAAAATGAATATCAACAGAAAACATCCCTATTTGTAGATGACATGATTCTATACCTGAGAGACCATAAAAACTCTACCAAAAAATCATGAAGTTTAATAAATAGGCTCAGTAGAGTGACAGGTTGCAAAATTAGTGTTCAAAACTCAATGGTTTTCCTATACATCAAGGATGAAAAAAGTTAGAAAATGCTCCACATCCTCAGCCATCAGGGAAATGCAAATTAAAACCTCCCTGAGATATCATCTCACCCCAGTCAGGATGGCAAAAATCCACAATACAAACAACAACAAATGCTGGAGAGGATGTGGAGAGAAGGGACCTCTCCTATATTGCTGGTGGAAATGCAGGTTTATACAACCACTCTGGCGATTTTTAAAAAAGTTAAAGATTGAAATGCCATTTGACCCTGCTATTTCACTTTTGGGAATAATCCTGCATAAAGCAAAAATTCACCTCAATGGCACAAACACAACAATGTTCATAGTATCACTATTTACAATAGCAAAGTCATGGAATAAACTCAAATGCCCAACAGTTGACGAGTGGATAAGGAAAATGTGGTTCATTTATACAATGAAATACTACTCAGCCATCAAAAACAGATGAATTAATGAAATTTTCCAGGAAATGGATGGAATTGGAAAAAATAATATATTGAGTGAAGTATCCCAGACACAGAAAATAAGTGTCATATGTACTCTCTAATAGGTGGATCCTAGTACCAAACCCACTTAGTGACATATTCAAAAATAAATTTCTGCAATACCTAAAGTAATTGCAAAGATTATAAACAGGAAAGAAGGGGAAGGAGGCCCCCCCAGAAATAAGGATAGAGGGGATTATGTTATAGGAGATAAAATAGGTCACCATCAAGTACTGCATGTAAATAGAGAGACATCTGGTTAAGCTCACAGACTTTCCTTCCTGGTCACTTGCAACTGATGGGGTTTGGTCTCACTGGACATGGAGTCTGGCAGATAGATGGTAACCATCTGCAAATGGGAGACCGACCCCCTGCTCACCACAATCTCCTAATCTTATTCCATCTAACCTTGAATCTACTCTTATAGCAAGACTCCATTTTAACAGCCTTTAATCTCTGGCTAGGAGGTGACTTCCAATACCAATCAGAGTGGAGCCAAGGGTGGTACATGAACAGCAAAACTGAACGACAACAACAAACCATAATTCAGAACATCAGAGACCCTACATTAATCACCTGGAACCAGACCAGCCAAATCTCTCCCCATCCTAAAGCTCAGGGAAATTTGTAAAAGAGGGGGCGGTAAGATTTTAAGAGTCTAGAGATGGGGAGGAGCAACGACACGCAAGATACCCCACACAAGTTGGGGCCACAGTAATCATAATAGGACTTTGCATGACCTGTGCAATGACTGACATATCAATGACCCCCCAACGTCTAGCATGGATCACAGGCACTAGGATCCTTAGAGGCAAGGGATTAACATCCACAATAGTGTTCCCATACTAAAGGCGAGCACAAGAAAAGGCTCTAGGCAATGCTACTGATTCCTCACACCTCATTAGAGTGGAGGACGCAGAGGGAAGTTTGACATTCACACTAAAGGATGCTCCAGGGATTGGTGGGGAAGAGAGGAACACTGTGAGAAAGGGAGGAGGGGAGTGAAAAGAAGGGGAAAAGGGGGGAGGGAGCAAGGGAGACCGAGGAGAGGTGGAGGGAGGGAGGGGATCAGAGTACTTATTAAGTTTGAATGACTGGGAAAATAAATAAATAAATAATTAAAAATAGAAAATCCTAAGAGAAGTAATTCCATTTACTTTATCTCCTAAAAAATTAAATATATTAGTATAAAATCTAACCCAGGATGTGAAAGACCTGTAACAATGAATATATTAGCCATAAAGAAAGATATTTCACAAGATGCCAGAAGTCAGAAAAATCTCCTGTTATCTTTGATCATAGAATTAACATCACAAAATTCATCATCCTAGCAAAACAAATATACACATTCAATGCAATGCCTATCAAAATTCAAAGCAATTCTTAACAGAAATTGACAAAACAATAAAAACTTAGTGGAAGCACTGAAGGCACAAGAAAGTATAAATGGTTGAGTAATAAAAATTTTGGGAGAAGTATCAACATACCAGACTTTATTCTAGACTACAGATCCATAGTAATAAAGATAACATGGTCCTGGATTCAAAATGGACACATGGATTAATGGATAAGAAATGAATAGCCAAATGTAAACTCATGCACCTACAGTGAACTAATTTTTCACATAAAACATTGAATAAAGGACATCTTCAACGAATGGGGCTGGCCTAATTGGATATCTGCCGAAGACTGAAAGATAACCCTGCATGAAAATCAACTCCTCATGAATCAGGGACCTTAATGTTAAACCAGAAACTATAGAATTGCATATCAAAGGAACTCTATACTACTAAAAGAATGTGATTACTTGTAGCAAATTACTGATATACATGGGATTTCACATCTCTTCATTTATATGCCATACATAAGAATTTTGTTATGTCTCTGTAACGCTAGAGAGGCCATGATGTGAAGTCTAGGTTACAATAAAAATAATGTAACTAAAATAAATATCATACTAATAGATATAAAGTTAGAGTAAAAAAATCACAAGAGAATTCCTAAAGTTTATGATAGACAGGCACTATTCAGTGGAAAATCTCAAGGAATATTTTGGGGAAAATGGACCCTATCTAATTTGATTGCTATGAATATTACAAGCATATCACTATGTAGTGTTAACCACCAGAGCTATTTATAAGGCAGTTGAGGAGGAACTATTGCCCATTACTAATGAAATATGATGTAGCCTAAATCAGGAGAAAAAATTAGAGCCATCTTAATATAGGTAGACTGTATTAGAAAAAAATACAAAAACAAGGGCTGGAGAGGTGGCTCAGGGGTTAAGTCTCTGCCTTGCAGGCAGAAGGTCCTGAGTTCGGATCCCAGATCCCACGTATAGACGCCAGGCAGAAGTGGGGGCGGCCTGCGCTTCTGGTCCTGGTAGGGCGGAGCCTGTGAATCCCAGGGCAGAAGGAGTTGGAGGCGTCCATGTTGGTTCCCGATTCGTCCGTGGTTCTACACACACACACACATGCGCGTGCACATACACACACACACACACACACACACACACACACACACAACTGAATAAATAATAAAAAAAATTTAAAAAAAAAAATACAAAAACAAAAATTGCTATAACAACCCTTTCTGTTGTAGATAAGAATGTTTTTGTACATGTGTGTGAATTTTTATAAAAATTGTAAAATGTGGTCAGCAATTAATGGAAAAAATACAACTTCAAATAGATTCTAAAGAATATTTTGGAATTTATCTTGATAGTACAGATTCCTAACATAATTTTAAAAATATTTGATGAATAAAGTATTTTAGGTATCTGGGATAGATGTAAATAATTGGGGGAAATTGATTATGATCTATGCTGAACATATTGAAGTATTCCAAATGATTCATAGATCAAAATCAAGAATTATGCTTCACTTGTTTAAGTAGGAGGCAATGATCTAAATGAAATTGCATTAACAAAGTAGCTCACCCATTACACCTAAGAAAAGTACCTGTTTGTCAGAGAATATTAAAAATTCTATGATGTGTGTGAAAACTTAATTTATCATTTAATTTATCCTATGTTAAATTATGAGTAATGCAGTGAGTTTGAGCATCTGCCTTCAAAGCAACTGTTTCAATTAGAAGAAAACAACATCTTCAAATGGCTCATAATTCCCAAAGGAAATTCCATCCTGAGAGTTGAGAGTTACTCTGTGAAGCATGTGGGGAGCCTTCTGCTCTCAACAGAAGGACTGTGTCTATGAGGTCTACTTAGATCACTTCCCACTGAAGTGTTTATTGAACTAATTGAACTATGAAGCTGAGGTAGCAGAAAGGCACTTTATTCTTTCTGAAATTATCCTATAATTTGTTTGCTTTCCTTAGTCAGTGGGAAAGATGGAAATTTCTAGTCCAAAGAGCAAAGCAGTCCATTAAATTATTAAAGAATATACAGTCAACATTGTTTGCTTTTAGTGAAATTCAAAATACACATGTGGCATAAACATTACAATGGATGCAGTGCACATATTTTCCTTTTCCCTATTTCATCTCATGTTCCTTTCTGACATATGAGGCTTTGACACCTTTTCAAGAGAATATGGATAGATGAGATAAACTGACAGGAGTAGTTTACATACAAAAGCCATTTGAATGCATAGAACATTAAAAAAACCAGAAATTTTCTTTGGTGGAACACTTTCTATAACTTGCTTAGAGAAGTCTCATTCCAGTGACCATCCACAGTTGGCCTGATGCAATATCAGCTCTGACATGTGATCATCCTTTAGATGCTACAGGTCTGTCTCACTTCCTCTACCAGCCATGATCAGCATGATGCTTCATTTTTGAATGTGTAGGCAATTGCAGGTAGTTGCCTGTAACTCTGTTGCTGTGATTGAGTCATCAGAAGGTCCTTTTCTTGTGCTTGCCTCTAGTAAATCTGAGGAACACAGTAGGTAAGTAAATTTGATGCATTTGAATACACTGGGCTTCATAACTTGTCATAAAGTGAGATATTGTATCAGACACAAAGAGCAGAGGAACATTGTGTTTTTCAGTGTGTTTTGCCTCATCTTATATTTTATTAATTAGCTGCTTTATCTGTCCTAGGATATTGTTTCTTTTTAAAAATTTATTCATTTTTTAGATTTATAATCACATGGAATATTAATCCCTGCTTTCCTCTATTCCCCCCTCGCTCTCTCCTTGCTACTTCCCTTCCTTCTCCTCATCAGTCCATTACATTCCCTCCCACCTCCTGTCTGACCACTTCTATGGACCCTAGGGTTCTCTCTAGCTTGTCTACTCTTGTGGAGGTTTAGGCCTCTATGGCAGACAAAATTGCTCCTCCTTGGACCACCCTTCACTCATCTAGCTCTAGTACCTAAGGTTTCCACTCAGTTTTTTTATGTAACTACAATAAAGTACCCAAATCTTACTGCATTCATTTTACCTGGATCTGCTGTCTGAGCACCTCAGGATCTGTGCTCAGAGTTGCTGTCCACTCTTGCTATATGGATCACACTAGCTTGAATTGGACACTGTTGATCTAGACATGTCTATCCCTGATTGAATGGCTATTTCTGTATGATCCATTGTGCAATGTGACACATTTCTGAAATCTTTAATGGTCATACACTTTAATGAGTATTCACTTGGAAACCAATGTTTTTCTGTCATGTATTATTTTTCCAAAGAGGTTCATTCACATATTTTATCCAGCTCCTTTCCCATTGATATTTGGTTCCAAATACCTAAACCTTCAACTATATCTTCTGCTGCAGTTTAAGTTTCAGTGTTAATAAGATTTGATGACTACTTCTTATAAAGGAAAAGTGCAGGCAGGTGCACTACCCAGAAACATATCCACTAGGAACTCTTTTCTTGTTATCTTTTAAAGATGTCCTACTGAACTCTCTGTGATGAATCTGTCCATTTGAAGTCTGAAGTAATTAATGAGACAAAAAATTCAGGCAAATACAAGAAGGTTGTATTAGTCATGGTTCTCTAAAGTAACGAAATTCACAGAATGAATATATATATATACATATATTGGGTTGCCTTTCAAAATATGTCCGAGGTAGTCCAACGATGGCTACCAGTAGCTGCTCAGCCCAGCAGGCCCAAGGGTGACAACTGAAGACTGGTGGATTCCTAGAGACTCTCTAGTCACATTGAAGACTTAGAGGGTTGGAGCAGCTTCAGAGATTCTCTCTTACTCCTCTGTATTCTGTTCAGTGGCTGTCATGGTTTGAAATGTGTCCCCCACAGTCTCATGTGTTTGGCAAGGTCATGGCACCTTGAGAGGTAGAACATTGCTGGAGGAAGGCAGTCACAAGGGGCGGGCCTTGAGGTGGATTAGTCCCACCCTACCTCCAGGAGAAGTTAGCCTTTGCTGCAAGCAGTCTGCAGCTCTCAGCTTCCAAGATGTCTGCAGTGACTTAGCCTCCTCCAGCTTTGGCTAGCCAGCCATGCCACCTCTGCTTTGAGAGACTGTACTTTCCCTCTGGAACTGTAAGCTGAATAAACCTCCTTTTCTCCCTTAAGTTGATTGGCTTTGGGTGCTCTCTCACAACAATAGTTAAGAGTAACTGTTACAGTGACTTTTATGTGGTCTGTACCTGGGAGGTTCCTATGAGACCTATGGAGGTTCCCATGGGATCTAGGGTGGGTATAATCCCTTCAGGTGGTCTCAGTTAATCCTTCCAGGTGTGGTCTCAGCTGATCTTTGTTAATACTAAGTATGTCAAGTTGATATCATAGATTAACTATCACAAATATAAAAGAAGAAAATGTACACTAGACAGGAACACATATCTTTGTATTAAATATAAATACTTGACAGCAAAATTACCATCTACAAACCTTATCCTCAGATAAGAAAAGATCTTAGCACTCAACCATGATGTAACCTTTTCCAATAGAAGATTAGTGAAGCAGAATGCCACAACCTGACAAGATTTGGGAGTATTGGCCACACTAGAATGCTAAGCACTATTCCGGCAATCCAAATCTCTCCCCATCCCAAGATTCAGGGAATATTGTGGACAAGGGGAAGGTAAGACTGTAAGAGAATTAACGTGGTGAGACTTAACATTCTGGTCATGACAGAGCTGTTGCATCCAGGCACTCATTGCAATGAAAACTCTTGCCACCAGATCTACACAATAGCTGACATCAACATTCCCTAATGAATCAGCAAGGCTATCTCAGGAGCAAAAACTGTACTTAATGGTAGTGCAACAGGTCTACATCTGGAGAAACAACTACATTCAGTGGGAATCCTAGGGGCAGGTGACAGAAAAGTGAAGGTGACCCTTCCCACCTATGCATTGACCATTGAAGAACCACTTATACTATCACAGAGGACTTTTTTCTTCCTAGTACAGACACCCCAAGGTGACCCTGTGGTGCACAAATGCAGAAAGACATTGGGAAAAGGGGAGACAGGGATTGGCACTGAAGGGAGGGAAAGTTGAGAGGGATGGGAAGGGAAGGGGACATTCACAGAAACACATTCTGGTTGTATATAAAATATTCCTAGTAAAATGAAGAAAGGAAAGAAATAATCGCTTTTTCTGGATTGAAAATATTGACTCAATCATGACCCGTAACTATATATTCTGTTCACACAGAGAATAGTAATAAAGTTATACATCAAAACATAAATGAAACTAGAACAAGTACCTAAAAAAGGAAAAGAAATAGATCAATAGTAAAGACAACCAATAAAACTATAGGTAGGAAGACAGTACATCAAACTGTTCTGTAGGTAGCTGTTATTATAGCTGTAGAATGGGAACTTACAGTCAAAACCTGTGGGTCTAAAACTGCATGAGGGAAATGCTCATATCAGTAGGGTGGCCTGAAGGGAGGTAACTTGATATAACACGAAGGCCTGAGACCCCACAGGAGTAGACAAGCCAGAGTGAACTGGGGTCCATAGAAGCACACAGGTGGAAGAGTGGGTGGGAAAAAAAAGAAAGGGGAGGGAGAAGGAAGAGAGGGAATCTGGGATGAATACTCTATATGCTTGTTAAAGTAGGAAAATCATAATAAAAATCATGTTATTTTAAACCTTCCTCATATTATTGACTGAAGAGAGTGCAATACTGCAGGTTAATCCTATAGCATTTTTTTTCTTTGTAAATTCTTAGAATAGAATGTCTCCTAGATGAAGTGCATGGTAACATCTCATTAGACTCTTTCAAAAAAAAATCCCTCAGACAATAAAATATATTTCAAACTGCCCTTTTATGTTTGAAAAATTAATAGAGAAAAAGGAGTGATTGTCCCTTGCTACATGGACCATTAGTGTTTTCATTTGTTTTTTGTTTTTTGTTTGTTTCTGGATTGTCAGTGTTTTCAGAGTAAACGCTCAGAGCTTCTGGAATAAAGGATGATTAATTACACATCTACCATGGTGCATTTCTCTTGAGGGATGTAGGAATTCAACACTGAAGAGCCTTTTACTTCACTTCCATTGTGCGTAGAAGAACCATAGAATCAATGATCATGTTGGGGAGATCAGATACCATTCTAAATAAAGGTACACCTCCTTTCAAAGTAAGGAAAGACGACATATTCCACAGGAAGCTCTACATTTCACCATTCTAAGATTCATTTTTTTTTTATATACACACTGTATGTATGGGCGACATTTGATTCCTATTATATTACGACTTCTAGAGTTAGACATAGGAGCTGCATTGAAGTTATTGCAGTAAGAAAACAAACTGATCACACAACAATCTTTGTCATGTTTGTGAATATGTATGTTTCCAGTATATACATTATTACAACTCCATTTGTCCCTTATTTTCTCTGTGACTTTGCACAAATTGTTCTGCACTTTGTGTTTTCAAAGAGTTCATTGGACCTGCATTTCTATATAAAAAATGACTAGCTTAATAAAAATGGAATTCTGCCTGAAGACTAGGAGGAGAAAGCTTCCCCCAAACTCTCAGCTTCCTGGTGAGCTCCTACAAACTGCTTCCCCCCACTCAAGTTTTTATTTCTCATTAAGTCATCAAAGATTTTTTTTTTACCTATTGGTGATATGGTTCATCTAATTTTGATGTAGAGACAAATAATGCATGATAGGAATTAATAAGCATGAACAGATTACCATCAGGATTCATTTCAGAAATATCTCACAATAGCTTTCCTCTGAGCACAATAATACCAAAAAAAATGAGGGTTTTTCCTAGAAAATGAATACTGGAAAATAGCTTATCGCCCTATAGCAGCAACTTAATGCAATTTAATAATCTTGAAATAGACAATTGTCTACCTCATGTTATGAACATTAGAATATATGAAAAACCTCACTGAAAAGAAGCAGATGCTCATCAGAGAGGAGGACCCAGAGGGAAGTTTGACATGCACACTAAAGGATGCTCCAGGAATAGGGGTGGGGGGAATGGGAGAAAGGGAGGGAGGAGGGAAGAAAGGGAAAAGGGGGAAGGCAGCAAGGGGATCCAGGGAGGGGTAGAAGGAGGGAGGGGAATGAGGTACTTAATCAACTTTGTATAAGTGGAAGAAATAAAAAATAGAAGCAGATGATCTGAATTAGTGAGTAGTGATACCCATTTTATTATTGTTCTCTTTTAATCTAGAAAAAGAAATTGCTATACTGTTTTTATAACATAATTATCAGCTTTGTAATTTAAATTGCATGTGTTTGTGTCATAATTTCTACTTGAGTTTTGTCTATTCTTATTACTTTTTGAAATATATCAAACATATCTTTTTATCTCTAGTATATTATTTATATAATTTTCCCAATATGTAATCCTATTATTCAACATTTTTCAATGTACATAATAATCACATTAACATTATTAAAATTGTTACACATCAGCATATGGTAGCACATTAACAATATTAAGATCACATTATATTAGTACCATTTTTGGGTGATGATTGGATCCCTTGGCTCTCTTTTCTTATTCATATTATACCTTTAAGTTTAGTTATGGACAATATATCTATCTCCAAACAATCTTGGTTTTTGAGATAATACCTCATGATGAAACTACAGATTTATGTCACCACACTCAGTTTATGATGCTGGGACCAATACTGGTCTTCATGAATGCTAGGCAGGCACTCTCCCAACTGAACTTCATCCTGTTTTATTTCAAAATACTTTGATGTGTAAGTTTCATGTTTGCTGTTTTAAACCATATCACCATATCACCTTTCAAAACTTCCATATACATGATGTACCTCTGAAACTGATTTATAACTGTGTTTTCAAAATTAAACAGCATTGTCTTAGTGGAAACTACTTCAGATCTTGTGATTATGGAAATCACCATTCTAGCAAATATGCTGATTAACACAATGTAATGCTGTTTGTGCCCTATCATTATAGTCTTTATAATAAAGTGCTTTATGTGGTTTATGCTTACAAGTCATGCCAAAATTGGCAGGTGTTTCCCATATCTTGCTTCATCCTATTTCTGAAAATTGCCACTGAACTAGATGTTGGGTTTGAAACTGTCACGATGCTAAACTAAATTAAATTTGTAGTCACACAGATTGTACTTTGGCAAGAAGTCTGTGGGAGATTGTGTGTCGCATAATTACTTTGTTGCACACATTATACAGGAAGTAGAAAATACCTTAAACTCAAATAAAATCACTTAAGGATGATGCAGATTATGGAAACTGTAAGGATGTTTCCTTTTCATGGTATTTGTCTTGATTAAGAAGTGAGGACATTGACTGCTAAAAGATTTATGCTTCTTTAGTGCCAACTTCAATGAAAAAAATTCCTTTTTCACTGATCTGATGCCAATTTTTGGTTACAATACAATTTCCCTTTGTAAGACAAAAACTTAAAAAGAAAAACTTCTACTCAAGGTTGGATATTTAAGAGTAAACTGACTGAAATCATAATAATGCTTAAAAGTTTACACTAACTCTTATGTAACAAAAATATCTTTTGAAATTTTAAAATATTTTACATATGCAAAATATCTGATTATATACTCAAAAGAATGTGTGATGTAGGCAATTAAGTGTTTACATTTGTGTAGATAACTCTTTGCCATAGTTAGGCAAAGGTGTCAACTTGACAGTTGAAGGTTTGAGCGGGCACATTTGTAAATAATTAATGCTTGAGTTAAGCCTAGGGCAAACCTACAAGAGATTGTCTAGCTAATGGGAAAGGTCCAGCCCACGGTAGCTGGGACTAGTCCCTAAACAGGGGAATAAAATACTGAGAGCTGGTTGAGGAAGTGGGCATCTTCTGTTCACTTGACCAGACATGCTGGTCTGGCAAGTAAGGATTGTCCGTCTCTCAGCCGCTATGTGCTGATGGTGTGGCGAGTTCCCTCAGACTTGGTGTTGGTCCACGCTCTCCCGACAAGCTAGACTGAGAAATGTAACCAGACTGTTATAAGAGAATAAAGCCTCGTTCCCTTAAGCCATTTGATGGTTATTTATCAGCAACCATGCAGGCAGACTGCAACACTCTTCATGTCTGAAAGAAAAATTGTAATAGTTCATAAAAAGAATAGGACAGATAAGAATAAATTCAAATGATTAATTGAATAACATTTTCCATATTGAAATATTTTGCATAATCAGGTAAAAATGGAAATGAGGAGTACAGTAACATATTGAATATCTCCTTTCAGTAGGAGCTACAAAAGACCAAAGTTATTTATCAAAATTTGAAAATTGTATGTAGCATTATTTGTACCAACAAAATAATTTAATGAAAAAAGTAGCTTCTGACAATGCTTTCAGAGAAATTAAACTCAAAGTATTAAAGAGATCTCATTGAAATTATATTGTTCTAAATTACATCAATACTGTATCAATAAATATATTGTACAATGTATTCAATTATGTACCTTTCTAATTAACATATGAATTGAAATTTTACTGCACATTGACTGATAATATTTATTGTTTGGAGGGCAGTACATTACCATGGACATGATAACTGTGATTAAAATGTTTAATATTCCATTATTAAAATCTGAAAATTAAGGGGGAGGAGGCACTGGGAGAAGGAAAGGGATGGGGGTGAAAGGAAGGGGAAAAGGTGGGGAGAGTGCAAGGGGGACTGGGAAGCGAGGAGGGAGGGAGAGGACGGGGCGCCTATTAAGCTCGTATGATTGGGGAAAATAAATAAATAAAAAATCTGAAAATTAACATTTTTATTTTGTGAAGGTACATAATGTCTTCTTTTTCTTTCATACAGAATATCACTCAGACTAATTATATGTATGCCCTTGTTAGCTGGAACATACTGTCATTGTAAAGAGAAAACTATTATATACTTGCTATGAGAAAGATGAAGTGTTTTATAAGGCGGCTTCACAAATTGTGGACTAAAGTAAATATTTGTCTTCATATCACCTACACTATGGCATCAACATCCACAACTGATCAGTTTTTATTTATTTTTCATTAAACACATTGCCACTGATATGTGTTTTCCAATTAGCTACCTAATTAATTCCTATTTTCATTGTATGTTATTTCTTCAGTTTTATTTTAGTGTCCAATGAATAACAGAAAAAGTCGAGACAAAAATAATTAACAGTCAAAGATAACGTGATGGTATGTCCATTTACCTATATCAAATAAGTAAAAAGCTATGGAGGTTCAACTATGAAAGCTTTTAGACAAAGTTTTTTTGTTGTAAAGGAGTCTTTCCTTTCTAGTGGTATCTACTTTCCACTGATCTTACCTTAACAAAAAAATTACTTATTTAGGGAAAATTTCAAAAAGTAACACGAGACTGGAGCAATTGTAAAATCTCTAGATTAAACAGTACAAATGCAGAGGAACCTATATTGATAAATGTTCCTTGACTAGGCCTTCTCTCAAGTCTCTGAGTGGAATTTAAAAGCTTTAGAGCTACCTTTCTCCTCCTGTTGGATTCTGGACAAGCCAATCCATTCATCTTGTACAGAATCTCAAGCTTGATATGTATTTACATATATTTCAGCAAAACATATAGTAATCCTGAAGGAATTTGTATTTAAATAAATGAAGGAACAGTAAAAGGATTGGGATATTGAGAAACACCATTTCACTGTATATCTCCAGACATTCAAATTTCAAGTGCTTGTAATATAAGTTTCTTACAAAGACAGTTTTTTAAGGGGAAAAAGAAGTGGCAAAAAGAAAATTCCACAAAGAAAATTCAGTTAGAAACTATTAAATTTTACCTCCCAAAATGCATTATTTATATTACCTGTGAGTGTTATATAGACTGAAGTAAGATTTGCATATAATTATTAGATTTTTTCTTTAACTTGATAGGTGGTACTAGATTGATTAATTTGATGGATACTGTTAAAATTTATTAATAGGATGAATGTTTCGCTATTTAAATACACGTTGGGGGCTGGAGAGGTGGCTCAGGGGTTAAGCCTCCGCCTTGCAGGCGGAAGGTCCTGAGTTCGGATCCTAGACCCCACGTATAGATGCCGGGCAGAAGCAGGGGCGGCCTGCATTTCTGATCCTGGTAGGGCAGAGCCTGTGAATCCCCGGGGCAGAGTAAATGAGGAGGTGGAGGCGTCCATGGTGGTTCCTGAATTCGTCCGTGGTACTACACACACACATACATAGATATACACACGCGCTCACACGCATACATGTACAATTGAATAAATAAAAAAAATTTAAATACACGTTGGCAATTATTGAAATTTTCTCCATTATCCCCTTTTGATTGGTGAAAGTTTCTTGGTTTGAGAGTAGGTGAAATTCTCAGGTCTATTTATTCAAGACACCTTACTTTCTTAAACATGAAGGTCATAAATTTTGTATTTCTTCAAAGGTATTATTTTGTCTTACTGAATAAACAATTAGAATTGCACACAATGATAAATGTTAAAACTATGAAAAATTATGACATGACAAGACTTTCTAAACTACTGAGGACTTATAAAATTCACTGTGGGAGTTGTTGGTTTGCTAACATGACAGTTCCAGATGACATGTCTAAAAAATGGTGATGACTATATCCCAGGAGTTCTGTATTCAATAAATAAAAATATACTAATCGTCTCCCAAATGTACTCATTTATGCTGCTTCTTTAATCGTACTATTCAGTAGTTGTATAGGATTTAAGGGTTTTTTTGTTATCCATTTTTTACTGCATTAAAACAAAATTTCTGATTATATGAAAAGAGAAAGAAAACATGCAGCACATAATTGATATTTGACAGTATATTTGATCAGTGAACAAAACATAGCAGTCACAGCATTTTTGAAATTCAATTTGACAATGTGTTGATATCTACAGATAGATAGTATATTGATTCCTATCACTGTACTCGAATATTATACAATATATTTTAACTTATACCTTAGCAATTGTATTTCTAAGATCTCAGTATTATTTAAGTTTCATTTTGAGAACTATGTCATTTCACATATAACCAGTTTGTCTTCAACCTTTCTTATTTTCTTACATATTCCTTCCTTCTTGTCCTTCTCCCCTGCTTCTCCTCTCCCTCTTTTCAGTCATTCCTACTTCTGTCTATCCCTCTTTACCTCATTCTTTCCATTGGTCACTTCTTCTTGTTCCTCTCATGTATCTGAAAAATAATTAACATTTAAAAATCTTACTTAAAATATTAGGATTGTGGAATGTTATCTACATTTCCTCTATTGTTATAAAAAGAATATAATTATAGATTACAAAATGATAATAACCATTACTAAGAAACTAAGGAATCTTGTAGCCAAAATTAATATGGAACTTACACGGTAGTAATTTCCCCAGAGGAATTACCAGTGAAATGTTGACTAGTGAATGAAACAATAATTACAGAATAAATGACTATGCAAATTTTTGAGCTTCTAGAAATAAAGATATTTCTTTTCAAAATGAAAGAAAAATTAATTCACTCTTTAAGTTTTAAATAAAGGAGTAATTTAGCATTTAAACAATAATCTGTAGGCAAAAATGAATAACAAAAGTGCAATGAAGACTGCCTCAAAAACAAGTTGGAAAGATAAAACCGACCCTTGAAAGCTGTTCTTTAAATTTGTCCACAAGATATATGGCATACACACACACACACACACACACACACACACACACACACATACACACACACACACACACGCACACACATACAGAGCATGGCAAGAGCAGTCTTAAGTATTTGCATTGTGTGTGTGTATGTGTGTATGTGTGTGTATGTGTGTATTTCTATACAAATTAAAGCTCTGAAAATGTAGAATTGTAAACACTGGCATTTCATGTTATTATGTTCAAGTGTCTAGGCAGCATGCACACTTTTTATGTTTGTTCCACTAAGAGATGTAACCTGACCTTCATAAATCAGCATAAAACTCTTTGCTTCCCCCTTACGCTGTTTGGTCATAAATTTATCAGCAACATACATGCAAACTTTAACATTAGAAAATAAAACTTTTAAAATGAAACATTTTGCAGAAATATTTTTACCCTTTCCTCTCTACCAGTATTTTAAACTATCAAGAATGAGAAGTTGTTTTTAATATTTTGCATCATTTTGAAGATGTTGTTGATGTCACAAAAAATGTTATCATTTCATAGTGATGAGACTTGACAGTGTAACTGCTGCATTTATCTACAATTTTACTTAACAGTCATCTTCCCACATTCAGAGAAATAAATAGGAATAATTATATAATGTGGTCATGGATAAGCTTGACTGACATTATTACATTGTATTTTGGATTGTTTCACTTTGTAAACAGTGCCAATGAAAAGAAATTGTTCAGTGTACAGAAAATTTATCTCTTTTCATTAATTTTTTTGAAAAATAGCATGACTTTATACACTTTAATTTTTTTCTAGGTACCCCTGTTCCCTTCCTCCCTCCTCCCCTTCCTAGACCCACTTGTTCCCTCCCCCCTTTTCTTCCTCCTTTCCCCCCTCCTTCCCTATCTCCCAGTGACTCCTCCCCCCATCTCTGGAGCATCCGTTAATGTGTATGTCAAACTTTCCTCTGGGTCCTCCTCTGGATGAGGTGTAAGGACTCAATGGCATTTCCTAGAACTCTTTCTTATATTCCCTGTATTTTAATTGGTCAGGTTTTTAGTAATAGTTTTCATGTAGAATAAAAGTGTGATACTAAATAAATGCCAAGATAATGTTCCACAATATTTTCAGTTACCATAATCACCTGGTTTCTATGATAACGCTTAACATGTGTTTATCTCATTTATAGAATAAAGTTAGCATTGAAATATCAAGAAAAATTTGCTATGTTCCATTTTCAATTCATATTATATTCATAAATTAGAATAGAAGACAATGAATTTCATTATAGTTTTTATAAAAATTTCTTGTTTAACTTCTAGTTTACAACTCTCTTCTTTCTATTTGTCCCCATATCTGCCCACTTTCTCCCCTCAGTCTTCTGTCCTTTTGCAACTTTTCTTCCTTATCATTTCTTCTCTGAGGAGAATGTGGAAACATTTTTGAGTCTTATGATATTTCCATTTTGTGAGCTCAATATGAGGGTTAGTTTTTTAAGCCCTGAATGTTAGCTTAAAATTTTATAGTCATGAATTATAAACTAATACCCAGGATATCCTAGACTTAAAAATGTTGCTATTCCTCCTGACATTGCCTAACAAATCAGCTTAAAATAATAACATTTCATCGTTCTATTTAGGGCATCTATGAATTATAAGTATAATTAATACTGAATGTAGTCTTGATGAATATATAAAGAAAGATTAATTCTAACTGACTCAAGTTTACTTTTTTGTCATATTTTCAAAATTAAATGGAGATTATTTCAAAAGTAAAATTGGCAATAAAGTTTCTTAAAGTACTTTGAGAACATTTTTGGTACTATATTTAAAACCAATATATTTTCTGAATCTTATTGTATTTATTTTCAGTAACAAAAGAAAAATTTGTCTGCATATTTGATCATAGGAGGCTATCAGAAAAATTGTGAACAAGGGATTATGAGTTGAGACTAGAAACAGCCACACATGAGCAGTGAATTTAAGGTGAAGACAATGAATTCACTGAATGCCAAGTAGATATTGAAAAAAATCAGTGTTAAAATATGAGTTTGATACAGATCAAAGTAGTCTCCTTCATAATGCAGAAATTTCATGGAATATCTACAAGAATATTACTTTAATTTTGCAATTCACCCAGGAATTTATCAATTTCAGTACTCTCATTGTTAACTTCGGTTGCATACAAAATCTTGCAATGAAAAGCTAAATTAAAAAAACAAGATATAGGGGCTGGAGAGGTGGCTCAGGGGTTAAGCCTCCGCCTTGCAGGCGGAAGGTCCTGAGTTCAGATCCCAGATCCCACATATAGACGCCAGGCGAAAGCGGGGCCGGCCTGGGCTTCTGGTCCTGGTAGGGCGGAGCCTGTGAATCCCGGGGCAGAAGGAGGTGGAGGCGTCCATGGTGGTTCGCGAATTCGTCCGTGGTTCTACACATACACACACACACACACACATGCACGCGCACATACACATGCACATGTGCACAGTTGAATAAATAATAATAAAAAAAATAATAAAAAAAGCCGGGCCTCACCCCACGACCTAGGTAAGTCTCCGCCCGCCCCGCCCACCAGGACCCCAGGCCAAATAATTCAGTTTAGTGAAATTGAGAGATCTTAAGAGTTAAAATGACAATGCCAAAGTCAAAGTGCAAATCCATGAGAAGCAACAATCAAGTAAACAAATTTCCCACTGAAGAAATTAATCCCATAATGTTAGACTTCAACAAGAACAAACCCACGGAAAAAGGCCAAGAAAGCCCCACCCAGGATAAAGACTTTCAAAATATGATCATTACCATGTTCAATACTATGAAAGAGGAAATCAGGGAGGAATTACATAATCGAATCAATCGCTTTGAAGAGGAACACAACAGACATCTGGAGGAGTTGAGAAAAACAGTGCAAGAAACAAAAACAGGCATAGAGCAGTTAAAACAAACTCAAGCAGAGTTTAAAACTGAGCTAAAAGACAAGTTATCTTCAACCCAGAACGCCACAGAGAGTCTTATCAACAGAACTAACGAAGCAGAAAACAGAATTTCAGACCTTGAAGATAAAGTGGGAGTACTAACCAGCTCAATGGAAGAGGTTGTTAAAGCCAAAAAGATACTTGAGAGAAATATCCAAGAGATATGGGACACCGTGAAAAAGCCTAACATGCGTATTCATGGAATACCAGAGCAAGAATCTCAAAATACCACCCCTGAGGAAATTTTTCAAACGATCATCAAGGAAAACTTTCCTCATCTAAAAAAAGAGAGGCCCATCCATATACAAGAGGCATTCCGCACCCCAAACAGATACGACCAAAATAGAAGCACGACGCGGCAAATAATAGTTAAAACACTCCACATTCAAGATAAAGAACTGGTACTGAGAGCTTCAAGGGAGAAAAAACAAGTCACTTTTAAAGGTAAACCTATTAAAATAACAAATGACTTCTCAGTTGAAACAGTAAAAGCAAGAAGAGCTTGGAGAGACATACTTTAAGTATTGAATGAACAAAAATGTCAACCCAGGCTGATTTACCCTGCAAAACTATCAGTCATGATCGAGGGAGAAAGAAAAATTTTCCAGCACAAAGACAACTTTAAGGGATACATGGCCACCAAACCAGGCCTTCAAAAAATGCTAGAAATGATACTCAAGCGTGAAGAAAAAAACAGGCATATCCAGGAGAACAGAAGGCAAGTATAACATCATTAAAAACGAAGCAATATACTTATAAAAGCTACTAAACATAATAAATGTCTGGAATTAACAATAGTTTCTCCATTATAACACTAAATGTTAATGGAATTATATCACCGATCAAGAGACACAGATTACAAACATGGATTAAAAATCACAATCCATCAATCTGCTGCCTGCAGGAAACCCATCTCACCACAAAAGATAGGCACGCTTTAAAAATAAAAGGCTGGTCAACAATTCTACAAGCAAATGGAAGCAGAAAACAGGCAGGGGTAGCCATTATGCTGTCAGACAAAGTGGATTTCAAACCAAAGAAAATTATAAGAGACATGGATGGATACTACATTTTAGTCACAGGTACAATTCACCAGGAAGACTTCACAATACTGAACATATATGCACCCAATACGGGCCCCTCCACATTCATTAAGAAAACCCTACAGCGTCTAAAGCAAGAAATCAATCCCCAAACGATAATTCTTGGGGACTTCAACACCGCCCTCTCAACATGGGATAGATCAACAGGTCAAAAGCTTAACAGAGACAGTTTGGAACTTAATCAAACCCTGAAAGAAATGGACCTTACAGATCTCTATCGAACTTTTTACCCACGCACCAAAGAATACACATTTTTCTCAGCAGCACACGGAACTTTCTCCAAAATAGATCACATATTGGGCCACAAAACAAATCTACACATATAGAAGAAAGTTGAAATTCTAACCTGTGCCCTATCAGACCATCAAGGCCTAAAGCTGGACATCCACAACACATCAAACAAGAGAAAATACACTAACTCCTGGAAACTAAACACTATGATGCTGAATGAGACATGGATTCAGGAAGAAATTAAAAAGGAAATTCAAGATTTCCTGAAAGTGAATGATAACGAAAATACAACTTACCAAAATCTCTGGGACACAATGAAAGCTGTTCTAAGAGTTAAGTTCATAGCTCTTAATGCCTACGTCAAAAAAATGGAAACATCAGAAATAAACAACTTAACAATGCAGCTTAAAGCTTTAGAGAAACTAGAGCAATCTGATCCCAAAAGTAGTAGAAGAGAGGAGATTAGCAAAATAAGGGGAGAAATATCTGAAATCAAGATTAAGAAAATGATAGAAAAAATCAACCAGTCAAAAAGCTGGTTCTTTGAAAAAATCAATAAGATTGATACACCCCTAGCTAAACTAACCAAAAGCAAGAGAGAGAAAACCCAAATTAACAAAATTAGAAATGAACATGGAGTTATCACTACTGATACCCAAGAAATCCAGAGAATTATAACATCATATTTCAAAAACTTATACTCTGTGAAGTTTGACAATACAAAAGAGATGGATGAATTTCTAAGTAAACACAACTTACCTAAATTGAATCAGGAAGTTGTGAATTATTTAAGTAGTCCTATAACATATAAGGAAATTGAGGAAGTAATCTCCAATCTTCCCACCAAAAAATGTCCTGGACCAGATGGATTCAGCACAGAGTTCTACAAGACATTTAAGGAATTAATAACACCAATACTCCTTAAACTGTTCCATCAAATAGCAAAGGAAGGAACACTACCAAATTCCTTCTATGAAGCTAATATCGTTTTAATCCCAAAACCTAATAAAGATTCGCTTAAAAAAGAAAACTATAGGCCGATCTCCCTGATGAACACAGGCACAAAGATTCTCAACAAAGTCTTAGCAAATTGGATTCAAAAACATATTAAAAAGATCATTCATGGGGACCAAGTAGGCTTCATCCCCGGCACACAAGGTTGGTTCAACATACGCAAATCAATAAATGTAATTCATCATGTAAACCAGTCCAAAGTCCAAGACCAAATGATACTCTCGATAGATGCAGAAAAAGCTTTTGACAAGATCCAACAGCCTTTTATGATCAAAACGCTAGAGACAGTAGGAATGGAAGGAACCTTTATCAATATAATAAAAGCTATATACAACAAGCCCACAGCAAGGATTATGCTCAATGGGGAACAATTGGAAGCATTCCCACTTCGATCAGGAACTAGACAAGGCTGTCCACTCTCACCACTTCTATTCAATATTGTACTTGAAGTGTTAGCTGAAGTCATAAGACAAGAAAGGGACATAAGAGGGATTCAAATTGGCAAGGAAGAAGTCAAGCTATCCCTATTTGCAGATGACATGATCTTATACCTGAGTGATCCCAAAAACACCACCAGGAAGCTCCTGGAACTAATTGAGAAGTTCAGCACGGTGGCAGGATACAAAATAAATGTGCAAAAATCAGAGGCCTTCCTATATGCCCAGAATGAAAGAAGTGAAAAAGCCTTGAGAGAAACAATTCCATTTATTATAGCCCCTAAAAAAATGAAATACCTTGGTATGAACCTAACTAAGGAGGTAAAAGACCTTTACAATGAAAACATTAAAACCCTAAAGAAAGAAATAGCAGAAGACACCAGAAGGTGGAAAGACCTCCCTTGTTCCTGGATTGGCAGAATCAACATCATGAAAATGACCATCCTACCAAAGGCAATATACAGATTGAATGCTATACCAATCAAAATCCCAAAGCAATTCTTCAAAGAAGTTGACCAAACAATCTCAAAGTTCATATGGAGGCACAAAAGACCCAGGATAGCAAAAACAATCCTGAGTAACAAAAACACAGCTGGAGGTATAACCATACCAAACCTTAGTCTATACTACAAATCCATAGTTGTAAAGACAGCCTGGTACTGGCTCCAAAATAGACACACAGATCAATGGATAAGGATTGAAGACCCAGATATAAGCCCACAAAGTTACAGCCATTTGGTCTTTGACAAAGGGGCCCAAAGAATCCAATGGAAAAAGAACAGCATCTTCAACAAATGGTGCTGGCAAAACTGGATCTCCACATGCAGAAGATTAAAGCTGGACCCGTACTTGTCACCATGTACAAGACTTAATTCCAAATGGATCAAGGACCTTGATATAAGGCCAGAGACTATAAAAACCATAGTTGAAAGGATAGGGAACTCCTTGAGCTGATTGGGCTAGGCCAACAGTTCCTAAACAGACATCCAATGGCACAGTCACTGCTACCAACTCTCAACAGTTGGGATCTTGTGAAATTAAAGAGCTTCTGTTCAGATAAAAAGATTGTAACGCGAGCTCAAAGGCAACCCACAGAATGGGAGAAAATCTTCACTAACCACATATCTGATAGAGCTCTATTGTCCAGAGTGCACAAAGAACTTAGAAAACTAAACAGCAAGGAAACCAATGGCCCAATTAAAAAATGGGCCCTGAAACTTAAAAGAAACTTTACCAGGGATGAAATTAAAATGTCTAACAAATATCTTAAAAAATGCTCCACTTCTTTAGCCATCAGGGAAATGCAAATCAAAACTTCCCTGAGATATCATCTCACCCCAGTCAGGATGGCAAAAATCCACAATACTAACAACGACAAATGCTGGAGAGAATGTGGAGAGAGGAGAACTCTCCTACATTGCTGGTGGGAATGCAGGCTCATACAGCCACTCTGGCGAGCCATCTGGAGATTCTTAAAGAAATTAAAGATTGAAATGCCATATGACCCTGCTATCCCACTTTTGGGAATAACCCCCCATGCAGCAGAGGTTCACCTCGATAGCACAAGCACGACCATGTTCATAGCAGCACTGTTTACAATAGCAAAGTCATGGAATCAGTCCAAATGTCCAACAGTTGACGAGTGGATAAGGAAACAGTGGTACATCTATACAATGGAGTACTACTCAGCCATCAAAAATGATGAATTACTGGAATTTGCCGGGAAATGGATGTCATTAGAAACAATTATATTAAGTGAAGTATCCCAGACCCAGAAAATTAAGCGCTGTATGTACTCCCTAATAGGTGGCTCCTAGTACCAAACCCACCCATCCCACCTAGAGACAGTAATTGCAAGGATTATGAACAGGAGGGATGGGGTAGGAGGGCCACACCAGAAACAAGGAGAGAAGGGACCATGTTACAGCAGGAAAAATAGGCCTCCACCAAGGACCCAAATAAGTAATGAGACATCTGATTAAGTTCACAGACTTTTGTTCCTGATCATTTACTACTGAGGGGGAGTGATCTCACCAGAAGAGGAGGGCATATAGTCTGGCAGATAAAAAGTAACAATTTTGCAAATGGGTGATAGACCCCTCCCTTACTGTGGTTTCCCACTTTTATTACATCTACCTTTGAATGTGCTTTTATCACAAGACTCTAACAGCTTTTTGTCTCTGGCCAGGGGGTAACATACAATGCCCACCAGGATGGAGTGAAGGGCATTGCAGGAGCAGCAAAACTGCAAAAGAAAATCAACAAACCACAATCCAGAACTTCAGAGACTATATCAACCACCTAGAACTAGGCCAGCTTAGTCTCTCCCCATCTTTAGGCTCAGGGAAATTTGCGGAAGAGGGGGTGGTAAGAGTGTTAGAGCATAAGGATGGGAGGAGCAATGATATGTAAGATACTCTATACTAGTTAGGGCTGAAGCAATCATAATTGGACTTTGCATGCCCTGCGCATTGTCCAACACACTGTTGATCTCACAATGTCTAGCATCTGCTAAAGGCACCAAGATCCTTGGAGGCAAAGGATTGGCAGCCACAGCAGTGTTCCTATACCTAAGGGGAACAAGGGAAAGGGTTCGGGAAAGGCCACTGGGTCCTTGTACGTCATCGGAGAGGAGGGCCCAGAGGAAAATCAGACATGCACAAGAAAGGACTCTCTGGGAATTGGGGTGGGAGGCACTGGGGGATGGGGAGGGAGAGGTGTGGGGAGGGGGAGCATTAGGTACTGCTGTACCTAATAAGTTTGTATGAGCTGAAATAAAAAAAAATAAAGGAGGCAAAGAAAGAAAAAAAAAAAGCAAGATATAAAAGTTTCCTTGTATCTATCATGATGGAAGATTTTTACTAGAATTTCTATTGCCTTAGGTAGATATTTTTATTTCCATGCACTTGAAACATCAATAGAAAAAAATCAAGCATTAGAAGTTTTCAAATAAATATGCACTAGCTTATTGAAATTGAATTTGAATATGATTGTTAAAATCCTGCCTGAGAAATTATTTACATATTCTTAGCAGCTGTTTCATCCCTTGATGAAAATGTGAGAATAAAATTTGATGTTTTGCTCATCACAAGACCCAATATACTGAGGTATTAATCAGGAATATGACTCGCATGCCACATAAATCAATAAATATATTAGTTAATAAAGATGCAAATAATGCATACATATCGAAAACCAAATAAAATTTGAAGAATCAAAATTCCTAATTATCTTGAAATCTGTGACTATAAAACCCCATTATAACTTAAAAATTACTGTTTATTAATTTGTTTGAAGATGTTTATAATTTTCATGATGTCATTTTGATCATAAAATATGAAATATTGTTAAAATATTCAAACTTATGTATTAAAAAGTCAATGATCAGCAATTTCAATATAATATTTAATGTGAATATGTAAAATATCTATCAAGTTTATGTCTACACAGTTGATCCATAATTATTCCCCTCTGTAAATAAATTATTTTGGAATTCTTGTCTATTAGATTTGATAGGACATATAGAACTCAATACAATAACCAACAAATGCATAATATTTGTGAATAATCAGCATTAAGAAAAATATAAATGTGTCAATATTGATGTCGATATTGCTTCATTTTAAAATTATGTACCTACATGTCTTTTTCACATACATAGACTATCTCAAATTCTTTGTTCTTGTGCTTTTTTAAAAATTTTTTAAAAATTTTTTATTATTATTATTATTTATTCAACTGTGTGCATGTGCGTGTGTATGTGCGCACGCGTGTGTGTGTCTCTGTGTGTGTAGAACCACGGGCGAATTTGCGAACCACCATTGACGCCTCCACCTCCTCTTGCCCCGGGATTCACAGGCTCTGCCCTACCAGGACCAGAAGCGCAGGCCGCCCCCCCGCTTCCGCCTGGCGTCTATATGTGGGATCTGGGATCCGAACTCAGGACCTTCTGCCTGCAAGGCGGAGGCTTAACCCCTGAGCCACCTCTCCAGCCCTGTTCTTGTGCTTTTCATTTAAAAGTTGCAATTAAGAATAAAATTAGTAACATTCACTATTTAGATAACAACATAAAAATGTCTCTTTAAAAGATTTTGTTTGTATAATAGTTTCCCCTTTACAAATCTAAAATATAGAGTTTATCTCACTATATGCTTTTCTTCCTGGTCTCTGGCTGCTCATCATTATTTAAAAAATCACACTTTTTTTTGACAGACTTCACTGTTGATTCCAGCTTCTAGCCTCAGGCATAGCTTCCCAGATTGTTTTCCATGTCTAACACCATGTAACAAATTGTTGCAGAACACAGTTGTCTATGAGATTGTCTACTCACAGCTGGACATTTTTTTTCCTTAAGATACCTCATACATTTGCCATTAAATATCAGCTGGAACTAAAGTACCCTAAAGGCAGAATGGAGCTTGTTGTGCAAGATATGAGGTGTCTGTCATCCACCTGTCTGATGTACTTGTTGCTGGCTATAATTGTTGAAGGCATAATTAGCCAACGTCCTTTTCCTCTTTTTCCTCCTTTCTTCCTTTTCTTCTTCTTCCTCCAATTCTCTCTTTCTTCTCTCTTATTTTTCAGAAATAAAATCAAGCAATTAAATAAAAACTCTTTTTAGTTTCTATAATATTTCCTAGTCTAAATTTTTCCTTGTTTTTATTCATAAGAAGTTTATATTGCTCTTTTGCCAATTCTTCAAGATCCACTTTTTTTTTAAAAGAACTGGATTGAATTTAATTGCCTAGATAACATATGTGGTAGAGGAAACTCAATTTAAAATGTATTTCAGCTGGAATTTTATGACATGTAAGACATGAAAACTTTGCCTTCATCTGAAATGTTGGGAGTACCACATGTGAGCAGATACATTCTCACAGATGAATGAGAGAGAGAGAGAGAGAGAGAGAGAGAGAGAGAGAGTACCCAATGTATGCTGAGCTATAAATCTCAAATTTCCAGCCCCTTCTTGGTGATCCATTTCTTCTGGCTGTGTCCCACTAAACAATACCACAGCTAGATGTCAAGTGTTCAAATACATGAACCTGTGGAAGAATATTTTTGTAAATGAATTATGCCTGATTTCCACAAATTCATGACCATTTCATAATGAAGAATACATCATATGCAACTTCAAAAGTATCCTATAAACAAGTAGATCCAGTATTGTTTGAAAGTCTGTAGTACCTTGAATCTGAGAAGGTAATATCAAGGACATCTTTAACATAAGCTTCATATCAAAACGAGACTGCAATGAAATGGAAAATCAAATCACTGGGCTTCCAATAAGATGTTTACGACATTCTATGGTTCTCTAACCCTTAGCTTCACAGCAAAAATACTTTTCAACTTTTTTTTTTTAAAGTTACATTCTTTTTTATAATTTTTTTATTATTATTATTTATTCAACTGTGGGCATGTGCGTGTGTATGTGCGCGCGTATGTGTGTGTTTGTGTGCGTGTGTGTCTGTGTGTGTGTAGAACCACGGACGAATTCGCGAACCACCATGGATGCCTCCACCTCCTTCTGCCCCGGGATTCACAGGCTCTGCCCTACCAGGACCAGAAGCGCAGGCCGCCCCTGCTTCTGCCTGGCGTCTATACATGGGATCTGGGATCCGAACTCAGGACCTTCCGCCTGCAAGGCAGAGGCTTAACCCCTGAGCCAGCTCTCCAGCCCCTACTTTTCAACTTTTTTGAATAATAATAAATATTGTAATAAAAATAAGAAATAATACAAATAATAGACAAAGCCACCACAGTGATAGGTTGTCCACAGTTTTGGCCACACTATTCCTCCCTATTGGTTCTTTTTTATGTTAATTTCTTTTCTTAACCCTGGGAGGAAACATCCTAACAGACACAACAGTGTCACAGTGTTGGAGCATGCAAATAGATGTGTTGCAGAATCCCCAGCTGGGCCCACCAGGACGAAGACAGGGCCTCGAGGCAAATGGATGGGTGAGCCAGCGACAGGGTCATCACCAGACCCGGGAAATCAGGTGAGAAGCAAGTAGAGACAACCTGCACCAGATTCAGAGTCATTAAAGGTGTTTGGGCTTGTATAGGGTCAGGGTATTAGCTCTTTTGCCAATTCTTCAATTGGCATCAAGTTACAATATTCAGGTGTCGCCATCCCTCCTTGGGGGGACAGCCACCAGTCATTTTACTATTTACTAGGTGTCCATTGCAGGTGCAGGTTAGACGGCCATTTTCCCATTAGTTGTTCATCCCTCTACCTGCATGGTCCTCTGTTGGGACATGTCTGGGACATGTCTACACGTCCAGGCTTGTCCTGAATTGGAGAGCTGGGCTAGGGCCTCCCTGAATAAGTAGTGCCACATTTCATCTTTTATTTATAATTTTTTTCAGTGGGAACTATGAAAGCTGGGGTGACCTTGAGCCTCTTCAGCTGTGTGGAATATAGGTGACTGTGCCTGCCTTCGGTTGGTCACCACCCTTGTGTGGAGCCTTACCCATCATTGACTACCAGTCATGAGACCACCACAGCAAATAAATCATGGTCCCAAAGGGAAACTCAAGGTGTCAAAGAAAAGCAGGTTTTCATCATTGCAGAGTCATGCAGAGAGGCTGTGAGCAGCCATGTGGAGAGGCTGTGGGTGGGGCATGTAGAGAGGCTGTGGGCAGAGCAGGAGGAGAGGCCGTGGGCAGGATAGGCAGAGAGGCTGTCCAGAAGAGCTCTGGAAAACATGTTGAACTACGTCTCTAGGAGGGCCATGACTTGGATGTTCAAGGGCCATAAGCGCCTGTAGCATGGTCTTGTTGATGGAGCACTGCTGAGAGATGTGCTAAAGGAAACACTTAAGCAATATAATTAATAAAAGAGCAATTCCTCCTATGATAGTGTAAATTACATTCCAAGAGGGATCAAACAGCCTTTTAAAGTTGTTCCAGATTCTGGTTACAAACCCAGTATCTATAAGCAGGGGAACCACATCATGTTAATATGTTCTATCTGTTGACTCAAAGTCAATGAATAATTAAGGAAGGCCTGAGACCAAGGCCTCTTGATGTACTAAGAAAGTTGTTCACAAGCCTTGGAAATGTTGGATACCCAATAGACAAGAAAAAGGACAAAAACTAAATTTTCAGTACATCACATGCAGGAGGATAAATGTATGGCAGTTCTGTGAATGAATATTGTAACTTGATTTAAAGTGGGAATGACTTCAAAACATTAAAGCCACATGAGCAAAAACTAGTAAATCAAAATGTTAAAGATGACAGAGACCACACTTTTTCTATTTGGGAAAAAACTAGAAATATTCATTAATGATGACAACTCACTGAAAGCTTTTCCCGTTTCATTTGTCCCAATTGTAGTGTCTTAAATTATTCTTTAATTACACTACTAGCTATAACAATCTAATTTTTAAGGTCTGTACAATCTCTACCACACTATTTTTTATGTGATCGTAATAATTCTATAAAAAAGCTATTTATAAATCATAGAATAAACCCAAAAATTGTACATATTTCAAACTTGCAAGAAATAAATTATATCATAATATATCAATTAGTATTGTTTCAGTATTAACTAACAACTATGGTAGATTTTCCCCCCAATATAATTAAGCAGTGTACAACAGGGCTTAAGCTAGAGTTAATCACATTTGTTTTTTTCTTAAAAACACAAATTTATTCACTATAAACAATTAAAAAGCAGTTTTCTTCCTCCATAAAAGACATTAAAATTAAGTTTTTCTTTGTATAGACCAAGACATTAAGTATGGAATAAACAAGTAGCACATGGTCATAGGAGAATACCTGTATGTCTCTTTAGATAAGCAATCTTTAAAAAATAAAACCTCTACAGGTACCAATACCAAGTAGAGCCTTTACTAGTCCATTAATGTTTTTAACCTTCTAACTTCTGTTGCAAGAAAGTCCCCAATATCTGTAAGTTATCTTCAAAAATTTATCTTTTAAGAATTATTGAACTACCTCAAAAACTTACTAACTTATGAGAAGCAAGCAGCTAGAAAAAACACTCATGGAATCCATGAGAAACAGGCATGGGACTAAAAATGGACCCATAATACTAGAGGGCCATGAGGGGCTAGGGCACCAAAGATGGCTGCCATGGGCAGGTATGTTTGTATACCTAGGGAAGTCCAGGGAAACTGTCCTTTGGTTAACTCCCATTTGGGCCCAACCCAGTTGTCCTTAGATCCAGGTGAAGCTAGAGATCAAGTTGTTTGTTGAATAAGGAGAGCTCATCTCCACAATCCCTATATAAGGATGTTGGCTATCTTATCTCTGGGAGGATTCAAGTCAGTCCTCAGCAAGAGTATTCTTTCAGGGTGTTTCCAGCAATGGGGGATGACCTTCAAGGATGTCAAAGACCTTCAAAGATCTTAGAGGCTGTCCCAGCATGGACTGTTCTAGACCTGCCTATTGTACCCCTTAACTTTCTGAGGACTCAGACTGCTCAAAGGATGAGGGTTGAAGACTGCTCTGGCTACTTCCTGAATCAGCAGTGTCACATAGATGAGTACTCTATCTGTGTTGGAGGAAGACTGTTGTGTGTGACTTGTTACATCTTTGCAGATCATGAAAACATGAGTTGATGGGAAATATGGACAGGATAGAAAATACATAGTCTATCCGATGACCCTGCTTTGTTGAAGCAAATCCCATTTCAAAAAGTTACCATACAATAAAACATCATAAATTCACTATATTCATACATGAAACTGTAAAAGAACACATAAACCTATCAAAGACTGTAAGCTAAAAATCAGTACTGTATTCATTAGATCATATGTTCAAAGACATGAGCTTAAAGGGGATATCTCATATTGAAAATATAACGTTTTTTTTTGAGATATACATGTAAATATATATATATTCCTGAAATTTCTCTCATGAGTTTTCTATCTGGCCCATTTGACTCAATGAAGTATTTTCATGCCGATTTTCTGCTGATTTTTTTCAAATCTCTTTTCAATATCTCTGTTGATGCACTGGTGCCTAATGATTGCAGTAATTGCAAAATGACCACGTATTTGTGATTTTATAAAAAAATCTTACACTATTTTCTCATTTTATTCTTTTCAGATAACACCTTTTTATATTTTAATATTCTGACATTTAAAATTTATTTTTTACTGAAAACAACAACAAACCATAATTCAGAACACCAAAGACCCTACATTATTTACCTGAAACCAGAACAGCCAAATCTCTCCCCATTCTAAAGCTCAGGGAACCTTGCAGAAGAGGGAGCGGCAAGATTGTAAGAGCCTAAAGATGGGGAGGACCAATGATATGCAACATACTCCACACAAGTTAGGGCTGCAGCACCCAGGATTGGACTTTACCTGAGCTGCACAATGGTTGACATGTCAATGTTCCCACAAAGTCTAGCATGGATCATAGGGGAAATGGCTCCAGGCAGTAGGATCCTTAGAGGAAAGGGATTAACAGTCATAATAGAATTCCTATACTAAAGGGGAGCCTAAGAAGGGACTCTGGACTATGCCACTGAGTCCTTACTCCTCACTAGGGTGGAGGACTCAGATGGAGGTTTGAATTCATACAAAAAGATGCTCCAGGGGATGGGAGGGGTGAAGGAGGAGGCACTTGAAGAGAGGAAGGGAGAGAGGGGGTGAAAAGAAGGGGGAGAAAGCAAGGGGATGATGGGGAGAGGAGGAGGGAGGGAAAAGATGGGGGTATCTACTGAGCTTGTATGATTAGGAAAAAAATAAAAATAAATACAATGTAGGAGAAAAGAATTATTTATACTTTATAATGTAATCCATCATGCATTTTCATTGTGTGTTGGGCATTGTGTGCTGGTTTTAATTTAAAAGTTCTCTAAGTGTTTTTAAGCCCTTTTTATCCGGAATTTCAGTCAACTGTTTCTTTAATGATTTTCTGCTAATTGTTATCCAATAATGTAAGGGTACTGCTGCAGTCCTCTATCATAATTTGTTGCAGTTAACAAAACGTAGAGCTGTTAATATTTTTGATCTACCTATTCACTCTGATAATGTTACATACATAATTAAAATATCTTCATGGTTTATTATATTATTAGTTTGTTCTTATTTGTTTTTATTTACTTATTTATTTAAAATTCATAAGGTTGTCTTTAACTATATTGACAGTTTCATTATGATTTTTTATTTTTATTTTTATTTTTTCATTATGATTTTAATGAACATTTTTAATTTTATTTTTGCTTTTATTTTCAGTCTTTTTGTGTCTTGTATTATCCATGTCATTTTCTTTATTCATTCTCTAATTAAATAAGTTAATCTAGTCACATACAAAATATTTGTAGGAAATTTCTTACTGTTGACTTTCTTTCTGCTTTATGTATATGATTGGAAAATGGAAAAATGTATTCTAGTTACACACTGATTAGATAATATATCTAGAATACTTTAAGAACAGTAAATATTGAATACACTGAAAACTACTAATTTTCCAATGGGTTAATGGATTAAGCAGACAGTTTTTAAAAGAAGAATCAGAAGTGAGTAACTTTCTTAAAAAATGTCTGACATCATTTGCCATCAGGGAACAGAAATTAAAAATATTTTGTGATTCCAGCTCACTTAGGAGAGAAGAGTTATCATTAACAAAATTAATGAAGGGGCTGGAGAGGTGGCTCAGGGGTTAAGCCTCTGCCTTGCAGGCAGAAGGTCCTGAGTTCGGACCCTAGACCCCACATATAGATGTCAGGCAGAAGCCGGGGCGGCCTGCGTTTCTGGTCCTGGTAGGGAAGAGCCTGTGAATCCCGGGGCAGAGTAAACAAGGAGGAGGTGGAGGCAGTCCATGGTGGTTCCCAAATTTGCCCACACACACACCCATCCACACACATACACACGCACACACATACACAATTGAATAAATAATAAAAGAAAGATTAACAAAATAAATGAAATCAAATGCTGGCAGGGATGAAAGAATTCCTTATTCTCCACTGGTAAGGGCCTCTTCCTCCCTCCACCCCTCCCCAGTTCCCCTTACACCCTCCTACCCTTTTCCCCTTCCTTTCACTCCCCTCCTTCCCCTTCTACCAATGCCTCTCCCTTCTCCCCTCCAATCCCCTGGAACATCCTTTTGTGTGAATTCCAAACCTCCTTCTGAGTCCTCCACTTTAGTGAGGTGTAAGGACTCATTGGCACATTCCAGAGCCCTTTCTTGGGCTTCCAGTTAGTATGGGAACACAATTATGACTGTTAATCCCAGATAGATAGATGGTAACTACCCTGAAAATGGGACACTGAACCCCCCCTCCCACTGCGATCTCTGACTCCATCTACCTTTGAATCTCCTCTCACAGTAAGATCTTCATTTAAACAGCCTTTTATCTTTGGTTAGGAGGTGACTGCCATTACCAATCAGAATGGAAGCCAAGGGCAGTGCAGGATCAGCAAAATGGAAAGCAATGAACCACAATTCAGAACACCAAAGACCCTACATTAATCACCTGGAACCAGACCAGCCAAATCTCTCCCCATCCTAAAGCTCAGGGAAACTTGCAGAAGAGAGGGTGGTAAGATTGTAAAAGCCTAAAGATGGGGAGGACCAACAATATGCCAGATACTCCACACAAGTTAGGGCTTCAGTAGCCATAATTGAACTTTGCATGACCTGCACAATGACTGACATGTCAACGACCCCCCAAAATATAGCATGGATCACGGGCAGTAGGATCCTCAGAGACAAGGGATTAACAGTCATAATAATGTTCCCATACTAACGGGGAGTCCAAGAAAGGGCTTTGCGTTATGCCACTGAGTCCTTACACCTCACTAGAGTGGAGGACTAGAGCGAGGTTTGGCATTCACAGAAAAGGATGCTCCAGGGGATGGGAGGTTGGAATGGGAAGGCACTGGGAGAGGGAAAAAGGGGGGAGGGTGCAACTGGGACTGGGGAGGGGTGGAGGGAGGGAGAGAACCAGGATATCAACTGAGCTTGTATGATTGGGGAAAAATAAAAAATAAATAAATAAATAAATAAATTTTAAAAAGAGTGTAAACTAATACAGTCATCATGAAAATTACCATGGACGCTTCTCACAATCTTAAGTAAATTGAATTAGTACCTTCACAAGTAAACAGATATTGAAATTATACATACATACATACATACTTGCCTACATACATACGTAACAACTTCATTTTGTGGTTAAACACAGAATTTGGGGAAAACAATATATCTGGAAAATATTATAACTGTGCTAACACATTTAGATAGAAAAATTCCATGTTTTCTCTTTCATGTGTAAATCCTGTATGACTGTCTATTGATCATGATACTACATTAAGGTGAGATAAAAATAGGTTTTAAGAAGGAGGACAGGAGCATAGGAGAATACATGGGACATAAAAATGGAAAAGATGACTAGCTTGAAATGGATGGTGCAAGCAGTGGGGTCAGAGTACAGGAAGTTGCATTTGGAAAAGTAGATGAATCCAAATGAAATATCCATGTTCTTCTCAACATGAGGAAGGATAAAGAATTTTAATGGTCCAAGCTAAAATCCATACTGAAGTTTAAATCTGAGGATTTTATTACAATGGGTACTATGGAATGTCTATTTCTATAGATTTCTATAGATTCACAGGAAGATATTCATCTTCATTTCATAGTCATGAAGGGCCTGAACATGTGGTTCGGGCTTACTGGAGGTTCTCATGTGAGACACGGAGAATTTGACAGTTAAAATGGCAGGTGGGACGAACCATTAGACTTGCTGTGGGATGCCCTACAACTAGGCTTCTGATTGAATTTGAAGCCTACCTTAAACTCATGTTAAAAAAAAAACAAAATCCCGACATAGTGGTTCTGGTGTATGCTCTGAATGAAGTTCTGGAATGGAAACCCTTATTTGGAAAATTTTCATACTGTTCTGAACAAAACATAACCGTGTACCTGTACTGCCTCCGTAATATAGAAAATATTAGAAACAAGTGATAAAACCAAATTGTGTATTTATAATTCATGGAACATGTTTGGGAATCTGCTGTATTGGAGAAAAAAGGCTTGCATTTTGATAATTGACTATTTAATTTCCAGATTCCAGATTATTACCACTAATGATAGGAATTGGCTTTTTAAAATGCTACTTAAAAAAATCTTCGAATCTTTTATTTAGATAAGATAGGCCATTACAGTTCAGATACTTGCAGGTGTTAATTATTTCCTTATAGTTTATTGCCATAGTACACATTTAATCTGTGGTATTTGACTTTATGGAGCCCTTATATGCTAATTATTTCGCTCTAATATTCAATTGGGAATGCTAAGAGAAATTCATCCTATAAATTCTGCATAGTTATTTAACAACAGAAGGGGAATTCAAGAATTATAATGTGTTCAAAATTAAGAGTGGTACTGAAAATTGTAGCGACGTGATTTGAAAGAGTATTTGCCCTTTTGAAGAGTGGAGAGGTCATTCTTAAAGAGAAAATAAGCAGGCACAGCAAGAGACACCTACAAAGACATACTATCTGAAATCAAATTGGTATAAGCTATTCTTGTTCACCCCAATTACCTAAAATTACTCTCCCAATTAAGCAACTGGCTTTACAGTGGACTATTGCAAGGTTCAATTTGGTAAGATAGGAAAGTCCCAATTAAGGGAACATCCTAATTAATTATGGTTTCATTCAGTGGAATTGATTGATTACTGCCAAACTCTGCATTCTAAATCTTCTTAGAACATTCTGTTTCATAGCTTATCTTATTGCTTCTAAATGAATAATTCTTAATATTTGATCAGAAATATTGTAATAAGGAAAAAATAACACATGATAAATAAATAAAAATAAAGATTTCAGCAGAAACCTTCCCTTTGAATTTTTTATTATTATGCTTAGAAAAAATAACAAGATTCAATTCCATGACAATATCTCTCTTTCATTTATTTTAGAATTTCTACAAATTGAATTCTGATTAAATTTCAAAACCTCATCATAATTCTCTCATGAGGCTTCTGTGAATCTAAAGTGATATTGTTCATTGAACATAAACATAATCCTATTTACAACTTAACTTAAACATTCTTAGTTTGGTATAACTAAGATATTTGAAATGTAAATTTATGGAGTTAGAATTAATTTTTAGAAGTACATACTTTGCCAAATGGATATGAGTTGTTGAAGAAAAAAAAAACTTATCTCCTAACACCTGATCTTTATGGTGTCAAGATCACTCTATTTCATTAGTTTATGTTCAAAACTATCATTTGAAAATGAGAAAGAAGGTTGGAGAGATGACTCAGAGTTTCAGTTTCTGCCTAGCAAAGCATAAAGACCTGCAATCAAATTCCAAATATCACGTAAAAATGCGTGGCAAAAAAGGCAGTAGTCTGCACTTCTGGCCATAGAAGATGGAGCCTGAGAAGCTGGATAGCAAAACTGTTGCTACCCAGGATGCAGAGGTAGAACAGTCCAGGAGGTAGAACAATACAGGCGATACCTGAAGTTAACCTTGGAATTCCATGGGACACAGTGCCCTCTGACACAGAGTAACACACACACGCACACACACACACTCATATCCATGCATGCACACACATATGGAGAAAGAGAGAAAGAGAGAGGCAAAAAATAAATGAGAAAGAGCACATGAAATATTTGATATATACTACAGCATAATTTGTTACATAAAATTCCTCTTTCTTTGTCTTTCCTCCATCATCACATTTATCAAAGTGCAGACTATATTTACAGTGGGGCATTACATTACAAATTTCCCCAGGCATATGTGAAAACTGCTCTGTTAGTTAATTTCAGGTCTTAGCAAGTTAAAGCCTCAAACTATTATTATTATTATTATTATTATTATTATTATTATTATTATTATTATTTCTGCTCATACAAACATAACAGGTATACCAGTCCCCTCCCTCCACCTCCCCCCTGAGCCCCCTGTTCCCCCCCTCCCCTCCCCACTCCTTCCCCATCCCCGGAGTATCCTTTTATATGCATGCCAAACTGTCCTCTGGGTCCTCCACTCTGATGAGGTGAAAGGAACCAGGGGCATTTCCCAGAACCCTTTCCTGTGTTCCCCTGAAGCTTAGGAACACTACTGTGACCTGTGACTGTCAGTCCCTAGTCAATGCTAACTTTGTGGGGTCAATACTGTGTTGGACATTGAACAGGTCATGCAAAGTCCTATTATGATTGCTTTGGCCCTAACTGTGTGGAGTATCTTGCATACCATTGCTCCTCCCATCCTTGTGCTCTTACAATCTTACCACCCCCTCTTCTGCAAATGTCCCTGAGCTTCAGGATGGGAAGAGATTAGGCTGACCCAGTTCCAGGTGGTTGATATAGAGTCTCTGATGTTCTGAATTATGGTTTGTTGGTTTTTTTTTCAGTTTTGCTGCTCCTGCAATGCCCTTGACCCCATCCTGATGGATATTGGATGTCACCCCCGTGGCCAGAGATAAAAAGCTGTTAAATTAGAGTCTTGTTATAAGAGTATATTCAAAGGTAGATGGAATAAAAGTAGGAGACCACAGTGAGAGAGGGGTCAATCACCCATTTCCAAAATGGTTACTTTCTATCTGTCCAGCCTATATGCCCTCCCCTTCTGGTGAGATCAGTTGCAACCCCCATCAGTTGCAAATGATCAGGAAGGAAAGTCTGTGAACTTAACCAGATGTCTCAGTACTTACTTGCAGTCCTTGATGGTGGCTGTAACATGGTCCCCTCTCTCCTTGTTTCTGGTGGGGTCCTCCTTCGCAATCCCTCCTGTTGATAAGTTTTGCAAATACTGTAGGTATTACAGAGATTTGTCCTTGAGTGTCTCTAACTGGCTTTGGTACTAGAATGCACCTACTAGGGAGTACATACGGCACATAATTTTCTGTATCTGGGATACTTCACTCAATATAATTGTTTCTAATTCCATCCATTCCCTGGTAAATTTCATTAGTTCATCATTTTTAATGGCTGAGTAGTATTCTATTGTATAAATGTATCACATTTTCCTTATCCACTTGTCAACTGTTAGACATTTGTGTTGATTCCATGACTTTGCTATTGTATGCAGTGCTGTTATGAACATGGTCATGCTTGTGCTATCGAGGTGAATTTTTGCTGTATGGGGGTGACTCCCAAAAGTGGTATAGCAGGTTATATGGCATTTCAATATGTAACTTCTTTAAGAATTTCCAGATGGTACGCCAGAGTGGTTGTATGAGCCTGCATTCCCACCATCAAAGGAGGAGATTTCCCTTCTCTCCACATTTTCTCCAGCATTTGGTGTTGTTTGTATTGTAGATTTTGGCATCCTGACCGGGGTGAGATGATATCTCAGGGAAGTTTTGATTTGTATTTCCCTGATGGCTAAGAAAGTGGAGCATATTTTAAGGTATTTGTTAGACATTTTAATTTCATCCCTGGAAAAGTTTCTCTTAAGTTCCACAGCCCATTTTTCAATTGGGCCATTAGTTTCCTTGGTGTTTAGTTTTCTCAGCTCTTTGTGCACTCTGGATAATACAGCTCTATCAGTTATGTGGTTAGTGAAGATTTTCTCACACTCTGTGGGTTGCCTTTCTGCTCGGGTTACAATCTCTTCATCTGAACATAAGCTCTTTAATTTTACAAGATTCCCATTTGTTGAGTGTTTGTTGTAGTGACTGCGCTATTGGATGTCCGTTTAGGAACTGTTGGCCTAGCCCAAGCAGTTGGAGGGAGTTCCCTACCCTTTCAACTATGGTTTTTGTAGTCTCTGGCCTTATATCGAGGTCCTTGATACATTTCGAATTAAGTCTTGTACATGGTGACAAGTACGGGTTCTGCAGTTCTGCATGTGGAGATCCAGTTTTGCCAGCACCATTTGTTGAAGATGCTTTTCTTTTTCCATTGAATTTTTTGGGCCCCTTTGTCAAATATCAAATGGCTGTACTTGTGTGGGTTTATTTCTGGGTCTATTTTGTGTGTCTATTTTGGAGCCAATACCCGGCTGTTTTCACAACTATGGATTTGTAGTATAGATTAAGGCTTGGTTTGTTAATACCTCCAGTGTTTTTGTTACTCAGGATTGTCTTTGCTATCCTGGGTCTTTTGTGCCTCCATATGAATTTTGAGATTGTTTGGTCAGCTTCTTTAAAGAATTGCTTTGGGATTTTAATTGGTATAGCATTGACTCTGTATATTGCCTTTGGTAGGATGGTCATTTTTACGATGTTGAGTCTGTCAATCCAGGAACATGGGAAGTCTTTACACCTTCTGGTGACTTCTGCAATTTCTTTCTTTAAGGTTTTAAAATTTTCATTGTAAAGGACACTTACTTTCTTGGTTATGCTTATACCAAGGTTTTTCATTTTTTTAGGGGCTATACTAAATGGGATTGTTTCTCTCAGGACTTTTTCACTTCTTTCATTCTGGGCATATAGGAAGGTCACTGATTTTTTACATTTATTTTGTATCCTGCCACCCTGCTGAACTTCTGTATTAGTTCTAGCAGCTTCCTGGTGGAGTTTTTGGGATCACTCAGGTATAAGATCATGTCCTCTGCAAATAGAGATAGATTGACTTTTATCTACCTTTCTTGACTTATGGCTTCAGCTAAGACTTCAAGTACGATATTGAATAGACGTGGTGAGAGTGGACAGTCTTGTCTACTTCCTGACCGTAGCACGAATGCTTCAAGTTTTTCCCCATTGAGTATAATTTTGTGGCCCAGTATGTGATCTATTTTGGAGAAAGTTCCGTGTGCTGCTGAGAAAAATGTGTATTCTTTGGTGCGTGGATGAAAAGTTTGATAGAGATCTGTAAGGTCCATTTCAGTAAGGGTTTGGTTAAGCTCCAATGTGTCTCTGTTAAGTTTTTTACCTGTTGATCTATCCCATGTTGAGAGGGCGTTGTTGAATACCCCTAGAATTATTGTTTGGGGGTTGTTTTCTCATGTCAATGTTTAGACATTGTAGTGTTTGCTCAATGAATGCTTATGAATGTGGGAGGACCCGTATTGGGTGCATATATGTTCAGTATTGTGAAGTCTTCCTGGTGAATTGTACCTGTGACTAAAATGTAGTATCCATCTGTGCCTCTTATGAATTTTTTTGGTTTGAAGTCCACTTTGCCCAACAGCATAATGGTACCCCTGCCTGTTTTCTGGTTCTATTAGCTTGAAGAATTTTGGACTAGCCTTCTATTTTTAGGATGTGCCTATCTTTTGTGGTGAGATGAGTTTCCTGCAGGCCACAGATTAATGGGTTGTGATTTTTAATCCAAGTTTGTAATCTGTGTCTCTTGATCAGTGAGTTAATTCCATTGACATTTAATGTTATAATGGAGAAACTATGTTTAATTCCAGACATTTATTATGTTTAGTTGCTCTTGTAAGTGTATTGTTTTGCTTTTAGGTTTTGGTGGTATTATACTTCACTTCTATCCTCCTGGATATGCTTGTTTTTTTCTTCAACGTTGAATATCATTTCCAGCATTTTTGAAGGCCTGGTTTGGTGGATATGTATCCCTTCAAGATGCCTTTGTGCTGGAAAATTTTTCTTTCTCCCTCAATCATGATGGATAATTTTGCAAGGTATATCAGCCTGGGTTGACGTTTTTGTTCATTCAGTACTTGAAGTACGTCTCTCCAAGCTCTTCTTGCTTGGAGAAGTCATTTGTTATTTTAATAGGTTTACCTTTACAAGTGACTTTTTTTTTTTTCCCCTTGAAGCTCTCAGCACCATTTCTTTATCTTGAATGTGCAGTGTTTTAACTATTATTTGCCATGGTGAGTTTCTGTTTTGGACACACCTGTTTAGTTTGCCGTGGTATTCCATGAATACGCATGTTAGGCTTCTTCAGCGTGTCCTATTACTCTTGAATATTTCTCTCCAGTATCTTTTTGGCTTTAACAACTTCTTCCATTGAGCTGTTTAATACTCCCACTTTGTCTTCAAGGTCTGAAATTCTATATTCTGCTTCCTTAGTTCTGCTGATAAGAGTCTCTGTTGAGTTCTGAGTTGAAGATAACTTGTCTTTTAGTTCAGTTTTAAACTCTGCTTGAGTCTGTTTTAACTGCTCTATGCCTATTTTTGTTTCTTGAACTGTTTTTCTCAACTCCTCCAAGTGTCTGTTGTGTTCCTCTTCAAAGTGAATGATGCAGTTATTTAATTCCTCCCAGATTTCCTCTTTCATAGTATTGATCATGGTAATGATCATGTTTTGAAAGATGTTATCCTGGGTCAGGCTTTCTTGGCTATTTTCCGTAGATTTGTTCTGGTTGGAGTCTATCATTATGGGATTAATTCCTTCCATGGGAGATTTGTTTCTCGGGTTTTATTTCTTATGGATTTGCACTTTGACTTGGGTATTGTCGTTTTAACTCTTAAGACTTTCTTTCAATTTCTGTGTGTTTTTCACTGAACTGAGTTATTTGGCCTGGAGCAGCTCCTGCTCCAGCTGGCTGGTGGGAAAAGCTGGGACTGGTGGACTGCCTGGGGTTTGGGGGGTGGGCAGGCGGAACTTACCTAGGTTGCGGTGTGTTCTGGCTGGACTGCGTGTGTCCCGGGCGGTGGGGAAAATAGGGAAAGCCTCAAACTTATAAGAGTCTTGCTCTGCAAATTATGTAAAACCACAAATAGTGATTGAGGGTATAAAACATGTTATACAGTCTCTGTAGTTTAGAAATTTATACACCAGTTCATTATGAAATTGTGGTTAGATTCATCCATGAAGTTATACTAGTTATTATAAAATGTAAAGCATTTTTAAAATTTTGATTTGTTTATTTAAAGGAACAAATAGTATGATATACCTTCAGTATGCAAAATATGATGTTTTGAAATAAACAAATTTTGCAGAATGAGGAAACGAAGAACAATTTTTGGACCTTATTTCTGAATTAATGAAATCTGTTTCTTTAGCTCCATAGAGTCAAACCACTTTTGTGGAAAAATAATTTGCATGGCACTGAATTCTACATTATAGTTTATCATTGCTGAGATATCATAGTAGCATGAATTTCAAGCAGCCACTGATATGTCCACAGAAATAGCAGAAGACAATGAATCAAAGAATGTAGTCTTGCTTATGTTCTGTTCTTCTTATTCTTAATCAGCTTATGGTCATTTTTCCTAGGGAACAACTCTCCTAAAATGGACTAGATATTCCTACATCTGTTATAAAATAAATACTGTCCCTCACAGTCATGTCAAGATAATCCCAACCACTTCTACATCACATTGTGTCTCCTGCTGTCAAACTAACAATTTATACTAATCATCACAGCTGTAATCAATATTTTTCTAGCAAAATTAACATAGGATATAAGCTAAAGTCAACATCTTAATTTATACTAAAAGTTGATAACTAATGAGAATTAAAATCTTAAACAAAATGATTAGTAAATTAGAACTTTTGAGAATCATGATTGTCTGCTGTGAAACTTAACTTGCTCATTTACAGGATTAGTAAACATTATACATTTTTAGATAAACTACCAGAATTATTTCCAGAAGTAAAATTTCAGAAAAAATTTCCTTTGCAAAGTAGACAGGCATGTTTAAAAACTACAGATTGAATGAAAATTATTTTAAATATATTTACAATTCATTTAATCTGCAATGAAGAACTTATGCTTCTCATTGAGGACAATTAAATTTGGCAAATTATATTTCATGTTCTCTTAATTAGTGCGATGAGTTTCTATCCATAGAAAAAGCTCTGACTTGATTGAAGTGGAGGTGAAGCTGTGATGCTGAACTACAAATGTAGCTTCATTAGGTCACTGGAAACATCAGCATACTTGCTAAATCTAAAAATGAAGAGGTCTACTGCTGGCCATGAAATTCCATTTGAGACAGGTTTGCTGCATGCATGAACCCTTATTACAGGACAATTTAAATAATTCAATTCATCCCAAGTGCAAAACTTGTCAAGTGCAAGTTTTTAAATATGACATTAAGATTCTTTGCATTTCCTTGACATCAGTTGTGACAGGTTTATTTTCATCTGTATTGGGGTTTCTCTCATTTAGTTTTGGTTAATTTATCTAAAGATTTATCAGTGTCATTTATTTTTTCAAAGAACCAGATCCTTTCTTGGTTGTTTCTTTGCATCAGTTTCCTTTATGTCAATTTCAGATATTTCTCCCCTGATTTTACTATTTTCTTCTTCTGTGCTGCTTTTGGGACTGGAATTTTCTTGTTTCCCTAAAGCTTTAAGCTACATTGTTAGGTTAGTTTTTTGTGATGCTCCCATTTTTTTTGACTTAGGCTTTGAGTGCTATAAACATTCCTCTTCCAACAGCTTTCTTGGTGTCTCAAAGATTCTGATATGTTGTTTGAATTCAGTTTTCATTCAGTTCTTGGAGTTTTTTGCTTAGCTTGTAACCATTACTTGTTAAGCATTACGGAGCTTAGTTTCCAAGAGTTTGTGCATTTTCTGTCTTCTAGCTAGTTATGGATATCTAGCTTTATTCCATGGTGGTCAGATAAAGTATAGTATATAATTTCAACTTTTCAGTATATATATAGATGTTGGCTTTGTGGACCAAAATGTGCTCTATTTAGGAGAGGTCCATGGGTTGCTGAAAAGAATATGCATTCCTCAATGCTAGTATTGAAATCTGGTATACAATGGTCAGATCCATTTTGTTTGTAGTTTTGATTCAGTTCCAATGTGTCTCTGCTTACTTTTTGGCCTATTGACTATTGGTGAGAGAGGGGCATTGAACTTTCCTACTTTTATTTTATTTGGGTTGATTTGTTGATTTATATGTTGTAGAGTTTATTTAATGTATGTGGTTGAAAGTATATTGGATTGATATATGTTCATAATTGTGAAATCTTCTTGATAGATTGTTCCTTTGAAAAGTATGTTGCTTCTTTCTATGTCTCTTATGATTTGTTTTGGTTTGAAATCTCTTTTGTCAGATATCAGAATTGGTTTTCCTACTTGTTTCCTTGTGTTGTTAGCTTAAAATACCTTTAACCAACTTACATCATCCTGAGACTTTGCCTCTTACTCATGGAGAGAAGTATTTCTTGAAGGCAGTGAATTGAGTGGTTGTGATTTTTATTCCATGTTTCTAGCTTGTGTCTCTTGATTGGAAAGTTAAATGCATTAATATTTAGGGGTAAAATTGAGATATGTTTACTGATTCCCTTCATTTTTTAAAGTTTGTAGGTTTTATATATGCATTTCATTGTTTATTAGTTGTGCTAGAATTATTTTTCTCTTCTTTCCTCTTGGGTATGTTTATCATTTTCTTTAAACTTGATCATTTTTTTCTAGTACCTTTTTAGGCCTGGTTTTCTCATTATATAGAACTTCAATTTACCTTTATCATGGAAAATGTTTCTTTCACCTGTATTGTGACTGATAGTTTTCATGGATTGAGTTGGCATTTGTGAATATTCATAACTTGAAGAACAACTCTCCAAGCTCTTCTGACCTTTACTGTTTCCATTAAAATGACTGTTTTTCTAATAGGCTTACCTTTATATATGCCTTTTTTTCTCTCTTGCGGCTTGAAAAACATCCTCTTCATTTCATATCTTCAGTATTTTGACTATGATTTTTGTTAATATTTGATTAGTGTGCAATATGATTCTTGTTCTCGCATGGGGATCTCTCTTCAGTGTTTTTTTAGAGGGTTTCTTGTTCTGAAATTCCATCAAAGCACAAATTTGCCTTCTTCAAGGTGCCCTGTAATTCTTGAATATTCCTCTCAAGTATTTGTTTTTAGCTTTTTCAGCCTCTTTAATTGAACATATTTTTTCTTTAATCTTGTCCTCTAGTTCCAATATTCTATTTTCTGCTTTCTAAGTTCTGTTGATACAACTCCCTATGGAGTTTTGGATTGTATTTAGCTTGTGTTAATTTCATGTTTAATCATCACATGAGATTTTTTGGCAACTAGTCTGTGCTTAATTTTGTTTCTTCAACTACCTTTTTCATTTCATACCAGTGCCTGTTATGTTCATGTTCATATTTGCATATAAAGATATTCTTTTTTTCTCTCAGAATTCCTCTTGAATTCTCTGATCTTATTATTAGTCGAGATTTAAAAATCATTATCTTTGTTTTTGATTTCTTGGCTGATATCCAAGAATACAGATAGATTCTGGTTGGAATCTATCATTATAGACTGATATATTTTGTAGTAGATTTTTTGTTCTTGTTTATGTTGTATTTTGTGAATTTACAATGTGACTTGGGCACTTAGTATTGATCTTTGGTTCCTTTCTTTGATATGTGTTTCTAACTCTTTGAATCTGATAGATTTTCCACAACATAGAGAGTTGTTGCAAGAGTTTCCCTGCGTGTGAAAGGTTTTAGTCTAGGCTTTCTAAGTACTGTTTTGTGATTAAGGCTTCTCTAGCGCCCAAGCAGTATGTAAGTGCAACTCTTGTATAGGGAGGTAACAGGGTTTTGGTGTAGTTTTAGCTGAGCGGTTTAAGATTTGGTGTCAGGTTTTATTAGATGATGTTTGGATTAAATATCAGAGCAGCTTTAAAAATATAAAATAGGGTGGGTAAAGCAAACAGGGATTAGAGTGGAGTGGAATATGATGGCTTTTAGATTGCTATGGGTATGTGAAAGTGAATATCTAACACCCCAAAGGGGTGGTTATATGGAGTTTTTTATATGATGTATGGAAATCTTAAATCCTGGTGACAGTCATTTGAGGTTAAAAGGAAAATAAAATGGGTTACTTAACAAGGCTAGGTATGGCAATTCTCTTGTGTAAAATGATGAGATTCTTGGGGTCTCCAATTATATGGGGTTGTTCTGCTAGTTCCTGACCTGTAATTTTTGTGGCTTCTATTAAATTTTGGAGGATTCTTTGATGATTAGCCTGGTGAGGAAAGGGGGCCTGGACAAATGCTTGGGTTAGTTAGGCGGGTGAGGTAAGGTAGAAGATGAAAACTAATGGAGTTCAGGCTGTGAGGTGGGGTTGCAGTAGCAGCTAACTTCAGCTAGGAAAAGCCACACTATAAATTTTACATTGTTTCAACCCAAACCCTTGAATCCTTATACATTAGTCAGAGAAAATGTCTTAAAATGAACATGCAGTAACTTTATAAGCTTCAGCAAGTTTATAATAATAATTTAATCATTAATTTGAAATGCTAGTATATGAAGATAATATTTATTGGAGACTATGTCAAAATTTATTTATATTATATAAATGCAGGATTAAATCCTATTTCCAAAACATATCAGAATCATGTTTTACAAAATTTGTCCAGTCCCTATATATTGCAATTTGAATTTATCAGAATGAACATGGTCAAAAACACACTGAAAGACATACTACTAAAATAAACTTATGAAAGAATTTCCATAAAAGTTCTGTTTCTGTCAGGGTAATTCTAATCTGTGATCTTGTCAATCTTATCACCGTCTGAATTTAGAGGCAGGTTACCATTCTGTCATAGTTTGAAATGTGTCCCCCACAGTCTCATGTGTTTGGCAAGGTCATGGCACCTTGAGAGGTAGAGGCTTGCTGGAGGAAGGCAGTCACAAGGGGTGGGCTTTAAGGTGGATTAGTCCCACCCTACCTCCAGGAGAAGTCAGCTTTTTTCTGTAAGTTGTCTAGAGCTATCAGCTTCAGAGATGTCTGCAGTGACTTAGCCTCCTCCAGCTGTGGCCAGCCAGCCATACCGCCTCTGCTTTGAGAGACTGTACTTTCCTTCTGGAACTGTAAGCTGAATAAACCTCCCTTTCTCCCTTAAGTTGATAGACTTTGGGTGCTCTCTCACAGCAATAGTTAAGAGTAACCATTACAGAATTGGTACCGGATGGTAGGGTATTGCTGTGAGATTAAGAACAGCTGGTACCACAAAGTGAAGTTGTTAATGAAGCTGAGAAAAGTTGGTACCCAGAAGTATGACCAATGCTGTGATGTTGTTAGTCTGCCTTTGGAACTGTTTGTTGGGAGAAATATGAAGAACTTTGGACTTTGTGCTGGGAAAGTCTTTTGTTGGCCGAGAGTTTAGTGAAGTTTTGCCCTTGTCCTGAAAGTTTGCCTGAAATTAAGCTGGAGTGCTTGGCGGAGGAAATTTCAAAGCAATGTAGTCTTGACAATGTGATATGCTACTTTTTAGTTGTCTTCAGAGTTATGAAAAAGAGCAAAGAGTCAGGCAGGAAGAAGCAAAAACTGTAGGATCCAATGATGAAAAATATAATGGCAAACTTAAAGAGTTGAACCAGGAAGAAGCAGAGAACAAAATGGCTGTTGAAGAGATTAGCTCCATTTGTAAATCAAAGCCTGCTCTTAATTTGAATAATAGGAGAGGTCCTAGCTTGAGGGCAAGATCCTCAGGGAAGGCTCTCACTCATAAGAATGCAAATCCTTTCAGAAGACTGGAGCTAAAGGGTGGAGTTCCAAAGCAAAAGTTGGTTTCTTTTAAAAAGCAACTGCCCTGGAGTGAAAAAGATGGTCAATATAGAGAAGCAGAATCAGCTGTGATTCAAGGGGGCCAGTCTTGGCAAAGTCGTCCATGTGGTTCTGGTTTTAGAGGCATCAGTGATGCAAGAGGGAGGAGATCATGGAGTCCTCCTCCAAGATTTCAAACGTTGGCAAAATCCAGGCATCATGAGGCAAGAAGCCCGCAGTTTAGAGACCCAAGAAGGGCAGTTTGTGCTGTGGAGTTGAAGCCTAGTTTGCCATTGAGAAGTAAAGATGTTAAAGATTCCAGACACAATGTGGGATACCTGCAAGGAGGGCTGTGTACCCTGGGAGGAGTCAGCTCAAGAGACCAACGTATTCTATGGGCAGCTGCATTGGAGGGGTGGAACCCAAGCCCTTTGGAACTGAGATAATTTCAACAAGAGGCTTACCTGTTGGACTTGGAGCTACAAGATTTGGAGTTTGGCCTGCTGGTTTTTGGTCTTGTTATGGACTGATCTTTCCTGGATATGCACCCATTCCTTCCTTTTGGAATGGGAATGTTTATTCTGTGCCATTGTATGTTGGAAATATGTAACTTGCATTTTGATTTTACAGGAGGCTTTGGACTTTGGACTTTTGGACTGTTGGGACTATGTTTGTAGTCTATGAAGACTTTCAAAGTTGGACTGAGTATGGTTTTCATAATGAGATGGCAATGAGCCTGTGGAGGCCAGGGGTGGAATGTTATGGTTTGAAATGTGTCCCCCACAGTCTCATGTGTTTGGCAAGGTCATGGCACCTTGAGAGGTAGAGGCTTGCTGGAGGAAGGCAGTCACAAGGGGAGGCCTCCAGGTGGATTAGTCCCACCCTACCTCCAGGAGAAGTCAGCTTTTTGCTGTAAGTTGTCTAGAGCTCTCAGCTTCAGAGATGTGTATGGTGACTCAGCCTCCTCCAGCTGTGGCCAGCCAGCCATGCCGCCTCTGCTTTGAGAGAATGTACTTTCCCTCTGGAACCATAAGCTGAATAAACCTCCTTTTCTCCCTTAAGTTGATAGACTTTGGGTGCTCTCTCACAGCAATAGTTAAGAGTAACCATTACACAATCCCATCCTGCAGTTTACTTGATTTCTAGGCTTGTACAGCAAGTGCTTTATCTGCTGAGCCATTTGTCTGGTCCACTGAATTTTACCTCTTTATTTCAACAGTTTTACTAACTTTTCAATGGATAATATTCATGTAAATGTCCTGATTACAATTTGTTCATTATTGAAATATTCAAAATTACAAGAGTGATCTTATGTACATACTCTCATAATATGACCCTTTAGAGTCTTCCTATATGTAAACAAATGATAGAATGAAGAAAGGTTCATTAAAAAATGTCTAATACTTTCTGGAATACTACTGCTGACATTTTCATATTATGTTGTTCATCTCTAATTATTGTAGAAATACTTCTATGCCTACAACTAATTTGAATCTTAAAGGCTAACTTCATTAAGTATTTCAGAAAATAAACAACGAAAGAATCAAAATCCTACAGAAATAATAAAATTACATTATTAACTTTGAATAAATAGATGATAAAATTTATAAATTTCACACTATTTTTCTCAATAAAAGCTTTCATGCAGAGATTATCAGTACATCATTAGACTGACTATTTGGAAAAGAAACAGTGTCATTGCATCTTAATTGTGTATAAAATACTTACTACATTATGTACTATGACAGCTTTGTGAATTATTGTACTGCCTTTTAATTCTGTAGAAACCATTTGGAGTAAAATTTAGATATAAAAATCTTATAAGATATATTAAATTTAAAGTTCTGTAGATGCAAACAGATAGAAATAATTAAAAGCTATTCTCATATCAATCTTTCTCCAAAGTTCAATTCTGAAAATAGTTCTCATTTTGCTTGTATTCTTATGAAATGCCTTTATGAGGCAGATAAATCACAATGACTGAAATTTCTACAAAATATTATTTTTCTGAAAAAAGGCATAATCATTTTTAAGTTGTTTATTAAGCATTTCTTACTGTGCATAATTTTGTCAATATTTAAAAAACAGAATGATTTAGTGACAAATTAAGAAAAACTAATAATAGGTATTATCAGTAGATATATATTCTAAATAGTTCTTGTTATTGAAGACAATAGTAAATCTTAATAATTTATTGATTCATGCTTGAGGTTTATGTTGGATTTTGTATATAGCTGTGCCATATATATCATATTGTAATAGAAAGATGTGAAGAATACTGACTGTGCAATGCATCCATGGTCAAAACATGAACTTGCTCCTATGCTAGAATAAACAATTCGCTGAGATGTAACATCTTGAGAATTGCATAAAGTGAATTCAGTCCCAGTAATATAAAAAGATCTCAGTTGATTTCCATTGGACTTATAAGCTATAAAACCAAACTAATTTGCCAATCATAATTATTGTCAAAAAACCTCTATAGATAGCTTAACATTTTTATACTATTAAAAAGTGACACACAACCATATCTTTGTGGGAAACATCTTGATTTAAATTCATATCTGTGATCTTTGCAGTCTTAATGCCAAAAACAAAGTTTTTAGTTTAGACACATTGTTGTGTTTATGTCACCTTTTAACACTGAATAGCAAAAGTGTGATCAAATATAAAAATCACATATCTTCTGTATTGATACCTAAAATTTAAAACATAGAATATACATGAGCCAAGTAAAAGAGAAACATAAAGAACTTATAAAGAAATAAATGTTCAAAAAGTTTTCTCATTTGACCATAATCTGTCTGCCCTATGATTCACATAACCAAGACCATGGTACTTTTCTTGTGTCTATATGTACTTTCAGCCATGTAGTTTTCAAAAGCTTGATCATTTATCCTTCTACATGTGGTTTCCAGAAAATACATATATTAATTATTTGATACTTACATTGAGGGGCATCTGGCTGGAAACACTCCTTCCTCAGGAATTTGTCCTTACTGTTGTAAGGATAGTGAGCTATGCCTTAACATATTCCATTTTCTAGGGGAAAATTAAAAAGGCATAAAACATCAATGCTGCATATATCATTTCAAGACAGAAGGACAGTATTTAGTGTAGAAATAATAAAGGAAAATAGACCTTCTAGTGTATGATTGAATTTCCCATTTTTCCCTGTGTCTCACTCTGACTTTATTCAGTAATGCATTTCAGAATACAGATCTGTGTAATGAAAGTTTACAATGAGGAACTTCTCAAAAAGAATCATTTTCTTATTGTGATGAATAAATATGAACCAACAGCAATATTTATGGTTGAAAATGTTAAAAGTTCAACACCACAGTGAAATACAAGCATAAAGAATTAGAAACACACATATATTAAAACATCAATCCCAACCTTGAACTAGTTAAAGTTTTCTTTTATCATGTGAAATCACTAGTCCTTTGTAAACAAGACTGTCCAAAGAATGTGTTTATTTTCCATGTCTTGACAGATGCTGATGTATCTCAAATACTTCTCTAGTGAGGCAGGAAACTCAAAGGAATCACAGATCACTGGCTGACATAGCTCATGTGCATGCATGATTTTCCTCTCTGACTCTGGGTCTTCATGACCTTTGATGAAAATTGAATGCATTGTTCATATATGCTTCCATACTCTAAAACAAGTGGCTGCTGCTATTACATTAAGGTAGCAACTACATAAATATAATGCAAATTTCAATTTAAATATGAGTTTCAATGATGCTTAAATAGAGCTTACAATGAAAAAAACCTTGGGTTTTTTTTTTTCACCAATAACACATTATCTTTTGGCATATTGATTATAAAAATGATCTCTGAAATTACCTAGTTAGTCTAATATCCACTTTTTTTAAGCCAAAGTGGTCACTTTCCCATGTTGATTAAAAAATGCCACTATGTTCTAAAAGATATACATGTTACTAATCATAAAAATGGAGGAAATAAGAGTATGTAAACGAGTATGTATGAATAAATGAAATAATGAGGATTGACAACATGACCATGATGATAAAGTTGTCTGCACACAGATCTGATAAGCTAAATTCAATGCCCAGCTCAACTCAACTCTAAAAGTAGGGAACTGACTTTTGAAAGTTTTTCTCTGTCTTCTGCATAGCCTCTCTTCATTCTGTCTCTGTCTATTTCTCTGTCTCTCTAACACACACACACACACACACACACACGAAGAAAATATCATTTTAAAAGGAGCAGATTACCAAGGTGTGTGGTGTAGTTATATAATTGGAGCCCACAGTGACATTGCCAAAAGACCTGCCACTTTTTTAAGACCAGCCTGAGCTACATAGTGAGAAAGTGTCTGAAAACACAAAAAAAATATATTTACTCAGAGTAAATGTTTAAAAATAAGAAGAGTACATTAATGGAAACAAATCATAGCTAATATTATATAATTAATTATTTAATTAATTAATTAATTTCTGCTCATACAAACTTAATAGGTATATTGGTTCTCTCCCTCCCTCCACCCCTCCCTGGATTCCTAGCTCCCTCCCCCTTTTCCCCTTCCTTTCCCCCCTCCCTCCCTGTCTCCCAGTGCCTCCTCCCCCTATCCCTGAAGCATCCTTTCCTCTGGGCCCTCCTCTCTGATTAGGTGTAAGGACTCAGTGGCATTTTCTAGAACTCTTTCTTGTGTTCCCCATAAGTATAGGAACCTTATTGTGGCTATTAATACCTAGCTTCTAAGGATCCTAGTGCCTTTAGTCCCTGCTAGACTTTGAGGTGTCAATAACGTGTTGGTTATTGCGCAGGTCATGCAAAGTCTTATTATTATTGCTTTGGACCTAACTTGCATGGAGTATCTTGCATATCATTACTCCTCACCACCCTTTTGCTCTTATGATCTTACTGCTCCCAATTCCACAAATTTCCCTGAGCTTCAGGATGGGGAGAGATTAGGGTGGCCTTGTTCCAGGTGGTTGATATAGAGTCTCTGATGTTCTGAATTATGGTTTGTTGACTTTTGTTTTTTCAGGTTTTGCTGCTCCTGCCATGCCCTTGGCTCCATCCTGATGAGTATTGGATGTCACCACCTGGCCAGAGATAAAAAGCTGTTAAAATAGAGTGTTATTATAAGAGTATATTCAAAGGTAGATGGAATAAAGTAGGAGACTGTCGTGGGGGGGTCATATATTTTAAACGATATTTTTAATTACAAAATATCCTAAAATATCTACATAGAGTATAAATTTCAGGATATGCATCCATTTCATTCCAATAAAATTGTTGAAACTAAAATTTAAATCTCATCATTTATTTATGCAGAGCTTTTGTTTCTCATTTCTAATATTTCATAAAATAGATAGTAACTTCTGGTAAGCTACAGCCACCCCATAGTTCTGCAACTTATTTGATCTCTCTAATAGTTCTTGTGTCCTTCGTCCCACTTTCTGTATCCCATTTAAATACTTCCCCAGTTAAACAAACTGTATTGTACTGTTTTTCTACTTTGTATTTGACTTAAGTAGCACCCATGTATAGAAGATGCCACAGTTGTCTTTCTTCAGCTGGCTCATTTCAGTTAACATTGTAATTACTGCTGCTTTGCTTTGCTTTTTTTTCTGAAATAGCTGCACTAAATCTTATTGTATATGAGCATCTCAATATTTATGCATCCATCTGGAAACACATATCTAGGTTATGGTATATATAACTTTTGTGGATGGATTCACTTCCTTTTCATATTTTCATATATCAATAATCAGGTATTTTGGAGCATGCAGCAGATGTATTTTTAATTTTTAAGGGACTTTCATTCTCTTTCCAAACTTTCTCCATTGATTTACATTTTGCATCTCACTGGTACTGTGTAAAATTTATTTTTCCCAGAATTAAAGAATTTGGCTTTTTCAATAACAATTCTAAGCCTTGATAAAATGTCCATTGAGTTATGATTTGATTTCTTTGGAAAATGAATATATATATATATATATATATATATATATATATATATATATATGAAGGTTTTGTAATATATTTACTTTTAAGAGGCTAAAACAAGCTTTCAGAGGTAGATTTCAAGAGAATAAGCAAAAGATAATTTCAAATTCTCCACTCATTTATGAAAGTTTCTATCTTTCAATTCAGATGAGTTAGTATGATCCAATGTTGAAAAAGTAACTCAATACTAGAACAAGTAATAACAATGAACCTGCATAATATAATGATCCATATTACTGCAATCTATACTTTAAAAATAAATTCTAATATAGAAAATGAATAATCTGTAAGAGACTAGCCAGTTGCTCTCAGAAATTATATTTATTCAAAATTTTATATTTTAAGGCATGATATTTAAGAATTACTTCTATGTGAGAAAATTATTATCCTTTTCCTCATAAATTTGTCAAACTAAAAAACATCAATGCAAGTAAAATTAATATTCTAAATATCATTCATTATATTATAAAATATTCATATATAAAATATACATATGCATATTCACACACACAGAGTAATTAGATTATTCAGTATGAAAAAGCACAAGCAATTCTCAGGTTTGACTGCATTACTTTTTTGGGCTGGTTCCTCCCATTCTATGCAGTTCTTGACAGATGTCCCTTGTTGTTTCTGGCATCTCTAACATCTTCACTTCTCAATGGCAAGCCAGAATTTAACTCCATAGCACAAAATGCCATTCTTAATCCTCTTGCAGGCTTCCTCCTGCTCATTGACTGTTTTCTATCATTCTCTGAAACATTGGAGGAGGATTTATGACCTCCTTCCTCCATGATACCTCTAAAATCAGGACCACAAGGACAATTTTGCCATGTTCTGCTATAAACTTGAAGTGGAGATTGGCCTCCTTGAATCACAACTGATTTAGTCTCTCTCTGCTGACTCCCAGATTGGGAAGAGCAGAAGCAGAAATTACTTTGGCACTACTCCCTGTAACTCTTTTCTTCACAAACAATTTGTATTCTTATGGACAAGAGTCTTCCCTGTGAAATTTGCACTCTGATTAGGGCTTCTATTATCCAAATTGAGAGCAGGCTTTGATACATTGATGGAGCTATTCTCTTTAATAATAGCTGCCATTTTGCTCTTCGTGTCTCCATGATTGAACTATTCAAGATTGGCATTGCATTTTTTATTATCAAACCTCAGATTTCACTTCTTTCATCCTGATTCCTGCCCTTATTTGCAATTCTGAACAAGAGCTTAAAGGCAGCAATGCCACATTGTCCAGAATACATTGCCTTTAAATTTCCTTTGCCAAGTACTCAATTTCAACTTTACAAAAGTTTTTTGGACAAGAGCAAAATTTAACCAACTCTCTGATGACATATTACTTCATTTTCCATTCACACAGTTCCAAACATAGTCTTTTCTCCCCTCTGGACTATGACAAGCTGGGCTTCCACTGTTTACATCTCTCACAGCATTACTCTCTTCAACCCTTTCACAATAATGGCCCTTTTGGTCTGTTGACCCAAACACAATGATTTTCCCAGTACAAAGTCCTAAAGTGTACCATATTCTTCCCAGCAAACAATTTCAAAAGCTTGAAAGTCACATCACAGCAATTGTCATACTTCTGTACTTGGTAATAACTTCTCTAAACACTTTCTGGTATCAGATTCTCTGTCTCACTCAGCAAAAATCTTCTCTGGTACCAATTTCTGTGCAGGTTCCTTTTTTTTTGTTGCTGTGACAGACTCTGAGACTCAAACTTAAAGGAGAAAGGGGGATTTATTCAGTTTATGGTTCCAGAGTAAAGACAAACTTAATCTGAAATGAGTATTTGTAATTAAAAATCACCAACATAAATACTTCTGGAATATGTATAATATAAACAAAACAGCATCTGTCACTCTAAAATAATGTTAAATTGAATTTTACTTTTAAAATTCTGTTTTTCTAAGTAAGCAATATATTTTATTAGCATGAGAAGTTTGAAATTAAAAAATTTATTTCAAATTATGTCAATAATTAAATGGTATGGTAAAATTTGAAATCCATTCAATAATGTCTGGGGCTTTACAATATTAAAGTCTGTTTATTACTTTATATCCGTATACCATTCTACCATTTATTTTACAAGAATTATTTCAGATCTCCTATTTACCTAAATCATTACTAATTGTAGCACATATTTTTCATACATGTGTTCTGTACACAAATACAAATGTACACTACCTTAAGTACAAAACAATGAATTTTGGAATGAGTCCAATTGTGCACATAAAACTTTGAGGAAATAGAAATAAGGTAACAAATTGCACAAAATTCTAGTTTCTTTTCCTGCTTTATAATTATGAGGTACTTAAAAAAATCATACTGTTCAATTCTGTCTATATTGTTTGTCCAAAGTAGAGGTACCACAGTGTGAACAAAAATGTAGTTACAGAAATTCCACAGCTCTATTCTTGAGGGCAAAATCATAATTGAAATCAAGATGTACAACAGTAGTTGCGAAAACCTGTATTTTAATATACTCTGTGTCAACTTAAGTACATCTTATATGTTTTAGACATACATTTTTAAATTTTAGATTCACTGCTTCACATAGTTTAAGGTTCAAGCTTAATTTTATTTAATTTGCTAGCTCCTCACTGTCTTTTTACATGTAAGAAAAATGTATTTAACAAAATTTTGAGTCATTTGTTCTTAATCGTATGCTTTTATCAAAAGAAGTTTTTTTTGCATTCATAACATTATATAACTTACTTAGGAAATTTTGCAATGCTGTAATCAATGCAGATGTTTTCTTATACTGGAGGTTAGAAGTCTAGGTTTGGGAGTTACTTCTTTCCTTTAACCACATGTGCTTTGGGAGAAATTTCATGGTGTGGCTTGGTAGCAATAGCCTTTACACTCTGAGTCATCTGCCAAGCTTGCCTTGTCTTTTTGATTGCCTTTAACTTTCAGTAGCAAACTATAGTCCTCCCTTCTAAATGTGCAGTACAAATCTTTCTTCATTCATAGGTTTTTGTATAGTACATTCACTTGTAAAGCATTGTGGAAGTCAATTACTAGACACAGGCATCATCCTGATGGTGAAGTAAGCTTTGAGCCACACCTGTGAAGACTTCAAAGGAGTTGAACAAGTCTGTGAAATATTACTTAACTCCTAAGGAAAGATCCAGCTCATTGGAGTGGACTTATTCATTGAGCAAGTACTTATGATGAGATAGCCTTATAATTTGGCAAATTGTCAAAATAGAAAGTATAATATAAAGAAAATATATCTTATGGATATATTGTGGCCAGCTCCTTGTGCTCCTGATCATGTTAGGAACTCTCCTGCCATCCATAGTTAACTGTAACAAAACAATAAAGTTGAGTAGAAACATCTCTGGTTGCACTAAATTGTTTGTATCATGAATTCATTATAGTAAAACATAAGAGACTCACATCAATGTTTGCTAATCTTTTGTAGGAACACTTAAAAATTCTTTGCTGGATAAGAAAATTAAGATGAAATAAATTTTATCTATCAGTTTCCATGATATGTGGCTCATCAAATGATCTTTCCATTAGTTTCACAAATAAAGTGTGCCTATTTAATGCAATAGTTTAACATTGAGAAAACAACAAATTAAATTAATTTAACAATATTGAATATTTCAATCTTTTAAGCTGAGTTTAAATATGCTTCCCCAGTTTATCTATTACTTACTTATGCCAGTGAATAGCTTATAGTATAAGAGAAGGCATATATATACATATATATAAAATATTTTAGATCCAAATGTTCTAAAGAAATCTCATGCCATATTTTGGTGCTTGTTCTCAATGTTTTTCGTAGTCATGCACAAACTTTGCTGGGATTTTGGAAGGAACATTTTTTGTGAGAATCAAAATAAATAGTATAAATTGAACATGAAGTTATTTTTCTTTTCCTGTTCTGAGTTCATCATGTTGAACCACTCTTTTTATTATCCTTGAACTTGGAAAAGATCAAGATAAGTTGAAAAATTGAATGCTGTGTGGTATTTCTACATGTCCTCAATAAAAAAAAAAGATTTTTTTCTCAGTTGGAAATGAGAACTGAGATTTGTTGCATGCTACAGCTTCTATTCTCTAAAATATTTACAAATATCAATTTTGGTCTCATTGTACTGCTTTCTTAGGTGTAAATCTTTGCTACTGCCTGAGGTATTGAATTCCAGACAAGTACAAATTCTATTCTATTTGTGATCATCTGTTGCCTGAAACCAAAGTGTTGTGAGTTTACAATATTTCTTACAATTACTTCAAGGTCCATTTGTACTTGAATAGATATTCACCAATAAAAATTTTCAAAAACACCCAGTTATCTTATTTTTCTTGAAGAATACTGCACCGTGGCTGGTTTTTTTATTCAATATGTCCTTTCATATATGTGAGTTTTAAAAAAATGTTGAACCAATATAGTTATTTTATTTAAACTAAAATGAATGTTATTTTAGTACAATTTTATAATAAATCAATTTGTTGAATTAATTAGAAATCATCCTGTTTTCTTCCTTTATTATCTAGTTGTTTAGCAACTGACTTACTTGAATAATTGTAATGTAGATATTTTCACTAATGTACTATCTTTTATTACACCTAGAATATCATACTTTCTTGAAAATGATTTATTTATGGAGAGCTTTACATTCTGTCTTAAGATATATTACACATTATATGAATGAAATTGTGGGAATAAATTTATGTCTCAAGATTATTAGAACCTTTCTATTATTTTACTGTTATTGTTTGTTTTAAGGCTGTGTTTTATTCTTATAGCATTTCAAAAATTAATGCAGTTAATTTAATATATTTTCAAACCTCAATCCCCAATCCTCTTCCCCATCATTTTCCAATTACAACTCTCCTTTTCCCTGCCAGTCTCTCTCCTATTTTTATATCGTTTTATATGTGTTCAGGCACATGCCATCAAAGGTAAACTATTAAATTAGCTTTCAATTTACTTACCCTTACGCTATTTTAATGAAATCTTTTCTTTTCCATTTCTTGATAGATCTGTTATATATATGTAATAAGTGCTACTTTTAATTGTACTATTTTTGTCTATTTACTCAAAGCATATGTATTTGAAATACAGAAAAATATTTCAGTTAAAAATTAAAGATGCACCTGAAATTTTAGTATTCATTTGTTGAATATGACATTTATTGCATATTTAGGTACATATTTCAGTATTATTTTTATGTTTGAAATGTTGCATCCTTGGCTTTTGGAAAATATTTCATTTAGTTCAATGGAAAATGAATTTAAAACATAAGATCTACTTAAATATTTTTGCATTAACTGATAAATACTACCTAAAACTTCCTTAATAGGACTCTTCATTCATAGACAATTCTTGCGACTAGATTATCAGATAACAAAATACATTTGACATAACTTATGTATACATAAATACAAATACTGGTATACTGACATACTGGCAAAACCAATTTTAGGGGGTCAGGTCCCAACACCACAAGTCGTTTGTGCCACCCCTTGTTTGGGTCCACACCGGGGAATCTCTACTTCTGGGATCCAAAAGGACCTTTTCAAATCTAGCAGGTGAAGGTGTTTTTCCCACAGCAATCCAGCTCCACAAAGTCTGTTAGTGACATATAGTTCCTTCACCCCCCCAAATAAAACAATGACGTGTTCTGCATGCTAATAACATAGCTTAAAAAAAGTAAAGCAAAATTTCTTCATTTTTATAAAATTTGATAAAAATAGTATTTCAAACTGTACAGTCACCAGAAGTACACAGTTATCAAAAAAGCACACACTTCACTTGGCATCTCCAGCACCTTCAGTTTTCTGTGCCTGGCCTGTTTTGGCATCTCCATTTTCTGCAGGGTTATTCCCATCCTTACCAGCATCCGCTTTTCCCTTTTTCCTTTAAGGTACCTTCTCTCCTTTCTTTGCAGGGAGCTTTTTTAGGGTTGGGTTCTGGCTTTGGAGGAGCAGAGTTAGCAGACAACCTTGCATGTCTTCTCTGTGGTTCGTCTTTTACCTTGGCTTTATCTCCTTTAGCATTCTCTTCAGTCTTTCTTTTGGGCAGGGTGGCGGTGGCGCGAGGACCTAAGCACTGGACACGGGGATGCAGCATCTTGCGGCTTTGGTTGGTCCGGGGGTCGTCCTCACCTTTTCTTCCACAAATTTCTTATGTGATAAATTGAGTTAGGATTTTTTGTTTTCTGTAAATGTAATGTCAACATTGAAGAGTACATTTGAAAAATGTTGCAAATGGAATTCTTTCTTATAGTTATGGGATATTTTAAAGTTAATATATTTAATCAATAACCATTTTATTCTCTAATTTTTTCTGTTTAAAATTTAATTTGAATTATGACTATGCTTTGTGTTTTCAGGCTATGACGATTTTTCCACTTTATTATAATTTATGTTTTGTTTTCTATTTCTGTTGTGAAATGATATAGATGATGTGGTACACAATAGTCACTAAAATAAGCGCAGTCTTGTTTTTTAGTTTTATATTTATCTAGAGTAGGATTATGTCTAATAGAGAAGAAGATTCAAAAAACTCACATTCTGCCTTCATGCCTTCTTACCTTGTTTTATTTCAGAACACTTGCAATTGCCTTTGCATCGAGCATTTAGGGTGGCAAGGGGGCAATATCCTGATCATCTTCCTGATCATCTTTCTCTTTGTTTGATGACACAAGGATGTTGGAGTACATTAGAAGGAGGTAATACATTTTTTTTAACTAAGCATCTTGGTTATATTTTAAGGGCACAAAATGTGCTTACACATCTCTTTTTTTTTCATCTTTCAGGATCTTTTTCTTTATTTCTGCTCATACAAACTTAACAGGTACACCGGTCCCCTCCCTCCTTCCACCATCCCCTTGACACCCCTGCTCCCCTTTTCCCTCCCCCCTCTTTCCCAATTCCCCAGTGCCCCCCCACAATCCCCGGAGCATCCTTTAATGTGCATGCCAAACTCTCCTCTGGGTCCTCCACTCCAATGAGGTGCAAGGACCCAGGGGCACTTCCCAGAGCCCTTTCCTGTGTTCTTTTTAAGCTTAGGAACACTACTGTGACTGTGAGCCCCTAGCCTCCAAGGATCCTAGTGCCTTTAGTCTATGCTAGACTTTGTGGGGACAATAATGTGCTGGACATAGCGCAGGTCATACAAAGTCCTATTATGATTGCTTTGGCCCTAACTTGTATGGAGTATCTTGCATATCATTACTCCTCCCATCCTTGTGCTTTTAGAATCTTACCGCCCTGTCTTCCGCAAATTTCCCCGAGCTTCAGGATAGGGAGAGACTAGGCTGGCCCAGTTCCAAGAGGTTGATATAGAGCCTCTGATGTTCTGAATTATGGGTTGTTGATTTTTTTTTCGGTTTTGCTGCTCTTGCAATGTCCTTGGCTCCATCCTGATGGATATTTTATAACTTGAAATGTAGTAAGATTTTGGAAATGTCTTTCACCTCACATATGGAATGTTTTGATAGTGTTTCACAATGACTACATCTGCCCCAAAACATTTAGACCCCAAATGAAAGTTTTAGTGCTTCTACAATTGAAGATTACAGCCAGAGAGCCAGAGATAAACTGATGATATTGTAGACTGGATTAAAGACTGAAGTCTTCAGGAGTTTTTATCTTTTTTACCTAATTCAATAGTTGCTCTCCAATAGTTTTTCAAGTATATGCTCTATTTAAACTTTAAAAAAATAACAATTATTGGAATTTCACTTTAAAGTTCATATCACAATACAACTCAGGCATATTCTAGATTATATAAGTTTTTGAAAACAGAAATAATAGGAATTTATCATGCTCATTGTTAATGAAATTCCTCCTACAAGGGTAGTATGAGTAGATAGGTGCATATTATCATGGTTTTTAAACATAAAATGTTTATTTTGACCATCATTATATATTCACTATTATTACAATTGGTATAATTTTGGAAGTCATGTAAAGTGATAACAATTTGCTTGGTTAATAATTATACATGACAATGAAATTTGCAGCATTCTTCCCTTCCCGCCCCTTATTATGAACTGCCTATGAGTATGGAGTAAAATTTATTAAATGTTTACTTCAAATATACAAATATCGTTTATCTACATATCATATATACCAAATGGGTAGCAAATATATATGCCAGTGTAAGTGATAATGAATGCTTAGCTATTATTTTTTCTTACTTAATACATGAATACATGGAAAAGATGAAAAGTTCTTAACAGATATGTTGAGATAAAAATCTTCAAATAATGGTGAAGAAAAACCTCACTTTCTGGAAAATCATAAAGGGATATTATTTTTAAAATAAACAAACCTGTTATGGGCTTATGTTTAACTCTGTATGATTAGTTTAGGTAATACAAGTCAGGATATATAGGAAATTAGCTTCATTGTAGCTTTCAATATGTTCCTAATAAGCAGGTATGGAGAAATGTGTTGTATAGTAACTCCTGAGCAAATTTAATTTTTCATTTTTGGAATAACAGGTTAAGAATTTTGCTCCATGGTAATTAAACCATGACTGTTCATTAGAATAAGAGCAGTTGGTATCACAGAAGTGAACAGTGCTTTGAACTCATCTCGAGCCTTTGGCAAATTATGAAAATCTGCTAGAAGCTCTTAGATCCTCACATGAAAGGCATTGTGATTGAAAACACATGTTTATGAATGAATTTTTTTTTATTATGATTTAATTGCATAAAACATATTTCAGAGAAAATAACTACATTGCAAATAATCACACCTTAAATGTGAATTTTATATGCCTGCTTCAGCTGATGGAATTAATCTGTCTTGACTGAGTTTAATCTAAAACTATGTAATGTGATATCATAAGTCTCATTTTTTCCTCTCTAGATTTTGAAATTTTATATATATTGTATTTTTTCTCTTTGCTAAAATATAGAAAGTGTAGATTAATAATTTGACTCAAAAGTAATCCTTTGTGCTTCTTGATACAAAAACAATTTATTTTTTCAAGAAATTTCTTTTACCAAGAAATGTCCGTGAGAGTACATTAAAAAGCAGTAACATTTCTGGGGCTGGAGAGATGTCTCAGGGGTGAAGACTCTTCTTGCAAACAGAAGGTTCTGAGTTCAGATCCCAGATCCCAAATAAAAACGCTAGGTGGAAATGGCAGCAGTCTGCACTCCAGCCCTGGTGAGCAAAGTTTGGGAAATCCCAGAGCAAAGCAAGGAGGAGGTAGGACTTTGGATGATTCCCAAAGTCACCCTTGGCCCTTCCCAGAGACATACAGTGCTCTCTCTCTCTCTCACACACACACACACACACACACACAGTAAATAAAAAATAAAAAATCAATAACATTTCTGAGACATTAATATATAGAACCAGCATTCAAGTTATATTGTTTACTGACGTATACTAAACTTCAACTTTTAACTGTCTCTTCTCAAACGTGCAAAAAGTCATTTGTTTAGAATACTTTAGACATTTGCATGTGAGCCACTTATACTACAATGGAGAAATGTATTACAAACACATTGGTGGTATAGCCCAGTAATGAAAATGGTTCCTCAACTCTGTTGAACTGATGTGGTAAAGAAGGTGTTGGCATTATCTAAAATGCTAAATTCCTTTAATGTGTGCAATGTTTTCTTTATGCCCACACTGAAGCTATTAGGAGTGTAAAACCAGTGTGAATTCAGATGGTGATAATTTCTGAGAGTGCAGCTCCTACTTGCCTTTAAAATAACCAGAAATTGCATATTGTCATTCTAAGTTCACAGACAAGGTTGTTATCTTATTCTCTAGTTCTGAATACCCAGGACACTTTGCTTGACAGGCAGATAATTGTAACTAATTCAAGTTTCATTGGCATTAGCCTTCATGTTGCTCCAAATAAGGAGACAAGATCCCACTAATTTCGGGACTCAAAAGTTTTCATGTTAATTCCAACTACATACTAAGGGAAAAGATATCAACACATGTCATTTTCCTGAAATGGGAAATAGAAAATATATTGTTAACCATGTGCTTGAGAAGAGCAGACTGTAGGAACAAGATGAGCTCCCTTGTCTCAAATTCATGTGTGTCAAGTGTACTCCAAAGCTGTACAAGGGCATGCTGTTATGCTCATCCTATTTAACAAGAAGAAAGGAGAACATCAAGCAGCTTAGAGTACTGAAAGTATCACACTCTTTTTCCCCCCTTCATACAAACTTAACAGGTTACACCGGTCCCCTCCCTCCCTCCACCGCCCCCGGGGGCCCCCTGCTTCTCCCTCTACTCCCCCCATCCCCGGAGCATCCTTTAATGTGCATGCCAAACTCTCTTCTGGGTCCTCCTTTCCGATAAGGTGCAAGGACCCAGCGGCATTTCCCAGAACCCTTAAGCATAGGAACACTACTGTGGCTGTCAATCCTAGCCTCCAAGGATCCTAGTGCCTTTAGTCCATGCTAGAGTTTGAGGGGTCAATAATGTGTTGGACATTGTGCAGGTCATGCAAAGTGCTATTATGATTGCTTGAGCCCTAAACACACTGTAATGTGAACATTTCCAATAAAGGTTACTGCTGATGATCTCATGGTTTAAAAATGCCTGCAGTAGGAATGAGAACTCTTATCCACTTTTCTCTGGTACTCTTAACAAAAACTCTAGTTGTTGCTTCCACAGACTTTCTAACTTCTGGATTTGTAAGTGCCCATTTTTATGGATAGTATTATTCATTCTCTCAATTTGACTACGCTAGTTGTTTATGCTGGATTTGGCAAACATCAAATTTTACCATGTTTTCCATGTATTTGTTAGGGACTGGATCCCTTTTTATCTCCCTAATAACATTAAAATGAAATAACTCGATAGGATCTGTAAGTCAGTTAGAGAGCAGTCTACATGACCACACCCCCTGGAAACTTCCTTTACTGGAGGCTTTCCAAGCTCTACATTTTTTGTCTTCAGAATAAGTCTTTCTTAGAATCTCTCTTTTTTTTTTCTCATTTAGACACATGCAGAAATGGGAACCCTCAATGAAATAGCTAAAATATGCACTCTTGAATCTTTGACTCACAGAACAAAGTCTTTTCTTTTCCTCTCTTTTAATATACTTCCTTTTTTAAAAGAGTAAAGCCTTTTATCTAAAGACGAACTTCTTTGGCTTTCTCTAGGCACACATCCCATTGACATTTTCTTATCTTGAAAGGAGTCTCTAGTCCTGTTACACTATGTTTCAAAATAAATGTAAATATCTTTAGTTCCTAAAAATATATTTCTGACTTAGGATTATACATTAATAGCACTCCATACACTTGATTGCCACTTTTTCTATGGAAGCTCATGACCCAGGCAATAGAATCCATGCATTTTTTCTAACCTGTTATTCCCTTCGCATCAGGTGATAAGGTATCAAGTCAAGCAGGGTCTTCTTATACCCTCTTAGATATGTACAATATTGATATAAGTGATCATTTTTAAGGAGGGACAGTGACCTCAAACTTAAACATCTTCATTATTGATTTTAAATCAAGGTTCTTTTAAAGTTCCAAAATTTTTGCAACTTGTTAGGCACTATTTCATGATTCTTAAACATAATGATATCTTCTCCATCCCTCATCTTCAGTTTCTAAATTTACATTCATTATCCAGAATTTATATTCATGCTTTAAATGGATGGTTTCCCAGATAATTTCATCAACCTACAGGGATCTCGTGGAAATCCATGTTTCTTTTGCAATTTCTTCTGCTAGTGACAATTATTATCATTTTTGTTATTGGCTTCAAGGATAGCTTTTAATGAGCAAAGATTGTTGTGAACATGTTGGGAACTCAACATGTTGTTTAAAATAAAAGTCAGTGTTATAATGTATGAACACTCCAGAGTTCATTTCAAGGGATGATTTTGCCCTTGTTATGACTATTTTCTCCCCAGAAACAGCGGCCTCTATGGCTGTGCTATCTCAGTCCCGAGTGTGTAAGACAGCTCATGAGTGACCTACTCAAAGTTCATGTTTCAGAAAAGAAGTGCCATTTGTACCAGAACTTAAGAGACATGAAGGCCTTTATGAGGTCTTTTTCCAAAAAAGGAAACAGAGCTGTCCATGATGACCTTATTCAATGCAGAATTCTAAATGACACTTTTATAGCATGACATTTCCTTGTCAAAAGAACATTATAGTCATTATCATTTTCTGCATATTCCAATAGATTCTCTGAAGATTTTACCAGTACCTAACACATGCATGTCTGTAATCTAAGATGGCTATTAATAAAACAGAACATCTGTATTAATAAGATAAGGAGGTCACTTGATAGACTGAATGAAACTTATAATATTACAGTTGTAATATTTTAAGGCAACTTTTGTATACCCGATATGATATGCAAGATAAAAATGTTTAATTTAGAATGTTTAGAAAATATGCAAGTGTCATTCATTTTACATGAATAAATAATATTTTATTTATGATAATACTTAAGGCATGACAATGATAGTACAATACCTTAAAACATTAAAGTTCATTTGAACATTTTCAACCTAATCATCTATGTGGTGATACATCTTCTTAAATTACTGATTAATGTAAACCCATCATTCATGAAGTCGTAAAAAAGATTTTGTCAGTACAAGCCACCTGACTCATAATATTTCATTTTAAATTAATGTGGCATCTATTTTTTGAATATGCTACCTAAAAGACATCAGTCATTGGATTTTATATCTCTTTATAATACTAATGCCAAAATTTATTTAATTGAATTATCATAGCATTATAATTTGTTTGATTTACAGCATTTTCTCACATAGTCCACTTTGATGAAAAGAAAGACAAAAACGTTCAAGTTATCATTCGTAGAATTTGAGGGATAGCTCAGGGGTTAACACTCTGCCTTATACGCCAAAGGTCCTGAGTTCAGATCCTAGGCCCCACATAAAAAGTTTCAGGCAGCAGCTGCACTTCTGGCCCTGGTGAATGGAGTGTGTGTAATCCCAGAGCAAAGCAAAAAAGAGGTAAAAGTAATCCAGGGTGATTCCTGAAGTTATGCTTGATCTCCCACAGGGAAACACAATACCCTCTGATACACTCACATACAAAATAAATAAATAATAAACATTAAGTAAATAAATAAAGTTTAAAAATAAAATCACTAATTTATATTCCTGTTTTAGCTTAACACATATAAAACATTTTAAACAACTATATAGGTACTTTACTCTGAGCACAGAATGTTGAAGGCATGTAACAATGCTGATACTTTAAATTTACTTATAGCAGAAAGAAAATTACAAATGAGCTGTTGTCTTACTAAAGGCTAAGCAAGGTCTACCAAAACTTAATAGCAGTTTTATTTTTTTTTTTATTTAACTTATGTCAATACATGTTGCTTTCATTTCTTTCATTGTGTCTTATTGGAACACTAAATGAATTTTAAAATATAGTTACTATCTTAATCACTGAATACATACTAGTAAAAATTAATGAATATTCTTATGCCGCTTGCTAAGTAGTGGTGTGGGATGAAAACTTTATCAAATAAAGGACAAAAGTAACCAAGGAACTGGTCAGAACAACAATCTTTCTGATATATTGCTGTATATGAAAAGCAGACTTTTTTGAAAAACAGGGAAATGACATGTCAATTACTAGAATGTCATATAAATAGAAGTTATAAAAATTATCTTGACATTTTTGAAGGGATTGAGAAAGTAGACTGAATTTTTATGAATGAAGAAGGCCTGCATAACTATATAAAGATCTTAAGTGTTCCTGGGACATAGGAGACCTCTGCTAAATGGCTTATTTCTCTTATTTTTAACATGACTGTAATTAGGCAACAGAAGAAGGCAGCAGAAGGAAGACGAAAAATCACAATCTAAGTCTAGGTGCCTCTGTCTGTCTGTCATTGCTCTTACTCCTACTTCTCTCAGAAAGCCTAACACAATCTTCTGAATATTGTGCAGTAATTATACAATGAAATCATTAACATCCTTAGTAAATCTACCATAAAAAGAAGAAAGGTCTTTTCATTACTATTTTATCATACTCCTCTTACTCTGTGTAATATATCCCACAATCTTTGGGTAACTGTATATTAGAATGATTCTGTTTACATAGCACAAAATTTTGCATATTTCTTCATTTAGTCTTAATTTTCCTCTTCAAAAAACACATTCATTCTAAGAGAAAGTACTACTTGCAAAATAAATAATTATTTCTTAGTCTTCAAGTCTGAATTTTATGCGTATCGTTTACCCCCTTTGCTATTAATCATGACTGCACATACAATTCTGAGATTAGGGCATAGGCCTACCACCAACAACATTCATCTTTGAGTAAACAGTTACTGTGAATGATTTTTCACTGGATAGATGGATTTTCTGAACATGGATGATAGATTAGCATTTATGTACAACTTGATTGACTAGTGATTTTCCTAGGTGCCTGTTGTAGAACCTTGGTTGCTGCTTCAATTGTTGACCATCAATGTAAAAGATGGTCTATTTATGATGTCTACCCAATGCTCCTTTCTTTATGGCTCAACATTCTATAACTGCAATTCATCATGTGTGTTGAAATTTCAACATTTCAGGTGGTTTTTAAGAATTCTGAAAGAACTTATCTCCTTGAGGATTCTCTTTTGATTGGCACATGAGCCTTCCTTTCTCAAAGACTTGTGCTTGCTTTTGAAAGCTAAAAAAAATGTGAAGAAAGAAAAACATACACGGAATATCTCCTGACAGTTCAGGGTCTCCACAGATGAAAACTAATCTTTCTTCTGTAACTTGAAGAATATCATTATGACACTCATGTTTCAATGTGTGGTGGAATGAAATACCACTTCACCTCAACACATTTTTCCCAGCACCTCGCTCATTCAAACCTGACACTTCACTATACTATGAAATTCTCTTCACATGTTGCTTTTTGCTGCCTCATATTCTTTTGCATATTTTTCATAAATGAGAATTGTTGAAGATAATTTTCCTATTTTGAATGATCTCAATAATATGTGCATTGTAACAATATATAAATTTAGCTATTTAATAAAGTGTTACATTTTTTTATTGATCACACTCAATTTTGAATGTGTACAGTTATAATTGGCATTTTAAACTTTCACTTTTTTATATTTTTTAATTTTTATTTTTATTCAATTGTGCATGTGTGCATGTATGTATATGTGTGTGTGTGTGTGTGTGTGTGTATGTGTGTGTGTGTATCTGTGTGTGTAGAACCACGGATGAATTCGGGAACCAACATGGACTGCCTCCACCTCCTCCTTGTTTACTCTGCCCTGGGATTCACAGGCTCTGCCCTACCAGGACCAGAAATGCAGGCCGCCCCTGCTTCTGTCAGGTGTGTCTATACATGGGGTCTAGGATCCGAACTCAGGACCTTCCGCCTGCAAGGCAGAGGCTTAACGCCTGAGCCACCTCTCCAGCCCCTAAACTTTCACATTTGAAAATCAGTATAAATTCTCTTAAATTTTACTTACTTATATTAATTATAGCTGTTACAATACATGATAATTTTATGCTCACAAAATTACACTTTTCAAAAACAAAATAATAATAATGTTGCATATTTGCCATACAGTCTGATCAAAGTGTTTCAAAACTAGACATTTTAAGCTATATTTTGCAGTTTTGTTGCGGTTTATATTGAGCCCATATAGCACATTATAGTGATAGGGCTGATGAATCCTGCAAGTCACATCACAATTTTTTTTATGCTGTTACAAAATCATAGCAAGATGTTATGAAAGTTCAACAAATGATTTTAATCTTTTTGTCACAATATATGAAAAAACATAGCCTTGGTTTATTTACACTTTTTTATTCCAGAGAAGCAGTGAATAAGAGAGAGAAAGATCAGGTACAATTACATATCATTTGAATATGGAAATCAAAGGATATTTTTTGGAATTTGATCAATTCATTCCATCATGTATACTTTGTGAATGAAACTCAGGTTGCCACGTTTACACACTGAACCACTTTTCTAAACCTGGATTTGGAACTATTATATTTTAAAAAATATTTTTATTTACTACTGTGTGTGTGTGTGTGTGTGTGTGTGTGTGTGTGTGTGTATCAGAGGACATTGTATGTCCCTGTGGAGGACCAAGGATGACTTTGGGAATCATCTTGGATTGCTTCTACCTGCTTCTTGCATTGCTCTGGGATTTATTTGCCAGGCTCGGCCCGCCAGGCCTGAATTGCAGGCTGCCACCATTTCTACCTGCAAAATGTGGGACCTGGGATCCAAAATCATGACTTTCTACTTGAGAAGCAAAGTTTTAACATCTGAGTCATCTCTCCAGCCCAGATAATTACATTTTAAAAAACTCTAACTATGTTACTATGTAAAAAGCTTCAAGTTTATTATTATATAGACTCTGAATTTACTTGTTATATACATTATTTATTACAATTTGTGAATATAGCATAACCTGATTTTCTAAATGCATAATATCTTTCAAAAGCTTCTAAGTGTTCAGTGACACCATGGGCATTTCTTTGATTTTTACTGATAGTACATCTAATAAGATTTCTTCCATGAAAGCATTTTAAATTTATTATTTTTCTTTTGGAGTTTCATACAGAAATACAATGAAGTCATGCCATTTTTGCTCCTCAGTTCTGATTCTCATCTCATATCCTTATCCCACTGCAAATGTTTTTTTCTCAAGTAGATTCCTTCTTACTTTCCTATCATTTTTGCATATGTGGTCCACTGAAGTTCATCTGGGTTGTTTGTACTGGCATGTGTTTGAGCAGATGTGGTAGCATGGACAACATATCAGTGGCATACCACTGAAGAAATTAGCTTTCTTTCTCCCCCATGCCTTTCAGGAATTTATTTTCAATAGTCCCTCAAGGATGTGAGGTGCATCTGGAGAACTTGCCCCTTCCAAGAACCTCATATAAGTACACACAGTTGCAGTGAGTTAACAGATGAAGGAGTCTTTTCATATCCATTTCATAATATCTGCCAACATGTATTCCTATATTCATGCTCTTAAATTTTACCAGCTTCTCTTCCTACAAGTTCCCTGAGACTTTGGGCCAGGTGTAGAAAGTGTGATGCTGAAGTCCTGTTGAGGCCTAAGCACTCCATAGTCACTTATTCTGAGCACATTGGTCATTTACAATTCTCTTCATTAATCATCTTGCATTGCAAAAGGAAATTTTCGTTGCAATCTGAAAACTGCTTTGATCTATATGTGTAATGACAAATAATTAGATTGTAGTTTGATATGGATTTATACCTAAAACTTAGAGTTATGGCCATTTTTACCACAGGTTCTTGGCACAAATACATTTTTGAGGTGACAAGAAATCTACTTTTTGCTAAAGGCATTATAACAAAAAAGTGATGATTAATATTTAAAATATAAGACTTTCATATTAAAACACATGATAGGCATTTGTTCTTTTCACACTGCTCCTTTCAGAAATTATGTTCATAATTTCAAAAAACTCTGTCCAACCTTAAAACACCTGGAGATTTAATCCTTCAACTTACTGAGATTGTCATCACTTATCCATTTTTAAATCCACAGGTGGCATTCTTTGAATATCATGTTTTCCTCTAAGTTGGTAGTCACTTGAAGCTATCCCTGCCTCCCCAGTAGGCATGATCCATGCTGCCCTTCACTAGGTTGCAGAGAAAATTCGCTAAGCCTCACTTCAAATAATGTTTTAGATGTTTGTCATTCTCCTAACTCTCCATCTTCCAAATATCTCACTGTTTTAGTGTCAGCTTGTATTCACAGGTCTACATCTAGCTTTTATTCTGTTCTATTATAAACAGGATTGGAAGCAATCATTGCCTCTCTTTGTTGTGTAGTAGGATAAAAAGACTGTTAATTATGTCGCTTCCATTAAGTGCTAATTATAATTAAATAAAAATTAAATAAAAATATTTTATTTTCTATTCTTTATAATTATATGTTGAATATGCTTCATGGTATTGTATTATTAATGCATATTCCAAAAATCAAAAGACCTATAAGAAACACAGATGTAAGAAGAAATTTGATATACTGAAAGAGTACATTACTGGGACATTCAAGCCTCCTTTGGCAACAGAAATAAGAAAATATAATAAAAAATAATTAAAAATGTATATATATGTAAAACATATGTTTATGAATTTAAAGCTATAGAAAATGACAAGCTGTTAAATGGAAGCTGTTTAAGGTAACAATGTCAATATATTGTTACCAGATCTTTTATTTTTATTACCACAGGATAAAAAGATGCTTATATTCTACTATAGATTAATTGTATTTGGAAAAGATAAAAATGCTTCTTGAAAGTAGAATAAAACACATTATAGAGCTACTCTAAGAAATGCATTACTAGAAAATATGATCAGTGGGAATATTTTAAAGTATGGTTACACAGATGTTCTATGTTGACACATTTGCTCTGTGTTGACAGTCATCATAGCTGCTTATACAATCAATAGATAAAGTGACAATGAATATGTGAGGCTCCTGTTGTGTTATCAATGACATCATGACATGCAACTTTAAAACATCTTTTTGTTTTCCCATGCTGATGATACTATACATATACATATAGCACAATACATGCTAAAAGCTAAAAGTGAGCTGAAACTGATCTCAAAACTTCCTCCCTGCTGAGCAATATTCATAACTTCAGAAATCACTGAGCAAATGTCTCTGGATAGAAAAACAACTAACAGTCTTATGATCTGTGAAAGCTGCAAGCTTCACTAACAACCACCGTAGGTTAGAGGTGGACTTTGGTGAAATGGTGACTGAATATTGTGAAGATGCTTTCTGATTGGATTTAAACAAGATTTCAACAGGGAACATAGTCCTGGTACTATATAATCCAAAATATTTTTTTCTTTGAAAGTAGAGAGATTGGGCTGGAGAGGTGGCTCAGGGGTTAATCCTCTGCCTTGCAGGTGGAAGGTCTTGAGCTCGGATCCCAGATCCCACCTATAGACGCCAGGCGGAAGTGGGGGTGGCCTGCGCTTCTGGTCCTGGTAGGACGGAGCCTGTGAATCCCGGGGCAGAAGGAGGTGGAGGCATCCATGGTGGTTCAGGAATTCGTCGGTGGTTCTACACATACACAGACACACACACACGCACATGGGCACAGTTGAATAAATAATAATAATAAAAAAATTTAAAAAATTTAAAAAAAGAAAGTAGAGAGATTATCCTGTAGAATCATGGTACACAACAAATAATGCATAAGCCAGGACATTATCTGTCATTCTTATCAGATGTATTCTCTGAAATTTTCTTTAATTCTATTGGTTGTTTTTCATTTTATGGATAGTCTACTTTGATGTTCAGTTTTTAAATTTGTTGAATTAATTTTGTTCCTTCTAAGTGTGACCATGTGGCAAGTGTGGATTCATACTCTCAGCAATCTTGACCCAGTCCTCTCCCACACTCCAGTACTAGGATTAAAAACAAATCTCTACCTTAAGCTTCTGATTCAACTTTTATTATTGTGGATCATAGAGATTTTGCTGATATGTTTAAGTGTTTATTTGAAATTTCTTTTATTTGTTATTCATACCAATTATTGGACTAAGACCTAGGCTGGTAGACTAAGACCAGCCTAGGTAGATGTGATAAATTAATTAAACATTTGTATGAGGCCAATGATGCAGTCAAGTTTTCTGCACACAAAAAATTTATACATAGTCATCACAGCATTTAAGACTTAGATGGACAAGAATTTTTAAATTATGAAATTGAAAGCTGTTCACTTCTCACATTTCAATGCAATTAGCGCTCTTTTTATTTTTATTTTTAGTGCTATATACATGAATATAGTGACTTTATAATATTTTTAATCCTTAATCCCACCTCCTTTTCCCTTTACAACTCTTCATCTACCCTGACAGACTTCCTCCTATTTTGAAATGTTTTCACTTTTGTGGTCCACTGTGTTTCATTTAATCTGTGATGACTTTATTGCTGATCTGATTCTTACTTCAGAAAGCATACTAGATCAGTGAATATAGTATCTGAGAAAGCATCCTCCCATCAGCATTAGTGATCATTAGTCCCTCAAAGAGGTTTGCAGCTTTTTCAGATCTTTTTGATTTTTTTAAATATTTATTTATTTTTTTCTACTCATACAAGCTTGATAAGTACTCCATTCCCCTCCCTCCACCCCTCCCTGGATCCCCTTGCTCCCTCCCCACTTTTCCGCTTCTTTTCCCCCCTCCCTTTCTTCCATTGCCTTCCCTCATCTTTTTGTGTGGATGTCAAACTTCCTTCTGGGTCCTACTCTCTGATGATGTATAAGACTCAGTAGCATTGCCTAGAGTACTTTTTTCTGTTCCCCTTTAGTATAGGAACATTATTGTGGCTGTTAATCCCTTGCCTCTAAGGATCATAGTGCCTGTGATCCATGCTAGACTTTGGGGGGTCAATGATATGTTGGTCATTGTACAGGTCATGCAAAGTCCTATTATGATTACTTTGGCCCTAACAAATGTGGAGTATATCGGATGTCATAACTCCTCCCCATCTTTAGGCTCTTACAATCTTACCACCCCTTCTTCTGCAAATTTCTCTGGGTATTAGGATGGGGAGAGATTAGGCTGGCCTGGTTCCAGGTGGTTGATATAGAGTCTCTGATGTTCTGAATTGTGGTTTCTTAATATTTTTTTCAATTTTGCTGCTCCTGCACTGTCCTTAGCTCCATTTAGTGAGTTGTTGATAAGACAGTTGCCATGCAACTCTTGTGTAAATGTACATATTTGAAATGAAATCTTGTGTATCACAATTATGTCATGTCCAGAAAAGGCATGGCCCACCACCTTCCACCTTCAAACTCTTCAATCTTGCTGCCTAATCCTTTATGAGATTTGGGGTAAAGTGGGTGAGGCTTAAATGTACTGTTTAGGGACAAGCAGTTTTAAGAGACTCATTTTTCTACATTTTGGCAAGATGTGGTTTTCAGTAATAAAGACTTTTCTGTTGTAGAAGAATGCTCCGAGGTTTAGTGCTCTTCCAATCTATGGGCATAATAACAGGTTTTTACAGAGCAGTTTGAGTACTACTGTCTTCCTAGCTAAAAATTCATAGCCTGTTTTTCCCTTGTAATGTATTTCCTTCCTTTTCATAGGTTCTTGTTCTAGCTTAGAGTAGCAGGGATGTGTTTTATTCTGACAAGCAGGCCTAAATCCAAACAGAACCTTTTTGGTTGTCTCCTTGATACTTATGTCATTATTCCATTATTGGTCAACTTTTGCCTTGGTGATTTTTATTTAGCTTACAGATTTAATAGGTTGATGAAATTTTTGATTATTTTTCTTCTGCAGTAGAATCTATAGTATATCTTGGTACTGTGTAAGCTATCTAGCAAGGAGAAAGCTCTCAAACCAGTTTCAGCTGGTGTATTTTACCTACATTCTGTGATCCATAAATGTTGTATCTTCAATAATAAGATCTTACTATTAGTTTTTTGGACTGCAAACAAAAATAATGACTAAAGCCTATACTGTTTGGAAGGTTTTTGAGACCTCTCTAAACAACTTCTCTGGAAGCATCACATTTCTGCTACTTCTAGTATAGATTTAATTGTCACTGGATTCTAAGTGGAACAACTCAGGGAATTTTGTTGGTGGTGGTGTTTTGCCCTATTTCCCTCTATCTGTGCTCATCTGCATAGGGACTATCCATTCTTACCCCTATTTTAAAGGTAATGTTTTTGACATATCAATAACATAGGAGGTTCCAATAGGGTTCTATTCCACAATCTTAGGATTTTTCTTTTAGTCCTTCAACCCCTCCTATATCCTATTCCCTCATGCCCCCTAGGTATTTTTCCCCATTATTTCTCCCTTCAATCTTTGCACACTAAAAGATGCTCTAGGGATGGGGGGGCAATGGGAGAAAGGGAGGAGGGGAAAGGAAGGGGAAAGAGGGGCAGGGAACAAGGGGATCCAGGGAGGGATGGAGGGAGTGAGGGGAATGGGGCACCTATCAAGTTTGTATAAGTGGAAAAAATAAAAATAAAAATAAAATAAAAAAAATCTTACCTACCTCAATATCCTATATCTCCCTCTCCAAAGGTTTCATCCTAACGATACTTTTTAAATTTTCTGACTCTTACAGTAATTCCAAGCCAAATATTTTGGTCAGGAGATCAGTTCAATCATCCACATATAAGACAGAACGTATGGCATTTATCTTTCTGTGTCTGAGATACCTCGATCAGTGTTATATTTTCCAGTATTATACATTACCACCAAATTCTATAATATCCTGAGACAAAAATTCACATTGTTACTGAAACTTTCAGAACCTGTCGAGATTACAGATGCCACCATTATTTATTTTATCTTATTCATCCTGTTTGCTTTGATCAAAAAATCTATTATTTTAAAATTTATCAGGAATTTTTAATTTTAGCAAGCTCAGATTAACTCCATTGCAGTCTTTTCAAATTATAGTATACTTACAGGTAATAAAGATTCAACCTTAAATACTGAAAACACATCTATTAACCCAGTTCATAACCCCAGACAATGATCTTAATGATTTATGCTCAACTACAATGGCCTGAAACTGTATTGACAAGGTCTATTATAAACAAATTATGTTTTCATCTATGTGATCTCCATTTTATATGTATGCAGTCTTAGAAAGAAATAATACCAAAAATAAAATACTAAATTATTTCACATTTTGGGGAAAGTATTTGTCACAAATATGTTCTTGTAAACATGATAAAAACTTCTTGATTGCTGAGGACACAAAACAACAAATTATGCAATAATTGTCATGTTCACCAGAGTGCACTATTATCATTAAGAGTATATTTTCATTAAAAGCTAAAAATGTGGGTATTTCAGAAAGTAGCTTGTATTAAGTGAAATGTGTAAAAATGACTAAGTTATGTAAATTAGTCTGCGCTGAAGAAATATGCTAATTTTTAACCTGCTGACTTACTCTATGAAATTTTCTAAGTAATGGAAATGTCTAAACATTTCAATTTGAGTTCAATGTTAAATGTAATGATAGTGCACCTTACTTAGCTCTTACTTAACTGACATGGTGACTGTAATTAAGCTCTGTAAAGTTTTATTGATACACAGCTTTCTGCAGCTCCTACTTTATTAAACTAAATAAGGAACTACATTTATACATGAAACCCTTTCACATGTAAATGTCAGCACATATTGTCCATGGAACTTGGGGCTCTCCATTCACTGTTCCACTTCCTTCTTTTTTTAGACTGTTATTATCAAGAGGCATTACGCTTCCCTCAAATATCAGTTATTTCTGATCTAATTAAAAGTTTTATTATATAGAAATAATAGCTCCATTTTTTTTCACCATGGAATAAAAAGCTCACAAGCAGGGAATTACTATAAGTTATATTTAATCCTCAAAGCAAATTGACTGGTGTGTTAACACAGAACTAACTTCTAAACTGTTAATTATACAAAGCTGATAATTCATTTGTAAGCATGTGCAATTTAATTTTTTATGGTATTCATTAAAAGTTATTCAAAAATATATCAAGACAACTAAATATGATATCTGCTTGATGTTTTATGTACTCTAATTTTTCAAAGCATGTATATTATTATGACAATAACTTTTATGATTTATGGAAGAATTAATAAAAATGAATATTTTCATGATTTCATTTCCTAATCAGATTCCTTTTAGGCAACAATGTATTATATGATTCCTTAATAAAACTGTGAAATGCATAAATTAATGAATAAGGGTTAAAAATCCAGACATAAGCTCATACACTATAGTCACCTGACTTTTGACCTAAGTGCTCAGAAAAACCATTGAAAAAAGGACAGCATCTTCAACAAATGGATATCTATATGCAGAAGAGTGAAACTGGACCCTTACTTGTCACCATGCACAAAAATCTACTCCAAATGGATCAAGAATATTAATAATATACCAGAGAGTGTAAAATCCCTAGAAGAGAGTAGGGAATTGCTTAGGCCAGAAATTTCTAAACAAGGCCCAATTGAACATGAAATAGAACCAACATTCAGCAAGGGGGATATCCTCAAATTAAAAAGCTTCTGTTCAGCAAAAGAATATTGTTAATCAAGGAAAAAAACAACTTACAGAACTGAAAATAAGCATCTTCACCAACCACACATCTGATAAAGGACTATTATCCAGAGTACACAAAAAAACACAAAATCTAAACACCAAGGTGGCAAACAGTCCAATTAGAAAATGGTCCTTGGAACTTAAAAGAAATTCTTCCCAGGACAAAATTAAAATGACCAACAAATACCTTATAAAAGGTTCCACCTCCCTAGCCATCAGGGAAATGCAAATGTATACCACCATGAAATATTATCTTAGCCTGGTCAGAAAAGTGAAATTCCAAAATACTTACAAAAACAAGTGTTGAAGAGAATGTGGGGAGAAGGGAATCTTCATACATTACTGGGGCAATGCAAAATTGTACATCATCTCTGGAAATAAGTATGGGGTTTCTAAGAGTTAAAAATTGAAATGTTATCCCTCTCTATCCTGAAGTTCAGGGAAATTTGCAGAAGACAAGGCGGTAAGATTGTAAGAGCACAAGGATGGGGAGGATTAATGATATGCAAGATACTCCACACAAGTTAGGACCAAAGCAATCATAATAGGACTTTGCATGACCTGCGCAATGACCAACACATTATTGACCCCTCAAAGTCTAGCATGGACTAAAGGTAATAGGATCCTTAGAAGCTAGGGATTAACAGCCACAATAGTGTTCCTATACTTAAGGGGAACACAAGAAAGAGTTCTAGGAAATGCCACTGGGTCCTTACACCTCATCAGAGAGGAGGGCCCAGAGGAAAGTTTGACATACACATTGAAGGATGCTCCAGGGATGGGGGGAGGAGGGACTGGGAAGAGGGGCAAGCTAGTAAGGGGGTCCAGAGAGGGGTGGAGGGAGGGAGGGGACTTGTGTACCTATTAAGTTTGTAGAGGAGAACTAAATAACTAACTAAATAAATAATTTTTAAAAATTGAAATGTTATATTACCCAACTATACTACTACTGGGAACATTCCCGAAGACAGCATCATCTTACTATAGAGAAACATATACATCCGTGTTCATTGTAGCATTATTCACAATGGCAAAGTCATAGAATCAACATAATTTGTTTATCAGTTGATCGATGGATAATGAAAGTGTGGTACATATACACAATAGAATACTATGCATCTATCAAAGTAGTGAATTAATGAAATTTGCTAGGAAATGGATGGAGTTGGTAAACGTTTTACTGAGCAAAGTATCCCAGACACAAACAGATGGATGTCACATGTTCTCCCTTTTAAGTGAAACCTAATACTAATCCCTCAAAATGACATACTCACGGGGAAATCTCTAAAAATCCATTATAATTGCAAAGAAATATAATCGAGTGATAGGAGAAAAATCCAAAAGAAAAATATTTTCAACATATGAAAAATGTACCAATAAATTACCATAATGAATGTTGTACAAGTCCTGTTATCTCTTTCAATGAATTTGTGCTAACGTGTTTCAAGCTAATTGTTAGAGAACCATTGAGAATGTAGGAAAGAATATATAGAAACACAATCTTTTTTGCTAGAGGAAGCCAAAATAAATTTATTTGTAACTAAATCATAAATTATACTTCACTTGCTGAAGAAGAAATAGAAAGACTGAATAGAACTGATATTTGGTGAAAAAAGTAATTTTTTTCTCCAGCAGAATAATGTGCATCTCATTTTTTCTGTATTCAACCTTGGCTATGGCTTATTACTAATGTCTAAAATTTAAAATTATGTAAAAATACTAGAAATAAGTGTTTCTTGATTTAATGGTTCCCTTATAACCTAAAATGAAATGTGTCCATTATTTTCAATATAGATGCTATGGGCAAATTTTTTTGCTATTTTTTGTGAGTCACAAACTTATATGTCGGATCAAGCAAAAAGACTAATAGAATCACAAGTACTTTTACTTTAAAAAGCAAACTGCCAGCAAATCGCATAAATCATGTACATTTTAAATTTTAATTTTGAAACTCATTGATAATTATACACTGATGAGGTTTTGTTTGCATGTGTGTGTGTGTGTGTGTGTGTGTGTGTGTGTGTGTGTGTGTTTCTGTGTATCAGATGCACTTTGTGCTTGTGGAGGTCCAAAGATGATGTTGGGCATCAACCTTCATTGCTTCTATCTCTTCTTTGCTTCGCTCTGAGATTTCCCAGGCTCTACCTTCGAGAGTCAGAATTACAGGTCTTTGTCATTTCTGCCTGATATTTGTATATATTATCTGAGATGGTAACTCAGAACCTTCTTAACCTTTAAGACATCTTTCCAGCCCAATAGTGTTTTAAAATTAAATACATGATATCAAATGAAATTCAGTCTCGTGTATGTCTAAATGGACTCATTCACAAAGGGAAGGACATCATCATTATTCAGTTTCATGTCTTATGCTTTAAAGATGATACAAACATTTCACAGGAAAACAAACTTAACCCTATTATCAGCACTTTTTACATATAACCAAGATTTATCTTGATCAAAGCATAGCAAGAAATTATGAAAAGTATTGTAACAGTAAAAAAAATTATCTGTGAATATTTGAGAATGGAATGTCAATTAAGACATATTTGTGGATGGTCAATTTGCGAAATGTATAGTTTTCAGACTTTATTTGTGAAAATGATCACAGTAAGAAGAACAGATAAATAAAATTGTCTTATATTCTTTTGTACTAGATGCAAATATAATCCAGGGACTTTTGTAAAAATTGAAATTTTGATATAATTTGAATTAACCATATTTCATTCTGTTCAAGACTTCTCTGATTACATGAAAGTTTAGCTTGCCTTTTGTTCTTATTCTTTCACTTATTAACATGGGTTTCTGTTGTTACGATTTTGATTTTTATTTCTCCTCTAGTATAAAGTTGATGTTGGATTTCAGCTTCTTTTCATAATCAATATACTGAAATTTACCAGAACAAATGAAACAAAATCATATTCCTGTACCTGAATGTGCAACATGTTTCCAAGCTAGAGGAACAAGTGTATCCAGACAGTCCCAAACCAAAATCAAATCCATTGCTCCACTTAAGTCATTTTGTCCTGAATTTATCAATTGGATGCAGAGTAACTGCAATGGTCTCATATGCAAAAAGATGTGACTGTGAAAGGCAGGCTGGGTAGAAAGGGGAACATATGATGAAGGAGAAAAGGAGGTTGAGATTGAGTAATAAGGAGTAAAAACATATTTTTTTGCATTTATGTGGGAAATGTATTCATAATTTCAATAAGTTCTTCCTAGAAAAAATAATTTAAATACAGGAGAGATGTATGTAACAACTAAGATAATGATTTTTCAACCTTGGTTATTAATATAATTAAGGAAATGAGACAAGAATGCCAAGAGTAGATAAATAACCAAAATCTCATAAGCAAATATGAACAGAAAAGTAGTAAACACCTGAATGACATTAAGAGAGCAATCGAAGTAATAAAACTAAGCATAAAGCAGTTGAAAAAATCTCATGTAAAGATTAAACTTGAAATTAAAATCAAGTAATCACAATCAAAAACTCAGCAGAAAGATTCATCAACAGAACAGATGAAGCAGAAAATACAATGTCACAACTAGAAAACATGACTGCAGAACAAAAATGTTCAATTAAAGAAGCTGAAAATATATATATATATATATATATAAATGAGAAGAATAGTGAAGAAATATGGGGCACCTGTTTATTCATGAAATCCCAGAGCAAGAAACCCCCCAAACACACCAAAAGATATTTTTCACAATATAATGAACAAAAATTTTCCACATCTAAGGAAAGAGGTTCCCATATAAATGTAAGATACATATGACAAACCAACCAGATATGACCTGACCAAAATAGACACTCTTTATGGCAAATAGTAGTCAAAACAATGCAGATACAAGACAAAGAAAATGTTTTGTGAACCTCAACAGAGAAATAGCAAGTCACATTAAAACCTAAGCCTATTAGAATAACACCTGATTTTTTCAATAGAAACAGTGAAGGTCAGAAGAGCTTGGAATATGTACTTCAAGATATGAATGATCACAAATGCCAACACAGGCTGCTATATCTACCAAAGCTATTAGTCATAATTGAAGATGAAAGAAAAATTTTCTGTAAGGATAAATTGAAGGTTTATATGACTACCAAATCAGTCCTGTAGAAGACACTAGAAAAAAATACTCAAGTCTGAAAAAAAAAGGGTAAATAACCCAAGAGGATAGAAGAGGGAAAAATGATGTCAGGAAAACTACTATGCAAAGAAGTACACATATAAAAGCACAAAAGTCAGAAAATGACAGGAAACAGCAAACATTTCTCAATTATAACCTTAAACTCAGTGGACTAAAATTCATATTCAAAAAACAAAGGTTACAAATGTGGAATAAAAAATCACATTCCATCAATTCAAAGCCTTCAAGAAAGGCATCACACCAAGATAAATGGGCACAATCTCAGGGAAAAATATTGGTCAAATGTATTTCAACCTAATGGGACAAGTGAACAAGCAGGAGTAGCAATTCTATTATCTGATAAATTAGGATTCAATCCAATACAAATCATAAGAGACGTAGAAGGACACTATATGCATGCCAAAAACAATCCATTAGAAAGACTTCACAATTCTGAAAATATACAATACCCAACATTCATTGAAAAAGTATAATTTATAAAATAACATCAATCAAACAATTACAAAAGTAGAGGACTTCAACAACCCACTCTCATTAATGGATAAGTTGATAAGCCAAAAATTGAAGAGAGACACACTGAAATTACATCAAGCCATAAACAAAAGGACCAACCAAACTCTAATGAACTTTTCATAATTAGCTCCTAAGAATACAATCTTTTCAGCAATCCATGGAACTTTCTCCAAGACACCACATACTATGCCACAATCAAGTCTTAGTATATACAAACAAATTGAAATTACACCCCGTACTTTATCTGACCACAATGGAATAAAGCTAGAAATCCAACCCCATCAGCATATAGTTTGCAGAGTGAACAAATGGCTTCCAGAAGATGAATTGTAAATGGGCAAGAGAAAAAAAATGTTCCCCGTGTCATGAAAGCTGATAGCTAAAATGAAAGAGAAAGATCTGCAGGGTCGTATCTGTGGGGAAACTTCCAGGCTTTGCTGAGTGGAAAGTTCTAATTCTGCCTTCAAAATATCCTTGGATGAAAACAATAGGGATGAAAGGAACACAAACCAACACAGTAAAGGCCATGTACAATAAGCCTATAATAAGGATCATCCTAAATGGTGAAAAGCGTAAAACATTCCCACATCAATAAAGAACTAGGAATGGCTATCCATTCTCACTTCTTCTGTTTAATATTTTACTTGAAGTTTTAGCTAGAGCTGTAAGTTAAGAGAAAGAGATAAAAGGGACAAAAATAAGAAAGGAAGAAGTCAAGTTATCCCTATTTTCAGATGATATGACTCTATTCCTGAGAGACCCTAAAAGTTCCACCAGAAATCTCCCGGAACTAATAAGTAAATTCAATAGAGTGACAGTGTACAAAATTAGTGTTTAAAAATCAGTGGCTTTCCTTACACCAAGGATGAACAATGCTAAAAAGTCCTAAGAGAAGCAATTCTACTTAATACAGCTGCCTAACAAAATTGAATACTATGGAATAAATCTAACCAAAAATGTGAGAGACCTGTAAGATATCAGAAGGTGAAAAAAATCTCATATGCAACTGGACTAGTAGACTTAGCATTTGTAAAAATGATCATTCTACCAAAAACAATTTATAGATTTCATGCAATATCATTAAAAATCCCAAGGCAATTATTCACAGAAATTCCGAAACAACCTCAAAATTCATTTGGAAACATAAAAGGCCCAGGATAGCAAAAAAAAAAAAAAAAAAAAAAAATCCCGAGGAAAAAATACTCTGCCTGAAATAGTACCTGTCATAGTTAAACACAGGTGTCAACTTCACTCTTGAGGGTTTGAGCTCTGGGCACAGTTGTAGAGAGTTGATGGTTGAGTTAACCCCAGAGCAAACCTGAAGGAGATTGTCTAGTTTATAGGGAAGTCCCAGCCCATGGTGGGTGGGATTAGGCCCTGGATAAATCACAGAGAGCTGGTTTGAGAGAGCTGGCATCCTTCTGTTCAATTGGCCAGACATGCTGGTCTGGCAAGTAAGGAATGTCCATCTCTCAGGCATTATTTAGTGATGGCATGGCCAGTTCCCTTGACCCTGGTGTTGGTGCGTGCTCTCCCATCAAACTGGACTGAGAACTGTAACCAGACTATCTAAGGAAATAAACCTCTTGTTCCTTTAAGCCTTTTGATGGTCATTTATCAGCAATGTTGCAGGCCGACTGCAACAGCCTATCAAATCCCGTATCTACTTTGCCATTCTCCTCAATGTCCATTCCTCTGTTCCTTTCTTTACAGAAACTGCTCCACACTTCTTTTCTCTTTTAATGCAGAGATGATTGCATCAATTTTCTTCCTTTTGCAAACACTACTTTCTATCATCAAATGCTACTTCCTTTATTGAAAGTGATTTATAACAGTGGTTTGCTCAGTAATAATATTTTTGAGGGGTAAAAGCACCTGCTTTATTTATAGGCTAGAAATGTCTAATCCAATAAGCATGAATTAGAAAAATTAAGATTCTAAATACAATGTTAGAGAATTTCACAAGGTGAAATAATAAAATTTCTTTTCTATGTACATTGTGATGATTAACAGACTAGTAAATCTTAATTGGAATGATAAGGCAAAAATAGTAAAACCACACTTTTTCTATGAAAAGGTACATTATCTTCTGTAGGGACAGCTATCATACATGAAACAAGAAGACGTGACCACTTTATCGGACACAGAGGACATGTGGGGATCTGAGCTTAGAATGACCTAGTCATCTTCTTCCTCTCCATTGTCTTCAGCATCTCTTTTCCTTTTCTCTCCCTGAAGACCTTCTACTTCCTCCTTTTCTCCTTCTTCAACATAATCATCATCATCTTCATCCTGAATTTCTTCATTAAGTAGGAGAGACCCACTTCCTCCTCTTCTCGCTCTAGTACATCCAAGGTGATTTCACATTCATCCTCATCTTCATCTTCTTTCTCTTCAGATGTACCAGCTTCATTTTCTTTATATTCCTCATCTTCAATCCCCATCCTCGTCATCTTTTCCTTGCAAGTTTGACCCATCTAAGTATGTTATTTTCTGCAGCAGTTCAAAAATGCTTTCTCTGTAATCTTCCAGGTTTGTGGATCTCACAGTTAAACAAGTCAAGACTTTTCAAATTTTTAAGATTTTGCAGAGTAGTACTGTGATCTTTGATTTTGTTTCCACTCAGATTGACATAGGTAAAATTTGAACAATTCACTGCCAGGACTTCCAAGCCTCAAGAAATTATATTGTCACTAAGTTCCAATTTTCAAAGTTTCTTTAAGTTGGGAAGACAAGTAAATGATCTTAACTCTACATTAGCCATAGCAGAAACTCAAGTTCTTTAAAAGTGTCATTCAGTTGCAAGTGATCAGGAAGGCATGGATCACAGGCTCTAAGATACTTAGAGACAAGGGATTAACAACCGCAATAGTGTTCCTATACTAAAGGGGAACACAAAAAAGAGCTCTAGGCAATGCTACTGAGTCCTTACACCTCATCACATTGGAGGACCCAGAGAGAAGTTTGACATGCACCCTAAAGGATGCTCCAGGAATGGGGGGCCGGTAATGGGAGAAAGGGAGGGAGGGGGGAAAGGAAAAGCAAAAAGGGGGAGGGAGCTAGGGGATCCAGGGAGGGGTGAAGGAAGATAGGGGAATGGGGTACCTATCAAGTTTGTATGAGTGGAAAAAATAAATTAAAAAAAAGTGCCATTCAGGCCTTCAATTTCCCCACACAAGCAATTATCAAGGACTAACTCTGTCACCTCGGAAAACACCCCTAGGGCCCCATGGGCTCTGGTCCCCTGAAGCCATCTCATGAGATAGGAAGTGGCAGCCCCAGCTATGTGACACACCGAGCACCACAGTAATAATAATTTTACCCATAAGTATATTTCCTGAAATCAATAGTGGATATTTTCATAAAATTGTAAATTAATTTAATTACATGAGCATGATTAAATACTCTTTACAGTATTCCAGATGACTTAGAGAATAATCAAAGGAATTTCATATATCTCACATAGCAGATGATGGTGTATTTTTTAAAATGAACTGAACTTAGTATATATTCAAAAAGTGACTCCAATCCAGTAAAAATTTTGGATATAATTTTTTCCTTCTGAATTGTCATGGAAGTCTAATTTTGAGTATGATGCATGTAAATTTTGTAGAATTTCCTTTGGAATACATAAAGTTTGGGAGGAAATTGTAAATGTAAATACATTGAAACATTGTTGTTATAGATGGCATAAGAATTTCAGCAAAGCCTTCTTCACGAGCTGGTAATGTATATAGACTCAAGGAAGCATTGTTAACTAGCTCAACCTAAGTTTTCCTTGTCTTTAAAGATATTATATAGGTAGTGGGGCTCAGGGGTTAAGCCTCTGCCTTGCAGGCAGAGAAGGTCCTGATCCTAGACCACACATATAGACGCCAGGCTGAAGCAGGGGTGGCCTGTGTTTCTGGTCCTGGTAGGGCAGATCCTGTGAATCCTGGGGCAGAGTAAACAGGAGGAGGTGGCGTCCATGGTGGTTCCCGAATTCATCCGTGGTTCTACACGCACGCTCACACACACATAAACACACACACATGCACACACGCACAATTGAATAAATAATAAAAAAATAAACATATTATATAGGTAGTGTAATGGTGGACAGATAAAAAGAACTATGTCATGTACAGAGATTTAAGCATTATTGTAGTGTACATTTATTGAGAGTGGAAAATTGGCAATGAAAGAAGCTATTGTTTAAATGATAGAAAAATAATTTTGTAAAGAAGAATCTAAAATAATAGCGCACTATTTTAAGTGAAAAAACCACGGAGGTCAGAATATGGATTACAGTGGTGTGGAGTTGATTGAGTTGAAACATTCAGTTTGACCTTTTCTTGTTAAAATGGACTCATCAATATCTGAAAGCAATGCCCTTTCTACTCTAGGTAAGAAAGTAAAGCAAAACAGAAATTGCTTTGCTACTGACGAGGAGTAATGAAAGAATAGGGGACAGTAAAAAAAATGTTATGACGGGACTTGTAAGCATTAATGACATCTTGGAATGAATTGGAAATTGGAAAGGATGAGAATATTTCCCGATTTCATTATATTTTAAAAATTGGGCCAAAAGGGGCTGGAGAGGTGGCTCAGGGGTTAAGCCTCCGCCTTGCAGGCACAAGGTCCTGAGTTCGGATCCCAGATCCCACGTATAGACGCCAGGCGGAAGCGGGGGCGGCCTGCGCTTCTGGTCCTGGTAGGGCGGAGCCTGTGAATCCCGGGGCAGAAGGAGGTGGAGGCGTCCATGGTGGTTCGCGAATTCGTCCGTGGTTCTACACATACACAGACACACACAGACACACACACGCGCACGCACATACACACACACATGCACACAGTTGAATAAATAATAATAAAAAAAAATTAAAAAAAAAATTGGGCCAAAAGGAAGGTAGAACACATGCTAGTTAAGTCATCAGACTGCTAAATATAGAAAACTTAAGTGATGTATAGTCACTGGAAAACTTTAAGAAGCAAAAATGTTATGAATTCAAAAAAATTAACTGTGAAATTTAATTTATTTGATACTTAAAGCATATGCCCAATAGAGTTTTCATTAGTAAGTGGAACTTCAAAAGTTGAATTGAAGTAGGAAATGTACAAATGACAAACAATTAAATCCATAGGTACATTTTACATGATTTAATATATAATTCACCAGCTAATACATATTAACATGTGATTGGTGAGAAAAGAGGATAGGGAGACCATGAAAGTGATTTACATTTGTAAGTTTATAAATCAAGTATGATCATGAAAAGTGACTAAAAATAACTAAGTGATGCTTTTAAAGGCAAATCAAGAATATATGTGAATTTGGAGAGAATAGGAGAGAGACAGAGAGAGAGAAGATTGAGACAGAAACACAGGCACAAATACAGACACAGACACAAAGGGATGGAAATACTCACTAGCATGTGGAAATCATTGAAAAAAGAAAATGTGGTTCAATCTATTTCTTAAAATTGTGTTCATTCACCTTGCAAATGAAGAAAAGCCAATACGAACTATGTATACAAAGGTTCATTTTAGTATCTGATCTTTTAGTTCATAATTAGGATTATAAGCAAGGAATACAAATTAAATAGGCAATAATAACATTCTCAATCAAATATGGTAATAAATATTAAAGACTTTTGTAGGCAATGGAACAAAATATAAGTACATCATTTTATGACATCAAATATTGTGATACTTTCTTATTGTTAGAAAATAATTACTACTAACCAAAGTTAGTATATGTCTGACATAGTTTTGGAAGTTATATACTGTTCTTCAAGTTTTCATTTGGTGTTATTGGACAAAAAAATTGGAAACAAATACATAATTTATTGTGAGTCATAATTCCCAATATGAAATATTAAATTGCTTCTGAGTCTATTGTCTAAAAATTTTGTTAGTGAGTTGAGAAACTATATATAAAATATTATTATTCAGTCTTAATCAGTGTATTACAAAGTATTTTTGCAAAGTATTCTAAGCAAAACCTTTATTTAATAGCATAGAAACACCTTCTAAATTATATGTTGTATTAATTTTTTTAGAATCCTGATGGCTGAAATGTCTATGAATATACTTGTACTTGCTTTGCCATATTTATTTTCTAGAGCAGTGATTCAAAACTAACATATCCTTGCACCCTTTGGAGATACAGCTGCCTCTCAAAGGGTTCTAAACATATATATAGGGTCAAATTAAAATTAAAAACTGAAAATTTTTTAAGCAATGACTGTGTACTAGATAATTTATCACGTAAGAATTTAAAAATGAGTTTGAGCTCAAAACAAATAATATGCAGAGTAAACCAACACACTCAACAATCATAACACTGCTAATGATAATATTCATACGTTAAACATTTTTGTATATATCAATTATATTAATGAATCACAAAGTTTGAAAAAGTTAGTGGAAAAATATACAAGCTGTTCTATGTGCATGATTATATTTCAATTTAATTTTTCTATCAGCTGTGAGTTTGTTTTTTAATAATTTAAGCTAGTTCAAATATATATAATGAATATTGAAAAATGTGGGGATACCAAGATGGAGACTAAGGATCCAATGTGATATGAACAGATTGTCCAGCCTCATCTCAAGCTGAGAGCACATCTGAATGTCACTGTTCCTCATGGTGAGCTTGATTAATTAATCTTAAATTAGGACTTAGAGGTCTTTGAATATTTAATGCTGCCACTTACTCAAGTATTAGAACTTAACAAATAAGCTATCCATAAAAATGTGATTGAAGTTTCAACTTTTGTTTTCAAGTTATGGTTATCTGCACAATAGTGACAAGTGGTATTATTTGTTCCAAAAGTAGTTCAATAAAATGTGTTAAAATAATGAGTGAAAACATGATTGCTTGAACCATTAATAAGCAGAAACTTAGGATAATTCAAATTAAACACATTACTGAAATTCTATTTTATTATTAATGTTTGGGTTTTTATTTTGAGCCAAGTTTGTCAAAATTTAACATTCATACAATACCAAATATTAAGGGTCATATTGTGTTATTTTATGTATGTACACACCCACATATTTATATATATACACACATTTATATAAACATATACAGAACTACCTCTGTATAATAATAGTTTCATCTTTGATGTTCAATTACAGAAAAAGAAAATCAGAAAAATTGGTTGAGTTAATTGTGGTAGGCAACAATAATAAGAAATGGTGTCTGAATATTTGCATGTATACTAACATTATAATATATCATAACATATTCTGAGTGTATGTACCTTAATATTAAAAGCTCCATACAAACCCAGTTTTTATTTATTTATTTTTTAATTTATTTATTTTTCTGCTCATACAAATGTAATAGGTACTCCTGTCCCCTCCCTCCACTCCTCCCTCGACCTCCCTGCTCTCTCCCCCCTTTTCCCCTTCCTTTCCCCTCTCCATCCTTTTCTCCCAAAATTAAATATGTCTAATATTCTTTAAAACTTCACACATGAATACTGTGAATATATGTGTCTTCACACTCCACACCTAGTCTTACCCCTTCCTGCTCACCTCCCTTTCCTCTCCTGCCCTCCCTTCAGTTTTCACATCCAGGCATTATCATCCACATGTTTCCACATCACCTCTGTGTGGCCAGTGTCCAGGTAACTACTGAGGCTTTAACAGCATGCTAGTGAGCAATCCAAAGAGTGATGAAGCTCTTCTTTTCCTCTCTTGTATCAGCTACAGCTACTACCTCTGAGTTGTGCTGTTTCTCCTGAGATCTAGGTTTGTCCATGGGGGAATGTTAATAGGTCATTTAATGTGTAGGTCCATTGAAAATAGACTTTGCTGCTGTGAACACCTGTATGCAGGAGTTCTGTGGTGTTATTCAGCAGTTCTGTGGTGTTTGGAGTAAAATGACTGGACATATAACTAACCATTCATAAGCTTTTACAATCTTACTGTCCCCCTTTCTACAAACTTCCCTGAGCTTGGGATGCGGTGCATTTTGATGGCCTGTTTATTGCTGAACACTCCAGGGTTGCATCTGCTCTGTAATCTGGCTAATTGTGAAAAACAGCTATTTTTAAACTGTCTTCCTTTTAAACCTCTTATAAATATCAATTGTTGCAGTTAGCTGCATGTTGCTGATAAAATCATGACAAAACTGCTTAAGAGAACAAGGAGTTTATTTTTTCTTATGTTCATGGTTACAGTTTGTTCACATTATTAGGAGTGCCTGCACCAACACTAGGGCCAAGGGAACTGACTACACCATCTCCACATAATGTCTGAGAAAGGGACAGTCCTTACCTGACAGACAGACCAGCATATCTGGCAAAGTATACACAAGGATTCCGCCTATCACACATAGTTTCCTCTTACTTTATTCACCTGTCCAGGTAGTCCTATCTACCATAGGTTGGGCCATCTCCATCCACTAGACAATCTCCTGTGAAGGTTCATTCTGGGCTTAACTCAACTACTAATTATCTGCGAGTCTGAACCCTCAATTGTCAAGCTGATACCTGTATCTAATAGTGATACCAATTAATACTAGCTAAAACAGTATATTTAATAAGTACAAAGCATTAAGATTTATTCAAATACAGTATCTATTACTACAAACAACCAAGTTTCCATTCTGAATGATTTCAATTAAACTCTATGAAACTCAATGCAAGCTTTGACAAATAAAAGGATATTTCATTTGGACTATTTTATGTGAAATAATTTCAGTATTTTACATAGATTTACCTGAATTGACTTTAGGAATTTACTCAATTAACTCAATATGCCCTTCATGTTTTATTAAGAATTTTTCATATACAAACAAAATGGGTAAATAATATTGCCCGAATCCTCTCCCCACATACTCTCTCCATCCCCACCCTCCCCTTCCCTCTTCAATCCAGCCTTGCCTCTCCTACCTTCTTTATCTCTACAGGTGAAATTCACATATTTAGAGTATTGTGTTAAAATAAATTTAAGCTAGAATTTATTAAAATTGTTACCTTTTCAATCTTTTCAAATTATATTTTAGAAGAAATGAGCTACATAAAGTTAAAGGCATAATAAGTTAAAGTAAATGGCATCATGAGTTTGTTTTAAGGGTAAATAAATGCACATGTGTGTACACTTACTTTGAAATACTTTTTAAATCAAAGATTTTAGGACAAATAAGCAAGTCATCATAATAAAGTTCATTTGTTTCAATTAAATATGAAAATACTTGAAGTGTGCTGATCAATAATAGCTGAAAACATGTGAGGTGCTGTGTAGGAGCATGACACCACACATAACAAATAAAATAGGGTGCAGGAAGGCTGATGATGTTAATGAGGACATTTATTTCTCCTCAATATTATGAATTATTTTAAAATGTCATACCATCAAGTAACTTTTATACATATCATCGTATAAGCTTTAAGCAAAAGTTTAAGATTTTCTTAGCCCCCCAAATAAAAATGAAAAAAATTAAACATATACTATGGACTATACATACATACATACATACATACATGTATATAAATTTCATGTTATGAGAAATTAAGAAATCTATTCATAGTTGCTTGCTGAAAAGGAATCTTATGAATAAAAATGGATATTTAGCTTATCAGTTGATGCATTGCATGTATGAATTAAGGAATTAAACTATTTTCTTTCAAAAAATACTTCATAAATTGAAGCATCATAGCAACTGAAAAATAAAGTACTTTTTTATTTTTTTATTTTTATGAAATACTTCTTTAAAATGGGAACTGAAGAGAGATTTGTTATTGACACAAGGAAATTTGTTCTTAACATAAAGTTATAAAATGTTATTTTGGGAAACCATGATACATTTTCATAAAATTATTTAATATCCAGATTAAAATATCCAATATTTGGCCTTCATTTGCACATTGTTCTGAGATGACTTATAGCAAAAGGTACTTTTTTAAGACTTGAACATAATCTCAGTGCATTTGGTTGCTATAGCAATGGTGATCTGTCCACATTAACCATATAATGCACTAAATATGAAAGTGAAGTAAGCCTTAACTAAAGGGGAGATTAAGATGAGATATTTATCTTCTTAGGCAGGGGCAGTATAGGAATATATTGTAAAATGTTCATAGTGCAGAAGATGAAAGTTATCAAATGTATGTAATACATATTAAATTTTACTGATTACAGATTTAGGGGAAATTGAAATTCTAATAAAATTCATGAATGTGTACTTCACACTTTTTTCCAAAGATATTGTAGAAAACATACTGTTGTTCCATGTCTTCTGTTTGTACTCATTTTTCCCTGAGAATGTCCTAAATCTAGAACTCACATGACTTGTAAATGTGTGTTTAATATGTGGTACAAAAATGGGGGATTTTGAGATTCAGGAAACTCAGTTTCAGCCCTTGGAAGCAGATTTTATTTCACTACATGAGATGTAACTGCTTATTGATTTGAATATCCCTTAACATTGATGAGCATTAAAATATGTGTAAACCATCTGTTTCAGGTAGTCTTTAAATGACCTTCCTGTATGCTTCTGGGATTTTAAAAACACATTTCTGAGCTGTTGAGATTACTAATCAGGCAATGAACATGCTGTTAAACCTGGTTACTTGTGCTGAATCTGTGGAAGCACATAGGGTAGAAAAATGTAAATTATTTCAGAATGCTGTCCTTGTATCCACAACAATGCACCCTACCTAGCACGCAGAATGCATGTGAGCACATTTTCTCTCTCTTTCTTTTTCTGTTTCTCTGCCTCTCTCTCTTTCTCTTTCTTTCTCTCTTTCCCTCTGTCTTTCTCTCTCTCTCTTGTCTATCTCTCAGTCTCTCTCACATACATATATACAAACAAATAAAAAGACGTCATTTTTCACATTTGTCTTGGTATAAACAGTACACAGTAAAGGTTTGAAAATGCATACAAAAAAGATTCAGATGATGATGCATGCATCTGCATTAGAGAAAATTACATTTAAGAAATAATTTGATAAATAATAATGGAATTACAGTATTTAAGTTTCTTCAATAATACATAATCACATTTGAATATGCTTGAGTGATGTATTACTAATACAACAAATAGCAAGATTTAATAGTCTACAGGAACTATTTTTTCTGTTCTTCAACTTTTTATGTTTATATCTCTAAATAGTTCACCTACATCTGTTGATCTTAATGTCACACATAGATCCCTGGAAGCACACATGGAGGAAGGAAAAAAGACTTCTGAAAGTTATCCTTTGAATTCCACAAGGGTGTCATGATATGCATGTGTTTCTCTCTTCCTCTCCCTCAAATAAATGAATAAATAAGAAAACAGCTAATCTGTGGGAATAATCATCCTAGATATTACTATTATATACAATAAAATATTTTTCTTTGGTATGCAGAATTGATTCAGCATCCAAAACTTTAGTGCTTCTATAAGAAAATGAGGATATCAGTAAACTAATGTATTTGATGAAGTTCAGTAACAATAATGATGTAATGATGATATCACTTACAGTCTCATTAAACGAGTGTCATGGTTTCAGTGTCCCACACACACTCATGGGCTTTCAGGATGGTTAGCTTAGCCTTTTGCTAGCAGTGTGGACTTACAGTATACAGTGTACTTCTTGGCCTCCATGACTGCAGTGACTTAAGCTATATCTTGCTTCTGCCAGACAGCCATGCTTTTTCTGCTATAATGGACTCTATCTTCTCTCTGGAATTGTAAGCTAAATAAATCTCCATTTCTTGACTAAGTTGGTTGCTTGAGTATTGTCTCCCAGAAACAGAAAGCGAAACTGTTATAACTAGGTATATAGAAATTTTTCTTTAATTTGAGAGGTAATCTTAAAACAAAACAAAATAAATGCTGAGAGTGACTTGTGCCTATGAAGAATCTCAACATCCAACGTAAGCCAAACAGAAAAGCTTCATGAGACTGTGGACTCATGCATGTAATATAAAGGTCAAAACCACAGTGGATAGCAATTATTCCTTTAAAATAGATTATAATATAATCCCATAAAGACTCAGAAATAAAACTTCTTCATATCTACACAAGGGACTAAAAAGCATATGTTCATTTGAGAATCTGCAACTGATTGTCTGTGCCATTTTTATTCATTATTGTCAAAGTTATAAGACACTAAATATTCCTTTAGCAAATAAATTCAGAAAATATGTTTTATCCTGATAATAGACCATGATATATGTCCAGTGTTTTGACAAGCTTGGTAAAGGACACAGAGGAACATTGAATATGTATTCCTAAGAGGAATAGAATCTGAAATGCCCGTATAGTGCAGAATACTAATTATATCTCCTCATGGATAAGGGAAACCTATAAATCTTGAGCATTGGTGGTAGACTAAGGATAAGCATTGTCTGAAAAGATTTAGAACCTTAACAATTAAAAAAATCATTTATCTAATAGAATATACATAGTGCCAGAAATGAACATTATTGTTTTGAAATTTTCAGTTTAATTGCTACAATTTTTACTCAATTTCCACAGAAATATTTGTTTAATAAAATATCCCCCTAATAAAGACAACTATGCTTCCCTTAAATTATCCCAAGAAATAACCAGTTTGGGAGATATAAGTTGATTTACTGAATTCTGAAAAGAAAATACTTGGTATCTTAAGAAAAGTAATTCTTATGAAATAAATTTGGAGTTGCTGTCATTCTGTGAGACAGAAGTCCTAGGTTTATAAACTTCTTGCATTTGTCCATCCATTAAAGTATCTGTATCTGCTGAAACAACTTAGATGCAGAAAAGATGGCATTTGTAGCAAGATCTGTTTCAACCCTTTGATTATTAAGACACATTTCTCAAAGACTATCCTTTCAAATTCATAATAATTGACAAAAATGTCCATTTTGATGCATATTTCCCAAAGAATGTCTGTCTGAATCTTGAACTCTAAAATCCTAAGCCAATCTCCAGGGACTATTAGTCAATGTCTATTGGCCATGCCTCTGGAAGCATTGATTCCTACCACTTGAAAAGATACATTTTAGGCTGGACAGATATATCTCAGGGTTTAAGACTCTGTCTTGTAAGCAGAAGGTCACAAGTTCAGATCCTATTTCCCACATAAAAACACAGGCAGAGGCCTGCCCTTTCAGCACTGATGAACAGAAATCCCACGGAAATAAGAAGAAGGGGGATATTTCCAGAAGTCACTTTTTGTCCACAGGGACACACATACACACACACACACACACACAAAAAAATATTTCTTAAAAAAATAAAAGTTGAATTTTGACCAATGTTCTCTCTTCAGTTTGCTTTTCAACACTCTTTTTTTTTCAAAGTTGAATAATGATGTTTTTGTTTTTCTTTTTTCAACCACCCACTTCTAAAGAATGTTCATTAACCCAGTAAGCATGCATTCTCATCTACAAAACAGAGCACCTTTTTTTCTCTTCTTTTAAAAGTCATAGTGGACACACCATGAGGCCATATCTGGGTTGTGAGGCCTAGTTTTTACAATACTCTGAGCCGCCTGCTCATGTAATATGTTTGCATCTTCTGAGACTTGTTTGGATCCAATTTGTACACACCATTTCTATTTAAAGTTGGAATGCTGTTGTGCAGGTATCAGAGAGCAAAGTATGTGATTGGTAGATAAATCCAACTTGTTCAATGGAATCAAGATTCTCCAATACATTCTATAAATATAGTATAAAATTTTTGGATTTCTTTGCATAAAAATGAGGGATATCACAGTACAATTCAGTTTGAGACAAAAATCAGATCATCAGTACTATAGTCATCATTTAGTATTTATCATGTAATTATATTATATTTAAGATGTCATTAAAGAATGATGATTGGTGGCTCCTAGTACCAAACTCACCCAGCCCACAACGAGACACTCAAAGGTAGATCTATGTAATACAGTAATTGCAAGGATTCTGAACAGGAGGGATGGGGTTGGAGGGCCACACCAGACACAAGGAGAGAGGGGACCATGTTACAGCAGAGAAAATCGGCCTCCAAGGAATGCAAGTAAGTAATGTGACACCTGGTTAAGTTCACAGTCATTCGTTCCTGATCATGTACAACTGAGGGGGTATGATCTCACCAGAAGGGGAGGGCATATAGTCTGGCAGATGAAAGGTGATCATTTTGCAAATGGGTGACTGACCCCTCCGTCACTGAGGTTTCCTGCTTTTATTACATCTACCCTTGAATGTGCTATTATAACAAGACTCCAGTTTAACAGTTTTTTGTCTCTGACCAGGGGGGGACATACAATGCCCATCAGGATGGAGTGAAGGGCATTGCAGGAGCAGCAAAACTGCAAAAGAAAATCAACAAACCACAATCCAGAACTTCAGAGACTCTATATCAACCACATAGAACTAAGCCAGCCTAATCTCCTCCCATCCTGAAGCTCAGGGACATTTGCGGAAGAGGGGGCGGTAAGATTGTAAGAGCAAAAGGATGGGAGGAGCAATGATATGCAAGATACTCCACACTAGTTAGGGCTGAAGCAATCATAATAGGACTTTGCATGCCTGCGTAATGTCGAACACACTATTGACCCCACAAAGTCTAGCATCGGCTAAAGGCACCAAGATCCTTGGAGGCAAGGGATTGACCGCCACAGTAGTGTTCCTATGCTTAAGGGGAACACAGGAAAGGGTTCAGGGAAATGCCACTGGGTCCTTGTACGTCATCGGAGAGGAGGACCAATAGGAGAGTTAGGAGCACACAATAAAGGACTCTCTGGGAATTGGGGGGGAGGCACTGGGAGACAGGGAGGGAGGGAAGGGGAGCAGGGGTTTCAGGGGGAGGAGGGAGGGAGGGAACTGGTCTACCTATTAAGTTTGTATGAACGGAAATAATAATAAAAATGTTAAAAAAATTAGAAAAAAAGAATGATGATTGAAGATAACCATCACACGAAGATACTCAATATTTAGGGAGATGTTTCCATTAAAATCTCAGTAGGTACTTATTCTACAAATAGTTTTCAATTCATGTTGAGATGATATATAAAAAGTGAAAAGATCAGAATTATACTTAAAGAAATCTAAATTTACTTATAAATATTAGATAAAGAAAATGGAAAATCACGTCAGAATAGAAGCTATCTACTTTTCTATGTTAAGTATACCTTTATTAGTGAAGAACTCATAATTCTATTTTTATTATTATTTGTATTTGTGTATTTGTGTGTGTGTGTGTGTGTGTGTGTGTGTGTGCGCACGCTCTTTCCAGAGGGCAATTGAATGTATATGTCTGTGAAGGTCCAAGAGTGACATTCCATAATCAACCTTAATTACTCTACTTCCATATTCCTTTGCTCAGGGGTTTTTCAGTCTGTGTTTTTAAGGGACAGAATTGCAGGTCACAGCCATTTCCTCCCATTGCTTTTACTTGCGGTCTGGGACCTAAACTCAGGTTTTTCTGCTCGTAATGCAGAGGCTTTAATCCCTATCTATAGCACAGGACTTGAAACTCTTAATCACTGGTAAAGTGATTTGGAACACTTCATTATTCACAACAAACCGATGTTTTGATTTCACATGATTCAAAGGAATACCTTTTACCAAAATGATAAAATAACCAAACTCTGTGAATATTATTTATGTAGCTATAAGAAAATTAAAGCAAAAATTCAAAATAAGTTTCTGTGAACTTTACAATTAAGGTTTTAAATGTTACTCCGAGATAAAATAGAAACAATCAAAATAAGATTTTCTCATTTAAGCAAACAATAGTGAAAGATTAAGTGATTTTTAATTACTTATTCAATTGTGCATGTATGCATGTGTGCACATATGTATGTGTATGTGTGTGTATTTTTGTGTGTATATGGACCACGGATGAATTCGGGAACCACCATGGACCGCTTCCACCTCCTCCTTGTTTACTCTGCCCCAGGATTCACAGGCTTCACCCTACGAGGACCAGAAATGCAGGCCACCCCCGATTTCCCCCAGCATCTATACATGAGGTCTAGGAGCCAAACTCAGGACCTTCTACCTCCAAGGCAGAGGCTTAACCCGTGAGCCATCTCTCCAGCTCCTATTAAGTGATATTTTAAAATGTTTTAAAAAGAGCCCTTTTCCCACTCCACCACCCCCAGATGTGCGCAGTCCAGCGGGGACTCACCCTGACCCAGGTAAGCTCCACCCCCACCCACCCCCAGAACGCCAGGCAGCCCAAAGGACCCAGCTCCTCCCACCACTAAGGACCCCCCTGGGCCATGCCCCAGCTCCCCCAGGTTAAATAGCACTCCACCACCACCACATCCTCCCTTATTCCCACTCTGCTGCCCAGGATGCATGCAGTCCAGCCGGGACTCACTCCTACCCAGGTAAACTCTGCCCCCATCCACCCCTAGAACCCCAGACAGCGCAAAGGAGCCAGCTCCATCCCACCAGCCAGGCGGGAGAAGACCCCCCTGGGCCATGCCCCAGCTAACAAGGTTAAATAGCGCCCCACCGCCTGCACATCCTCCCAACCCCAAAACCCCAGGCCAAATAATTCGTTCAGTGAAAAACTCACAGAAATTGAAAGAAGGTCTTCAGAGTTAAAACGACATTGCCCAAGTCAAAGTGCAAATCCATGAGGAACAACACCCAAGTAAACAAATCTCCCACTGAAGGAATTAACCCCATAATGATAGACTCCAACCAGAACAAACCCATGGAAAATGGCCAGGAAAGCCTGACCCAGGATAATGACTTTCAAAACATGATCAATACCATGTTAAATACTATAAAAGAGGAAATCCGGGAGGAAATAAATAACTGCATCAATCTCTTTGAAGAGGAAAGCAACAGAGACTTGGAAAAGTTGAGAAAAACAGTTCAAGAAACAAAAACAGGCATAGAGCAGTTAAAACAGACTCAAGTAGAGTTCAAAACTGAACTAAAAGACAAGTTATCTTCAACCCAGAACTCAATAGAGAGTCTTATCAGCAGAACTAATGAAGCAGAAAACAGAATTTCAGACATTGAAGACAAAGTGGGAGTATTAACCAACTCAAAGGAAGAGGTTCTTAAAGCCAAAAAGATACTGGAGAGAAACAGTCAAGAGTTATGGGATACCCTGAAGAAGCCTAACATGCATACTCATGGAATACCAGAGCAAGAATCTCAAAATACCACACCTGAGGAAATTTTTCAAACTATCATCAAGGAAAACTTACCTCATCTAAAAAAAGAGAGGCCCATTAATGTACAAGAGGCATTCTGCACCCCAAATAGATATAACCAAAATAGAAACTTACCACGGCAAATAATAGTTAAAACACTCCACATTCAAGCTTCAAGGAAAAAAAAAAGTCACTTGTAAAGCTAAACCTATTAAAATAACAAATGACTTCTCAATCGAAACAGTAAAAGCAAGAACTTGGAGAAACATACTTCAAGTATTGAATGAACAAAAATGGCAACCCAGGCCGATATACCCCGCAAAACTATCCATCATGATCAAGGGAGAAAGAAAATTCCTCCAGCACAAAGACAACTTGAAGGGATACATGTCCACCAAACCAGACCTTCAAAAACCACTAGAAATAATACTCAAGCATGAAGGAAAAATCAGGCATATCCGGGAGAACAGAAAGAAAGTATAACATCATTAAAAGCGAAGCAATATACTTACAAAAACCACTAAACATAATAAATGTCCAAAACTAAAAATAGTTTCTCCATTATAACACTAAATATTAATGGAATTAACTCACTAATCAAGAGACACAGATTACAAACTTGATTAAAAATCAAAATCCTTCAATCTGCTGCCTGCAGGAAACCCATTTCACCACAAAAGAGAGGCACATCCTAAAAATAAAAGGCTGGTCAACAATTCTACAAGCTAATGGAAGCAGAAAACAGGCAGGGGTAGCCATTATGTTATTGGACAAAGTGGACTTCAACCCCCCCAAAAATCATAAGAGACACAGATGGATACTATTTTTACTCACAGGTACAATTCACCAGGAAAACTTCACAATATTGAACATATATGCACCCAAAACGGACCCCCCACATTCATTGAGCAAACCATACAATGTCTAAAGTGAGAAATCAATCCCAAAACGATAATGCTTGGGGATTTCAATACGGCCCTCTCAACATGGGATAGATCTACAGGTAAAAAGCTTAACAGAGACACTTTAAAGCTTAATCAAACCCTTACTGAAATGGACCTTACAGATCTCTATCAAACTTTTCATCCAAGCACCAAAGAATATACATTTTTCTCAGCAGCACATGGAACATTCCAAAATGGATCACATATTGGGCCACAAAACGAATCTCCACATTTACAGGAAAGTTGGAATTCTAGCCTGCATGTTATCAGACCACCACGGCCTAAAGCTTGACATCCACAATACAACAAGCAACAGAAAATACACTAACTACTGGAAACTTAACACTATGATGCTGAATGAGAATTGGATTCAGGAAGAAATTAAAAAGGAAATTCAAGATTTACTGAAAGTGAATGATAATGAAAATACACCTTATCAAAATCTCTGGGACACAATGAAAGGTGTACTAAGGGGTAAGTTCATAGCTCTTAATGCCTACATCAAAAAAAAAATGGAAACATCAGAAATAAATAACAATGCATCTAAAAGCTTTAGAGACACTAGAGCAAATTGATGCCACAAGCAATAGAAGGGAGGACATTAGCAAAATAAGGGGAGAAATATCTGAAATTGAGATTAGGAAAACGATACAGAAAATCAACCAGTCAAAAAGCTAGTTTTTAAAAAAAAATCAATAAGATTGATACACCCCTGGCTAAATTAACCAAAAGCAAGAGAGAGAAAACCCAAATTAACAAAATTAGAAATGAACATGGAGTTATCACTACTGATACCCAAGAAATCCAGAGAATTATAAGATCATATTTCAAAAACTTATACTCTGTGAAATTTGACAACACAAAAGAGATGGATGAATTCCTAAGTAAACACAACTTACCTAAATTGAATCAGGAGGTTGTGGATTATTTAAATAGTCCTATAACATATGAGGAAATTGAGGAAGTAATCTCAAATCTTCCCACCATAAAATGTCCTGGACCAGATGGATTCAGAACAGAGTTCTACCAGACATTTATGGAGCTAATAACACCAATACTCTTTAATCTGTTCCATGAAATAGCAAAGGAAGGAACACTACCAAATTCCTTCTATGAAGCTAATATTGTCTTAATCCCAAAACCTAATAAAGATAAATTTAAAAAAGAAAACTATAGGCCAATCTCTCTGATGAACACAGATGCAAAGCTTCTCAACAAAGTCTTAGCAAAACGGGTTTAAAAACATATCAAAAAGATCATCCAGGGGGATCACGTAGGCTTTATCCCAGGCACACAAGATTGGCTCAAAATATGCAAATCAATACATGTAATTCACCATATAAATCGGTCCAAAGTTCAAAACCACATGATACCCTCAATAGATGCAGAAAAAGCTTTTGACAAGATCCAACAGCTGTTTATTATCAAAACCGTAGAGAAGGTTGGAATGAAAAGAACCTTTATCAATATAATAAAAGCTGTATACAACAAGCCAACAGCAAGGATTATACTCGATGGGGAAAATCTTGAAGTATTCCCACTTCGATCAGGAACTAGACAAGGCTGCCCACTGTCAACACTTCTTTTCAATATTGTACTTGAAATCTTAGCTAAAGCCATAAGACAAAAAAGGTACATAAAAGGGATTCAAATCAACAAGGAACAAGTCAAGTTATCCCTATTTTCACATAACATGATACTATACCTGAGTGATCCCAAAAACTCCACCAGGAAGCTCCTGGAACTAATACAGAAGTTCAGCAGGGTGGCAGGATACAAAATAAATGTACAAAAATCAGTGGCCTTCCTATATGCCCAGAATGAAAGAAGTGAAAAAGCCCTGAGAGAAACAATCCCATTTACTATAGCCCCTAAAAAAATGAAATACCTTGGTATAAACCTAACCAGGGAGGTAAAAGACCTTTACAATGAAAACTTTAATACCCTAAAGAAAAAATTGCAGGAGACACCAGAAGGTGGAAAGACCTCCCATGTTCTTGGATTGACAGAATCAACATGGTAAAAATGTCCATCCTACCAAAGGCAATATATAAATTCAATGCTATACCAATTAAAATCCCGAAGCAATTCTTTAAAGAAGTTGACCAAACAATCTCAAAATTCATATGGAGGCACAAAAGACCCAGGATAGCAAAGACAATCCTGAGTAACAAAGACACAGCCGGAGGTATCCCCATACCAAACCTTAGTCTGTACTACAAATCCATAGTTATAAAAGCAGCCTGGTACTGGCTCCAAGATAGTCACACAGATCAATGGTTAAGGGTTGAAGACCCAGGTATAAGCCCACACAATTACAGCCATTTGATTTTTGACAAAGGGGCCTAAAAAATCCAATGGAAAAAGAATAGTATCTTCAACAAATGGTGCTGGCAAAACTCGATGTCCACATGTAGAAGATTAAAACTGGACCCGTATTTGTCACCATGTACAAGACTTAATTGCAAATGGATCAAGGACCTTGATATAAGGCCAGAGACTATAAAAACCATAGTTAAAAGCGTAGGGAGCTCCCTCGAGCTAATTGGGCTAGGCCAACAGTTCCTAAACAGACACCCAATGGCACAGTCACTGCTACCAACTCTCAACAGTTGGGATCTGGTGAAATTAAAGAACTTCTGTTCAGATAAAGAGATTGTAACACGAGCTCAAAGGCAACCCACAGAATGGGAGAAAATCTTCACTAACCACATATCTGATAGAGCTCTATTATCCAGAGTGCACAAAGAACTTAGAAAACTAAACACTTAAGGAAACAAATGGTCCAGTTAAAAAAATGGGCCCTGGAACTTAAAAGAAACTTTTCCAGGGATGAAATTAAAATGTCTAACAAATATCTTAAAAAATGCTCCACTTCCTTAGCCATCAGGGAAATGCAAATCAAAACTTCCCTGAGATATCATCTCACCCCTGTCAGGATGGCAAAAATCCACCACACAAAAAACAACAAATGTTGATGGGAATGCAGGCTCATACAGCCACTCTGGCGATCCGTCTGGGGATTCTTAAAGAAATTAAAGATTGAAATACCATATGACCCAGCTACTCTACTTTTGGGAATAACCCCCCATACAGCAAAAATTCCCCTCAATAGCACAAGGAAGACCATGTTCATAGCAGCACTGTTTACAATAGCAAAGTCATGGAATCAAAACAAATGTCCAACAGTTGATAAGTGCATAAGGAAAATTTGGTACATCTATAAAATGGAGTACTACTCAGCCATCAAAAATGATGAATTAATGGAATTTGCCAGAATATGCATGGAATTAGAAACAATTATATTGAGTGAAGTATCCCAGACACAGAAAATTAAGCGCCATATGTACTCCCTAATAGGTGGATCCTAGCATGAAATCCATTTAGAGACACTCAAAGATAAATCTGTTTAATAACTACAATAATTGCTAAGATTATGAACAGGCGGGATGGGGAAGGAGGGCCACACCAGTAACAAGGAGAAAGGGGACCATGTTACAACAGAGAAAATAGGCCAGCATCAAGGACTGCAAGTAAGTAATGAGACATCTGGTTAAGTTCACAGACTTTCCTTCCTGATCATTTACAACTGATGGGGTATAATCTTTCCAGAAAAGGAAGGCATATAGTCTGGCAGATAGAAAGTAACCATTTCACAGATGGGTGATTGTCCCCTCCCTCGCTGTGGTTTCCTACTTTTATTATATCTACTTTTGAATATACTCTTATAACAAGACTCTAGTTTAACAGCTTTTTATCTCTGGCCAGGGGGTGGCATCCAATACTCATCAGGATGGAGTGAAAGGCGTTGCAGGAGCAGCCAAACTAAAAAAAAAAAAAAATCAACAAACCATAATCCAGAACTTCAGAGACTCTATATCAACCACCTGGAACTAGGTCAGCCTAATCTCTTCCCATCCTGAAGCTCAGTGAAATTTGCGGAAGAGGGGGCGGTAAGACTGTAAGAGCCTAAAGATGGGGAGGAGCAACATTATGCAAGATACTCGACACAAGTTATGGCCAAAGCAATCATATTTGGACTACATGCCCTGCGCAATGTCCAACACAATATTGACCTCACGAAGTCTAGCATTTGCTAAAGGCACTAGGATCCTGGGAGGCAAGGGATTGACAGCCACAGTAGTGTTCCTAAGCTTAATGGAAAGGGTTCTGGGAAATGCTCCTGGGTCCTTGCACCTCATCGGAGAGGAGGACCATGAGGATAGTTTGGCATGTGCATTATAGGATGCTCCGGGGATGGGAGGGGAAGGAGGCACAGGAGGATAGGGGTTTGGAAGGAGTGGGGGACTGGTGTACCTGTTAAGTTTGTATGAGTGGAAATTAATAAAAAAGAAATTAACTTTGGCCTTCACCTTGAGTAAAGACTGTTAATTTTCAAATAAATAAATAAATAAATAAAATGAAAGTACATGTGAGCTAGAAGTCAGGCTGCTTATACTAACTTTATATGCAACAAGTTTATATGTTCTGATTAATATACAGATCATGCATGTCTTGAAATTTCCATGCAAGGAGTTGCTTGAATGATATGCAGACAGTTTAGCTACTTGGAAAGTCTCCTGTCTCAGCCATAGTTGTTTTTCATATGTCCTTGGGAAGAGTCTTATAAATCCTGTAAGTTTAGTTACTACTTCCTAGGACTTGTAACTGGTTTAATTCCTGAATCTTAGGAGTTTTCTAGAGAATTCAAAGGAAATTTCTGCTCTATACTGTCATACTTATAGCCTTCTGACTCTTATATTCTTCCCACCACCAATTTTATGATTTTCCTTAAGACATAGAGGGGAATATTTATATATATTTTTTAATTTTCCTCCATCTATGACTGAGGGTTATCCCACTATTTCATTGCAATAATCATTTAGGGCTTGTCTAGTTTTGAGTCTTTGCAACATACCAAAACCATTGTTTTCATGACCATGGGCAACAAGAGTAATCCATGGGCATAAAGACAAATAGTCATAAGCCCACTTACTACAAACATCACCACCATGTTCATTTAACAAAATGAGCAGCAGTTTCTTAGTAAGTGCCCATGATCCCTCTGCTACTATCTTATGTTCTGGCAATTTGTTACTACAGCATGAAGGGTTCATATTCAGGCAGGATTGTGGATGACAGTTATCCCCAACAGCATTCATGCCACCTTTAAGCACTATGACAGTCAGTCAGCAGAGAAGGACCTTCTCATGAATACCAAGATCAATTTCTTCTCATCTTGTGGCTAAAACATGTTTTGCCTTCAACAATATGGATTTACCATCAAGATGTAACTTTGATATATAGCAGTGTCAATTGCTTTTATTATCTGTAGAGTCTCATTCATAGCTGTTGCTTTTTTGAACTGGTACATCATCAGGAGTTAGCATTGTTTAATGAATTCTTTACTTACAGAGCTTCAGTAACACATCTGAACACACTTTGCTACGAATTCTGAGCAAGTATCTGCTAAGGGAATATCAAAAAGTAAAGAAGCATGGCTAGTGAGATGGCATAGCTAAGGTGCTCATCCTGCAAGCATATGAGCTGGAGTTCAGCTCTTCATATCCCATGTAAAAGCAAGGCAGACATTATACCTGCCTCTAATTCCAGCACTTTGGAAGCAAAAATAGAATCATGGAGACAAACTAGACAGATAACCTTGGCAAATGATGAGCTCTGAATTCAGAAGAAAAACTTTCCTTTGATAATAAAAGTGGAAAGTGACCTAAGAATATACTAAGTGTCACTGCTAGGACCTCACATAAATGCTCATATCTGGTCACTTTCATACAGGGAAACATGCAAACACACTCAAGCATGCACACATATGCACCTTCTACCATGCATCACTTTTTCTTTATCTGCCAAGTTATCTAATTTTCTTATTTGAGAAAATATTTTGACATTTTTATTTCATTTTCCAGTAAAGGATACAAAAATTCCATGTTCTATGTTCATTTTGTCCTATACAGAAATATCATATTCCGTATTTCTAGCCATGTTACCATATGAGGTATAGTATGGTAACAGACAGACAGACAGAGAGATAGAGAGACAGAAAGACAGACAGACAGATGCACACACACACACACACACACACACAGAGTTTATCATTAAATTTATTTTAAAAGTTATAATGAAGCTGAATAATGTTATTTTTCTATGCACTTTAGAAATTGCAATAGCACACATAATATCCCCCCTTTTCAAGGAAAAGAAAATCCATATAGCGATTTAAGTAATACTTTGTTTTCATGTTTTCAGAGTCTTCCATGCAACAAAAAAATGTATAATTGCCATTCAATGCAAGTTTAAGTGGGAATCAGCAAATATTCAGTAAGGGCTGCCTAAAAGAGCTGATTACAGAAGTGTATTTGAATTGATGGTTGCTGTTCTCAACGAAATAATACACAACATAGAAACATTATACTCACAGGGAATACGAAAAATATGCAAAGTACAAATTACTACAATGTGTCTGAACAAGCTCAAAAAGCTTTTGAGTTATAGTTTGAAGTATCAATGCAGCCTTCTGAGATGAAGGCATCATAGTAGTTATTGCTTGCTGATCAAGAAAGAATTTATAACAACTGACATTCCTGACCATGATCTGTGACACTGCTCAAAAATGCTCCACTTTTATCCCTAACAGTGTCTCATCACTCATGTTTCTACTTATTGATGAGTTTTCATAGGACATTTGTCTGAGCCTTCTTCAATAAAATTACAGTGTCACTTAAACCAGAAAGAAAAATGCATTCTGTGCACTATTCTGAAGGAATAACAATGAAATCCCATTTCTTCATTCAAAACAAATGTATAAAACAACTTTCAGCATTACATATAACAATATTTAATAAGGCATTAAGAAACTGTGCACCCAAGAAAGGACTCTGGGAATTAGGGCGGGAGGCACTGGGGGATGGGGTGGGAGGGGTAAGGGGAGGGGGAGCAGGGGGTTCAGGGGGGGGAGAAGGAGGGAGGAAGGGAACTGGTGTACCTATTAAGTTTGTATGAGCTGAAATAATAATAAAAATAATAAAAAAGAAAGAAACTGTGCACCAATCTTAAGTGAAAACCAGATATTCATATTCTCAAAAATAAAAAAAAAATTCTTCCAAGCAGAAATGCAGTTCCCTCATTCAAGGTCATCTTCATTTTCTTTTTTTTTTTTAATTATTATTCAATTGTGTGTGTGTGCATATGTATGTGTGTGTGCACGCGTGCGTGTGTCTGCGTGTGTAGAACCACGGACGAATTCGGGTACCACCGTGGACGCCTCCACCTCCTTCTGCCCCGGGATTCACAGGCTCCGCCCTACCAGGACGGAAAGCGCAGGCCGCCCCCGCTTCCGCCTGGCGTCTATACGTGGGATCTGGGATCCGAACTCAGGACCTTCTGCCTGCAAGGCAGAGGCTTAACCCCTGAGCCACCTCTCCAGCCCCATCATTTTCTATTACTAAAAAGAACTGAATATAAATAAGTACTACATAACAACAATTTTGATATTTTAACTGTTAACTTTACTATGTCTATGTCACCTATGTTTATCTTGCATGGGCTCCCTTGATAACTAAAAACATATTTACTGGAAGAGTGGTGTTGTCCCTTTTTTTTTCAATGTCTTTGATTGAGGCTGCATGCACATGTTTTTTTTTTCTCCCCGCTCATACAAACGTAATAGGTACCCCTGTGCCCTCCCTCTCTCCACACCTCCCTGGACCTCCCTGCTCCCTTCCCCTTTTTCCCTTTCCTTTCCCCCCTCCCTCCCTTTCTACCAGTGCCTCCTCTCCCCATCTCTGAAGCATCCTTTAATGTGTATATCAAACTTTCATCTGGGTCCTCCTTCCTGATGAGGTATAAGGACTCGGTGGCATTTCCTAGAATTCTTTCTTGTGTCCCCCTTAAGTATAGGAACATTATTTTGACTGTTAATCCCTTGCTTCTAAGGATCCTAGTGTCTTTAGTCCATGCTAGAGTTTGAGGGGTCAATGATATGTTGGTCACTGCACAGATTATGCAGTGTCCTATTATAATTACTTTGGCCCTAACTTGTGTGGAGTATCTTGCATATCATGACTCCTCCCATCCTTGTGTTCTTACAATCTTACTGCCCCCTCTTCCACAAATTTCCCTGAGCTTCAGGATGGGGAGAGATTAGGCAGGCCTGATTCCAGGTGGTTGATATAGATAGAGTCTTTGATGTTCTGAATTATGGTTTGGTATTTTTTTTCAGTTTTGCTGCTCCTGCACAGCCCTTGACCCCATCCTGATGGATATTGGATGTCACCCCTGGCCAGAGATAAAAAGCTATTAAAATAGAGTCTTATTATAAGGATAGATTCAAAGGTAGATGGAATAACAATAGGAGACTGTGGTGAGGGGTGGGACAGTCTCACACTGCAAAATGGTTATCTTCTATCTGCCAGACTGTATGCCCTCCCTTTCAGTTACAATCATACCCCATCAGTTGCAAGTGACCAGGAAGGACAGTCTGTGAGCTTAAGCAGATGTCTCATTACTTACTTGCAGTCCTTGATGGTGGCCTATTATCTCTGCTGTAGCATGATCCCCTCTCTCCTTGTTTCCAGCGAGCCCCTCCTTCCCCTTCTCTCCTGTTTATAATCTTTGCAATTACTGTAGGTATTAAAGAGATTTATTTTTGAGTGTGTCTCAAAGAGCACATATGGTGCTTAATTTTCTGTGTCTGTGATGCTTCACTCAATATAATTGTTTGTAGTTCCGTCCATTTTCTGGCAAATTGCATTAATTCATCATTTTTGATGGCTGAGTAGTATTCTATTGTATAAATGTACCACATTTTCCTTATCCACTCGTCAGCTGTTGGATATTTGGGTTGATTCCATGACTTTGCTATTGTAAATAGTGCTGCTGGGCACTGTATGTCACCCCCTGGTTAGAGACAAAAAGCTGTTAAACTGGAGTCTTGGTATAATAGCACATTCAAGGATAGATGTAATAAAAGTAGGAAACCTCAGTGAGGGAGGGGTCAGTCACCCATTTGCAAAAGTCTGCCAGTCTGCATATCTGCCAGACTATATGCCCTCCCCTTCTGGTGAGATCATCCCCCCTCAGTTGTACATGATCAGGAATGAACGTCTGTGAACTTAACCAGGTGTCACATTACTTACTTGTATTCCTTGATGGAGGCCTATTTTCTCTGTTGTAACATGGTCCCCTCTCTCCTTGTTTCTGGTGTGGCCCTCCAACCCCATCCCTCCTGTTCAGAATCCTTGCAATTACTGTATTACATAGGTTTACCTTTGAGTGTCTCAATGTGGGCTGGATGAGTTTGATACTAGGAGCCACCTATTAGGGAGTACATATGGCGCTTAATTTTCTGGGTTTGGGATACTTCACTTAATATAATTGTTTCTAATGACATCCATTTCCCGGCAAATTCCAGTAATTCATCATTCTTGATGGCTGAGTAGTACTCCATTGTATAGATGTACCACAGTTTCCTTATCCACTCGTCAACTGTTGGACATTTGGGTTGATTCCATGACTTTGCTATTGTAAACAGTGCTGCTATGAACATGGTCATGCTTGTGCTATTGAGGTGAACCTCTGCTGCATGGGGGGTTATTCCCAAAAGTGGAAGAGCAGGGTCATATGGCATTTCAATCTTTAGTTTCTTTAAGAATCTTCAGATGGCTGTCCAGAGTGGCTGTATGAGCCTGCATTCCCACCAGCAATGTAGGAGAGGTCCCCTCTCTCCACATCCTCTCCAGCATTTGTTGTTGTTTGTATTGTGGATTTTTGCCATCCTGACCAGGGTGAGATGATATCTCAGGGAAGTTTTGATTTGCATTTCCCTGATGCAAGGAAGTGCACTTCCCGCTAAGGAAGTGGAGCATTTTTTAAGATATTTGTTAGACATTTTAATGTCATCCCTGGAAAAGTTTCTTTTAAGTTACAGGGCCCATTTTTTAATTGGGCCTTTGTTTTCCTTGGAGTTTATTTTTCTAAGTTCTTTGTGCACTCTGGACAGTAGAGTTCTATCAGATATGTGGTTAGTGAAGATTTTCTCCCATTCTGTGGATTGCCTTTGAGCTCGTGTTACAATCTCTTTATCTGAGCAGAAGCTCTTTAATTTCACCAGATCCCAACTGTTGAGAGTTGGTAGCAGTGACTGTGCCATTGGATGTCTGTTTAGGAACTGTTGGCCTAGTCCAATCAGCTCGAGGGAGTTCCCTATCCTTTCAACTATGGTTTTTAAAGTCTCTGGCCTTAAATCAAGATCCTTGATCCATTTGGAATTAAGTCTTGTACATGGTGACAAGTATGGGTCCAGCTTTAATCTTCTGCATGTGGAGATCCAGTTTTGCCAGCACCATTTGTTGAAGATGTTGTTCTTTTTCCATTGGATTTTTTGGGCCCCTTTGTCAAAGACCAAATGGCTGTAATTTTGTGGGCTTATATCTGGGTCATCAACCCTTATTCATTGATCTGTGTGTCTATTTTGGAGCCAGTACCGGGCTGTTTTTATAACTATGGATTTGTAGTATAGACTAAGGTTTGGTATGGTGATACCTCCGGCTGTGTTTTTGTTACTCAGGATTGTCTTTGCTATCCTGGATCTTTTGTGCCTCCATATGAATTTTGAGATTATTGGGCAACTTCTTTTTTTTTTTTTTTGGATTTCTTTTTTTTTTGATTTTTTTAACATTTTTTATTATTATTTCCACTAATACAAACTTAATAGGTAGACCAGTTCCCTCCCCCCTTCTCTTCCTCCAAACCCCGTGCTCCCCCACTTCCCTCCCCATCTCCCAGTGCCTCCTCCCCAATTCCCAGAGTCCTTTATTGTGTATGCCTAATTCTCTTCTTGGTCCTCCTCTTAATGAATTGCTTTGGGATTTTAATTGGTATAGCATTGAATTTGTATATTGCCTTTGGTAGGATGGTCATTTTTACAATATTGATTCTGCCAATCCAGGAACATGGGAGGTCTTTCCACCTTCTGATGTCTTCTGCAATTTCTTTCTTTAGGGTTTTGAACTTTTCATTGTAAAGGTCTTTTACCTTCTTGGTTAGGTTTATACCAATGTACTTCATTTTTTTAGGGGCTATAGTAAATGGGATTGTTTCTCTCAAAGCTTTTTCACTTCTTTAATTCTGGGCATATAGGAAGGCCTCTGATTTTTGCACATTTATTTTGTATCCTGCCACCCTGCTGAACTTCTCAATTAGTTCCAGCAGCTTCCTGGTGGACTTTTTGGGATCACTCAGGTATACGATCATGTCATCTGCAAATAGGGTAGTTTGACTTCTTCCTTGCCGATTTGAATCCCTCTTATGTCCTTTTCCTGTCTTATGGCTTCAGCTAAGACTTCAAGTACAATATTGAATAGAAGTGGTGAGAGTGAACAGCCTTGTCTAGTTCCTGATTGAAGTGGGAATGCTTCCAATTGTTTCCCATTGAGCATAATCCTTGCTTGTGGGCTTGTTGTATCCAGCTTTTATTATATTGATAAAGGTTCCTTCCATTCCTACTGTCTCTAGCGTTTTGATCATAAAAGGCTGTTGGATCTTGTCAAAGGCTTTCCATCAGGATGGATTGAAGGGTATTGCAGGAGCAGCAAAACTGCAAAAGAAAATCAACAAACCACAATCCCGAACTTCAAAGAGTCTATATCAACCACAGAGAACTAGGCCAGCATAATCTCCTCCCATCATGAAGCTCAGGGACATTTGAGGAAGAGGGGGCGGTAAGATTGTAAGAGCAAAAGGATGTGAGAAGCAATGATTTGCAAGATTCTCCACACTAGTTAGGGCCGAAGCAATCATAGTAGGACTTTGCAATCCTTGCACAATGTCCAACACACTATTGACCTCACAAAGTCTAGCATCAGCTAAAGGCACCAAGATCCTTGGAGGCAATGGATTGTCAGCCACAGTAGTGTTCCTATGCTTAAATGGAACACAAGAAAGGGTTCAGGGAAATGCCACTGGGTCCTTGTATGTCATCGGAGAGGAGGACCCAGAGGAGAGTTAGGCATACACAATAAAGGACTCTCTGAGAATTGGGGGGGAGGCACTGGGGGATGGGGAGGGAGGGAGGGGGAGCAGGGGGTTTGGGGGGAGGAGGAGGGAGGGAGGGAACTGGTCTACCTATTAAGTTTGTATGAGCAGAAATAATAAAAAAATGTATTAAAAATAGTGCTGCTATGAACATGGTCGTGCTTGTGCTATCAAGGTGAATTTTTGCTGTATGGGGGGTTATTCCCAAAAGTGGAATAGCAAGGTCATATGGCATTTCAATCTTTAGCTTCTTTAAAAATCTTCAGACGGCTCGCCAGAGTGGTTTTATGAGCCTGCATTCCCACCAGCAATGTAGGAGAGTTCCCCTCTCTCCACATCCTTTCCAGTATTTGTTGTTGTTTGTATTGTGGATTTTTGCTATCCTGACTAGAATGAGATGATATCTCAGGGAGGTTTTGATTGTATGCACATCTTTAAAAGTGTCCTCACCTATAAAATTATGTCAGGATTTATAACCACCCTATTTAACACATTCTGAACCTACTGTTTCACAATTTTTCTTTTTGCATTTTGCTCTTGCTCTTATTATCTGCGGTCATATTTACTTCAGGGTATATGTTTTTTTTTTTCTTTTTCCTTCTAGAAGAACCTGCATTGAACTGTAGCAAATGGTGTCTACAGCAAGAAATGCAAAAGCATCTCCTTTGTTCCTCTTTCTGTGTGGTCATCCACAATGGCTAAATTCTCTCTCAGTTGTGACAACAGGATCTCTGGGTTTTATAGTGAGTCCTTAGTGCAACATATCTTTCATGATTTCATTAGATATTCTCTCTCCCAGGTTTCAGATCCATGTGAACAAATGTTAAAATGAGAATTAAATTTTTGCAATCTAAAGTTATTTGTTTATTGACATGTTATTTTGGGGGAGGGCCAGCTAAGCATCATGTATAGATCTAGTCAAAGAGTATACAATGTAAATTGTTATTTCTGGTTAATCCTTGTGGACCAGTCTAGTCTAAATCAAGTGATAGAAGAAGGTTTTAAAAACTAGCCCCAAGTTTATAGGGAGCACTTACATTTGCCAGAACTTCTGGAAAAAGTCATAAGTAAAATTGGCCTAAATTCTATTGCTTTGAAAAGAAGCATCTTTAGGGCTGGAGAGTTGGCTCGGGGCTTAAGCCTCTGCCTTGCAAGCAGAATTCAGAACTAGATTACACATGAAAACACCAGGCAAAAATGGCAGCGGCATGTAGTTCCAGCTCTGGGAAAATCCAGAGCAAAGCATAGAGGAGGTAGCTGGATCCAGAATGATCCCCAAAGTTACCCTTTAGCCTCCATAAGCCCAGACAGTGCCTCTGATACACATAAACACATATGTGCAAAAAGCAAAATTCTTTATACTTGAAAAAAGTCAATAAAAATTAACTCAATTATGAACAGATATTATAAGGAGAAAGAAATAAAAAAGTGAACAATCATCCACATGTTAATTTATGGTCAATGTATATTTCTGTGCTTTTTAATATTGTACTTTGGAAATTGAACACAGGGCCTTGGACATTCCAACTACATACCATACTGTGATATACTGTTGACCCTTCAAGACAATGTAGTTTAGAGAAAAAAATTTGATATTTAAGGAGACATAGATACAGAAAATATTTCAGTTAGTAATGCGCTAAGAAAAAAACTTAAATTCAGTGCAATTTAAAATTAGCAATATTTCTTTCTATAACTAAATTTTGCATAGTACTGCATGTTACTGTCGCATTGTCTTCCAATTACTGTATATCATATATTTACAACTGTTCTGTAAAAATTTTCCTCCTTTTTTATTCTTTAGCTATTAAAACTGCACCTGAATTAACTTGGAGTGAAAAAAACAATCATTTTAATCCATTAGATTTTAACATTTTAAAACACCAAAGGTAATTACTATTCACTCAACATGAGTTTAAATGCATTCAACCTATTCAATTTAGAAAGTCATTAATGCTCTGACTGAAGTCAATAGGCATATGCAAGCTAAGCATGCACATCGACTAATCATCAACTAAGAGGAGTGATTCAATCAATGAGGTGATTTGTAATAGATAATTGCATTCTGAAAGTGAAAGAATACTCATAGAAAGTTGTTTATGACCTATTTACTTAGACAAAATGATCATACTTTCACTCTGTGTTACTCCCAGGACAATTTACATAAGCAACATTCTTGTGCAAATTTGGTATCACATATGTATACTAAATATTGATCAAATATGAACACTTTCAGTAAATAGAATCCATGAAAATTAATCCTATGAAATTATGAAATTTTTATTCTCTCTTATTTTACTTTTTTATTGAAATGTTTGGAATTTTAGGCTGCATAAAATAAAATTTGCAAAATCCACAAGTGTTTTGAATGTGTTGTACTCCAGTAGGTTGTACATAAGCAGAATGTGCTTTGCTCAGCTACCTTTAGTAACAAAATTTCATATGAATTTTGTGACAAGATAAAGCTCTGATTTTTGTTTCTGTCTTGAAGAAATTTGATCTTTAATATAAAGAAAGCAAAGTATTCAATGTGTGAGTAACTCGTTATCTCCTAATAAGTAACATGAATCTTTCACAAGTAACTAGTGAAAAACTTTCTATTTATTTATTAGCTAGTGTTGAAAAAAACTACCTAAAAACTGTGTTGTTTATATAAAACTCAAATGTCTTTCTTTGGACACAATGGCTAAAAATGTTTGTAATTATTTTGAACTGAAATAAATGCACAAATTTTTTTTAAAAAACTGAATCCAGGATACTAGTGAATAATATTTGAAGAATTTCAGGTAGTTGAATTATTGCTGAACACACAATATCAAATGCATGGTTAATGTCACAATCATTGATTATGTTCTTTGTACTGCACTATTAGCTATTGAAGTACATGACACTTTACAGTAACAGTCATCTGTTATCTTATCTGTCATGAGTAATTAGAAATGTTTGACCTCAGGGTTTCTCAAAGTGCTGTGAAATAAATTGCTTGTTGGAGATTTATTTATCAACATGGAGTTTTCTGTTTCAAGGAAAGAGGCTATCTTTACTTATTAGTATAAGTTCATTTTTGTGATATTATTAATGAAGACCTTGTAACTAAGTAATTTATATCTTTTTTGCATGCATGCATGCATGCGTGTGTGTGTGTGTGTGTGTGTGTGTGTGTATCAGAAAGTGTGTGTGTGTGTGTGTGTATCAGAAAGCACTGTATATGCTGTGGACTTCTATATGTGACTTTGGGAATCATCCAGGATTGTTCTACATCCTTTTCTGCTTTGTTTCCAGGTTTCTCATGCTCTGGCTTCTAGGATCAAAAGCACATGCTGCCACCATTTCCACCTGGTATTTTTATGTGCAATCTAGAACATAGGATCTGAGGTGAGATCCTTCTGCTTATCACGGAAAGGCTTTAACCTCTGAGCCATCCCAACCACTTTGTACTGTAACTTCAAAAAAATGTCACGTTTGCATGTGTGATTGTCTTAAGGGGATCCTACCACTTTTGTTTAGCTAAATTTACTTAGCAATAAGCTACTTTTTATATATCTGTCTATTCAAAGCTACTTTCAGCCTTAGTGTGAAAAATTCTCCATGGCAATGAACAGCACTCAATCTAATTGATGTGTCATGATCTAGAGAAGAATGACAACAGAGAACTCAGCACTAACATGTTACTTAAAAAACACTATAAAGCTCAGGAATATTTTGGAGAAGGAGTAAATAAATAAAAGTCAGAAGAGTTACAGGTTGTGAATGTCATCTTACCAACAGGACATAGTTATTGTAATATGGCTCAAAGCAGCTACCATCGCTCAAATGGGACCCACAGGAGACAGGCCCTGTCAAGAAGTAGCAGTGTTCCAGTTGTTTCTGTCTGCTGAAATGTTGACTACTGATAGATGTTTTACAGAATGGAATATACTGTGTTTGATTGTGAATTCACTGGTGAGCCCAACAAAGATCAATGGATATATCTGAACCCATGGTCATCCAGAAGATCCTATTTAAACTCAGTGGTCTCAAACTAAAAAGCAGTTGTGACGTGGGCAATGGAATTGCAGGGAAAAGGAGGTTAATTAGGATAAGAAGGAGGTAAAAGAGACTAGGGGATGGAGTAATCAAAATTCATCAAATCATGAAAGAAATTTTTCAAAGGACAAATACATCAATGTTTTAAAAAGGAAACCAAGAAAATATTGGAAAGGTTCAAGAAAGAAGCAAAAGGAACTATTTCAAAGATGTGAAAAGAAAGAAACACAAATATTTACATAAATGGAGACATAAACAGAAAGTCATAAAAATGCCTCTCCATCAAAATAACATACTGAAAAGAATAGTATAGGAATCATGGAAATTAAAAAAAAAATACAAATACAAAGCAGTTTGCCTTTCCATAGCATCAGAAAGAAAATGGAACAATGTTAGCGGGATGGTGGACTGAGAATTTCTAGCTCAGTTCCTTCCAAATCAATGAATTAAGAATGATTTTGCGGGCTGGAGAGGTGGCTCAGGGGTTAAGCCTCTGCCTTGCAGGCGGAAGGTCCTGAGTTGGGATCCAAGATCCCACATATAGATGCCAGGCGGTAGCAGGGGCGGCCTGCGCTTCTGGTCCTGGTAGGGCGGAGCCTGTGAATCCCGGGGCAGAAAGAGGTGGAGGCGTCCATGGTGGTTCACGGATTCGTCCGTGGTTCTACACACACACACGCACATAGACACACACACAGGCGCGCACACATACACATGCACATGCGCACAGTTGAATAAATAATAAAAAAGTAACTATAAAAAAAGAATGATTTTGCATGTATTTGATTCTTTTGACTAACTCATAAAACTGTCAAAAAATGTCAGAACATCAGATAACGTGAAGTTAAGAATGGCTACATTGAAATGAGTTAATACACTTTTTTTTGTTTTTGTTTTTGTTTTGTTTGTTTATTTTTTACTTCAACTATTTATCTGTCTTTAAACTCTACAGACCAGCACAGATCTTGTATATTCTGTGGAGTGAATAAAGTAATGATAGTTATAGGATATAAATTTAGTGTTCAAGAATTTTAGAAAGTCCTCCTACATGGCAGGATTTCAAATTCTTAACCAAGTGGGATTATGTGCAGATACCATGCCATTTTACATAAGCTTTAAGCATTCACAAATGTTGATACCCAAGTGAGGTCCTAAATCAGATGTAGACTGATTTAATACCTGGCTGTGTTTATGAAGGACAGTCTGTGTCAGTTAGATACAAGGCTTAGACTTTAGGTATATTTGTGAAGAATTAGAAATTGAAACAAGTCCTCAACAAGACTGTAAGAGATTATCTAATTGATGTGGGAAGACTCAATCCACTTTGGGTGGTACCATTTCCTGGTCAGGTTGATAAGATGGAGAGAGTTGGCTCTGTACTTCCGCATACTTTGGCATACTGACAAGTGAGAAACTAGTCCTCTCTGTCAAGAACTCGTATGGTTATAGTGTAGCCAGTTCCATTAGCTCCTGATGTTGGTATGGGTTCTCCTGACATATGACAATTTTTTTCCAAGAATGTGTATTTTTAGACAGATAGATATAAAAATTTTATTTAAAAAATGCCCTGGCTAATGTTCACTTGAAATTTAGAAATTTGATAATGATACTAAGATGGGAATTAAAAAAATTAAGCAAGATGGATGAATGTGAGAAATATTCTTTGAAAGATACCTTTACGATATAGAGAGCTTGAATGTAACCAGTTAGAAATAAACTTTTCCCAAGGTTGATGAAACTTTAGACACGTTTTGGTTTACAGATATCTTGCTTCTCTATTTTTAAGAGCATTTGTCTTAGAAAATTTATCTTTGTATTCTTACTCTGACCCTTTGAAGGGTATATAAATCTCCTCCCAACCTTCTTGCAGTTTGTAATTCAGAACTTTTGTCAGGAAGTAAAAAATCATGTTTTTTCCAACCAGCATGGAGAAAGACACAGAAAAACAATATCTCAGTCTTCCCACTTCTGTGGCAGAACATTTGCTTGGTTCATCAGCTCCATGTATTCAGGCACAGATGTACTTACTGAAATAAGAGCAGGAATTAAAATTCAGAAGTGTTTGATATTCTTCATTGACTCATTCACCTTCATAGTAATCAGTAATTTTTCTTAGTTCAAACAAACTTTAAGGGTCACCAAAACTTTATTTCAGAGGAACAGAGTTCTCTGCCTTTATTGCAATGTTGTTGAATATATCCTCTCCTGACTTCTAGGCCTTTGACAGTTCATCAGAAGAATGAAAGTGGTATAATAACTGCTTTAAAAATACACTGATTGCAGGTCTCTAATGTTTACCTATCAGATAGTGGTCATTTTCTTCTTGAAACTAAGAAGGAAGAAATTTGGGAATCAGAAGGAGAGGTAAAGGGTGAGTAGGGGTGCAAACAAACCCATTAAAATGTAGAGATTGTTATCAGCAGGTTACATCACCTCTCCTTTTTGTTAAATAAAATCTCTGTTAAAGTGTAGCCAGATAAGAAAATTAATTTATAATAACATCTGGAAAATACATAAATTCACGATTCTTCCTTAAATAATATAAAATTATTTCCATTAAGTTACAATAAAATTTTATTTTTCATAAATTTCTTATTATATATAGGGTAACATAATATGCTATCAGGATATACATAGGTTCCTATAGCAGCTTTAATTTTTTTTCCTCTCCCACATTTTTTTTCCTAATCATACAAGGTCAGTAGGTATCTCCTGTCTACTCCCTTCCACCTCTCTTTTTCTGTCCTAGCCCATTCCATTCTCCCCTTTTCCCCCATTCCCTCACTCCTTTTCACCTGGTGCTTCCCCCTTCCTCCCTCCAATCCCCTGGAGCATCTGTTTATGTGAGCACCAAACCTCCCTCTGAGTCCTCCACCCTAGCAAGGGTTCAGGATTCAGTGGCATAGTCTGGGTCCACTTCTTGGGCTCCCCATTAGCTTGGGAAATCTATTAATCCATTTCCTCTAAGAATCCTACTATCTGAAGCAGTTTTAATTTTCAATAAACTAAAAGTCAATGAATAGCATTAAATGTTTTCATCTTTAGAATATTTTTATTTTGTTTGAAATTATTCATATATTATTGATTATGTATTTTTATGTTGGAATGCATGAAGATATCTTATATAGTTAAATAACTCCATTATAGTGGGGAACACATGGTTAGAATCCATCTTAGTGGGAAACACATGGTGGCAGGAGAGGAATTGCTATTGTAGTAGGTAGCCCAACTGTAGCACTGTATCCTGTAGCCCAACTCCAGGAGTAGAAAGGGAAAGAGAATAATAAACCAGGATGTGGTATCAAACTCAGACTCTGTCCCCAGTCTCAAGAATACTTCTGCGAGCAAGAATTCATATCCAAATGTTCCAAAATCTCCCTAAATTTTACGTATAGTTATAGACCATTTGTTCAGACACATAAGCCTGCAGGAGGCATGTCACATTGAAAATGTAACAGTTACGGTGGATTTTTTGAAACTTTTTTTTTCTTTTCTTTTAGAGTTTTGTACATTAATATAGTGAATTCATGGCATTTTAATTCTTTATTCCTTAGTTTTTCCACTTATTACTTCCCCATTACAATTCTTCTTCCCTGACAATCTCCCTAGTGTTTTCATGTGTTGTGACATGAGTGGTCTACACAGTGTCATCTAGATGGTCTTATACATTATATGCCTGAGTAACTGGAGCATGAGTCACATATCAGTAGGTTTACAATTGAGGAAATCATTTTCCCATTTTCCCCATCAGCATCAACTCACAACAGTCTCACAAGGAGGTGTGAGGGCCTCTTGAATTTTTTCTTTTTCCCAGGTGAAATGCTGATAGACCAAGTCCTGTTCAGATAATGTGGAAGATCACAGAACTGCACTGAATTCATCGAGGCAAGAGCTGTGGTATGTCCAGAAAGTAATGTCCAGAAGATAGAGGTTACAAACCTGTTCCCTTTGGAATTCTACAATCATAATGCTCTTCCTAATATCTTTGTCATGTGAAGCAAAGCTTGTGAGAAGAGATGTATGCATGCATTTAAAACAATGTCATGGAAACATATACACATTTTCAAATTTTAATATGCTGGTAACATTCTCAAACATACAATAAGGTTAAAAGAACAAAAACAAAGATAAGAATATATTTCTATATTTGTGCATTTTTTAGCAATACTTATATAAATTGGGCAATAATTTAATGTAAAATACATATTATAGATTATTATATGCATGTTGTTTCACAGAAGTACATAAAGAAAAATTGTGGTATTTATTATAAACTTAATTTACATATTGATGAGGTCATGTAAGTTCCAAGAAAAAAATTAGTTTAAATAACATAGCTTGCTTGAGATTACATTCACATGTATTTCAGAAAATTATCAAAATTAAGATGTTCAGAGGTTATATCATGCAACAATCAAATATTTCTGGTATCCTGAAAGATACATAATACTTGGGAGTATTTTAAATAATAGTCAAAATATTTCTCTAAAATGCCATCTTTCCACTCTGTCACCTTCCTTTTTAATATTTTATTCATTATTCTACATTAAAGCTCATTTTATTTAGTTTTGAATTTCTCTGATGTGTGGACTTTCTATTCACAAGAAGAAACTGCATACTTTTGTAATCATGTGTTTAAGAGAAATATTCTGTTAAATTTTCCACAGGAGTGGAGGATTTCAGATGTGCAGGTAAATGAAAATACTTATTCTTAGTGAGGGAGATGATGGGAAAACTAATAAAGTATACTTTTAAGTTCATATAGAAAAGTAAATGAAGTAGACACTTAAGTAAATTAAGTATTTCTTTGCTACAGGAGTTCTGAATTGGCAGATTCAAATGCCAACTTTGAGAAATCGTATAATAAATGAGTGAGAATTATGGTATCATGGTACACTTGAATATACAAAAAATTTATATTCAGTGCTCTGAATTTCTCAGTCTTTGCTATCTCACTTTACTATTTCTAAAGAGATGCTATATGAGATAAAGTCTTGATGACCCATCAGATAGGGAATGATGGATATTTTAAAGAGAAAAAGTATAGTGTGAGTATAAGAGATGATAAAAGTACATGTCCTGTTAAAATGACATTATAAAATGAAATGCAAATGATATTAAAGTTGAACGTGAATAGTCATAAAATTATCATGTACGAACAAAAATTGCTAATGAATATTTTTGATTGTGGAACAAAAGACCTTTCATTTGTTTCTTCAGTCACGTATTCTATCAGCATAGTCAGTAATGTTTTATTTGTAAAATATTCTAAATTGCTCTCAAAGAAGCAATATATCAGATATGAACTAATATTTAGTTAATCTGAATTGTAGGGACAATCTGTATAATTTCAAATTTTAGGTCAGGGCACTTATAATAAATACATGATCTCCCAAAAGGATAATAATGAGAACAATGTACAGGTGTTAGAGACATGAAACCACTGAGAAGATCATGATCTGGATATTATCACAATCTAAGATCACAAAAGGGAGTGGCATGATTATAAATATATTTCCTAAAATACCATTTTCCTTACAATATTTTATTTGGGAGTTTGTTTGGGAGTTTATTTTTTGGGAGTAAGATCTCAACTAAGATTTATTGTAATCCCTCAGATGTGGGTGAGATAAGACACCTTACAGATAATGAATTGTTCTGGCTGAAGAATATTAACGTCATCATCTTCTTTGTAGCAAAAATGCTCAATTAAGGATAGGTATCTGTGGCACTACCGATTCAGAGAGGCCTTAGCCCCGCATCCCAGCTACAGACAAGCCTGGGCACTGCACAGACATGCCCCGGAGGGTCCTAATAGAGGACCATGCAGGATAGAGGGATGAACAACCAATGGGAAGTGGCCGTCTAACCTGCACCTGCAATGGACACCTAGTAAACAGTTAAATGACTGGTGGCTGTCCCCCCAGGAGGGATGGCAACACCTGATTGGACCCTGACCCTATATAAACTCAAACGCCCTTAATGACTTTGAATCTGCGGAGTCTCTTCCTCTGCTGCTTCTCACCTGATTCCCAAGGTCTGGTGGTGATCCCCCTCACCTGATTCCCGAGGTCTGGTGGTGACCCCCATTGCTAGCTCGCCCATTCGCCTCGAGGCCCTCTCTTTCCCCCCCCAGCAACAATTTTCCAGAAGGATACAATTTCAGATCATATAATTGACCTTCATGTAGAATAGTGCATAATCATTAACTCTGATTACATAAACTCTTTCAGCCTTTGATTCATGAAATGTAGCATCAAGGCAATGAAATGATGTTTGTTGTCTTACACCTTTTTAATTTCACTCTCACGCATTCATCATTCCTTCCTTTTTCTTTTAAGATAAGCTTCTCAGCCTCAATCACATCATTGCTTCCATTCTTAGTTTCCCTTCATTTTCATTTATTTGCCTTTCAGCTCTGTAGTTCCATTGTTATCTGTTGCAATGTTTTTCAGGTTTACTACCTGCCATTCTATCTGATCCACCAGCCAGTTACTGTTGCGTTTTCAGGGAATACATTAATTTTATTGTTCTGTTCTTGCTGAAGAACAAATTTAAATGGATTAGATAAAAATTGGGTAGTAGGGGGGCTGGAGAGGTGGCTCAGGGGTTAAGCCTCCGCCTTGCAGGCGGAAGGTCCCGAGTTCGGATCCCAGATCCCACGTATAGACGCCAGAAGGAAGCGGGGGCGGCCTGCGCTTCTGGTCCTGGTGCGGCGGAGCCTGCGAATCCCGGGACAGAAGGAGGTGGAGGCGTCCATGGTGGTTCGCGAATTCGTCTGTGGTTCTACACACACACATACACACACACACACACACACACACATACACACACACAGACACACGCGCGCGCACATACACACAGTTGAATAAATAATAATAATAATAAAAAAATTAAAAAAAATGGGTAGTAGGATCCTTAGAGTCAAGGAGTTAAACAGTGAAAATAGACTCCCATACTAGCAGGCAGCCCAAGAAGGGGCCTTAAGCTATGTGAATGAGTCCTGAAGTCTCACTAGTGTAGATGCTAAGAGAGAAATTCAGCGCCCACATAAACAGATGCTCTGAAGGATGGATGGGAAAAAACAGGAAGCACCAAGAGAGAAGGAGGAAAGGAAAAAGTGAGAGTGAGGTGGAGAGAGTGGGAAGGGGGGAGTGCCTACAATGGGGAGAAGGTAGGGAGGAGGACAAAGAAGGGAGTACCTACTGAGCTTGTATAACTAGGCAAAAAAGTACTAAAAAATAAAATGGATCACTTGTAAATAAAAAAAAAAAAGTTCTTTCCTCCCTCTCCCAGGAAGATTCACAGCACTCTTTGCTAGTGTTGACTTCCTTGTTAATTATTTGATTTATTGTTATTGTGTTTGCTGTGCTTGAGACAGTCTGAAGATTTTAAAATGGCAGCACAGACACTTTATTATGAATGAACACTACAAAATTTTCTAAGCAATTATACATTAATTTCATTTCCAGCATAGCATTTGTCCCAGTTTTATTGTGAATGGTTGGTAGCAATTCAAGTTTAATTTTGCTTTTGATTTCAAAATTAATTCATCAGTGCTAGGGACAGCACTGATGGATAAGGAAACTGTTCTCCAACTTGGTGACCTGAGTTTGATCTCCAGAAGCACACATAGTTGATGGAGAGAGAAAGAGAGCTGACCTCAAAAGGTTGTCCTCTGACCTTACTTCTACCATGTGCCATGACATGCATCCGGGTACCTTCTATACTCCACACTGCCTTCATTCCCTTTCTTCCTCTCTCTTCTATAGTTTCATGAATGTAAATAAAATAAAACTTAATTGGTTAAAAATTTAGCAGATCATATTACAATAACAACAAAGTTTAGGATTTTGATGCAAACATACTAAGTCAAATCACTGAGAAGACAAAATTCTGGTAGATCTATCTATTTATAAATCTTCATCTGTATAGCATGCAATTTACAAAGCATCAGTTGTTTAACATTAAAAATGTTCCCCGTGTGACTGTAAAAGAAAGATTTTTCTGATGAAAAACAGCTATTCTACAACATTTCTTTGTTGGTTCTGTAGTAAGCAAGGAGACAGCAGGTGCTTAGATTCTAGAAAAGAGGTTCTTCATGAATATATGCGAAAATAAAATCTGTATCATTTCATTTTTTTTTGCTTGAAAAGTTTTACGATTTAAATGTGAAATAATTATCGTGAATTCACATAAATTTACACTTGATCTCCAAGATAAGGGAGCTGTTTTGAGAGATTGTGGAGCCTTTGGGCTTATCTGGATAATGTGGACTCTTGTGGCAGAGTTGTGTGGATTTAGGCCATAGTAGCATTTCTGTTTTGGTTTCTGTTTCGTGACTCATGATGGTATGAGCCAACAGTCTCACACCCCTGAAGCCATCATGAACAGAACCCAAAAATGAGCCAAACTAAATCTTTTGTCCCTTAAACTGCTTCTCCTCAAGTGAGAGGTAGCAGCAATAAGGAAAGTAACTAATACAGAAAAATGGCGAAAGGATTCAGAACCACTTCTTTCTCTGAGTCTTGAAGTCTTTTGGAACCTCTTTGAAGCAAGAATACAGAACAGATTCAGGTTAGAGACAACCTACGTTCTAGAATGCTGTAAGAAAGGTTTAATGTGTCATGGTTCTAGTAGGAATGATACTAAAGCATCATTGACATAAAAGAAGAGAGTGAAAGTCAGTCTCATGAGATTTCAGAAGAGGTCAGGACCTCTTTTCGAAGTTAGACTTGAGACTGTTTATGTACATTTCTGAAAAATGTCCTCCTATGTCTTCAAATTTTCATGAGCTTGAATTCAAAAGTAATCACCCAATTTATAAATTGGATAATGAAACAAAAATAAAAGCACCAATACTTCTTTGGTCATGAAGTTAATAGAAATTCACACATTGATATCTCATCTAGTCACAGTCAAATAGCCTTAACAGAAAAAAAAAATCAAATGCTAGCAGCTAAAGTGTAGAGAAAGAGTAACCTTTGTAAGTTGTTTTTGGGAATCTAAACTGGTGAAGGTAATAAAGAAAGGAGTGTGGAGGTTTTTCAAATGCCTAAGAAGAAAAGAATGTAAGATACTAACATTGTTTTTATATCCTAAGGATTCCTAGGATCTATTTTAATTTCTGAACTCATCACAATAGCTGAGACATACTATACTATCCTGGCCATGCATCTATGGAAATGGAAAAAGAAAGCATGTAACATGTGCAGGACAGGATGTATTCTGCTATGAAGGACAAAGTTGAAAATTTTACAGAAAAGTAGATGGAACTGAATGTGATAATATTTAATTCATAAGTTAGAAACAGAAGAAACACAAATTTTTTCCTATGCAGAATATAGATTTAAATATAGGTGTATGTTTGTGTGTGTGTGTGTGTGTGTGTGTGTGTGTATTAGAAAGGGGACTTTTATGGAACAAGAAATGTATCATGTTTAATGGAAGGGGCAGTAGAGAAACAAGTGAAAAATGACATGAAATTATAAATAAAAGATGGGCATAAACATTTGAATGCAAACCTGGAGATAGGAGTTTCAGTCCATATTTTGGAAATAGGAAATTGATTTCTGCAAGCCTTCTTCTATTCTCTCAACAGATAATGAATAAAATATTTTAAAAATATGAAATTATGATAACTACTGGTGATATAACAACTATGTAATTTTTGAAGGTGGTAACCTACAGAGAATAAAGGAAATGTAGTTATTTATAGTAGTTTCTTTTATTTAACATAATTTACTATATTATATATTATACAGTTATTTATGTATGTATCATGAATGCATATAAAATATGTAAATATATTTGTATGTAAATACATGCTAAGTATTTTATTTTCTTTAATAAATATTTCCATATTTTCATGACTGCTACAATTGACCAAAATCTGTTAATTGTCATGAATTGTAAGATGACATGTTTTTATCATATTAAGACTACATTGTGAAAAGCAAAAATAGAAGTGTAGCAAATGCACATGTCTCTAGAAGCAAGAAATTTAGCATGCATGTAATGGTTACTCTTATCTGATGCTGTGAGAGAGCATTCAAGGTCAAACAATTTAAAAGAGAAAGGGAGACTTACCAGCTTACAGTTCCAGAATGGAGATATAGTCTTTCATGGCAGAATAGGTATAGCTGGGGGCAGAAACTGAAAGAGGCCTAGGTCTGCTGCAAAGGCAGACTCCTCCTGCGGATAGGGTGGTACTAATCCACCTTAAGGCCCACTCTTGACTGCCTTCCTCCAGCAAGGCTCCACTCTCAAAGGTGCCATAACCTTCTCAAACACATGAGACTGTGGGGGACATATTTCAAACCATGACAATGCACAACTCAGAAAATGCATCCATTTCTTAAGAGAAAGAATATATTTAATATTGTACCAGAGATAATGTGCTTTCTCTGTTGTTGTGCTGTACATTTTTATGTAGTTACATTGTATATTGCCAAGTTTTGTATAAAATATTGCATACAAATAAGTAATTATATGTCAGAAGTCACTATCTCTCAAATATTGGAGTACATATTGACTGAATTTCAGAGAAGCAGAGATAAAAAGATGACAAAGCCTATGCTTATTATACTCTTTGTTCTAGGCTAAATTTTACAAAGTTTTATTCTTACTGAATTATTCAAGCAATCAATTGCTGAATGAGGAACTTATTTCATTTAGTAATGTACTCTACAAGAGGCATGTGATGTGATATTGAAATTCAGTGAGTGGCTTTAGGTTCAATATATGATTCAAGGCACATTCTTTTTTCTTCTTTTCCTTCCAAGACATTAATTTTAAAAAAACAGCAAATTATTAGATAAAAGAAAGAAAAAACCTCCTAAGATAAACTGATAAACAACTCAAAGATGTTAATACATTTCAAGCAAACATTAAGGAGGAGAGATTTACATTGTATGAAGAACTAAAACAGATGATATAATCCAGAAATACAAAAAGAAAAGAATATGGTTCAAGGATTTTCAGTAATTGGAAAGCTGGAGAAGGAACAGCAGATATTTTGAGTTCTAACTCCTGAAGTTAGAAGAAGCATTTAAAATTTATTTTATTCTTTTAGTGTCTCATATATGAATACAGTGAATTTGTATTATTTTTACCTCTTAATCTCCAATCCCATTCCCCATCATCTTCCCATTGTAACTCGATTTCTTCCACTTCCAGTCTCCCTCCTATTTTAAGGCTTTTTTATGCATGGTCAACTGAGGTTCATCTGGCTTTCTTTTTATGGTATATTCATGAATATTTGCTGGATTGTCATATATCATATATCATATATCAATGAGCATACCACTGAGGAAAGCATCTTCTCTTCTCCCTATCAGCATTTTTAATCCTCATCGTGCTTTTCAGGGAGAGTAGTGATCCTTGAAATCTTTCCCTTTCTATGATAAAATGTTGATAAGCCACATCATGTACAGGTCTTATGTAATTACATATAACAACAATGAATTCTGGAATTCACTTCCAGTATATAATGTCTGGCCTCACCCCTGATGCCCTTCATTCTTTTACAATTTTGCTGCTTCCTCTTCTGGAAGTTTTTTGATCCTTAGAGTGTGTGTGAGGAGTGTGTGTGTGTGGGGGTAATATATACTATTTAGGATTGAGAAGACCATAGTCATTTATTTTCTGCACTTTCACCACTTGTTATTTTCAGTACTAAACAACTTCTATTAAAAAGGAAACTTCTAGATTGAGTAATGAGTACTCATCCAATTTGTGGGTATAAAGACAAATTATTAACAAGTTTAATATAGTGTCTTCATAACTAAATATTGATATCTTGCACTTCCCCTCAGGGACAGTGTCCTTTCTTTACAGAGGTTCTTGTTTTCTCATTTACAGTACCAGAAATATAATCCATACTGGTATGTGGACTTTAAATACAAACCTAGTGATGTCAGTTGCTTTATCATGTGTGCCAGTAATACATTGATGGTCTTATCTTTCCAGAATGGTTGCTATTGTAGCTTTCAGCTTTCATAAATTAGTGAGACAGTTAATTGCTTTTCTGCTTCACCAATTTGTTCAGTATTTTCTGTTAAATTGAAATTTATCACACAAGAAGCATGTTCCCAATCTAGTTCCATCTGGTGCTTGTTATCTGTGTTTTGTGATCAACATGTGTTTCATATTCAGAATGTCTTACTGCCAATTTCTAAACAACAACCAAGAGCAGTAGAAAAAGTTTATATTTCTGTTTTTGTTGTGGGAGGAGGTTTTGAGATCTTTCTGACCAACAACTAATTAGTAGAATGTTTTTAAGAATTCATATTGATACAGCAGCAGATATTGATGGACAAATTCAGAATTGAAAACAAAAAAAATATTATGGTCTTGTTGAGCACTAAGAAGTAAAGTGTAATACAGTCACATCTTCTTCCCATATTGTTTTGGGTATCTGAAGTTATAAAAACCAAGAGAGGAGAATCAGCTTCCTGATTGGACAGAGAGCAAGAAAGGCTTAGCCTTCTCTAGAGAAGCTGAAACACATCCACACCCCACCATTCTGCAAGAGCGAATGTTTCTTTTCACTGACAGTTATCTTCCATGGGATTTTACATGATGATGCCAAAAGGTCAAAGAATCAATGAACTTCCTTCTGATGTGCATTGCCATTGATGAAAATCTTTTTCTAAAATGTCTTTTATTAGCTTTTATTACTTGCATTGAAAGAAATCTTGAAAGCTTTTCTGTTTCAGAAATATATGGTTATGTATGTCCATATCTAAGCAGATTTTAATGTTAGAAAAAAGAAATGGATATAATTAATATTATAAAATGCTGCTTCATGCTCAGACTAGTGATGTGGGCCTTTAATTCCCACTGCTGGGAAGGCTGAAACAACTCTGAGACTTACCCAGGCCAGAGAGTTAGTTCAATGCTTCCCTGTACAACTCTGTCTCAAAATGAAAAGTGAAACAATGCAAATGATAAAGGGAATATATCTCAGTGGAACAGGGTGTCATAGTTAAGCACAGGTGTCAACTTGACTGTTGAGGGTTTGAGCTCTTGGCACAGTTGTAGAGAGTTGATGGTTAAGCCCAGAGCAAACCTGAAGGAGATTGTCTAGTTGCTGGGGAAGACCCAGCCCATGGTGGGTGGGATTAGGCCCTGGATAAATCAGAGAGAGCTGGTTAAGAGAGTTGGCATCCTTCTGTATACTTGGCCAGGCACCCTTAGCCCTGGTGTTGGTGTGTGCTCTCCTGTCAAGCTGGACTATGAACTGTAACCGGACTATCGTAAGAAAGTAAACTCCTTCCCTTAAGCTGTGTTCTGGTCATTTATCAGCAACAATGCAGGCAAACTGCAACACAGGGGTTGCTCAGTGTTGCAGTTATTCTTCTCTGTTGCTGTGAGACACACTCAGGCACAAACAGTGTAATGGAGATATATTCAGCTTATGATTTCAGAGGGGAGATTTATGGCTGCCATTGTGGCTACCTAGAAGAAGTTGGAGACAGTTTAGGTAACTGGAGACATTATGGAGATTCAGAGCTGTAAACTGCCACAAGAGCTGACTTCTAGAATTAGGGTAAGACTAATCAACCCCATGGACCACCCCAGTGACTGCAATCTTGATGTATGGCTCCGCCTCCTAAAGTGTCATAACTTTCCCAAATAATTAAGTCTTCAGTTACATGAAACATGGGGAGACAGGTCACATTCCAAACCCTGGTACCTAGCATGTATTGACTTGACTGCTAACATCACATAAATAAATCACTGAGTAAATAAAGACCAGAACTATTCTATGTTGCTGTGAACATACAAAAAGAATGAAGGAGACTCTATTTCTAGAAAATTTAACACTAATATAAATAATTTCAAACAAGTTCTCCACACTCTAAAATTTGATCTGCCATTAGAAACTATTTATAATTCAACAACTAAAAGTATTCTAATAATAAAGTGATATTTTCCATTGTTTAAATAAAAATAGCAAGAAAAAAACATAGTTAATATTGGTTTTTGGCAAAGGAATAATGTCACTTTTAGCACATCCACTTATATAACTACTAAAAGGAAACATCCACCTATATATTCCTTCAGAATTATATATGATATATATGATACATATATGAAAAATATCATTGCATTCATCCTTAGAGAAGAAACTTAAGTGTAGAAAACATCAACTAACCCAAAAAAGATATACTATGCAATGGAAAATGTGAAGTAAAAATCCCAAACAAGAGAAATCAAAGACATGAAAATGAAATTTTAACATGAAACTTAATTGAAATGTAACCAATGTATTCAGATATGATATATAGTCAGTGTACATCAACAGTGCATGTCTAACTTTCATTCCCTCTGGAAATAAGAAAATCAGAAATTCTCTTAATGGAATATAGATGGTGATAGGAGTATCATAGTATACAAATAAAAAGAAAGTAGACAGAGAGCTTAACTGGGGTTGGAAAGATAATGGGCAGAAATGAGTATGCAAAGAAGACTAACAAAAATGAACAGTAGAAGAAAAAGCCACATGGAAACCTAGCATTCTGTAAGCTAATTTTTATAAATTAGTGCTAAATGGGAGCTTAAAGTCAGATACTCAACATGGATAAATAACACTGGTACAAGAAACAGTGAAATGCTAAGCAAAAGTCCAAGTCCATTGTTGGATACATTCATAGGAATTGTTTTTCAGTATCATATCAGAGCCCCCAAAACAATATGCTATCTTGTCATTCTTCTTAATTGCCAACCAGAAGTAAAGAGTAAGATCCTGTTGCTGAAGGAATCACATTCCTTTGATTAAACATATAGGGAAATTGAGAGAGTTGAGATGAAATATACTTCATCCTGGCTAGTTTTCAAAGTGACATATAGATCCCTGCAGGTTCCTGGGGAAAGAAAAGACATCTACATTGTGAAACTTGAGAACTAAATACCAAAAGACCATGATAGGTATGTTTTCTTTAGTAATTGTGGCAAACTTATTAGTATAACTAACCACAAATTGATCGTTTTCAACCCTGATCCACAGGAAGAATCCATGCTTGTTACTATATACCCATAATCCCCATGTCTCCCTATCTGTAGTTCTGTGCATATGTTGTGATCCATTCTCTCAGTTTCTGGGTTTGTTATAAACTCTCCTACCAAGCTAAACTGTGAACTCTAACAAGCACAAGAATAGTAAACAAAGATGAGATCCCCTTTTTTAGCTAAATTATTTGCCCATGTATTTATCAGCAACTTGAATATAAACTGCAACACTATATCACTTGTTTTTATAAGGGATAAGTATTTCCAAAAGACTATGATTCTCAAATTCACTACACAGAAAACATGAATGCAACTCAGTCTCTTTCATACAACTATCCAGAACTGAACTTTTAACATTTGTGTGCTTAACTGGGGAAAAAAAACCTATATATGTCAGCATCTATGTAGTTAGAGTTATTTTAAAAACTGCTGTTGCTTAAAAATTATTATCTCTATAGTCTTGAAAATGACAGAATTTATTAAATGTTATGACTTGTATATTTTTATATGCACAAATGTCTAAAATCTCTACCAATAATCATACATCTTCATATTTCTAGAATTGCTTCCTAACATTTCAAGTAAACCAGGAGCTGGGGAGGTGGCTCAGGGATTAAGCCTCGCCTTACAGGCGGTAGATCCTGCGTTTGGATCCTAGCCCTCATGTATAGAAGCCCAGCAGAAGCGGGGGCGGCCTGCATTTCTGGTCCTGGTAGGGCGGAGCCTGTGAATCCCAGAGCAGAGTAAACAAGGATGGGGAGGCAGTCCATGATGGTTCCCGAATTCACCCATGGTTCTATACACACACACACACACACACACACACACACACGCATACACACACAATTAAATAAACAATAAAAAATTTAAAAAAACATTTCAAGTAAACCACAAAACTATTTTCAATTTTAAAGCAGCTCCTATATTATCATCAAATTTTAAAATATATTTAATTTCTAAATTTACTTGTAGAAAGTTAGCATTCATTTATGAGGACTTAAATATGTCAAACAGAATAGAATGATCAGATCTCTATTATCTCTATCATCTAATTATAAAATATATTTTATTTCTAAATTTTATTTGTAGGAAGTTAGCATTCATTTATGAGGACTTAAATATGTCAAACAGAATAGAATCATCAGATCTCCATTATCTCTATCATCTAATTATAAAATATATTTTATTTCTAAATTTTATTTGTAGAAAGTTAGCATTCATTTATGAGGGGTTAAATATGTCAAAGAGAATAGAATCATTAGGTTTTTCAACAATTTTCATTCCTTAACTATAATCATCGCTTATAGTAAATGTAAAGGAAACATACATTATTGCATTTTCCAGTATTCTCAAATAAATAGATCATGTAAATGGGATTTCTGTTCTGTAAATTGATTCAATCCATTTACAAAGTACCATGCTCATACTCTTATTGATGGATATGAATGAGCACTTTATCACTGTTGCTATCATACCATAGTAGAGAAATCTAAACAGATAGATACAATTTTCTCTAAGAACAAGATCAATTTCATTTTTTGGCAGTTTCTAAATTGCATTTGTCAATTGTTAGTGAAATTATAGAGACAGATGATCACCAGTCTTGACCTTTCATTACTCCAAGGCCATTTTGCGAAGGGGCAGGTTGATGCAGTAAGTTTTTCTGCTTTGTTTCAATTTACAAAATCTAAGGGTTATTTCTCAACACAGAGAAGATCTCTGTCTAGAAATGCTTCTGAAACTCCCACATTCGCATTATACATGTAACTTTTCGATCCTTAGCAATTTTACAGCTCTATCTATAGCTCACATTGTTCCAATTATTCAACTTTTGAGCAAATTAATTGCACCTAGCCTTTACCCTAATGATATTAATTGTCAAGTTTATGCAATCTTTTTTATTTTTCATCTTTTTTTGTGTGGGTTTAAGTGTATATGTCTGTGTGTATAAGTGTGTTTGTGTGTGTGTGTGTGTGTGTGTGTGTGTAAGAGAGAAAGCACTATATGTGCCCAGGATAATAATTGATGACTTTAAGAACCATCCTGGATTGCTTTATCTCCTTTTTGCTCTGTGTTCCAGAGCTAGAAATGCAAGCCACTGCCATTCCCACTTATCCTTTTTTTTAACATTTTTTTACTATTTTTATTTGTACTTTTAATCATGCACTTTTTTATTAAAAATGTAATTATACATTTTAAAATTTTTTTACCAGTTCCCTCCCTCCCCCTTCCTCCCCCCGAACCCCGTCCTCCCCCTCTTCTCCCTCCCCATCTAGCATCTGTTAAAGGCACCGAGATCCCTGAAGGCAAGGGATTGACAGCCATAGTAGTGCTTCTATGCTTAAGGGGAACAAGAGAAAGGGCTTATGGAAATGCTACTGGGTCCTTATATGTCATCGGAGAGAAGGACCCAGTGGAGAGTCAGGCATACACAATAAAGGACTCTCTGGGAATTGGGGGGGACCCACTTATCCTTTGACTCCCACGTTTTTACATGAGATCTGGGAACTGAACTCAGATCCTTCTGTTTTCAAGGCAAAAAGCTTATTTCCTGAGCCATTTCTCTAGCTTAATTTTGGCTATATTTTAAAGTGTTAAATACCTCCAAAATATTCACATCCCAAAACTTGGTAGTATGTACATTAAGTAAAGAAGCTAATGAAGGAATAACCATATAGTGATGATGAAATATTTCCCTACACTTCCTTGGATGCCTTATAACTGCAAAATATAGAGTTTGTATTGTAATCATTAGTGACAAAATAAAACCAAGAGGAATGCATTAACATCTCCCAGATATCTAAAGTCATAGAGAAGAAAATAAATAAGCCACGACCACCAAATAAACCTTCAAATAACCTTAAAATGTTAATTCAAATGTCTTTGCTGTTGCTATGATATTTATCATGCAGTGTTTATTAATCTCACTTAGAGCATAGAATTGATGCTGACTTCAGATTTCTTATGAGTTTATTTGCCAGAAGGTTCCATTTACTCATTTTTTTCTAGATTTTAGTATATTAATAGGAAATTCATATGTATGTATGACCTAAAATACAAAAAAAGCCAAAAAACATAATCCAAAGCATCTACTTCCATCTCATAACTTACTAGGGATGTAATATCATCATTTGAAAGCATCCACTATGGTCACCAGTGTTTTGTGACTCCATTAGAATTGTTTTGGGTAGAGAAGTAAATCAGTAGCATACTCCATTTCTTTGTATGAATATTTGCTTTTATTTTGGTATGCACTTAAAATATATATATAAAATAAATCATGCATATATTCCTCTATTCTTCATTACAGCTATTGAATACATCGTCATGATAATAGCAATAATAACTAAGAGACTGTGTTTGAGTTCTTAAGATTCACTTACATTGTTTCTTAATTTGTTATACATGTTATTGTGTTCATGTTAAAAGCATCAGTGAATCCCTTTACAAGTATAGATATGACATATTATGTTAGATTATGTAATTGTTATTTTTGATTTCTATTACAATTATGCATTCAATATCCTTATTCTCATTATACAGTTAATACTGAAAAACTAAGACAAAAATGTTAATAATGTGGTCTTTGATGAAGATATTTTGAAAAGATGCTCATAAGAAACTAGCTATCAATGTGTATACTACAAGTAATTTATTTTTTGTCTGCTCTCCTTTTGGAAAAGTAAGCAAAATAAAAACAATACGTTCAGAAATTGCTCTGTTTCTGAATGTGTAACAAGAACAGAAAGCCTCATTTTTGATTTTTGACACTACTTCTTGTCCAGTAACAGTGGGATATCATAAAAGGCACACTCATCTCTCTGGGACAATCATACACATAAGCAAACCATCATGTTGGGTGAAGCTTTTAAAATATGTGGCTGAGAATGGAATGTTGCTGTCAGATATTGAAAAATGGTCTGAAACTATGAACCAATTAAATACTCATCTCACATATTCCATTGATTCATTCTCAAAAGAGTAATCAAATACTATTTTATAACCTATGTATCCTTCATATTACCTTGCAAAGTTTCAGTTGATAAAGACATATATTTTTTAAAAAATACTGTAGATTCAAGTGGAGAGAATAGAAGTTGAGTTGTGTTTCTACAGATGCTATGTATTCCTTAAATAAAGGAAAGGCATGCATGAGAAAAATTTAACATTCGAAACTCAATAATGTAATCCTTTTTAGGTTTATTCTTCTAAATTTGGTATATTTAACCTCTTTTATTAAGGCCAATAAAACCATCAGGAAATAAAACAAAATCCCTTAGTTACTTACAGAGTGAAATTTACCTGTATAAATTTCAAAACCCATTGGTAATTAATGTGTATAATACCATTGGAACCCCTTTTATCATAGCTACGTTCCCATCTGCTTTAAAACACTCAAGCATTAATACATACCCATGGAAATCTTTTTAAATGTCTTCATATCTGTCTAGCATATGGCACAGAAAATTTAATTTGATTTATCCACTGTGGTCAGAACAGACAACTGGAATGGTTTCAGAGAAAAGCTGTTATTTGTTCACCAATAGGGCCTGATCATTAGACATATAAAGGAGTTATTGGGGTGACCTCTAGACTATTACACCCCATTGTTCTGGGTGCAAGAAAGCAGAATATAGTTGGATGTATGGTAATGGGACTGCCAACATTCCCTTGTGGGGTGGAGGGCGTGCTGTAGGAAGTGGTTTCTTAGTTGTTATTCCTTCTTAATTCTCAGCTATATGTGTTTTTGGGATTTGTGTTATCTGCATATGACTCTGATCATGCAGCTTACATGATATCTTTACTCATGATAGGTAAATACTTTTCAGTAGCACAAATATTTTTGAGACATGCATGCTCCAGTAAGTAATAATTATCCATACTCCTGTAAGATCAATTATCTCATTGGTCACTGATTCAATTACTTATTGTTGTGATAAAGTACCTGCCAGGAACCAAGCTTATGGAAGAGGATTATCCCAGCTCACAGTTACACCAACATGCCAAGGAGGTGAAAGCAAGGAAAGGTGAGGAGATGGGTCACATCATAGCCACATTCCAAAGCAGAAGACGACTGATGAATTCATGCATGGTCCTTACTTGTTTTTGTTCATTCCACTTTTTTTTTCATTTTTTATTATTATTTCCACTCATACAAACTTAATATGTACACCAGTTCCCTCCCTCCCTCTTCCTCCCCCCTAACCCCTGCTCACCCTCCCCTCACCCCTCCTTCCCCATCCCCCATTGCCTACCCCCCAATCCCCAGAGAATCCTTTAATGTGCATGCCAGACTCTCCTCTGAGCCCTCCTCTTCGATGACATACAAGGACCCAGTGGCTTTTCCCTGAATCCCTGAACCCTTTCCTGTATTCCCCTTAAGCATAGGAACACTACTATGGCTATCAATTCCTTGCCTCCAAGGATCTTGGTGCCTTTAGCAAATGCTAGACTTTATGGGGTCAATAGTGTGTGGGACATTGCACAGGGCATGCAAAGACCTATTATGATTGCTTCGGCCCTAACTTGTGTGGAGTATCTCCCATATCATTGCTCCTCCCATCCTTTTGCTCTTACAATCTTACCGCCCCCTCTTCCACAAATTTCCCTGAGCTTCAGGATGGGGAGAGATTAGGCTGGCCTAGTCCTAGGTGATGATATAGAGTCTCTGAAGTTCTGGATTATGGTTTGTTGATTTTCTTTTGCAGTTTTGCTGCTCCTGTAATGCCCTTCATTCCATCCTGATGGGTATTGTATTTCACCCCCTGGCCAGAGATAAAAAGCTGTTAAACAAGAATCTTGTTATAAGAGTATATTCAAAGGTAGATGTAATAAAAGTAGGAAACCACAGTGAGGGAAGGGTCTATTACACATTGGCAAAATGGTTACTTTTTATCTGCCAGATTATATGCCCTCCCCTTCTGGTGAAATCATACCCCCTCAGTTGTACATGATCAGGAATGAAAGTCTGTGAACTTAACCAGATGTCTCATTACTTATTTGAGTCCTTGATGGAGGCCTATTTTCTCTGCTGTAACATGGTCCCCTCTCTCCTTGTTTCTGGTGTGGCCCTCCTACTCCATCCCTCCTGTTCATAATCCTTGCAATTACTGTATTACATAGGTTTACCTTTGAGTGTCTCAATGTGGGCTGGGTGAGTTTGGTACTAGGAGCCACCTATTAGGGAGGACATATGGTGCTTAACTTTCTGGGTTTGGGATACTTCACTTAATATAATTGTTTCCAATGACATCCATTTCCCGGCAAATTCCAGTAATTCATCATTCTTGATGGCTGAGTAGTACTCCATTGTATAGATGTACCACAGTTTCCTTATCCACTCGTCAACTGTTGGACATTTGGGTTGATTCCATGACTTTGCTATTGTAAACAGTGCTGCTATGAACATGGTCGTGCTTGTGCTATCCAGGTGAAACTCTGCTGTATGGGGTATTATTCCCAAAAGTGGAATAGCACGGTCATATGGCATTTCAATCTTTAATTTCTTTAAGAATCTCCAGACGGCTCGCCAGAGTGGCTGTGTGAGCCTACATTCCCACCAGCAATATAAGAGAGTTCCCCTCTCTCCACTTCCTCTCCAGCATTTATTGTTGTTTGTATTATGGATTTTTAGACAGTCAAGTGAATGATTCTACGACCAGTGAAGTTGGGTATTTTGACATCAATAAAATACTCAGGGCAGTTCTTCAAAGATGGGCCTTTCTTTCTGGGTGCGAGGGTGACAGGAATAACAATCCTGTTACTGAGGTGGGTTCAGATGGAATAATTGATTTTATATTTGATTGATTTGATTATTCTCTGTTAATTTCAGAATTGCATATAAAAACCATCCAAATTATTGTGGTCCAATCAGAAAGTTTTACTTCATTTTTACATTTTTCTGCCTATTTTTAAAAAACAAGATTTCATGTAGCCCAAGCAAAAATTCACTGTGTTGTCAAAGACAATCTTGAATTTCATGCAATTCTGAAATTCTCAGAGAATAAGCCATACCCATGTGAGATTTGGAAAAAACTAAAGAATTGATTCTAGAGTATCGGAATCTCTAGGTTGAGGCTATCCTTAGGACATTTAATAGAGATTTTAAATTAAATTGTTTAAATTAATTTCTTTGGGGTGATTAGTCAAGCTTTTTGAAATTTGAGCATACTTCTGCCTTCTACTTCACCAACATGAAGAATACGCGGGGATAACGTCTGAGGTATTTATCACAGATTCCCAGTTTGCATTAACCTGTCTGTCTGATATTTCTACTATCATATCTAAGAAATTCCTTAACTTACAATTTTAATTATTTTGATTCTCAAATGTCATGAGTCTATTATTATATTGAAGCATGAATATGTGGCAACCAGAATCTCTGTCCCAAATTAAATTATCTACTAATCCCTTTGAGGTTAAATTCATGATTTTCATGATGAGGAAGTTAACCATTCTGAAGATATTTAGAAAGTGAAGTTATGGAAGCAGCAATGCAGGGAAACCTCTGCTGTTCTGAAACTTAACAAATGTGGCAACGAGTGCTTCCTTGTGAGGTGATGCATCATCCTCTACTATGTGATGATGTGCTTGCTCAAAATCACATCCAATAGGGCTGGAGAGGTGGCTCAGGGGTTAAGCCTCCGCCTTGCAGGCGGAAGGTCCCGAGTTCGGATCCCAGATCCCACGTATAGACGCCAGACGGAAGCGGGGGCGGCCTGCGCTTCTGGTCCTGGTAGGGCGGAGCCTGTGAATCCCGGGGCAGAAGGAGGTGGAGGCGTCCATGGTGGTTCGCGAATTCGTCCGTGGTTCTACACACACATACACACACACACAGACACGCGCGCGCACATACACACAGTTGAATAAATAATAATAATAAAAAAAAATCACATCCAATAGCAATGTTTTCAAAGAGCTGGGCAGCCCAGTCATAATCTAACCATTATATTTCACATTTTATTATTTTAAAATAAAATATTTTACTTTTTCTGTGATTAAGAGAGAGATGGAAAAGAAAGGAAGAAACACACACACACACACACACACACACACACACACACACACACAGATTCATACTTTAGTACTCATAAAATGAACCACAATCATAGGAAAATTTTTGCAAGTCATTTCTCCCTTTCCACTCTATGGGCTTGTGGAGACAGGTTATTTGATCAGTTATCTCATTAACCAAATTTTACATTTCCTGAAACTGCATGTTCCTACTTTAGGCACATATCTGCTCACAAGGGACATTTTCATGACATTTAGCCTATGGTATAGATCTTAAATGACTGTCAAATCTAAACACTTCAAGACCCTTCCTTCTTATCTGAGTGCTTTTCTCCAAGCATCACAGCTGTCAGAAGGGCCACAAGGACTTTGAAGTATGGCATGAATGGAGCAAGAACGTTTTTCTATGCTCAAGAGCTTCCCTTGTCTTTTTTTTTCAGTTATGCGTGTGTGCATGCGTGTGTATGTGTGCGTATGTGTGTGTGTGTGTGTAGAACCACAGGCGAATACGGGAACTACCATGGACCGCCTCCATCTCCTCCTTGTTTACTCTGCCCAGAGATTCACAGGCTCCTGCCCTACCAGGACCAGAAACGCAGGCCGCCCCCGCTTCTGCCGGGCGTCTATACATGGGGTCTAAAGATCCGAGTTCAGGACCTTTCGCCTGCAAGGCAGAAGCTTAATCTCCAGCCCCCAGAGGTTCCCACGTATTTATGCAGACTTCATCTCTTTATGTTTTTGTGACAGCTCTGCACAAGAATCTTTTACAAAGGGCTACTTTTTTTTGGACACAATAGATATTTTGTTTGCCCTGATCCTGTCTAAATGTGCCTTCTGGAATATTGTTTGCATGCATAAAGTAGGATAACCACATGGCTTCTTAACAGAACAAAGATGGCATGTTCCAGGTGACTTTCTATTTCTAGTTATAAAAGACAAAGTAAAGCCTGGTAAGTTATTGTCTCCTAAAATTCTCACTATTGTTTATTTCTGCTCTTGTTCTCTGCAATGATACTGCATATTTGAAAGATTTCCTTTTATTTACATTAATACTTTCAGAAATACAAGTGGGCACTAAACAAATTTTGGGAATTGTGATTATTAGGATGGGTCCAAAGCCTCATGGATCCATAAAAGAGTAACCCGACTGGGAATTAGAGAAAGAAAGGATGTGTGATCTCATTACAGAAAATTGCATTGGAAATGTGGCCATTTTGTTGATCTGTATATTGATCTGGCCTCCTGTAGGCCCCTTTTCTCTGCTTTCTTAGCTCACATTAAGACAGACTTTGGGCAAGCTGCCTGAGTCCTCTCAACTGGTAAGATAAAATAAGTAATTCTTTTCTTTAAACTATTTTGTTAATGTTTTGATCACAGATACAAGTAAATTAGTTAATATAAAAATCCATATTTTCCCTAAAATCAATTTATGTAGAAAACCAAAGTCAAATATCTTTTATAAATCTATTTTATGATATAAATCTCCTCTACTCTTCTTTTTGGTTTCACAATTTAATAACACATTCCTCATTAAAAATAAAGGCATTTTAAAAATGTAACCAAGACCAATTACAGACCTCTTCCCTAGGGTGTAAGAATTTCTCACATCAATATACACCAAAAACAGCCACAATGGAGCCAATCATATTTAAACATTTCTCTTCAGATATTCAGCTTCTAGTCCTGTATTTTTACATTAGTTCATCAGAGCATTTGCAAACTATAATACCCTTTAATTAAACAGAATTGACCATTGACCTTAATTTCTCTCTTTCATTGACATGGTCTTGATTAAAGTCATACTTGCTGAAGTATTAATGCTTTGTTGATATAATTTTTCCATATTTGAAAAGCTAATCTTGGTGTGAGAGGGACTCTAAGTCCTTACCTGAATCTGTAGAACAGAGAATTTAATCCCAAATCCACATAACTCTCAATATGTAAAAAAATGATATGCAATTTTTTTCACAATATATAAAAAAGTTGATATAAGATTTACTTCTTTTTTTATACAATTGTGTGTGTGTGTGTGTGTGTGTGTGTGTGTGTGTGTGTGTGTGTGTGTGTGTGTGTAGAACCACGGGTGAATTCAAGAACCACCATGGACTGCCTCCACCTCCTCCTTGTTTCCTCTGCCCTGGGATTCACAGGCTCCACCCTCAAGGACCAGAAACACAGGTCGCCCCACTTCCGGCAAGTGTTTATACATGGGGTCTAGGATCCGAACTCAGGACTTTCTGCCTGCTAGGCAGAGGCTTAATCCCTGAGCCAGTTCTCCAGCCCCAAGCTTTACTTCTTGGACAGACATAGTAACACACACTTGTAGTCTAAGCAACTTGTTACTTATGCTACAAAGTGAGTTTAAAGCTATTATGGACTACACAGTAAGAGTGTATCTGTGTATCTTAATTATTTTAAACTGAATAACATTGTTTCTTGTATTCAAAGGAGACAAGCAATTATTCTTGCTTATCTTTATATCTAAAGTATGTAGGCTATGCCCCATGTTTATTAATCACAGATATGCTAACCCTATAGTATGGAATTTAAGTTTGAATCCATGTGACCTGTGAATGAATATTGAGATTGGAAGGATATACTAGATTTTTGACATGGGGTGAACATGATCATAAGGCTTCTGGTAAAGATGAGATGTTGAGTCAGAGAAGGAGACAATGAAAGAGAAAAGGTAGGTCTATTATCCATGAAATTCTGGCAGTTTCCCACACTTGGGAAGATAAATGAAGTAGATGTTTGGGTCTACAGAAGGAACAGTCTTTTTGGCATGTGGACTTAAAAAGACAAAATATTCAACACATTTGCTAATTATATTGAACAGAAAATCTGAGTAATCTTAGTATTAGTGTAACAGACAGTTTAGACACTCCTTAATGCCTTGTGTGCTACAATTTTTGAATCTTGTGACATTTGTTAATTATTGCTTTTGATTTCCATAGGAAACACTTTTGATAGCAGAAAGCTAAAAAAAAAAAGACCTTGCTTTTTGATGAAATACATGTACTGCATAATCTTACTTGAAAAAGGTTCATGATGAATAAATAACACCAAAAAAATCTTAGCAGTAGTCATCTGTGGTAGGAGACAGTAGTGTTATAGGATAATGGAAAACATGGAATCTTGGGAATAAAACCATGACATGACTATGTCCACCACAACAGAAAGTACATAATGCAAGAGATGGTGAAAAGATGGTATGTGGAGATGAACTCAACTCTGGAGACTTTTTATTTTGGTGAAAATTGTTCTCTCAATTAATTCAGATAATTTAATTAAAGATTTTCTATATCTATAAAAAAGCTAGTAGATATTCATTTGTGTAGTGTTCTAGGAAAAACTGTAAACAGCTGAACTCTTATATATTGTTACTAATGTGATATATGCATTCAACAGAATACCAGCTACAAAATAGTTCAATTTTTTTATTCCTGTTTGCTTAAGGTAGATCTTTTGAGGTTTTTAAATCAGACGCAGGTATATAAATCAGATACAAATCATAATTTTTCAATAGAAAATCCATTCTAAAATTGGTAAAGAAAAATGGCATTATATAAAAATTTTTGATAAAGTAAGGAAATAATGACCTGAAATCTTCTTGCCATGAACTCTAATATATAACTTACTTTTTAAACAAAATTCACTGTTACGTTGTACTAATTGGAAGGAAGACATATTTATAGTTTACAAACATATATATACACACACACATACATGCACACATACATCAAATGACCTTTAAAATCTTGTAAATGTAATGAACCTAATTTTCATATGACATATATCAAAAGGCTACAACATGATAAGCTGGCTAAATTCACTTTCTCTTTTGTCCATTGATGTTGCTAACAGTTTGAATATATGGATATACAATAGTTTCTTCTTAGCACTGGTTTCATTTTTTTCTTTATTCTTTGAAATATATATGTATTTCTACATGTATAAAAAGATTTTGTCTTTTTCACATAATATTATTTAGTTCTTTCTTCCCCTTTTTCCCATTGAAGCCCTGTTCCTAACAAATGTCTCTCTCAAGTTTATGTTTTTGTTTGTTTGTTTGTTTATTATTTATTTCAATGATTCATTTAGGTTGATTACAGAGAACTGGGTTACCATGTTCCTAGGCACACGAGGTCTGCTTTCTCTGAGTTTGCCCCTTCTCGCACTAGAACCCAGTGATAAAGGAGCAGAAAAAGGTCCCTGGAGCTCAACTCATGGGTCAGGTTGTACAGTTCTAGTACAATTTGTGAGCTTCTGACTCAGTGAGAGATTCCGATACACACACATACACATATCAACACACCAAAAAAAAGTCAAAAATTGCTAGATAACAGTAGAGGCAATCACCCAGTGGTAACATGTGCACTTCACACAGCATATGTGTGTATGCATGTCAGCATATGGACCCACAAAAACACATCAACACAAGCATAAGCACACACATACACAATACATACACATGCACATTCACGCCCAAACTGAAATGATTGCTTCCCGCTCTTAATTTGTTAGGAACATACTAGGTATATTAACATATTAATAAAGATCCTCTAAAATATTTTCCACAAGGAAAAATGAATTTAGCTTGGTAAACTTTCAAACTTTTAATCATTTTAATAAAATATTATTAAAAGCTCTGGGATATTTTTAAAATGAAAGGTAATTAGCTTATTTAGAAAATCCATTTGTCTTAAAATGAATAATTTGAATTTTAGAAATAGCTATGATGAAATGCTAATTAGAATATGAATACATAGGGGCTGGAGAGGTGGCTCAGGGGTTAAGCCTCTGCCTTGCAAGTGGAAGGTCCTGAGTTCAGATTCTAGACCCACTTATAGACACCGGGTAGAAGCGGGGGACCCGCCTGCGTTTCTGGTCCTGGTAGGGAGGAGCCTGTGAATCCCGGGGCAGAGTAAACAAGGAGTAAACCATGGTGGTTTTCGACTCGCCTGTGGTTCTACACACACACACATACACACACACAATTGAATAAATAATAAAAAAATTAAAAATTAAAAAAGAATACAAATACATATATATCAACAAATAGATTCATGGAAGTTTTCAATGTTTATGTGTTTTTATTTTAATTAACTCAATTTACATGTATATTATTTTTAAAATTTTGCATCATGTAAATAAACTAACTTTAATGCCTGGATAGGATCATATTACAAATCTATATGTATAAAATATCATTTAATTAATTGAGCATAATTAATTTTTACCCAACTGCAGATTTTCACTGTTAAAAATTTTTAGTTTTAGAATTGCAATATATAATTACAACAATGATCTCTTTGTTTTATCTTTATATACATAAATTTGGAGGAAGGAAAAATAAATTATACTACTCATAACCTATGAAAAGCAATTCTGTAAAGAGAACCAATGTATATCCTATAGGGACAATTCCTTTTCTAGTCCTTAGAAGCTACCTCAATGTATCTTTGACTCACCAAAACAGTCCTTCAGCTTCTTGCAGATGTTGTGACCTGTATACATGCTGTTTATATGTGTCTTACAAAGTTGGTGTGGCCTGTATATATGCTGTGTATATGCTTCTTACAAAGATGGTGTGACCTGTGTACATACTGGCTCCTTGATTTTACATGTCTGATTTTATTACTTTTTACTCTTTTGTGTGTTGGCATCTGACTAGTTATGCTTCTGGGTTTCCAGTTGGGGGGATCAAATTGCAGGCTGTGGACATGATATGAAAATATGCAATTGTGAAATGTTTAGCTGTATAGAGAACAAAGTGGAGAGACCAATCCAAATGAGATGGGAATGCATTCTTCAAACTTTTCCTTATCTTCTATAGTGGATATAGGTTCTCTTCAATTTAAAAACCCTACAGACCCTTCTCTGTTTTCTAAAACTCTTCTAGTTTCCATTTTGCATGCCTTCTTCACAGGAAGAGAGCAAAATACAGAAAATAGGAAGAGATTTTTACTAATATAGCTATAAAATCAATTATCCTCTAATTGATTTTTGAGATAATCTGAGATAAAAGTAGCTTTATTTAAGGACAGCAAAATCTTTTCCTGCTTAGATTTTGCAGGAAGCACCATATGAAATGCATCCCACCAGGAAATATAATCACAGTCTAACAGGAAGAAAGATAAGAATAAAAGAATACAGGGAATCCAATAGCTTTTTGACTTTAATCTCTGGTCTCTGTCTGGATTTCAGGCTGTGGGTCCATTTTTGCCTCCATCCAAGCAATTATTCACTCCATGCATGTCTCCAACAAGGGGTCAGAAACCTTTACGTTCACAGAGTCCTTATAAATTTTTTTCTTTAAAAAGTTTTCATCTTGTTTTCCAGTAGAGAAAATAACAATAGCAACCAAAATACATGAAAAAAATTCAGTTATCCCAAAAGAAAAATGAGACTCAACATTGTAAGTAAGAAAAATTTAAAAACTGTATTTGTCTGTTTGGTCAATTCTGTTACCAGATTACCATAGTTTACAATGCTTAAAAATATTTATAAGAAACAATAACTTAAATAAATTAGATGTAGCATGCTCATACTTTATAAAAACAGAAATTTAAATACACAAATATCTCATAAATTGAATACACCAATTTCAAGATCATGCTCATAATTTACAGTCACTAAATTTCATATGAATAATAAAAAGCTTTCATAGCAGTGCTTAAAGATTTAGCAAAAGTCATTTTTCAATGGGCAAACTACTAAACATGTCCCATGTAATTTTAAAGCAAGATATCAGAGTTGAACATAGTAATTCCATCATTATTATGAACCTTCTAATTGTTCAACAGAAGTCTGTTCTGTTGCTCTTGCAACAGTGCTCCACGCTGAGAGGATATTTTAAGATAATTAAAAAGGACAAGGCAGACTACATCCTCTTTCTTTTAACCACACAACCTTTTCTACAATAGCATTGACTCCATAAAATAGGATTTCCTGTGTTGATGTGGATAGGCAAAAATTCTTTGATAAGGGTGGACTCAAAATAGCTTTTTGTTTCCTGGGAACTTCTATGTTTCAGTTCCCCCCCCAGGTCCCTGCCCTAAAGTTTGGTCGCCAGGGTTACGGGTTGGGGTGTGTTTTGTTCTAGGAGGAGAAACTTTTTGGTAAGTTTCCTAGGTCAATGGGCAAGTACCAGAGGGCTGAGAATCTGTTCTCTTTCTGTCACTGGTGTTTTTTTGTCTTGCTCTCAAGGTAAATTGTTTTCTCCATCATATGCTCCCTTACACCTGTGCTGCCTTATAAGGACTCTATCAAATTGTCAAATAAAAAAGAATTTTCTCCTGACATGTTGATTAGAGCAGCACTTTTTCATCATATCAGTGCAGAACTGATAACACGCAGCAAACACACACATATTTTGTGACTCAGATTTGAGGATCAGTCTATGATCACGTGTTCTGTATCTACCCTCAGTTTATTGAAGAGAAATGTTATCTGGATGAGCCGTGTCATAATATTAATTGATATCATCTTTATTTGAAATAAGAAATGTTTATGATTCACCGTCATGGGAAACGTATTTTATCATAAAGTTCCAGTCATTACCTCCCATCGTTCAACTATCAGTGAGTTTTAAGTAGAACTGGAAATGGAACTAGTATTATCCAGATGAAGTCAAAGACAAAATGCAGGTGTTTTCTAATTCACCATTATACTTTGATTATACCTGGTTTTATTGGAACTTATTCTCTCTCTCTCTCTCTCTCTCTCTCTCTCTCTCTCTCTCTCTCTTTCTCTTTCTCTCTTTCTCTCTCTCTCTCTCCCTTCTCTCTTCACACACCCTCTTCCTTTATCAACATTTCCTTCATTTTCATATCCTATGTTCATCTTATTTTGTAACTGAATCAAAATCTATTTTATGATTCTCCAGGTTTTGAGTTTTATTTTCTTTGCTATAATGTTCTGTGGTAATCAAAAAGAATTCTTACAAAAACTGGACAGTTATTCAACTTTCAATATATTATTATACCTATACCAAAGGATACATGTGGTAGGACAAATGTCTGCCAGAGAGATACTATTTTAAATCTACCCATATTGTAGTCTGTATAATTTCTTTTCTAAAATTAGAAATACCATGCTCATTTTAATTTTCATAAAATTATGTGAAGACAGATTTTAAAGAAATGTACCTGTCAAAGTTTTGAGAAATGTCATGTTTCAATTTGCATAAGCCTAAGTAAAGGCAATCTTAAAAATCAGCACTATTACAACTAAGGATAGAATATCCCAGAATTCTAAATCATTATAAAAATTATATTTCAGAACTTCCTATGTTGTTTCTTTAAAGACAACCAGGTACAAAGCAGGAACAAAGCTTTCAAATTAAGCTAAATAATAGCAAACCAAAGAGCAATTGTTCCAAATCATTAACTTGTTAAAATGGCAGTTTGTATATTTATTAACACTGGTATGGAGACATGTAAGCTTCCCCGCAGCAATATAGCAGCAGACTGACCTTCAGGTCCATGTTTACTCTAATACATGGAGATATTAGAAAATGAATGGCATTTATTCTATGAAAATTAAATATGCCTTTTTGTTCATAGTACTAAATGGCTTGGAATAGTAGGCATGATATATGTAATCTAAAATGACTGTATTTAATTGTATCATCTATAGAAGCAAGTTGTTCCATGCTGCATTTTAAAAATGTCTTTCATTATCTGCTCTTCAGATGCTAACACTACTGATCTGATGTCAAGATAAAGCAAACCTGTTCATTAATATCCCATAGCTTGTCAAACATCCAATTACAGCATATAAACAAAACAAATCATCTGACATCTCATCTCTCTCTTCACTGAGAGGTGAAAAATGCAGATCAGCAATATGAAAAGAGCATTATTCTCACAGTTCTGACAGACTCCCACATTTTATTTTATAATATAGAATTAAAATGAGAATACAGAAACATTTGATGAAGAGAAAACATTCCTCCAACTGAATGCTTTTGGTCAATGTTCCAGAATTTTTCATCTCCCGTACAATATCACCCAGGATTATGTCTCCTGGTCCAATTGCATTGTAATGCAGCCTATTTAGAAGAGAGAAGGGAGGAATGTCTTTCTAAGCTGGACTCTGGGAAATCTGTCCACGGTGACTGTTTTTCTGTGAAGATGGGTGATTTTTCACAATCATTTCTTCTCCTCCCTCTTTCCATGGAAGGAAACAGATTTTGTTGCCTTCCTACCACTGATGGAATATTCTGATGGTATTAGATACCAAAACTCAGGAAGGCATAGGGATCTCTAATTTCAGATGCTCACAATATTTTTCTACTCAATATTTATTCTTATTAGTCATTAATTCACTCATTCATTCACTTGTTCTGGCTTCTATTGAAAGTTGATGCTATTCAATTCACTAAATATTTATCTTTCTGGAAATTTTTATAAAATAATACTCATTCTATGGAGCCAGATACTTCTGTTTTAGGTAAGAACCAGTTAATTATTTGTAAATGTGCTTTTATCTTCTCATTTTTAGATGTTCGTTTACTCTATGTCCTCTGTTAGAAAGATCTGTTTTTATGAATATAGGTGGGATAACTTCCAAATTTGTAACATTGAAAGAGGCAAAAATGCATGAATTTGCATGTACTTAAATGATGTTACATTAGATTTTTTGTTGTTAAAACTTGCATGTATAATAATGAAAGTACAAGTAGATAATATTTTTGCTATGTAAATATGCTGGTTAAGATATTATTGCATTTTAGGGCTGGAGAGATGGCTCAGGGGTTAAATCTCTGTCTTGCAAGCAGAAGATCCTGAGTTTGGATGCCAGGTCCCAAGTAAAAACACCAGGCGAAATAGCAGTGGCCTGCACTTCTAATCCAGGTAGACTGTGCCTGGAAAATCCCAGAGTGAAGCAAGAAGGAGGAAGGAGCAACCCAGGATGATTCTCAAAGTCACCTTTGGCGCTCCACAGGGACACACACATGCACATGCACACGCACACGCACACGCACACACACACACATACACATACAAATTAAGTAAATAAAATATTTTAAAAGATATTATTGCATTTTAAAAATCAAGATGATACTATGGTTATCAGCTATAAATACTTAATTGGATTATAAGGGACATAGTAAACACATTTTTTTATATTCATGAAAACCAAACGTCCTACAGATAAAAAGAGTTAGATCCAACATATATGTTTATTTAAATTTTAAATTTTAAAAATTTAAGGTGTTGTTGCGAATTTACTTATCTTAAATATTAAATGTTATGTGACATGCTCAATAGCTCAGGCAAAGTTTTGCCCTCAAGTTTACTTTGAGGAATAATTCTTGTTTTTAAATGCATGCTGATGAATAGTTGTGCATCCATATAATTAAAATAACATGTATAATGGAAAGTGAGAAAAAGATTTGAAAATGGAATGTATAACCAAGTATTTCAATCAAAACAGAAATCTATCTATCCACACTACACACCTTGGTAACCAAACTCTTTTTTCTCTAGCCTACATAAGGTGAACTCCCAAATGATAGATAATTGGGGGCTTTGGATATTTTGATATTCGTGGCCAACAGTAAATCTTGCAAATGAATGTTTCTGACTTGTTCTATGGCTTTACTTTGAATGGTTTCTAGGATGCATTACAATCAGTATGGACTTTTATTTTTATTCTTGAATAAAACATAAAAAACAAAGAAATACCTGGTCCAGACCCAACCCATTGTTGTCAGTATACTAAAATAAAATTTAAGTTACCATATTCCAAGCAAAATTTTGTACTATCTCTTGGAATTTTTTTTCAAATCTCCTTCAACATATATTAGCTTATTTTTCATGGTGTTCAGTAATTTATTGAGATCATCAATGTATCTCAAATTCAGAAATAAGACTGTTAAGATAGCAAACTGAAGGTATCAGAGTATACTTCTCAACACAGAAGACATACATATTTCTGTCATTTATCATTTATGATATTATTCTAAATAAATTTCAATAACAATTTATTTTAATTAAGCTTGAGTCCATGATATAGTTTATTTTTATTTTTAGGGGGACTTCCAAGCATAGCTGCTAAAAGTAGACTCAATAAATGTAAAGTCATATCTTTAATGGACATAATATAGTGAATAAATATTAATCAATCATTTTTAATGCAGTAATGTAGCTTTTGTGAGTTTTGAAAGAAATTGCAAACAACTTATACAGAATAAGAATATTAAAGTAAATTTGCAATCCTGTGCAAGTGGCTTGTTAAAACACTTGTAGTTCTAGTTTTAATTTGAGAAAGTTAAAAGGACTATCTTCTTATACAAGACAGAATATCACACATCTTTTTTCTTTACTGGGACTTTAATATATATTTATAAAATACTCAAAGTCAATGAAAAGTTAGAAAGAACTTGGATCTTGCTTGCTTTAAGAATTAATTTTCCTTTGGAGATAATGGCAGGAGAAAATGAAATTATTTTGTGCACACATAAGAAGTTTAATACTCCCTCTCCCCCATTTTCCCTTTGAAGGAATGAATTTAACCAGATACTTGGAATGAAAACAAACCTCTCTAAGAATTAATACTACTCTTTCTGTTGTACAAAACAGCATGCCCTCTAGATTTTCAAGTGTGATTGCCTCTAGTAATAGAATAGGATATTAAAATTATTCACTCAGAGTTCTTTACATGTAAGACATTAGGACATTCAGTATCCTATTTTTCTGCTTTCAAATTGTATTTACATTACACACTTCTATACATTTTTTGTTTCTTTTAACTTTCAACACATGAATGTCAATTAGTGGTGACACAGAAATCATCTAGGTTTTCCTACTCTAGTGCAGAGACGTATTTGTTTGGACAGAAATTCCTAAGGAATCTATTCTATAACTAGAGGGTGTCACAGAGAAAGGCAACTTGTATGGTCTAGGAAAGGTGATAGACCTGAAGAATTATAAATTTTGAGCTTTAAAAAGCAGGATAGAAAACGATAGGATGAACATTGTTCATTTGATCAGTCCTTATTCTGAAGTTCTTTTTTTGCTATTGTTTTGCTTTGAATTTTTTGTTTGCTTTTTAAAAAAAGCTTTCTTTTATTTAAGTTTTATGAAAGCAAAAGATAAAGAGAAGGCATACATGCCGAAGCAAAAGACATTTCAAAATTATTCTGTCCTGGCACTATGTACTCTTCCTCGAGTCACCAGAATTGAGAGCAGATGCCTTTCTGCTCTGAGCCCACTCTCCAGTCCTGCATGTTGGCTTCATGAATTTGAACCAACCTATGAATTTTAAGGTGCCAGGAATTACCTGTTGAAGCCACACTGGCATTGATCTTGCAGTCACTTTTCTGCCAATGCCTACTACAAGGTGGTTTTCAGGTGCGCACCATTGAGCTTGGTTGTGAACTTCTTTAAAAATATTTATTGCCTTACTTATCATTCTTATTTAACATTCTTATAAACATTATCTTATAAAACAAAGCATGCTTCAGAATATCCATATTTCCTTCCTCTTTCTAACATTGATAAATGTTTAAACAATTAATGAGAAATTAATGTCTCCCAAGGATTTATACATATTATTATACTTTGAGGCAACTACTTATAAATGTAGAATTCTAATATTTATGAATAATGTAAGATTCTGTCTGTTTATTATTCAAATTAATATATAATTTTATAATTGGAAGCAAACACTGTAACTTGCAGCATTCAAATATTCTCTAAATGATTTAAGATTTCTAAATGATTTCTAAAAGTTTTATTATTACTATGTATTAGCTGGATATTGTATTTATAGAACAGTGACGTAAAAATTAAATTCTTTATTTGCAAAAATGCAATATTTTGTTTGTATTTCCTTAAATATTATTCAATAATTTCTCAATAATTTAAGAAATATACTCTTTTAGCAGAAGTGACTGTTTCTTACCATTTAATTCCCTCAAGTTTATTCATAAAATTGCAGAGTGAAGGACAGAAAGAGAGGTGATTGTTTCGTTTAATCCTTTAAATATCCAATGACCTATAGTACTTTGAGTTTCCTCCTGCTGTGAATCTTTAAACTTAAAGTTCATAGCCTGTGTGAATATTTTCTTTTGTCTGTAAAAAATTTTTGTTTCCAGATTGATTAAAGATTTACATAAAACACTCACCCAAATATTGTATAATTAATTGAATGATCTTTTTAAGTCATAGTCTTTTAAAATTATTGCTATTCCAAAATACTTGAGTGTATTTTTCTCATAATAGAATAAAGCAATGTTACTTCTTGCATTCGAATTATATTAGGAGTAGTTCCTTTCCATTGATCTTTCCACTTATCACTGAACTTTTAAGGATTATGATAAACACTTTGAATTTACATAGATTTTTTGATCAAGGAAATATTTGTTTCCTAGTGTAATGATATGAACACTTTAAAATATACTACAGGAATGTAAAAAACAAAGCTTCTTGTAATTTTCAAATTTTCACCTGTAGAAGACAGTATTTGATTCATTTTATATTTTTTATACCCTGCATTACTACATTTGCTTTGGTTTTACATCATGTGTTGATTTCTAGTAATATTGATTACAAATAATGAAAAATGAGCAGTTTCTCTTAGGGATCAATCTAGTATTTCCTACATGGATGCAAGTTCTCTTTTTTCTAATTTATGTTGTGTTATATTAACCATTAAATTTCATTGATATCTGTTCTTCATTTGAAAGATTATTCTGCAAGCCTCATTGTAAATTATTTCTTGAACTTCCTTATCTCTAATTTCTTCCAACCATTTTTTCTTGTTAGCACAACTGAAGTTTTCAATAAGTAAATCAAATTTTCCTTTGGGCTTACTTTAAAATTTGAAATTACATTCAGAAAGCAAGATCTGTGCATTTATCTTTACATTTAATTGTATATGTTACCAAACAACCTTCTTTCATTGTAGACTTACTATGCAAAATCAGAAATTACTTGTATAAATAGGAAGGATAATAGTGAATAGCCTCACAGAAATTCAACCAGTTATTGAATGAATAAGCAGAGATGAAAAATTAAGAAAAAAGTTGAATTGCAGATGTTGGCAATATTTAGTCACAAAGAGCACAGTAGAACTATGTGATGACTTGGAGGACATGAAAGGATAACTCATATTAGTGATAATCATCCTCAAAATGTATAGGAAACATAAATCAAAAATGCTTATTAAAAAGGAGTATATGTAACAGAAATAGATATTAAGAAATTCAACTACATCAAAAGTATTTATTTTCTTAAAAATAAGATGCCCAAATAGATTGCATAGGATCAGAGCCTGACAAAAAATGATATTTGTAATTTCTCCATTTCACTCACTAACTATCATAGATTTCACAATCTACACACTTTGATGTTGCTCTAGGCTGACTAATTTCATTTTAATTGCTTGAGGAACCATTTCTGAGATGAACTGTGCTCTGTGGTTTTTTAATTTATAATGAAGAGCATTCGCTGACATCATAAAAGGAAACATTTTTCTATCTTTGCATATTTATAGTTTGATAAAAATAAAATTTTGAATAAAGGTACCTTTATCAGTTAAAATATTATGCTTTGAGAAGAGCTCAAATACACCAATTTTACATAACATATTTTGTATTTCATTGAAATTTGTATATTCATCCCATTGAATAGTTATATATTACATGTTCATCAAAATATTTCATATGCAATGGAACCACAATAGTTCACAACTGTGTATAATTTATAACAATTGGATGAACTCGTAGAATATTGATTGTACTTGTACATACAATGAAAAGCATTAAGAACAAATTTCTTACTCAATTTCAAGTATCTATGTAGTAATTAGCTAAAATCATTATGCTGCACATTTAAAAGCTAACTCTTTTGTGCTTTATGCATATTCGAAAATGAATTAACCTTTTACCAAATTATGTGTGCCATTTTCTCTGGTATAAATGTAATTATTACATTTTATTTTGTGAAGCCTATAGGATTTCATAAAATCCATATAGTCAAAATTGTTTTTGGAGAGTTCCAAATAATAGATAATTAAATTACTGTCTTGATGCTATCACTTAGTATTACAAATATTATTCTAAAATATAAATCAATATAGGCCAAATAATAGAATGATGGTGTGACTTTTAGTATATATCATGGATACATTTTTTCTAGCTTCAAAAGGTTGTATTTGGTAAATCTTTTACATGTCATTTGATTGTATATAATTTGTAAAATGTTTGCTATAAACACATTAATCATATTTTTCACTTCATATCATAAATATAAATCTGACAGTTACTAAAATACATATTCACATAATTGAAAAGCTCATGAACATATCAAGATACATAGAACTGGGGATATGATTCAGTAACTGAATGTTTTATTAAAAGTCCTGGATTTAAAATTACCATTATGGTTGGTGGGCTGTGGCAACCCACATAGATTTGTTATTTTACCTTCCCATTAATTAATGAAGACAGAGTTCAAACAAGTTAAGAGTGAAAAGGATTTTATTTTTGCTTCTTGTTTCTCTCTTATTTGACTTAATCAGCATCAAGGAAGAGTTCATACAAATATGAGGAGCCAAAGGAACTGTCTACAGATCATTCACTGAAAAAGATGAAAGAAGGAGATATATCATATTGCTTGCCAGCATGTATGTATGTCATGCAGTATGCTTGTATGAGACGACATTGAACCAGCTCTGTCCCTACTACCCACCTTCCCATCTATCTTGGGCTAATTAAATAATCTCCTCTCTAAAGGTCTTGATGAGAGTTTTCCTTAATTAAATAATTCTTCAAAGGTGTACCTAGAAGCTGGGTGCTCAAATGCCAATTTGACACTTAAATCTAACTAAAACCATGGGTAAAGTCGATGGGTGGTGGACTTTTCTCTTAAAACCTATGTACATTATTTAAAATGACCATTCTGGAACATGCATCTTCATTTCAATTGCTTCTGAATTGTTTTACTTTTATTGTGTCCCATTTATCAGATGTCCTTATGTATTGAGTTAATAGAGTTCTATACAGAAAGTATTTAGCTACATCTAAATGCCTTAGCCTTCTTCCTGCCTTCTTCTCGAGGAGTTTTAGAATTTCAGGTTTTATATTGAGAACTTTGATCCACTTGGAGTTGGATTTTTTATGCAATTTTAGATAAAGTTTTATTATTATTATTATTTATTCAACTGTGTGCATATGCGTGTGTATGTGCGTGTGCGCGTGTGTCTGTGTGTGTGTATCTGTGTATGTGTAGAACCACGGACGAATTCGCGAACTACTATGGACGCCTCCACCTCCTTCTGCCCCGGGATTCACAGGCTCCACCCTACCAGGTCCAGAAGCGCAGGCCGCCCCCGCTTCCGCCTGGCGTCTACACGTGGGATCTGGGATCCGAACTCAGGACATTCTGCCTGCAAGGCGGAGGCTTAACCCCTGAGCCACCTCTCCAGCCCCAATTTTAGATAAAGTTTTAATTTCATTGCTTTTGTTATTAGGAAATCAATTTTGTGACATCATTGGTTTAAGATGCTGCCTTTCTTCCAATGTTCACTTTTGGCATCTTTGTCAAAAATCATATGACAGTAGCTGCATAGACTTGAATCTAGGCATTAGTTTCTATTCCATAACTCTATGATTTGATTTTATGCCAGACGTATGCTATTTTTGTATCTGTGGCTACTTGGTATCATTTACAGTTTAATATGGTGATGCCTACATCATTTGCTTAAATTTGATTTGGTTTGGTTTGGTTTCAAGGTTTTCTGTGTTTTCATATGAATTTTAACACTGTTCTGTTTTGTACATTTTTTCTATTTCTGTGAAAAATGTCATGGGCATTTTGATTAGGGTTCAACTGATTACTTAAACTGCTTTTGATAAGACTTTTTTGAAATAGTTAATCTAACAATTCATATGCATGTGAAATCTTACTGTCTTGTGTAGTCTTACCTAATATCTTTGTTTGGAGTTTGAAAGTTGCACTTACTGTTTATTTTCCTCATTGTACAGCTTTACTCAAGGCGTTTGTTTAGACTCTTTTAAATTGATTTTTTTTCTGTTTTCTCTTTCTGTGTTTTAGCTATTGGTACATAGAAAAGCTGTTAGTTCCTCAACATTATTTAGTTGATTAATTATTTATGTTTTGCATCCTCATTTGTTCCCAAAAAGTTTAAAGGGTTAGCATAACCCTTTTCAACTCTTTCAAAGGTGAAACTTTGATAACACTTTGCCATCTATCAATTTCTACATACAACTTGATCATATTGATCATTAAATGAAATATAATTGACTAAGTCCTGGGTGCACCATGCTTGTGGATATGCTTGGCGATTTTTAGACTTTCTATCTTTAATGAATTTTCGAGAAATACAAAATTCAAAAATTATTCCACAATGAACATCCTATGGCACACAAATACTTCCTCTTAGTTATATATTCACTGATTTGGTGATGCTTTGAAAAGATGCCATAGACATATTTATGGCTCTAATTTAGGGTAAAAGTGGAGAAATGATACTTGGTAAACCTAATTTAAGCTTTGAAAAAAAAATCATGGAAGAGACTAGGCACAAAAGGCTTCTAATGAGAACAAGATTCTCCTAGACTTAAACTCAAGGAATAACACAGTGAGTCAGAAATATAAACCCTTTAGTTGTAAACAAAGCTAAGCCACCTACATGCCAATAAAGAGTGATGTCAGTACTACAAATATCAGAAACCAACTTCCATCATTTCATCAGACTGAAAATATTCACTCTAGTTCCTTCATAGGATCCAGTTGATACCCATTGTTATCCAATGCATTTCTGAACAGAAAATCAAGATATTCTCCAACTAGATTCAATTATACACTAACTAGATTCATATTTCTGAAATAAAAACTCAGAGAAATGCATTCTTATGCATATATGTCAAAAAATCTTTTAAAATAACACTTTTATTTCTAAAAGTAACATTGAAAAATAAGGAAAATAAAAATTAAACATATAATTTAATATATTCATCATTATTAACAGTAATTTCAGTTGTTAGGGTCTTATGAAATCAATTCAAAGTAAAATGATATGAGCAGATTTTTGAACAGATTACAATGAACATAATTTTATCTGATTGCTTCGTGGCTGTTGCATCTCTTTATCCCAGAGGTGAACCTAATTAATCACTTACATTGTAGTTTGAAACCTCATTATTTATGTTGTGAATCGTCATTTATGTGTTAAAGAATTGCATTACCATTATTATCTGTGTATAATGAAAATAATCCCTTTATAAATAAATGAATGTTGAAAAAGTTATTAAAATTCAAATACTACTTAATCTCCAAAAATATTAAATGTCACACTAAAATACAAAATGGTGAAAATTTATTTAACTCAAATAAGGAATTTTTATAGATGTTATAGACAGTAAAATAAGGGAAATGTTTGTGCCTTGCAGTTAAACAGTTCTGTTATACCTCAGTATTCTCAATCTCTCATTGTTTCCTCATTCACATTACAGTGATTTGATTATCTTTAAGGGGAATATATTATCATTTAATATGTTCATTTCATACACAACACTCAGATATATTAGCTTGTTTCACAATTTGTAAATAAGTTATCTACTATCTAAAGCTCAGGGATGGGGTGAGTCAGACAAGAAGGTAGGGTAAATTACAATAAAGTTTAAAGTGAATGTTAATGTCAGTCCTGCTTGAACAATGTAAATAAACTATTCTCTTTATTTTATAAGTTTGGAGACCTATACTTAAAATTAGATTATCTCTTTACTGTGCTTGTTCATGTTTTTTTTTTTTTTGCTTATCTAGTATTCTGATTCAACAGAATATAGATTCATTTTTTTCTCCCAGATTTTATTTTTTTCCTAATTATACAAGCTCAGACAGTACCCCTGTCCTCTCCATTTCTCCTCCCTCCCGTCATACTCCCTTGCACTCTCCTCCCCCTTTCCCCTTTCTTTTAATGCCTTCCTTCCATCCCTCTCTCCCATCACTTCCCCCTTCTTCCTTCCATCCCCTGGAGCATCCTTTGGTGAATGTCAAACACTTCTCTGAGTCCTCCACCCTAGTGAGGGGTAAGGACTCAGTGGTATAGCCCTGAGGAGATCCCTCTTGGGCTCTTTATTAGTATGGGAACTCTATTACGACTAACTAGGATCCACCTATTAGGGAGTACACACGCTGTCTAACTTCTGTGTCTGGGATACTTCACTAACTATAATTTTTTCTAATTCCATACATTTCCTGGCAAGTTATATTAATTCATCTTTTCTGATGGCTAAGTAGTATTCCATAGTATAAATGTACCACATTTTCCTTATCCATTCATAAACTGTTGGATATATGGATTGATTCCATAACTTTGCTATTGTAAATAGTGCTGCAATGAACATGGTTATGCTTGTGTCACTGCAGTGAATTTCTGCATTAATGGGGGAGTATTCCCAGATATGATATAGCAGTGTCATATGGCATTTCAATCTTTAACTTTTTTAAGAATCGCCAGACAGCTTGCCAGAGTGATTGTATAAGCCTGCATTCCCACCAGCAATACATGAGAGTTCCCTTTTCTCCACATCCTCTCCAGCATTTGGTGTTGTTTGTATTGAGGATTTTTGCCATCCTGACTTGAGTGAGATGATATCTCAGGAATGTTTTGATTTGCATGTCCCTGATGGCTAAGGATGTGGATCATTTTTTAAGATATTTGCTAGAGATTTCGATTTTTTCACTGGAAAAGTTCCTTTGGAGTTCCCAGGCCCATTTTTAATGGGGCTATTTATTTCCTTGGTGTTTAGATTTTTAAGTTCTTTGTGCCCTCTGGTTAATAAAGCTCTATCAGATATGTGATTTTCTCCCATTCTGTGGGTTGCCTTTTTGTTGGGTTTACAATCTCTTTATATGAACACAAGCTCTTCAATTTCATAAAATTCCATTTGCTGAGTGTTGGTTCTAGTGACTGTGCTGTTGGATTTCTGTTTAGGAGCTGATGGCCTAGCCCAATCAGCCTGAGTGAATTCCCTATCCTTTTTATAGTTTCTGGCCTAATATTAAGGTCCTTGATCCATTTGGAATTTTTTTTTGTGTGTGTATGGTGACAAGTACAGGTCCAGTTTTAATCTTCTGCATGTGGACATCCAGTTTTGCTAACACCATTTGTAGAAGGTGCTCTTCTTTTTTCATTGAAGTTTTGGAATTCTTTGTCAAAGATCTAATGGCTGTAATTGTATGGGCTTACATCTTGTTTGGGGTCCTCAACTTTTATTCTTTGATCTACATGTCTATTTTGGAGCTAGTAACAGGGTGTTTTTATTACCATGGATTTGTTTTATAGATTAAAGTTTGGTGTGGTGATACCTCCAGCAGTGTTTTTGCTACTCAGGATTGTTTTTGCTATTCTGGGCCTTTTGTGCTTCCATATGAATTTTGAGATTTTTTGGTCAATTTTTTAAAGAATTGCTTTGGGATTTTGATTGCTCTCTACTTTTTAAGTGTGATGACCTGTATGTAAAATTAGATTACTGTCTCTTTACTATGCATGCTCATGTTTTTTGCATTTCTAGTAGTCTGATTCAAGAGAATATAAATTCACTTTTATTTGGCCCAGAATTCACTTGGTAAGATCATCCCTTTTAATATTATAATAGGCACTTAGAATTGACTTTCGCTGTAAGGCATGGATTCTTTCTTTGGGTTCCAAGGTAATTCAAAGCAACATATACAGTTAGTATTATCTGTCTGTGTAATGCTCATTTGCAGTGACTTAATTTCCACATTAGCATACTATTCAATCTCTCAAGGCCTAAGGTTGAAAAATATACATTGATGTCAGTTTTCTTTACATAATTATTTCTACATTTCTAGCAAACATCTAAATGTCTCTACCCATTTACATTAATGTGTAGTCATCTTGGGTGTCAGAATGACTTGTCTAACAGGAAAGAACAACCCAACCAACACTCTTATGATGAAGAGAATTATCTACAGTGATGAGGACAAACTTTGGAGTATAAAGGACATGAAAGCAAACCTGTTCCTTGAAATCATTAGGGCTTCCTTGGGCCAATTTGATGAACCAGAGATGATGCAATGATCAAATGCAGCATATCTTGCCCAGATCTATCTAATTATATTGACTTCTAGGATATTCAACTGATTTGTTCTCTTTTAAAACAGGAACTGGGGACCTGGAGAGGTGGCTCAGGGGTTAAGCCTCTGCCTTGCAGGCAGAAGGTCCTGAGTTCGGATTCTAGACCCCACGTATACACGCCAGGCAGAAACGGGGGCGGCCTGCGCTTCTGATCTTGGTAGGATGGAGCCTGTGAATCTCGAGGCAGAGTAAAAAGGAGGAGGTGGAGGCGTCCATCGTGGTTCCCAAATTCGCTTGTGGTTCTACACAAACATACATACACACAGAAGCACCCACGCACAATTGAATAATTAAAAAAAAAATAAAACAAGAATCACATGAAGAGTCAAAAGATGAACTTAGTCATCACCTTACGTTTTTATCTGTTCATTTTATCAGTGTATATTAACTTTAACTCTTTTCCCTGTTTTTGGCACTATTTGTCTCTTCATTTGGTGTATTGCCAAGAGATGATATTAAAGACCAACAGAGCTTATCATTTTAAAGTAACTGCAATTATAATATTAGTGTTTATATATTTAGATGTAAATTTAAATGCTGTTAATCAGTAACTGACACTGAAAATGGCTATAGAGCTTGATTTCATTTAAAATATAACTTTCTGTGCATATTTGTTCACTTAGTTATGCATTAGGGGCAAATTAACTTGTGGAAATGATATGATGATCTGCCTATTATGTAATTGGCTACATTTTATGAAAGAAAAATCTAACAAAGTAAAGTTTAGTTTGATGTCTTACTGTTTCAAAGATTTGAATTGGAAATGCATATTATCAACTTCACTAAATATAGAAAAAAGCTAAATATCCCATTCCTAAACCCAACTTCATATCCTGGGAAGTATACATTAAAACCCAACAAAAGGCATTCAATATTTTAGTTAAAAGCGCCATGATTCTAAAATGATTCCAAGAATCATATTTGAAAATAATAATGAGAACCATCAAATGCAACTTTATAACTACATGTGATTGTGGTTTTGTAGTTTAGCACAATTAATTTGAGTAAAATGACTTCTCAGATTATACTACACCAATATTCATTATTATTTTTTCAATTTTGTCAATACAAACTGATAAAACAGTGTAAATATAATGTATCACTTTTAACAATATATGTGATTTTAAGAAAGTTACCAATTCTCTTATAATTATTTCATTTTTTCTTAAATCCCTAAATTAATGTATATATCTATATCATAATTTCATTTTTCCTGATATCTGAATAGTAGTCCATTAACTTTTCCTAATATGTTGATGGAACTGGAGCTACACTGAACCCAGACAGACAAGTATCACATATTTACTCTACCCTGTGGAAATTAGCATTGGCCTTTATATTTGCATTATTAGCAAGGAATACCTATGACTGTCAGAAATCTAAAATGGACCATTTGTATGTGTGTGTGTGCGTGTGTGTGTGTGTGTGTGTGTGTGTGTGTGTGTGTGCATGTGTGTGTATACCTTAAAGGAGATGAGATATAGTATGGGTACTATGGAGATGGAAAAGGGAAATTTGGGGAAACATTAAATTAGGAGTGTGATAATGGAAAAGTAAACAAAAGGTGCAGGAAGAGAATAACTAACAACTAACTATATAGAATACAACCAGGCATAAAACTATTAGAAGGTTAATATATTATTAAAACAAAATAAGTATGGTGATATCTTAAACAGTTGTATAAGTAAGAAAACAAGTATAACAGAAACCATCTTGGTATACTATTTTTAGAAATCATAGGCCAATATCAAAACATTCAGGAAAACATAGTTGACTCCTTCTTATGGGTTGCTGGGCAGGAAGAACTTGAAGGCCCTCAAAGCAATATATTCTTTGGCCATTGTTCTTGATTGCCCCATAACCTGATGATAAGGTCAGATTTTTCAAATACTATGCATATCGACCACAAGGCGTGGGGTCAAGAAGTTGGAACACATCTAGAAATTTCTTCCATACTGGCAAGCTTTCATAGCACCAGAAGACGTTGTATAGACTTCTAATTAATAAAAGGCATCAAGAAATTCATGCCACTGTGATTCTACAAGCTACAGTAGTAACTATCCTGGCAAAATGTGACTATCAATGCCACAGTGGAGCAAACACAAAGAGGAAGTCATAGTAGACACAGATAACAACTTGATAGTTGAGGGTTAGAACTCTGGGCACATTTGAAAGGAATCAGCACTTTAGTTAGGCTCTAAGCAAACCTTCAGGAGATTGTCTAGTTGAAGGGGAAAGCCCAGCTCAGGGGACTAGATGAAAGGAGCTTGTTAAGGAAGCTTTCATCTTTTGGTATACTTGTCTAGACATGTATATTGACAACTAAGATATGTACCTTTCTTGTTATGTGTGGATATAGTGTGGCCAATTCCCTCAGTCCTTTGGTATTGGTGTAGACACTGATGCCAAGCTGAACAAGGGACTAAAGTCAGACAATTTCAAGCCAAAATAAAACTTGTTTCCTTAGGCTGTTTGCTTATGAGTTTATCTGCAACATGAAGAGCAATTGTGACAGGGGAAGACTTGCTCTGCATTTCAGGACTCATGCCAAATACTGCCAACCAGGCTAGAAAATCTTTGAATATAGAAATCATAGGTCCTAGGGGCAAACAAATTACCATTGCTATGTGGACATGATATCAAAATGCCATCTAAATGCTTTCTGTACCATTGATCAGTGGGTCTTTCAGTTTTTGAAATGGAAGATACCTTTTCCATTGGAGAAAGACATTTGATACAGAAAATCACACCTATCCAAAGTACAGATAATAAGAAGCCTTAGAGTGAGTCAACAATGAACAGCATTGAACAATGAACAAGGAATATCTAAATCATCCCTGATAACTTGGCTCAAGGAACATCATGGTGGAAGAGAGGATGGTAAGAATATAGGGATGGGAGGGGTTATGTTAAATAGTGTCTTCTAGATGTCATAGGGCTGTGAACTCACTGCAGCTGTGTCTATTGGCACAAGACCTGACACAGATTTGTCTTGTCACCTTGTCATTATGGAGAAGGAAGTCCCCAGGAATATCATACCTCCCTGAGGTGACAGTGAACATTAAATAACCTTTGGGAATGGGAACTATTGTCTTCATTGCTGTATCCACACATATATTGTCTATGCTTCAGCAAGCACATAGACACATACAAATGTAAGAAACTCTGAGGAACACACAGAAGGCATGAACACAAGCCAAATGCAAAAGATTTCAGTGGAAAAAGGAATGGGGATAGGTACATTAATATTGATGACAATGACTTAAATTCATTGTATGTGTGTTAAACTATTAAATAATAAGCAAAATTCATTCTCACAATAAAAGACTTTTTCTACTTTAAAAGTACATATCTCAGATACATCTATTAATAGTTATTCACAATGCAAATTAACAATAATATTTCATTAAGAATATATTTTTAAAAACAATGAGCAAACATCTCTTATATCTCCTGATAATTAAAGAGTCAATATGTATCTTAAGGCATTGCGGATTGTGTACTATATTAGTGCAAAAGAATAAGTATATAAATTGAAATGTTTAGATTACATATTTCAAGAGTATGATAATATTCAAATGTCGTACAGGTATTTAAAAATTTCAAGTATATATGAACCTACACTTAATGAATTTTTCTTCCCGAAAAAATAAACAATCTCAGTATTTTATCTAATAATATAATTATTATTTTAAAACTGAAGTGATCGTATGAATGCACAAAAGATATTGTTTCTACTAGGCTTACTAACTTAAATGTATATCATTAAATAAAAAGGAGCAAGCATGTATTTTCCAAATATAGAATACTACAATGTCTTTGTCTAATTAACTTGTGTTAATAGCATTATTTCCTTTGAATGGACTAGTAATTTTTCTTTTTCTGGTTTTTGATTTTTAGTTTGACTTGGAAATTCATTGTGCTGCAAGATCTTTATGATTTTTCACTTTCATTAGAGATCATTACCCTACTGGGAAATAATCATAGCACAGAGAAGTAGGGATTTTTCAATCTTGATCACATTGCATTGCGTTTTAAAATTAATATCTGTGTGATGAAATCAAATAACTTTTTAAAGAAAATATTTTCTGTACAACAAATTGCATTTACATTGTCTCATGCGTGGTTTATTGTCATAAAATTCCTACCCCTGTAGGCTTATCATGAAAGTGCAGACAGTTTTTTTTTTAACATGAGACCTGAGATCCCAACTCAGGATCTTCTTGGGAGACAGAGTATTAAGCTCTGAGTCATCTTTCCAGCCCCTGAGTTATTATTTTGAGGATCCACTTATAAGGGGGACCATGTAACATCTGTCTTTCTGTGACTGGAATAACTCATTATGTATATTTCTTCCATCTCCATTCATTTACCAATAAATTTCATTGATTCATTTTTCTTGATAACTTAATAGTATTCCCATTATGCATAAGTACTATATTTTCATTATGCATTAGCTTATTGTTGGTCATCTAGGCTGATTCCATGCCTTTGCTATTGTGAATAGAGCTACAATGATAATGAATGTTCTGGAGTCTCTTTAGTAAGATGAAGCTTTCTTTGGGAATACTTCCAGGAGTGATATACCTGAGGTTATATGACATTGTTCTTAAGACAAAGTTAGAATATCTAACAAATACTTTAAAAATGTTCCACTTTCCTACCCATTAGGGAAATTTGAATCAAAAACACCCTGAAATTATCTCACCCAGTTCAGAATGGCTAAATTCCAAAATATAACATCAAAAAACATTACTGGTGGAAATGCAAACTTGTACAACCATTCAGAAGATCAGTATAGAGGATCATAAACATATTTTCATACATTACAATAATAAAAGACATATTCTTGAGAACATAATAGAGAACATTGTACCATTTCTTGCCTGACTTTAAATTGGAAAACATCCTTTGCTATCTGGCCAATGAGAGTCTTTTAGACACATTTCAAAACTTGTAAATAAATTAAGGAAAAGGACTGCTTTGTGACCTATTAAAACCTTCACATTGGGTTGCAAGTTGAATTTCTGATTGTAATTGTGAAAACTATTTTCTCCTTCAGTGCTGTTCGCCTGAAGAAGGTCTCTCTTTAAAACTTAAGGAAAAATAGAACAGCTCTCACCTGAGATGAATCAGAAACAATATTGAAAATCAAATCAGACTATACACTATTCATCATACCTCAAGAGCAGTGTATTATCACTGCACCAGATGTCTTGCAGGGCAGATATTATTTGGCATATAAAAGATCCCTAACAATGGAATATTAGGTGAAGATTTGACTCCATGATTGTGGATTTAATTTTTTTTCTTTATAAATATGTAATGCACAATTTTATCCTCCTAAAACAAATGCAAATGAATATAGCAATTGGTAAATATCAAATGGACTACTCTGATATGCACTCAAAATATTCATAAAGAAGCATAATTTAACAGGATGTTTTTGCAAGAGTCCAAGTTTATAAATCTTGGAATTGATTAAACTTTATTGAATTTTATACTATATGTATTGGAGGTATGTTATCACATAACTAAATAAAAATGAGTAGAATATACAAGACTAAATGATTTGCCAAATCTCTTGAATGATGAGTGATTAATTTTATATTTCACCAAAGTTGGAAATTTTAGAAAAAAATCAGTAATAATTGAGAAAGCACAAGATTATTGAAATATTTTGCTATAAAATAAATATTACTGCTTTATGTCTAATGGTAACTTAAAAGGAATATTTTAAGCAATGTGATAGTTGTTCCTTACTTGAAAGTTTATATGGAATGTTTAGAATGGTGATTGGACTATCCATAATATGAACCATAGAGATTCACTAAAATGCTTTGATAGAATTTAAAGTTCAATGGGCATTTTTGGGCATTGGTGTTGTAACTTTAAATGGTAACTAGAATTCTGATTACAAAGTTTATTGTAAAGAATTTATGAGCTAAGAAAATATAAGTTAAGCAAATTAAAATATTAAAATAAATGCTTTTGACTCACATATGCAATATGCAAAAAATACATATTAATGCAAACTAATCCGTTTCTAAAAGTAGGTAAGATGAAATTAAGTTAATTATTTTAAAATAATTACATGTATAGTATAATCGCAAAATGTTAATTAAAACATGACATGGAAGTTATTACTGGATTTTGTGCACTTTATTTTTACCTTTCTCTACTATCAGCTTACAAACACAGTAATACTAAGTCAATTATATAGTACTTTATAATATTTACTTTAAACATTTGTCATAACATGAATTAAATAATATTTTTATTATTAAATGTTTTATTCAAAATTCCTGTTTTTGAGTTAAAGTTTTATTTTTTAAGTTTTCCAAATGAAAGCATATTTATGTGCTTTAGATAGGTTTTACAGAAATATTCATCATCTCTTGAATTAATTTGGGAACATTTGGTCCTCTTACTTTTCCAACAACCTTGAGCTGGACTTTAGTAATATATTCGTGGGATATGTATGAATATGCAACACATTGAATAAAAACAAAGGGAGAGGTGTTGCTACTAAAAGCCAAGAAGTAATATAAGACTATATTTACTAAGATGGCATAGTAACGCTATTTAAATATTTTTAAAAGCAAAATATGTCAATAGTGTAAGATGTCAGGACACAAAGTCTTAATTTCACTTCACATTTAATGTTATATAAAAGAAATAATGTCAGCAGTTTATCTTTAAAAAGACTACATAGATAATAGCAGAAGATTTATTTTGAACAAATTGTAGTTTTCAAGTAAACATTTTGAAAGCAGCAAAAATTAAAGGCTAGGTCTCATATTAAAAGTTGTTGCAAGAATCCTTGAATATGTAGGACATGTGAGATGGTTCTAAACTCAAGACCATGTAAGGATGATGGATTGGCACTCTTGTAATTACATTTCACCATGTGTAAAAGGCAAAGGAATTTTGCAAATTTAATAAAGAGCCATAAGGAATTGACTTTAAGCTAATAGAAATAAACTATCATAGTTAGACTGGATATAATCCAGTTAGCCATTTGAAAGAGGGTCTGGAAATCATAGAGTTTTCTGTCAGCGATCTTCAAGACACAATGCTCTGATATTGCTATAATGAATTCTGCCAATAGACATGTAATCTTGGAGCAGAAAAATTGATTAGAACTTCAGATTAGACCTTTTAGACACAACTAACATTATAATATGAGACTCAAATTTGTTATGCTTGCCCTCTGAGCTATGGAAAATATATGGAAAGGAATGTGTATTGCTTGTATTCATTCGATGTGTTATTTCTAAGGTGGATGTATATTAAAATATAATTTGTTAATTTTCCTTAAATAATTATAATAATAATTTTTATTTCCCAATTGCTGAATTTAATTTCCCCAAGCTTACGGATCTCCAGCTTTTGGTTTTCTTCTTTTCCATTCTTGCATCAGTGTGAATGTGAAATGTCCCCCACCCATTTATGTATTCAAGCAATTGATCCCCAGCTGGAGAACCTAATTGTGAAGGGTAATGGACTTTGAGGTTTGAGTCATGGACTAGAAAGACAGCTCAGGGGTTAAAACTCATCCTCACAAGCAGAAGGTCACAAGTATAGATTCCAGGTCCTGCATAAAAATGCCAGGTAGAAACAATGATGACATGCAATTAGGGTCTTAGTGTTCAGAACCTAGGAAATAACAGATAACACATAAAGCAGGTATAAGCAATCTAGGATAATTCTCAAAATTATCCTTAGGCTTCCACATGGATACAGAGTGCTCTCAGACACACACACACACACACACACACACACACACACACAGACACACATACACACACACTCTCTAAAATTAAATTATTTTTTTAAAAAAAGATAAATGGAATAGGAGTATCCTCACAGAAAACAAATCTTATCTTCACAGAAAATTAGACACTGTATGTACTCATTAATAGGTGAATCCTAGTACCAAACCCATTTTATGACATATTCAAATATTACCTACAGTAACTGCAAATATTATCAACAGGAGGGAAGGCCCCCAGAAATAAGGAGAGAGGGAATAATGCTTCAGAGGAGAATAAAGGTCACCTTCAAGTATTGCATGTAAGCACACAGACATCTGGTGAAGCTCACTCTCATTTCCCTTCCTGGTCACCT